>OU744294.1:8750000-10000000 GCA_916610205.1 Griposia aprilina | reverse complement strand
AACCTAACTTTGGAAATTCTTTGAATATTTCTATTACAAATTCAAATTCTTTTAAATGCCTGGGAAATTACAGCACGTGGCTTTTCAACTTTAAAGGCTCATTATAGTAGTGCAGTTGCCTAAGCGACAGTAGGTTTGAGTATCTACTCCTGTCAGATTGGCCGAGGGCCTGTTTACTAAGCTGTAACTTAGAACAACTCAATTTTTTATATTTACTTTCAGCAGCATGACACCTACTTTTTGACTTCTTTTATTATTTCCTCCGTTCTGACGTGTCCTGGCAACAAACTGGCTGATAGTACAATGTTGGGTTGTCCAGCAGGGACTGGAGGCCTGGCATCGCGGCGGCGCGCGCCTCCGTCGACGTCGCTGCTGTTCAGCCACGGCGCCGGCGCGTCGCGCTCGCAAGGCGGCACAGCCGCGCCCTCGGCATCGCCCGTCTCTTCACCGGCTAACGCACCTTTTTCATACTCGTCTCTTTGGTCCAACTTAGGTCTGAACTAAAACGCCCGGCGATTGAACTCTTCAACCACAAGCCTCCTAGATTTTGGATTGATTTCATTTCATAAACTTGATTGTCGTTTTTATCTGAAACCATTATTAGCGAATATGGTTTTTTGTTTTAAATATTGTTCCTGATATTTTCTTATAGGAAGACTATATTTTTTTGTTGACTAGGTTCGTTCCTTTTTCTACTGAGTAAAGTACAAGAGTGGAATGTAAAAAGAACACTAGTTCCAAGGAATCACAGTAACATACAAACGTATGCAGGTCATGCTTTGCTATGAACATCTTAAAAAGTGGTTTCAGATTATTTATATTTCTATTGGTTTATTTTTTGTTTCTTCAATTACTTTTCATTGGTTTTATAAAAATGTAATGCCCCTATGTTATCAAATGGCAAAGTTGAATAAGATTAATAATAATATCTAATAACCATCACAATGTTTCTACATCACAAGCTACAATTCAATACGTTTCTAAATCCTAATGAATTTATTACTAATATTGATTCGTTCTATATCAATTCGCATTATTTTATGTACACTGTCATACTTCGGTAATATAAACTTTGGCAAAATATGTAATAACCAATGTGTACCAAAAATTGTTCTTTCGCTTTTTTGTTTCTGATATATGTATTATACCTATTTTTGTGCATTACTGAGTATTTTTATTTCTAGCAATAATCACTTACACTACATCACATTACGCTAGTTCCGTGCAGACATGTCTATTTTACAAATGAATTGAAAAATCCATAAATACCGACAAGCTTTCTGAATACAACCGCCATGCATAACGATCACACACACAACAGTAGCAGATTAGCTTTATGTCGCAACGATATCGTTAAGACAAAACGAAGCAAAAAGCAAGGAAACACGCAAAGCATGCGATGAAAGCATTTTAGAGCAGCTGTTGCAATACATAGCTATGCTCAGCTTGGCTAGTAAGCTATCGATAAAAACGCAAGGATTAATTAAATATTAGCCTCTACCTATCTTATAAAAATATTCATAATTCGACAAAGAACTACAAAAGGGAGAAGAAAACATATATCAATAAAATTCGTTTTCCTGTCAAATATTTTATTCAAATACAACTATAATAATAGACGATACATTAACAGTGTAACAGAGTATTTTTACGTGGTACAATTTGTTTACTAACAATAACTATGCTGAGGCTTGCCGCGCACTTAACGAAATCTCATCACAGCGGTACTATTAGAAGAAAAAAAACATCCTTATGTTTCGAAGCGTATAAGGGTTGTTGTAAGAACCGCTATAATGGAAGAAAACCACACTGAAGGATCTCACACTATAACGCGCCACGCAACGGAGCGCGGGAATCGGAGCCAAACGCCGCGCGCGGTAACGCTTTTTTTTATTGAATTTGTATGTAACTTTGGTAACTGTGTGAGACCCGCCTAACTCTTTAAATACTGACATTAAGGACCTGCGCCTAGTGGCGGCATGGCACGGCGAGGTATTTTTGGGCGACGAATAGGAATATAACTTAATAGTATGACAATAAAATTTAAATTTCAATGATAGTCATCTTCGACGTCGCGGCATTCCTAAGGATAGCGTCAGTTTGCGCTTGCATGTAGTAATGCTGAAAGATCCCCTGCCGCGCCGCGCCGCCAGTAGGCGCAGGCCTTAAGGGTGCGTCAGCCTCAGCTTTTTTAAATCGACAAAGTGCCTTCGCGATGGCACTTTAATTTGGTTACATTAGTCAGTATTCCGACTTGTATTAGTCGATTTTGAACACTTCAGAATCAAAACTACAGACAATAGTAACTTGTAGAAGTTTAAATTCGTTCCATTTTCAAATTCGTACCACTAACCATTCGCATTCGTATTACATAAAGGGCACCACCCATTGAACTGGCATCCGAAATATGAATAGTTTTTACATAGTTATCGTAATACATAGACTTAAACTTCGAAAAATTCTTAATAGGAATAACATCTAACAAGCATTAACATTATAATAGGTATACGACTTAAAATTTATAGGTAAATTCATCCAAATAGTAATACGGGAATAACGCGTAAAGCTATGTTTGAGAGAGAGAGAGAGAGGGATATTATGACTCGGACTGTATTTAACGTTAGTGGAAGTTTTTACGTAAATTAACAATTCAATTCAAACATGGTTATGACAAGCTAATGCTCACAGCTAACTAGAACAGCTAGTTGAGTGCTCTGCCCTTAACAAGGATATTAAATGATAGTGGGAAAGAACATTTTAAGATGGCGCACACGGGTCCACTAGCGCCACTCCTTTAAAATAATATTATCTCGTGACTGAGAAGGAATTTTGAATAACGGTTCAATAAGCACCCTCGGTAAGTGTGTCTAGAATTTTCTAACACCTTTTATCATATTGAGACACGAAGCAACAAAATACAGGTGAAGGAAAAAAACCGTGAGGAAACCGGCATGTCCTAGAACCAAAAATTCGAAGACGTGACATCTACCAACCCGCACTGGGCCCGCGTGGTAGATAACAGCCCACTCCCTCTCGAAAAGAGGAGGCCTGTGTCCCAGCAGTGGGAACATTATAGGCTGTGTATGCTTATGCTATTCAAAATTCCTTCTTAGTCACGTTTTTTTCTTTTAAAGTAGTGGCGCTAGTGGACCGGTGTGCGCCCTCTTAATACGATATGCTTACATTGTAAGACAACAAAATACTGGTAAAATAAAAAAAAATACTCTGTATTTAATTGCTAAAACAATGTTTACACGGCAAATTGAAAATATTGCATTAATTTGGCAAGTGATATTTTATTAGGTACACTAAATTATATTAAAAATATATAATGTAAAAAAATAATAGCTATTAATAAGTTTCGATTGAGATTCATATCTGAGCCGAATTCTTAAAAACAATAAACATTTAAATGCCAACATTTTTGGAATGGCTCGTTAGTTTTTCGAATACAGGAATGTTATTAATCGCACTTGAATTCATACAAACGCCATACAATAAACGTTTGAGTAAATAGGCCAGAAAGTTATATAAACCTCATAATTTCCAACTTAATATTAGTCTAACATTATAAAACCAATACTAAAATCTTTGGTTTACTAAAGACAAATCACACCTCCCTTTAAATTATGGCCCTCGAAATATCTGATGCTTTTGCGCAGTGGCGGGAGGAAATATAGATATTTGTGGTACATTTTAAGTCTCCTTCGAACAGGCGCGACACGCGGCGCGAATCGCACGCGATACAAAGGCACCAGTTATATTTAGTTCTCGTTTTAGGGAAGCATGAGTCCTAATAAAGACTGGGAGACTATTCCTTTGTTGGTTGGCTGCCTGAAATAACAACAGCCAAACAAAACATTTGACACGAGCTTGACAGTTTGTTAACAAAATTTTGTATAGCTTTTCAAAAAAAAATGTTATATACTCTGCCGGAGACTACTGGAACTATATTATTTTATTTTTATAATAAAAATAAATAATAACGTATTAGATACATAGTTAAAACGTAAACATTTAAAGCATTTACATGTCACTCGCCGCCACGACAATCTACGCTATGCATCAGTAACATTTAATTATTATTATAATAATAATATCGATTATTATGTACACTTTAGCTGGATGTTTTTGTCAACAGGAATGGAAGAAATCGCTTGAAGCACTTGATTCGCATCTCATCTCAGTATGTAAATTATGTAGCGATAGTATTAATTTACTGACTGGGCCTGATTCTGTTGTGCATCCACTGAATTTAACAGTAGCTCATAAGAAAGAGACAAAAATATATTAGAGCAGTCAATATAACATAGGTTATACTATATACGAATCGCTTTAGCGTGGTAATAGCGGTCATTACCCTTTCATTATTATCTCTCCGTAGGAACCCAAACAAAAACCTATTTGTATGGTTTTTCGTTATTGGATCATGTTGAAGATCACGATAGACACCGGACGTTAACGGACTTTATTTCAGTTTTTGAAATAAAGAATGCTAGAAAATGTAAGGTCAATGACCGCTATTGCCACACTAAAGCGATTCGAGTATGAACCTCCATGCAATTAGCTGGAATTTAAAGCAAAGATCAGATTAGCAACTAAACTTGCAGAAATTGACTTCCGTAAGCAATTTTTACTTAGAAAACTTGTGAATGTGTGCTTGCCGCAATTGCTCACGCGGTAAGAATTGCTTGCGGAAGTCACCTACAGCAAATTTTGTTGTTAATCTAAACTTCGCATAACAAGTAAACTAGATATGACAGCTCTAAATTCTCACCGTCTCACCGCCCTGCCCGTTGGTAAAACACAGCAATACTCTTATTTTAGTTCATTCAATGCTCTACAGAATCAATGCCAGTTTTATGTTATTCTGAACTATAGGCACGAAACCTTAATAAAGTGTTCTAATCTATTTAAAATTCAACAGTTTACATATTCGTCTAACAGTGTATATTTATAAAATTGATTATGTGATTGGCAGCAAAAAGTTAATATTTTAGAAAGTTGTTTTTTTTAAAGGCCTCGTACGAAAATGTAACACGAGATCATTTTGTCGACCCCTGGCTAGAGAAGAACTTTATCATGTCATAATTATTAATAACGTCTTAATATTTTATTCAATATCTTAACTGCCAATGGCCAGCAACAAATTAAACTATCGGAGATTTGGAACCACATTTATTAGTAAAGACCAACGCTAATATCACTATAATTTTCTCAATATCAATTAAAAAATACAGGAAGTAACGTAAGTATTAAAAAAAAGATTCGTAACACGTTCGTCAACTTGAACAAGTCCTTACAGCCTTTTAGTGTACTTCGCACAATAATTACTTTTACGTTATAAAGTGGGCGACATATTACACTGTTACATTACATAGGAAGAAAACTGTTTAAAAACATTACTCAACATTAACTAGCAGAGTACCAACGGCAATGAGTGATTTTAAAGGTTCAAACAGTCATCGTTTTATCTTTGAAAAGAGCGGGAACATTTGAGCCGCTAAAGCTACCGTTTCCTAAAAGAGCGTGTCCGTAATATTTACAACGGGCGACATGAAAATCTGTCATTTTCACCAGTATTTGACAAGGGGGTGTCAAAAAAACGCTCTGTATTTGGACATTACGGCCGCATGTGGCGGAAATTTTAGTTTCCAATGAATACCAACTTTTGCGGAAGGGATAACACGCAGTCATTAATTATCTATCACGAGTATAGTCAGGTATGCCTGAGCTATAGAAAAACATGCATCCATCAAAAAAATATATAAAAAAAACACGAATTTAACCGTCAAAGCTATTAGTTTTAAGTAAACCACCGACCATATAACAGAAAACTTCTGCTGTTTACTTCGTGTTAGTTTCCCGTTGTCTCCCCATGTGTGACAGAATACGAAAACGTGTGAGCCTGTGACCGCTGGCGTGGTTGACCGACGTGAAGTGTGATGCAGTCGCTACCACAGCCAACGTCGCCGACCGCCCGGCTCGCTGCGTCATTCACTCGGTTGTTCACCTACACAAGAGAAACTCTATATTTAGAAGAGTGTACACTCGCGTTAATAATATCCTCTCGACCGAATTTCGGCCACGTCGGCCAATCTTAACGGAGATTAGCCAGGTACGCAGGAGATATTATAGTGCACGAGGGTCTGCCCCTAACACGAGTGCACCCTCTGTTCCTTTACTCTCATAGTCCCATGGGACGGCAAACCGACACTCGCGGGGAGAGATCAGGCACAAGACCAACGGCCTTACGTGTAGTCCGAAGCATCACACCGCCAACTTCCAAACTCCGGACTGCTATTGAGAAATTTCTAGTAGAAAAACCCGATAACGAGAATACGCGAGTACACTTATTTTAGGTACTTGTTTGAAAGATAAAGAATACTTCGATCAACCCACAGCTAGATTGCCGCGTTTAGTCTGTGGAACGTAAATGTTCGGTCCTATAAAATAACGTTTTTCATTCATTCACTATAAAGGTGTGGTCATATTTAAGGGTGTGGTACAAAATATTTCATAAAATTGGCGGGTCATTAAAACACTTTCTCCATGGGATCAGTAATCTATATATATAAAAATTAATCCCTATTTCCCTTGGTCACGCCATCACGCGTGAATGGCTGGACCGATTTCACTTTCTTTTTTTTTTGTTGTGTTCGTTATTGTCAGGAGAAGGATCTTATGAAATAAAAAAATAAGGAAGTTGATCGGAACGTTACAAAATTTAAGAAAACGTAACGCCAATATTAATTTTACATAACTGTCAGTTGTTTGAAATAACTGTCAGCGATTGACAGAATGCGAGCTGCAAATATCGTTTAACACAGATGGATCGGTTGATAAATGAGTCGATAGTTATAGTTTTAGTCAATAGTCAAAACTAAAACTAAACGACATATGACATTCATAGTTAAGACAGGACAACGTCTGTCGGGTCAGCTTGTCGCAAAATATTAATCTGCAGTCCCATACATTTGGGTCGAGTAGGTATTGAACTTTTGTATGGGACAGTTGATAATTTTTTCGCGATTACAATGATAGTCCCATGGAGAAAATGTTTAAATGGGCTGCCCATTTTATGAAATATTTTTGATGTGGTACATACCTTCGTTGTTGTTATGTTTGGCGCGCACGAGTCGCTCGGGATGCGAGTGCGCCAGCTGCGTGTAGTCGCGGAACACTTCGTTGTACGTGTCATCGTTTGAGGTCATCTCACTTTCACGCATCTCCTCGTTCAACTTGGTCAGCCTTAATCTGGAGCGAAAATAATAATATAACTTAGGCAATCAACTCAGCCTATCGCAGTCCACTGCTGAACATAGGCCTCTCCCATGCTGCGCCACAACACCCTGTCCTCGGTCTTCCGCATGCAGTCTGTCCCAGCCACTTTCTAAAGGTCGCCGGTCCATCTAGCCTATACGCGGTCTCCACTCCAGAACTCGTCTGCTCCACCGGCCATCGGTCATTCGACTAACATGGCCAGCCCACTGCCACTTCAGTTTGCTTACTCTGCAAGCTATGTCGGTAACTCCGGTTCTTTTCCGGATAATTTCATTTCTGATTTTATCCTTCAAAGAAACTACGATCATAGCGCGCTGAGCTACCTTGCATTTGTGGACGAGCCTGACTGTCAGTGTCCACGTTTAGGCACCGTATGTCATAAGGGGCAGGATGGATTGATTGAAAACCTTAGTTAAAACATTGCGGGATAGGCGACAAGAAGAATTGTCGAAGTTTAAAAGAAAATTCGTTTATTTGCGGTAAACATGACGCAGAGAAAAACACAAAAAAGAACAAGTTGGGGGAAAATATGCGTGACATCCACGCAAAAGGGCAATCTTTCAGCATAATGCTACAACCCTATGCGAGACAGAGCCCCAGCGCTGGTTCCCAAAGGCTGCCCAACCCAACTGGATCCTACTGTCAGCTTCTTTTTCAAAGTTGTGTCTACCGAGCTGGATGACTTACACTAGGTAGACATACTCCTTCACAACTTCGAGCAGCGACCCTTCGATGTGGATTGGGCTCGGCAAGACATGTGATTTGTACTTGATTTTCGTCTTGTCCAAATGCATGCCGAGGCCAACCCGCCTAGAGGCTCCATTTAGACCGTGCAGCATCTGGTCTAACAGTTCCAGCGTCTCTGTCATTATGACGATTTCATCGGCAAAGCGAAGGTGTGAGATGTAGACGCCGTTCACGTTAATACTCTGTCCGGTCTAGTCCAGCTTCTTGAAGACGTCGTGCAACGCATTGGTTAACAGATTCGGGGATATGACATCCCCCTGTCTCACCCCTCTCAGCAGTTGGATGGGGCTAATTTTTTCATCCAGGATCTGGAAAGTCATCGTGGCTGCGTCATACAAGCATCTCAACACTTCAATGTAGCGCCAGTCAATTCGACATCGTTGCAGAGGCCAGAAATGTCTATATTTCGATGGAGACGAAGGCTTTCTCGTAGTCTACAAATGCCATATGCAGCGGCTGGTTGTACTCCTCGGTCTTCTGTACAATTTGCCGAACAATATAGATGTGGTCTACGGTACTGAAGCTTTTTCGAAAACCGGATTATTCTGGTGGCTGAAACTCGTCAAGTATCCTGGCGAGACGGTTCGTGATGACTCTCGAGAACAGCTTGTATACGAGTACGTGGCTCTAAAGTGAGATGGATTTATAGTTCTTCAGCAAGGTTTTATCACCTTTTTTGAAGAACAGAACCACCGCATATGCGCATATGGGTGGTGGTGGGCATATATATGCTCCACGCCCCGGGCGTTGTACCTTCTTGGATTACGGAGTTAAATAGACTCGCTAGCTCTGTCAGGACTAGAGCCCACCTGCTTTAAGAAACTCTGTCGTTATTCCGTCATCCCCTGGTGCCTTGTTGTTTCTTAGCTGCTCGAGCGCCGCCCTAATTTCGTACTGGTAGACATCCGTTATATCAACCGTGTAGTGGCGCGTTAATTCGGCTCGATGGTCATCTGCACTATGTCCCACTGGTTTCGCGGCCCATGTTTAGTATAGGTGCCCATAAAAATCTTCGACTTCCTCGAGTATCTCGGTCTTCCAAGTCACGACTCTGCCATCCGCAGGTCTTAGTTTCGTCAGATGGGACCTTCCCTAATTGCTGAGCGAACACATTCGACCCTCTGTTCTGCTCAATGGCGACCTTGAATGTCGCGGCTGTTGGAGCACCAGAGGTCGCGTCATGTCAGCTTTCTGATATTTAGGTTTAAGGCCCTCTTATCTGATGAAGACGGCTGCGTGGATGGCAACTCTCGTCTTTCCCTCATAAGTCCGAGAGTCTCCGAGGAAAGTTTGGACAATTTACTTTTTCGCTACGACGGGAAAATTGTGGGACACGTCACGTAGTGCTTTGACCACCTCGTTGGCTTTCTTGTCAACAGTGGTGGTTTCCAGCATGGCGAATCGATTTTGAAGTACCAGTGGGAACTTTTCGGACCCTAGAGCGGCTAGGAGCTGCGTAAGTCGAAGGTAGGCCTTATCATGTGGATTCTCTCAGCTCGAAAATTTATATTTAGACTGCCTCGGACAAACCTGTGATCGCTTCCGGTATTAAACCTACTGATCACGGGGATATCTCTAAATATGTGCTTCTTATCCGTCATGATGAAGTCTATTTCGTGCCTTGTCACGTTATCGGGGCTCTGCCAGGTCCACTTCCTTTGGAGTTTCTTTTCGGAGAACAAATTTATCAAGTAGAGGCTCTTTTTGATGAATTCGTTTTGCGACTCTAAAAAGGTGACCAGCGTTTGCCCCTGTGATTCCTGCGCCCCCCACCGAACGGCTCGACTTTCGATTCGCCGCGTTCTTGTATCCCACTTTGGCATTGCAGCACAGATTAGGACAGATGCTTCACTCATTCAAGGTCACGCGCTAACGTATGTAGGTACGTTAGCGCGTGACCTTGACAAAATCCGTAACGGTTGCCATGCGCTTGTAATAACGGCTACATCTCGTGTATATTGCAGTACTAAAATTTCCACCAGAATCGTTTATAAATTATATAAAAGAATTAGAAGCAAACATTATTTTTAAATAATTATGAAAAAACATTAACTAGCCGACCAGGGAAGCACTATATATCATGCTAAAGGAAGCGAAATTTACACATTTATGTACTTACATGTTTTCCTAAGGAGTACTTGTTATAGTTATTTGTTAGATTTAGTTTTTTTTACGACGATTAGATTTAATATTCGAAATTTACGGGAGGGTAAAAAGTTCATTTCAAATTATATTAAAGTGAGGCATTTGTGATTTTCAATAAATGAAAATATTGTTTTCAATGTAAAAATAACTGTTTTTTTGTCACCCATTCTTTTGTGTAATAATTTCTTAGCATAGACAGCCCTAGCGTTGCGTTGAATGACTCACGTGATCGCCCGACATCACGGCAGACGACGTGGTATACTCTCGGGCGTGCGCGTAAGGTACATTTTAGCGCGCACGACCGCCTGTAATATTTTTGTACGTAATTATAGCGTTACGTGTCAATCTTCTTCTATGGAGTGAACTATCTGTCCTAATCTGCTATTGAAGTCCCCCATAACAACTTTGAAGTGGGCCTTTGTCGTACTATGAATTGCCTCGGCAACATCCTCGTACATGGCCTCGGCTGTCTCGTCAGAGCATGTCAAAGTCGGCGCATATACCTATTCACTTTCAGTTAGTACCTGTCAGTGAGTTTCAGTACAAAGTATGCTAACTGTGTCGACACACTACTGATTTCCACAATGCTGCTAGTGAGTTTCTTGTTCACCATAAAGCCGACATCGGTTTGGGAGAGCTGATCACCTTAGCGGAAGTAGAAGAGGTTGCCTGACTCCAGGGTTATCTTATCCTCCCCCTGTCTTCGGACTTCAGATAACCCCAGTATATGCCAGTTAATGCGCTGTAACTACCTCAGGTTCGGCAAGGTGATGGTCCAGCCTCATCGAACGACTATTATACGTAGCCAGGTGTCGCCGTCGTTTATAGCCAGCTTTAACCCGGGGATTCTTCGCACCCTCCGTCCCGCCGTTACCGTGACCTTGACCAGGAATAGCGGGACCACCGGTAACCGGGGGGCCGTTGTTTTGGCACTTTCATTGGGAGGTTTAATGCCCGTAGTCACGCTTTTTTTTTTTTTTTTTGGGTGGGAAATCATCAGATAACCTCTCCCACTCTGGGCGGAGCGGAAGGGCGTGTCAGACTCTTACTGACTAAAACCCACCCGTGTTCCTTCAGTTGCCTGTGCGCCAGGGCTACGGTAACTCTTTCGAACAATCCGCGACCCCGGCAGGCATCGGCCCTATCGGATCCCGTCAATTATGCTGACGTCTATTTGAGGCGCGCGTGGAACACAACGCGCCGTCGACCCAGGCCTGGTCCGTAGTCACCACGCTGGGCATGCGGGTTGGTGACCGCAGAGCCAATCCTTTCGCAACGATGACGCTGCTGCCCATCAGCGCTCTGGAGAATTGTGTTGTTGGATGGTTATACCGCCATCGGTCGGTCACCAGCGCCTCGCCCGTCAGTGGCGGGGTGTACCGCGCGTAGTTGATGCTGACATTTGGGGAATGCGGTTGTTGTGTGCTCCCCCTTACACCCCTCAACTTAGTAATAAGAAGTGTGTATTTCATGAGAATTACTTATTTATAGCGGATCTAACGAGCAGATCGAAAATATCGGTGGTAATTTTTTTGTTCGGTTCGTTTTTCATCGTCATTGGCCTGATGAATATTATTTATTTATTATTTATGTACAAGCAGTAAAAATAATAGGGACATAAATAAGACTTTCAAAACTTATAAATTACTTCAACCATAATGTGGGCTACCTATGCCTAACCCTTCGGGAATTACAAGCGTGATGTTGTAATGATGTAGAGAAAGTGTAGTAGAAAGTTGTTTTTGTAATTTTAAAACATCGAACTTAAACCAAAATTCATTATCACTTACAGAGTCACAATATCAGCGTTGGCGTTGTTGACGGCGATGTCGAGCGGCGTTTGGCCTTCCTTGTCAACTATGGACTGGTCGGCACGGTACTTTAATAGCAGGCAAACCTGGACAGATACAACATTTTAAATTCAAATCTATATTTTTATTTATTTAAAATACGTAATATACAATATTACAGATTTAAATATATATGTAAGGCGTTACACAGTAAAATTTAACCAAAAACATAATTCAATAGAACACGAGAATTAAAAAAAATAAGAAACAATGCAAAGTTAAAAGTGCAATCAAGAGAAAAGTACAAAGTATTTGCTTATCTATTTTTCATCCATCATCTTACAGAATTTTAAATATTGACGCCACACATCTATCCATAACATCCATGCATGCTACTCTACCCAGTTCTAAAGACCTACCTACATAATTTATTAGAGGTCGGCGCAGCATGTCTTTATTACCGACTTCAAACAACCGACTTCCAAAAAAAAACACTAATAGATGTGAAAAATAACTTTAATTTCGGCCACCGACTTCCGAAATTAAAGTTATTTTTCACATCTTTTAGTGTTTTTTTGGAAGTCGGTTGTTTTTTTGGAAAAAATATTTATTTTTTACTTTTTAGTTGCGGTACCTATCCCACACAAATTCGTATACCACTACTTGGTGTGTAAATAACAGTGACAGGAAATTATTAACACATCCATATCAACTAAGTGGAAAAAAACTGCAGTATTAAGGATAACTCAAAAACTACTGGTCGGACCTTGATCAAATTTAAATGGGACCACATGTGAAGCACCAGCTATCAAATAAAAAAAGAATCATCCAAATCGGTTCACCCAGAAAAAAGTTATGAGCTAACACACATAAAAAAAAATATATAAATAAAAAATATAAAAAACATACAGACGAATTGAGAACCTCCTCCGTTTTGTGAAGTCGGTTAAAAAGGAGCTTGTATGTATATTCTAACATAAATATAGGCATGTCTGCGTTTTTCTCAAAATAAACTAATTAAATTTTTATGTATTTTTTTACTCCTTGTCCTTTACCTCAATTATGTTGTGTTCAGCCTGCAGCGAGGTTAAGATCAACGCTAATGTTGGTTAGGAAGGAGTTTAATTTTCAAGTAATAATACAAGTAGCCCTAGGACATATAGTGACCTTATTGGTGATGTTCTTCAGAAAGGTCAGGTGCATAGTACTGACAACCGGCGTGCGTGTATATCCAGATGCATGAACGTAAACGAAGCTAAAGGAGTATGTAAGGATCGTCGCAGGTGGCGTTCTGAGGTGTCTGCCCAAGGGTCCATGGGAAGAAGGCGTGAGTTTATGTCGAATAATACAAAATGTAGAATATTATAATGTGAAGTTACCTGTCCGGTGTGGCCGGCTTCGGTGGCGAGGTGTAGAGGAGTCTTCCCGTCATCGTCCTGCATGTTCAACTTGCTGCCGTTCAGCAGTAAGAACGAACATGCCATCACGGAACCCTGCAATATCAAGTATTATATTTGTATGAGCTGCTTTACACTTTTGGTGTACAAAAAAGCTAATTCTATCTATCTTGTTAAGCTGTTGGTCACAGTTGTAGTTCTTAGATCTTGGATAGCTGTGACGGGTCAGAAGCCCAAAATCTAACAACCAGGCTTACCAAGGGGTATCGTGTTACCCAGTAACTGGGTTGTGGAGGTCAGATAGGCAGTCGCTTTATGCAAAATATTGGTATTGAGCTGTTTCCGGTTAGACTGCAAGCAGACCCCTATATATTCGGGAAAAGGTGCGGTAGATGATGCCTACTTTGTAGTAAAAGTTAATATTTACCCAGTTTCTGATATAATATGTACTGTCACCAAAAGTGATAAGTAACCAGGGTCGTGGGATATAGTTTAAGTTTAGTAAGAAACCGATGGACGTTTTCGAATAAAATTAATGTAATTAATAGAAAACAAACAGTTAATTTAACAAATTAAATTTCATTCGAAAACATCCATCGGTTTCTTATTAAAATTCAACTGTATCCGACGACCCTGGTTACTTATCTCTTTTGGTGACTGTACATGCCCTCACTCTCACTTATATTCCGCACTTGCTCACCTTAATTGTTTTTGTATGTTTAATTTAATTAGGTTCTTTTCACTCACATTTTCGTAAATTTTGTTAATTTATGACATGAACATATGGAGTCATGAAAATAACATACGACGCCCACGTTGTGTTAGTTATATAAATGCTATAGCATGAGACTCACACTGAGCACGGCGCAGTGCAGCGCGGTGCGGCCCCGCGCGGCGCGCGCGCACACGTCGGCGCCGGCCGCCAGCGCGCCGCGCATGACGCCCACGTTGTGTTAGTTATATAAATGCTATAGCATGAGACTCACACTGAGCACGGCGCAGTGCAGCGCGGTGCGGCCCCGCGCGGCGCGCGCGCACACGTCGGCGCCGGCCGCCAGCGCGCCGCGCATGACGCCCACGTTGTGTTAGTTATATAAATGCTATAGCATGAGACTCACACTGAGCACGGCGCAGTGCAGCGCGGTGCGGCCCCGCGCGGCGCGCGCGCACACGTCGGCGCCGGCCGCCAGCGCGCCGCGCATGACGCCCACGTTGTGTTAGTTATATAAATGCTATAGCATGAGACTCACACTGAGCACGGCGCAGTGCAGCGCGGTGCGGCCCCGCGCGGCGCGCGCGCACACGTCGGCGCCGGCCGCCAGCGCGCCGCGCATGACGCCCACGTTGTGTTAGTTATATAAATGCTATAGCATGAGACTCACACTGAGCACGGCGCAGTGCAGCGCGGTGCGGCCCCGCGCGGCGCGCGCGCACACGTCGGCGCCGGCCGCCAGCGCGCCGCGCATGACGCCCACGTTGTGTTAGTTATATAAATGCTATAGCATGAGACTCACACTGAGCACGGCGCAGTGCAGCGCGGTGCGGCCCCGCGCGGCGCGCGCGCACACGTCGGCGCCGGCCGCCAGCGCGCCGCGCATGACGCCCACGTTGTGTTAGTTATATAAATGCTATAGCATGAGACTCACACTGAGCACGGCGCAGTGCAGCGCGGTGCGGCCCCGCGCGGCGCGCGCGCACACGTCGGCGCCGGCCGCCAGCGCGCCGCGCATGACGCCCACGTTGTGCGCGCGCGCCGCACGCTGCAGCACGGCAACGCTCGACAGGCGGGACATGTCCTCTGCCGCTGTAACACGCAACATGTTAACCGTTAGCCCGTCGACGATGCAGATCCCAAGTTCAAACAAAAAAAACCCTTATGGCCAAAAAGATTACAGGGGTTTTAATTGGCCCCAAACTAGACAAGCCTGTATCTTGGGTACCAATATGGAGGGTTTACTATTTTTAACACATTGTTTTCTACAAAAAAAGAAATAATAATAATATAAAACGCATTTGTGAGTAAGCGTCAGTGCATGAGTGTGATGGTGAACAACAATGGAAAATTATTACAGCCTCAAATGTGGGTAATGCAAAATTGTATTCATAATCTCAGATAATTTACATTCCATAGTCATTCACTCTACTACCTATTTTAACATTGTGTCATGACCAGTGATCGGAGTAGGTAGAGCTAATATACCTAAAGTTCAAAGAACAGAGACAAAAAAAGTGGAGACTTCCTTAAGGCAAATTTTTTTTAGGACTATGTTTTCCGAATTTCGGGACATCACTTAAGTAAATTTGATATTAATGTTATTATTACAGTAAACTAATTGATTCATTTTCCTTTTTAACCGACTTAAAAACAAGGAGAACGCTTACTTACATCGTTCCAACAAAGATAAGGAGATTACCTTGATTTTTTTAAATCAATAAAAATCGTGCGATTTTTTTTTTTTAAACAGAAACAGTAAATGAATTCGATAGTTGTTTTACTTTATTAATATTAGTTTTACATAAGTAATGTTCTGAAAACCGGGACATTAGTCCTGAAAAAATATTTTGTCGTAAGGCGTCTCCACTTTGCCCGGAGGCTCTATGCGGGGGTCATGCTGTTCATGGCCCTTTACGGGCGCCGGTGTGGGCGCGTTCATCGAGGCGCCGACCTGCCCGCCGGTTGAACGCGTCCCAGAGGGTCATGGTCATCCGGCTGGTCCGGGGATACCGCACGGTCTCCTGCGAGGCGGCGAGCCTCCTTGCCGGATTGCCGCCATGGGATCTGAACGCAAAAGTCCTCGCGCACAATTGGGAGTGACGCGAGGAGGCGAAACGCCGGGGCGTAACTCTGCTGCAGCGAGAAATCGCGGCACAGCGGACAGAGCTCTGGCGGGATCTCATGGCGGCATAGAGAAAGCAACTGTCGCAACCCAGTGCTGGGCACGCCACAATTGCGGAGGTAAGCCCCTCTTTGAGGAGTTGCTTCAGAGGCTCCAAGGCGTCCTCACCTTCCGCCTGACGCAGGTCCTCACCGGACATGGCTGTTTCGGGAGGTTCCTGTTTAGGATAAGGCGGGAGGAAACGCCCGGGTGTTATCATTGTGTGGATCGACCTGAAGACACGGTGGAGCATACGGTGGAGTTCTGCCCCGCTTGGGCGGACCACCGCCGTGTCCTCGTGGCGGCGATCTCTCGCGTCCGGCCCTGGTTCAGGCCATGGTACTGAGCGAGAGGGAATGGGAAGCAGTCACCTCCTTCTGCGAAGCAGTAATGCTCGCGAATGAGGAGGCGGAGCGCGTGAGGGAGAGGCAATCATTGCGCCCTCACGCCCCTAGTCACCGCAGGAGGAGACACCCTGGGCGTCGGGAGTCGATAGCCGACTCACGGCCACCGTAGGCGCGGGCTTACGGACGCCGAGCAATGGGCAGCTCGCCGTCCGGTAAGGATCAGGCCTGGGTCGACGGCGCGTTGTGTTCCACACGCGCCTCAAAGAGTTGTCAGCATAATTGACGGGATCCGATAGGGCCGATGCCTGCCGGGGTCGCGGACTGTTCGAAAGAGTTACTGTGGCCCTGGCGCACAGGCAACTGAAGGAACACGGGTGGGTTTAAGTCAGTAAGAGTCTGATACGCCCTCCCGCTCCGCCCAGAGCGGGAGAGGAAAATTGATGATTTAACACCCAAAAAAAGAAAAAAGTCTCCCTTTCTCTCTGTTCATTTTCGAACTTTAGGTATTTTAGCTCACCTTTTTCCGATCACTGGTCATGACTATTGTAATAAAAGGTCAAATTTGAAAGAGTTTCAACTTTGTCATGTATGACAGTGAGTTTGTTGTTCCAAAACTTGATAATTATCTCAGATTTTGAATTCATCGCCCTCAGATTCTGAGAACATCGCTCTCCTTTAACTTCTGACTATATTTAGTTAGAAGTTATAGGAGGGACAACCTATTTACCTATGAGCGTTGAGTTACCAGATTTTCCAGTGGTAAATAATGAAGACTATGCATAGCTTAATGGTCGTTGGTCCTTAAAAAGGCGAATGGGACAGTTGGATACAGAAGCTTATCTGTAGCAGTTAAGTGTGGTAGGCCATTTGATCGATTAAACAAGTACCGCAGGTCTTAACAACTCGTAACTTGCGTTCTAACGATACTAGATAAATCCTCTCAGTTACGCCGAATTCACAGTCTGAATTACTTTCCAAATCCATACTAATATTATTAATTCGAAAGTAACTCTGTCTGTCTATTTGTTACCTTTTCACGAATGTATTTGGATGTAATTTGGCCATGGTTAGGACTTAGGATACTTTTCATCCTGGTGTTACGATCCCGTGGGATAATTTACGACCTGCAAGCAGGTGAAGCTGCGAGTAAAAGCTAGTGATAACACAAAACTAACCTAATTCATCGCTTTCCTCTCCCTCCGTAGAATCGTGGTCGGAAGGCAAGCTGAGATCAACACCGCGGTCACTGGCCAGCTCAGTGCCGATCAGTAGCACAGGACTGCCGTCAGATTTACTAGAACTTTCCGACACTGAAACAACGAACTTTCATTTAATAAAGAAACGTCTATGGAATACTGACTACACCAGCATACGAGAGGAATAATAATAATAAAGTTTAATTTTTATACAGCGTGGCGCTACTATGGCGACATTAATTTTATTTAACACACGTATACGGTTTCGTGTTTTCATTTTAAGGCGAAATTTAAATTTCACTAAAGGATAATTTCCACCAAACGGCTCGCATCGCATCGGATCGGAACGGATTTTACAATCTTTAAACGATATTAAATCATGTACACAGTATTTTAAAGTCTATATTACCAAGCCACGCATAACAGCTTGACCGCGGGCGTCTTGAGCGAAACGCGATCGTGGCCGAAAGTATGCTGTGACGCGCGATCGGCTCCGTTCGCCAGTCGTCGTATCCAATCACACATTCATCCGAATTAGAACACCGAGAACACGTCAACACGGTAGGAATGAAACTATTTGACTACGCGCAGAAACGGATAAGTTCGCAAGCGACGGTACGGAACCGATCGTATGCGTCGACATCCTGCCGGACGCGATCGGCTGTCGCTGCATCCGTTCGTATCCTTTCCGATCCGACGCGATGCGAGCTGTTTGGTGGAAATCATGCTTAAACGTTATTATTTATTGATTTATTTTCAATTTTCTAAAATACCATCATGGAGCAACATGTATGTAGCGCAGATATCATTTGCTGGCGTCACGGATTATACCATTGCATCAACGAAATTAAAAAGAAAAAGAAATACTATTAGAATGAGACACGCAAAATGTAAGTGAATTGAAGGCGCAGGCTGCGCGCGCCCCCCACGTGCTTTTATTTTTTTTCTAAGAATCGTAAATGTACTCTTCATTAGTGCTAGCCGGGAGTGTGTCACGCGCGCATAAACTACCCGCGCCGTGTAAAGAGTTTGTGAATCTTCCGCGAAAACACGCTTACATAACTATTGTTGTAAACACGGTTGTAAAATATTTACTTTTGTGTAATTCTAATTAGGATAGTAATTAGATTAAGGTACTGCGATAAGGACGCTTTTATTTGTGTCATAAATTACTTATTAGTGCTTTGTGTAAAGTTGTGGTCGTGATGGCAAAGACTCATCCGAACTACACGGTAGCCGAATATGCGGACTTAGTCCTAATTTACGGTGAAGCCCATCAAAAAGCGTCCCTTGTATATCTTGTAGCTATAAGGATGTATCGCGAGAGATATGGCGTTTGAGAATTTGAGGGAAATTGCTTTGGCTGAATTTATTTTCAAAAGTGCGGGAAAACATGAAACGTCGTTTAAACCTTTGTGTCCGCGAGCGCGGTGGCTACGTCGATAAATAAAAATTTGAAATAATTATACCAAAACAATAAATAATGTGATTAATTGTAATTGTGATTTGTAATAGTGGTAATAACTGATAACAGATGATGATAAGTGATTAGTGATTGATTACACATTTCCGCGCGGCGCTCGGACTGCGGTGCGAATGTAGGTTGTTGTAGGTACCTCCGCCACTCGGCTAATTTGATATTATGCCGTCAAAGCATCGGACAAAGCACGCGCGTTGCGTGACTGCCAGCGCGCGAAGTGAGGCGTTGCCGCTCTGAGTAGAACGTTAGTAACTCCATGAATGAATCTGTATACAGAGTGATACCAATTTTGGTTACTTTTTTATTATTTAGTGTGTTTGAATATTAAAAAAATTCAATTTACATTTACTTTTCTTATTATATTTTTATTGTTGCTGGCCACCCATGTGTTAAATTAATATCGCCATTGTAGCGCCACGCTGTATTTTTTTTTTTTAATAAAGTTTTTTATGTATGCTGCAGTTTACAAAAAGTGGTTTTTGTAGCCTCCTTTTAAGCATACAAGCTTGTGTTAGGAGACTGCGCTCTTCCATAGTATAGCATAATTACTTAATCTAGTAACAAAACCGTAGGTTTAAAATATCAAATAAATATATGTATGTTAGTGTGAATACCTGTGCGTAGTGTGTCTGTACGTGAGAGTGTATGCGAGAGTGCATACGAGAGTGTAAGCGAGAGAGTGTGCGAGAGTGTATGCAAGAGTGTATGCAAGAGTGAATGCAAGAGTGTATGCGAGAGTGTATGTGACTTCATGTGCTCCAAAAGTGCCTCCGTGTCATCATAATTATGTACGTGTC
This sequence comes from Griposia aprilina, assembly GCA_916610205.1. Taxonomy (NCBI): domain Eukaryota; kingdom Metazoa; phylum Arthropoda; class Insecta; order Lepidoptera; family Noctuidae; genus Griposia; species Griposia aprilina. The sequence goes on along the minus strand of OU744294.1, from coordinate 9,979,941 downwards.
TTTATCCAATTGGTTATTGTTTTCTTACATTCATAACTTATTTTTGTATAAGTAAATACTTTTGATTATAAAAAAAATAAAAACGTTTGCGTGGAGTTATAAATTTTTATACAGTTTGTATATTTACCACTTGTATTGCTGTTAGCATCACTTTTTTCATCAACGATGGTGTCTGGCACCGAGGGCGTAGCGCGGACTCTGAAACGAAAGTTAATTTAACTTTAATATGACAATGATAACTGCACAAATCAGGGATCGATATAGACTTTTGACAAAAAAATAAACTGCCTTTCCCAACTATGTAGGGGTCGGCTTCCAATCTACAGCTGAATACCAGTATTTGACATAAATCGACTGTCTATCTGACCTCCACAATTCAGTTACTGGGTAACACCATGCCGCTTGGTGAGTCTGGTTGTCAGACTTTTGGACTACCCGTAACGACTGTCAAAGATCTACGAATGACAGCCGGGGCCAACGGCTTAGGGCCGGCGCCCACCGGCGGCACGGCACGGCATGGCATTTTTATGCGACGAATAGAAATATAACTTAATGGTATAACAAAAAAAACAAATTTCAATGGCAACGATGCCGCGGTATCCTTAGGCATGCCACAGGCAGGCAGGCTTGCGGACGGCGAGCAATGGGCAGCTCACCGTCCGGTAAGGACCAGGCCCGGGTCGACGGCGCGTCGTGTTCCACGCGCGCCTTATAGAGATGTCAGCATAATTGGCGGGGTCCGATAGGGCCGATGCCTGCCGGGGTCGCGGATTGTTCGAAAGAGTTACCGTGGCTCTGGCGCACAGGCAACTGAACGAACACGGGTGAGTTTTAGTCAGTAAGAGTCTGACACGCCCTTCCGCTCCGCCCAGAGCGGGAGAGGTCATTTGATGATTTACCACCAAAAAAAAAAAAAAAAAAAGGCATGCCGCGATGTCCTTAGGGCTGCACCCACTGGCGGCACGGCATGGTAAGGGATTTTTATGCGACAAATAGGAATATAACTTAAAAATATGACAATAAAGATGAATTTTCAATGAACGCCTGAGGACGCCGCATCGTTGCCGTTAGAATGCGCTTGAATGTAGTGATTGCCGTGCCGTGCCGCCAGTGGGTGCAGGCCCTTAGAAATGATCATTGAAATTTAAATTTTATTGTCATACATATAAGATATATTTTTATTCGTCGCATAAAAATGCCATGCCGTGCCGTGCCGCCAAAAATGACTTTAGACGTACTTGTACGTTATAAAACGTCTAAAGTCATTTTTTTTTTACATTCAAAGTAAGGGTGTTGAAGCAATTACGAGGCCATCTATACAAGTATTAGAGCAGTCTGTTGAAGTACCTATCTGATAGAAATGTAAACAAATGGATCTGAAAACGTACAGCTTCCTGTACATAGCGCCAGAGCCAAACCGACGCCGGACCGCAAATTTGTGCATACGAATGAACTTCGTGCACGCGCCACACCGCCGCCACGCTGGAACCGCGTGTAAACCGCATTGATGCCGAGTTAAATAGTAAACCAACGATCACAGTTCATTAAAGCATTGCCAACGAAACTGTCAAGATGTCTGCTTTTCATTTTAATACTGATATACTGTATGTTAACATCAACAACAAAAAAAAAAAAAGTTTTGCTAATGTACTTACTTACTTAATTTTTATACGCAGACAGAAACAAATTCATAGACGTAAGAGACAACTTTGGGTATATCCTGTTTTAGCCTGCAGAGAAGACAAAGGTGAAATTCACGTGCTTTTTGAAAAAATAAGAAATTGTGAAGCAACGTTTTTAGAATATCTCAGAATGAGTATAAAAACTTTTGTAAAGTCTTTAGTTTCGTCGGCTTTACTATTTAAAACTGGAAATTAATGCGGTGTACACGCGGTTCCGGTGCGGCTCTAGTGCGGCGGCGGTGCATGTGCGATTTTCATTCGTATACGCAAACATGCGGTCCGACGCCGGTGCGGCTCCGGCATCATGTACAAGAAGCGTACCTGTGTATGGCAATTATTAGTTTCACTTACAAATTGAGTGCATTGATTTGATTATTTCAATATTTAACCGCGGAATTCTAATTTCAAATTACCTTAAAGACTTTTTCATTTGAAAATTGACTTTAATTTTATAACCTCAATTCTCGTCGACGATTTTTGTGTTATATAATTTAATAACATTATTCAAACAATAATTGTTGGAAAAAGTGGTAAATGATAAATGTTTTTATTTCTGTAAGTAGTTTTGTACAAACACTTTTACACGTCAATTCTATTTTTAAACTAGATGAGGTCGGCGTTTCCTATCTGACTACTCTGAGAAGAAAGGCCGAAACAAACTCAGAGGTCACAGTCTCAAGACAAGACATGACCCGGTCGGTCAAGATTATGTCTGGACTTTAAAGTCCAGACATAATCTTGGTCAGATCATGTGAAGACCATGTAGATTGGTATCTGAAATGGTCTTTTGAGGAAAGAACCACACAGATTGAGTGGACCTGTCCAGTCAGTGCACGCATTTGTCAGTAATCGTGCAGTTCAACTCAGGAAGTCAGGACTTAAGGAGGTGAGATATAAAGTTGAAACCTTTTTATTTACTAACTCTTTTTGGATAGCGTTAACGCCAGACGGTAACGTCAAAATGTATGGGCAATGACATTACCTGTGGGAAGGACAGGTAATGTCACGTGTTAAGCAAATGTCAACTGCATACAATTTGATTTTCCGTTGGCGTTAACGCTTACAGAAAAGGGATTTTGTCTAGGCTCTCAGGGGTTGTTTACAGTTTCATCAGATACTTTTGGAATGGACCCTTTCAGCTGAGTATGTAGGTACCTGCGCCTGGCGCGCCGCACGGACCACCTGCGGCCGGCGCGCAGCGGGCTGTCGGCACACAGCGCTGCGCTGCCGCCCACGAGGTCCTTCACCCACAGCAGTGACACGTACTTAGTATGTAGGTACCTGCGCCTGGCGCGCCGCACGGACCACCTGCGGCCGGCGCGCAGCGGGCTGTCGGCACACAGCGCTGCGCTGCCGCCCACGAGGTCCTTCACCCACAGCAGTGACACGTACTTAGTATGTAGGTACCTGCGCCTGGCGCGCCGCACGGACCACCTGCGGCCGGCGCGCAGCGGGCTGTCGGCACACAGCGCTGCGCTGCCGCCCACGAGGTCCTTCACCCACAGCAGTGACACGTACTTAGTATGTAGGTACCTGCGCCTGGCGCGCCGCACGGACCACCTGCGGCCGGCGCGCAGCGGGCTGTCGGCACACAGCGCTGCGCTGCCGCCCACGAGGTCCTTCACCCACAGCAGTGACACGTACTTAGTATGTAGGTACCTGCGCCTGGCGCGCCGCACGGACCACCTGCGGCCGGCGCGCAGCGGGCTGTCGGCACACAGCGCTGCGCTGCCGCCCACGAGGTCCTTCACCCACAGCAGCGACACGTACTTAGATCTTATCCACGTCTCGCGTACGTTTCTATTGGCAATAATAATAATAATATAGAGCCTCGACCAACACTTGAGGAGGCTCTCGTTGGTCAGCTGGATCAAGGGCTTGATTCAGAAAGCGGTACTTCTTGACACGGCTCGCATTGTTAGGTGGTTCCTCTCTCTGGAGCCCTGACCGCCGGTAGCTTGGACCCTGTTCCCGATGCCGGTGGGTTACTATTTTTTATATTTTTAAATGTTTTTATATTCTAATATTTAAAAATGTAATTTATATGTATATAATGGAATAAAGGAAATAATAATAAATTTATTCAAGTATAAAATAAAATTATGATTTACATTAATTACAATCGAGGAAAATGTTTAATTCTAAGTGTAATGTAGACCTGCCTGATCTAGGTTTATAAAACCTGTGTTTCAGGCGAATAAGGTGGTTGTTGGTTTTATTACACCGGTAACTTGTACAGTCCTTTCACAGCTATTTTACCTTTATATTTATTTTCGTTACAATAACGGTTGCGGATGTTAGAGGTGAAATTCCTGTGAAAGGATTGTACAATACCCGCGCGCAAATATGACACATCGAGCTTTTGATACAGCTTACAGGTATGAATGACAAATACGATTCTAGAAAGACAAAGTTATTCTAAAACTCAATGCCATATTTGCCCACAGCACATTGGAGATGCGGGAAACTCCAGCACAGCGGTGGATACCAAATGTACTTGTGGTAACAACTGTACAAACACGCTGTGAATGTGTGTGTAAGCGCAGGAGGTCTCGGTACCATCCGAGACAATGCGAAGTCGAAAGTGTGTGTGTGTGCGTGGGTGTGTAATGTATTGACGCTATCGTCTTCACACACACATTTACAGCGAGTTTGTACACTTGGTTACCACAAGTAAAGCGCGCGTCGCTTCGTCAGTTAAAAATACTGAATTGCAAAAGTTAATTTAAAAATGCGACGTATGACGTGATTCGTCTGAAAGTCTGACAAAATCAGCGCCGCTCTTCTCAATGTGACTCTGAATATTATATTAAATTTGTTTAAGAAAATTCTTACGTTTCACAGTCCGGGGTAGGCCTCGGGATGGTTGTTCCTTCAGCATTAGCTTCATAGATTAAATTCACTATTTTATTGCCCAATTCTGCCATAACCTAGATCATTAAATTGTATGATTTAAATTGTTAATCTTGTTTGCAAAAGGAAATCAAAATTACTCCAGAAAACTAAAGGAAAATCAATGGAAACAATAGTCTATATATGGTTTAAATGTATTGCTTAAATTAGTACCTTTATTATTTCTGGTTCCCAGTCATCCAAGGTAAGAGATCTCACTTTACTAACGTGGACGCCCAGCGAGCGATGTATGCCAGAACATTCTAGAAAAACATAAGAATTAAAATTAAACAACCCAACAATATTGAATCTTTATCCGGTGCAGCTGACACTGCCAGTCTTTATAATATTCTTTTGCAAATAGTGCAAACAATAGGTAATTATAAAAAGTGATAAAAGTTAAAAAAAAAAAAAGGAAAATCCAAAAGTGCACGACGCATAATGCTCATTTAATTATGAAATATAAAAAAAAAAAACTTAAGTCGTTCAAAATTAATTGCCGAAAAAACAGCTGTAGTAGGAAGAAGGTACTGCACAAGCGCCCCTAGTGGACTAAATGTACATAATATCTATAGATATATCACCATCCATATGTTAATTTTCTATGGATATATATAGATATACAGTCTTGTAGTTTTCGTTTTTTATTAATTGCAATTAAACGACACTGAATTAATTAATCATTCGCATTCAGTGACCTACAATCGTCGATTAGAATTAAAAAAAAAAAAAAAACACTCAAATAATGGATTTTTCACAAGTTACAGTGTTTCCGGGTTTCACACATGACGGACAGGATTTTTTTTTGACCTATTTTGGTGTTTTTTCCAATTCTATTGCAGTAAATCAATTTTTAAAAAGTATGAAATTAATCTCCATTAAATTATCTCGACAATAGTATGCAAAATATCTTGATTCCGTGAACTAACAAGGCTATAATAATAAAAATAGCCGCCAACATGAGGCGAAAAAAATTTTTCGATCGTAAAGCACTCTCTGATGCTTCGCATCATGAGTCGTGCAATTGCCAAGTTATAAACGTTTTAAAATATCTGCTAGACAAAGACGGGACTATCACAGAAGTGACGTCACGAATATGCAACGTCTTCATACTAGCGCCATACTATGTCCGTACCTCGCGACAAGGACGGGAATAATCTCTTTCAAAAACATTTAAATTGTGTATTTTCTCCATATTTCCATCGATTTTACAGATTTTTTCGATTATCCCATTTTACTATGCCTTCTTTGTAATTAGATTATTTGTCCGGACTGCCTCGTTGGTCTAGTGGTCGCAAGCGCTACTGCTGAGCATGAGGTCCTGGGTTCGATTCCCGGGTCGGGCAAAGGGTTATTGGGTTTTTCCATCTGGAATTTCTCGGTAGCAGCCCGGAGTCTGGATTTGTAGTACCCGGTTGATGGCAATAGGCTCGCCCCCTATTACACTGGGACTTAAACATAACTGGCGAAATGTGGGTGTGCTATAGGTACACCTCTGCCTAACCCTTCGGGGAATACAGGCGTGATGTTATGTTATGTTATGTGTCATCATCCCTATTGTAGTAAGACAAAACGAATTTACTGTATACAGCAAACTCGAAGAAACAAATTATTTTCCCGTACATGCATTTTTTGTACAAACATTGCCCCACACTAGGAATTTCTCCTGTATTGTGGGTGCGTTTACAAACATTCAATTAAACTCACATAAACAAACAGCCAGACCCGGAACAACTACTTGTAGGTCATACAAATATTTGTATCGTGTGGGAATCGAACCCGCGACACGCAGCGCAGCAGTCAATCGCTTAACCACTGCGCCAACCATGCCGCTGAACCGTCATTCGCATTTCAAAACTTGGTGAGTACTTAATCGGAAAAATAATAACCCTCATGCACATACGTATGGAAAAAGTTTGAGTTGGTGAAAATAATTAGTTCAGTGCATACCTATACAAAGTGTAATGCCAAGATTGATGCTAGCCCAGCGAGGGTTAGGGCTGCCACAATCACAGCAATAGTTGTTACCGGGAATACTCAGAAGTTGTTCCCATATCCTGGAAATATAATTAAAATATTAGAAATACAACTTTTTAAATGCACCTGAGGTATCCAATAAAGGTATTCAAAGTAATGCTACCAGCTAAAACTCCTTAACGTCTAAACGTTTCGACTAGCTGTAAGAGTGGCATTGTAAGTACTGCGTGTTTTATTCTGCAAGTTGATTATCTCACCTACATGTCCTGTGGAACCACGCAAAGCGGAATGACTCGACAATTAACATTTTTGCATTTCTTTAGTTGTCCAAAAAACTGAGCAAATGTTCTCTTAACTAAAAACTAATGGAGCATTCTACTTCACAAACATGTACCTGATCTTCCGCATGCCCCTGACGTTGGCAACACTATGCCTGTTCTCTGAGGGCCTGTCATCTGGCACTAGTATGAGCTGCGTGTCAGGGTTCTCCCTACTCTGACCGTGTTGTATGGCGGAACGGATTCCGTTCTGAAGCGCAGTTATCCAACAGTTGAGCATCTCTTCTGAATCCGCTTGAAGCATGTGACTCCTGTGAATAAAGTTTATTTGTTATATTTGAATTCAGAATCTGAGATGATTATCAAGTTTTGAAACAATAAACCCAATTTCGAACACGACAAAGTTCAAATTCCATTGCAATCAAACATTTTTTAGGGCCTCTATTAGAAATGTTCATTGAAAAATCAACTTAGAATACATAACGCTAAAGTAGATATTGTGTAAGTAGGCGATGGAATGTAAACTATCTGAGATTATTAATTGAGGTATAGTTCGTGATTTTTAGTATTAAAGTCTCCCAAATAGGACATTTCATAATCATCATCATCATCATTTCAGCCTCTATAGGCTGACGTCTAGTTAGGTGGACGTCTTTACGTCCACAGCTGGACATAGGCCTTTCCCAAGATTACCACAAAGACCATTCCTGCGCTGTTCGTATCCAATGGGGCAATTCCCGTATTTTTAAGAACATTCACATTTTTATTTCAGTCTCAATCTGTCAAAAGTACCTCTTAACTACTTACATTTTTGACAAGTTTTTGACATTTATTGTTGCTGAGATTGACGTAAAGCTCAAGCCCACTTACTTCGATGGTGACAATACTTCGAAGCAGTACCGCCTCTCGCCATCAAGCACCGGCTTCACAGTACACAGTCTCAAGTCTTCCTCCATTACTGTTACGTTAAGCTCACCTGTCCTTTTCCTAAAAATTACAAGGCTGGTCAATACCCCCTAAATGATAATGATGATTTTACGGAGCTCTGACCCAGCGGGGTAATTACGTAACACACTAACAGTAGGAATAGATTTCATTTTGACAGTTCAACCACATTCATTACGTTGCGTTGTTGAGCAGACAAATTTTTCGAACATAATAATTGTTTTGCAATAGGCTTCAAAATTATTCAGATTGTGATAGATAGTGTGTTACTTACTACTTCTTTAGTTGAAGTTAATAGCAAAGCATTATGAGTAAGTTACAAAATCAAACTTTCGCAGTACGGTTTTATTAGATAACAGGAGGTTGCTGCAACCAACTTCCAACTTAAAAATGACAACTAAGATCGATAATTTCCGTAATTAATTTACTAGTAACACACAAACATACATATTTTATAATGTATTCATTCAAATAAATTACCACTCAGAAGTTACGTCAGGGTTCACGTAATTTATATCCAAGATGCATAATAATCCGTAGGTATATAACGGAATACAAAATCAATAGAGCAAATGGTTTTCCCAATCTTATCTAACGGATCTAATCGAACAAATAAACAATCGATAAAGAAGTAGACCGATCAACAAGGCGTGATGTCACTGGCCTACATAACAAACTAGCGATCGAAAACCGCAATCAAGAACTCACCGATACACGAGACGATTGTCGTATAAATAGAACCATCTCCTGTTCCATGTCTTGAAGGCATTCGAAGTCCTTTTGAACAGATAACCTTGCATCCGAGGCATGTTCTTAAGGCACGGTGTGCTCAACAAGCCATCTTTGCAGTCCCCTTCAGCTTCTCTCGACTTACAACTCGGGAGCACCGTGTCCTTACTGTTTACAATCGTATGGCGGTTCTCCATCTCTTTGTCAAGTATTTTTGTGTCGTTACGCATAGCTGCGATCTGAAAATGTGATCATTAGTGGTGAATACTCGTATGATTGAATATTTCTTGTAACGAACCTGACGTGCTTTGTGTATCACGGTCAGTTGCCGTTGTTATGTCGTCAATTTGAAGTACATCGTTAACGGTGAATAAAGTTGTTAAGTAGAGTGTGGTGCACTTATTATGGTATTCAATGGAGATCGCTCACTAGATGGATTTAGAGACAAATCAAAGAGCTATGTAATATTTTGTTCCTTTGTTCTGTTTGATTAAAATGTAGGTCCTGATTTGTGTCTGTGAATGCAAGCAACCACTAAAAGAAGGATCAAATGTAACTAATAATCAGCATCTCAAATTAAATCGAGCTTTGAAGAGCAATAACGACACTTTTTCGACCTTTGTTTTTTATTGCGATGTAATTGGTGTCCCAGCTCAGGATTTTTAATATAATATAAGAAGTAATTTGACTCACATCTTCAGCGATGGTCTTGAGGAACGGCTCCAAGTCTTCTGATAGGTCAGCACCTTGGTGGTAGTAGGTGCAGCACGCTTGCAAGTATGACAGGAACTGAAATAAACATGGTTCATAATAAGCCTTAAGCCACTTGACATTTTTGCTGTAAGTACTCAGTCCAGTCACATTTATTTATTTATTCACAAAATCCACATCTTTAACAATTTCATATAAAAAACAAAAACTAATCTTACAGCCAATAACGAATTTACAATTTAGTATCTAAACTTATTATATGCATCAGAAACAAACAGGATGACATGCTAGCACCATCTGGGTGTGCAGGAGTGTAAGTGTGGAGTTGTAGTGGTGCATAGATTAGATTCAAAATATGTTTTTCACCTTAAGGGGACGACTACATGACCTAAACGCAAATTTATATTGCCTAAAAATATATGATCCACTGCAGTAACCAAAATCAGAAAAATATATGATACTCTTCTAGATATATGCTAGTTAGATAGTGTGTTGAAAACATACAATTAACTTGTTATGATAGAAAAAAATCACGAAGATACCTCTAAAAAAATATTTTAACGATTAAAAACCATACTAATATACATGCAAACAGTTTTTTTGTCAGATTATTCTACAAGTAACATACTAACGTAATAGTGTTTTAATTTTTTAGTCCGATGAATAGATTTTTTGTAAATCCATAATTGCTTCATATTTAGCAATAAATTAGCAGCGTTGTGTCATCGCGCGTCTCTTTCTTTTCTATGCAATCCGACAGTGACCGCGCTTTAGCTCTTGTAAGCCTCTTAAGGGCTACTTTTGTCTACTCATTGCGCGATAGAATCTGGTTTGCCGACTAGGCTTTATGCGTCCTGACTTGATAAAGGAAAGAACTTGAAAACTGACGACGATATAAAATACTTGAGACTGTACATAATGAAAGTAAGAACTATGCTATAGATAGTGTCTATTTATTTAATCAAAGGAGTCTCCACGAGTGATGGTACTTGGATATACGTATTCGTCGCGCCATTGGCTCTGGCAGTCAGCTACGATACTAACCATACTGAATGGTTAATGTTTTCAAAAAAGGAAAAGAGAAAAATCACACGATATACTTGGAATGTCGTGAGGAAAGTTTTGAGTATAAATGTACAGTACAACTATTTTCATAATGTCCCTCGGGAATCATCGCATTTCCGAATACAAACGAATGCTAATTTCCATGTCCATCAATTATTAGATACATCCTATATAATAGTTCGAATTCAGAACTAAGTACTTTATTGTTGTTTTGTTTTGACGTAACAGCAATAAAGTACTTAGTTCTGAATTCAAATTATTATACACGATAAATCTAATAATTGATGGACATGGATATTAGCATTCGCTTGTATTCGGAAATGCGATGATTCCCGAGGGACATTAAGAAAATAGTGTACTGTAGATGGCTATCAGAGTAGGGGAATATCAAAGAAACGATGGATGGACTGCGTGAAAGATGATATGGCTGGAAGGGGGTAACTACTAGCGTTGAAAATTGCGAAAGATACATTTTGTTTTTTTCGAAACATTGTCTACATATATAAAAATGAATCCCTATTTCCCTTGGTCACGCCATCACGCGTGAACGGCTGGACCGATTGGACAATTTTTTTTTTGTTGTTTTCGTTATTGTCAAGAGAAGGATCTTATGAAATAAAAAAATAAGGAAGTTGATCGGAACGTTACAAAATTTAAGAAAACTTAATGCCAATATTAATTTTACATAACTGTCAGTTGTTTGAAATAACTGTCAGCGATTGACAGAATGCGCGCTGCAAATATCGTTTAACACAGATGGATCGGTTGATAAATGAGTCGATAGTTTTAGTCAATAGTCAAAACTAAAACTAAACGACATATGACATTCATAGTTAAGACAGGACAACGTCTGTCGGGTCAGCTTGTATCCTATAAAAAACACGTAATTTTCGAAAAAAAAAAAAAAACACGTTCTTCTGAAAAATACAATCATACATATATAATACTGTGTATTTTTCATATTTAACAATTAAAGTGAAAAAAAAAACTTATTAATATTATGATACATGTTTTATACTTACATAGGTACTATACTCAACCTCATTACAAATTTACCCTCAAAATATCCTCTTATAATATGTTAATGCAAAAATACACCGTATGTAAAAAAACTTAAACTTGCGAAAGATTCAACCGAAGATCCTCAAGGAAAATTTCTGTATTTTATTGAAAAATACAGGTGCATTTGAAAAATACATGTATTTTACATGTTATTTTCAACGCTAGTAACTACTAACGTGACGACTATGGAAGAAAAAGACATGTTGTGCCGACCCCAAATAAATTGGGATGAGGATAGGAGAATGATGATGAGACTTGGAAGCCGTCACACCGTCACACCGTCACACGACCTCATAAGGCTCATAGTCGTGATCGTTCATAGGCACGTTGTAATACTGACTATATAGTTTCATTACTCATATTAGGGAAAACATAATTAGGTAAAATGCAGACAGGCGTTAATTTCAGTGTTATGAGTGGCCACTATTTACTTGATAAACTAAGTTCTTATCGTTATCCACGAAAATTGTGTTTAGATTGCGAACTGAAACGCGTTTATCGTGCAATTTAAGCCTTTATCAATTTTGCGAATGAGACTAGGCAGGAAGGAGTGAATAAGTACCTAGGTAAAAACGTGTTATTTAGATTATTTGCCCAAATATAGGTGTGCGTTTCATAAGTCTGACGTCCGCCTAATTTAATTATAAAAGAGCACGCTATTGAAACACGTCAGCGTACAATATTTATAATTATAATGTTCGTCCTATTTCAGCACTAACATAGGCCACACCTTACCGTATCCACCCACTAACCTAAATGTACTGACTGTACTGTACATAAATATTGTGTGAAAGAGTATTTATTACATTAAAAAGTATAGAAAGTTAACTTTAGTGTGGTGAGTCGTGACCTGTTGCTTTAGTTTTTATTTATACAACACTTCGGTGAAAGTCACGATCGAAATGTTATGAAATTGGCGAGTGGGCTTTCTTCTCGGTGTCCTGCACTTCTATAAGACCATATTTTAAAATATAATTTCATATTAAAGCTTTACGATTTTTTTTTACACCGAACTGAGATGCAGTAGTATAATTTACTTATTTACGTAATACAACATAATTTCTCAAAAGTAGATAATCTTATGCGGAGGCCACACTGCGAGCAAAGCTAACTTAGTTCAACTTTATTAATTTCAAATAATAAACCGTATCGCGCAGAATCCACCGGCTAGATAAACTATGAGCTTGATTAGAATTCTTAAATCATAAAAATAAACTCACGCCTTCTTCTGATGTCAGAAATTACAGAAAGCCAAGACAGAAACTACAGAAAGCCAAGGCAGAAACTACAGAAAGACAAGGCAGAACCTACAGAAACTCAAAAGTAGAAACTACAGAAAGCCAAGGCAGAAACTACAGAAAGCCAAGGCAGAAACTACAGAAACTCAAAAGTAGAAACTACAGAAAGCCAAGGCAGAAACTACAGAAAGCCAAGGCAGAAACTACAGAAAGCCAAGGCAGAAACTACAGAAAGACAAGGCAGAAACTACAGAAAGCCAAGGCAGAAACTACAGAAACTCAAAAGTAGAAACTACAGAAAGCCAAGGCAGAAACTACAGAAAGCCAAGGCAGAAACTACAGAAAGCCAAGGCAGAAACTACAGAAAGACAAGGCAGAAACTACAGAAACTCAAAAGTAGAAACTACAGGAAGCCAAGGCAGAAACTACAGAAAGACAAGGCAGAAACTACAGAAAAACAAGGCAGGAACTACAGAAAGACAAGGCAGAAACTACAGAAACTCAAAGCAGAAACAACAGAAAGCCAAGGCGGAAACTACAGAAAGACAAGGCAGAAACTACAGAAAGACAAGGCAGAAACTACAGATACTCAAAGCAGAAACTACAGAAAGCCAAGGCAGAAACTACAGAAAGACAAGGCAGAAACTACAGAAACTCAAAGCAGAAACTACAGAAAGCCAAGGCGGAAACTACAGAAAGACAAGGCAGAAACTACAGAAACTCAAGACAGAAACTACAGAAAGCTAAGGCAGAAACTAAAGAAAACCTGTTACGATCCTCACATACTCCTAACTCGTAGCTCATAAATACTAAGCCATCCATACAAATCCGTCGTGTGATCATGAGGTAACTCCAAATAATAGGTCTTTACCTATGAAATTGCCGTTTTGTATGAAAAAATTTAAACGAATTTTTTTCATGAATTTTTTATTTGTATTAATCGAAGTAATCACCCATGCAATCAATGCATCTTTGCCATCGCAGTGGCAGTTTATTGATGCCCTTCTTAAAGAAATCAGCTGGACGGGAGGCAACAAATTCTTCAAAGGCATTTTGTACTGCCTCTCGGGTATTAATTTTTTTTCCCGCCAAGAAGTTATCCAAATTCTGGAAAAAGTAGTAGTCTGTAGGCGCAAGGTCTGGTGAGTAGGGCGGATGACGGAGAGCTTCCAACCCCAGTTCTTGCAACTTGGAGACCGTCTGCTGTGCAGTATGAGGTCGCGCGTTGTCGTGCAGGAGCAGCGGAGACGAGCGATTGACCAATGCTGGTTGGAGATGCGCCAGCTTCTCCATCATTGTGTTCAGTTCTTCACAGTACACATCTGCAGTAATGCTCACCCCGTTTGGTAAGAAGCTGTGATGAATCACACCGGCGCTAGACCACCAAACAGTGACCATCACTTTTCTAGGGGTAAGTTTTCGTTTAGGGCATTGTTTAGGTGCTGAACCAGGATCCAACCAACTTGCTGAGCGCTTACGGTTATCAAACAGAATCCATTTTTCATCGCAGGTAACAATGCGGTTCAAAATTCCTTCATTTGTGTGTCTGTTGAGCAGTGCAAGGCACGTCTCGACGCGTACTTCGCGCTGGCGATCATTGAGTTCGTGGGGCACCCATTTGTCAAGCTTTTTTACCTTGCCAATTTGACGCAAATGGACCAATATTGTTTTGACGCTAACGTCGAAAGCTGCTGCTAATTCAGCCGTAGATTGTGTATCATCAGCTTCCACAATCGCCTTTAATTCGTCATTGTCGACCAAAGTCTTCGGACGACCGCGAGGTTCATTTTTCAGGTCGAAATTTCCAGAACGGAAGCGAGCAAACCAATAACAGGTGGTGCGTTGGTTTGTAGTGTTAGCTCCGTAAACGTCGTTGATGTTGCGTGCCGCTTGTGCCGCGTTGCTGCCACGACGGTACTCATATTCCATAATTACTCGAATTTTTAACGTATCCATGATGACGAAAAAGATTGAAATGCGATGAAAATGTAACACTAATCAATAAAGAAATGACTACTTTTAGAAAAAAATATCCATGTTTTTAAAATAAAATTAATTTGAAATTAGAATTCTTAGCCAAACAAAAATTATTTTGATTTGAAATGGCCAGTACTGCAGAACGGCAATTTCATAGGTAAAGACCTAATATAATTATTTTAAAGTTGCATTGCATTAAGCACGTCCAACAAAATAATAAGTGATACCGAGTCACGATAGTGCTGTCGATAATGTTTTCGGGTGTGCGTCGGTAGTTGCATGTTGGGTAGATATAAATCACGATTGTTTAACATACAGATATGGCGTTGAAATATACCGGTACCAATGCGTACTGTTTGTTTTGTAATAGATGGGCTGCTATAGCTCGAATATTAGCATACATGAGCAGAAGTATCCTTCCAGATGTCAATTTCTATTCCAGTGGTTATACAACCTTGTATGTGCCAATGGCCTCTTGGGGATAACGGAGGGTTATGGCGGACTGCCACTTACTGAAGCCCCACTGCCTTCCTGCATCGTGAGTCGAAGGGAGAAATACTCGCATGTGCTCTCGCAGCCCCGACGGCACCTTTTTGTGCCTATCAACTATCAACAGTAGGCACATTTTCGATATCCATACAAGATCTTTGGGGGAATTGAAATGAACAAGAAAGTACAATGAGGTAAATCTCAATTCTTGGATCAGTTGGAATCCAGTACGTTATATCAGCAAATGCTATACGTGCGGCAAATCACAGCTGACTACGGCAGGTCGTTGAATGGTAAAGGGAAAATTAGTGTGATATTTCTATAATAAGATTATACTAAAAATAAATATCCAGTAAGCTTCCCAGTAAGTTATAAAACAATTAAATGACGTCAAACAAATGAAATCAACGCTGGCCACGCTCCCAGCTATACGTTATGAATGTTATGATTGACACACAGGTAATCAAATGGACAAGGTAGCCGGAAAAATCGAACTATATTGGAAATTAGTTATATTACAGATAAATCACTTATTATTAATTGGAGAATGAAATCGGGGGCAGTGATGAGGATTTCTGCAATAGTGCAGTGACAGCCAGGTTTAAAGTTCGAATTTCTTCTTCTAGTCTTAGAAAAGAGTTGAGATTTACTCCATCTGTACAATCATTATCTCGGAAATCAATGGTTAACCACTAACCAGGTAGAGCGAGATAATCGGTGCGAATTATCACAACATAATATACCATAGCAAGCTGTTATTATTGATTCTCTGTTAGCTATATAACGAGTTTTTTTAATGAGATACACACATAACAGACGTTTTGTCTATGGAAAGTATTTATGAGGCCATGTTTCAGATAAATAAGGGTATCTTAACCCTTAAGCGAGCGCGTGGGGTGTGTTGACATTTAGGTAATGCGGCGCGTGTAAATTATTTTCACGGTGACGAGCGCAACCCTGTAATTTTAAACCTCGACCGAAATACTCAACAACAGTATGGCATTTTACGGTTGACATAAATATTTGGGTGTCAAAACTGAGCATACAATCATTATCTACTTAATTTTAAAAGGGTAACCATATTTTGCGTCTGTGATGTCAAGTCCGAAATTTAAATGAAACTTTTTGTCATCTAAACTTAAAATTCTAAACCTAACCACAAAGCATTATTTATTTCTAGTTCGATTGTTAGTTTCCTTTTCATAATTTTCACGCCATTTATCGATGAGTCACTGAGCAAACTTAGTAAGTTGCCTTCTCAGAACAGTGTGAGTCAAAATGTTATGCTAATTATCTATATCGTTCGTTTACACAGTTCTTAAAGGTATTATTTTAGTATCTGTTAACGTCCTATTTAAGTGCTTGCAGAGTCCTCATATACACATAGGTGACGTAGGTACAGCTATTTTTACTCGATAGGATCTATTTCAATTCGCTGCGCACTTGTGCCATAATCGGCTTATATGGATTTATGATTTAGTGCGTACGACGCTCGCGACTGGATCCCATATTAAGACGGTACAACAAAACAGGCACGTACGCAAATATTATTAATTTTAGCGTAATAGAAAAATATTTTTTCCTTGACATAGATTTTTCATAAATCACATCCCTATTTATGTCAATGTTATTAATGTTATTATTGACACCATAGTAAGTTCCAACAAAAATAACAATCACCTGACAGATTCCCAAATCCACTGAACAAAGCTGTCTATTCATTGATTTGTAACAGAACTAGTAGACTATGAACACTGTTATTTTGACATAGATTTTTCATAAATCACATCCCTATTTATGTCAATGTTATTATTGACACCATAGTAAGTCCCAACAAAAATAATAATCACCTGACAGGTTCCTAAATCCACTGAACAAAGCTGTCTATTCACTGATTTGTCACAGAACTAGTAGATTATGAACACTGTTATTTTGACATAGATTTTTCATAAATCATATCCCTATTTATGTCAATGTTATTATTGACACCATAGTAAGTCCCAACAAAATTAATAATCACCTGACAGGTTGCCAAATCCACTGAACAAAGCTGTCTATTCACTGATTTGTCACAGAACTAGTAGACTATGAACACTGTTATTTTAAAAACAACAAAAAACACTTCCACCTTTAGCAACTCGAGACATAACTGTCGTCTGAAGACGCCATCGCCAGATTAGTCGTGCACTCGGTCAGACTTGCAAACTAGAGGTGCGTTGCAAAACAGACTGTTGAAAATGATACTGTCAATAGTGCTAATGAGTAACAACTATATGATACGCTATCTTTATCAAAGAAGTGAGCTTGATAAAAGTTTTTATTCGAAGAATACCATAAATTGGGAATTCTTTCAGGCAAGTATTACTTCCTGTTCAGTTATATCTTTTGTTTATTATGAATTTATGACACTATGTATTTGAGATTAATCATAAAGAGTTTTGGTTTATTGCTACATGGACGTTATTTTAATAAAAAATCTCAAAAGACCATTAAATAAAATAAATATGGGGTTACATCGGTAGTGTAACTTAAAACAATGCGAAAACGTTGCATAACAAAGTAATATAAAATTAGACGTCGCAATTACATTTTCTAAAACGCGACCTTATACAATAGCGTCACGTTATGTGATGTAAACAAAACGTATGACTCATGTTTTTTAAAATTTATATGCGCGGTAATCAGCGCACAAGTACAGACAGCGGTAAGCAGCTTCTCAGTTCCCACGAAGTGATCGCTTCAACACAAATAGGTACGATGATAGTACGAATATTACCTTGAGGATGTAATTAGATGTATGTTTTATAGTTAAACGTTGCCAGAGCATTTCAAAACAAAGTATTGTTTTATGGTCCACACACGCTAGACGCTTCACCTCACTGGTTTGTCCTTGATCGTTTGTTTAATGCAGGCATTATTTAAAACGGCATCGCAGGCTAGTAGGTAATAGGAAATCTTGTGATACGAACATTGGCTATTAGTCAAAACGAGTTTGAAACCTGTAAGCGGATTATTACCGAGTCTCAGTCTAGGTGAAATCTGGGACAGTCTGTGCGACGTGTCATTAATAATTCCACATTCTTGTTTTTATAGCGAGCGACCCCTGTCTTGTCTCAATTAGGGCACAATAACCCGAAGCGCTCAGCCGTTGACTGATGTAGCAAAGGTCAATAGAGTTCGTGAGTTCAGATCGTACCCCTTTGGCTTATTCTAGTCATAATTCTAGTGGACTTATTCCCGAATTTTGAACCCAAGCTGGTAGCCTTTTTCGTCTTGGATTCAGAATTTGATGGATTTTATGAGTATTTTAATAATAATAATTATTAAAGCATCTTCGAAATTCATCTTTGGCAGACCCTGGCCAGCACCCTAACTGCATAACACACTTTGAAGTCTATTGCTAATCCATTGCTATAAATGTTCGAAAAATGTGTCTGCTCAACAACGTAAATAACGCAATGAATGTTGTTGAACTGCCAAAATAAAAGCCATTCCTAGTGTTAGTGTGTTACGCAATTACCCCGCAGGTATAGTTAACAAAAATGCTCAAATAATTCATTAAATTCTGAATTCAAGCCGAACAGTTTGGATTCAGGAGTATATAAATAAATGTACGGCATTCGGGTCATTTCTGGTTAGGGTTACCATATCTCATTTGTCCTGAGATCTCAGGATATTTAGGCTTCTGAGAGGATTGCGGTCGAATTGAGGGAAATCTCGGAAATCTCAGGATTTTGCGATTTTTTTATAAAATAAAGTATCTTTATCTAGATTTACAGTTTTTTTTTTTTTGTAAGTTACAATCAACATAAACAAAAATATAATCTTCTTTGGTTAGTATCACAGCACAACGCATTTTTTTTCACATAAGCTTGTGAAAAAAGTATATAAAATAAATCTCGGGACTTTTCTATAGAAATCAGGCTTTTTGTCAAGACTTTTCAATTTTCCATATGGTAAACCTATTTCAGAGGCAGAAATAAATACATAGTCTAAAGACAAAACGTAATACCGTTATAACCAAAATCCATTATCCAGTCACAACCACTTGAATACTAGAATCACGGAAACAAGTTTAGTGACAGTGAAAGTAGGTCTGTGCACCTAAAATGTCGTGTTTATGTGGACATTAACTAAAAAATCCTACGTTTATGGTAATCACTGGTGACATTGGCATTCTTAGTAACGAGGAGTAACGAACTAAATGTCGCTAAGTCGCTAGATTGGGTTATCCCAAGGCCTATACTTATCAAAAAGTCCCTAAAAATATTAGGCCCCTAAAAATCCCAACCCACTTTTTTACCCCCTTAAGTTGGGAACCCTGCAGATCGACCTGGTTGACCGTGACGATGTAGCAGAATTAGGCATTGGGGGCAGCTGCCATGAATAGTCGCGCAAAACTCGCTACTTACGGTTATCAACGGAGCGTGATTATTGTCTTGCTATTGTTGTGCGACACTGACCGGTATGGTAAATAGTGTTGTTTGTTATGCCAGATTATTTTGTTTATATGATTTTGTTTATATTGCAGTAAGTCTTGCAACGACTAAATGGCTTGAGTTGATGTTGCATCTATGCATATCTCCTTTACAATAGGGACTAAGAATCCAATGCATTTTTGTTGTCTTTAGTTAGGTTAAACTAGACATAGCATGACACTCCCAAAAGCAGCACGTCATATAAATCGGTTGGTATACACTTATTTGCTGCTATTTTTAATATTTTACACAATGGGTGCCTACTAGTTTTTACTCAAGTAATGATTAAATGTATTTTAATTATTATTTAAGAACTAGGTGGCGTTGTTCTGTCTAAATTAAAATTATAGTTCATACAAAAATCCCATAGAAAAGAGGATGTCCAGTTTTTTCCGAATTTTAACATTGTGTTGATTTGTGACTTAAAGGAAGCGATGCCTATTTTTTTTTTATTCATTTCATTACAACCTAAAAACGCTATTCCATGTTGGTATACCACTGAACCGGAACCAACATGCTTCGCGTTGCGTTTCACTATAAATATTATTATAATCATAGTTTCTACTACTTTTAGAAAATTCAATTGCTCGCTACATCCGTCAGTCAAACAGTTTTATTTATTACAAAACAAAACAAAGTCGGATGAATTTGGAATGTTGTGATTTAAATTGGTTGTCTGCAAACAACACCCATTGAAATCACTTGATACGATTTCGCAGACCAAATTGAATAATCTGTCCAACACTGGGGTGTCAGTATTCCAATCGAAGTTTTACAAATTCTTTAACCAATATATTGAAAACGGATATTTTTGGACGTGATCAGGGATTACCAGCGTTCACCGCTTCCTGCATAGTGCGAATACCCACAAGAATCGATGATACTAAAATACGTATTTTTACGAGAGCTATAAGCCTAAAGCATTATTATCTTTTATCACGAACGTTTTAATATTCCTTTCCTTGTTCAACGCAACCGTATTATCAAGTCAATAAAAATATGTTTTGTTTACGTAATTACATGATGACAGTATTGACATGATCAATCATCATGGACACCGAGCAAAAGATTGATAAAAAAAAAAAACAATGACCGTGCGCCAGTGCACTTGCATCCTCGTAAAATGCGGTGTTTTGTTACACTGATAACATTTAATTTTCGTGATTTACCACGTATTTTTGCGTTTGAATACCTACCTAAGTAGAGTAATACCTAATAATAAAAAAAATATAAGATATTAAATCGAGCTGTTTGAAACTGATAGTATAAGGAAGGATAGGGGCACATTGCCGTCCATATGCGGATCACACATAATTTATGTCCGATGCGAAACACATTGCGTTGCGCTTGCGACCCTCGCCGACATTCCTTGCATTTTGTTTTTTACTCTACAATCATGGAAGTTTGCAATTATTACGTAGGTACTACTTCTTCGTTTGCGCCTACATTACACACACACTACTCTTATACATATAAAGGCAGTTTCAAATTGCTGAATGTTTACAGAGGTCATACTGCTCGAATCTTTCTCTAGGAAATGGAATCAGTAGGTACTTATCACGTATGTGAAGTTTCGCCAACCATGTCACCGTATAATTATGAAAATCGTTAGTTTATAATCTATCTCGCGATGTTATAAACTATCGAAGAATTATGAACTGTAAAAAACAATTTACAATTTTAAAGCATTCTTTTTTTTTTTGCTACGAGGGCGGGTCAATAAGTCCGTGACTTTTTGAATTTCTGACCTCTTTACTGAAACAGCAACACTGCTCCTGTCAACAGGCATCTGTCAGTTGACTCCTGTCAAAATTTAAACTTGCTGCGTCAGTTAGTTTGTGTTTGACAGCTATTTTTATCAGAATACTCACTAATTTGAGGAGAAAATGGAAAAAAGTGAATTTCGTGTGCTTATTAAGCATTATTTCTTGCGAAAAAAAACCATTACCGACACCAAGGCTAAGCTTAATAAATACTATGGGGACTCTGCACCATCGATTTCAATGGTAAAAAAGTGGTTTACTGAATTTCGTTGTGGCCGTACAAGCACTGAAGATGCCGAACGTCCTGGACGCCCAGTTGAGGTCTCTACACCCGAAACAATCGAAAAAATTCACGATATGGTGTTGGCCAACCGAAGATTGAAAGTGCGAGAGATTGTGGAAGCCGTAGGGATCTCGCATGGCTCAGTGGTTTCAATTTTGAATGATCACTTGGGCATGAGAAAGCTTTCCGCAAGATGGGTGCCGCGTTTGCTCACAGTCGACCACAAACGCAATCGTGTAACAACTTCACAGGAAGGTTTGGCGTTGTTTAATCGCAATATGGAGGAGTTTTTGCGCCGTTTTGTAACCGTGGACGAAACATGGATCCATCACAACACACCAGAGACCAAACAACAGTCAAAACAGTGGGTTTCTAAGGGTGAATCGGCGCCGAAGAAGGCCAAGGTGGGTTTGTCAGCCAATAAAGTTATGGCGACTGTTTTTTGGGATGCACGCGGGATAATCCACATTGACTACCTTCAAAAGGGAAGAACAATCAATGGGGAATATTATGCCAACTTATTGGACCGATTCAATGACGATTTGAAAAAAAACCGACCTCATTTGGCCAAGAAAAAAGTTATTTTCCACCAAGACAATGCAAGGGTGCACACATGTGCAGTTGCCATGGCAAAAATCCATGAATTGGGCTATGAATTGCTCCCTCATCCGCCCTATTCTCCAGATTTGGCTCCGAGCGACTACTTCTTGTTCCCAAACCTGAAGAAATGGCTTGGTGGAAAAAGATTTGACTCCAATGATGAAGTCATCTCGCAAACAAAGGCCTATTTTGAGGACCTCGACAAATCATTTTTTTTGGAAGGGATAAAAAAATTGGAGAAGCGTTGGACAAAGTGTATAGAGCTCAAGGGAGACTACGTTGAAAAATAAAATTATTTTTTTATCAAAAAATCTGTGTTTTATTCCAAAAGTCACGGACTTATTGACCCGCCCTCGTATCTCAAACCGACAAATTGTGAACTGGTATCAAACTTGCATGCGATGGAGCGCACCTTGCGCTTATACTAAATAGACAAGTAACTGCGACCAACTTGGAAGTAACGCTCGCCGACCATTTCCGCGGCATCGGCAGCCGCTCGCTTCTCTCGCTCGGCTCACGCGCGGTTGTTCACAGTACCAACCTTTTTTTTGTTTTGGTAACGGTTTGGAAATCCTCATGGATGCAGGCAGCGGTCTTCCCCGACTCGGGGGAGTAAGGGGGCCGGAAGAGGGCATTGTCAGCCTTCTGCCGACGCCCGGTGCGCCTGCTGCGGGCCGGGAGAGCACTCGAAATCGTCCTATCTCTTTCCGGTGCCTCCTTCGGCGACATGGAATTTTCACAGGAGATCACCGCGTCCCACGACGCTGCGTCTCTGACCATAGACCTACCTAACATAACCTATTTGGTCGGGGTGCCCTGACTTAGTTACTGCGACCAATTCGGCTGCAGCCACACCGCACACTTTTTGAAAATTGCACGGGCGAAGCCCGCGTGTGTGTGTGCGTTATCTTCTCGAAAGAGTTTAATTAAATATGGAACTCACCGTGGCCAGTATTTCGTGGCGCTTCCGAGCCTGCAGCATAGTGATCTTTTGCACATGGTCAAGCGCCGTGTGACGGAAGCACGACCGTGTCGCCAGCAAGAGATTCATCACCTCCTCCACTTCCATGCATTTGTGCCGAGACACCTAAGGATGAAGATGTAGGATTTAGGTCCATCATCCAAAATATCCGACTAACACCCACAGCCTCGCGTCACAATAGCTGATTGTAAAATGAAAGTCCAGTAAATGGATGACCTTTATTCTTGACATTAGACCCTTACGGCCCACAAAGTTGACATCCTCTGGAGCTAATGTGTTTATGACAGATGTGTACTTAGGTACATGTTGTAGTTGTATTTGTCATGTATGTACTTGATTGACTAGATTCAATTTCATATTTCCTTATTATTTATTACCTAATAACTTACCTGTGAATTTCTATTTAAAGCCGTATCCAGATCATTTGAGATTTTGTCAAAGTGATTTTTACTTTCTTTGACACCTTTAATATCCCTGTAACAAAACAAAAGCTGTTGAATGTGATAAATACATGACACTAACATTTGTATGCATGAAGGAAGTGGGGTGGCGGCATTGCTATCAATCAATTGTGTGAGTCAGCTTTGTAATATGTTAGGTATTCCATTGTTATTACGAAATTTTCCTGTAATTATTTTAAAAAGACCTTAATTTTGTTTTTTTTTTAGTTATTTCAGTATAAATAAACAAACAGAAATAATTAACAATTACAAAGTTACCTTACATATCAAATATCTTCTACAATGGAGGGAAATAAGCATAAATCCCAAAAATAATTTAACAACCGCCATCAAATTTAATACTTAGCATGACAGAGTAACTAGCATAAACCAATGAACTTTAAGGTAAATATTATTATGTTTCTCAGCTCAAAGCTATTAAAACTAAAAATAAAATTGTTTGTTTTCCTATAGTTTGTTTTTAATGCAAGCCAACCAATAACCCGGAAGAATTAGGGAGGTCGGTAACATGAAACAATTTAATAGGTTTTAATTTTTTAACAACTTCATTATGATTGAATTGTTTTGTGTTAAATTAAGGAAGAATGTATTGTTTATCAGCAAATAAATCTGTATTACAGTTTCATTCAAAGTATTTGATTCTTTATAGCTCTGTACATTAAATATTATCATAAATGTTTGTTTAAAAAACAATAAAATTACTATCAATAATGTGATAAGCAGAATAAAACCAACTCATATTTTATTATATTCTGAAAGTACTTTCGAGTTCATGTTATTGAGTATTTTGAATTGTAACAACTCAAACTTTAAACTGTGGATGAAATGCTTCTAAAAGTAAACATTACATGAAAGTAACTGGCATAACACTTTTTTTTATAATGACTCATTCTACTCATTCCAACTATATTTTAATGAAGATAAAAATAGTGATTAAAATAGTGTAGTTTCAAAACTTAATTAAAATTTTACTCTGCATGTTAAATTAATGTAATATCAATACATAGCTAGTCCAAATGAATGATGTTGTTGTGCAGGCTGTTAGAAAATTATGAAAAATAAAGAATATACTGAGGAATAATAATAATGAGAGCTTGTGTACCACAGCACGCTATGAGCCTTTTCATACAGGATAAGAGAGGCACAAAACAGTATGAATGACCAAGCCTGCTCATTGTATGTTGGCAATTTTATAAAAAAAAATTAAGTCCACATTTTCTTCACTTTTATTCTTTCTCCGTATTAGTGATGTCTAAGATAAATAAATACAGGGAGGTAGGAACATCAACGCACAACCTGTTACCATGGATTCCGTACACGATTCTGAACCTCGCTGCGTTAAAATTTAATGAAGGATATTTTAAAAAAAAAACTGTTTTGTACATTTTGACCAAGTAGATATACCGTGTTGTATGATACAACATTTTTTTTTATAACCTTCGGTAATGTTCTACGCTAGGGGGCTTAGAATCATGTGCTGAATTCATGGTTACAGTTTGCGCGTCAATGTCCCTGCCACCCTATATACTTACACTTTAATAAAAGCAGTGAGATTCTTGAGCACAGTTCGAGAGACTTGGTCAAGCAGGATGGAATGGAATTTGTTCATCTCTTGCAGAGAATGGATCATTCGGTTTAGGGTTGCCATCACTGGTGGGTCCTCTGCAAAGCTTCCCGTTAGATCCCACAGTGCATTTGTAAATGTGCTAAAAACATACAGTGACAATGGTAACTTTTTACATGCTAAATAAAAAAATTAATTTTGTTGTTCTATTCCTATAGCTGGTCTGCTAGAAGAAACTTCCAATAACATGAGTTTTGCCCTTCATTCAGTCCCATAGAAGATTTAATCTAGGTAATGTCTGAATAACCCACTCATAGGTGATCTCCACAATGTATAAAAACTACCAAAGTATATTTAAATAACCAGTTCAATAATGTTAGTGTACTTAGGTCAACCACCTTGTTGATATTATATTGATTTCAAAACAATTACTGATTATTTTGAAATAACTCCAAAGAGTTACACTACCAAAATAATAATAAAATAATTCCTGAAAGAAATTGTTCTTTCAGGAATTATTTTATTATTATTTTGTTAGTGTAAAGTTTAAGCGTGTATGACTGGATATGTGAATGTAAATGAAGATGAAGCAAAAGGTGTATGTAAGTTTCTTAGCAAGAGGTCCCCTGTAGTTTCTGTCTACCCCAATGGGAAAAAGCCGTGCGTTTATTTGTGTAAACTTTCACTTTACATAAAAACCAAAATATTTGCAATGCAATTTTTATAATTAAGTATAATTAAACATTTGACATGGTGAACTGATAATAAATTGTCTTTTACAAATAAAAAAATATTATGAAGATAAGGGTTAGCACTCTTATATTTTTGGGCTTTTATCTATTTTACTGATGACATAATAATATGTAGGAAATACTACCACACTGTCTTAATCTGATAAAAAAGAAGTGTACTCAAAACACTATCAAATCTACTAAATCTAGGTATTTTAACAATGACAGTTTACTTCAGTCTTCAAGAAACTAGGACACATTGTTTTGTAGAACAATAATGTAAGCAGTATGCCAGTAAAGAATTTTAATGCTAACGATGTATTGATCTATGATTACGGAAGTACCGCGTCGTGTGAGAAAAACTACACAAACAAAAAAGAAAGGAGCAATCCTCACCCTCTATGACTCATGTAGATTTTACCAGAGTCTATCATTACAGAGCATGCTTTTAGAACTTTATCAAGTTTCTGCTCCAATGAGTCGATGCTGGCTTCCTCAGTTTCCAGCTGCTCCCTACAATAACAAACAGGATGGATACAACAATAATTTATCACGCACAACACGTTCAAAGTTTCACTTTCTATGAATAACTCTCATTAATTACGTTCTTCACAATACCTAAACTTAGGAGAATCTCTGAGACACTCATCGAAATCTATTAGTGGCTTCATATTTACTAAAATCTTTGTATCACTGAAAGGTTTACACAAATATTTTAATTCATTTCCACATAGAACACAAAAAAACTTCGTTCACTTCTTCGATTTGACATGACACTGACAACAAATAGTGATGCGCCGACGCGATACTTTTTTTTTTTTTTGTTTTGGCTTTAGCCAATGTCACGTTTAGTTAGTATGAAGTAAATAAAGTTAGGGAAACGAAAATATTATTATTAAAAATTATAACGGGATTTAGGATAGGTCGGTTACATCTATAGGATCAGTATTATTTAATTACAGTGATATCATTTTGAATAATGGGCTAAATACAATGACGAAAACCTACAACTTAATATTATTTAAAGTAACGAATGAGACTATGCATTTATATACAGGAAAGCTATTTGTACAATGTAAAGAAAGTATTGAGGTAGAAAAAGGAGTACGGAGAGACAAGAGGTTACTGAGAAAGGATGAACGATCATATAAAGGACAGGAGAAAAAAATGTGATCTAAGTCACCTACGTCTTCCGCGCCACACTGGCAAATGGGGTCGTCGATAATAAGAAGTTTGGCAAGATGGGCTGGAGAGCAGACATGACCAAGTCTCATCCGTATTAAAATGGAGGTCTCCATCTTGCCAAACTTTGCCCTGCTAAACCATGGTTTTTCCGGAACGTCCGTCGAGTTGAATAAGTGAGAAATAACGACGCTTCGATTTGCTTCCGATATCCCAAGCTACCTCCCAGGTGTCCCGAAGAAAAGTCTTTGGTAACGTCACGAGGTCACAGCAAAAATTAGTATACGGAACTAAGTTCCCACACTGCACCGCATCAACGGCGAGTGTATCAGCCACTTCATTGTCATGGATTCCAGCATGAGCCGGGATCCACGCAAATTGTAGTGAATTACCCTCTGAGATGGTTTTGAACGCAAATTGTGTTATTAAATAATTTATAGGCAACTGCGATTTGTGTTCGAATGGGGATTTATTGATGGCTAGAAGAGCACTTTGAGAATCAGTAAAACTAATAGATTTTTTAAGCTATAAAACACGAATATATTCTATGGCTTTTATAATGCCGAAACATTCCCCCGACCGCGATACTTGTACGATAGTATTTCTCAACGTAGTTCTGTATTTTAATCGAGAAGTTACAGTGACACTACTATTTGACATTTTCAAACTATGTTTGAGTTGATTTATTACCTATTATTCAATTTCAAATAGGTATTTATAATGTTCGAGCTGTGCGTAACATTATTGATAGTCTATATTATCTATATATATAAAAATGAATCCCTATTTCCCTTGGTCACGCCGCACGGTGGATCGAAAATCGGCTGTAGAAGACATAGGATCTCGATTTCTTAAATGTTATTTTTTTGCTGGAAATGACTTCTGCTGATCATTACTATGTACAAAAATGACACCCGAGTTAATTCTACCCAAAAACGAAGGAAATATATTTTTTTTACGAAAAATTTGTATGAAGCTAGTATGAAAAATCGAATTATCTCCTAAACGGCATGTTTAACCGTAATATCCTTGGAGGTGGTCATAGTGCTAATTATTTATGATTTTTTGGTTGCCAATTTGACGAAAAATTTTATGCCGTTTTTTTAAAAAAAATCGTCAAAATATTTTTATTTATTTTTACATGTAAAACGATCCCTTTTAGTGTCCAAGTTAAAAAGTTCGATATGTTATTAACCCAAATATTAAGAACACACAAAACAAGAAAAATTAAATAAAAAAATTGCTGTTTTTTGACACATTTTTACTAATTTAAATAAAAAAAGATTATCAAACTCTTATTTAAGTAACATATAAAGTTATATTATATACAAAATAATTTAATTTAAGGAATTAATACTAAGCATTTGTAAAATAAAGTAAAATAAATAAAAAAAAAGACAAAATATCAACAAATTACAAAAAAAAACCCAAACAGACTCAAATACAAATTTACAAATAAGTACATATATAATTTTTTTACAAATTTTCCTTATCACTCTCGTTGTCAGGTTACGTGTAGTTAAAAGTCCGTGTTCTTCAACATAAACACTAAAAGGAATCGTTTCATATAAAAAACAAATGAAAATATTTTGACGATTTTTTAAAAAAAACGGCTTGAAATTTTTCGTCAAATCCGCAACCAAAAAATTATAAATAATTAGCACTATGACCACCTCCAAGGATATTACGGTTAAACATGCCGTTTAGGAGATAATTCGATTTTTCATAGTAGCTCCATACATTTTTTTCTTATAAAAATTATAACTCTTCCATTTGTGCACACATTTACTTCATATGACATTTTATAGAACAGTAATGATCAGCAGAAGTCATTTACAGCAAAAAAAATAACATTTAAGAAATCGAGATCCTATGTCTTCTACAGCCGATTTTCGATCCACCGTGCGCCGTCACGCGTGAACGGCTGGACCGATTTCACTTTTTTTTTTTTTTTTGTTGTGTTCCTTATTGTCAGTAGAAGGATATTAGGAAATAAAAGAATAAGGAAGTTTATCGGAACGTTACACAATTTAAGAAAACTTAACGCCAATATTAATTTTACTTATCTGTCACTTCTTTGAAATAACTGTCAGCGATTGACAGAATGCGCGCTGCAAATATCGTTAAACACAGATGGATCAGTCGATAAATGAGTCGATAGTTTTAGTTTTAGTCAATAGTCAAAACTAAACTACATATGACATTCATAGTTAAGACAGGACAACGTCTGTCGGGTCAGCTTGTAACTTATAAATATACATATTTATTTGATCGCAAGTGGTTTGCTTACATTCCGGTACAGACTGAAACATTTATATTCAGACAGGGCTAGAACAATAGTCGCTGTGTCGTATCAGCATCAGCACTGACTTGTGTTTAGTTTGAAATCAGAATTGGATTTATGTGGACTCTATTAGGTTCTGACTCTGAGAACCTAAGTGAGTCCACATGAATCCAACTTTGCTTTTACAAACAAACCTGAGTCTCAAAGGTATTATTCGGGAAAAAAGCAAGATATGTATTATTATTTTGTTTCGTCACTAATATATTTCATAATACCATTGAAAAACATTGAAAGAATTTAAATAATCAAACACAAGGTGAAATGCAGTGAAGATGTATCATTCAAAGGTAAAAAGGTCAAAAAATATTTATGAATCTTCAAGGTAATTCCTCAACCCCAAGGTCATGTTATAATCGAAACGAAACTGTTCTCATACTATTTTATACACAACTTTGTATCTGTTAACATCCAGTCCACATACATCACTAATTCTGTAAAAGTTGACGTTTGTTTGACTTTGACAGTTTGACATATAAGTTTTTCAATCAAACAAAATAAATGGGTTACTGTAAAAATTAATACCGGGCTTAACTTTCACCAATATTTCAT
Organism: Griposia aprilina; assembly: GCA_916610205.1. NCBI lineage: Eukaryota > Metazoa > Arthropoda > Insecta > Lepidoptera > Noctuidae > Griposia > Griposia aprilina. The sequence continues at coordinate 9,949,959 of OU744294.1, read as the reverse complement.
GTATTCGTTTATATTTTCCATTTTGAATTACACATTTTAATGTAAATAAGTAGGATGTAATATATATTGTGCAGCATTTCAGTACTTTCTGTCATTTTTAAGATTTTTTAGTAAAAAACTGTTCTTGAGAAAGTTAGGAAAAATAAAAAAATGGCTATAAATAATAAACTTTTAAAGGATGAACATTTAATTACTGTTCTTTTGTGCGCCCTCGCGATACCCCTATCGATGTCAATGTGGATTATCAACTTGGTTTATTCTAAATTCTTATCAACGAACGAAGGATTTGACGGTAATGTATTTATTTATTTTATTTACTTATCTTTGACTGCGAACTTTGATCTTAATGCAGCTAGTGATTGATATAATATTATAATCTTAGTGAAACAAAACAATTATTAAGTTATAGACAAAATAGGTAGATAGTTAGAGTAACAAAATACTTTTCACATAAAATACTTTTATCACAGATATTTTTAAAGGTGTGTAATATGATATTTCAGAACCGGTAGTGATATCTCCTGCAAGATGGCTAGCATCATGTTTAATACCACTTATCATAGCAGTGCATGGGTACAGAAAGAAAAGTATAACTCTCAATGGAGCCGTGCTTGGTTGTGCATTAGCTTTTGTTCTAACGCTGAGCAATTATTCCTTTCTTGTATGCCTCATTACATTCTTCTTATCATCATCGAGAGCCACAAAAGTCCGATCTCACATAAAAAGAAAGATTGAAGAAGATTTTAAAGAAGGTATTTGTACTTTTGAACTGCTCATATTATTTTTTGATGACTTACTTTTTTTGTGTAACTAGTATACCTAATTAATGAAAACATGTGATCTTTCTAGGTGGCCAAAGAAATTGGATCCAGGTTCTCTGCAATGGGGGTATGGCTGCACAACTGGCCCTCTTGTATTTATTGGATGTAGGAGCATCAGAGAGACCCATAGATTTTGTTGGAGATTACAGAGCTTCCTGGCTTTCTATAGGAATTCTTGGTAAGCAACCTGTTGCATGATTATAATTCATTGTTTTTCAGTTCATTGCAACCAATAAAAAAACTTGGAATATGAATATCTAAATCTTTTTGTTGTGGTGGTTGACTACTACTCAAATCTTTAAATATGAAATATACTGTAAACATATCTTTTTATTTTCAGGTGTATTTGCTTGCTGCAATGGCGACACTTGGGCATCTGAACTAGGAACTGTTTTTTCAGACTCTGATCCATATCTAATCACTACTTTTGAAAAAGTTCCAAAAGGAACAAATGGAGCGATCAGTGTGATGGGGACATTGTTCAGTACCGTGGGAGGTCTTGCTATTGGATTATCACAGTATATTACCCTTTACTATTTCTCTGAAAAGTCTTTATGGGCATATGCCCCTCCCCAGTGGCCTATTATTTTCTTTGGAGCCCTTGGTGGATTTGTTGGTAGTGTCATAGATTCTTTAATGGGGGCAACTCTACAATACTCAGGTAAAATAATAATTTTACTATACTACATTAGTCTGGTGTAGTTTTCAAATAATTAAAATATTTCTGAAAACTGTATCTTTTTTTTTCAGGGTTAGATAAAGATGGAAAAATTGTATCACACTCTAGTGTAACAGTCAAACATATCAGTGGAAGAAATATTCTGGACAACCACAGCGTTAACCTCATATCAACAGTTATCATGGGTCTACTGATGCCCACACTTTGCAAGAGTTTATGGCCTCTGTTCTAACATATTTGTAGCATGTAACTGGTGTTTGGATGTATAGTTTTTAATAAGGTGTATCAAAAAATCGTAGTTTGAATGGGAATTTTATGAATTTTATCTTGTTGAAAATGTCAATTAATTTTATAATGAATGTTTTAGATAAGTGGGGCAGCTAACTACCGTACGGGTAATACTGTGTGTATTCGAAAATGTGTATGATGTAAAAAGTTTTTTAATATGCTAGTAGGTTACTAGGTTGCAGTCATTTTAATGTACTTACTGGCGATGAATGGGCAATAATTTAAAGTGTTTATAATAAATGTTAGGTATTTGGTTTATAAATATTTTGGTAAAAAAACATCATTATCTTTATTATTTTCCCTTTAGAATTGGTTAACCATCATGTCCTTGTATCGAATGTTTCAAAACCTGCCTAACGTTGCGTGCAGTGAAAACATCTATATGGAGTAAACGTTATTTTGGGAACATAGAAAACTGTGAAAAATGGCCGTCATTGACTGTCTCCAAGGTTCGCATTATCAAACAAATAAAAAGATAAACAATAAATTTTCCTTTAGGAGGGTTTCACTGCACGATGCTTACGATACGGGGATGCGCTAAGGTAGCCCGCGAAATTCAAATTTACTTACGTTTTTTACAATTTGCAGGTCAGAGTATGTTGTTTAAAATATGATTCGCGACCGTATCAAATATGGTTTTTTTAAATTATAATCATTAAAATCAGCAATACAACTCCTCAAGTTAGAATTGGCCTCAAATGTCATGACTTCATGAAATAGTAATTCAATAGGATAATAATATGTATAGAGAGTTGTATTGATGGTTTTTATGATTATAATTCTATAAATAAATATTTGATTCGGCCGCGAATCATATTTAGATCCACATACAACCTGATACTGACCCAAAATGTACTCTGTACTGACCTGTAAATTGCAAAAATCTTAAGGAAATTTGAATTTCGCGGGCTACCCTGAAGTAACAATTTCTCGCCTTTTCTAAGGTTTTTAACAGAAAATCTGTGCAGTGTATCTGCTGCATAATAGGGATCCATAGTTGTAGCCCACCAAATTCAAATTTTGTTTGGTTTTTTGCAAACTGCAGTTCTCCTTTACGTCGTATGATGATCAAAACGCGATGGGAATCGCTACTGTACGAATGATGTATTTATTGAATAGTAATCATCAATTTCATATCAATCGTCAAACTTTGGCAATTTGTTCACCCTAAGAATTTTTCAGAATATTTCATAAGAGAATTCTTATTATTATTATTCAATAAATATATCATTCATACCATGGTCTAAAATTTTTATTATTAAACCATGAATCCATGATTCATACAGTCACGAATTGCATTTGATCAACATACGACGTAAAACAGCTGCAATTTGCAAAAAACCAAAGAAAATTTGAATTTGGCGGGACTACAACTGAGGATTTACCATAAAGGCTCCTACAAACAGGCGCGATTCGCGCCCTACGCAATGGCACGATTCGTCGCGCGACTAGCGGCGCCTTTGTGTCGCGCCTGTCTGTGGGAGCCTTAAGAGTACAAAGCTGTATCTACAGAATAAATAAGTAGTACGCTATAACCGAACTATTCCATACGACCGAACTCCTCAGTGGTCAATAGCACAGGCACGAAATGTTGTTAGTGTATTCATTAAATTATGATGATAGCCTGTTCTAAACTGTGGCATGACTTGGATAGTGCAAGTCGGATGGCTTCACACCATGACTTGTGTAAAGGCGCGTTTGGGTTCTTTGGATTTGTCTTTACAAGATAGTACCTTTCAAGAGAAGGTGATAGAACAGATATTTAAAGAAATTCTAATGCAAAAAAAATACAAAATTAAATAAAAAACCTTTAAAAAAAAGTATTTAATGAAAAGTCCTACTTACTAAAAAGTACTAAATAAAACTTACGTTAACATAAAACTTTTATATTTTCTTACAAGCTTGAAGCGTGAACGTCCTTCTTACACTATAAGATAAGCCGCAAACTTCTAAGAAAATATTAAAGTTTTAAGTTAACGTAAGTTTTATTTAGTACTTTTTGGTCATTACAAGCTTTTTTACGTACATTATGTAGGTAGCCGAACAATAAAAAAAAAAAAAAAAAACATGTCAGTGTTCCAGGATAGTTCATCAAGTACCTATCACATGTTTTTTAAAGGTACCAATTTTGAGCTTTGACTTGTTTTTGTTAAAGTTATAACGGAACCACTGTACTTTAACACCCGGCGCTTTTGCTATCAATTTTCTCATTGAGAAAAAATGTGCTACCGAAAGAATCACAATGTATGAATGTAAGAAAACACCGTGATTCTGGTGTTAATACTAAAGTCATGCGGTCAAGAAATGGAACGCAATAATGCACATTGGCTTTTCCAATTCAATTTATACATTGGCAGAATAGTCGACATCGGCTTTGCTTGCCATAATAAAAATAGAATAGATTAAAACAGAAATACAAACACCCACTGCCCCCTCTAGGGGTATTTAAGTTCTGTGCCCACTGCCCTCTTCCGTCCCCCCCCCCGACCCTTGCTCGACGACGCGCCAGCCCGCGCCGTAGCTGAGCCTGTAGCTTTAAATTCCCCAGTATAATAATAATATAATTTAGATCCAGCCTGTCCCATCTTGCTGCCCTCCCCTCAGTGACGCCCTAAGCCGAGGTTCGTACCCCACAGGGGGTGCCCTTAGCGTGCGGTCACTTAAATTTAAGTATTGTTCGCCCCTGGCTGGAGGCTTTAAGTTAGTAGCTTAAGGCACCCACAGGTTTGCCCGGTTAAGTAGCCAGGACCTTAGTGGTCAAAACTACGAGCTGCCCAATAGGAAAAAAAAAAAAAAAAAAGCCCTCTTCCGTCACGATCTGTCACTTCTGTCAGTCAGTCCGGAATGCGAGCTGTTCTTTGTTTACGAACAAATTAAATAATTCTATAGCAAAAAAGTCTATCGTGACTCATACACGGAGTGCAGTTCTACAGATTTTTTAATGCTACTTGCTTACTTGTTCTATTGTGTTTGTTAATATCGAGTTCAATGACGAAGGTTCAAGTTAAGTAACAATTTTAGTGCGGAATGGTGTTATTATTGTAATTTGCACATTAGAATGTCATCGTCAGCAGAAGAAAGTCCAATAATAAACTCGGATATAGATTATGATGTTACAAGCAGCCGACGGAACTTGGTGGAGGCGGAACATGGTAAGTTTTTGTTGTGTTTTGGATGACCTGAGAACAATAGGCATAATAGGAGCAAACTTGTTAAAGGTCATAAAAAAAAAACTTCGTTTTAATGTGAGACACGCACTAATAGAAACGCATATCGACTAAAAATACTCCTTGAGTTAACTGGTTAACTATACACACCCAATTATTTAGCTTTGTACAGCTAGTATGAGTATATGATGAGATAATGAATATTTGTTATGGTATGAGATCAAGTATCCTTTTGCTGCATTACAATAATGCTTAGTTGAAACTGGACTATCTATTAAATATACTTGATTATACAACCAATGTTATAATACAAACTTTTTAGAGGAAGAAACAACAGGATGGATCAAATGTCGGACTGTGCTTGGCATTATGGGCTTCCTGGGCTTTGCCAGCGTGTATGCCATGAGAGTAAACCTGTCTGTGGCTATAGTAGCTATGGTCAATGCAACAACACCTACACCAACAAACTCTTCTACAGATGTTGATGTTTGTCCTGCAAGTCCCGTCAGCAACAGTACTATACCACAGGTGAGGTTTAGAACTATATTAATTAATACCTATTTTGTTGTTCAAGGATTTATTTAATAAAAGTTAAAATAATGGATTTAAGGAACATAAATAAAGGTTTTATTGCTGAATCATTAATGTAATGTGAATATCATGAACACTGTATTACATATTAGAATTTTAATGTGTGTGTGTGGAATAGTTTAGCCACTTAATACAAAACAAACTCATTCTCAAATAACAAAAATGTAAGCAATAACATAACATTATGCCCTGAAACTTGTTATGCTCTAACTGGGAACCCAATGTTATTCAAAACATCTGTGCAATGTTTTGCAAGTGTCTTAAGCATGTAATGAAATAGAAAGAAAAACATTCACATTTCACAGATTAGGCAAGTTAAAATAAACCTAACTGTCTGTGAAGCAGTGTCTGCTTCACAGACAGTTGTAAAAATCCCAGTAAATCAATTTAAAATCACGACCCATTCATCAGACAGTTAAGTTGTTAAATAAAAGTCATTCATTCATGAGATATACTTGTTTAATTCCGATCCAGCCTGTTCCTTGCTGTCCTCTCCCAGCGATGCCCTAAGCCGAGGTCCGTACCCCACAGGGGGTGCCCTTAGTGTGTAGTCGCCTAGTTTGTGAGTTTTTTAAGCCCTGGCTGGGGACCTTAGTTAAGCAGCGACAACCACCTAGGTTGACCTGCAAGAAACCAATTACAAAAAAAACTTATAAAGTTCATAAAAGTAAAACCTTCATTTAAAATGGTTCAGTGACTCATGAGGCTATAAGAATTTAGACATACACATGTTCTTTTGTTTTAGAGGCCTGGAGACTTCAACTGGACTGTAGAACAACAAAGTATAGTTTTAGGTTCATTTTTCTATGGATATGTATTAACACAGGTAAAGGAAAATATTGATTGTTATAATTATTATGTAGAAATAATGTTGTAACTAATGTTTTGTGAGTGTCATTGACAAAAATATGAGTATGAAGATAACATTAATTATTTCAAGTTCCTGATTATAAAGCATCTGTAACAGAATGTACTAGATATTTTTATGTGTCACATCACACCATTACTGAAAGGGTAGGCAGAGGTGTATTAAGTATATGGTCTCACAAATTAATTATGAAAAGGAAAACCTGTTTCCCTGAAAAAAAGGGCCATATCTTAATTTTGTACCCAGTTTATTCAGTTAAAGTCTAATGTCTGTATTTTTTAGATCCCAGGAGGAAGAATAGCAGAAATGTATGGAGGGAAACTTGTATATGGCTTAGGAATATTTTTCACAGCAGTATTTACACTTCTTAGTCCAATTGCGGCATATACGGATATTAGATTCTTCATTGCTGTGCGGGCACTGGCTGGATTGTCTGAAGGTGTTACTTACCCAGCAATGCATGCTATGCTAGCCAGATGGATTCCACCACTAGAGAGATCAAAGTTTGCAGCTTATGTGTATGCGGGTTTGTATTCTGTGGTTTTTTTTTTGCATTTAATTGAAAGCATAGTCCTCAATATGAATGTAGTCCATATTTATGTTAATTTTAAACTATTTAATTAGTAGTGCATGTAAAGTTATGTACTCTATTTGGTATTAATGTTACCGACTGTTGAACAGTGATGAGACAGCAGCTGTTTCAAAGAAGTTTCCTCTCTATCTTTTTCTATTCCTATTTTCTTTGTCTATTGTTTTTTTCTGTATTATAGTGACAATATTCTTGATGTCCGTCCGTAATGGAATTGTAGTTTTTTTTAAACCGCGTCTTAATAATTTGCCGCATCTTTAATTCATTTAAATAATTTATTCAAGCCCCTTAAGCCTCATAAAATTTTGCTTAAGGAACTTGTCCCGCCGCCGGCGATTAACGAGAAGTGAGTAGAGAAAGCAACTAAAAACGAGTTGGCGAGCAACGAGCTGCATGTACACGATGGTGACAAACGATTAGCCGCTGGCATGCATATGTACCAAGCGTGAGTCTCTCAGCGAGTGCTGTGCCCGCCAAGCGAGCGTCGCTGAGCGAGTACTCTCTTTGATAGTTCTTGTCGCTGTGTTAAACGAGTAGGTACTCGCCGGCGGGCGGTGCGAACAGTCAGCGATCAACTATATTAATATACATATCGACGGTGATGTATCAATATCTCATAACTAACATTTTAGCGATTTTCAGTTTATAGCATATTCGTAGGTAAAATATCAAAGACCTCGTATTTGCAAAGACATGGTCTGAAATCATTATCACCATCACGAGCGCTTCCTACTATTTTTTAAATATAAGTAACTTTTTGATTCAAATGGTGACTATAGAAATGAAAAGTGTTTTTCGCGTCCTGTAAAATCATGTTTTTTTAGTTATTGATACTACACCGTCGATATGTATCTCTTTTACTTACACTGAACCTACAATGTTTTATACGTTTCTTGAGCGAGACAACCGTTGATAGCTAGTCGCATCCTCGTCGGTGGTTGGACAGGTGCCTTAATCATTCAAAACGTAGCTAACAGCTAACCAATAAAATGTTTCTATAATTTTTCAGGTTCAAACATAGGGACAGTGATAACCTTGCCTATATCTGGATGGCTATGCACACTAGAGTTTGGTGGTGGATGGCCACTATGCTTCTACATCTTCGGCGGTATTGGTGTCGTATGGTTCATATTCTGGCTGCTTTTCGTCTATGACACGCCACAGAAACACCCCAGGATTTGTCCGAAGGAGATTGAATATATTACATGGAGTATTGGACCACAGGTGAGAAATGGAATACTGATATTATTATCACTCTCATGGGTTTATCCTAATTTATTTGAGTTTGGCTAGCATGCCCATTACTATATGCTCCTCTTTAATCTAAGCAGAGAACTTCTCTCTCCGTAGAATAAACAGGAGCTTAGAGCAATAGGTTTCCTGATGACATTAAATAATAAAGTTAAAAATAATTAGTGTCTTAAAGTTCTAAGTTGTATTAACATCGAAGCAGATATCAAAAGGCGCCTTGGAGGTGTAAAATAGTGCTCACGCGAGGTCGTTTATATATTACTTAAGTTTTTGATTCGATCATATAAAAATCTTAAGCTCTGGGCGGGGCTGTATTGACACATTTGTGCCGCCGACTTATTTATTTAGATTTACTTAGGTACTCAAAAATTCAAATGTTGTGCGGGTCATACATACACATGCAAAATTAAATGAGTTCAAGGATGAGTTATCTTGTCGGTCAGGCTCCTGATAAAAAAATCTTTTAAGCAAACAAAAATCCTATTGAAGATTTGGTAGAGACTACTAAACGTGAATCATAAACCTGTTATTAGTTTGGGAATTAATAAAATAATGATGTAAATTTTATTTAAATGAATATTATACTTAGTTGACGTTATAATTGATAAATTATTATTTAATACCTACTATTAGGATTACTATACAGTACAGTTTGCGCACAGCTATCATAATGTGGAACAAACATGAGTCACTGCTCAGCTCGACCTCACAGATGTTTTGATGCGTTCCGCTACAAGTTAAACATATTTTTTAATGTACCTACCTATTGCGTGCGAAATACTGTATGTTTTCGGAACAATTACACAGCTGTATTCTCCGAATGAAAAGGGGTAGATAAACATAAAGGTACCTGTTACTGTATGTGCAGTCAACATAAAGAGATAAGTATGCATTTATTCAGACAGGTATTTAGGTATTGTAGGGTAATTGCGTAACAATGGCAATGCCTTCATTTTGACAATTTCACAACATTCATTGCGTGATTTACGTTGTTGAGCAGGCGAATTTTTGAAACATATGTTTAAAGCAATGGCTTAGTAATTCCCTTCAAAATCCGTCGTATAGTGATTGAAAGTGCGTTACGAAATTGGGGTGCTGGTCATCCATACGTATGCTGAGCGATTGTCCTCTACATAGGATACTTTTTATTCCCATATTCCCACGGGATCGAGACATAGGCGGGTGAAACCGAGGGCAAAAGCTAGTGGATATTATTTAGTATAGGAGCGAACCTTCTAAGCCCAGATTTGGTCAACGGAGGAATTAATTAAAAACAAACAATACACTGCTGTCGGATTGTTGATTTCCACGCTTAAAGCCTCGTGCACACAGGCGCGACGCGACAGCACGACACAAAAGCGCCGCTCGTCGCGCGGCACGCGGTGCCTTTGTGTACTACTGTTGGAGCTGCTGAAGATTTTAAAAACTTATCTTTGCATTGTATAAATTCAATGTTTTAGTATTGTTTAATTGCATAGCACATGTGTGAGTACTATGTACCTACTATAAAGCTACCATTTAATAGGTTTTTCTTTCATTGACTTGAATGTGCCCTGGCGGCTGAGAGTTTGTCATGCTCACTCTAATGTCTCGCTGGTGGTGGCGTGTGTGTTGGATCATTAAGTTCCCTTCAAAATGGTTGAGCTGAATGGTGCTGATCCATGCGTCATGTTCGTGAACGGGCGCCGTCAGTGGGGACTGGTCATTTCTTAGCTGCCACGGCTTATTTTAATTTAATTTAATATTTGAATTGCTTTTGTCTTTTTATTACGGACGCTTTTAACGTTCTGCATCGTTCTCACATGCATAATTTCAACATGAACGATGTAATCAATATTTTGTAACCATTTTTTGATTTAAAAGAGTGTCCATGGAGTTTCTTACCCGTTCTTCTCCATAGGTACCTACTACGCTTTGGAATGGGTAACTAGCTTCATCTTTCTGACTGACCGACCCCTTGACAATTCAAAAGTGCTTGTAATTGGTTTATTTTAAATAAATGCTTTGAGTTTGAGTTTGAGTACGCTGTCGCGTCGCGCCAGTGTGCACGAGGCTTAATTTTTCCCAATTGTGCCTTTATTTTGACGGTACAATTACGAAAATACTGGTGTTTAAAGTGATTAAATATTACTAAAGTAATTAGTAAAATTTGTCAGAGATAATTTATTTTTATTGTAACGTGAAAGGAAATAATTTGTTGTGAATCCAAACCATTATATTTGCGATAACACAAAACATGTTTTTGAACAATACAACAAGAACAATGTCAATGAACCTCTGTCCACACAGATTGGTGATGACAATACGACATTAAATGAAAATACGTTCCCCACTGGTTAAGAAAAACACTTTAAAATTATCAAATTAGGCATTACACTAAAATTAAAAAAAAAAAAAACAAACCAACTAAATGCGAAAATAATCTAAATTAAACGCAACAGCCTTTATAATATTGTTTACTAACCTCATCTGACCTGTAGGCACTACACTTACGTGTAGTGTAAATAAATAGTGTGTGTAGTAGGCACCATTTATTTGGCGGTCCCTTGTGTGCGTAAAGTTTCATTCATGTAGGTAATAATAATCTAAAAAAATGGCGCGCTGAATAAACTCCAGCAAAAACCCTAGATATATTTCTCTCCTTTTGTTGCGCAATAAATCTTCCGAATATGGAAGTGATTACGTACTATTTTTGCCTACACTTACTTTGTTTAGACAAAAATGTCGAATTGACAACGTAGCTATTTTCTCAGTTTACTAAACGAATAGTGCGCTTCAACAAACTTTGTTTGCTTATGATAATAGGAATTTTGTCGTTATGGTTATTAGGTCTAAATTCAATCAGCAATACAATACAATTATTGTATTATTTGTAAGTAGCGAGCCGCACAATGTATTTGCTTGTGTTTTACGCATGTAAGTAAATGAAATTGTTTTGATGTCAATGACCTAATGAACTTGCGTGGTGAAACCGTAATGTATTCACATCATGTGTTAAAATGGTTAAAGTAAAAAAAAATACCCTGCGGCTATACCGTAGATTATAATTTGATAATTTTTGGTATACGTACCACTAACGCGATACCCACTATGTGGTTTCAATTAATCTCGTATTATCCCCACCAGTCTCCGTCGTGAATCGTACTTACCTAATTTATTTAAAAATTTCACCATGAATTTATATGTCAACAGAAAAAAATAAATAAAGGGATCCTGACTAATATTAAAAATTCAATGTAATTTCTAACGGGGCGAAGACACCAAAATACCTAATTACAATAAAGGATGATTTCCACCAAACGGCTCGCATCGCATGGGATAGGAACAGATTTTACAATCTTTAAACGATATTAAATCGTGTACACAGTATTTAAAGTCTATATTATCAAGCCGCGCACAACAGCTTGGCCGCGGCGGGCGTCTTCCGCAACACGCGATCGTAGCCGAAAGTAGGCTGCGACGCGCGATCGGCTCCGTTCGACTGTCTTCGTATCCGAACACACATTCATCCGAATTAGAATACGTGAACACGGTAGGATTGAAACTATTTGACTAGGCGCAGAAACGGGTACGTTCGCAAGCGACGGTGCGGAGCCGATCGTATGCGTCGATATTCTGCCGGACGCGATCGGCTGTCGCCGCATCCGTTCGTATCCTTTCCGATCCGATGCAATGTGAGCCGTTTGGTGGAAATCATCCTTAACACTATCAGTCTGCTCATTATCGTGTATCAAAAAATTACCCCAGTCGAAGAGTTACTCAAGGAATTGTATATTTAAAAAAAATGCCAAATTACTGGGTTATTATTGTTGTATTTTAAATTACTTAGTGTTTAATTGTTCTTATCTGTAACGTATTATGAATTTTGTACGCCTCAATGGCGAGACATAGCAGACCTATATGTATAACTATATTGTAACATCTTACTTTACCTAAATTCTACAATAAATTAATTTTAACTTGAATTTGAAAAGTCAATGTAGGTTGTTTTGTTTTGCAGGAAGACCAACAATCCATGTCGATACCGTGGCTGAAGTTCTTAACTTGCGTGCCACTGTGGGCCATCCTCATCGCCCAGTGTGGCCAAGCATGGGTGTTCTACACGCAGTTCACCGAACTACCCTCGTATATGAACAATATACTGCATTTTGATATTGTAGCTGTAAGTAGATTTTGTATTTTGGCATTTTCACAGATAACACCAGCAAGCTTGTATTACTCGAAGGGGTTGACAAAGGCACACCTCTGATACTGCACATCCCTTTTTATAGTATTTTTATTTTACGAAGCGACGCGCGTTTTACTTGTAGTTACCAAGGTTACAAACACGCTGTGAATAAGCGCAGGAGCTCTCGGTACCGTCCGAGACAAAGGCGAAGTCGGAAGTGTGTGTGTGCGTATGTGTGTTATGTGCTCACGCTACGCGGCATCACGTACACATTCACAGCGTGTTTGTACACTTGGTTACCACAAGTAAAGCGCGCGTCGCTTCGTGAGATAAAAATAATTAACAGAGGACGAGCCTAAAGCCAAAATTTCGTGCTGCAACTCAGTTTCAGACGAGCGTTTCACTACTTCTAATATTCTATTTATTGGTGGTAAATAAAGGCGGCTTCTACCAATAAATTTTAAGTAACAAGCACATTTTTTTTCCAGAATTCAAGACTGAGTGCTCTTCCGTACTTAACAGCATGGATTGGTGGCATATTGCTGTGTATATTCGCAGACTGGACACTAGCCAAGGGATGGATATCTAGGCTAAACAGTATGAAACTGTGGAATACAGTCTGTAAGTAGTACCTATAATTTATTTGATTATTTATTAATAAAATGTGCAGAGGTAGTTTTCTACCTTTCAACCTATGGCAGAGGAAAACAATGGCTAGTGGAATTTGGAGAATTGTGGAGTAAATAAGACTATGAATGAATTACTATCAAAGAAAATTAGCATCATTAACCCATAAACTTCATTTTAATTAATTATTATGATGTCATAAATTAACTAAGTAGAAGTTTAACCGCATGTTATGCGGTTAGATAGTACTTAAGGAAAGTAAAGCTTCAGTAACTATTCTTAGTTAATTAATAAGTTAAATTGGGTTGCATTGTTTTTCATGTAGGGAGCGCGTCATACGTTGTACTTAATGACGCATATTATAATATAGCCTTTGTTGCATGGTTTAAATATACGAACGTTGGTAAATGAAAATAAATAAATTGCAATTCGGCTATAATAATACTTCTTAGGTAACAAGTCGTATGCCCGATGGGTTTTCCTATCGGCTAAAATGACAAACTTCCATGCAAACTTTCGTCTCCTATTTAACCTCTATAGGGGATGAATGAAATGCTTCCTCACTTTCGCTATATAACGAACTCTTGCGCAAAATTTCATGTTTCTACTTCAGAGGTTTAACCTGTGCGTTGTCTGTCATTGAATAAAATAATTTAATTAAATAGAAGATATTGCCATAGTACCTTTTAATTATTATATGCCAACGGATTGTTATGAGTAGTGCTTTTCAAGTATGGGAAAAGCTGTCTATTTACTTAGTATAGTTAAATAGATAGCACTACAAAACAATGCTTGATTAGTTTCGTGCCTTTTTGTCGTATATAAAATTAAGAAGTCTTTATCCAATTCGGTCGGAGTCTAAATCGTCCTATTACTGCAAATATCGAATAAGTGCAAAAATCGCGTTTTGAGATAATGCCATTTGAAAGTTTGGATGTGCTACCAAATCATCAATTATGTTACTTTAAACTGTGAGCTATTTTCGGAAAGAAGGGTCGTATCAAAAAATGGGTTTTGCCAGTTTGTACAGCTTGAATTTTTTTTTCTAAATGTCTAAAAAAGCATTACAATTCACTTAATAGGTATATGCAGTAAGAGGACGATATTAGTAAGATGTGGTGAAATCTTCTTCTTCTTCCTATATATAAAAATCAATTTCTGTTTGTTAGTCGCGCTATAACTCAAAAACGGTTTAACGGATTTCTAGTTTTTTTTTGTTTCGTTCTCTCTAAAACGGGAGGTTTGAAAAAAAAATACATTGCTACGCATTAACTAGTATTTGTATAAATATTGTCATTAGCCCATTCTTCACTTTTTACGCCGTGAGGTAGGTTCTTTTAATAGGTTATTTATGTAGGAGGGATAGAAGTAAACACAGTACTCATTTATGACCCTTCTGGCTAGATCAAGTACTTACATTTAGAACGTAGGTTATCTAACGTACCCGGCAGATAACACATTCTGAAGCACTTAGATAGAAATAATAATCACAATGTTTCTAATAAATGATGTCATTCATACATAAGATATTGATTTACTTAAGGCGCTTCCCTGACCAAACGACCTTGAGCGTTCGGTCCTTCTCTGTCCCGTCGGGGATTCTCGCCCTGTCTCGCTCCCTGAACAAAAAAATCACAAAAATAATGAAATTATTTGAATAAAAAAAGACAAGTAAAGTTTTAAAATAAAATAAAACGTGCATTATTTAGATTTTTAAATTATCTATCCATTAGTGTAATCGTCAAATGAATAGAACGTCACCTTTAGCAAAAGATGCATGCAATCAATAATTTTAGTCACTTTTTTACAAGGAGATTTTAGATGTATTTATAACATATAAAAACAAATAAGAACGTGCAATATGATGATAGGATATCGAACATTATATAATGTGCTTTTAGATGTAGTTTATTACCCATAGTGAATGAGTTAATAGCCTCTGAATAACGCACTATGACAAGGTTTGGGTCGGGGTACCGCCTTAACAACGAAATGGATCTTGGATATGTTATGATCTAAGTGATGATAAGGGCATTATTCATACTGCCCGGGCAGCATATAAGCAGAGTCCACCAACTTATGTCTTAGGGATCGGTAGAACATGCAATATTACTTACTGTACTAGGAGAATTTAGGATGTAAGAGCGAGCTCGGCACTTGGGGCACCCCGACTTGTTTTTTTTTTTTTTAAACCAGCCAGAAGTTATTATTATTGCCATTCAGAAATAGGAGGCCTCGCCTAGTAGAAGGCTACTATGGGAATTTAACAACCAATCAGAAGCCACATTCAATACTCAGTTGGTGGACTCTGCTTATATGGTGCCCGAGCAGTATGAATAATGCCTTTATTATCACTTGGACCATAATAGATACACGGTTATGTGATTAAAGTCGTTTTTCGTGTCTGTCTGTGTGACCGCGTTGTTCTTCTAAACCAGAAAGAAAAGATAACTATATTGTTATACTAGCGACCCGCCCCTGCTTCGCTAGATACTAATCTACTCTGGTAACCGGGCATTAATATGACATATCGGGCTTTAGAAGTAGATCGTCACATAGTTAGGAGTGACAGAGAAGACATTTTACAAAGCCGAAGTTATTTTATTAATTCGGTGTGCCTCATATTCTCTGCGCGGCGCTTCGCCAGGTTAGCGCCGGCTCCTATACTTTGGCTATGACAACGGCTTTATTTCGTAGAAGTAAGGGCGGTATTCGTAGCTCGTAATATTTGAAACGGTATGCATTCAATCTAACCCCAAATAGTTCCCGTTTTATTTTCCTAAAAATACTAAATGGCCAAGTACCTTCGACCAACTTGGATGACCAATCGTAGAGGCCAGAAAGTTAAAAAGAGGCTTATTTATTCATTTAAAAAAGCGTACATCATTAGAAGCCCAAAAACGTTTTAGGGGCTCATTTGTTAAAAAGCGTACATCATAGAAGGTCTATAAATCACAGGAGGTACAATTGAATATTTCCCATTATAAACGTGTGTATTATTTGGTCCACAGCGGCGTTCATTCCTGCGTTCGGTCTGCTAGGCATCGCGTGGGCAGGCTGCGACAGAATCGCCGTCGTTCTACTGCTGTGTATCGCCTCGACCTTCGGTGGTGCAGCTTATGCTGGTGAGTAAACTAACCTTGTATTAGTCCATATCTTATTTCGTAAACAAACACCGTATGAAAATCACCGAGTTTCCACGTCAAACGTCAACTTTAAGTTATCGACGTAATATGATACTATATACCATTTATTTAAATCATTGTTTCAAATTGATGTTATTTCCACAAATAAAAATAAAAAAATAAAAAAAGTGTTATCAACAACAGTGTGTGCCTCACGGCTGCGCCAAAAATGGTTCATTTCAGCATTAATGGCAGACAGGAGCTGTCTGACGCTGGTTTAAAAAAAAAAAAAAATGCTAGTGTAAATTAAGCTGATTACTGAATGACACAATGACTATTGAAAAAAAAAAAAACATGAATGAAGTTGTAGCGTAATCTGAACAATTGTTTTTTTTTGACAACAAAAAAACAATTTGAAAAAAAAAACAATTGTTGACGAGTATATATTTGTAAACTAATTTGCGGACGCAGAATAGTTCGTACATCCAAAGTAATGCTAAGAGAGGTCGGTTCAGGTAGCTGTGCTCTCGTTACCTTGATGTTACGACAGCTGATTTTCCGGCCTGCTGCCTAGGTCAGCCGGCGTTACGGAAGTAGTTACGGAAGTATAGTAGTACGCTTCTTAGGGAAAATAGCAAGAACATGATTAGTAGATTAGCTAACCAGAAAAATGCTTTGAGCTTGATCTCGAAACTGAAATTCAAAGCCTAATAATTGTTAAGAAGTCGGTCAGTCAGAAAGATCAAGCTGGTTGCCAATGTCAACGCGTAGTAGGTTCCTATGGAGATGAACGGGCAAGAACTTCCGTGAGCACTCTTTTAAATCAATATATTTGTTACATCATTCATGTTGAAATGTATGTATGTGGAAACGATGTAGAAAGGCGTGCACGTCGAAAGCGTCCATAGTAAAAAGAAAAAAAAAACAATAATAAAAATGGCCAAGTGCGAGTCGGACTCGCACACGAAGGGTTCCGTACCACGGTACAATGTATAACACTAGGTACTTATTTTAAAAAAAACACGTTTCTTGTATGAGGACCCCCTTTAATGTTTAACTTTATTAACCACCACTGCCAATGGAATACACACTGAAAATTACAACTGTCTACCACGGTTCATGAGATACAGTCCCCTGACATACAGACGGACGGACAGCGGAAGCTTAGTAATAGGTTTCCGTTGGCACCCTTTAGGTATGGAACCCTAAAAATGAAACTGTACTTGAACAAATTAATAACATACACTGCTACATGGATCTTTGGTTGCTCTAATGACGTTGACTGGGCAATTGTTTTGTAAAATATGTTGAAAAACAAAGATGGCGGCGGCGTTAGTTCTGATTTTGGCCACGCGCCAAGTGAACTTTGTAGCGCTATACTTATACAATATTTCGATTTAATAAGTAATTTAAATCTTGTACATATGTCTTTCCTATAATAACTTATGAAATGTTCCAGGTAATCAAATGAACCACATCGATCTGTCGCCGCAATTCGCGGGCACTATGTACGGCATAACGAACGCCGCCAGCAACATCTGTGGCTTCATGGCGCCCTACGTTGTGGGACACATTATTAAAGCTGAACAGGTAAACAAGTGTTATTAAAGAAAAAATAGTACCATGCCAGGATCAGGCGGAGATGGTGGGATGACCGTGACTCCATTAATTAAGACTGGTCCTTAGCAGCTCTAGACAGAGGAAAGTGGAAGGAGAGGGCCTTCCACTTGACCTGCAGTGCAGTATAATAATACTCTCTCGTACAAACTCAAACTCAAACTCAAAGCATTTATTTCAAATAAACCAATTACAGGCACTTTTGAATTGTCAAAGGGTCAGTCAGTCAGAAAAATGAAGCTAGTTGCCCATTCCAAAGCGTAGTAGGTACCTATGGAGAAGAACGGGCAAGAAACTCAATGGATGCTCTTTTAAATCAACATATAGTTACAAAAAACAAATTGTTTACATCATTCATGTTCAAATTAAAAATGTGAGAACGATGTAGAAAGACGTGCACGTTTAAAGTATCCGTAATAAAAAAGATAAAAAAACAATTCAAAGATTTAAATTAAAATAAGCCGTGGCAGCCAAGAGTTGACCAGTCCCTACTGACGGCGCCCGTTCACGAACATGACGTATGGATCAGCACCATTCAGCTCAACCTATAATGTACTAGCCTATAATGTTCCCACTGCTGTGACACAGGCCTTCTCTCGATCAGATGGAGTGGCCTGTATTCCGCCAAGCGGGCCCAGTGCGGGTTGGTATATGTGACATGTCTTCGGATTTTGGTTCTAGGACATGCCGTGTCTTCACGATGTTTTCCTTCACCGTTTTTTGACAGCAGTGGTGATGAAATAATTAACACAAAGTAAAGCGCTTGTCTGGGTTCGAACATAAGACCTACAACTCATAATTCGCGGCCGTTACCACTGGGCCACCACTGCTCGCCTCGTATCTCGTATACGTCCTATAATAATACTGCACCACTGCATGCGTAGCTTGACCACTGCTATCCCTACTCTACGAAGAGAAGACAAATCACTTTCTTAACAAAAAGTCATTCTGTTTTTGAACTTTGACATCGCGCCGTAGAAAGCTTTCTATAATCTGTCATTTTGTCTTCCGCTTCTTCTGTCCTGGGTTCGTTTCCCGGGTCGGGCAAAGTGTTTATCGGGTTTTTCCATCTGGAATTTCTCGGTAGCAGCCCAAACTCTGGATTTGTGCCCGGTTGATAGCAGTAGGCTGGCCCCCTATTACATGGGACTTAAACATAACTGGCGAAATGTGGGTGTGCTATAGGTAGTACACCTCTGCCTAACCCTTCGGGGAATACAGGCGTGATGTTATGTGTGTTTTCTTCTGTTTCTATAGTGGCCATGATACGCATGCTGGTATTATTTTACCAGTCTGTTATTGTCCTACTGCAGAGCAAAGGCCTCTTCTCATATGGAGAAGGCACGAGCATTGAGCACCACGCTTGTTCGAGGCGGATTGGCAATTTCAGACTTATATTAACTAATAGAGTGGACTGTGACTTTCTGAGTTTATCTATGACATTACTGACATTGGTCACTCATGTCCATGATAAACTTAGAAAGTCACATTGGTACTTGGCCGGATCTGAACCCACAACCTCGTCCATGAGAGACGAGGCCTTAATCACTGAGCCATCACATTTTTGGGACAGTAAAAGATTATCATTAAAAAAAACACTGAAATTGCCAGTAATATGCAGGTGTTTTGTTAAGCTAAATTTCTTAGCTTTATGTGAGTTGCTTCAATAATGCATTAACGTTGAACTGGTTGGGATCGAACACATGACCTGCTTTGTCAGTTCGCGCTTTTATCATATCAGCGTCTCAAACCCTTTTTATTTTTTCATTATTCTAACCAAACTCTTCATGAATTCTCTGATTTCGTATACTTTATCTAAAATAATAATATTAAAATCCACCCGTCCATGTCAACAATAACGAAGAGATTTTCTTTAAAAAAAAAAAACATTTATATTTTTAGCAAACTCTGGGCCAATGGCGTGAGGTGTTCTACTTGGCCGCAGCCATCGATCTCGGCGCCAATCTTTTCTACTTATTCTTCGCGAGCACAGAAGAACAGGTAATTTTTTCTTGTTATTATCAAAGCCATGGGGTGGGGTGGGGCAGGCATATGTCCAAAAGTGGATATCGGGTGAAAGAACTGTAAATGTGCAGCTCTAATCATGCCCTCTCACTCGCACATTCTGGACAGGAATACTGTGCGAGTGAAAGGGCCTGATAAACTCCTCTGTTTAGCCACCATTTTCGATTTGTTTCATTAACGGCGCGTGTTATAATGATGATGTTTACAAGAAGTTGTGACTTATGACTTCTTTTTTTTGAAACAGTTACTTAACGCTTTTTCTGCAGAGCAGCCAAACTATCGATTTTGATTCTACCGTCCATTCCTCTAGAACAGTGGTTCCCAACCTTTTTTTGACCAGGGACCACTTTGATTTCATTATTATTATCAGGGACCACAAAGTTGAAAAATAAACTGTATTCGAAAAATTAAAAACATACATATAATATTAAAATTCAAAAGTAACATTAATTAACAAAACACTTATTTTTTTAGTAGATAATTCAGTTTGCATCAATGATATTTTTGAGCTTGCATCTTCTGTACATGTTCTTGAATTCTTGGGGTAAGATTTTTGCTAAAAGCTACACGCATATCGTCACTTACTTTAACACACGCACACACACATCCACACACACACACACACACACACACACACACACACATCCACACACACACACACTTCCACACACACACACACTTCCACACACACGTGTCCGCACACACACACACACACACACACACACACGTCCGCACATACACACACATACACACGTGTCCGCAAACACACACACACACATCACACACACACATGCCACATGTTTTTAATTATTAGTAAAGCAGAAAAACCTTATTAGAATAAATTAGTTGTGGACGAAAGCATAAGATAGCGCAAAGCAATTTCTCGAATTTTAGTGTATGAAATTGCTTTTTTACACCATAACCGCTCCAAAGAATCGAGACCACGGTTGGGAATCACTATTCTAGAACAACATCTGATTTTCAAAGAATAGAAACAGTTAAGCAATAAAAATGACAAGCTGTTTGTCATATTATAAATTAAAGGCATTAATTAGAAATTATATTATCGCCATTCGTGTCTGTATGTGTGCTCGCGTGCGTCTAAAGTCCGCAACGGATCTTGTTACGGTTTTCAACAACAGTTTGAGAATAAAATCCGGAAGGTTTATATGTATAATATACATTCATATCTTGAAATCTTGATGTTTTGGCAAATGTAAAAACCGTGCGAAGCAGGGGCAGGTCGCTAGTATTCTCCAAGCCTTTTCTACGCTTATAAGTAAATAAATCATTACTAATTTCATGTTATTTATTCACCAGGACTGGTCGCGCTCCGATCTTGACGACATGACGGCGCCAGCGCCCGTCGAAAGCATTCTGTTCCCCGAATCATAGACAACGTCACAAATGAAGATGAAGGCATAAATAAGGAACGTTTAGTTCACAAACTTATTCACCAAGATCGTAGCATGAATTCTCGTTTGTATTGTTTATGGTTAATAATAATAATAATAATTATAAATGCAGTAGCTAATTATGCAAATTAATAAACTATAGAAATAGGTAGAGAATTAATGGGCTCTAAATATCTTTGGAAAATGAGATCCCCAAGTTTCTAAAAGCCTAATCGATTTATTTGTTGTCTCGTGATTTTATTAAAAGAAAGAAAATAAATAAATTTGGCACAGAAACACGTGCGAGATTAACTGTTGTTGTTTCTGTCTACTAATAACAAGAACCAATGCCAGATTTACTGATCAGAGACTTGATCATCATCATCAGCTTACAGCAGTCCACTGCTGGATAAATGATAAATGATTTTATTTCTGTAAGTAGGTTTGTACAAACACTTTTACACGTCAATCATATTTTTTAAACTAGATGAGGTCGCCGTTTCCTATCTGACTACTCTGAGAAGAAAGGCCGAAACAAACTCAGAGGTCACAGTCTCTTTTAAAGTCCAGACATAATCTTGGTCAGATCATGACTGTGAAGACCATGTAATGGTATCTGAAATGGTCTTTTGAGGAAAGAACCACACAGATTGAGTGGACCTGTCCAGTCAGTGCACGCATTGGTCAGGACTTGAGGACTTGGGGCTAACGAAATGCATGCCATACAGATCAATCCTCGGTAACTCATCCAGCTGCTACCAGCCACCCTGCGAAAATCGTCGCTCCACCGAGCCTGAGGGCGTACTTTCTTACGCTTGCCGATCCGCGGTCTCCACTCAAGACCGCGTTTACCCCAACGGCCATCGGTACTACGGCTAATATGGCCGGCCCATTTCCACTTCAGCTTGCTTATTCTGTAAGCTATGTCGACAACTTTGGTTCTCTGCCGGATCACCTCATTCCGGATTCTTACCCTCAGAGAGACTCCAAGCATAGCTCGTTCCATAGCCCGCTGAACGACCTTGAATTTACATTGTTTTTTGAGACTTGATCAGGCCTTTAGAAACGGAGACTCAGTCATATTTAATGACCTTTGAAGTCCTCTAAAACTATTTGGATCCTAAAAAAGTTGTGTACACGTTGTTGACAAACAATATTATCATTTTCAATCGACAATAAAAGTGAAGTATGGTAACACTTGTTGCTTATTCTAAGGTTTATTGATTCAATTGTCTGTATTATCACGGATTTACTTTTATATTTTAGATGTAAGTCCCGAACCTGTGATATAAATACGAATGTCGGAGACCGATTATTTTGCTATAAGAAATTGATAAATACATACAATGTGTAACTGAATTAATGCACTTTATATAACGTAGGTTGTTCAAAATCGTTTACTGAATTGATTTCTGTAATTTTTTATATATATATTTTTGTCCCAAAATCAAATTACAGTTACACTTCCGCTGTACAGTTAAAACGAACCAAAATGGACGAAGTACCTACTACGCTAGACGCGTATACGTATACGATTGTGTGCGTGCGTAGATTTGTAATGTGACTACAATTTTCGCCCACAATCAGTATAATAAAATATGTAAATATAACAAAAAAAAAAAAAATATGATTATAACATAATATACTAATTGCGGTATTTGGTGGTGTGCGTTAATTCCGGGACATGTTGTATGCGTGAATCCCTGTGTTAAAATTATGAGACATTTTCTGACGAATTGTCAGAGATGTCATGTCTAAATATTTGAGTCTGTTTTCTTAATAAATATGATCTTACGAGCATCTTGTAACAACGGCGTCGTTTGCGATGTAAAAGGTCAATCATGTTTAAACTTAAAATGAATCTTAAACATTTGATCACTTTTTTAAACTTAAAATAAAATATTAAAACTGTCCGAAACAACCGGCTAAAGCATTTTTCGGGTAAATAATCAGGTAATATTCAAATAATAATTTTAATGTTCTTTATAATGGTGTAGCATATTAAAAAGCCAAAAATTATTAATTTATTACGAGTTTTTTTTTTTGTTAAAACAACATCTGGAGAAATGAAGGATTTTAAATAAATAAATCAGTCCTTTTTAATTAGATGTTTTATAAAATGGGCAGTAAATAGATGCCAATATTTTATTTAAAGTCTTCACTGTACTTAGCTCAAAATTACATTTTAAATTGGAGAAAATTTTGCCTAACCGTTTTTTGATTAGAAAAAATTGCTTAAGTATACATATTACATGTCGAACTTGTAGCGAATAATTAGCCAATTTATTTATACAAACATGGCTGTAGAACAAAGTTCAAAATATCAGCCACAAAAACTAAAACTTTATAATTTTAATTAAGTTAACATTCATGCTCTCATTTACTAATGTCACCGATCTTAACGGGTTTTATATTAAAGCTATTATAACTAGCTAAATATTCCTATTGGTAATTAAATGTTGTTAAAAACATCATGGCTGTCTTGTGGATATGACAATTATTTTACAATTAAAGCTCATTTACACTAGGAGAGTTTCTCGCCAGACGATTATCGCACCCATGTATTTACACTCAAGCGAGAAACGAAAACTGGTCAGCGATTATGTCATACGAGGCTCATCAGACGATTTTCTAGAACTGAAATCACGCCTTTACTGTTAAGGCCAGGAAGAATATGCACAAATCTAATCTATCTTTGGTCATTTACTAAATAAAAATGAAAACAATTTTAACTTGAAAACGTTCTTATTATGAAATAACGGCACATGTACTAATAATGTACAATCAATGTAATCCATACTAATATTATAAATTCGAAAGTAACTCTGTCTGTCTGTTTGTTACCTTTTCACACCTAAGCCACTGAAAGGATTTCGTGTAAATTTGGCAAGGAGATAGAGATCCTGGGCATCCTGGGGAAGAACATGGGCAATTAATCCTTGGTATGAAAGTTGGTATGCGAAACCCAGTATCTGTTAAGTTAAGCATAATATGAAAATTGTAATTTATGCTTTTGGTAAGAAATAAGGAATTACGTCTTACAGCTTTGTCATAAAATCAGGGGATGATTTTAATATTCACATGTACTATTGATATTTTTGTGTACCTAATTATTTTAAAGAGAATACGGTCTTAGTCTGTAAATTGAGCTAACATTTAGTATTTATTTCATCAAAATCGGTTTACTTGGTCAAAACTTATTCCAACTGATTGTCTGTCAATCTGTTACCTTTTCACTCTTTAACCGCTGATCGGATTTGGATGAGAGGCGGATAGGCCATGATTTGTGCTTAGGACATAGGATACTGTTATGCCGGTGGTACGTTCCCGTGGGATGATATCCGATACCCACGCGGGCGAAGTCGCCGCCCGCGAAAGCTAGTAGAGAATAAACATAGGTGATTTTCTAAAAATGTGTTTTTTTAACACTACAATTTTTCCCTGATAATAAAATTATAATATACCACTATAATACCACTAACATGAATGTAAAGTTTCAGCTCTTTTATTTACACATAAAGTTACTTTTGCCCGCGACTTCGGCCGGCTAATTATTTTTTTTTGGATGAGAGAGATGAGATCATCAAATTACTTCTCCCGCTCTGGGCGGAGCGGAAGGGGGTGTCAGAATCTTACTGACTAAAACCCACCCGTGTTCCATCAGTTGCCTGTGCGCCAGGGCCACGGTAACTCTTTCGAACAATCCGCGACCCCGGCAGGCATCGACCCCATTGGACCTCGTCAGTTATGCTGACATCTCCTAGAGGCGCGCGTGGAAAACAACGCGCTGTCGACCCGGGCCTGGTCTTTACCAGACGGCGAGCTGCCCATTGCTCGCCGTCCGCAAGCCCGCGCCTACGGCTACGGCGTGAGGGCGCAACGATTGCCTCTCATAAAAATTATTACCTAAATTACCTAATTAAAAAATACCTGAATGTCCTAGCGTGTTGTTAAATAGCCTATAGCCTTCCTCAAGAATTGGGCTATCAAATGCAAAAATATTTTTTCAAATCGGAGAGGTAGTTCCAGAGATTACCCCCTACCTACAAACTTCCAAACAAAGAAACAAATTTTAGCTCTTTATAATATTAGTATAGATTTCGCTGATTTTGTGTGTGCCAAAGACGGTTCCTGGCTTCACTTTTGTAAAACATGCTTAGCTGTATTTTGTGTTGTATATGTTTTTTGGAGTTTGTACTTTGTGCATAATACTTCTTTATTTCGATAGTTAAATTCTGACATTTAGAATACCGTTTTCTTATTTAGATTAAATCAACCAAATATACAAATAAGCGGTTAACTAGGTACGATAATCATTCCATGCTTACGATTATTTTAATGTATTTACTCAATTAATTTAAGTTTCAAAGAGTTCAACCGTAAGCATTCAGCAGTATTCATGATGTGATGACCTTATAACAAAATATGTAAATATATAAAAATATTTTATTTTATTACGATGTTATTTTTTATTAAAAAAATATATTTAGATACCTTTTAATACTAATAACCATTTTGTGTTTCATTTCTAATGTATTTATGTAAGCTTAAGATAATTTTGTTATTTTATTTTTGTAGAATCTCTAGCTTGTCTCATTATTACATTCTAATTCCCAGTTATGAACATTTTTTTAAATGAAATTCCCATTTATTGCTAACTAAGGCACGTTGAGTTTATTTGCTGTGATTTTAAAACTTATAAATGCAAAGTAAATGTAAATAAAATTATAATGTACATTATAATTTACATACAAGTACATGACCAAGGGTAAGGTACCTATTTTTTTTAGCGACGGCCAATAAATTTTACAAAAAATCATAACGTTTTATTTTTACTCTTTCCCATTGAAAATTTACGTGAAATTATAAAAATAAATATAAAATTCAGAATTGATAACATGTCGTGTGTAGCGTTAGTTTTTTGTGGATCCTAATTGCATTACATAAACTGCGAGAAAATTATAACTTGCGGGCAGAGTCCACCGCGAGAGAAAGCGAAGATCATCATTATTTCTATTCCATTGCTCTTTGGGGTCGGATGTCTTGTGTATTATTGAAGACGGATACCGCAGTGGATAGTAAATTAGAATTTAGGTCTTATTAGTGATATTGTTTTTGGTATTATATTGGGGTGTGGGCGAAATTCACGAGTAATCTCGACACTATCAGGTGCTGCGTCCGCCCGTGGCCCATCGCACGTAATTACAGAGCCAGAGGACCGGGCGTCAATACTAATATTTGCTTACGCCCCGAAGTGAGGCCTCGCTCGGGATGCGAGCGTTTATCTTGTAACGAGGTGTGGTTCACGTATAATTATGACAGTCGTGAATTTTCGAATGATTGCTGCGGATACTGCAGGTGCCACATTCTGTTCTGCGTGTGATTGTACCCGTCCACAAAGTTAGAATTTAAACAACGTTGGTTTTATTTTGTGAAATTATAGGTCCCTTGAAAAAATCTATGGGCTTTATTTTGGTTAATTTTTACCACAGTCCTAAAGTAATTGCCGAAAATAACTGTTAAAAAAAGGGGTCCTTAAAATATTTATTTTCCGAGGAGGTCGTAAACTTTCTGTAAATAAAAGAGTTGCCAACAAAGCCGACTGCCGAGGTTATTGGCAAACCCGTGCAATTAACTGTTAACAAAGTATTATTGTTCACCGCGTGTTTGCCAACATTTCGGTATATTGTTCTTTTGTCAATTTCGCTTCAACCCGTCAATTTCAGTGAGCGAATGGCCGAGAGGACGTCGACGGTCGATCTGCGATAAAGTTTAAGAAAAACTTTACGAGCCGCCAAAGGCGGGTAACAGAAATACAAGGAACAAAGCTTAACGACCAATGTGTTTATGGCGGTGGGCTGTTCAACTATGTATATATTTTGTTTTGAAGCTTGAAGGTACAAACATAGTTGCGTCTTTGGGTCTCTTTGGTTACGGGTGACTGTATAACGGTGATGTAATGATCTGCCTGTTTCGGCTTTTCTCGTATGTCGTGTCAACACCTGTCTTTCATGTCTTGAAAGGCATCGCGCTTTGATGACCGCGCGTGTCGTGCTGATGGTTTTATCAGTTTATAGGTAGAATTCGTCTAATTAAAAAAAAAAATGCGTCCACTTGAGAACCTCCTCCTTTTTTTTCGTCGGTAAAAATTGCATGCCCCGCCACTGCTTGTAAATTGCATACACATTTCAAATGTTTTTGTTGAAGGGCGTGCTAGATCTCTACCATCTAGGTACTTTTTATAAGATCTTTAACCTAGTTTAGCGTATCATCTGGAGTCTGGCTGTCTATTTATTTGGATATTGCTACCTATACCAAAATATTAACAGAGGTGGGTAGCTATGAGTTAACGTGCAATACTTTCTAAACAATAGGTACCTACTTAGCTTGCATGGTCTCTTCACCTAAGTAAGTACTTACCTACCTACCTTTGTAATGTAAATGTCGAGGCTCGATTTGTGAGAAGAAGCGTATTTTCTGCAATACATTGCTAAATGCCAGGCTGAATTGCAAATTGCAACTGCACACAATCCACTATAGTGAGTAAACATAAAAACACGTGTAAGATAAATTTGATACCTACATACGGCCACCTACGGGAAAACCATAAGCGAAGTAATATTTCTATAATTAAAACTAGCTTCTGCCTGCGGCTTCATTTGTGTGGAAGTCGTAGATACACAATTATACTAAAATATCAACCTCATTTTTATAAAACTCCGCGTCGCATCCAATCGCCCGCCCGCGTTATTACTTCGTTTTCGCGTAGCGTTCGTTCTGACATATTTTCTTTTTGTTCGGCTCCTTAGGGTCGTAGCATGGTGTTAAATAGCAAATAACGTTCCTCAAAAATTGGGCTACCAAATGCAAAAAGAAATTTTCAAATCCGACTGGTAGTTCAAGAGATTAGCGCTTTCAAACAAACTCTTCAGTTTTATTATATTACCAGCTGCGCCTCGCGGTTTCACCCGCATAAATCTCGAACCTGTGGGCATATCGGGATAAAAAATATCGTATGCCCTAATCCAGGTCATGGCCTACCCATGTAACAAATTTCATCCAAATCCGTTCAGCCATTTTAGAGTGCAAGCGTAACAAACAAAAAAACTTGCTTTCGCATTCATAATATTACTTAGGATTAATTAATAATAATATACCCATACAAAGTGGCGCGGACTTTATCACCTTTAATTATAGCACGTATATACTACATGGTATACTTAGACGATATACAAAATTTTAATGAAATCCATTCACAAAAAAAAACTGCTGTTCCATACATTTTGTTACACGTAGCTCGACAAAATATATGAAATAGCAGTTTTTTTTTCTTTTTTCGTTCAAATTTTGTATATCGTCTAAGTAGACCATGTAGTATACGTGCTATAATAATTAAATGTGATAAGGTCCGCGCCACTTTGTATATAATATAGAGTATAGACTATAGATTAAACTGTAAGTAAACTTAGTTCACTATGCATGACAGAGATATAAATAGCTGATGTATAAAGTCTTATAAACTATGTACTTTTATGTTAATATTATCTGACGTATAAGATGATTCATGGTTTAATTATCTCCACACCTACCTATTCTCCATGCAAACAAGCATAGGTACCTAATCTACCTACTGCAGCAGATACTGATGATAAGGCAGCTATTGCGCCAGCGCAGCTCAGCAGTCAACACGCACAGACTGCGCTCACACAAATCAATATTAATTTAGTAAGACTCGTGTGTCCTCATTTTGTGCCTTGTGCAATACCGTGACGTAGCAGAAACAGGGCTTAGCAAACACAAGTTCTGAATGGTCTGGATGGTATGTCAACTGCCCAGCTAACCATTTTATAAGGTAGAGAGAGCCGTAAAGTTTGTATCTGCTCGTCTTCAGGGTAGTAGGTACCTATGAGTTTTTCTTTTCGAACCGTGCACCTTGTAGGTCAATATCTAACTTTTGGCGTTTCATAAATAATCACAATAAATAGTAGTTACTTTGCTTGGAGTTTTCCTCTAGGTATATGGTAAAATTGGTTTAGGTAATGTGGGGCACTTGCCCCACCCTGCTCTCTGATCCATAGCTGAGATTTTTTAGGCGAAATTAATATAATGACAAAATTAAATATTCATTTGAGTACTTAAAAATTACCGCGCGAAACAATGCAGTAGGTATCGATGAATCGAACGCGCATGCACAGAGATCGAGTCGTTATTAATTTCCTACTACTTACCTACTTAGTTTATTTACTTCTGCCCCAACCCTTAAAAAAATCTGGGGAAGTATGTCCATGATCGGTTTACCTACTTAAGAACCTACAGCAAAATCAACTGTCCATGTAGTACCTACGAATTAACGTACTTATGAAAACGAATCTGAAATACAATTACAAAATCTATTTTCCGACCATTTGAAAACCATTTTGTAATATTTTTTCCTTCGTTAATGTTTTAATCTATCTATATACATCACTTTAATTGTAAAATCTGTTAGGTACCTATCCTATAAATTTAATTATATATTAATATTTTAACCGGAGAAAGCAAGGCCCATCCGCTAGTATGCGCACAACAAACAAACGCATCGCCTGATTCGCTCCGGCGCGGTGGTAAATTAAAGCGTACGAAACGAGATTTTCAACAGAAAAGTAATTATAGAGCGGTTCCAAAAAGCGGTTTCGGTTTCGGTAGCAATAAAACTTGCGTTGTCAGCGACAAAAGGGTTTGTTTTTGGGCATTTCGGACCTTCTTCGAACAACGGGAGCCGAGGAAGCGAACAAATAAACGGTGTAAGTATACGAAGGCTGCTTCTTCGACGTGCGCAGCTAATAACGTGTCGTCTGACATAATAGGCGGGACGACGAAAGACGATCTTCATAATGAGCCCGTACCGAGCTTTGTTCTGCACAGAATAGGCTCGAAATGTCACCGAGATAGGTTTATTTACATCAGAAAGTTGTACGTCGCTCAGTATTGTGTGTAAAGTCGCACCGTACTAAATTAGTTTTATGATTTTTTTGAAAAGAAATAAAGACTCGTTTACGATGGAGAGTTTGATTAGTGGGAGCCGTTAGTGGGTTTATTTTGTGTGTTACCACTAATCACAGTGCATGCTAATAGACGTTTACACTCGTAGGCACATGGAAGAATTCTAGCGTGGGTGTTGGTAGATACACAAATTACTGACGTAAACAGTAGACTCAGGGCAGGGCTAGATGTATGACGTAAGTTTGATTTTATATCTACGCACAGGAATAGAACCCGCGCCTCTATACGCCACAGACAAACACTCCGCCACTGAGTGGATTCACTCGCACTTTAAATGTTAAATAAAGTCGATTTAGTTTTATAAACTTAAGAAACTCGTAAATACTTTACCGTTAAAGGAAAACCTCGATTTATTTAATTACCTTTTATGGTACATGAAAATCCTCTCAGGTATCGCTTTTGGTTTGGAATCCCAAAATTTGCGTTTAAACATGTTCGAGACTAGGTCGAGATTGCGTTGAAACGCTCCTATATACTATAACGGCGGCACAGCCGGAGGGTTTTTGCCGTGCGGGTATTAGCGCATTATCAGGCAACCGGGCTTGCTGGCGGCATGTCCGCCGCACCGCGCTCCGGCCGCGGCCGGGCCGCCGGCATTTTGTGTAGGAGCCTTAAGCTGCGGGCTTGACATAGAATTTCTGCTCTTAAGATAAACTTCTTTACATAACAAAAAAGACAAATGTTACAGTAATGTTTTGATTTGTCTTAAAAAATAATTGTCTAAAACATAATTGTTTTGACAAGTAACGGTATTGTCGGTCCGATAAAAAATTGGAGCAAACAATAAAAAAAAATGTAACAGCAAACCAATTCAAAGGAATGCTCTATTTTTGGATTCATAAAAATTCGTAAAATAGAGCAGGAGTTTTGTCTAAAAAGGTTTTATGGTGGCGCGGCAGTTGTAGCAAAACAACGCTGTTGTTATAAAAAAAATGTTGTCCGTTATTGTAACAGTTTGTTGTTTTTCTTCCTTCCGAAAATACCGCAACGTTGCAATTAAACAGACGCTGTTATTTTCTCAGAAAAATGATATAAAAATTGAATGGCTCAGTTTGGTTTCTTGTCCTCTATGACTTATATTCCACTGTAGATATTCTCCAAGGTTTGCTATCATTAGGTAAATAGTTATAAGTACACGTAGAAGAGGGTGCAGTCGTTGAAAGTTTCCAATTTACGATTGAACCTCTCCCGCACCTAGATTCTTAACTAGTCCCACTAAATAGGTGTTGGAATGAAATCTCGGGAATGTAAACTGAACTAAACAAGTAGTTTCTAATCCATCAGCTTTTCTAGAAAGATACGGGGAAGCGATTCAAATATTTTAATGAGTGAACCTAATGGTAATATGCACTCAGATCTCTACCGGTTCAGGGGTTCTACTCTCTAAGTCCATCATCGAAGATGCGGACCCGTAGGAAAGTAGTTGATCAGTCAAAAATATTGCGTAAAATATAAAAAATCGGACGGGAAAATATATATCGGGAGTAGGGACAACTGTCAAATCGTGATGTTATTCATTCTTAATTCGGGACCCCGAACTAATCTTTTGTGTTCGAAATCAGACACGCCCGTAACTACGCCTAAAACTACAGACTCCGTGCTTAAGGCGCTTCCCCGACCAAACGACCTTGAGCGTTCGGTCCTTCTCTGTCCCGTCGCTGAGTCTCGCTCTGTCTCGCTCCCTCCGCACGCTCATTTATCATAAAATTCACAAAAATAATGAAATTATTTGAATAAAAAAAGACAAGTGAAGTTTTAAAATAAAATAAAACGTGTATTATTTAGATTTTTAAATTATCTATCCATTAGTGTAATCCTCAAATAAATAGAACGTCACCTTTAGCAAAAGATGCATGCAATCAATAATTTTAGTCACTCTTTTACAAGGAGATTTTAGATGTATTTATAACACATAAAAACAAATAAGAACGTGCAATGTGATGATAGGATATCGATCATTAATAATGTGCTTTTATATGTAGTTTATTACCCATAGTGAATGAGTTAATAGCCTCTGAATAACGCACTATGACAAGGTTTTGGTCGGGGTACCGCCTTGAGGAATAGACCCACTGAGATGTTCCAAATCGAGCAAAGCGTGCATGTTATGTACTTTTTCTCGTATAAAATTTTCAGGTACTTAGTCCGAAACTAGTGCATGTGTGGTAAATGTGGACTGACACTCCTAGATTGCGAAAGGCGGGGATTCAACAGTCAACTTTCAAATACCTATATAATTATGTGACCCTTGATGTTCATCGATTCATCAATCTGGCAGACCCTAAATTAATCCTTACCAATGGCGACCTAATACAGGTTTTATTTCTACCCACACATTTGGAACCTTGTATAATTTGAATAACAAATTCTAAAATCGCTACCTGAGTTTTAATCCTCTGAGTTTGTGCCTTTGTATTGCAAGTACAATTAAAATGAGATATCATTCACAGCACCGATTTATATCGATTCAAAGCCTTTCTTTTCTTGGGGCCTAGACAAAATTCCTTTTCTGTAAGCGTTAACGCCAACGGAAAATCAAATTGTATGGAGTTGACATTTGCTTAACACATGAAATGACGTGTCCTTTCCACAGGTAATGTCATTACCATACATTTTGACGTTAGCGTCTGGCGTTAACGCTATCAGAAAAGTTTTTGTCTAGGCCCCCTGGTCACGTCTAAAACTACTACATTCTGACCATAGCGTTGATTTTAAATCTAAGAAGTATATACTTACTAATTAATCGTGCGCGGTGTGCTAACCGCTTACTTTTACCCGTCTGTACACTACCATGTAGTTGACATTTCTTAAGCCCTAATTAGCTACATTCTGTAATACAATAGATCATTTGAATAAAGATCTCAAGCATGTAGGACAATGCTAGCGGGTGGGCCAGCCCGAGCCAGCCCGAAGTCAGCCCGAACCTTTGCATATGCAAAACAGAGGCTGTATCAGCGACGGGCGGCTGCTTTGAAGTCGGACGGTAGACGCGAACAAATTTATGCTCAGTGTCAATACATTAGAGGAGAGCGGCGTCGCGGCTGATGTCAGAGTCGGCTGTGTTTGAATAATAAGTGCGCGGCTCCATTGTGTGATCACCTGACCTGCGTTATGTTTGTTGCAGTACAGGCGTTCAGTTTTAGATATGTAACGGCCGTTGTTTTTTTTATGCATGTTTTCTAAGATCATGCTCTATTGTTTCTTGTATCTAATCATAGCCGTCAAGAGTTTATTAAACCTGATTGCTTTAGAATACTTACGTGGTAATGAAATTCTGAAGGCCAAGCTAAAGCCATAATAGCAGAGCCAGACATAACAAACCCGTTCTAGTTGTGGCATTTTAGTTCCAACTCCTAACATAAACAATCAAAAAGAGTGATGACATCATTAAAATAAGCCACTAATCTCAAACAAAAAAGAAACAAAACGTGACGTACGATAATGGAGCTCGGTGTAATAACGCGGAGGCACGCGAGACGCCTTGCGCCGCGCCCGCGCCGCGTGCAGGGCGCGCGTGCCCGCCGCGCGACCCGGCGTGACGCGCGGCCCGCGTTTAGTCGCGCGACGACCGCAGTACCGAGCGCACGTACCACACGCTCCCTTATCTAATGATGCTGTGATTGTTCTTACGTATTGGATGTTTTTTTAGTGAAGTGATAATTAGCAACTATGGTGACGGGTATTGCCGGTAGCCCTCAGCAGGCCGTTGCAAATCCAGTGGTGGTGAATATGAGCCCTTCAGCGACGCAGGTTGAACAGAAGAAGAGTGGTGATAATAGAAGGGTGAGTTACAGTTTTGTTTGTTTATTTGTTGCTTTGTTATTTTTAATGTAACAAATGTTTTTTTCAAAATTAATAACGTAAATATAAAGATGTTTGATGTTAATCTAGATTATCAGTGGTTGTCAAAAAAACGTAAACATAATAATATTAAAGAAAGACATCAACGCGCTCAATTTTCAAATTACGTGCCTGGTTTTTGATTTTGTAATTTATTTAAATTTAACACCAACAATATAATGTAGACTTTATATATCATTTTCATGTTTGTCTACATTGTACCCTGAAGTCTACGGCATAGTAGAGACTTCGTTGACTTTCGTAAGCCTACATGATACTATTTTAATAAATGCAAAAATAAATAATGTATTTCTCCTTTTAATTATTTTTAAATTATAAAGTTATTATCACTTAGGTAATAAACATATTATTCAAAGTAAAATTGATGACAAACTCCGAAATAAAGGCGGTCGAAAACTTATTTTTTAAACCTTTTTCTATCAGTACTGTAACGGCGTATTATCCTCGATTTACTCAGTACTTTCTATAGCAACAAGATCGTGTGTTTGTCTTTAACTTATGTGCCTACCTACTTACATATTGCCACTTATTAGTTGGGCAGGGATGGTGCATCACGCTCGCATTTTAGCAACGCGACGCGAAC
This sequence comes from Griposia aprilina, assembly GCA_916610205.1. Classification (NCBI taxonomy): domain Eukaryota; kingdom Metazoa; phylum Arthropoda; class Insecta; order Lepidoptera; family Noctuidae; genus Griposia; species Griposia aprilina. The sequence continues at coordinate 9,915,263 of OU744294.1, read as the reverse complement.
AGCCAGTGGCGTCACGATCCAGTGGTCGAGACGTGCAAATCACTGTGTAGCTCTTACTTACACTTACATAAGTAGATATAGACCTTATACACATAACATAACATCACGCCTTGTTTCCCCGAAGAGTTAGACAGAGGTGTACCCATTGTATTCCCACATTTCGCTAGTTATGTTTAAGTCCCATGTTATAGGGGGCGAGCCTATTGCCACCATCGGGCATGAATTCCAGACTCCGGGCTGCTACTGATAAATTCCAGATGGAAAAGCCCAATAACACTGCCCGACCCGGAAATTGAGCCCAGGACCTTATGCTCAGCAGTAGCGCTTGCGACCACTAGACCAACGAGGCACAATATACTTTAAGAAACTTCCCCACGATTTCTAAGGGATTTTTATGCGCCAAATAGAAATATAACTTAATTGTATGACAATAAAATTTAAATTTCAATGAGGATGCCTAAGGATGTCGCGGTATCCGCGGTATAGTTGCCATCAGAATGCACTTGTATGTAGTGATGCCGCAGGCCCTCAGGCTCACCAGTTCGGCGTCGCCGATTCATTTATGAAATCTTACGATAGCTGATGGCCAGTTCCCGTAATTAAAAACATTCCAATTCTAGCCTAGAGATGAGATTACATCTCAAGGACAGTTTAAAAATGTGGGAAAATTAGAGGTATTTTTGGCAGATTGAGACTGATATATAAATGCGAACGTTCAGAATTGCTCCCCTGATATGATTGCTTAGCCGAAACAACAGCAACTAATGTTGACATGAAATGAATTGAGAACGGATTAATCTCCGATTAAATTTAGAGTCTTTCAAAACCGCCACCGTTTAATCAACTAGCTGTTTCAGTAGTTGTGTGATTCTAGTTCAAAGGTGGTCTTCATAATGTTAAGCAGACGAATTTTATGATGATGTGGATAATATTCAATTATTACGAACCGTGCGGTGCTACAGTTCGGAGTGTAGGTAGTTAAACTAGGTAATAAAAAAAATGTTTGAGTATTTCATTGAGATAAATCTAACTTTTTATTGATTTAAGTATTTTTACAGTTAGTCACAAACTTTCATCGTTTAGGGTCGTGGTGACAGGGTACTTAACCTTATTAAATGAAACCTACCTCTAGTCTCATTTACGCATTAGAACTGTTATTTACCGATGTGTTTATAATACAGTAATTATCTGAAGCCAGTGTTTGAAATAGCTACTTCGTATAATAAATATAAGCCGACAATCTCGCAGCGTTTGTCACACGAGACATTTTCACGGAAACCTGTGACGCGTAGCGGTAAATAAATGTGTATGAGTCGGTGTCAAGATTGCTAATGTGATCGATATGTTTTCGAATTTCAGACCGTCTGTCGTTTAGGTCTAAAAATCTTTTTGATCGAGATGCAAATGTTGTTTTAGTGATTTAGCTCTTTTATTATCTACTATTCACTAGATAGTCCTTTTAAACATACTTACTGCTTACTTATTAACTTATTGCTAATTTTCGTGAGTTGTAGTTTTTAGAGTTAAAAGTTATAACCGCGTGAGTAATTAATTCTACATAAAGTCCGCTGCAATCAATACAAGATAAATCTGCAACGCATACTTTTGTAGATTCTCAAAAATCAAACCAAGGATACTACCAAATTATAGGAAGTATTTTTCCATGACTGGGCTGCAGGTTTTAATTAACCTTTAAACGCCGCAAACGTTTTCCCACGCAGCGTGGTGTCGGCGTCGAGTTAATCCTACGCGAGCGCGTTAACACCAAATAATGCAGCACTCAGGCGCCACCCACATCGCATCCCTCTTATCTTGCAAGCCACTCGAACCAACTTAGTGGCAGGCTAGGGTTATCACCTGCTGGCTTGTGATGATGACTCTAGGCTTGGTACTTACTATCGGACGGTTTGGTGGTGTGATATTTTGCACTCAAACACAGTTGATAGTAAGCATTACAGTTCACCTAAAAGTCTACGCAATTATTACCTCTCACCAACTGAAAACTCCTTCTTGTCTTGATAATTTGGCATTTAGTTAGGCACTTCCTGTCTACGACAGTTGTATCATCGCTTGTTTGTATGCGTAGCACATCATGCATGAAAACCTTCCTAAAATACGTGCCAAGTGCAAGATGGATGAGCACTTTCACTAAACTTGTTTTGCGATAGATATGAACTATGCTTTTTCATGTTTAGAGTTTCCTGTACTAATATTTGCCCTTCTGTTTATTTATAACCACTACTTTTCATGTTTATTTGTTTCCAGCTTCTGTTCGAATTCATTTCCGTCCTAGTCTGAACGAAGGTCATTTGTCCATCGTGCTGACTATTCCTACATCAACAAATCACCAATGTAAAACACGCTAACACGTTCTAAAATTCGTTGCCAAAGTCCATAAATCGTAGTATTAGCGGAGTCAGCCCTCAGTGCCGTCCAGACAGTAGGAGCGTGAGTCAGTCCGGCGTGGGCGTCGCGTGGGTGACGCGCCGTGGGCTAATTGTCGTGGGAACGTCCCCTCTTCCCCCATTCCCCCCTACCAACGTGGTCGCCTACACCAGGACGCTAGAATGCGTCATAGGATAGCATAATGAATGAGATGCCTCCCCAGACCTGTCAACGTTGTGTTTTTATGACTATCGCATCCCGATGTGGATGCGTTTTGTGGATATGTATCTAAAACTAGCGTTTAGATTTTTTTATGTATCATGTGCGCTACTAGGCTATTCTGAGAAGCCTGGTTCTGGTCTGGATACCGCGAGATCATCCAAAGAGATTACGGGTGCAATAAGAAGCTGGCTATTTAAAAACATGTCCTGTCCATACATACGTTCAGTAGATGCCAGATAATTTGATAGGTACAATTGGAAAGACGGCCTCGTCCATTACCTGTCCGATCGATCACACGACGTAGTACCCATATTAATCACGCTACAAGACACGTAACAGACAGTAGATGGATGCTGACGCGTAATTACACGCGTCTCGTCTCTTGTGACTGGAGGAAGCTATTAGGCGGCCGGCAATCCATCATGCGATGATAAACATCATGGCTGCCGTGAGATAAGCCGTCGGCGCGTCGCGTGTGACCGGCCTAACGCCCACGTGTCGACGCCGCCGACTGATACCGCCTACAGCGACCTACCAGCGCTAGATAAGGCTTCTCGATTGTATCGTACTAAAGTCGTGGGCTTGTTACACGCCTCAAATGGAGAAGAATGTTTTGATTTTATAGTGAAAGGCGTAGTTTTTGAATTGTTGTTCGAAAAATTACAGGTATCACCGTTGTGTTAATTTAAAAAAAAGTAGAAGCTTCCATGGTTAGTCACATTACAACATCTGATTATCAAATGTTGTAAGACTCAAACTTACTCTTCATCAATTTATCATCATAACACGTCTCGCTGCTCAAAACAAAAAAAAAATACCGCTGGCACATCTAGACGTCTGGCGAACTATTACGAGTATAGCGTGGCGGAAGTTCGGCGTCCGCTCCCACGCATTGGCACGCGACGCCGCGCCGGGCGCGTGGCTGCCAAGCGCATGCCAGCGGCCGCCCGTTGCTCACTGGCAGACCGTGCCAACTGCCAAGTGATGGCAGACAATACAGACTGACACAGAAGGTGAACTCGCTACAGACGTCAAGAGTGTACAGCTTAAGGGTTCAGAAGAACGAAGTATAGTTGTAGGCCTGCATGACACTTCAGGAGATACACCGCACACGTTCCTGGATTTAACATCTTATTGTTTCAAGATGACTGTTCCATTTATTTGATATCGTAATCAGATAAGCGATGATTAGGTCAGAATCCGGAAAAAAATGAAAAGTGTCAATACCTCCAATTTTCGACTTTCTATAGACACCAGAGTAGCAGCTGATTGAATAATTATGCTTGAAGCAACTTTATGTCTACAACTTTATAATATGCTTCTGTGTTATTGGGTTTTTCCATTATTAATTTCCAGTAGCAGCCCGGAGTTTGGAAGTTTGCGATGTGACATCCTCGTGCCTCGGAAAGCACGTTAAGCCGTTGGTCCTGCGCCTGATCTCTCTCCGATCGTGTCGGATTGCCGTCCAAGCAGACTATGAAAGTGAGGGAACAGAGGGTGCACCTGTGTCTGCGTACATACTCACACAGTTTCCGTTTAGATTAGCCGCCATGGCCGAAATACGGTCTGGAGGACTATATATGTATAATATATGCTTCTGTAACTCGATCGTTCTCTATAAATACCTAAATACGTGAGAAGACCAATCTGTAGGTATCAATATTAATAGCCATGCGCTAAAAAACCAAAGTGGACCTTTTCCACTCATTTCATTTTCCTCACAAAACATTCCGCACTCCGATATTTCGAGGATTCTGTGAATTCACCGTTTGACTAACGCCTTTTAATTAAACACTACATTAGATAACAGCAACTCAATATTAATCGCTTCACATCAAAGACACAATAATTAACCCTTACAGCCATCATTACGAGTAATGATAGAGGCGGCACTATTGATCGATGTAACACGATGTTTAATTCCTACTTCCTTGTACTTGTAAGTTGACTTTAAAACGCTGATAAAATGGCTTAAAACGATGTAATTAGTCATTTAGTTCAGTGCAATTTATTGTCAATACGCCTAACTATGTCTAACAATTCAATTAATATTCTTGAATAATTTCAGACAATACCAACAGGGCGACAGCCTACATAATATTATACGCAGATTAAACGACTTATCTTTCAGAAGGTCGCGGCGGCGGCATGGCGTCGCGTAGCTCGGTCGCATCGCTATTTATCGCATGCATTAGCACCGAGCTGTCAAACGTGCAGATTTAGGCGATACGAATGTGTAATGACCACTGGGCGTGTGCCAGACAGAGCAAAATAACCGTCTGTAGGGGTACTCAACCTGCGTTCTGCCTGAGGTGTGACTGGGATCGGATAGGGATAGGTAATGGGAGAGATGCGTCGCTCTATATGACATACAGTAGGTACAGAATCTAGGCACAAATTATGCTTTCGTATATTCTTTCAGTTTCATGAAATGTAAAAGAAAAATTATAATGAAAACGTGTTTATTTACAGAAATATTTGTGCTCGTTTTTTTTTTACATTTATACTTACATAATTTATAATTTACACTTTGTCACCTATAGGAAATTAGGAACGCTAAACTATGCACTCCTTAAATTATATCCAACAAATTTTAAAACAGGCGCAAGTTTTTTTTAAATATTTTCTAAACTGATACTGACAAACCATATTGAAGAGGTACTTATGTATTTTATTTTTAAAAGAGGCTTCTATGATACAACAAGGTTATTAAAAAATCTGTCAAATGAAAATAAATTTCTAATGTTATGGAAACGCAATCTTTATAGCTTACACGCAGCTTCAATTGCTTCTTTCAATTAGAAAATTAGGAAAAAGGTTGACGATCCCTGCCCATGCGAGCGCCAATGACATGGCATGCTGTGTAACCAGGGTGCATAGCGTGACTCAGCTGCTCCTAGTAAATAGATATTGACGACTTGATCATGTCTCTCGTCCCATTCGCTATGCGTTAATATCAATTGGGAATGTCGCTGAGAATTTTGTGGCGACAGAGATATGAATTGAAGGTTTTATGATAGAGTTGTGGGGAACGAAATAGATTTATGTTATTCAGATAAATAATTCTATGAATTCACTTTTATAGTGTCATTAAGACTGAGACCTACTGTCTTCCTAATTCATTCTAGATTTTCCGAGCCAGTTTGATCTTTGTATGGGAATAGTCGTCTCTATTCTTCGAAGAGATAGATAGCGTCATGCTAAGCCCGCAGGAAGAAGCCGACAAATCAAATAACATTGGAATATTAAAAAAAATCGCGCGTCACGTATACCGGAACGTCCGGAACGCAGTCGCTGCGTCTCAGTCGGCCGCAGACAGTTGATAACCCTGGCACGTGGCGCCCCGCGACTATATCCATTCCGCATGGCGGGCCAAACGTTACGTAAACGTTAGTGTGGGCACGGCAGAAGTTCCACTGGACAATGCGTGATAACGATACTGAATAGATTTAGAAAAATAACATAAGGTAACGTAACGTACATACTAAATGATGTTTGATTCTATAAATTTGTTCAACGAACCTAAACGAGGATCGTAGGAGGTGGCGTTCTGCTGTTTCTGCCTGCCCCCATATGGGAAGAAGGTGTGAGTTTATGTATGTTAATTGGTTCAAAAAACACTTTTACACGTCAAAAATAAATTGTGTTTTAAAACTAGATGAGCTTGGTGTTTCCTATCTTGATTACTCTGAGAAGAAAGACCGAAACAATCTCTCATTTTTAAACTTCAGACATAATCTTGGTCTCGCCATATAAACTACACAGATTCGAGGACGAGACGTTGCGTTGGTAGTAGAGCGTATTGGCGAATGTTGGAAACAAGTGTTATAGCTATATTTGGGTAGTCTGGGATGAGTCTGGGTTAGCATTTATAAACTAAGAAAAAAGAAAGTCCGTGTTGTCCTCGAAAGTGTCGCTACATTTGGTCTTCCATTTTCAAATTGTCCACTGTGACCAGTACAAGAGGTAACAAGCTACATTGATTGATTCTAGCCTGCGTTTAGTAACGGACAAACTGTGGGCCCAAATAGTATAGAACTGGTACCCTGAGACAGTGAGGGGGGGTTGCGGCAAACCACGTAGGAGATGGTGATGGCGGGACGAGCTAAATAGGTTCCAAAACTGAAAGGTGGACGCGCGGGCTCACCAAAGATGGAAGGAGTGGAGGGAGGCTTTTGCCCAGCAGTGGGAAAGCATAGCCTAGTAAAAAAAATGTCTCTCCACTGAGAGACATTTTTTTTTTTTTTTCTATGACCGTCTGACCTCTGTCAGACGGTCATCGACACAGACACTTGATACCTCTTCGTTGATAGGAGTCCATCACATGGGTATTAATTAATGTGAGCGGTTCAAACCGAAGCCCTTATCGAGCACCTGTTATCCGAAACTATCAGCTAACGTTATCGGGTCAACACTTACGAGAGGCTACGGGGCGTGAGTGGGTGTTAGATAGCGTGCCGTCCTGCCAGATAACTTTATTTTGTTTTGGGCTTCCAACCTTTGATCATGATCATGATTTAGGTATCTATAAAATATGAATTTACAAAAAAAACAGGTTTAGAAAAAAATATGAATGTCAAGCTGTTAATAATGGGTACAGTCATTCAAGCGGCTTGTTATTGGCGTCTTGTAGAGGCGATTGTAATAACTAATAATGTAAACGTGTAACAAACGTCGTGTTTCTTTTGACTCGCCTGACGGGTACTTTGTTAGCAGTTAATATATTCAGAAATACACGTGATAATTGAAATGGCGCGTTTGTAATTCGCATGCGGCGGCGGCGGTAAAATGGGTAGGTGTCGGTGCTAGTGTACTCGGTTTACTTATATCTGTGTGTGTTCGCTATATCGGGGCGCCCGCGCCGCGATGCCGCAGGGCGCCCGTGCCCCACGTGCCGCCTGCCACCGACGCCGTCGGCCGGTCTTTATGATCTGCGGAAAACTAGACGAGGTTGTTTCAGCATGAAATTTCTCTTTCATGTTTTGATTACGCGTTAAAGTTTTAGTACGATTAAAATATATCATATTTATAGTATTTTAAAACATTTACGATGTTGGCTCGTAGGGATATGTTCTTGTTTTACAATTGGTGATTTTATTGAAATCAATAAAAGATTCTGTAATAAATCATTCTCAAACTGCAAACTATATGCAACGAGACATCCAATCGTCTACATGCTTATTTATTGTATAAATCCTCTAGAGTAGTAGACCACACTTTTCTCAACCGAAGAACCTACATTAACAACGTTCTTGTCAATCTGTCTGTCATTTCACCTCTCAATATATCGTAAACCCTAATTGAACGCGACAGGTACGTCGCGTGTCAATTTACTCACCTCTGTGATGACTCCGAACATTTTACATCTACGAGATACGCGCTCGATACGGGCACACACGCGTCTAAAGAAATTCGAGCAGGAAAATCTATGGCGACTCTAGCGAGATTATCCCTTTGTTAGAAATGATTATAATCAATATCTATTGTGACTTTTGTGGAAGTCATTTGATGCGTTGTATACTGTACCGATATAGTGATAAAAATAGTAGTGTCCGACCGTAACACGATTTTCAGCCGAAACCGTAACCGAACTTCTGCGCCTTTTTTAGTTTCGGCTGAAACCGAAACTTATGAAGGTAAAAAAAAGTTTGCTAATCAAATGACATTATTTTCTGAGTCGTTTATCAAAGATTTTGTACAATATTTTTTATTAAGGGCTGATTTTGTAATCATTACATTTTTTTAAACAAAGAAAAAAGAATACTTTGCCAGATTGTGTGTGAAAAGCTGTCAAAATTTCAAAATTACGATTGAAAAATGAGCTGTAACGTAAATAAGGGCCTTAGCAGATAATTATGCTGCTGTTAGCTTTTGTGATAAGCGATTTAGTCATTTTTCAGATGCTCGATTCAACTCTTCACCGCAAAATTTTAGCATTAGCAATCAGCGTTTTAATCGCTTTTCAGAATCTCGATAGCTAGCTACAATAAATAAATAAGTAAAAATGCAATGCAATTTTTCTCTCCGCCAAACAAGTCAGCATCGTTAGAAACACAATGTTTAAACCGTACTCAAACGGAACGAGTCTCCAAAACGCAATGCAGAGTCGAAGTAATCGCTGAAACGTGGGATTTTGCTAATGTGACCGAACGCACAGTCACTAAGATGCATCATTCTGCTGTTGCCCTTAGAGCTTGTATCAATCTTCCAGAAAGTTGATAAATCCCTACTCGCTGATACCAAAGCAGCATGTCTGCTAAGAACCTAAATGACTTCTATTTATAAGTAAAAACTTATTTTTTTGGGTTTTATACAAAAAAAGGGTGAAAACGGGACCCCATTGCTAAGTTTACGCTATCTGTCTATCTGTCAGTCGTTCGTATTCTATCAAAACCAACCGCTCACAAACGCTCTACGCCAGTTTCGGTCGGGCCGAAGCTTCGGTCACTTTTTGCCCGAAACCGAAACTGCGGCCGATGCCTGATTTTTAGGCCGAAACCGAAACCGAACCTTCGGTCAGACACTAGAAAATAGTTAAGTAAAGGGGCACTATGCAAGTTTGATATTTTTTGCGATATAATATATTCTGTCTAGAGTCTAGAAGAATTTGTAAACAAATGCCGATCATGAAAATACTATCTTCTGTTTTCATTAATAGAGGAGAAACAGAACGCTGGTAATTATTTACATACATGCGAGTTCATGCCATTAAATATGAGGGCCCTTTATCCGCGACTACGGAAGCGATGTCTCGTGCGGAAGGCGGCGAGAATTTCCCGCCCTCGCACAAGCGCCGCTATCATGTTCTATATTTTATTTTTGTTTGTGTGAAAATATAAAGTGGCTCACCCGTCTGACATTGGCGTATCGGTCAGACAGTGTTTGCATGAGCTAATTTTGAACACGTAACGTGACGTATGTGTACTTCGAAACCTTTATAACGTTAAGTGTGCTAACGAAACAAGATCAAAATGTGATAGACGAGCAGTTTACTATTCCTCTGACATAGTGCCAATTCCGAGAATTTTCATATAAAAAATATTTGATCTTTCGCGTTGGACTCGCGCCAAGGACCGATACAGAATCGTCGCCTTTTGTTGATCAGAGCAAAAACACGCAGTTATCATGATGATGTTAACAAAGAGATGGCGACGCAAGTGACGGTGTGTTACACATTAGTAACGTCCGTTTGATTGTCACGTGGTCCCGCCACGCGTGATTCAGCGTCACGGCGCCCGCGCAGCCAATCACGACACGGACGACCTTCACCTTGAGGCAGTCGCACGCGCCGTCACCGGCGTGTAACCAGAGATTAATGGCTCTTTTTGTCACGCGCCTTACTTGGTGTCACCCTGCGATGAAGCGATAACAATATTGTTTACACACAGCATAAATAATACGACAATGCATGTACCACGAACTTGTGTAACTGATTATATGCTTTAGCACTGTGTTACATAAAGTTTGTCCGCTTGGAAACTGATCATGCGTCGCGACTCGCGTGTGAACAACATGCGAGTGTGTTAGGTTAGCGAATGTAAACCTGCGTGTGTGTGCTAGACTTTTGCCTTAACCTTGCGTATAACATTTAAGTAATTGTTACACGTGTTGCTAATGGATGCAGGATGCAAATGCGGCGCGTTGACGCAAGTCGCAAGGATACCTGCTAATTATCAAATGAATGTTCGAGACTTGACTATGTAAATTGACTTTATTAACAAAATGTTTGTGTTGTTACAGAGCAACAAGCCCATTATGGAGAAGAGGCGGCGGGCGCGCATCAACAACTGCCTCAATGAACTGAAGGCGTTGATATTAGATGCTATGAAGAAAGACGTAAGTTAACATTTATCTATTAAATATTTGTCTATATTTACCTAGGCTTTGAGGAATTACCGTCTAGACATTTAATATTATCATAACCAACATGAATAATTATTAAATATGTATGCATTTGCATAACGGGTCAACATTAAGTTAATATTCCTAGTAGTGCTATGTCCTCTCCTTCATTAATGCTTACTCAAGAGCAATCTATTATGTATCTAAAGGATAATGTTCCTTACCAACAATTTCATCCTTGTTACAGCCGGCGAGACATTCGAAACTAGAGAAGGCTGACATCCTAGAGATGACTGTGAAGCATTTAGAGGGTCTTCGGTCTGAGGGTGCTGGTTCTCCGGACCGGTTCCGTGCCGGATACAGGCACTGCGTGACGGAGGTGTCGAAGTTCCAGGGCATTGAGCCGACATTGAGGAGAAGACTTGTCAGGCATCTAGAAGGGTGTGTCAATGCGCCCGGGGCCAGGCCTGCTGGAGCTCCCACGCCACCCTCGGATGTTGAAGATGCTCCTCAAAACCAACATTCTACTATTTTTATTTCTGGTGAGTTTTAAACAATGCTTTAACATCGTTTTGGGCTGCCGTTAAGTTCACCTTTATAGTGTCATGCCCTTGGTTTGGTCTTGATGGATTTTCCGAAGTATTTTGATAGCCAACCGTTGCCTTAAAATTGATTTTCATGATGTATGTTCTAACTGGTGTCTGTTATTCCAGCTGGTCCCGGTTCAGGCGTCCGTCTAGTACCAACGAGGTTGTCGAATGGCGACATCGCTCTCGTCTTACCAGCCGGCGTTAACGCGAGTACTTTAGGCGCCCTACCAACCCTGGTACCACTTTCTCCGAGGGACGCTTCGTCTTCCACCTCTTCAGAAACTCGCTGCTATTCCCCCGCCAGCTCAGGATGGGGGACCCCTCCCCCTCCCAACGAAGACTCAGCCCCCCTTGCACTCGTCACAAGAAAACAACCCCCAGAAGAAAAACCTTGGAGACCATGGTGACGCACCCTCCATTCCTTTCATAACTCTGTGATATATTTTAGCTGTATATAGTATGTCTACATCGACAGAATATAGTTCCTAGTGTAAGCTATTAACAGATTAAATGCTCTCAGTAATGAAAGCTACGTTTACTTGAGTTACTTGCTCGGTCAGTTTAGAATGTGTGATAGATTTTATAGAGATCATTTTGATGAGAGTTTGTATGATTCCTTTCTGTTTAACGAGAGGTTTATTGTAGTTTTAAGACATAGAATATTATCGTGTATATTCGCGGATGACATCTGAGGCAGTATTTCATGTATCATTTACATAGAGACGTAGCATACCTACGTTATATTCATTAATTAGTTTTAAGTAAATAACTAGTGCCATTAATTAATTTTCTTCATTTTACAATTAGTTTGCTTAAAGCTTTTGTAAATACGAGTTTATGCAAATATTGAGCACTTGAGTCAATGTTTGATTGTAATCGTTAAGATAGAATTCTGTGTGCCTTATACAACAAAATCGTATAGTCTTCCATTACATAGGCGTATGCGGATAATAATGTTTAACATGTGAAGTACAGTTAATCGCAATGATTAATATTATCTGTTGATAATTACGCTCAATATTCATTTAGTTACGTTACCGGAATAAACCAGTAGTCATTATGGTCTTCCTTTACCAGTTACCGAACGAGGACAGTTAATTTTTTAACATAAATTTAGTTTAAATGTTTATTTGTATGTGTGAAAAAATATAAAGCCTTTATAGTTATACATACCTAAGCTGTTTCAGGTGATGTGTACCTATTTATGTTTGCATCTTATTATAATTAATCGAATGTTGTATGAACAATTACTAAGTTTATTTTAATTGTAAACAATTATAACTATTTGCCGTCTCAATGTAAATTATTAAGAGAATAACGTGATATTATTTAAGATTGTGTAGTAAATATAAGAAGATGTACCTAAAAGAAATATGCCATTAATCTAGAAATAAAAGTATGAGTTTAAGAGGAAGTTTTATTTTACAAGACACTAGAATGTCGGTCCAAAAAGAGAAAAAAATAAAAATAACAGCATCAATCAACGCAGTCTAATACAGCAAGACGAATCGAAGTTTTGCCGGATTTCAGAACCATAAAACTAATAATAATACTTACTACGCCGAAATATCTTGACGAGTCTGAACTTCGCGCAGAGGGCTGCGCAGTAATTTTTTTTAGTAATCAAATGGTGACATGAAGCGCGTGTGAGTGAGAGAACATGCGCGAAAGTTCGTAGTGCCTATGTTCAGACTCGCCAACATATTTCGGCCGTATTAAACTGTACTAATATTATGCTACAATATTTAGTATCAGAATCCGGTCTCCCGGAATTCTAGTAGGTTGTCTTGGGGAGGTTAGCAAAAAGCGAGAGTAACTACTTCAGTGTGACCGAGGTTACTCTACATCTTTCATATTACATCTGCCAGGCTGAAAAATCCCTAACCAAATGCGGACTGCATTTAGTTAGGTCTAGGAGACATCTATGTCCAGCAGTAGACTGGTGTAAGGCTGATGATGCCACTATTCCTCATCAAGTGAACCTCTTACAAGATACCTAACGAAAGTTATTCAGAAACCAGAGCAAAAGCAATTTAAAAGACGGTAATTTTCTACAAAAGTCTTACTTTCCCGCCCGACTTTTATAGGCGAACGCTTTACTGAAAAGTTACGCAAGGCATCTAAATTCACAGTGACTAAAAGTTGTACATGCATCCAATTATATGAATAAGTATATGCCTATAGCGCCAGTAATTTGTTCCCCTTCCATGCGTCATAATTACTTGTCTCACTATGGCATTAGGCCTTACATTGTGTTGTCACGTTCTTCTGCGAAATCCTGATAAAAGCAGCTAGGTATGTTACCGGAGGCTTGGGACTTAAAGCAATTTTGTTCAGCTGAGAGTGTTTTTATTTTGACTAGGTCTCGAGAGGTTTTGGTTTCGTGAATGTTATCCTGACTGGGTTAAAAGTAGAGATGGGCCGACTATGACTTTGGCCGACTAGCCGACTAGTCGGCTGCAAAATGGCCGACTAGTCGGCCAAGCCAATCATTGCTTTCGGTTGAGTTCGGGTGACATCGGCAATGTTCGTGACTACTTATTGCCAATTATTTGTTATAGAGTTTCTTCTTTTTTGTTAGAAGTATTTTTTTTATTTTTTTCTGATTCTAAGTCCAATTAATTATCCTATTCTTCCCTTTCTATTCTAAATTGCACTGAAAGTAAACTGTAAAACTCATTCTATAATAAAAATAATAATAACAGTAACGATTTCAATTTCATTTCAATCTTTTAATTTTTTAAGCATATTAATACGAGTAAAAAATGGGCCGACTAGTCGGCGGTTTTTGCCGACTAGTCGCCGACTACAAATAAGGCCGACTAGTCGGCTTTCCCTACTATTCGGCGACTAGTCGGTACATCACTAGTTAAAAGTCTTCTAGTTCATTAAGACGGTTCCTCCTACGAATAAGGAGTATAGACTAAGTCAGTACGACATAAAAAAGGCACACAGCCAATGTCCACCGGTGGTTCCTTGTGCCTGAAAGTTAGGTGTTTGTGGATATATGGAACCCCTATTATTCGTGCTTCGCAACCATGTTCTCTACTGTGATATCTTCTCTGATATTAAGAAAACATCTTTAAAAGGATCTTTATCTACTGTGATATTTAGAAAAAAAGCATAGTCAAAATCTCCATAGGTACAATATTTCAAGTAACTTTTTAAAGTTTCTTGATTGAATATTGAGGAACGACGAAGAAGAAGAAAGCTAAGATTGATGTTCCTACTTTCATTTTGTTCGCCCTCCTATATAATTGCAAAATTAAAAGTCATGCAATGCCCCATACATTCCTGTGGAACGCAGAACCACCACGTAGTTCTCCCTCGGTGGTCGCACTAATTCGTCAAACATTCAATTATAACCATTTGTTTGCGCTGTCCCGACACTAATGCTGGGTATTGGAGAATTATTGCACCTGCGGGTGCAATTTGCCACAATCGCCGACTCCACTAATTATTTACATAATTGTCTACGAATGCGGTGGCGGGATTTATTTTTGGCAAAAGGATTTATCCTTTGCCAAAAATAAACCGCATTCACGATGCAAGTTCTATGTTTCAGAAGCATTTTATTTCTGCCACTATTGCAATACTATAGCATTACTTTTCTAAGTAAGTGGGTACTTACTGAAGCAGAATTAGAGTTGTGTCGCTGTAAAGTAGGTACACGAAACCGTAAAGTAAAAGTTCTTAGAGGTTTCAGATTAGCTAAATTGAAGATAATTACCTCATTATATTTCTTATCAATTATCTGTTTATGTTAATTAGAATCAACAGATTATCGCTGGTACAACAACAGTGTGAGATGAGACAACTCCGTAGGTAAAGTCTGCACAGCTCTCGAGTCACCGTGTGGCTCGTCAGTTATCACACCGCAACACCGATTACAAAAACAATTGATTGATTTCCATTAAAACTGACGTGAATCAAGTGCCATCAATTTTATAACCTCACGTCCAATATTACGCAAAAATAAATAAACTGGAATCAACCGTTGTCGCCGAGCAAGCAATTATTAATTTTAGAAAGTGGTAACACGATACCGCAATCCGTAAATATTTTCCAACACAGAATTCAAGAGACTCGGCTCATCTGATCACGTTCATAGCTCATTAAAATTCATAAGATGATGTGTTTACGTGTAATGTTCGTGATATCAACTAACGATGGAAGTAATTGAAATGTGTTTTTTTTTTATGAATCAGATCAACATCTGCCGAGCCACCCAAGTGGAGCCGACCGCGGGCGCTGTTGCTAACTACTGTCTTGCTTATCATAATGTCGATAGCCGTGTAATTTTCTCTCAATACCACTCGATTCCGAATATATTAATTGAACAGCCTCATCGATTACTCGTTTAATGAGTACGAGATATAAATTCGCATTAAGATTCGCATCGAAAAGAAACAACGTAGATACGAACGATATTTTATGATAATGTTTCGAAAAATATTCGGCGATAATGTCGGTAGGTATCGGTGCCATGTCTTTATTGCCTATCATTCAAGTGGGAACGAGGATAGGTATCGAGTTGCATATAAATTGAAGTTGTCAAGTGTATGCTGGACGGCGCGCCCGCCTGAGTGACGGCTCCTCGTTACCGAAAGGTCGTTGCTTGCCTGTTATTGTTTTTACATCTCTTTGTATTCGTATCAAGCGTCGGAAGCCAATTAATCAGTGTTATGACGCGTAACACGACCTAATGAGCGGGCTCGATGGCGGCAGCATTCAAATCGCCGTATTACCATGATTATTATGTTTTTTTACACACTTTTGTTGATTGAAATATGTAGTATACCTAATGTGCAAGACATTAAATGGAAATTTGATTGAAGTACGAAACGATAGAAAACAAATTGTTAACGTGAAGTCATTACTAAGAGACAAGTGAAAATCTTTTGATAAGCGAAATGAGCACCTACACGAATTTAGAAAGCAATAGTGCCTTTACTGTTATGTGTGTTTTTTAATCTACTTTCTTAAGCTGTAACAAATCTGCAACAAGAATCTTTATTGCTTAAAATAATTGCATACAGTAAGTATGACCGCATAAGCTTCAATAAGGATTAGTTACAACATTATAGACGTTTTGCTACCTAAGTTAGCGGTGGTCCGGATAATTCCCTTTTTATTGGGCTTTTGTAGAATGAAATCTAGGTGGTCGCTGAGGCTGCTGGTCGAATTTCGATCAAATTTAAGCCCACCGGGTAAGAAATATCTATAGCATTTCTATAGCATTTAGGTAGGTATTCGTCGAGATTGCGGTTTAATTTTTTACAAGCAAGATTATATAAAAGGATTAGCCGAAATCCATGTCAGATCAAGACTTAAGATTGTGTTGAAGTCCTCCGAAAGTAATAGGAATTAAGTTTAAAGACATTTTTGTTTTAGTGGTGAAACCGCGCAGGCGCGTCAGAATATATTTTCGCAACATTCTTATTTCAATTTCAAGGCGATTAGGATTTGACGGGTTATTGAAGGAGGTTGTTTTCAGTTCTTGGATCTTATAAGTTCTTTAGTTAAGATTTGATGGGTGAATTGCAAGAACAAGAACCGAGTTGTTTTAGTGAGGATTTGAGCAAGATGCGTTGTGTTAGAGTCAGCTAAATTAATCACATATTATTTGTGTCTACAGCCCAAGTTAGGTCACGAAAGAATTTCATTAAGTGACGTGCTTCCTGGCCGAAAATCATAAAGGATAAAGGGCCAATATTAAAAGTCACTTTCTCAAACCAATCTTACATGTAATTAGGTATTGGTAGCCAGATGATTGTCCTCCCTAAGGTCCGCAGGTGTATCTCAATTCTGAACATAATGACGAGTTTAGACGTCTTTGTTTTAATAAACATTTTTGTACTTTTTTACTTTTTAATAAAGCAATTGCCTTAAATACAGTTTTGAGCTATCTGGGTGGGCTTTTAATAATAGCAATTTGAACAGAACCCAAAATTGAGCATCTCCGGTCCGAAGTACCTACTTCGAGGATACTTCGAAGTTGTAATTTCTGTAAATATGAGAACGAACCACGTACCATGTAGAATGTACGAAAACACCAAGAAATGCTCCTGTGGATAGTATGTTAATGCATTCTGATTTATTCGTATCATTTACATAATTTACACTGTAGAGAGTTAGGAACTCAGTAATTTTTGTTGGGCAGTTATTAGCCGAGTTTGTTTGTAATTTACTTAAATAATGGCTGAGGAAATAGCGGCAATTATATTGTTAATATGGGTAATCTTTAAAAAATATCTTTATTGATGAAATAAAAGTAATTAATAGAAAAAGAATGCAGTCTCAATGGAAGATTCAAACACATGTATACAAGACTCGGTCAAATAAATTAGGCACATATTATTTGAATATCAGTCAATCATCTTCACACCCTAATTAATCTGATTAGAACATCTTATTTGTTTTTAATTCTAATGCGCCCGCGCCACCCAAAATGTCCCTGTCTCAACATGTCGGTGGTCTGCCTAAGGCAGTTTATATGGTCATCACGTGTTGTTAGACAAAAAAATGCGAAAAAACAAAGACGGTCCCACCACGGCCACCACCCACGGCGGAGCTGCGCAGGCGCACGTGGTCATGTCAGTTTGACAACTAAGAACACTCATTTCATATATTAAACTGTCATTATTTTTAGTTTACATGTTGATTTGTGTAAGTTTTTGACGAAGTGGTCTTTAAACAGGTGATTATGTTTTTGTCATCATAAAATACTCATACAGGGTGGTAGGGACATCGACGTACAACCTGTTGCCATGGATTTAGTAGGTACACGATTCTGAACCCCCCTGCGTTGAATGTTTTCTTCGGTTATTAAAGAAAAAATGTGCTGTTTCCTGCAAAAATGAAATACCTACGCGGTCAAAATGTATGGAACAGTTATTGTTTTTTAATAACCGACGATATATTTTTTTCAGCATCATGTATTGAATCCATGCATGGTAACAGGTTGTGTGTCGATGTTGGTGCCCCCTGTCCTTTACCTTGATATTCCTACTGTATGACATCAATTTCGAGTCAACATCAGTAAAATAGTACATTTTTATTTTATTCGACTCAACTCAAACTCAAACTCAAAGCATTTATTTCTAATAAACCAATTACAGGCACTTTCGAATTTTCAAAGGGTCAGTCAGTCAGAAAAATGAAGCTAGATGCCCATTCCAAAGCGTAGTAGGTACCTATGGAGAAGAACGGGCAAGAAACTCCATGGACACTCTTTTAAATCAACATAATATTATAGTAACAAAAAAAAATTGTTTAAGTAGTTACATCATTCTTGTTGAAATAAAAAATGTGAGAACGATGTAGAAAGACGTGCACGTTTAAAGCATCCGTAATAAAAATAGATAAAAAACAATTAAAAAAATTAAATTAAAATAAGCCATGGCAGCCAAGAGATGACCAGTCCCTACTGACGGCGCCCGTTCACGAACATGACGTTGAATCGCCATGGGTGAACAATCGATGATGAGTACCTACTTACATATATTTCTGTGGAACAAAAAAAAATACAAAGCGTGTTAAAAAACATTACGGAACCCAAATAATTAGAAGTACGCAACAGTAGACTTCGATTAATTAAATGAATATAATCCTAGAGCTTCTGTAGATGTTATCAGCCCCAACAAAGAGTAGGTAGTTAGTTTTCAGTCCGATTCATTTCGAACATGCCTTCAATATGTCCGATCTCGATATAAAGAAAGAATCGCTCATTCGAGGCGTACATTAATCGTTCCAATTACTGTGCTTCGTCGATCGCTCGATAGCTATCCCTTCAAATTAATTGAATTGATTAACCAATTGAATTTAGCGCAATTCAGTTCTTGCTCGCATATCGACGTGCGCGCAGCAAGCGTTTACAAACCATAGCCAAGATCACTAGTCGAAGAGTTACACCCTGCTTTAATTAGATACACTCGCATTGTTTGGTAATTTCTACATGGTTGACTCTTTTTTTCAGGTCCTGCAATTAGTTCCCTGTGTTTGTTTTTTTCTGGGAAGGTATGAGGTATGTTAAGCGTGTCCTGGCATTAGGTTGGAATCAGGATTGGAATAAGAACTAAGAATCCAGCTAATTGTGCCGGTGAACTAAATGAACGTAGGTATTGCATAGTATTGAATTTAAATTAATAGGTTGCTCATTGCCCATGAAACAAGCTGTTCAGAATAGATGGCCCATTTTATTTGAGTTATGTATGACTTACCTACGTTCTATACCTATTTCTAGCTACAATTAGAACCATGTTGTTCATTCCACATCTGCATCATCTCGCTAACAATCCGCACCCTAATTACGTAACACTATCACAATCTGAATCATTTTGAAGCCTATTGCTATTCCATTGCTTCATATGTTCGAAAAATTTGTCTACTCAACAACGTAATTAGTGCAATGAATGTTGTTGAACTGTCAAAATGAAACCCATTCCTACTGTTAGTGTGTTACGTAATTACCCAGCAGGTGTAGTATTTTATGATTTAAACCGTGAAGATAATGAGGCAAATTGTTGAGCGACGATTATTTAGAACGACGCCTCACTACGGCGACATTTCGATGCTTAATTACCTACGTTGTTAATGCGAGACTTAAAATAAACGAGACGGGAATTTTATCGAGCTGACAACACAGCCTTCGCGAGAGCGGGAGTGGTTCGTGAAAAAACAGAGGTTTACTTTTTGGTACTTGAGAGTAATTTTGTCGCATTTTAATTGTCTTACATGGGGTGTTTTTAAACGGAACCGATGTACATCGTTTACTGTTGGAGTATTCTAGTAAAAACAAGGTAGTAGGTAAGTTTAACTTTGGTTTTCCGAAAATTATCTGTTTAAGGGGGAAGCGCAAGGTTGCCCGCAAAATTAAATTTTTCTTACGGTTTTTGCAATTTGTAGGTCAGTGTCAGGTTGTATGTTGAACAAAATATGATTCGCGACCGTAACAAGTATGTATTTATAGAATTATAATCATTAAAATTATAGAGGTAAATTATAGAGGTATGAGGAACAGGGTGTAAAGTTCACTCATACTCTATAGAAAAGGGAGGATCCTCCGACCAGACGGGTGTTGTGTCTGGTGGGCAACTGCCCGACGTTTGATGTCGGGACGTTGTATATATGCTAGTCGCGCGGTAAACTCTGCTTGCGCGATGCAGGATTTGCGTGACGTCAGTATGATGTGTAGCTCGCATGTGGCGATGTTGATACCGCTACAAAATCATCAATACAAGCCTCTAAATCATTTCTCCATATCTTTATATATATGGTGTTCCGTCGCTTCTGCGGGCAAATACCACAGCACAGCCCAAGGACAATTAGCTAGTGAAGTGAAGTGCTACTAACATAGTTTTAAGCGATATTTATTAACACAAGTTTTTATTATAATAAAAAAAAGTATGTTTAGGTTAAGGTCTATGGGCCTGCGTCGCCTGAAATAAATGGATTATTATTATTATTATATCTGTCAATGTGATTGATTTGGTGAATATAATTGTTATACGAACAACATAGATCTAAGATTCTTTACTTACTAACCCACTATGGATGTAACTCGTCCGAAATAAAGATTACTTATTATTATTAATATCGGGAGCGGTCTTTTTTCTCAGCTTTTAGGCTGGTTTTCGCTACATTTACGGACCAAAGCCAAGTAAATGCAGCGTGTGGTGAATTTTATGGTGAGAGTGTACTTTCGTCTAACTGCATGAAGTTCCTAACGATTCTGCATGTGTTAAGGATGGCTGCTTTCTGCAGATTAATGTAAAGGGATTCTTCTAGGTCTATTAATTTTAGACTACGGAGGAGATGGTTGGGATTATTATTATTATATGTAACATACTCGTTACGGTCGCGAATCATATTTAACATACAACCTGACACTGGCCTGCAAATTAAAAAAACATAAGAAAATTTTAAATTTCGCGCGCAATCTCAAGCTTACCCTTATAATGGAATAACAATGTGCTAAATGTGACACATTAAGCTTTAGAAGGAGACTGCCATTCGGGTATACGTGATAAAGAGATAAAACTCTACTAAATAGAACCTTTTTCTGAATGTTGATATGCCATATTTACAGCTGCGTCCTGTAAAACTTGGTATATATATGGTATGTTTGTCTCATGAGTAGTGGGTTGTCGCCCACGTGCGATTTTTCACTACCTATCAGAGTAATCACGATTATAATCGACAATTAAACGCGCTATGCAAGCACTTAAATACTTTGTAAATCCAGCACATAAGCAAGCGAATATGTGGTCGTAAAAACATATAATTGTTATAAAAATAGTGACGATGCATTAAATGTCAAATCATCAAGGTCGGTCGCTCTATTAAATCCAGGATCTTAGTTTTTTATGGTTTCGTTTATAGCTTCATAAACATATAAATATAGTGTGGTATTAAGTATTTGTTGTGGGAGAAAAATACAATGTTTGTTGGTAATTTATAGCAATTGGTGCTACACTTGAAAGCAGTGGTGGCCCAGTGGTAACGGCTCCGGCTTACGAGTTGTAGGTCGTGACTCGAACCCAGACAGGCGCTTTACGTTGTGTAAATAATTTCATCAGCATTGCTCTCACAGGGGTGCATCATGGCATGTCCTAGAATCAAAAAATCGAAGACAAAGACATGAGACATCCACCAACCCGCACTTGGATCGCGTGGTGGCTTACAGCTCACTCCCTCTTGAAGAGAGGAGGCCTGTGGCACAGCAATGGAAACATTATAGGCTGGTTATGGTACTGCACTTTTGTTCATCTTATATACTAGTAGGTACACAAGTCTTATTTGTATCGTTGGATCATCTTTATAAATCAACTGTTGATTATAATAATTGATACATTTTAGCTAATACGTAAATCTGAATGTAAACTACGAAAAACTTGCTACGCGGCGTAGCAGCGTAGGCCTATCCGTAGCGATTTTTAAATGTTACCCAAATCGCAATTTCATTACAATAACAAGCTACGAGTATTTGCCCGATGGGAATTTCATCGGCAAAAATTTAGCACATCTATAGAAACCTTCATCCACTATTTAACCCGATTAGGAGACAAATTTTCCAAAATCCTTCCTTAGTGCTCACTTTTGTTATACACTGTGTTTTTTTTATTTGCGTTAACTTCCAGGGAACATGTTTCAGGTTTAATTAAGTTATTTTCTCCAAGAAAGTAATGTCCTTATAACTGATACCGTTTTTAAAATATTCAAGACCTTAATTTAATCACTTATGTGCGTTAATCCAGTGTAAAATCTTCTTATTCTATAACCAGATATTATTTTCAATTCTTACATATCTTCCGACAAGAAGGCCAAAAATAATGAGTTCGTTTGATGTTGCCTTTAATGAGCTGTCATAGTTATAATTCAAACACTGTCATAGTTCACGCTAACTTTTGTCTTACCCAATTTACAATGGTTATCAATTCAATATTTATTTATTTGCAAGACCCAGCGGTTTAGGCTGAGCGTTGTCTGTCAGTGAATAAATGAATGAATTACAGATTTTAATCAAGTAGATTTCGTGCGTTGAAAACCTACTAGCCTAACTTCTGGGGCTTCTTCTTCTTCTTCTAGTTGGTAGGGTTCTATTTAGTAACGAATTATATTAATTTATTTCATAATTGCATAGCACATGTGTGAGCACTATGTACCTACTATAAAGCTACCATTTACTAGGTTTTTCTTTTATTGACTTGAATGTGCCCTGGCGGCTGAGAGTATGTCATGCTCACTCAAATGTCTCGCTGGTGGTGGCGTTTGTTGGATCATTAAGTTCCCTTCAAAATGGTTGAGCTGAATGGTGCTGATCCATGCGTCATGTTCGTGAACGGGCGCCGTCAGAAGGGACTGGTCATTTCTTAGCTGTCACGGCTTATTTTAATTTATTTTAATTGTTTTTGTCTTTTTATTACGGATGCTTTTAACGTTCTGCATCGTTCTCACATGCATAATTTCAACATGAACGATGTACCCAATATTTTGTAACCATATTTTGATTTAAAAGAGTGTCCATGGAGTTTCTTGCCCGTTCTTCTCCATAGGTACCTACTACGCTTTGGAATTGGCAACTAGCTTCATCTTTCTGACTGACCGAACCCTTGACAATTCAAAAGTGCCTGTAATTGGTTTATTTGAAATAAATGCTTTGAGTCTGAGTTTGAGTTTAACTCAGTTGTTTAAAATGTTGCTTATTTTTGTAAGAACACACAGAAACGATAAATAAATTACTGGGAATAAAAAACCTGCGCGTGTAACGTTTTGCCAACATTACAGATGCTTAACATCTAGCCGACTCGGCGTGGTGTCTTATGTGATGTAAAACAGTCAGACAAGTAGTCACTTGGTTGTAGATTCAATATTGATGACGCTTATCACTAGATACGAATCGATAAAGTTACACCAACTTGTGTCTGACGTAGCTGATAATAAATTTCGCCTTCATTTTATTGAAAAATAACTTAGTAGAACGGTTATTATTAAAATGATAAAGCTGTCAAGTGTCCAACTATTTAAGAGAAAAACTTTAAGATGAATGTGAGGAATGTCTTATAATCCGTGATTACATAGATAGGTATTATATTACCTATACGAATATTTCATGTTCATAAACTTTTTAGTTATGTAAGTAGATGTAAACTTTTTCATGTATACTACAGTAGATTTTGCCCGCGACTTCATTTGCAATCCAGAATAAAAAGAAGCCTATGCCCTTCTCCAGGTCATGGTCTACACATGTGCCAAATTTCATACAAATCCGTTCAGCCATTTTAGCGTGAAAGCGTAAAAAAACAAACTTACTTTCGCATTTATATTATTGGTTATTATACCACCTCATACCATTACATAAGTGCTTATTGTTTAGTACTTTTGCTATGTTTGTGAAATACTATAAGTTGTGTTCTTTCTGTGCGAGTTCCACAAAATACTTTTTATTTTGTTTCTTTATTTCTTTATGTGATTCCTATTCTTTAACAGCAAGTAATTCTAGTATTCTAGTGCTATTATTGAACATTATTATATAAGGCTTTACCATGTTCCTCGGTATTGTACTTACCCGTAGGTACAATATTGACCTTAATAATTTTCGCGTGCTGCGCGCGCGCCGCTCTCGGAGGACGGACTTGTCACGAGTCAGCTTGTGGTTGGTTGCAATAATTATACACCGCTGTATGTACGTGCGAAGTGCCGTGTTCTCTATATTTAAAATCTAGAAGTGTGGGAAAATGCTGTTGAAAGATAGAAGACAGGGTATAAAAAACCTCTTGAACCTAGCTTAATGTCTCATGGTTTGCCCATGCAAATTCCTCAATAACTCCTGTAAGGGAGAATCCATTGTCGTTTTATTTGTTAATTTTGTTAGATTTGCCTACATCCGGAGTGACTATCATTCGACCAATAGGACCATTAAGGAGTATTAGGCTATATTCCCAACTAACCCAACGCCATTTAAAAAAAAAATCAAGTGTGTTCTGAGTGCGATCCATTTAAGATGTTGCTTCGTCAAAACATAGCATATTCTATCTATTTAAGGGTTGGTTGACTTGTATTCAAAATTTTCGTCTTCAGGAATTTGTACTATTCGTGATCATCCGGCTTACTCACAAACGAAGAATCTTTGCTCGAAGGTTCAAATATTAAAATAAAATAATTTACTGCCTAGCTCTCGCTGAGGTCGCAAGATATGCCTTAGATCAAGTTGCAATGTGTATTCATGTGAATAAATAAGTATTCACTCGAACCACTTTTACTACTTAATAGGTACCTACATGTTTATTGTAGGTATGTACTTATTATTTTTATTAGACTGATATCTAGCACTTTAAAAATGTAAGATTAGTTTCTTAAAATAAGAGAATAGTCAGCTTTAAAACGGATCATAAACGTCGATATTCAGCTGAAGTGCTAAAGTGATATCCTCAATCCTCATTGCCCCGTCTTTGAAACATTGGCGAATGACTCTTTCCATTATCAGCAGTCTGATAGTCTTCCCTTATCTTGGCCTTTTTGGGTAAATCTATCTACCTTCATTTCTTTAACAAAACACTCTTGGGGCTTAAATCTAATAATTTACAAACGTTGCAATTGTCTCGTGATTGTTAGTTTTTGATAGATTTTGTATGGCAAATCTGTCAAAAACTCACAATGCAGAGACCATTGTGACGTTTGTAAATTAGTAGACTTGGCTTGGAAGATTGATGTGATAAGGCAGCGGTGCGGTTTAAAGGAAGATGTAGTGACAAAAATTGAAAAGAGTATGCTAAGATGGTTTGGTCATGTTGAGAGGATGAATGAAGGGCGATTAACAAAAGGTATTTACAAGGCAGATGTGAGTGGAAACGCCGGGAGGGGACGCCCTAGGAAGACATATAGTGACCTTATTGGTGATGTTCTTCAGAAAGGTCAGGTGCGTAGTACTCACAACCGGCGTGCGTGTATGACCAGATGTATGAACGTAAACGAGGCAAAAGGAGTATGTATGGATCGTAGCAGGTGGCTTCTATAGTTTCTGCCTACCCCCATGGGAAGAAGGCGTGACGTTTATGTTTTATGTGTAGACTTGGCCCCCTGGATTGATATCCAGTGGATCTTAAAAAAGATAAGCCAATCCATAGCCGTCCACTTCGACCGCGCAGACACACAAAACCGTACCGATGACACAGATGTAGGTATCTTTAGTGCAGTAGGATCTATTTAAGTGTGCATTAAATAAACGGTGTGTAGGCCTCGGTTGCGCGCGTAGGTGCTATTTAGCCCTCAAGGTGGCGTTCGTCGTGACTTACCCGCCGCGTGCTGCGGCGCTGCCAATAAGAAATAAACGCCCACGCCGACTTAAAAATGTTAAAATAAATAAAATGCGCACGTCCCGGCTTATCTTGCAGCGTAGTCGAGACCGAGTACAGGGAAGGGAGCCCGCGCACTGAGCATAGCGGATCCAGTAATGAGGGAGTGAGCCTGTGAAGCTGTGGCGTAATTGCACGTTCTTATGGAGCTTTAAAAATTGAAATTATAGGAGCAACGAACATAATGATAATGTGCGATGTGACTTACGAGACGGACAGGCTGAAAAACGGTTTTGGAAAGTTTTGTACTAAGCTGCTGTCGATCAGCAATATATGTGCCTACTTAGCTTGATTTGAAGTTTTAGCGAGCATCATTAAAATTATTTATCTAGTAGGTAGAGGAGCGTGAACGAAATGGTAAACTCTGATGATTCCATTTTGCGTGGAAAAGGAAATTGCTGGTTTTACGTTTACTATCCAGTAAATTTAAGCTCAATTCCGAAATTTCTGTGTTACGCTTTCATTTTTGATTTCGCCGCATTGAGCATTATGGGAATGTTCAGTAGGTCCATTAAAATTAAAAACCAATGAAAATTTTCTGCGTCCGTTATAGAGACCGTACTGTCTTTATAACAAAGATCAGAACTGGCTAATAAGAAAATAATTTGTCGTGTCTATTATAATGACTTAATAATCAAAGTTAACCCTTTCCTTTCCTACCAGTGTGCGGCGTTCCCTAGTGGCGTGTGCCCGAGGCAGGTGCGTACGCGTCGTCGGACCGGTCGGCTCTCGCGCAATACCGCACACCGTACTTACGATCAAGCGTTACGTACCGACGCGACGTTATTAAGAATTTAAAGTTTGGAACGCTTATTTTTAAGGATACTTATTGTATGTAAAGGCTGCGAAGTGGAAGAAAGTCGACGCAAAGATCGGAGATGATGATAATCCTATTTTTTTATGCTTGCGGAGTATAGCAAGAATAGTAAGAATATCTTTATTCCATAGGGACTTGATGGGACATAAATAATAGTCGCTCTATCAATGATACCGTTATTTATGCTCGTTTTAAGAACCTAATTCCATCCTAGTATCTAGAAAATAATTTTGAGAAAATGTCTGAAACACTGTTCATGTTTCTCTCGCTGCAGTTAGCCAAAAAATCGTGAAAGTAGACTATTATTTCGTGTAGCGGCTGTAACTCTCTGATTATGAGTATGACTTATTTGATTTAAGTTATCAACGTAATCATACCTTAGGTGGGCAACACCCTGTATGCAATTCTGTTTTGTAAACACGGCGCTGCAATAAAAATATGCATTGAAAATACGAAAGCACGGCTTCGCAAAATTGGAATTGACTCGTAATTTCCCGTTCTTATTACTGCTGAAAAATTACGTGATGGTATTTTTAATATATTTTTCTTGTTTTTGAAAGGAGCAATAAGGATTCTTTTCTTTTGCAAATTTCTACAGCACTTTTTGTGCAAAGGATTATTTTTCATATTGCCATTGATTTAATAATAGACCCAAATATTCTGGTTGATGACATGAATTTTTCGCATGAGTAAGGTTTATGGTTTTTTATTTATTTATTAACCACGATACTTACTGAAAGCTTTATCTAGTAACATTTCAAAAGGTGCATCACGGGCCACAATTGTGTTGTTTCACTCACAATAATAAATTGCATGTAAAGCATTTTAAATATGGCAGCCAGGCGGTTGTCTTTCATCGCTGTCTCGCGAATCCATTCACGGTACAGAGCGTTTATAATTCGGGGTGCTTTCGACTGCACTGACTTGCATTTTATACTCTGTACCTTGACGTGGCAGGCAGAGGGTTATAACGGTGTTTAGGTAGGTACCGGCGGATTTGAGGATCACATGATTTAAGGTTTTATTTTAAAACTTCGTAAAGAGCAACAGTTTTTTAAGGCGACTCTTTCTCCTTTCTGGGCTTGAGTAAGATGTTTTAATGTTTTCGAAATTGTGATGCCACTTTAAATAATTTTAGTCTTAAAAAGAACAAAGCTATTAATAAAATTTTCGTAAGTTCCTTTTGATATCCCAATATAAAACGGGTGATAAAACATCCGTAAACGATCTCTACTTTAATTTTAATATATTATATCGAATAAAATATGAATCGTAAAGAATAACAATTATTTAATGTTTCAACAGTTATTTTTTCCAGTGGACTGGAGCATTTACGGCCACTTTGCTGGCTGTCTAATAATTACGGTATGGTTAAATTAATTTCCCCGACGATTATTAGTGTCACGATAAAAACTCTCATTAAAAATAAAAAGTGACATAAAGTGTGGCCTAAGAGGCTAAGACTTCGCCGACCGTGCTTCGGTTAAATCCGCGAATCCGGTTTCAGAAACGTCGACCTCTCGGCCCCGTTTGTTTTTTCATTCGCAAAACTGTCTTATTTACGTTAATTAAGTGAAGTATAAGTTCGTGACTAGTACTGTGGGAGAGCGAAGCAAGACGACGAGAAACGTGACGGCTCTCACTGCACCACTGTGTCATAAGTGTGTTTTATTTTCACCACACAATGCGCTGCTTCGATCCGAAGGCGACTGGGAACCTATTAAATACAAGACACTCGTTATATCCAGATAATGAAGCTGTTACTTTCTTCATTATGTACGTCCCTTTCAGCTCGTAAGTCTATGATATTTTGACGGGTGTTTAATGAGACTAGGATCGCAAAAACTCGTATCTGGAATTCGTATTTGTTATGACTTATTATGACAATAACGACTGACGAGGTTTTATTAAAGAATTAAGGATGGTTACAGCATTATGTTTCAGTAAATAAAAAAACGGTGTGAGTTGGTTTGGCACTCACGAAAATTGATGTGTAAACATGTGAGCTTGCATCAGTTTGGTTCACGCGCTCACATAGACACGGGTCTTACGCTGACGTCATCTGACGCTCGAAGTCCCAGCTAGCCCCTACCGTAGACCGAGCGCTAAGATGTTTACACATCAAAATGTGCAATTTAAATCCATTTTTCTCAACCTACTATAATCAAACTCAGCATTACTATCTAATATACTGCATTTTCTAACCCACACTTTTCTTTTTTGTCGTTTTATTAATAACTGTTGAGTCTTTCGTCTTTATGAACAATTTTCTCTAATTACACAATTTGTTATCTTTTAAGGACGAAACGACTGTGATCTACGTTTGGCATCTCTCAAAGAAATTAAAAAATACTTCATGTGCAGTTATTAAGTTCTTTTAGTAATGAGGGCTCCGGGTTTACAGAGAGCCAATGTGACTTATGGTGGCCATGGCATATCTTATTACTGTTATTACAAGCCTGAGGCGTCCACGAATTATAGAATAACAGGTCCGAGAAACGAACCACGGTTTTTTAACCGTTTTTTCGTCGATACTGTGTTACCCCAAGGGAAGTTACATATATCATGTATTGTTCGTGCTCGGAACAACGAGTGTAATGGCGTTATTTTTTACAATGTTACTACGTGTAAGTTATAAGTACATTGTTTTTAATAGGCCCCCATTCTTTAGCTGTCATTTCACTAGGTTAAAGTTTTGTAAAAAACTTTTAGCGGGTGATTCAGATAGAGAGACTCCACAATGACATGAATTGTGTTTTATTTGTTTGTGTTCAGTTTTATCGTTCTTCATTATTTTCTTCGGTGGCGTACCCGCATCTTTGTCCCTTGGACTACTTGCCTGAACCCTCTGTTCTAATTATATTACAACAATCAAATGATCTTGTGGCGAACCAAACTAATTATCTATGGTTCTCACTGTTAGATATATACTGCTACTACTGAGCATGAGGTCCTGGGTTCGATTCCCGGGTCGGGCAAAGTGTTATTGGGTTTTTCCATCTGGAATTTCTCGGTAGCAGCCCGGAGTCTGGATTTGTGCCCGGTTGATGGGAATAGGCTCGCCCTCTATTACATGGGACTTAAACATAACTGGCGAAATGTGGGTGTGCTATAGGTACACCTCTGCCTAACCCTTCGGGGAATACAGGCGTGATGTTATGTGTGTGAAATAAAAGTTAAATTTATAAACCCAAGACAGAATCCTCAAAAGAGTAAAAAAAATATATGTATTGGGCCTTTAAGTTTAATATAAGTTACCTTTAGGTAATATTTTTATCAAAGCATCGTGTATGTTATGTAACACTATTTTGGTATAGACAGCAGTTAGTCTATGGTTCATGAAAAAAACAAGTTGGACTTGTTTATTTTGAATTTGAAAATAAAATTTATTAACTTACGTATTACTAGGTATACCCTGTGTGAATAATTTACAAGATTCTTATTCTGCATGTGTTTGAGTAAAATATTCATCCGCTATCGGTTGGATACTGTGCTGTGAATTGTGATACAAACACACATTATTACTTCTATGACTTCAAACAAATGGACCGAGTTTCAAGTAAACAGGGCGCCATAACGCGCTTACAATCTTAAAAATCTAATCGAAAAGGCTGTTCTTTTTTTAAATACGTGAGGTTTGCAACAACCAAACCACGATACAGGAGAAATAGTGTCCCCATTTTTCTAGTTTTGATATAAAAACTAGGTACTCCATTGAAACTATAGTTTCTTTAGACGCTAAAGCCTTACCTTACAACAATTTTTGTCGTTATCCACCAAGAAGTTGTTCAAGAATAACGCAAAAATATTACACCTACCTCCACTATATTTATATTATAATGTCCTTTATTTCCTCCAAGATATCGTACGGAGATATCACTTACCGCTATTACTTACAAATGACACGCGGAACTGGCCTGTTTATAAATTGTGTGTAGTTGTCTCTACTGTCCCCTGAGAGACGTCGTAATTGAGACATTCGAACAGATAACAATCATCCAGGGAATCGCTTTAAGCACCAATAACCAGTTATTATGGGTACTGCTATAAATATGTGTTTTTTTTGTCTTCATAAAGGTCGGCCAGACAATCGGTCCTTCGAGTTTGAGGTCTCGGATGAAAATACCAATATTTTCGGTATGAAAGGTCAGCTTATTGCGTTTAGTGCATTGGCTTTTAAATACCTTACTAAATATACTAAATACCTACAGCTAGAGAATGTAAAGGTTAATCTGCCGTAGATTCTTCTACATGTACTCTAGTGTAATTTCGTAGCTCTTCATTCTCATATCTAAGTGCAATAAGTCTCTCTTGGAAGAAGCCCTTTGAATTTTTTGTATTATGTAAATCTTACTACATCTAATCTACTTAGTTATATTTTCGTTAACCGATCATGTATCATATTTAACACTCACGATACAAGGCTGGAAATATAGGCGATCATTTTCAAAATAGTGTGTTCACTTTCTTGTTGGACGTTAAATCACGATACATCTCGATATATCTACATTACCTAAGCCACATATTTACGAGCCGTACATGTCCATAATAAGGAAATGACTGTGAAAGCCCCGTAATAATTGTTACATGAAGATATCGTGACTATTTTCACTTGTCTTAATGTTAGGTGAAGGGTAATTGTGATAGATCGAGTGTAATTGGCGAAATTGATTAATTAATGGTTGAGTTCACCATGTTTCGTAAGCTCTACTAAAGCTTACTTAAAATCTGTGCCTAGACTCTAGCTAAAGCATTGGTGTTAAATGGAATAATCTTTGTGAAGACCTTATCAACAAATTGGTTTTTTATCTATCATTAAGGCCTGTCTGAAGTCTGTTCATATCTTTCAGAACATATAGGTAGGTACTCCGAAAGTTTTTACCTATACTAGAAAGGTAGGTAGGTAGTTAAATAAAGGTAAACAAATCGTAAAAACGGTTTTTTATAGTTGACACTTTCTTGTTTAAAAATATGTTACAACAAAATTAAAGTTGTTTGCGATTTATACGATAGTTTTATCTTTTATTAATGTATGTTAAACTTTATCATTTATTCGTAAACTATACTCTTCGTACATGTACGGTAATTGCTGGAGCACAATTTTTTTGTTAGATTTATAAAATAGTATAATATTTTATTTTGTAATCTGTCTATTGTAAAGAGCCCAAAAAGACAGTTTTCCTAAACCTTTTAGAAAATACGACGAATTAGATAACGTTGCTAAATTGAAGAGTACACCTGTGACGTAGTATGGCAACTGAAGTAACAGGTATTACGTTTAGTCGGTTAACCAGATGCCTTTTATGCTGTGCATGAATTAGAAAAAATGTTAAATGGTTTCACTGTATTGCGGCTGCCACCATACCACTGTTAGCGCAATTCATTTGAGTTAATATGGGCTCAAGTAACAGGGTTTGTAGCCGATACAAATAAAACTTTTAAAATGTCTGACCTAAGCATTCTTTTGCCAGAGGCTTTAGCTAATGTGACTGCTGAGAATTGGAAAAATTGCGAGGGTCATGTAATAAAAGAAGAACAGAAAATGTTTAAATTAGACAAAATAATTGATGATACCACTGAACGCTTTATTATTAATGTGAAAGATAGTTCCTCAAATTCAGATTCAGAATAGAGCCTATTATTATGGGACTCAAAAAATATGATTTTAACATTTGAAATAAAAGGTTTAACATCTATGAGACTCCCCCTACTCGAAAGGTACCCTACTACCGACCTATACTCGAAAGGTTTAGGTAGTTAAATAAATTTAACTACCTAAACCTTTCGAGTATAGGTCCTGTTTGTTGAGTGTGAAGTAGCGTAAAAAGTATTTCAGTTACAATGACAAAAAATACAAAAGTTTGTGATTCGCTTTACACTTCCAAAGTGTTGGAAAAAGTCCACTGTGAACATTTTGTTATTTAATTTTGTACTTCGGTGAGTAATGGAACCATCAGCAAAACATCAGTTATTTTATTGTGATCTTTTTTATTCGAAAGTAGTTTAC
Source organism: Griposia aprilina (assembly GCA_916610205.1). Lineage (NCBI taxonomy): Eukaryota > Metazoa > Arthropoda > Insecta > Lepidoptera > Noctuidae > Griposia > Griposia aprilina. The sequence goes on along the minus strand of OU744294.1, from coordinate 9,882,545 downwards.
ATACACATAAAATAAAACCAACTCAAAATATCTTGGACAATTAATTGACCACGTTAAAGACGAAACCAATAATTTTAATATGGACAAATTATATGGCTTTTAAACCGAGAAATGGAGATAAAGTAATACACATTTTATGCCTTGAATAGTATCTTAAAATTAATAACAGGCATCCTTGATATTTCTGAATACCCTCTCACTTTAGCATTTTATGTATCGTCATAATAAGTGAGTAGGTACATTACTTGGTCCGTTAAAATGTTGAGATAGGATGTGCAATCATAGTATTTCAAAATAATGTTTTGTAACATTTGTAAGTGATATTGGATTGAAATTAATTGGCAGTTGGCATTTACTCTCAGTTGCATCTGGGTGGTCTAGCCGGTGAGTCTTTGTTGAAGAAGCGTATATTTCATTTATTTATTCGCAGTACAATAATCGTCTCTCCATTTTCAGTTGCAAATTGGACCACCTCTAAGAGGATAGTAGCGATGTCTACACGTGTTCTATATGCTATAAAATGTCAACTGCGAGAAGCGATACACCTGCCGAATGCATATCAATACATCAGGAATAAAGAGAATCGTTGGGTTAAATTCCAGTGTCAACTAAATTGTTGTTTACATGTAGGCACAGTCAGAAGTTCAGGACATAGTATTATGATGGTTGAGTAGATTGATACACTACGTCAATTTTCCGTGTTATAGCTATTTCAAACGACTGACAGTTATGTATGATTTGGATTTACGGACAATTTAGGTTTGAAAGTCAATTTCAAACCTAATCTTAATGTAATTTTTTTCTGGATTGAAAGAGCTGGAAGTTATGGGGAGAGGCGTTTGCCCAGCAGTGGGATGACGTAGGCTAATAATAGTAGTAGTAGTAGTAGTAAATTTGCTTATTAAGAGGCTTACAAGAGCTAAAGCATGGTCACTGTCGGAGTGCATAGAAAAGAAAGAGACGCGCGATGACACAACGCTGGTAATTTATTGCAAAATGTGAAGTAATTATGGATTTACAAAAAATCTATTCATTGGATAAAAATGTACAATAATGGGTTTAGGATGCTGTTGGGGTTGCCTCGCTTTTGCAGCGCATCAGGTATGTTTGCTAAGGCTAGCACTGACTGCTTTAGGGCTATATTAAGGAAAAGAGTGGCCCCCCTGATGCGCCGCGTGCGGGGCAGCACCAACAGCCTTCTGAATACCATATTGGAAAGGGTTGATTGTCCGGTTGTGAGGCACTGGAATACCGTTCACGGATCTGGAGGGGTCCTTTTTAATGTAAAATAGTGTGTAACAATGTATAATTAATAATGTTGACATTCAATAATAATATACTAACATAGTTATAAGTATGATGTACTAACAATGTATGGAATATTTTTTGATTCTGAAATAAATGAATAATAATAATAATAATAAAAAAATTAAAAAAAATAAGTCCCCTAAACAACCACACGTCCTGATTGACCATCTAATCACGTGGGGGGCGGACACACGAATGAGAAATTACTGGCGTGGCTAACGTGGCTCTGGAAACCCACTTAAAAATGGAGACCCATTCAAAAAGAAAACGTATAGGACCGCTGCCCGGGGGCGATCGCCGGGGCGCACTTGGAGCTGATGCTAAGTGTCTCAGCATGCGACCCGTCAGCGGTGAGGAGTTGAACAGGCGGGCTCCCACCGACAAAGATGCTACAGCCGAAGCCATTGACGATGGTGATAGACTGACAAACAGGACAGACACCCCTGTAGAACCTTATAGTCCAAGTACAGTATCGTACGCACCTTCAAGAACATCATCACCATCAATACCATCTTCACCCATATCATCGTCACCACCCTTAACTAGTTTGAATACAGTTTCACCCACTCTGGCCTTGAATGTTGCGCGGGAGGTATCTACCTTCTTACCCGCGTCCACCAAGGCTGGGAAAGCAAGAGTTCGTATGAGATGGAGCAAAGAAGTTAACCTATTCATCATGCGAACTTATCTATACATCGCTAAATTACAGACCGACATGACCACCTACAGACAACAACTGCATGAACGTTTTTCACGTCAATATCCTGAGATTTCCGTTTCAGAACAACGGATTTCAGATCAACGAAGAACTATAGTTAGGAATAAACTCTTGTCGCAAGTCGAATTAGATCAGTTAAAAGAAGAAGTACGCACACAATTACGACAAGAATCAGAAAACTATGCAGACACTAACACTATCATACTAACACAAAGCACAAACGAAAATATTATGCAAGAACAACCACAATCACTCACTCAATTACATCCTAATAGTCAATCTCTAACATATAACCAATCACAAGCTCACACGCAAACAGCACACACATCCACACAAACCGAATCCTTAACACTAACGCTCGAAAATGATATAGAATCCTGAGTTGTTACAGATCAAAACCGGGGTTCTGTCCCCACGTGTGTGCGGATGCGGGGTGAGTCAGTGGTGGACATCTCGTTCGCCAGCCCCGCTCTGTCGCCGCGTGTCATTGACTGGCGCGTCATGGAGGGGGTGGAGACCCACTCCCACCACCGGTACATCCGGTTTGACGTCTCCACCCAGACCTCGAGCACGCTGGTCCGACAGGCCCCGACTGGTCCGCGGTGGGCGCTGAAGCGGCTGGACCGGGAGCTCCTCCTGGAAGCCTCGATCGTGCAGGCCTGGGTGTCATCACCGGACAGGCCTGCTGATATTAACGACGAGGCGGAGTGGTTCCGGGAGGCCATGTCCGAAATATGTGACGTGGCAATGCCCCGTGTCCAGCCTGGACGCGCCTGGCGCCAGGTGTACTGGTGGTCGCCGGAGTTAACAACTCTACGCGAGGCGTACGTTGCTGCGCGACGCCTGTACACCAGGCACCGCAGGCTCCGTATCCGCCCTCCGGATACGGAAGCCATTCAGGCGGAGCTGTATGAGGGTTACAGAGCGGCGAAGACCGCCCTCCGAGCGGAGATACTGCGGGCCAGGGGACTGGCCCGTGGGGACGCCCATACAAAATGGTGCAGGAGAAACTTCGCCCATGGGCTTCCCCCCTGACGCAGAGTCTCCGGCCTCAGCTTGTAGAGGGCGTGGTGAGCGTTCTGTTCCCTTCGCGAGGGGAGCATACTCCTCCGCCCATGGCTCCGCCTCCTGCGGTGCCAACTGTGGACCACGTAACCGACGACGACGACGATGCTCCTGAGGTGACCGAGGTAGAGTTGAGAGTGGCGGTACGTAGGCTGAGCGCCAAAAATACCACCCCAGGACCCGACGGGCTACCTGGGAAAGCCTGGGTCCTGGCCTTGGAGGCTCTCGGGCCTCGACTTAGAGGGCTCCTAAGCGCATGCTTGGAGGGGGGCCAGTTTCCAATTCGTTGGAAGACGGGGAAACTGGTCCTCATTAAGAAGACGGGGCGCCCTGCGGACTCTCCGTCCGCTTACCGGCCCATCGTGCTGCTCGACGAGGTGGGCAAACTCTTTGAAAGAGTCATTGCAGACCGCCTCGTCGGGCGGCTGGTGCGGGTGGGGCCGGATTTGGAGGACAGCCAGTTTGGTTTCCGCAGGGGGCGCTCTACGGCGGACGCCATCATGCGCGTGCGAGCCCTCACGACGGGGGATGCTGTGGCCCGGGGTGGGGTCGTCTTGGCGGTGTCTCTAGACATCGCCAATGCCTTCAATACCCTGCCCTGGAGTTGCATCAGGGAGGCACTCTGGTATCACCGGATGCCGACCTACCTCTGTCGCATAGTCGAGGCCTATCTGACGGACAGGGCCGTCATCTACCCCGGTCACCAGGGAGAATGGAACCGGCGAGAGATGTCGTGCGGTGTCCCACAGGGATCGGTCCTGGGGCCGCATCTGTGGGACATCGGGTACGACTGGGTGCTGCGCGCCGACCTCCCTAGCAGTGTCAGCGTCGTTTGTTACGCTGACGACACGCTGGTCCTGGCGCAGGGGAGGTCGCACCAGGCGGCGGCCGAATTAATGACACGCGGGGTTGCGACAGTCATTGAGAGGATCCGGCAATTGGGACTCGAGGTGGCCCTGCACAAGTCCGAGGCCATGTGTTTTCATGGTCCTCGGAACGCGCCACTGTCGGGTTCCCAAATAATGGCGGGAGGGGTTCACATCGGCGTCGAGTCGACGATGAGGTACCTGGGACTCGTCCTCGACAGCCGGTGGAACTTCGTTGAGCATTTCCGACGTTTGGCTCCCAGACTGGACCGGGCCGGGGCTGCCTTGAAGCGGCTCCTGCCCAATCTAGGGGGTCCAAACGCCTCCTGCCGGAGGCTCTACGCGGGGGTCGTGCGGTCGGTGGCCCTTTACGGGGCACCGGTGTGGGCGCGTTCATTGAGGCTCCGACCAGCACGTCGGTTGCACGCGTCCCAAAGGGTCATGGCCATCCAGCTGGTCCGAGGATACCGCACGGTCTCCTGCGAGGCGGCGAGCCTCCTTGCCGGATTGCCGCCATGGGATCTGGAGGCAAAAGTCCTCGCGCACATTTGGGAGTGGCGCGAGGAGGCAAAATGTCGGGGCGTTACTCCGCTGCCGCGAGAAATCGCGGCACAGCGGACAGAGCTCCGGCGGGATCTCATGGCGGCATGGAGAGTGCGACTGTCGCAACCCAGCGCTGGGCACGCCACAATTGCGGCGGTAAGTCCCCTCTTTGAGGAGTGGCTTGAGAGGCGCCACGGCGTCCTCACCTTCCGCCTGACGCAGGTCCTCACCGGACATGGCTGTTTCGGGAGGTTCCTGTTTCGGATAAGGCGGGAGGAAACGCCCGGGTATTGGCATTGTGTGGATCGACCGGAGGACACGGTGGAGCATACTCTGCCCAGCTTGGGTGGAGCACCGCCGTGTCCTCGTGGCGGCGATCGGCGGCGGTGATCTCTCGCGTCCAGCCCTGGTACAGGCCATGGTACGGAGCGAGAGGGAATGGGAAGCCGTCACCTCCTTCTGTGAAGCAGTAATGCTCGCGAAGGAGGAGGCGGAGCGCGTGAGGGTGCGGCAATCGTTGCGCCCTCACGCCCCTAGTCGCCGCAGGAGGAGACACCCTGGGCGTCGGGAGTCAATTGCCGACTCCCGGCCACCGTAGGCGCGGGCTTGCGGACGGCGAGCAATGGGCAGCTCGCCGTCCGGTAAGGACCAGGCCCGGGTCGACGGCGCGTCGTGTTCCAAGCGCGCCTCAAAGAGATGTCAGCATCATTGAAGGGGTCCAATAGGGCCGATGCCTGCCGGGGTCGCGGATTGTTCGAAAGAGTTACCGTGGCCCTGGCGCACAGGCAACTGCAGGAACACGGGTGGGTTTTAGTCAGTAAGAGTCTGACACGCCCTTCCGCTCCGCCCAGAGCGGGAGAGGTCATTTGATGATTTCCCACCCAAAAAAAAAAAAAAAAAGTTGTTACAGATCAAAACCTAACTACAGATTCGTATATCCAAGAAATATATGACAAATTTAGAACAACAATAACGCAATACTCTGGGAAGGATCCAGCAGTCCGACCAAAACTACCTAAACTTAAATACACCCTTAACCTATTTCGTTTAGTTAATTTATTTAATGAAAGTATACTCATACAATTTATATCTGATGACACCGAACTTATAGACATACATTTACTTATATATTGCACAGCGGTAGTTATATCCGAAGAACTAAATTTTAAAATCACGGACCACACAGGAGCCACAAGAACAAGTCATATTGTCAAACCAGCATGGCAACAGAGACTACAAAAAGACATCGAAAAATTAAGAGCAGACTGTGGCCGACTTACACATTACATCAACGGCATCAGATCACATAAAGTAGTTAAAAGAGTCGAAGCAATATTTCAAAACTATTTTACACACACAAGACACGAAAATAATAATAGAAAACCTGAAGAGTTTTTGGACACATTAAAACAGAAATTGGCACTTAAAGTCCATAGGCTTAGGAGATATTTGAAGGCACAACAGCGCAAAAAAGATAATGCCATATTTTCTACAAATGAAAAAACATTTTATAGAAATATACAGAAAGCACACACCGATTCAACAATAGAGAACGACACAAATGCACCCTCAAAAGAACACTTGGAAACATTTTGGTCTAACATATGGGAAGAGCACGTACATCACAATGATAAAGCAACTTGGATTACAGAAGAAGCAACAAAATGGAGAGCAATAGATGAAATGGAATTTAAGGAGATAACAGAGTCTGAAATTACTTATTTAACAGCTAGACTACATAATTGGAAGTCACCTGGTATAGACACAAAAAAAACAACCGACTTCCAAAAAATACACTACAAAGTGAAAAATAACTTTAATTTCGGAAGTCGGTGTCTTTGGATCTTTATTTTAGTTTTTTGCCACCGACTTCCGAAATTAAAGTTATTTTTCACTTTGTAGTGTATTTTTTGGAAGTCGGTTGTTTTTTTTGTCAAAAAGTTTTTATTTTTCACTTTTTAGTGGGTTAGATAATAATGTATCGCATTTACAATAGCCTAATGTCAACTGCTCATCACCTTTTACAAAATATTTCGTTTCCCGATGCAAGGAATTGAGGAGTTTATTGTTGAGGATTTCTCTTGGTAAAAACCAGAAGAACTGGAGCTGATGGTGAAGCCACCATCAGCTCCATTTCACCATATGCATTGTGACAAGCATAAATTGCTTAGCAACCAACGAAAGAGCATTGCTAGAGATGACGCGATTACGCAACTTAAATTCAGTCTCAAATTGACGCATCAGCATGACTAGTAGGTAGTGGTTGCCCTATGAAAAACTTCAATCTTAATTGGGTATTATTTTTGTACGACCTGAATATTTTGGAATATTGAACCGTATGAAGTAAGCCCAACAAAAGGTTACTGCTGTAAATCGTTGAGGAATTCCCTCGACTGTCTATGGTCTCCATCATCAGACCTGTAATGGCACTTATAACCCATTTGGGTGTAAAGTTCTCATCAATATAAATGAATTAAGTCCAAACACAAGGTAGCTACTGTAAACCGTTGAGGAGTTCCCTTAACTGTCCTTCATCTTCATCATCAGACCCCTAATGACAGTCAAAACCCTTCAGGTGTAAAGTTCTCGTAAATACAAATTAATCAAGCCCAAACACAAGGTACCTGCTGTAAATCGTTGAGGAATTCCCTCGACTGTCTTTCGGCTCCATCATCAGATCGATTCCAGACCTTCATTAAATTGTAGTTCTTCAAAATACTTAATCAAAAAATTAACAAACGCACTAGGCGCTCCTACGATTTTCGAAGGTTCCCCTCGATTTCTCCAGGATTCCATCATCAGATCCTGGTTTCCTTATCATGGGACCACCCTTGAGGTATGTCCTTTCTAACAAAAAAAGAATCATCCAAATCGGTTCACCCAGGAAAGAGTTCTGAGCTAACACACATAAAAAAATAAAAAAAAAAAAAAAAAAAAAAAAAAAAAAAAAAACATACAGGCGAATTGAGAACCTCCTCCTTTTTTTGAAGTCGGTTAAAAATACAAAATTTCTGGTATAACAAATTAACGATACTACACAAATCCATAGCAAAAAATTTAACAGATATAGTATTAGGAGAACAAAACATACCCGAATTCATTGCCACAGGAATAACTTATATGCTACCTAAAACTAAATACACATCAGAGCCTTCCCAATACAGACCAATCACATGCCTACCCACAATTTATAAAATACTAACATCAGCAATCACTAATAAAATCACCTCACACATTGAACACCACAATATGATAGCAGAGGAGCAAAAGGGATGCAGGAGAGGCCACATGGGATGCAAAGAACAGTTAATTATAGACTCTACTATCCATAAACATGCCACCACAAAAAATAGAAACCTACACTGTACTTATATAGATTACCAAAAAGCTTTCGATAGCATCCCACACTCTTGGCTAATACAAATCCTAGAAATATATAAAACTAATTCCAAAATAATAGATTTCTTGCGCATTGTAATGACACGTTGGAAAACCACACTTCAGATAAATAATCGACTCAGCACTCTCATAACTCGACAGATAAATATTAGGAAGGGTATCTACCAGGGGGATTCCTTGAGCCCTCTTTGGTTTTGTCTCGCTCTAAACCCCTTGTCTCACTTACTCAATCGGTGCCGGGCTGGATATAATTTTAAAAACAATACCGAAGAAATTATTGTCTCGCATCTCATATATATGGATGACATTAAATTATACGCTAAAACAGAAAAAGAAATGAAATCTCTTATAGAAGTGACCACAACATTTAGTCAGGATATTAATATGCAATTTGGATTAGATAAGTGTAGGACTTTGCATAATATAAAAGGAAAAGTAAAACCCGGCAACTATGCAGTCAGTGACACCGACACAATAGCAGCTATGGAACCAACAGATATATACAAATATTTAGGATACAAGCAACTTAAAGGACTCGACCACACGTCAATTAAACAGACACTAAATACAGAATATCGAAGAAGAATTAACGCAATTTGCAAAACACAGCCATCTGGAAAGCATCTTATAAAAGCCTTGAATACCTTTGCCATTCCAATATTGACCTACTCATTCGGAGTAATAAAATGGTCAAAAACTGACATCGAACAGTTAGAAAGAACTACACGCACAACACTCACAAAACACAACAACCTACGTCCTAAATCTGCGATCGAACGACTCACCATCGAAAGACAAAATGGAGGGAGAGGCCTAATCGACATACAGCACCTTTGGCAGAAACAAATTACTAGGTTAAAAACATTTTTCTACACAAAATCTTTCACAAGTAATATTCACAAAGCTATTACCTTAAATGATTTTAACTACACCCCGCTTAACTTAAATGAACAAAATATACAAGACATAAACATCACCGACCCGCAAAACCAAAAAAATTAAAACTGGAAGAAGAAAGTCCTTCACGGTAGACACCCCCATGACCTAGAGCAGCCCCACATAAACAAATTAGCATCAAATAAGTGGCTTAAAATAGGAAACCTTTTCCCTGAAACAGAAGGCTTTATCATAGCTATACAAGATCAAATAATCAACACCAAAAACTACAGAAAATTTATCATTAAAGACCCTACCATCACAAACGACAAATGCCGCAGGTGCCATATTCAATCAGAAACCATACAACACATAACAGGAGCATGCACTCAAACTGACTATACTCACAGGCACAACCAGGTTGCAAACATTATCCATCGAAAACTAGCACTCAAACACAGTCTCATTCAAAACACTAACACTCCCTATTATAAGTACACGCCACAAACTATCCTAGAAAATGACACACATAAACTGTATTACGATCGCGCCATACTTACAGATAGGACCATCCACTTTAATAGACCAGACATAACCCTACAGGAAAAAATATGAAAAACCACTTACCTCATAGACATTGCAGTTCCCAACACCCATAACCTACAAAAAACAATCGCTGAAAAAATAAGCAAATACGTTGACCTCAAAGAAGAAATTACAAGAATTTGGACACAAGATAAAGTTTATGTTGTTCCTGTCGTTCTCTCTACGACAGGTGTTATTCCCAACCATCTCCTCCGAAGCCTAAAATTAATAGACCTAGAAGAATCCCTTTACATTAATCTGCAGAAAGCAGCCATCCTGAACACATGCAGAATCGTTAGGAAGTTCATGCAGTTCGACGAAAGTACATTCTCACCATAAAATTCACCACACGCTGCATTTCTTGGCTTTGGCCCGTAAATGTAGCTAAAACCAGCCTAAAAGCTGAGAAAAAAGAACGCTCCCGATAATAATAATAATAATAAATAAAACAATCTGACCGCGTACCGTGTTCGGATGCTCTCTCTTTTTCAGGTGCTTGAGCCAGCTGTCAACGTTTCGGCACAACGACTGTCGGATCAGGTGCGAGTCATCCAGCGTAATCATATGTTGGATGACACTGTACTTGATCGCCTGCGAAATGAAATGCAGAGTAGTCATGTCATCGCCCCCCCGTCGCAGACTGTTGTGGTACTACCACAGTCTAACACAAGTCAAGCAGACGAGGAGAGTGATGATAGGGCTACAAACGTAAGTACCCAGTGCAATGATGAATTGAGGAGTGCTTTGGAAGATGCGATTCGAGAATATCGGTTCATATCGCCCGAACTTAGACCACGCTTACCTCGTTTACCCATGCATAACAAAAATAGGGCACTGGTGGCGGCGCTGGATGCGCAGTTGTTAAATTATTTTGATGACTGCGTAGACCTCACCGATACACATTCGATTCTGTACTGCGCGGCTGTAGCGGCATGTCGTGTAGCTCACGTCAAACTTGCTAATGATTCTAGAGCTACACGGCCGAAACCAGCCGTACCAGCTTGGCAGTGCAGAATTGAACGCCGTATTGGTGGGGCCAGAGCACTCATCGGCAAACTAATCTGCTTCAGGAAGGGCAATACTCGCCCTAGAGTGATGCGTTTCGTGAGACGCGCGTTCGCAGGGACTAATATCAGCCCTCAGGACTACATGTCCTGTGTCACAGAACGCATCGACTTCCTGAAGCAAAAAGTGTATGCATGGGCGAACCGTATTCGTAGGTATAAGCGGCGAGTGGAGCGATACACTCAGAATCGCACCTTCCAACACGATGAAAGGTGGGTTTATAGGGGTTGTGAGCGACCGGATCAAGGTGTGGCTGACACGTGCCTGCTGGATGATGATGCCATGTGTTCTTTCTGGCGCAATATCTGGTCGGTGCCTGTCAGTCACACCGAAGGTGATTGGGCTCGGGAAGTCGAGCGAGCTTGCGATCCAATACCAGAAATGGGGGCTATTTCCCTCTGCCCCCAAGATGTAACTCGTGCAGTCCGTCCGCTGCCTAACTGGAAGTCTCCAAGGCCGGACGGACTGCCCAACTTCTGGATCAAATGGTTCGGTAGGTCGCATGCTCGCTTGGCGGCTCAGTACCAGGTTGCCTTGGAATCTGGTTCGCTACCCCAGTTCCTAACAACAGGAGTTACCCACCTGCTCCATAAATCAGGTAGCACTGCGGAACCCAATAATTATAGGCCGATCACGTGTTTACCGACGGTCTATAAAGTTCTTACATCCATTTTGAGAGCTAAAATTAACAAACATATAGACACCAACTCCATCATGTCTCCTTCTCAAAATGGATGTAGGAACGGGTCCCGTGGTACTAAGGAGCTACTCCTCATTGATATGGCCATTAGCCAACAGGTTCGTCGCTCCCGAAAGGATATGTCGACATGTTGGATAGATTACAAGAAGGCCTATGACTCGGTGCCACATACATGGCTTGTGAGGGTGTTGGAGTTGTATAAAGTAGATGCAACTCTGCGCACCTTCCTGAAGTCATGTATGGGGCAATGGAGAACGGTCCTTCACTATCCAGGATGTCGAAATGTCCAGAGGAATAGCGAACCGATAAGGGTCGAGCGAGGAATATTTCAGGGTGATAGTTTGAGTCCGCTTTGGTTCTACTTAGCCTTGAATCCTCTAAGCACACTGTTGGAGGATTCAGGTCTAGGCTATCGGCTGAAGAGAGGTGGTCAGGTTATATCTCACCTCCTCTACATGGATGACCTAAAACTCTTTGCCCCCAACAATTTGCAACTGATGGAGCTACTGAAAGTAACTGAAACTTTCAGTAGCGCCATCAGGATGGAATTTGGTGTGGACAAATGTGCGGTCATGCATGTAAAGCGAGGGGAGATTGTGGAATCCGTCGGAACGCAACTCTCGGATTCCATAAATCTTAGAGCCCTCTCCGCATCCGACACGTATAAGTATTTGGGTATGTCGGAAGCGTTGGGCATCAATGGTACTGACATGAAGCAGTCGTTAAAGGAACGCTTCTTTGGCCGCCTGAAAAAAGTATTTAATAGTCTTTTATCAGGCGGAAACAAGGTGCGCGCCTTTAACGTCTGGGTCATGCCGGTTTTGATGTACTCTTTCGGCATACTCAAATAGACTCAGACCGAACTCGACGCCCTGGATAGGAAGGTCCGTACACTGCTGACTGCAAATCGAATGCATCACCCGCGATCATCGGTAATGAGGCTGTATATCCCGCGAAAGTGTGGAGGTCGAGGCTTTTTAAATGCTAAGACCCTCCATAATCGCGAGATATGCAGTCTCAGGGAATATTTCTTAGAAGCCGACGTGGGGATGCATCGAGATGTGGTCACAGTGGACAAGGGCCTCCCCCGCTCTCCTTAGCTAAAGAGAACTGGCGCAAACCAGTAGTGCTTAACACTAATGATCGCATGGAAGTATGGCAGTGTAAGGAGCTTCACGGACGCTTTTTTCGGGCCCTACATGGGCCTGATGTAGACCAACTAGCGTCCGTAGCCTGGCTGCGTTTCGGTGACCTCTTTGGAGAAACCGAAGGTTTTGTCTGTGCAATTATGGACGAAGTTATCTTAACGAATAACTACCGGAGACATATTATGAAGGACGGGACGGTTGACGTGTGTCGGGCATGCCATCGTCCGGGTGAGTCCATCAGACATATTATCTCTGGTTGTTCTCGTCTAGCTAACGAAGAGTACTTGCATAGACACAACCTTGTAGCCAGGATTATCCATCAGCAACTTGCTCTGAAATACAGCCTTGTAGAATCGGAAGTGCCGTACTACCGGTATGTGCTCGACCCAGTTCTCGAAAATGGACATATCACATTATACTGGGATCGATCCATCATCACTGACCGGACTATTGTTGCCAATAAGCCTGATATAGTGGTGGTGGATCGATTAGAGCGGCAAGCAATGATTGTTGATATAACGGTCCCGCCGCATGACGGGAACCTCGTGAAAGCCGAGAAAGATAAACAAATCAAGTATCTTGACTTGGCTCGCGAGGTTGTCGACATGTGGGATGCGGACTCAGCGATCATTGTGCCGATAGTCGTGACAGCCAATGGCTTAATAGCCAAGAGCCTCGACCCTGAGGAGGCTCTCGTTGGGCAGCTGGATCAAGGGCTTGATTCAGAAAGCAGTACTTCTAGACACGGCTCGCATTGTTAGGAGGTTCCTCTCTCTGGAGCCCTGACCGCCGGTAGCTTGGACCCTGTTCCCGATACCGGTGGGTTACTATTTTTTATATTTTTAAATGTTTTTATATTTTTTATATTCTAATATTTAAAAATGTAATTTATATGTATATAATGGAATAAAGGAAATAATAATAATAATAAAAAACTAAAACACTATTACGTTAGTATGTTACTTGTAGAATAATCTGACAAAAAAATCTGAATGTTTGCATGTATGATTTTTAATAGTTAAAATACTTTTTAAGAGGTGTGTTCGTGATTTTTTTTCTATCATATCGAGTTAATTGTATTATGTTTTCAACACACTATCTAACTGGCATATATCCAGAAGAATACCATATATTTTTCTGATTTTGGTTACTGCAGTGGATCATATATTTTTAGGCATTACAAATTTGCGTTTAGGTCATGTAGTCCCCTTAATAAAGTTCCCATACTTTACCAACGTATACCTACCTAAGTCATCCAATAAATGACTTGACTATATTTAATGTGTTGTGTTGTTTCGACTACGAAATATCAGTAAATAATAATAATCTATTATTATGTTTAGAGTTTCATCACACCGCTGCCAGTATCCTCGGTGTTTATCGAAAGTGCTTGACATGTGCTGTGATTGACTGGCTACTGGACCTAAGTGCCTCGGCATCAAGTATCAGTTACGCCTCCCTGCATTGCACGCTTGTGCAATATCCACTGTTCACCAAATTATATGCATCCAGTCAAATGTGATGAAACCGAAAGGAAATCAGTTAAAGGTCTTCAAAGTCCTAGTAATAAAGATTACTCAATGTTTAGGGGAAAAGGGAAGACACGATCTACTAAACTAAGTTGCGGAAACTGCATACATCAGGGGTCTACTCTCTAAGCACGAAATCCGTAGTTTTCTGCCGACCTACGGACATAAGATTAGTTTGGGGCCCGACCTAAGAATGAATGATACCACGATGTGACAGCTGTCCGTACTCCCGATGTGTTTTTATCTGTCTTTAAAAGTTAATTAATCGGGTGTAAGGTTCACTCCAAAGTTTCAAGCTACTTTCGGACGGGCCCGTATCGTGTCGTTGACGGACTAGGCCCCCTGAACACAAGAAGTAGTTAACCTAAGGTTATTAATACCTGATAAACTCCTGTCCTTTATCGGTACCTACATGTTTAGTGCAGTCAATTTAATGGAATAGGCATTGAATTATGTCACGTTAGTCGACGTTCGTTCAATGAAATGCTATTGCAGTCAGTGGCGTAACTATAGGGTGGCAGGGCTGGCTAAATGCCACGGGCCCACGGCCCGACGGGGCCCCCGGCCCCAGAGACCGCGAGCTCAAAAGTAACCTAACATTTTTAACAAAATTTGTTAAAAATTATAAATTTTATATAGGTAAGTACTTAAAATCAATTAAGGAACTCTATGGGACAAGACAGGCTACGTAACTTAGCTATTCTGTCTATTGAAAATAATATGGCCCAATCTTTAAACATTAATGATGTTTTTGATACTTTTGCGGAACAGAAAGCTCGGAGAAAATAATTTTATTAATAAATATATTGTTATTTTATTATAAACATGTACTTAATACCTATGCTTTTGGAAATTAAGTTTATTATATATTTAACTAAAATGCACACAGTACTAATGGTGGTTAACTACTTCAGTGATTTATTCAAATTAAATTACCACATGACGATTTTTACTGGGCCACATCCAATGAATTTGCCACGGGCCTCAGATGGTATAGTTACGCCACTGATTGCAGATCAATTCCTAAATAAATTCTAAGGCAGGCCTAAACAGTATCATCCCTCATTCATGTCCGCAAATAAATACAAGCAGTCATACAATTTAACAAGTATAAGTCGTAGTGGTTATATCTCGACGGATATAATTCTAAAACACACATAATATGCACAGTCACTGCTACTGCTCAATAATTTAGCGCCGTAATGAGCGGTTGCAAACTTTGTAATCCTGCTGAACAGAATCCCTTCTGAGATTGGTGTTGCAAGATCAACGTTACCGATTCCAGAGAGTTATTTTGATTCATCTGTGACAGTCTCTTCATCTGCTGGAGTATTAATGTGTTTCATTCATGAAGCAATTTTCTCTGATGTGCTGTTTGTATTAGAATTATTCTTAACATCCTTTACATTTTCCTTACCACTCATCGCAGTTCGATTGTCTTTATTTTAAGGTTACTAAGTTTTTGAATAAAAGTAGAAAGCAATCGATAACACAATATCTCACACAGTTTATTTATAGACTAATTATTTTTGGGATCACACGATGATATTTTTTTAAGTTCTGTCGAAAAACTACAATTAACTTTTAAACAACAGTTGATAAAAAAATATTCTATTGATTTTTTGCATTCATTCAGGGAGTTTTCCCGGCTTGGCAACACCCGAGTCGTGGCGCAAGCGCAGCAGCTACTGGTATTAGCGGCGCATCATCACGAGTCGAGCTTAATCTACAGCCTGTGCCTGAAATTGGACCCTTAACTCTAGGAAACCAAGAATTCTACCTTCGGCTAATTTCATATCTTTGTTGATGAAAGGGTATAGTTTGGATTTAGAAATTTGCGCTCAAACATCTGCTTGAGGATTTGCTTTCTGATTCTCAACCTTGTTATCGAACAATAATTTGCGAAAAAAAGTATTTTTGGTTGGAGTGTTTTTGGGGTTTGTTTTTCCATAGGTATATGTATAAAACATAATTCGGGTTACCCTTCCCATATTATGTATGTTTCTATAGTATTATAAGTAATACATCTTGCGATATATTATAAACCGCAGCATTACCATCCAGCAGCAAACCCGTCTTTATACCCACGTCAAAATGTCAAGAGCAAACTGCTACTTAAGGAACCTTCGTTATCTTCCCTATATGTACTCATTGTGCGAATAAAGCACCCTTTCACGCTAAACGCAAACATTTCTAAGGAAGATAAACATTTTAACTCAAACACATCAATCAGTGCGCAGGCGTCAGTCTCGTAACTATAGAACAGAATGTTTGAGCATGCGCCGTGACTGAAGAGTCCTCACGCATCGCCACACGTGCGATCTTTGTGCTCTCCATCCATTATAAAAAGAACCAGAAGAATGTGTTATTGCCAGCTTTCTGGAGGTCAAAGTTAATTGGCGATCTCTGGCCTATAGACAGGCGGCCGCAGCAGGATCTAATTCTCGGTCGAGTCCGCGCGTCACGACTCAGGGATGGTCGGCAGATATTTGGGTCGAAACTAATCACGATTGGGCGACCCGAAAAAAGATAAAAATATCTTCGTGGTTTGGAATCTTGAACGAATTTTATCACCAATATTTTTCAAAGCAGCCTTATCTGGCCGAATGTGTCATCTAGATTCTAGCCTTAGACTAATCACCGAGGCGTTGCCCCGGCAAACTCAAAAGTAGAGCAAAATTTTCATGAATTCTTTGCTTTTCAGCGAGTTATGTTATGACTCGATCAATGTGGACCAGAAGAAATATTTATTTTAACTCGAATCATTAGCAAAAGGCAAAAAACAGGTACCTACTCTTGCATACATACCGCTTGAAAAATTATTGGTTGTTTTTGAAAATCTTTAACAAGTCCAATCCATCAGAATATAGCCTCTAAATAAAGCTTCTAAATGAACTCATAAAACAAAAAGAACAACAGAAGCCTCACACTAACACACAACCAAATATGACTATAAAGCAGTCAGGTAAAAATGTAGCAGCCATGTTTTTTATGCAGGTATGTGTAGCAGCCCTCCCAGAGGCGCGCGCGTCGGTCGGTAGGCGAGCTGCGCACGACCGTGCATAAATTAGAAATGACGCCCGTCGCCGCCGAACGACGTGACTGCATGACTGACTGGAGAAATATCTGCAGTGAGATGCTCAAGAAATTAAAGGGATTTTGATATGATATGGGGAGATAATTAGATAAGGAAGATTGCTGTGATGGAAATGTTTGCATGGAAGGTCTAGAAATGGAGAGGCATAATCTTGCTAGATCCCGGATAAAGATTGTGTCAAATTGTTATATAAGTTTGACCGGTAGAGAATTTCGGATCATGTAGTCGGTAACAATCCGGGTAGGTAACATGATGCATACTCGTATTTTGTCTACATTATCATTTCAGCCGAAAGACTTCCACTATTAGACATAGGTCTTCCCAAACGTCGCTACATCGACCAGTCCTGTGCTTAACACTTCCAATATAGTCTTATTTATAAGCTATAGCCGATAGAAGCTATTTATTAACATATACCCATCTATTAAAAAACAAACGCCGCTCGTCCCTATCTTCTGCGTGGTATCTCACTGCGATGTAAGGATGTAAGTAACAAGGTGGATTCCTCGCGCGGCTCGCAGGCTATGCAGTATGCACGTCGCGGCTCACCTCTAGCGTCTCACCTCTATACTAGTGGCTCTAGTGCTGGTCCCATGAGAAGGGCGTAGAGGCGCGACCGCGGCGACCCCTGCGACCGACTCCGAACTGAGATGGAGTACACCTCTAAGACATAGTGGTTTGAAGAAGTTTTTAGTTTTTTTTTTTAAGTGAGTACTCAGAGGACTGTTTTTATGTATGAGGAGTTTCATAGGTGTCGTCCAACAATTCCTACTCTTGCAGTTGTCAGAAAAATTCAATCGCTAGATTGCCATGTGCATAAACTACTTTCCTTTTTAAAGTTCCTCTTTTACCTCTTAATCTTATCGAAACTTTACGAAACTCAACTTACGATACCTACCTACCTACCTAATCACCAGTTACCACAGTTACCACTCGAATTACAAGCATAGCATCCCAATCAAATGTTTCATCTCACTAGTCACTGGCAGCAGCAGGCGTGCGTTAGTTCGTCGCGCGCGCTCCTCGGCGCGTGCCTGGGAACCCGACGCACGCGCAACTTCTCACGGCCTCTCTGACCCGCGCCTCGCCCCCCTCCTCCCCCCTCCCGCCTCGCTGCGCCAAGTCGTGCCACACCGAAACTGCCTTACGCCTCATCTGTGTGGGTAACCGCCTCTTAACACCGATGTATCGAACACTCGCCAGCAACCATTAATTTGTTGAGCCGAAGATTGAATGGTTGGCAAACATTCTTAAATTAGATTGGATTGGAAGTGATTTTGCCTAAGGATTTTGATCGGCTATCTATTATTTTGTTTAACTAGACACTACTTACAAGTAACAATAGTTTTATAACTTTCATGAAGCATTTCAGATGTTATTTATGAAGCTTGTTCAAATTATTTTTTCGCACCTGTGTCATTGAGATATTGAGCGAAGTAACAACGAATAGATAAACATACA
Source organism: Griposia aprilina (assembly GCA_916610205.1). Classification (NCBI taxonomy): domain Eukaryota; kingdom Metazoa; phylum Arthropoda; class Insecta; order Lepidoptera; family Noctuidae; genus Griposia; species Griposia aprilina. The sequence continues at coordinate 9,864,185 of OU744294.1, read as the reverse complement.
ACTTACCAGTAATAAATGAGCCACGAACGAGGAGTAAAATAAGAATTCAATAACTACAATGAATTTATTTGTAGTCAATGATAGAACACCAGGAAAACAACACAATCATAAGTTATATTGAGTAATGCCGAACGTAACGTGCTATAAAATATTTATATGTTTTACTAGCTGTGCCCGCGGCTTCACTCAAGCAAGATGTCGAGCAGTCATGCTTAGCTCCTTGTAGGTACTTATAGCGTGACGATATTCATTTCAGATGTTAAATCCGTATCTATCTGCAATATTATAACATTTTATCTCGTCTAATTAATTCTTGCAGTAAACTGTTGAGGAATACGGATATAATGCAATATTGCTAATCCCCCAAAGCAAACAGCGTGATAATATATAACGTATTCGATGACCAGACCTTTAAGGAATATTTGTGCAGAATCTATTCAGTAGTTTTTGCGCAAATCCGGAACATAGATCTAGACAAACGGGACAAACATTTTTAAAACTATATTTTCGGCAACAGAATCGTTCCCATAGTTCGTAGCCATTACGTTTTTTTCCAAAAATATTCAATGTATTAAATAGGATTCCTATTAAATAGGGACAAAGTCAAAACTTTACATGTTTTTTTTTCTATGAATAGAATTAAAAAAAAACTATGTATAGATGTGCACAGATGATGTATCTTGTAATCATCCGCTATCATGAGTATCAGGTATACAATATACCTACATATTCTGGACGTCTTAGGACCTTTATCATAATAAGACGTACGTACCCACACAGGCTCAATAAGTATAGGACCTATATTGATCACAAAGTACATGCAAATGTGAATATACAGTCAATGTTCACATTTATATAAATGCTACTTGCTAGGCATCTGCATGATGCCGCGATGATGCAGTTTGTACCTAATGAGAATAATGACAGCAATTGCTTACTGTCTTCTTCAACAGACAGCGGTCACCGCCGCCGTGCTGAGTGTCATTCTGTCAAATTGCCAATTCCCTCTGTAATGCTTCCTTGGGAGGCCCAAATTAATCAACAGACATGCCAGATTTGAAAAATCAAATCCATCAAAACAAAATACTATAGCATCTCGCAGAGGTTATTTTTCAAAGCGAGCATGATTGTGCGGAGTCCGAAAAAGAATGTTACATAGTTTCCCACGAGCCTCGAGTGTGTATTACGGGCTAATAGGTACAAGGCACTGCGCCTCGAGCTTTTTGCCTCGCCTTACACAATAAGCACTAACATTTTCTCTTACACATCATCATTAAGGCTGATGGCAGCCTAAAATATAGCTAAAGTGTTTATGGCATGAAAAATGGAACAAGTACTGATCGTAGCAAATCGTGTTGGTGTCAAATATACATATTTTTGGTTGAATACTTAATATAACTTTATTTTATTTGAAGTTGTCTTATTACAGTTGTCTTAATACACGGACTATAGATGTAAGTACAGGTTGTCCTTCAATATTAAATGATTTTGATCTTAAAATTATCATACCGCACATGGTCGTCAGATTCCAATGAGGGCTATCCCATTTCCGGCAGTAAATGTTTGCACATCCTAACTAATCCTACTTATAAATTCGAAATTAAGTTTGTTTGTTTCGCTTTCACGCTAAAGCAGCTGGAGTTAGATGAAATTTGGCACACAGGTAGACCATGTCCAGGATAAGGGCATGGGTTACTTTCATCTTGGATCGTAGAAGAAGTCGCGGGAACACAGGTAGTACATGATAAACGTTTTAATCTTCTTCCAACAACGAGGAACGGAAAATGCTCCTTCTGAAGTAAAACGATCCATTTAATGCGATTAATTCCTATCTCCACAAAAACTAAACCAACATCCTTACAAAAGCAATTATTCTTCAGCATATCTAAGTAGCAGTTCTGATAAGCTCAGCGGCAACAAAAACTAAGCGATGAATAAACACGAATAGAAAAACAAAACGGTTCAAAGTGGGCCGACGAACGGCGCACTCCGGCGCGCAGTTAGGGTTACCATTTCGAATTTTGAAAAGTCCTGGCAAAAAGCAGGACATTTTCAGAAAAAGTCCGGACATATTACTTTTTAATTTTTCTTTTTTCAGCAACCATTTCAATTTTTTTCTTCCCTTCCTGTGAAAAATCCGGTGAAAGTCTAGACGGGGGCGTCAAAAAGCCAGACATGTCCAAACAAATCCGGACGGATGGTAACCTCTGGCGCAGTGCGCTCCTGTGGTAATCCAGGGCCATTGCGCACTTATCTCCACGAAGGCACGTTAAGGTGCGCGCGCGCCGTACGTGATTCTGCGCATCTCATTCTACTAGGGCTGGCTATATTGTGCTAGGAGGTTTATTTTCATAACAAAATAGCACTGGATGAAATCTTGCGCACATTCATAAGAATGTGCGCAAGATTTCATCCAGTGCTATTTTTCGTTGTGCTTTGAAAAGCTTCCATTTTTTAAGTTTGGCATTGTCGTGCCGAAACTCTGTCGGTCTACTCTTTTGGAAGGTTAATAGCTTAATTTTGCCCGCGGATCCGCCCGCGTAGAGGACAAATATTATCTTCCAGGAACATACTATATCGGGATAAAAAGTAACCTATGTCCTAACCCAGGTCAAGGGTTATCCGTTTGCCAAATTTCATCCAAATCCATACAGCCGTTAATGCATGAAAACGTAACAGACAGATAGACAGAGTTTCTTTAATAATTATAATATTTGAACCGTATGCAAAATATGCGCTTGAGCGTGGAGTTGCGGATACCAGACCGTTATATATATACAATACAAATAAATATGGATGGATTTCGTAGAGCTGTTTCCCCTTTCTTTTGAAATTATTTCAGCTCAATGATAATTCAGGGCCAGTGTGCGCTTAACTCGACGACTACGCGCACACGGGTTCCATATCACGAAACTTAGGGTTAAGTCAAGTTGTAGGTCAAGGAATCGAACTGATTTGTTTGTGGCAAACTGCTGACGCCATACCTTTTACTGATGCAGTTTTTCTGAATTTGGCATAACTTTCTGAGAAAAAGATTATTGAACTATTTTTGTATGGAGAAAATAATGTTTTTGTCAGTTACTTGCGTGATTCATATTTATTTAAAAAGAAACTTACTACAAGTGATTGAGAAAATTACGGTCAACATTTTCTTTCCTTACACTTAACTCCGAAAATTTGCTCTTTGGAAACTACAGGCACTTGAACATATTTAATTAGAGGTCATGGAATCGAACTGATTTTTTGTGTTAGAATGCTTTAGATTACAAACATTATTTACACAAGTATTTTTCTGAAATAAGCAACCACCACCAGCAGCAGCAGCTACCAGTCGGTATGCTTTTAAGCGGAAATTGCGGAGTTATTTTCAAAATAAATAGCGTAGAGTCATCTCAATTACCTCCTTCCCTTTTTGTGTATATATATAATATATGTATAATGTAGATATATATTATAGTAAATATGTATGTATGTGTATTATAAGTTTATATTCTGTTTAGGTACTTGTATACCTATTTTATTTATAAATACTTATGTTATCTTTTTAATATTTATTATTATTATTAGTAATGTCTGTTATTTAGAGCACCCGCCATCTTATCTCTTCACCACCCTTGGTTGACTGGTAGAGAATGCCTAAGGCATTAAGTCCGCCTTTGTATACTTTTGTGTGCGAGAAGTTTTAATAAATAAATAAGTACTTTCTGAGAAAAAAAAATATTCAATTCTATTTTGTATGGAGAAAATAATGTTTTTATCAATTACTTGCCTAATTTAAAATTATACTCGCTACTTAACTACCAATTTTATTAATTTTCATTATATTATTAGAACTTAAAGACACATTTTTCCAAGAAATTAGGAACAAAAATGTCACTAGCAGGGACATTGCCATGACGTCATCACTTTTTTGTCGGTAAAATGCATAACACATTTGTTAACCGACTTCACAAAAAAGAGGAGGTTCTCAATTCGTCTGTATGTTTTTTATTTTTATTATATTTTTATTTGTGTTAGCTCAGAACTTTTTTCGTTGTGAATCGATTTGGATGATTTTTTATTTATTTGATAGGTGGTGCTTCACATGTGGTCCCATTTAAATTTGATCAAGGTCTGACCCGTAGTTTTTGAGTTATCTTTAATACTGCATATTTTTTCCACTTAGTTTATATGGATGATGTGTTAATAATTTCCTGTCACTGTTATTTACACACCAAGTAGTGGTATACGAATTTGTGTGGGGTAGGTACCGCAACTAAAAAGTGAAAAACAAAAACTTTTTTACAAAAAAACAACCGACTTCCAAAAAAAAACACTAAAAGACGTGAAAAATAACTTTAATTTCGGAAGTCGGTGGCCTAAAACGAAAATAAAAAAAAACCAAAGACACCGAATTCCGAAATTAAAGTTATTTTTCACGTCTTTTAGTGTTTTTTTTGGAAGTCGGTTGTTTATTTGTACACTCGAGAGCAATGAATCCGGGTCACTTAAAGAATCCTAAAAATCTCGGAAACTAAAAATGCTAGGTTAATGCAATAAATTGTATTTAATAGACAATGTAATACTCCTTAAATGAAGGTATTAAAACTTCTTAGTTATTGTAAAGTTATATCATAAAAAAATCAAATTTGAAAAAGGGCCACTTTCGAAGATGGAACTACGAAATTACAGCATTTGGTTTTGCTTTTGTTTGTAATCTGTCATTTATGTGGGTACATAAACCATGTTGATAGTGCTCTATATTCATTATTCAAGCTGAAATTATGTCGCTTACGCCTGAAGAATGCACCAGAATACTTACAATGCTGGAAACCGGCCGGAGTCAGCGCGATACAGCCAGGACTGTCGGTGTGTCGCTGTCAACAGTACAAAGAGTTCTCCGACGTTACGAAGAAACTGGTTCTAACCTACGCAGACCAGGAACGGGCAGAACCAGGTGTACCACAGCACGAGAAGACCGATACTTGGTGAACACCATGCTTCGAAATCGCTTTCTCACAGGAACTGAACTCACAAATCAGTTTCGACGCCTCGGAGGAAGTAACCCAAGTGCATGGACAGTAAGACGTCGGCTTGCTGAATCTAACTTAAAACCCCTTAGACCTGCAAACGGCCCTAAACTGGAGCGTGGGCATCGTATTTCAAGACTAAGATATGCCCAGAGCCACGTAAATTGGAGTATTGAAGATTGGTCAAAAGTTATGTTCTCCGACGAATCAAAATTTATGCTCTACAAGCACGATGGAAGACACAGAGTGTATCGAAGACCAGGGGAAAGATTCAAGCAAGCATGCATCGAAGAAAAAGTAGCCTACGGTGGTGGGTCTGTACTTGTGTGGGCCGGAATTTCTTCTGAAAGTCGCACAGAGCTGGTGATCATAGAAAACGGCTCTTTAACTAGCGTAAGATATGTGGAAGAAATCCTCAATGATCACGTTGGTCCATTTATGGTCAATTTAGGTGAGGATGCTATATTTATGCATGACAATGCCCGACCTCATACAGGTAGGATTGTGAATGACTACCTTCAAGAGATGAACATTACTCGTATGGAGTGGCCAGCGCGCAGCCCGGATATCAACCCGATCGAGCATGCTTGGGACGAGCTAGGCAGATGCGTAAAACAACGAAACCCTCCCCCAATCACGCTTCGTGAGCTCAAAATTGCTCTCACAGAGGAATGGGAGAATATTCCCCAAAATCGTATAAGGAACTTGGTGTACAGCATGCCAAACCGCGTAAACGCAGTAATGGAAGCACGAGGAGGCAATACGAAGTATTAAAATTCAAGAAAATCGTAATAAAGTTCAAAAATTTCATGTTTCCTATTTTTGTTTTAAGGAGAGATCAGCAGCTTTTTTCTTTATGTAATTTTGTGTTAATAAAATGTATGGTGACTCATATTTTTTTTACTTTCATTTAAGGAGTATTACATTGTCTATTAAATACAATTTATTGCATTAACCTATCATTTTTAGTTTCCGAGATTTTTAACATTCTTTAAGTGACCCGGATTCATTGCTCTCGAGTGTATAAAAGTTTTTTTGTTAGCAATTTCCTGGTAATCCCTTATCACCTACTAATTATTATCCCCACCACCTGCAGTTACTTTAAGCTTATTTTAAGTTCTAGTCATTGATTAATTACTTAAGTTCCTTTCAAAATGGTTGAGCTGAATAGTGCTGATCCATACATCATGTTCGAGAACGGGCGCCGTCAGTAGGCACTGGTCATCTCTTAGCTGCCTCGGCTTATTTTAATTTCTGATTTGTTTACTATTTTTTGTTTTTATCTATTTGATTACGGACGCTTTTAACGTGCACGTCTTTCTACATCATTCTTACTTTGTATAATTTCAACATGAATGGTGTAACCAATTTTTTTTGTGATATGTTTATTTAAAAGAGTGTCCATTCTTGCCCGTTCTTTGCAATGGGCAACTAGCTTCATTTTTGTGACTGATCGACCCCTTGACAATTCAAAAGTGCCTGTAATTGGTTTATTTGAAATAAATGCTTTGAGTTTGGTTTGACTTTGAGCTCTTATCGTCAACATTACTTCTCAAACTAGTGAACTATCAAAATGGCTGCGTTTGTTTCTAATTTGGAAATTTTCGTCTTTCTTTGTAGAACAAAAATGTTTGTTTTTTTTCTTTGTTTTTTTCTTTCTTTGTTGCCTCTCCCTTCCTATCAGAAAGGGAATCCTGGAGATGAGATTCCTAGTTGAGAAAAAAGAGCGCGCATGCACATGACGATTGCAGAGTCAGGAGCGCAGATAAAGTTACAGGCAATTTTAGACTTGACGACCGAAAAGATTTTAAAAATAAATTATACAAACTGCAATGGTGGCGTTCTAAAACTTATTAGCAAATGGGGCTGTGATGGTGCGTCATCCCAGAGCTACTATAAACAAAAGCCCACTACTAGTGATATCATAACAGAATCATCAGTGTTTATGGTCAGTTTTGTACCAATTCGCCTTATGTTTGGCGATATTTTAATATGCGACAATCCACGTACTTCTTCCACTAACCTCTGTAGACCAATTATGTTTCAATTTACTTAAAATAAAAACAAAAGTATACTTAGAGGAAGTGGAACTAGCAACGGCAGAAGAAATTGCAAACTTAATACCAACGCAGATAGGTAACTATTGTATTTACTGAGGCGTTACTGATGTTATATGTATTTTCTTTTGTTTTAGGGGCATTTGAAATCGTTCACGATTTACACATGACAATGTTCGATGGAAAAGTACCACACCCCTTGCTGAGACACATTCCGCTGCTAACTGCAACATATGCTTGAGCACTCCGAAGGATATGAACAAGTTGGACAAAGTTTATAGGTAATAAACCAGTCAATGATAATATGTACAAGCATGGTTTTAATCTCCGCTCCACATGTGGTTGAGATGTATTTTACATATATTTTACGATATGGATTTAAAAAAATGGCCGGCTAGAGGCGATACTTGAGAAAATCAAGAAAAGAAAAGACAGCAAGAGTTTTTCATTGTGACTGGTTTGTTGATTGATATTATCAAACAAGGCTAAGTGACTAGTAATGACGGCAATTCAGCTCGAAGATTCTTTAAAGATTATGGGACGTCTGCGGAGATAACGGGAGAGGCTTGATAAAGCGATTTTCCGTGATACTGCGGGCTATATCTTCTGGGAGAAAAAATGAGAAATTACTGCAAGGAAACAGCGGAAATTTATGTCCAACTGTACCTACCCTTGGTACTATATGCTATCGAGTGTGCATAACCTTTAAGTACATGGTGCAGATACTAGCCAGCAAGTCTCTTTCATATACATTGGTATGATGTCTGAGGAAGCGTCAGAAGCGATGAATAAAGACTTCCATTCAGTTAGAAAAAGCATACAAGAAGAATTTGTAGAATTCAAACAAATAAAGATATCATACACATTTTTTTTATCAGCTCTGATCCATATATTACGCATATCAGACCCAAGTTTTCCAAAATGCAGAAGAAACAGATATTTGTAGAAACTGAATATACAGACGACAAATCTTATGGACGACAAAATGCCCAATGAATTTGAAGAACCTCCAGATCCGTTAGCATACATACCTTAGATTTTGTTGATTTTTCAATCTGTAGTATCCCATTATTATGTAATTAAATCCTACCATATTTTTAAGTTCTATCTTATTAGTAACAATTTATTGACCTGAAACCTAAAAATATTCTTGGAATGTTCAAGTTCATGTTGGAATCAATATTACCTACGTATTTTATTCGTTAAAATACCGAAATCTTTTGTAAATATTATTGTTGCCATAATTTTTAAGCAGACAAGTAATGGATAAAAAAGATTATTTTCTCCGTACAAAAAATAATTCAATATATTTATTTCTTAGAAAGTAATGCATATTCCAGAAAAACGACTTCAGTAATAGGTGATAGTAATAGCGTCAGCAGTCTATCACAAAAGAAAAAAAACAAATCGATTTCTTGACCTTTTGATTAAATATATTCAAGTGCCTGTAGTTTCCAAAGGGCAGATTTTCGCATTTTAGTGTACGGAAATAAAATGTTGGCCGTAATTTTCTCAATCACCTGTAGTAAGTTTAATTTTTAAATAAATATTAATCAAGCAAGTACTTGTCAAAAACATTATTTCCTCCATACAAAAAATAATTCAATATTTTTGATGTATAAACATCTTAGCGGTCGGTCTACGGTAGGGGCTAGCTGGGACTTCGAGCGTCAGATGCGTAAGCGTAAGACTTCGAGCGTCAGATAACGTCAGCGTAAGACCCGTGTCTATGTGAGCGCGTGAACCAAAATGATGCGAGCTCACATGTTTACACATCAATTTTCGTGAGTGCCAAACCAACTTCCACCGATTTTTTTTTCCTCAGAAAGTAATTCATATTTCAGAAAAACTACATCAGGAAAAGGTATCTGTAATGTTATCAGCAGTTTACCACGAAAAATCAGTTCGATTCCTTGACCTTCAACTTGACTTAACCACCCTAAGTCAATGATTTCTTGATATGGAACCTATGTGTGACGGTACGTTAAGGTGTTCTTGCACAACATATTGAGGTACCGATTGAAATAAGAAGTTTCTATTCCTTCAGGCTGGTATTTTTAAAAGGAAAATGTTCCTATAAAATACCATATACAGCACCGTTGCTAACTTTGTGTGACAGAACAGTGTCTACGATTATCATTTGTAACGCTCGCTCAGGGAACTAGCAGAATTAAACACACTGAATTTTTTTTAGCAGATTCAATAAAAATATCAGTAGACGAAAAAATATTCTGACCTTTCATCCAAAATACAAACATAAAGCACCTGTGCTCTTTCGTCTTAAAAGACGTATCTATTTCCAAACAAAAAAGGGATAACCCTTTTGGTCCTGATATCGAGAGATGTAGTACCATTCGGCTTAGTGATTTCATGGATGACACGCCTTCGGTGCGGCGCGTGTGTAGCCCGCGGCACGTACGACAGAGCACAGATGCAATCTGTTTACTTTATAAGCTCCGCGGTCGACTTCACTAAGCCCATAGAATATATAGTATAGAGGACTTCTTAGTAAATACGATTTATAAGTATTCCTCTATATACGTTGACTATCTCACGTATCCATAGACAATGGATGCGCACGGGATTTAGAATGAACATGAAATCATCCCTTACCTATTTCTAAAAAAGCAAATTACAACCCACATTTCTTTGTGGTTTGTAACTTTATGTGTGGACAGACATTGAATTTATTTTGGATGGGAACTATTCAGCTGTTCTAGCATTGATTATTCTATATACAACCGTAACAATGTAATTAAAGATTCTGTATTTTTCTTTTTCGTAGTTAATAGTGAAACTAGTTCTACTTCTAAACAATGACTGGGTTTACCATGATCAAACACACACACACACACACACACACCACACACACAACACAACACAACACACATACACAGACACACACACCGCACACACACCACACACACACACACATTGACACACACATTGACACACACAACACACACACACATTTGTTAACACATTGTTAACCGTTTTCATTGTGCCCAATGAAAGATGTTCTCAATTCGACTCGTATATTCTCGCGTACACATTTCGATATTCACATGTCCAGCCCGTAGCAATCGTATAAACTTATGACGCACAATTCTGACTCGTAATTTACCAATATCACACTGAGTTGGACTTAACTTTATTACTATCAATTTCAGGTAAGAAACATTTACGTCAAAGCGTGGTATATAAACAAGGTATCCGTACATACATATATCGTGTCGTGTCGTGAGATGTAAAGAAAAATATGTTGGCACGAACAAGTGGTCGGGAGTCCGCGCACGTTCGCCGCGTCTTCATCTGCATTGTACGAAACGAATGGTTAAGGCTGGACCACACCTAATGCTAATGAAGGAAATACATTTTTAAAGACAGGTATTGTTTTCTGCTGAGATGTGTTTATGAGAGTCGCCTTAAAACCAGCAGGTTTACCAATGTGTGCAAATTTTTTAAGAACGCGGAAATATTTCCATGTTACTGTGTACTTGTGCTTAGGCACGCTCCGAAACAAATTCAAAGTAGGTAGGTACAGTACACCGGTACTGTACTTGGCATCTGTCTAGGGCTGTTTACAAGTGTCAACCTGGAATAAAAGCAAAGCTGGTAGCCAACAGGATTTATCAGACCTATTCCAGCACTTAACTGGGCATTGGTAATAAAAGGCATCTTATGAAGCAGAAGGAAATGCTATCCACCATAACTAAATTAGGGGAATGTTGGGAAAGTTAAATGCTCAAGCTGATGAAACGTGTTTTTTTCCAAGAGGCATTTGATTATGTCAGGCTAATTTTATCGAACTCTTCCCGTAATGCACGGCATCTAGTGTGGCCTAGCCTTTAATTCCCCACGATCCGGCACGATGCGTGTCGTGCCCCGGACTAATTCCTTATACTGAATTATCAGTTGCACTCACAATAAATTCGTTTTCACCTGCTAATAAAATGCTGTGCCCATCTCTATTTCTCGATGATTCGTTTGGTGTTAGTTAGTATACATACGACATAATATATGTTGTGTTCAGTGGTTTATTGCACAATCTTGCTATTATTTTTCTTATTAAAACGTCAATTAACTTCGATCCTACCGTGACTTAACTGGCTAATATTATTTTATATAAAGGTTTGTAAAAAATCAGATAAGACTCAATACACACTATCAAACATTGCAAATAACGTGACTATAAGTTAGTGCTAATGTAAGGAATGGGATAGCTAGAATCCTGTCGCTTAGAACATAAAATATTGCCTAGGAAGGTATTCCAAGTGCTGGGACGAAGCCATTCTTTGCTTATATTATATTGTATGATGCAATAACCCTTGTAATTCATCGAGATGTGTAAAGGTCCTCAAGTGCTTCAATTGTTACATTACAATATATGTATAACAAAGAAACATTGTGACACGATTTTCCGCATATACACCACGCTTCGTGACATCGTGTGCAGTGTACCCCGCGGCATTTCCTGACCCTATTCTAGCGACTTGCCTCTCGTTTCGCACTGCATGTTGAACAAACTCAAACAGCTCTTCTTTACACGTTCTATCTGTCAAGTCACGTGGCACGCTCGTGCGTACGAGGTCATAGTATAAACAAAAAACAAAGGCCGCTTCAGATTAGTCGAGAGGGACCTGCAAAAACCAGCTACCTGCGCCCCCGTCATATTGGGAGCTTATTATAAGGATGCCGACTCGTCCGCGTCTAAAATGATGAAGCCGCCTCAGAAAGAGATAAACTATACAAACGAGACAAACTATTGAAGGAAGGTATAGAATACTACATCGTTTCTAATTTGAGGGTTATGTCAAAGGCGGTTGGAAGCCGAAACAAGTTATTTAAATTCGGCTCTTGTCTCGAAACTGCTACGCCTACGTCCTCGGCCACAGGCAGACTCAACGCTGACTTATTTTTCTTTTTTGCATCCGAATGCAATAAAGGATAAAGGCGAATAGAAATAAATTGGCAACAAAATGCTTCACGTGATAGCGGGGTATGCGTGTGACCAATAAAGTAATCATCGGGACGGGCGGACCAATTACGGCACTGCCGACTCATTCGTTGGCGATCGAAAATTAAAATTTAATTGATGGCACACTGGCCGCCGCCGCCGCTGCGGAGCGTGCGCCGGCGCTGCAGCCCCCGCCCGCAACACACTCTGGTCCCATAGAATGGTAATTCAATTTGCGCTTTTAAACCACCAATTTTGTAAGTAATTAAGCCCCGTACGTGCTCCTCGAGCTATGCACGCGTCGCTCTTTACATTCTGTTTCAGACGATAGCTTTCTCTACTTGACAACTACCGTATTGTATAAGAGTCGTTTACTTATTCACTTACTAGTGGACTGGACAATCGTCGTTTGTTCCGGACTAAGGATTCCCATATAACGACAAGTTAAGTGGCTGGAGTCGTGGTTATCCTATAAATGGGTATGCAAATGTAACTTTTCAAACGAGCTATTTTCGCGACAATGATTGACTGTTAAATGGGTATAAACACCGGAGTATCAGCGTACCTCACGGCGTCGCTGGGACACGGAGGCGGCACGTCACGTCCGCAGGGACTTGTCCTCAATTACTCATATAGCCGACTTAAAAAACGCGCGACACGTCGGTTTTTTACCGAAAAAGGATCGCCGCGTTCCATTTTCACAAAGAGTAGCCTCTGGTTAAGGCAATTTGTTTTGGATTGTGCGGCGCGGATGAATGGCTCGGCGGCGGTGGCATGTGCCTGCTGCGCTGCTCGCATACTGATGAGCTGCGCCGCCTGGCCCGCCTGCCTCCTCACATAGACAGGAGCTCCCAATTATTTCTGTTTTCTCTCATCTATTGTGATATACCGACTTTTTTGGCGTCTCGTTTGTCGCACGTATGCATACCTCCATTAGCTCTCAATGTATTATTGTACACTGAGTTTTAAACCGAAAGAATTCTCAGAAATAAGTTTATGTACTCGGTAATTGTACATCTTAAAACTCGCACTAGAAACACTTGAACAGACTATAAAACCGATTCTTAATTAATGGTTAATTGCTTTTAAAGCTCGTCCGTAATACCTATAACACAAGATTAAACTGTGTGCAATTTAGTCTCATTGAGCATCCAGATTATTTAATGCGTCCGGTTTTGAGAGGTGAAAAATAAGAACCGATTGGGCATTTTCGAAAATCGATTAAGAAAGACATGATTAAGTACTGGAGTTTTTGTGCTCGTACTTTTCTCTCGTGGGGCAATTGTAGTCGGCGCATTGAGTTAAAATGTTTGCATAAACGGATATAAAGCAATCCCTCGGTAAATAATTACGTTAGCGCGGTCCCTTTTTGTTGGTTACCATAACGCCATAATTAATTCCATTCAGCTCCACTGTCAAGCAATGTATAATACTGCGAGATATCTCGTACGATATAATGGTATGCTTCGACGTCAGCGCACCGGGAGATTAATGTTACGAACAATATTTTAAAAGATGGTTTTAAGATAACCTTTAAGATTTACTCTTTCGTAATGGCTTAATTGAAAAAGTCAACAAACATCACTAAAAATCTGCCATAAAGATAATTCATGCGAGCGAGTTGGTACGCGACACGCCCACCGACGCGATTTAATTACAAAATCAATAATCGAATTGCGGAGGCGAGTTAATTGATTGTCTCTGGATACGACGCGACGCCGCGCTATCGATGTGCGTGCAGCGGGTGCTTGCAATAAGAGTAACGTAACGTCTCTGATACCTACGGAGTGCTGAGAGGGGAAGGTGGCGCAGGCATATCGCTTATATCGAGCTAAAGTGTATATATCTTTCGAAAATGATATATTTTCAAAGTAATTACGTCTGAAGGCGGAGTAGTAAGTGTGCTACGCGACTGCTACTACGCTCGTAGTACCTACTTACGGAAGAAAAAGTTGACTGAACAGAAGAGCTTTAGTAGGTTTTATATGATTAATATTTGGTTCTTTAGTTTCATATATTTGGAGGCCATATCATTTCTGATGCATCACTGTCTCTCTCTCTCTCTCTCTGTCTTTCTGTTCATATTTTCGCTAGATGCGGGAATCACAGAACCGAAGTCGAAGTGGCGGTGCTTGGTCCAGTAGTGGACGTCTTTCGGTTGAAATGTTGATGATGATAATTTCTAATACTTTCCATACGCTTTTTAGAATGTACTTACTGAGTTCTGAATAAATTATGCAGTGCAATCATAAGTTGATAAGTATTTGCGTGGTGGTAGCCATTCCTAATACATTTTCACGATAACTTTACATATCAAGGTAAAGCTTTGAAACATGTATTTCAATTAGCAGTAACTGCTTGTTTCTCTTCCATTTACACTAACTGTTTAGTCGTTATATTATGAGTAACAAAACCGCGTCCGTTCGTCTGGCGGTCATTAAAAACGCATCAGCGTCATATAAATTATTTTATTAAATGTCTATTCACACCTTTGCCCCTGAGCGTGTCTAATGGATCGGGGCCTTGCTCGGGTTTATTGCTTTTCACATTTCTGGTTTATAGGTATTTGGTAGAAACTCATTTTGTGGCAGCCACATAAGTTTATATTGTGATTATTATACAGACAAACAAAAATGCTACCGAAAATATGTAAATGGGTGGTTGGTAAAGTAACAAACTTTCGACATTTCAGTAGCGAGGCGGGCGTAGTAAACGCCTACTTACAAACTGTTAAAAAACCAGCCAAACGCGAGACAGACTCACTCACGAAGGATTTCGTACCACCACCGTACAATATTTAACAATACATATAAAAATAAACACGTTTCATTTTTAATTTTTGTTGTTATAGCGGCAATAGAAAAACAAACTCTGTGAAAATTTCAAATATCTACATATTACGGTTCATGAGATTCAGCCCGCTGACAGACAGACGGACGTATGGACAGCGGAGCCTTATTAATAGGGTTCTGTTGGCACCCTTTGGATACGGAACCCTAAACAAGGAATTCTAAAGACGAGTTCTGTAAGAAACAAAGGATTTTTAAATCCTGAGTAATTATAAAGATAATATCCTGAAATTATAGAGATACCTGTTGATAGAAGATAAACATATAACAGGTACCATTTAGAACAGGATTACTAGATCCACCTATCGCTATTACTTGTCAGCCATTTGCGGCAGTAAATAAATTCTTTCCGAAACAATATCGCAGTATATTCCACTTTTTACTTGTCTTTACGTAGAGCTGTATCTGACTTGACAATATAAGTAGTTTTGACAATATAAGTTCTGCAAGTATCCTTGCCATTTAAGAATGAATCGTCTTCAATTTCCCATTTAGTAAAACCTTTAACAAAGGGAACGTTTATAGATACTTTATTTAACAAAAATAAACGTTCCAGAGCTTGGTATGTTACTTTTCATCAGATATAAGAAAGTTATTTTCGTCTAACATTTTAAATTAAGGATAATTTATAATTAATCGTTGTATCGATAAATCTTGTAAGCGATTATTATGGGAGGCTTTACGATACAAGCATGTAAAAATTAATGAACGCTGCTTACATCAGCGGGTACACGCGTGCTACGTAATCGTCCGTTTAATTAGCAGATAGTTAACTTGGAGTTTCTGAACAGGTCTCTAATGTATTAGTTGGAAGGCTTCCAACACTATGCAGAAAAAGGGATGTGTTCCACTCATAGTAAAAGCTTTGGAAATAGTGGCTGCCAGCAACTTTGCATATCCATTTACGTTGAGTTACGTATTTTATCAAAATCTCCGTTGGGAAAGCTCTAATTAGTTCCATGTCAACTTTGAGACATATATAAAGTCAAACACCACCAGTTTCGGCAGAATGTTTTATATCCCCAAATGAGGTAGCATTTGGTCGCTTCAGTTAATTAGCGCGTAATTATTTGATCCGTTATAATTTCACTTCCTTATCCAGAAAGGACCGAAATTTTATACGTCTACACGATTTAACTCAGTAAACGTAAAACGATATTTTAAATAATTCGTATAATTAGTAAAAAGAGGCTGTTAATTTTCAAATATGAGAATCAAAGAATAATTTGTGAGTAAAGGCTAAAATATCCGTTTAAATGGGTGCTAGTGTTGTATCGGTTACAGCTGCGGAACGATTATCCCTCCACGACATTCGCTTCACTTGATACGATCTCGATTCTCGATTGAGCCCCACTCTAATTCACGCAAATTTCATCTTTGATTTCTATCTTGCTAATTGAATGCTGCGTTTCAGGTGTCGATTTTTATCAACAGAACTTAATATCTGCACCATTGAAAGTTAAACGTAAATCAGTTTATATTTTTCATACTACTTTTATATGTATAAATTACTTCGCACATACCTTCAAGTTGGACTGCTAAAAATAAGCTTATGTATGTGTTTTTAATTATAGTTTGTCTCAATTTATTGGACACGTGAGCCTTTTTAATTTCGTATATCTTTATAGGAAGTGAATTCAAGATATTATTTATCGATTAAGTAATGATAAATGATTTTATTTCTGTAAGTAGGTTTGTATAAACAATTTTACACGTCAATCATTAATTTTAAACTAGATGAGGTCGCCGTTTCCTATCTGACTACTCTGAGAAAAAAGGCCGAAACAAATTCAGAGGTCTCTTTTAAAGTCCAGACATAATCTTGGTCAGATCATGTGAAGACCATGTAGATTGGTATCTGAAATGGTCTTTTGAGAAAAGAACCACACAGATTGAGTGGACCTGTCCAGTCAGTGAACGCATTTGTCAGTAATCGTGCAGCTCAACTCAGAACAGAACTCAACTCAAAACTTATTAATTATTATTGACGAGTAGTTGACACTTTTGTGATTAAGAAATTCTGTTCAAATCAGTTCAGATGGTTAATAATAGCTAACAGAGGCCGTACTATGACGTGTTCAAGCCAACATTGTTCCAGCGTGAAAGAGAGACGGAGCTATATATGACCGATAGCACTATCCCTTTTTCTCAATGGAACCATGATGGTGTTAGCACTTCATAGTAAGGCAGCTGTGCTGTATCTACAAAAGAAAACATCCACTCAAGCTCTTTTAGGTAATATTATAGATTAAAGTATGAACAACTGCGCTAAAGTAGTCGGGTGGACCATTTTATACAAAGCCAGAGGTAACATCGTGTAACATGGAAAAGCCCCCGGTGAAGCCAAAGGGCGTCGAAAACAAAGCAAGCCTGCACTCTGTGGTAGGCAGTAAACTAGTTACCAGTTAGGACTGTTTTGTTGACGCTTACTGTCCGTTGTCTCCGTGGAGCTGGTGATACATTGACTCGTAAATCTCGGGAACAACTGGGCGTCCAATTGTCCCCGGTGGTCTCGAAAAGTCGTAACTAACGCTACCATCTATGGATGTATACAGAATGATCTATGTAAAAATCCAGACGATTTTTATATAGATTTAAATTTTGCGAAAAACATGTCATTGTCTTTATCTTGAATTTTACTTTACACGTACTTTCAGATGGTAAAGTTCCGAAACAATAATATTTTCATCGCTCTTTGACTTTCATCTTGAAATTTGTCGACAAAAAAAGAGGAAATTATTTTTATGAAGATAAAAACATGAATTAAGTTTAACTTTTGTAGTTACACACTTTAATAACATAGGTACTTATGCATTTAAGTAAAACCCTTAATTGAAAGCTATCCTTTTTATTAAAGTTATATTCTTTTTACTCGTTATCATTAAAGAGCAAAAGTTGTTTAATTCACCTTAAATCGATCACTCCCGCGCAGTCTGTCGGTTCAGCGTATGAGTCAGGGATGTTGCTGGCCATAAAGTATGTTAAAGGAATCAGGTTTTGAAAAATACTGATGTTACAATTCGATATTAAACTCATGTTAAAAGTATGAAGGCAAGGATGGAACAGATTGATCTGAATTTATATTTGAAATAGCCTATTTCTTTTATAAAAATCTTTATTTCGTGTTCTTAATTCCGTACTGGGCCGCGTGGTGGATTATGGCCCACTCCCTCTCACAGAGAAGAGGCCTGTGTCCCAGCAGTGGGAACGTTATAGGCTGATTATGCTTATGCTTGTGCTACGTGTTCTTAAACAAATGCAAATACAATATTTGAAAGAGCTTCGAAGCAACATTTAGGTAGAACTTGCTCCCTCCACCATTTAAATGCTCAAATCGTCACAGAACAGTATTTTACCATCCCTAATCGATGGCAATATCCATACCGGTAACAGCCATCACAAACTTTTGCAACTCGCATGTGTTTCGATTGCTTTATTACTCGATTTTACGAGAGGGGTAATTGACGGAGGTGGTGGTGGGTACCGTACCGCGTGCAATGACGACTTACGACATTTTAACTGATGGTATGATATTTTAGATGGTAAAATTATAGGTAGAAGGTTCAAACGTCTACAGCTGATATATGCATAGACAGACCCAGGGATTTGTAGCTATAAATATATAATATAATAATACATTCCATTTAAAATTTTCTAAGGGGCCTCTGCGAGTTGGCCTCGGCCCCTCGTACGCCTTCCAAAGGTCTGGGACTTCATGGTCCCGAGATATGTTACTAACATAAAAATAAAATAATAATAAAACATTTATTTTCAAGTATCATGGACTCATCCATACTAATATTATACATTCCAAAGTAACTCTGTCTGTATGTTACCTTGTCACGCCTAAACCACTGAACGGAATTCGATAAAATTTTGCATGGATATAGATGGCATCCTGGGGAAGGACATAAGTTACTTTTTGTCCCGGTAGCACGTTCCCGTGAAATAATTTCCGACATCCACGCGGGCGAAGGCGCGGGCAGAAGCTAGTAACGTTATAAAGCTTTGGTTTCAGAAAGCGGTGACACAATAACGCCTTTCTAAATACAATTCGTTTTTGATACCTTAATGTTAAATACTGGTGAACATTACAGATCTCATGACGGCCATTATAATATGGTGGAACCACTTCTAGGAAACCGTAGCTTTAGTAAGAGGCTGGTCAAACTGCAGCTGAAATTGATTCAGATTACAAGACCCTTGGGCAGTGCCGTAACTGTACCACCTGAGGCCCGTGGCAAATTTATTGGATGGGGCCCAGTAAAAATCGTCACGTTGTAATTTGATTTTAATAGATCACTGAAGTAGTTACCCAACAGTATTACTGTGTGCATTTTAGTTAAATATTGGTAAATTTAATTTTCAAAAGCATAAGTATTACATATTTATATAAAAAAAAAACAATTTAATGTTAACAATATATTTATTAATAAAATTCTTTTCTCCGAGCTTTCTGTTCCGCAAAACTATACAATATCAGGCCATAGAATTTTCAATAGACGAATAGCTAAGTTACGTAGCCTGTCTTGTCCCATAGAGTTCCTTTATTGATTTTAAGTACTTACCTATATAGAATTTATAATTTTTAGTAAACGTTGTTAAAAATCTTAGGATAGTTCTGAGCTCGCGGCCTCTCGGGCTGGGAGCCTCTCGGGCTGGGGGCCTCTCTAGCCGGGGGCCCCGCAGGGCCGAGGGCCCCTGGCATTTTGCGAGCCCTGCCACCCTATAGTTACACCACTGCCCTTGGGTAAGTACATAACATACGGGTGTTAATAAAACATTTTCACTCTGTGGCGTTATCTATGCAGACTCTGCTGCATATAAAATACAGAGGGAGTACATGATTGTACATAATACATGATTGTACATGATTGTTAAGGTAGGCAATACAATGAGGTTAAGTTAAATGTATTTGCAACTATGTAAAGCCAGTTTCTTTAGTGGGCCTTCTACATATTATATTTGTATATTATTTTGTAAAGCTTGACGTGTCTTGTCCTCTACGTGTAATTTTGCAACACCTGTACTTTGGGTGCGTTGACACATTACACTACATTTAGTGTAATGTAAACTATTGTTTCTTTGAAAAAAAAAAACAACTGATTTCCAAAAGAAACACTACAAAGTGAATAATTACTTTAATTTCGTAAGGTGTCTTTGGTTTTGAACCGACTTAAAAAAATGGAGAAGTTCTCGATTCGACAGATTTTGATTTTTTATGTGTGGTGTTGTGTGTGTGTTGTGTGTGTGTGTGTGTGTGTTTTATTTGTATTTTCGTTTTTTGTCACCGACTTCCGAAATTAAAGTTATTGTTTACTTTGAATTGTTTTTTTTTGGGAGTCGGTTGTTTTTTTTTTCACCTTTTGGTAGAGGCACCACACACAAATTCGTATACAACTACTTGATATGTAAATAACAGCGATAGGAAGTTATTAAAATACATATAATCAATATATTCTATAATATTATAATCTTTGAAAAAAAAACGCATTATTGATCTTGATCAAATTTATATGGGACCACATGAGAAGCACCACCTTGAAATACAAAAAGAAACATCAAAATCGGTTCACCTAGAAAAAAAAAGATGTGGTAAATCAAATTAAAAAAAATACATCGAATTGAGAACCTCCTCCTTTTTTGAAGTCGGTTAAAAATAAAGGCACTCTTAAAGTGATTCTTATTTCAATTGCTGTGATGACAATCATAAGTTTATCTAGCCTATGATAAATGATTTTATTTCTGTAAGTAGGTTTTTACAAACACTTTCACACGTCAATCAACATATTTTTTAAACTAGATGAGGTCTGCGTTTCCTATCTGACTACTCTGAGAAGAAAGGTCCAAACAAACTCGGAAGTCACAGTCTCTTTTAAAGTCCAGACATAATCTTGGTCAGATCATGTGAAGACCATGTAGATTTGTGTTTGAAATGGTCTTTTGAGGAATGAATCACACAAATGGAGTGGACTTTTCCAGTCAGTGCATGCATGTGTCAGTAATCGTGCAGCTCAACTCAGAACTTAAGGAGCTCAACGATTCGACGAACAACCTAGCTAGTAGAATATACAAATAGTATACATTTTGTAATACATAACATAAACATAACATCACGCCTGTATTCCCCGAAGGGTTAGGCAGAGGTGTACCTATAGCACACCCACATTTCGCCAGTTATGTTTAAGTCCCATGTAATAGGGGGCGAGCCTATTGCCATCAACCGGGCACAAATCCAGACTCCGGGCTGCTACCGAGAAATTCCAGATGGTAAAACCCAATAACACTTTACCCGACCCGGGAATCGAACCCAGGACCTCATGCTCAGCAGTAGCGCTTGCGACCACTAGACCAACGAGGCATTTTGTAATAAGTTGGTTATATTAAGCTTGACTATGGTATATTTCATGAGTATGAAATTGGTGAGTTTAGTATGAAACTGCGGCTAAATTGGAAGTTGGGTCATCAAGGACCATAGGTATTTCGTATTTTCTAAAGGGTGATACGTTTTTCCAGTACTTAGTTTTCTTTTTTTGCCTCTGTGCTGCCACCGATGACGCTGTGGAAGTGGCGAAGTTTTGGGCCAACAAAATTTGCGAAAAGTCGTGCCAGCGACATGAAGAAGAAGAAGATTTTTATTGTAATGTAAATGGATGTCTGTGATGGATAATGCTGAATTACTCAGAAAATCTTTCAATTCTACGAGCTTTAACATAACAGCCACGTATATCAGAGACTATTTTAATTAAAAATTACCAATCTTCCTAAGTCTTAATGCACCTCATTATTTCCACACAAATAAGCTACAAAACGAACACCTCACGCAATGCAATTTAATCGTATATAACGCCGACTATACAATAAAATGTAATTACGAATTACAGAATAGATTGCTTAATCAATGCGTTGCGCCTTCACGCAAATTAACAGCTATGTCAATTGAGTTGTACAGACGAACAAACCGTTAATTATTGTTGTAATTACTTTTCGAAATTATGTTATTAAGCTTAATGAACTCGCGTACTACGGCAACACAAAGCGAACAGAAATACAGAATTAACATTTGCTGTTCTCGCTAAAGGATTATCGAGCAATGGAACTCTGAATATGTAGCCCTGTTTATGCTAATTTCTTTCACTTTCAATTAGATGAGACAGTAACTAACAACTCACAAGGTGCACAGCAGTTAATCGTCCCTTATTTAGCTCTGTTTAATTCTCGTCAACGACGCCACACCGCGATCCAATACATTTCTCTTGATAATTTAATTCTTCAATCTTGTTTAATGTGAATATACGAGACCTGTATATATTATTTTCTGGATTCTATTACTATAAATGTATCTCGTTCTGTGGAGGGCTGGCTGTGGAATATTTTATTTCGAGATTAGACGTACTGCGTAACAAAAATAGAAACTGCTAATGGGTTTTGATGGCATTTCAATAGGAAATAGCGAGGGGTGTCAATTAGGTAATTCAAAAATACGACTGGGGCTGAAAATATTGATGGTAATCGTTTTTGTTCCATTGCATTGCAATTACCGCCAATTTCGTCAAATGGAGTTTGAAAATAAAAGCATTTAAGTTTTTTTTTCAGGAGCAATCTCCCTTTCAGGATAGTCAACAAATATCTAAGCGATACTCCACAATACCCCATTTAGAGTGTGGCCACAATTTTTTTATTTCTTTCCTTAACAATAAGCTTGCGAAGGTTTCGAGCTGATTGACCGCGTGTAAGGAGGTGGCCGGTACGCCACGATGCGCGGGCGCCGTGACAGATTCGATTTGTCCATTGTCCGGTAGCGGTAACGATTCGTTACGGGAATGCTCGGTTGTACCATCAAACGAAGGTTAAACATTAGTTTGTCAACTTTTTGCGTAGATAGGCTTAACCATGGTTTATACATGGTTTCTGTTATTCACGGTTTGCTAATTGAGGAAGTTATTTATTTAATGTTTGAAGTGTTTTGACATAATGGACTGCATAACTAGGTACATAACATGAGTAGGAGGTAAATCATATTGTTTTGTCAGTCACAAATGATCTGTTTGTTCTACTTCTGCGTACGTGACTAGTTTGTTATGGTAGACAATAACAGATTTTTTATAATGTGACATCAGATTTTAGTATCAAGATCTTGAGCCCATGAACCTATTTTCTGTTATCCTTCGTCCAACAGTTATCTCTTGGGAAATACTTTAATCCTCTTTATCTATTCGTTTCAAAGCCTACATTTAGGCAACGTTTGCTGATATACCAACCATAATTGGTGTATCAGCAAAAGCTCAAATTAAAATTGAAATATGTTTATTTGTATAAAAAAGGTAAACAAAATTATAGATCCTTAATATTAATAAAATGAACGCTATTTCTTGCCGTCAACGACGTATAAACCTTCTAGAAATAATTTCTAATTCATTAATAATAAAAATAATAAATAAACTAAATTATATTCAAGATTTAAATATACTCAGCAGATGTGGAGACATGGCATATGAGCTCTACGAAAAGTGTGTGGACTCGAATGTGTTAAGGCAGATGATTCCTCACCTCCAGTAATTAACATTGACGTTTATGTCAATTTATAACAAGTTTTAAGTTTTAAATGCATAGGATTAGAATGTACTTGAACTTAGTATATGGGTGTAGAATCAATTAAAGCTAACCCTTCGGTGCCGCCGACCGCAACCGCCACGCAATCTATCAGTGGCATCGATTCAATTAGCGGTAGAACAATAGAATGGCCGCGCGTCCGGACCCGGCCGAACACCGCCGAAGTCGTCCGACCGTAAACGAACGCTATTACATTTTATAACCAAATCCTATTGTTTGGGAAACAAACAACATTTGCTTACGGATCAGTGTGCCCGTAAAGTTGTTCTCCGTTATGTTAATTCAACTTAATTTTCTGTATCGTTTCACACATTTCAGTAAGTACTTCCTTTAAGCATATTTTCATTTAGACACATCAGAAAGAACACATGCATGACGAATCTTAACTATGATGGCTGTATTTCAATAAATTTCCGTGTCCTATTATAGACCAGCAGCTAAGCAAGACTTAACTTTTCCCACAGAATGTCAACATAGATACGTACCTACTCCTATAGTCAGATACTGGTGCCGATTCTCTTGTACACCGAACTAAACTAATTCAACTATCACTAAAATTCCTTACTTTTGGCTATGAGAATAATAAAGCTATTCTGCAAAAAATAATCTCTAAATTTAAAAATAATTTTGACGTAACTAAAATTTTATTTGACAATCGCGACTCCACGTGGTACTTGTTTGCCCTACCCCGTGATTTTTTGTTAGAGCCGGAGGCACGCATGGGGGCAGCCTCGAGGTGTTTTTTTTTTTTTTTTTTATACCTTCATGTAGAGTTTTAGGGGTTTAAGGGGTTTATAAAGGGGGTCGAGATTTTCACTATTTTTGCGATAAGACACACCATTTTCGAGATATAAGCAAAATAAAATAAAAAGATACAGTACTGTTTTTGCACACGAAGTCGATGTGTTGTGGTGAATTTTAGTTCATAACAATTCATTTTATTCCACACCTTTTTAATCGCGATTAAAAATAGCCAGATTTAGTTACACAACTAAAATTTTAGGTGAACAACGTCAAATTCAGAATAGCAAAATTGACATTTTCACTAAACTAATAATTCGGTGCCATCTTAGTGCTGTCAAACTAAAATATAGTTAAGTTGTGTCACTTTAGTCTATTTCAGAATGAGAAATCGTCGTTTGACAGGATTAACTAAATTTTAGTGATTTTTAGTCTAGTTTAGAGAATTTTGTGACAAGATAATCGGCACCAGTGTCATGCCAAGCCTCATATTTGCCCAATGCCCATCGCAGCCAAACATTTTCCATAAACATAGCCAGAAACCCCAGCAAAACAAAAAAAGAAAACAAACAACCCGTAATTCTTCTTAAAAGATTTTATGTTGTGTCCAATTACAAGGAAAGTACAAGACACATATTTCACACGCACACTTAACCTATTTCTGTATCGTACCACGAAATAAAAGAACACTTCGCAAATCGTAAGGTAGGTATGCCGTGATCGTAAATCGATCGAAACGACTCTTATTTCAAACGTCGGCAGCATCCAACATGGCGATCAATAAAAGGAGCTGAATTTATCACTGCGCGGTAGTGCTAGGATGTTTTAATCTTTCGGCGCGTGGGCAGGCCTTTAAGCTCACATTAAGTTTCGGCAGGACAAGATATTGCCTGTTATGCGCTGATTGTATCGATAAATCAGTGAGGACTTTCTGTTGGTGATGGTTTGTTTTTTCATTTTAAGTGTTTTTTTAGGTTTCAGGTAAGTAAATGATTGACGATGCCACTTGGGTGGATAGAGGCTAGGAATCGGCGGCTGGCGACGGCGCGTGAAATGATAGTAACATATCCCCACCATTTTCCGCCATCGAAGGTGATAGTCCTTTTTTATCATAGACCACTTTATTTCGAATATTTCATTTTAATGAAGCGGAGCGCGTGCAGCAATAGTTTGCAGCTCTTCGATTGTCCCAATTGATAAATTAAATATCATATAAATTTCAAAGGAAGTAATTATAGTTGGTTTGACTTCACTGTTGTTACATACTTTCATTCATCATAAGCAGGGTAAGGGACATAATAGTTAATTATAATTAACTATATGTCCCTTACCCTGCTTATTACAATAATTATTGTTCAGCTAGTAAAAAATTGCTGTTTCATACAAAATTGCAATACCTACCTAGTTGTCTAGTAGTCAAAATGGTAAGAATTCGAGCGTCGGTGTCCCTAATGCCGTGTAGACAGCTAAGACGACGGTCTACATTTTGACGAATGATTCAATTTTATTAGCATTTATTCTCTTTCTAAATAATAGAAGTAAGTAGTAGTTTTTTTTTAAATTATATTAGTATTAATTTTTTTGTAGGACCAATATTCCACCTGTTTATAACTCAAAACATCCAGCCAGCCATCAACATCACCAGTTGAATTTATAACTGCACGGTAACACTAGGATACTTTTAATCCTTTCGCATGGGCGAGCTGATTTAAGTTAAACCCACATTTACTTTTGTCAAGATATAAATACTGCGTGACTGGATGCACATTGACTGGTCATGCTGTATTTGTACTTACGATAAACAATTTAAATGTTTTTATATATCTATATACATAAAAATGAATCCCTATTTTCCTTGGTCACGCCATCACGCGTGAACGGCTGGACCGACCTCACTTTTTTTTTTTTGTTGTGTTCGTTATTGTCAGGAGAAGGATCTTAAAAAATTAAAAAATAAGGAAGTTGATCGGAACGTTACAAAATTTAAGAAAACTTAACGCCAATATTAATTTTACTGTCAGTTGTTTGAAACAACTGTCAGCGATTGACAGAATCCGCGCTGCAAATATCGTTTAACACAGATGGATCGGTTGATAAATGAGTCGATAGTTTTAGTTTTAGTCAATAGTCAAAACTAAAACTAAACTACATATGACATTCATAGTTAAGACAGGACAACGTCTGTCGGGTCACCTTGTATATTATAAATTAAAGTCCCTTTTCTGTGTGACAGCGTTGTTCTCCTAAACTGCACAACGGATTTTGATGTAGTTTTCAAGATCATCTAGAGAATTTATTCCGGAAGGTTTGTTAGTATAATACTTTTATATTAATATCACAAGTAATAAAGAAATTTCTATGTTTTTTCAAGTCGTAAAAACCGTGCTAAACAGGGAAAAGGGGGCGTCGCGCTACTATTTGTGTAAATAAGTCGGGTGGAGACGTAAGGCGCTCTACGCTCCGTAGACTACGCTTCGCTACGTAGGTTCTACGCTCGAAAATGAAGTGGATGGGTAGCGCTCAGCGCTTATCATCATCAGCCTAGCATTTTGCAACTATGTTTGGATCAGCTTCTAGTCTAATCATAGCTATGAAACTTTGAACGTTGAATACGATAATTAATATTAATTATATATTATTATACGTTGAATTTAATATTTTTAATTAGGACAATTAAATAAAGTGATAACGAATTGTCTCACTACGCTTTTGGGTTAGGTATAATAAGCAAACTTATCAATGGTGCCGATTCTCTTGTACACCGAACTAAACTATCACTAAAATTCCTTACTTTTGGCTATGACAATCTTAAAACTATTCTGCAAAAAAAAATATCTCTAAATTTAAAGATAATTTAACGCAACTAAAATTTTATTTGACAATCGCGACTCCACGTGGTACTTATTTGTCCTACACCGTGAATTTTTTTAGAGCCGGAAGCGCGCGTGATGGTCAGCCTCGACTTGTTTTATAAGGAAATTTTCACTTTTTGTATGGACAATAAAAAAAAAAATTACCTACATGTAGAGTTTTAAGGGTTTTATAAAGGGGGTCGAAATTTTCATTATTTTTGCGACAAGACGTACCATTTACGAGATATAAGCAAAATAAAATAAAAAGATACAGTACTGTTTTTGCACCTGAAGTCGAGGTGTTGTGGTGAATTTTAGTTCTTGACAACAAATTTTAATCCACACCTTTTTAATCGCGATTAAAATAGCCCGATTTAGTTAGACAACCAAAATCTTAGGTGAAAACCGTCAAATTCAGAATAGCAAAATTGCCATTTTCACTAAATTACTAACTCAATGCCATCTTAGTGCTGTCAAACTAAAATATAGTTAAGTTGTGTCACTTTAGTCTATTTCAGAATGGGAAATCATCGATTGACAGGAATAAACTAAATTTTAGTGATTTTTAGTATAGTTTATAGAATTTTGTGACAAGAGAATGGGCACCAATATTTCTTCTACTGAAAAGATCAATTTGTAAACGGACCTTATTTAATCACCATAATTTCTCAACTCGTATAATTTATTTAAAACTACGTAAATTAAAACATTACATCAAAAACGTTGTCTTAAAAAATGAAACAATTTAAATTATAAAAATAACAATTTCGTTCTTTAGTTTTCCAAGCAATATTCTTCTTATAATTACCTTAATACATTGTAGTCTAAACAG
The DNA here is from genome assembly GCA_916610205.1 of Griposia aprilina. Classification (NCBI taxonomy): domain Eukaryota; kingdom Metazoa; phylum Arthropoda; class Insecta; order Lepidoptera; family Noctuidae; genus Griposia; species Griposia aprilina. The sequence goes on along the minus strand of OU744294.1, from coordinate 9,836,275 downwards.
AAAATAAGCAGATTGATGGCTTGTCAACTTGTGATTATAACAAATGCGATGTATTGAGAGGTCTGCGTCTGTGCAGGACAAACAGCGCTAATTAAGTATGACTCGAGTGATTAATCGATCGCTAATAACGACAACTAAAATTAACGCATTACAATATTATTAATTGCTTGTCAATGTGAAGTGTGATTACAATAATGGATTGTCCATCATTTCAGACAACAGCTGTTTTTGTTTTAAAACGTTTAATTACAATGTATCTGTCTATACCTATATCATAGAATAAAAACGTTTTTATTTAAACTTTTCATTTTCACTAAAAATGTTTTAATTTCTTGCTTTTTAGCTGTGGTACCTACCTTCTTCTTCTTCTCCATAGGTACCTACTACGCTTTGGAATGAGTAACTAGCTTCATCTTTCTGACTGACCGACCCCTTGACAATTCAAAAGTGCCTGTAATTGGTTTATTTGAAATAAATGCTTTGAGTTTGAGTTTACCCCACACAAATTCGTATACCTCTATTTGCTATGTAAATAACAGTGACAGGAAGTTATTATAACATCATTAATTTAAACTAAGTGGAAAAAATACGTATTATTGAAGCTCACTGAAAAACTACCCAACCAAATTTATTAAAATTTATATGGGACTACCCCTGAGGCATACCCTATCTATTAAAAGAATAATTTTCGAAATCGACCCCCAATATTTGTCGGAGGTATAGCTTAATAAACATACAGACGATATGAGAACCTCCTCCTTTTTGAAGTCTGTTAAAAACAGCACTTTAAGGAACCTTTAAAATTTAAATCCACAAGAAGTTTGAGCAGACTTTTGTGAACAGATGTATTTAGAAAAGGTTACGCATAAACGACAAAATAAACCCAAGTAGAACTACTTATGTAAATAAAACAAAAGAACACATACTCGCTATTGCAATTATGATTCGCAAGCTCATCCAGTCCAGTCATTAACGATCACAGGATAATTACAAGAAATAATATCCACCGCCGATAAGCAGACTCGCTAAGTGGCCAACACTAAAGCCCTTTGCGAAACGCGTAATGTGTCATTACATTATACTCATTAAGCTACCAGTTGTCAAAAAGATAAAACTAAGTTTAATCGGGCGCAGACATTAACGTGTGCGTCGTTATCGAAGTAGCTTAACATTTCAATTAAAACCACGATTAAGAAATTAAAGGTAATGAGTGGTTCGAGGTGCCGATTACACTCGCCACGGGATTTACGATGCAAAGAAGTGCCGTAATTGGCGGCATTTAGAGAAGCGTGTTTTAAAATTTTAGAGGAGAGACGGTGTTTTTACCTGGAGATTGTTTAAGAGATAGGTAAGGGTTTGAGAACTGGCGACTTCCAGCGCGATGGACAGATGACCTCATTAACATGAATGAGGACAGGTAAAGATCGAGCCTAATGGAAATTTTATAGGTGCCATTAAAGGAAAATGAAAAAAAAATATATAAAAGTGTCAAAGTATTTTGGTTTCGGAAGTCCATGGCCAAAACGACAATATTACTCAGCATGGAACAATCCAATTATGGAGATGAGAATTCAGTATGAAATGTAAGGTCATCGCAATTGTATAGCATTACAGGAAATAATAACACAATCGTGCTCGGATGTGATAGGTCACCTATCAGGAAATATGTGATTAATTGTTAATGTAGTGGCCAGACCAGGTTGCAATTACAGACATTTTAAAAATAAATGTTGTGGGTTAAGTATGTAGGAATCGCTTCCCAGAGAAGACCGCTAATACTATGAAAATTCTATAGCGCATTTCCGGAAGATCTGGACTGGTGATCCCTTGTCTATTATTAGGAAAGGACTTGAAAGAAATGCCCGTTTTTATATCATGAATAAAATATACGCGTTGACTTGAGAACCTCCTTCCTTTTTCGTCGGTTTCAATACGCGTTATTTTCCATGACAATTTCCACCTAGCTCCATAGCTTTTTCAGCTTATTTAAGTACCACGAAGCTTATTTGCAAATGCTGTATTTAACAAAAAAATAATCTTTTCTCTGAGCAGCTTCCGGTCATTGACCCAAGTGCATCAAACACGAAGTAATAAACAGCAAAAACACGAACAATTATAAGTTATGTGAACTTTTACTGCTCACATCACACCGGCATACACTTTATGTGCATTTTTTATTGTAAAACGTTTTTAATGACTTGTTTAAAATTTGGAGACGTGCGAACGAATGGGTTTTAAATATTTTCTTGAGATTGATTTATTATAATGTGCTATAAGAAATAATTGTTGCTGTTAATTGTTCAGCAATATTGGAGTTCCAGACCTGGGGCGAAAATCGAAAAGGTGAAGTGTTTTACAATAACGAACAGGTAGGTAAAAGCCGCTAGATCCAGTCTACAAACACTTTTACTAAAATAATACGAACCATAAAAAATAAGGTCAACCAAATACTGTCAATTTCAGGAAAACAACCACGGAAACTTATCTTTATTCAAAGATATTTAAATATCCTGTATGCTTGTCGATTTTCCCATTGCCGCCAAACCTAAGAACTGTCAATTTGGTACACCCAGATAAATATAGCTCACTTAAAAAATAACATTTTCATGTCCGGTTAAGCAGCCGACAACCTCCTAGGTTGACTACCGAGAAGCTAAAAAAAAAAAAGAACAGTATTTTATTTGAACCTTCACCTCACCTGTTTTATAAACAGCCAGTACATGAAGAGGTTGCGTTTCAATAAATAAGAGTGAAACCTACACTTTATGTAATGTTTTTACATCAGTTACTTATGTACGCACGTCTCATTAAAGTGACATGAAAATAGTAGGTAAGTACCTCAACCTGCGTTTACGGCAACTACAACAAGACGTCTCAAATGTATAGAGATATTTCAGAAGTTTTACATAGGAAAACATAAAAATGTTTCGCTAAGACACGTGATACGTATTAGGTTCTGAAGAAGTTTAGAGAGTTGTATCCAATTATTTTATAGTAAATAATGGGCTTTAGGAGCAGTGGTAGCCCAGTGGTATAGACCCCGGCTTAAGAGTTGTAGGTCGTCGGTTCAGACCCAGGCAAGCGCTTTACTTTGTATAAATAATTTCATCTCTCAAACCGTTAAGGAAAATATCGTGTGGAAACCGGCATGACCCACAAACAAAAATTTGAAGACAGCCCACTACCTCTCGAAGAGAGAAGTTCTGTGTCCCAGCAGTAGCAACATTATATTATGGTAATGAGCTGTTTCATAGATTGTGAATAAACTTATAAGTAGTTAAAATATACATACAGTCGAATATTATTCCTAACATGGTTTTCAAATAAAACTAGTATTCCTGTTAGTCCCTCGGAGTTAAAATAAAAATGAGAAGAATAACGGGTCATGGCACTTACTATAATGTACCTAGTATTTAAAAGTGTGAAAACACTTTCTCGATCTTGACTAAGATCATCAGGAGACTGAAACACTCATAGCACTTTCCACAAACACCTTTCCTATAATCAAGCTATCCTTCAAAGACTCCTCTTATTAGTACTACTGTCATTTCTCTGCACATTGTAGTTATTCTGTTATGCATTGTTCGACATCGGTGCGCAGACTCCTCTCCATATGCACCGCACTACTCGATAATTGGACCTCGCTAACTTATCTGCGGTGCGAATAAGGTGCTCGACGAATCGCTTTCGATAAGAAGCGATTATTGTTTTCTATGGACGACTCTACTGGAACTAAGTTCTCTTTAAAAAAAAACTGTTTGGACCTGTGTCAAGCTAAGTTTTGGGAAGATGACTTCTTCAATATATATTTTTTATTTTAGTTAAGAGGTATCTGAAAAAAAAATACAAATGAGTTATGTTAACGACTTATCTTACTGCAAGCTCGTCATCGAGAAATCACATCAAAAATATGATCATACTTTACGATGATTATTATAATGATTAACTGTGACTGATTGCTGGACCGTGATATATATAGCTGTCGATACGCCGCGCGCCGCCGCCGTCGATATCGCCAGAGGCCCTGTACCGACCTCTCTATATGGATATTCACCAAAAACCGTTGCAAAAACTCGCACAAGTGCGTATGTAAGACGGGCAAGGCTTACAGGATGACAGCGCGCTCGCGTCGGACAAAGAATGATACAAGAAATAATTACGCCCATTGATCGGAGCTCATTAAAATGGACCAATGGGCGTCGGCGCGGCAACAACTACAAAAGGAAAACGGCACGGGTAGGCACAATTTGCCGCGGCGCCGCCGCCGCCTGCCCTTTCTTATTGAAATAATTCAACTTATTCAATTAGATACAAAGCCGTTATTCTCAGGAATTTATAAATTAATCGTCGTTTGTACAGAGGTCGACTCGCTCGTTAGACACGTTTTAATTCTAAGCACGGACGCAGCCTTGGATCAGACGCGCGTCAGTTCCGCGGAGGACAATGTTGCACTTCAGTGCTTCCATGTTTTTTGCTGAGCTAAGCACAAAGTAATTTGGGTCCAAGAAGTGATATCCCATCGAAATAAAATAAGACTATTTTTTTTTATGTATCTCTTCTGATGAGACTGAAACATAAAATAATGGAAATATTTTGCAAATAGTAACCGACATTTTTATGAAATATTAAAAATATGAAATGAATAACTCAAAGAAACTTTTTTTAATCTAACTCCTTTTTGATTAACACTTCAAACAAACTCGTTGATGTCTTTACTACGAGCCTATGGCACAACATATTGGTGACTTGATTTGAGTTGCTCCAGGATTTTTTTTCTTGGGGTTGTTGAAGTGTATGTCATTTTTAACCGGCTACTATTAAAATTAATAACTACCATTATTTTAATTTAAAATTATGAAATAAAAAGCATAAGATATATCGCATGTCATGTTCTCTTTATTTCAATCAACCTTCCCAATATGTCGTGAAAGCCTTAAAGCCCTAAAGCCTTAAAAAAATCAGCACAACCAAAATCAAATTCGATAAATCTTAAACACAGTTACACAGCAAAACAGCTGTGCGCGGCGCGTGCGCAGTATCGTCACACGCGACGCGCAAATTGACGCGTGACAAGATGGCCGCGGAATAATAACGCGAGTTAATGAGACGCCCGCAGTGGCCGCACAGCCCCGGAGCAGACCTGCCGAATATCATCGCTGTCAGTACGTGTTTAATGAGACCGGAGGAAACGTTTAAGATAAGCGTGTGTTGGACGTTGCATGCAAAGAATTTGGTGGGGAGGTTCCGATGTTTTATTTTTGGCTGGTGGACTGAACTAAGAGAAAAAACCATTTTATGCAAGGCAATACTTTCTACTCAACTGCATTCATTGTAGATCCGAAGATGCAGGTAGTCACAAGCTACTTCCAGATTATGGAATAACACTTGTAGGTATGGGATAGATTTTACGTGAGACTTACAATTAGGGCCCTTTGCGAGGAGAATTTTGATCTGAAGCAATAGCAGCTTTGTCTTAATTATGGATAAGGAGTCGCCCGTACTGCGCCTACGCGACTCCTGATAAATATCTATGCTTGTTTGAATAATCTGTGCTGACAACTTTGCGCAATAAAAAGGTGTCAGCCTTCGGAATTCAGTGTCGCGGGATCAACTAATAATCTTTGTAACTAATGGAAAAATCCAAGTCAATTTAGTCCGAAAACTTTATTTGGAGTTTTTAAAGAGCAGGCATTGTTCTTTCAGGTATAATACAAAGGGTGAGATCTTGTGTCGGACACGACTAAATGAGGGGTCTTATAGATGATGAGACAAGATGCTCCTTCAATACCTTATATTATAAGTTATAATGTGTGTCTGTGTGTGTGTGTTTAATTGAAAATACATTAACAAGCAAGTAAGCCTTTCTGTTAACGACCATGTACTTACGTAGGTACATGCCACTTGCTCTTAATGGCTTTTATATTACATGTTAGGGACTTGTAATTATATTTGGCATTCAATAACTCATGACCATCAACGCATCGTCGTTACCAAATTTTATTGCACACAACCATTTTGGCAACGCACGCCTTCTTCGCGATACACATAAGATACTAATTAGGTAGGTACATACGATAACAGTTGCGTTCGTAAACTTGCAATCAGCATAAATTCTTAATTATTTATAACACACATAAATAAGGAGGTGATATTTACAATATGGTGCTGATACAGAGTGGGTCAAAGATTTGGCTGTTAAATAAAAGTTAAAGCAGGTTCTTGAATTGAGGTATTAAATTAACATTAATTGGTAAGTGCTATTTTTGTACTGTGTTCCTCAACAGCCTACGCAAACTACCAAATAAAAACGCGTTAAAACACAAATGTGTAAACACAAGAAACACGCTAGATTATGAATCGATGAACGTAGATCTATATTATTGTGTCTGACTATCTACAGGCAAGATCAAAAAACAAAAAGAAGACCTACCAGTTGCTACTTAAAAATAGCTGCTCTCAGAACTCAAATACCAACCAGAAATTGTGAAGGTACCTGACTACCTACCCCATTAAATATTCACGTCGCTTTACCAAAACAAAAACGGATCACGTCCTTGTCGAAACGAAAACAAAAAGTGGCGATGTTAGTTAGTCTCACGTACATGATCAGCGACCAGTTTTTGCGTGCTCCGTATCAATGGAGCTGAATGGTTCGACGGCGACGCAAAAAGCGATTCGCCGCGTGTCGCCATTAGTATGTGTGGTGGCGTCCGAATGTGAGCATTAATTTATTGATAATATTGTATTGAATAATGCACGCTTCGGAACGCTGCGCTGCCGCGCTGTACTGAGCACGCGCACGCTTCCGGCGTCAACCAGATTTCGGTAGCGGTACAATACGTGCCGATTTTATTAGCACACATTACGTTGTCAATGCCCGTCTGGTTTCCTGGTGGTTTCACTTTTTTCTTTTTTGAGGTTTCTTTTTTATATGGCTATTGATGAATTTTTACGACCTAAGAAATACTGGGAAATACCGTTACCGAGCCTGATTGGATGGCAATCAGTTTAGGTAAGAACATTCAAATGGAAGCACTGGATAATTGAATGTAAATTGTGCATAAAATTTATATTATACTGTTGCTAATTAGATTTTAATTGATTAGATATTACTGCGTTACTTTAAACTCGTCTATAGCCAGTAACATTTTGTTGAATACTTCTAAAATATTTCATTGGTAAATATAATTCCGCAACATACAATATTAAGATTAACAATACATCATTTCAATACCCTTCTTAAGCAGGTCTACTAGCGCCACTCCTTTAAAATAATATTATTTCGTGACTGAGAAGGAGTTTTGAATAACGGCTCAATAAGCACCCTCGGTAAGGGTGTCTAGAATTTTTAATACCTTCTATAAACTTTCATATTGAGAACGAAGCAACAAAATACGATCTAGAGGAATGTGGCCGCTTTTCTTCAGATCGAATTTTGTTACTTCGTGTGTGAATGTTTATAAAAGGTATTAGAAAATTCTAGACACACTTACCAAGGGTGCTTATTGAGCCGTTATTCAAAATTCCTTCGCTAGTGGACCGGTGCACGGTGTGCGCCCTCCATAATATAACATCACGTCTGTAGTCCCGGGTGGGTTAGGTAGAGGTGTACCTATAGTACCTCACTATTAATAATAACCAAAATATTTTCTCCTTCGGCTACTCTACCAATAATTTTTCCAAATTACTGGAAAAACCCGTCCAACTATTTATGAACCTCATTGTAAGGAGCCACGAAACTGGCCAATAAATGGATGACGCCAAGGAAACCGTAATCAGCAAAATGAACTGAAATGTATGTACCCTTGGTGTGGCATTAATTAAAATACTTTGCGGCCATTGCGCGGCAATCGGGCATGCCGCAATCTGTCCCAGGCATTTGTTAAAAGACAAGTTTTGATAAAAACACCGATTGCGACGATTTTTCGTATAAACAAAATGTTCGCACAAAATAAAGGTTAAGAGCATCCGATAAATCTTTGTCCACCTTTTTGTAGTTGCTATGTTGAACATAAAAGTCATATTACGTTTTTGTTATAATCCTTTTTCGATGTTATAAATTGAACTTGTTTTTAACCGACTTCAAAAAAAGGAGGAGGTTCTCAATTCGACTGTATGTTTTTTTTAATTTTTTTATCTGTGTTAGCTCAGAACTTTTTTCTCAGATTTGGATGATTCTTTTTTTATTTGAAAGCTATTGCTTCTGATGTAGGCCCATATAAATTTGATCAAGTTTTTGATTTATCCTTATAATACCTACTGCGTATTTTTTCCACTTAGTTTATATTGATGATGTTTTAATAATTTCCTGATACTGTTATTTACATATCAAGTAGTGGTATACGAATTAGTGTGGGGTAGGTACCACAACTAAAATGCGAAAAATAAAAACTTTTTTGCAAAAAAAAAAAGGACCGACTTCCAAAAAAAAAACAAAAAAAAAGTGAACAATAACTTTAATTTCGGAAGTCGGTGGCAAAAAAAGAAAATACAAAACCAAAGGCACCGATTTCCGAAATTAAAGTTATTTTTCACTTTTTTTTGTGTTTCTTTTGGAAGTCGGTTGTTTTTTTTTGTAAAAAAGTTTTTAAGATGATTATGGCACTTAAAAAATATTTTATTTGGCTGCTTGTTCTTTGAGATCCCATTGAATAAAAGATTCGAAACCATTCGGGTTTGTTCACATGTAAATAGTCGACTGCTAACAATTTTTCTCAGTTCTTCAAGCATTGTTGTTGTCATTGCTGACTCATCAATTAGGCAGAGAATTCGCCATTTCTTTTTATGTTGCATGATTTTAACATGTTTTAAGATATCACGAACCAACTGACAATAAACTGAACAAACACAACCATGTTATCACTGTCCACGCAACGACGACATCGAAACTAATTTAAATATCAAAATGCATTAAAAGTCAGTGGGCACACGCGGCGCTCTTTTATTTATATTTAATTAAGTCCAAATTAGAGCAACAAAAAGGTTTTGAAAAAGTCCGGAGTACGAAAGTATTTCGTATATCGAAGCTCGTTTTGCATACGATCCTCGGTGGGAAGGGGGAGGGTTAAAGGACAGCCGATTGACAACCACGACTCATTAAGTCAACCAGATCGATCGAGACCTGATCAGATCAAATTTCCAACTGGCTTACTGAACGCGTTCGTATCACTTAATGTAAAGTAAAGCTTTACGGAGGAAGGGCCATGGCTAAAACTGATGCGTGTTGTTTTTAAAAGGTTAAGGCTTATGATAAAATTATTTCACAAAAGTTGAATGCTAACCCTAATAGCATTTATTGTTGGCGTTTGTTTGGGCCACGATCACGTGCACGTGATCCAACCGAGTGCCAGCAGTAAATGCTATTAGGGAAGTACGTCCTAGGACCTAGATCATATATAAAGGCTGGTTGATAGCATAACAGACTTTTTCACCTAACTAGTTACAAGGAAAAAAAAGCGTAGCCTTGAGCTACGTTACATCTAGATAATGAACAAAGAAACATGCACAGCAGCAAACGATAAACACAACCTGAAAGGATCCGTAGACCATATACTACACGCCTAATGAAACAGCTTCGAACTACAAATCGAATGCACAATTTATCATTCAGCTAAAGCTGAAGGCATCATTTAGACTGACCGAATAAGCCGACCATAGCTGCAGCGCCTCTGGTCTGATATGACAATGATTTATACATTGTCAAGCGAGATATACCATATAGGTACCCGCGGCGGGCGTTACTTTCTATATTGTAAGTTTTGTAACGAGTTTGACGCGTATCCAGACGCAACTACGATTAATATCTGTCTGAAGCACGTCCAGTTGCGTTCGGATACATAACTTTATTACAATAGCCTTTTTAGCATCGTTTGTTAGCTGATTGATTTGTAATGTCGTATATCGGTTGTGATCGTGCAGGAAATGGTGCGGCATAAGGGTTATCGCTGTTCGGGACAAAGAAAGGGACAACACAATTCAACGCTATAACAAAAGGAAACTGCGGGGTAATTACGTAACACACTAACAGTAGGAATGGGTTTCATTTTGACAGTTCAACAACATTCATTGCGTTATTTACGTTGTTGAGTGGACAAATTTTTCGAACACATGAAGTAATGGATTAGCAATAGGCTTCAAAATGATTCAGATTGTGATAGAGAATGTGTTACGTAATTAGGCTGCTGGTATACTAGGATAAAGTAAATAACAATGAAAGTATTCTGCCATTATTCCACTAAAGGTCAAGTTTTCTTAAAAAGCAAGAGTTCGTACTTTGGAGTTTCAGGTCGAGCGACAATTAAAAAATGGATGGAATATTATTGTTAAGTTTGCGAAAGGTACCAATACATTGAAATCTTTAGAATTTAACAAACCATGTTCACATTGTGATAGGATATATTTAAACATCGCCTGGAATGAGATCCCGGGGAGTCAGTAATCCTTTTTATTCAGTAGAATGATTTATTAATTTTACATTACGAACGTACACTGGAATAAAAATAAATGGACCAGCCATCATGCAAAGAAACAGGTAGGACTCAACTAGGTGCGTATAGTAGTAGGTACGAGTACATACGGCCTTTGTACAGGGCACTTTCTTGCGACGCATTCATCGGGGACAATTACACGAGATCGGAATACCGACAGCATCTTGTTTTATTTATTCAGGCAATAAACCGAGGGACCCGGAATCTGCGGCATCGGGCCTCGCCGACCGCCGCGCCGCGCCCGCGCAACAAAAACCTGACTACATATACGCTGACCAGTTATTTGTCAAAAATAAAATTATGTTCTGATTATTATTTCAAGCAAGACGCGGCATCCGCCGGCCAGAGGGTGCACGATGCAGGCGATAAAGCGACAATAAAATATATAAATAATTCATTTCGCAAAGCTGAGTATTGATTCGCAAGAACGTGTTTCAAATGTTTTATTGTCAGTGGTATTAATAAATGGGGCAGATGTATGGCCCGTTGTTTTTCGCTGCCATATGATTGCTCTGCTTGGCAGTTCAATTAATAAAAATCAAATTTGTTATTTTTCCAACGATGACGGTTCTTTGTATGTGTACCTGACTTGTTCAAAGAATTTTAAGATACTTCTGATTGCATGTTTACTGCTTCAATTACAGTGTGATGTTCTTCGATAAAATTAAATATTATTTTCTTTATATTTATCGTAAAGATTACGGAAAAGTTATGGGTAGTTATCAGAATTGCTTATTACCTGTAATACCTGCTACGCAAGGGCAAGAGACTACGGCGTTTGTTCTACGAATTGTTTTTCGGAATCTAATATAGAAATTATTATCCCCATATAGGGATGCCGGTAGCACATGGGCATACCTAATATTATAAAAACTAAGACGCCATTAATAACATGTATTTCAAGACCACGAAGCTGGAAGGTTGTCAATACAATATAAAATGCATTACTTTATTCTAATTCAGCGCACAAATGAAGCAAAAACCGACTCATCAACAAATTCTACAAATGATCATGATCGGCAATGGCCATTCATTTATAAATCCTTTCATAAAAAAACAAAATTGTGTCATTACAATTCTGTATTGACTTCGAGACATACCGAACGCGAACTCGTAATTACTACTGCTGAAAAACTATCGCGTATTCTTTAGTTTTATTATACTATAGTACTCAATGTATGTACTTTTAGACCAATGAGCTGATAGCCTTAAGGTCAGGCTCAAAGGTAGGCGGACCTAGCAGTTGAACCAAGGTTTTCGAGTCATTTCTTGTAGGTACAACCTTATTCCATGTAGATGATGTAGAAAACGTTTAAATTACTATTTCAACTGTTCCTAAGAACACATGCGGGTAAGTATTTAAGGGCTAAAGTAGATCAGCCATTAAAAAGGCATTTAAACAAAGAATCGAGCATTGCACTTGTTTTTTTTTTAGCTTGTGTCTTGACGGCCGGTACGCTGTTGCATATTGCAGAAAAATAAAATATATTACAAGTATATTAAACCAAATTTAGATGAAACCAAATTTTCGGAAACCGAAATTCAGTGAGGGGCTCATTGATGATAAATAAAGTGTCGACACCAAAACTATTACATTGTGTAAGTTACAATAATTAACTTTCTAACAGACCGCGGAACAATGACATTTAATTACTTTCTTTCATTTCACCGCACTACATGATAGTGCGGTGTAAATAGGGTTACCATATCTCAGGACTTTTCCTGACAGTCTTTAATTACGTTTTCGACAAAATCTCACGACTTTTCTATAGAAATCAGACTTTTTATCAGGACTTTTCAATTTTCCATATGGTAACCCTAGGTGTAAAGAAAGTAAAAATAAAGTCTGCTCGTACCGTACCTCTTAAGGGCCCTAATTCACTATGACCACTTAACGATTCCTTACTTCGAAACCACGTCAATTCCTTATCTAACCACGACATCTGCTAATAACGTATTCTCTATGATACAATGAACAAAACCGTTTCTACGTTCTTTACAAGACACGATATTAACGTGGTTTGCACGTGGTAAGATTACGCGGAGAATAATAATTACCCTATAGAATTGGGGCCTAGTTTGGTAAACTTTTTTTTTTTTTGTAATAAATAAATTTATTTGTATTTTCCGAAAACGAAAGGGTACAAAATAATGACTGCTGGCTCAGGGTATGATGGAAAATAATTGTTACATTGGGGTTTGCGTTTAATAATTTTAGGGGCCTTCGGGTCACATTAATGAGGTCTCGTGCCAGGTAGGTTTAACTATGTATTTGCAATCATTAGTGAAGATTTTACTTCACAAACTTAATAAATGACAACGCATAGCTTTTAAGAAACAAAAAGCTCTACATATCAGAAGATTACCTCAACATCAATTCAAGTCCCTTTGCAGTAAGATTCACTTCGAAAAAAACACGTCAAGGATAGTCCAATTACATTATTTATAAAACGTATGAGGCGTACCTACATCAAAATTAAATAATACAGTGGTTGGGATCAAAGGGGCCGCGGAATGAAGATTTGCCCCACAAAATGTCAACAAGACACTGTTCACCGACAAAGGCGAGGCAAGCAGCTCGTGACCAAGGTTGCCACTTGACACTCGTGAGGAAGGACAGGATTGCCCTACAACCAAAATATTTATTCAATCCTTTTACCGAGTCCCTTTTAAGGAATGGGTAGAGCGCTAATACGCACAAAAAATGGAATTTACTTGTCACTAATTGCTGTGGAGATTTAGCGTTCAAACGAGATCTCTGTGGAGATTTAGCGAGTCACGTAATCCTCAAAGCAACGTTTGTACGGTCCGGTACCGGTCTAGGAAAGCCCTACTTGTTCTTATTTTGATGGCGGAAATTATCCAATCTACATTATTACTGACCTGAAAGTTCTAGGTTCAACTTTACATACTTAGGGCTGATAAGCTACTGATCCGATACACCTGCGTTTTATTTGAGATCTGTTTTTGACGAACTTTTGTTAATTTATTTTATGAAACGTTAATCAAAACAGTATTTTCAATAATTCAGACAAGCAAGAAAATTTCAAGCAATAAGGACCTTTTCTTTTTGATTTTCACATAGTTCATACTTTTTGTGACACCCCTTAGCGTGCTTCAGGGGTCGGGTTGTCGGGCATTCGCGGCCCGCCACGCTTATTTCACAGTAATCGGTTAATTGCACCCTTAACGAGTGCCACTATCGACCGCAGTCGCTTCCACCAGTCACCACTGACCCGAACAAGACACTTTCAATCATTGCAGCAGACTATAAATCTTTTAATTTAATACAAATGACCAGGTCCAGCCAATACCCACCACCAGCCCAGGCCAGGCCAGCCAGCCAGGGGCTCCAGGTAATATACCTAATGGCCGATATTTGACCCTTTCGTTTCTGAGAATATAAGCTAGAAATTTGTAACTTTTTTTTTTTTAAATGTACATAGGTAATGTTACGTCAATGCTCCTGCACACAGACGCGACGCGACAGCGCAACTCAAAAGCACCGCGAGGCGCGCGACGAGCGGTGCCTTTGTGTCGTGATGTCGCGTCGCGTTTGTTTGTGGGATACTTTACTCACAGTTTTCACTCTACAAGTAGGTCAATTTCTAAAAAGTAAGTATGCAATGCATACTGAAGCTGAATAGAGTCCACATGACTGTAGATAAGTTAATCGGAACTGGTGGGAAACAATGTTTATAAGACATAGAAATAACGCATGTTACGGCACGAGCAAGTCTAATAAACAATGCATTCAGAGCTTAGCCAGTTAAAAGCACGTAACTAAAGTTACTCCATTCTAAACTCAATAACTTCCACTTAATAAGTATTTTGCATAGCCGCATATCTCAGTGGCGCAATGCGCTCACATTTGTTGATAAATATTGAAATTTGCGTTGATTTCCATTAGTGCGTACTGGACCACACACGCCGCGGCCTGTTTGTTCCGTGCGAGCGCGATATTTTAACGGTTTAGTGCGCATATTAACACACATGACATGTGACGACGGCGCACAATCTCCTTTATCTCCCCAACAAAGAATTCGATTAATCCTTGATTAAAATAATTAGCCATTCGCTACGGAGCGGCAGCGCACGCCGACAGGATACCGGCGACCACCACCCGAACCAAAGCGAAAAATTAATGAGATAACAATCAATAAGAAAACGTTGACATAAACTTTCAATTGAAGTCATAGCCAGAAACTTTACGGCTTATATTATATACTCTTCGTACGGCAATCGTGACAAATGTGACAGCACGAAAATTAAAGTTTAAAAACATAAGTAATTTTGGTTTTCATTTTTTTTTATATTAATGCGTTTTATGTCCCCATATATTGACTGTATCAAAACCTATATGTATAAAATATACCTACGTAGATATATAGCGGTGTTGTTGAAGCCGGTAGCAATAGAATGCAATGAAAAATCGTTGTAGCTTTACTTAGATACATATTGAGACCATAACCATTAGCAGCGTCGGCCAGATCAACATAATTAACCGACGATTAAGATTAACTGATAAAGGTTAAGACGCTACTAAAATCGTAATGTAATTCGTGTTTCATATGTACTTAACTACTTACCCATATCGCTATGAGTTGCACGAAGTGCGGATGCACCTTCTCTTATCCAAGCGTTGCTTTTCCTGACTCCTATAAGACAAACATGCATAATTAATAAATAAGCAAATTACTACCACACACTTAGGAAGAAAACGAATATACTTTTATTTGCAGTAAACACGACGCAGAGAAAGAACACAAACACAAAAAGAACAAGTTGGGGGAAAATATATGCGTCACATCCACGCAAAACGGCCATCGCTCAGCATAATGCTACGACCCTATGCCAGACAGAGCCCCAGGCGCTGGTTTGCAGCGACAACCAGCGTTGACGTGATGACTTCAACCGGTCGCAGCATATATGATGAGATAAAAATAACAAAATAAGAAATAAAATAAATACACAACACTTAGTTCTACTTACATCATGTTGTTTTGTTGAATAATTAAATCAATGAAACTGCTAAGTACAGACTTTGGATACCTATTGTTTTAAGTAAATTCGTAAATCAAAGAACGAAACCACCGAACCAACGAATTGCGAAATAAACGTCTGTATAAATCTTCGTCATCGTATCTCGCCTGAAGCCCTGAAGCATCCTTTTGTGTTTTACACGGAATAGAATTATATTCCGTGGTATTCTACATTATCCCTTCGTAACGTGCCTAAATAGAAGTTAAAGTTTACATCACATTTTTGTGCTCTGGAGTAGTCAAAGATAATTTCATACTATTATTATACCGGGTTCACACGGTTCGATTTTAGTTGAAAAACTTTTGTTGTTCAACAAAAAATACTTTGAATTTGAAATTTAATTTGATTGAAAGTCTGTTTAGACAGTTCAAACCGCTTTAGACTTAGCAGTTGTTCAACTAAAACCCTGTAAACCCGGTATTAGGTAGCCTACCCACTTGTATGTATGCTGATTGACCTATCATAGTTTCCGTCAGTCATCTAGTGTCCTCGTTGTCCAGTCGATGTCCACTGTCTCACATTATCGCAATTTTCATAAATACCATCCCGTAAAAAAATGAAATTAAAATCGCCTGAATTTCTCAATCTTATTTATGTCCAAATGAGGCATTGTGTCGAATTATGATGGCAGGAAACTGTCGATCGTCGCCGAAACCAATTGTCGATGTCATATAATATTATTGAGGCTTTTTTAAGTCGCTCTCAAAAGATTTAATACAGCTCCAGGCAGGATATTACTGTAGTATTATTATTCGCACGTACTTATAAGTTTTTGTCTTTAAAGTAGGTCGTGTTGGATAACACTGCCTGAGCATCTTGTCATTATCATTATAAGTATTTATTACAGACTTTGTTAAAGATGCGTTATTCTTCTGAATCAGTTACCTAAGTAGGTAGGTATAGCAACTTTACTATTTAAGTGACTTTACTTTTACACACACACTTTACTTTTTCACACTTTACTTTTACTTGACTATGTAAGTACAGGTAATGTAACTATTTAATGGACCATGAGAAAAATATCGCAAATACAGCAGCACACCGAAAAGGGTAAGGAAACTGTTGTAAAGTGAATCTCAGTTTGATTCTCAATTCTCATGGACCGGTGCACTTGCTGGTGATCGCATTTCTCCCACGCTTACCTACGTAAAGGGGAAGACTGGTGGTTGTGAATGAAAAAGTTTAAAGCAATGCTGAGCCAGTAGGAATCCTGACTTCAGCAGATCAGATTAATACAACGACCAAACTTACTTAGGTACCCAAGAATTACTACGTAGGTAGCTAAGCATTTAAATTCATTGCTATATAAGCAAATTATTGTACACACATCAAAAGTGTCTTGGGATCAAGCACGTTTTTGCTAGTAACTAAAAATCTGTTTTTTTTAAATTATATCTTTTGTAACTCCTATGGATGCTTTTTTTTTTAAATTTTGTTCATTTAAAAACGGAATAGTTTTTGAATTTCGGTCAAAAGATAAAAATCTTCTGTCAAGTCGGTGTCCTTTATAATCCTGCAAAGGGTTTGAGGCAAAATGAGTAAAATTTCTGAAATACTTCTGAGTGGAACCAATACAAAAGAACGTTATTATGGAGAGAAGACGTCAATTGAGCCGAGAAGAAATGATTAGAGCTGTGGGAATGTTGAAAGCTGGTTCTTGGCAACGTGCTGTAGCAATCACTCTGGACACTATGCAGTGCTAAAAGTCGACTTTGGACACGTTACCGCATCACTGGCAGCATGGCAGAGCGACAAGGAGAACGAGCTGGCATCACCACACGAAGACAAGATTGTTACATACAAATTACTGCTCGACGAAATCGTACAATGACCGCGATAATGTTGGTTACGACGCTTCATAGCTCTTCAGGGACGTTAATGAGCGATCAAACCATAAGAAATTTCTTGCATGAAGTCAATCTCCATTCCCGAAGGCAGCTACGTGTACCACCTATTGAGCCCCAAAATCGAAGAGCGCGTTTACAATGGGCTCGTGAACACAGAAATTGGGCAGAAGTAGAGTGGCGTTTTGTGTGTTTTTCTGACGAATCTCGCTTTGGTATAAGATCAGATACTAGACGTACACGGTATTGGAGGATCTCTGGACGCCAAGAATGTTTAAAACCATGCTACCACCACCATGCACCACCGTGCACCATGCAAACAGTGGTGGAACCATCAATATATGGGCGGGTATTTGGATCGGCGGAAGAACCGAACTGATTTGGATCAGAGGAAATCTCAATGCACAGATTTACGCTGAAACGATTGTATCAGATGTTGTCATTCCTTTGCGAACCCAATTTGGTGCTTCATTTCTGCTTATGCATGATAATGCATGTCCACACACTGCCAGAGTCCTTGCAAACACACTTGCCGCAGCTAATATCAACGTCCTACCATGGCTTGCTCAATCGCCAGCCTTGAATCCCATTGAGCACGCATGGGATATGCTTCAAAATAAAGCTCTGCCACGCAATAATAACCTTTAAAAACTTTTATTTTTATCTTTGTATTACATGTTAATGTCAAGATTAGCTAAGGTGAAAAATCTAGCGTAAGCAAAAATCACGATAAAAGTTTTTATTAATGCAAAAGCAGAGAGTACTTCGATCTACAATCTACATGTAGGTACGAAAACATTTTATTTAATGATTCTAAATATACATTTTTATTTCATTTCAATAGGGCAATTTTATTTTATTTTTTGAAATACCTTGATCCCTAGACACTTTTAATGAGTTTATTTACTTACCTACGTACAGTTATCTAACATAGGAGTCCTGCATAATCATCACAATACACATACACACGCACCCACACACAAGTGAAAATGTAAGTGTGCATAAGAGGTACTTTTTGAGAAATTAATCCTAAAAATACTGGATTTGCCCCTTTGTTCCCTGGTCCATGTGCCCGAGTATGATATATACCCATTAGCCTTTTAAAACAAATTTTGAGTTTGACACACATTGATTCCGAACAATATTTTTCGAACTACCCACTGCAGCGATAATTTAATTTTTAGGGTTCCGTACCGAAAGGGTGCCAATGGGCTATTATTGAGGCTCCGCTGTCCGTCCATCCGTCCGTCTCTCACAGGACTGTATCTTTTGAACCGTAATAGGTAGACACTTGAAATTTTTAAACGCAAAGAGTGTGTGCTAAAATTGACATAAAGTAAAAAAAAATAAGGGATCCCTATACAAACACCCAAGAAACGTGGTTTATCAGTGTTTATTTTTATTTTTATTAAAGATTTTTTCTTATGTATGGTGTTAATAATATTGTACGGTGGTAGGTACGCGCTTCGTGTGCGAGTCCGACTCGCACTTTTGAATACCTACCCGTGGAGATTTATTCACCGATTTCTCAACCAGCACATAGTCTATATTGATTTATAAGGTAAAGTATAAAATGTACACGATAAAACATAGCTATTTATTTTATTTAAAACGTAACCACTTCCCCTTAACCTAACTCCATTGAGTGCAGCCGCAAGCCAGCAAAAAACGTTCACTGATTGATCCTTTCACTCCGTTGGGTATGGCACGCTATGATTATCCGAGATTCCCACAAAAAAAATGCAACACACGGCGATCACATGAATCCTTGCAATAATAGGTCGTATAGATAAGATAGAAAGCGATGCAAGTAGATAGATATTATTGTCTAATATATCTAGGTATGATTTGCTTTTTAGGGTTCCGTACCCAGAGGATGCCAACAGAACTCTATTATTAAGCTTCCGCTGTCCGTTCGTCCATCCGTCCGTCCGTCTGTCTGTCTGCCAGCGGGCAGTTTCTCATGAACCGTAATAGGCACAGACAGTTAAAATATTCACTAATATATCTAGGCACGATTTGCTTTTAAGGGTTCCGTGCCCAAAGGATGCCAAGGGAACTCTATTACTAAGCCTGCACCCGCACCGTCCGTACGTCCGTCTCTGTATGTTTGTCAGCGGGCTTGTATCTCATGGACCGTAAAAGGCAGACAGTTAATATTTTCACAGTGTGTATTTCTATTGCCGCTATAACAACAAATAATAAAATAAAGTTAAAAATGAAAGGGGGTCTCCATACAAGAAACGTGTTTTTTTTTCCTTGTGGGACGGATCCCTTCGTGTGCGAGTTTTAAACGCACTTGGCCGTTTTATTTTAAGGCAGCACCCCGACCAAAACCTTGCCATAGTGCGTTATTCAGAGGCTATTAACTTATTCACTATGGGTAATAAACTACATCTAAAAGCACATTATTAATGTTCGTTATCCTATCATGACATTGCACGTTCTTATTTGTTTTTATGTGTTATAAATACATTTAAAATCTCATTGTAAAAAAGTGACTAAAATTATTGATTGCATGCATCTTTTGCTAAAGGTGACGTTCTTTTAATTTGAGGATTACACTAATGGATAGATAATTTTAAAATCTAAATAATTCACGTTTTATTTTATTTCAAAACATCGCTTGACTTTTTTTTTTTTTTTTGTGGATTTTATGATAAATGAGCATGCGCAGGGAGCGAGTCAGAACGAGACTCAGCGACGGGACAGAGAAGGACCGAACGCACAATGTCGTTTGGTCGGGGAAGCGCCTTAAATGTTAACTTTGACGCGAGGCAATTATTTATCTTGGACTTTTCTAATAACTTACCTCAATCAATCTGCCTAGCCTTGTACCAACTATGTCGAGGTTGGCTACGAGTCTAACCGGATACAGTAGAATACCAGTATTTTTAATTATGGACCTATAATTCTAAAATCTCTTCATCTCCAATCTAGATGCACCACAAAACTGTGTATAAGACTCTGATCCTAGGGAACTTGGTATATCAAAGCATCCCTTTAATCTAGTATTAGGAAGAGATGGAAAGAAATGCAATCGAAATAGGATTAATTTGCTTTTATCTATCTACATATAAACATAATCGATCTTCTTCTTTCTTTATGTATAAAAATCAATTGCCGTTCGTTAGTCTCGCAAAATCTCGAAAATTGCTCGACCAATTGTGATGAAACTTTGGCCAGTTGTTATGTGCGCACCGGCAAAGGTTCTTAACAAAAAAAAAAACAATAAGAAGGCTTTGCAACGCATGCCGGATGAACTGCTGTCTGTTGGCAAGTACATCACTCCAGAACGGCGGGACTGATTTGGTTATTGGTTATTTTAAAATGTTCGTAATAGTCCGAATGAGGTTTTTAAAGAATAAAGAATTGGGTAAGTTGCCCGGAAAATTTGAAAATTCGGGATAGTGCTATTTTCTATGGGATTTTTGTATGAACACAAGATCATATGGGAATTTTGACAGAACAACGTCTGTTGGGTCAGCTAGTTTATAAAAACCATGAAAACATAGTTATGTACGTCCTCGAGTAGGTACCTACCCATGAACTGTAGAAAATACGAGTATGTTGCAAAACTTAAAAATGAAGTCTTCAAACCGGACAATGAAATGTCATGCGTTGTATAGAACATCTCATTTTATTGTGCGTAAGATTTGTAGGATATTGAAGAAAGGCAGGAACAGTAGGCAGGGCTGCGATGACCGTGGGAGGCTTGCTCGCAAGCCTTTTACCGTGGGAACATACGAATAATTGGGTTTTATATTCCAAGATTATTCGCAGTCATTTTTATTTTTATATTTTTTTTATTTTATATGATTTTGCTCTTGACTCTAGTCTAGGTCAGAGATGACAGAGACAAAGTCGACGATGGAGTGAGCTTACCCAGAAGAAGCCTGTTCACTCTCACATTGAAGAGATTTGGGTTGTATGCGGTCGGAAACACAGGCGCAGGTAGAGAATTCCACTCTTTTGCAGTGCGCACAATAAAAGATATTTGGAAGCGCTTAGTCCGAATTGGTGGAATAGCAACTAGGTAGGGATGGTAACTTGCAGTGCGCCTAGATGTCCGATGGTAGAAGGGGGCCGTTGGAATGAGGTCGTGGAGTTCTTGGGCACACTCACCGAAGTACAATCTGTAGAAGACCGACAAGCAGGCAACCTTACAGCTATAATCACAAAGCGAATTTTCGACGAACACCTTTTACACCGACGAACGGCTTCTAAAAATCTTTAAATAAAAAGCTCTTAGGCCTAATACCGGCTTAAAGACATATTGCTCTCATTACTCGTGCATCAAACACCCAAGCAAATTAGTATGTAGCTCAGAAACTGATTAGGCACCTAAATACCATCTATACTAATGAAATCCTTACACATTACACAGAACGCGATCTACAGCGAAGGGCATTATTATCTTACACCACCTTTTATTAAACGCACGATACTTAAAGAAGACATCATCAGATCCAAGCTTGATAAGGAATCAGCCATCAATTTTAGCCTAAGTGTTTACAGTAAACAAAACAGTATTTTCATGCAAAATTTAACGATTTACACATTCGCTGGACGGTGGTTATTATACCAAAATAAGAACAGCTTTTTATAAGCATCTTCATCTGGCTTGATGAGTGCAATCATAATTTAATTTAATAGCACCCATGGCAGTAACTACAATCTTTTTCGGAAAGTGAATTTGCACCGACAATTACTTACTTAGTAATGATGGCATAACGTTAATTCTGCGGTAATTTATCGCACACTGTATTGAAAAACATATGACATGAATAAATTGGACTTATTGATACAGATTTTGTGAACTACTGTGTACACGGACTAGAAAAAAAGAAGGACTCCGCGCCACACACATCGAAAGTGAAGCAGTCTTACCTACTTGTGATATTGACACTTTTTCTGGGATGTAGAATTATGTTTACACCATTTCACAACACAAGAAGGCATTATTTTATTTTATTAGGTACTTGACGTAAACAGTATCTACAATGACGCCGTGGTGCCGCGTAATGGCACATGGCACCTTCTGATATAAATGTGTGCGTGAGGCATGTTTTGTACAAACATTACAGTACATACTTTTCACTTTCAATACGCGTGGCGCGGAGTCCTCTTTTTTCTATTCTAGTCCGTGACTGTGTACTATGTTTTCAAAGTGGAACTTATAGTTAGGTACCTACTTCTATCGTGGACGTCCTATTCTCTCCATTGCATGACTTGCCAATGATCGTGATTGTTGGGATAACAATGAAAAGTTACGAAGTAAACTGGCCCCATAAAGCTTACAAATTTCCTCCGATCAGAGGTGCTAGAGCAACATGAACGAAAATAAATAAACGATCGAGCCGAGATTAGAATAATAAGAGGACTTATAAATCTGACCTGACTACTAGGGAGGATTATGAATGAGAACTTAAGAGGGAGTTTGAAAGTAGCACCACTCATAGCGAGCTTTTCAATCTGTATCGGCAATTCATAACTTTTTACTTTAGCAAATGCCTATTAATTTATTTACAATAAACAAAATTTATCTACTTACAAAAACTCCCTCTCGTATACTCATTTAATCCCTCAACACTAGATAACTCAAAATCTCGTTTATCAACAAGGTACAAGACCTACCTACAGTCGTTAAATCTCCTTAATGATCCTCATCTAGCCCTTCATGACGTTAAAAGACTCCTCCTTAACTGGACACACTATTTACTGAGCACAAGGTAAAATTATCATTCATTCGAGAAATGGCGTCCATTATAAAAGGTAGGAACGCGCTATGACAGGCTCAGCTACTGCCAGCCAGTGTCCTTAACGACGTCGCCGCGCCGGCGCACTTTGATCAATATTTCGACTTTTTCACTAAGTTGGAAATTGTTTGTGTTGTCATTAATGAGACAACATTGTTGAGGCATTACCGTGCTTGAGTAATGTCCCGTAATGGTCTTCGGACCAGTTATAAGACTTAACTTTGTAGTTTGAACGCAAAGAAAACAGCTTTGTAACATCAACACTAATAGGTAAGTGCATTGGGTTGGTGTTTTTACGATAATATCATCTCATGTAAGCGATCCGTCTTTTTTGAGATCTTAGATTCTTGTTCGTGTCGCTGGCACGACAGGATTTCAAATCTTGTTGGCCCAAAACTTCCCCACTTCCACGGCGAAGATCTTAGATAACATTACATCATAGCTGTTTCTCTGAGGGGGTAGGCAGAGGTGCTTATTAGTAGTTACACTCACATTTAGCCACTTTAAAGGCTCCTTCAAACAGGCGCGACACGCGACGTCAGTTTCAGTCTGATTGTAGGTACGTACTTCACTTAGGTACCTAATAAGCGGCGAGCATATTGCATTAAATACGAGGTACACGCCAAGGGTGCAGTTACTGGAATTGCACCGGACCGTCAACTTCAAGTCATTCGTGGTGCGTGTAGGTACCGAACTGTTATCTGCCCCTCGTCATATCGAATGTCGTGTCGAAGAACACTGTTGGCCGCAGGACGTGGTGTTCCGTCGCTTCCGCGGACATGTTCCACTGTACCGCACAAAGTGAGACTAGTGCAAAGTGCGCTACTGTCATAAGCCTTTTTATAAACACAAGTTTTGTTTATATGAAAATATGTATGTTTAGTTTAAGGTATTTTTCTATGGGCCTGTATCGCCTGAAATAAATGGTAGGTATTATTATTATATTATATTATTTGGAAATTTATTTTATATTCTCGGCTAGCCGGAAAGCGCTGATAACACTGGCCTAAGCCAAATGATTATCACTTGGATTAAGTGCGGTCACGTGCAGAAGATTGCACAGAAGATGGTAGTGTTTATATTGTTATTATCATCCTGACTCCGGCTCCGGGCTGCTACTGAGATGTTCCTGGGAAACAATAATACTCAATAATACCTACTGTCCAACTGGGTATCGAACCCAGGATCCCACGCTCAGCAGTTTCGTTTGCGACCACTACACCAACGAGCCAACCAGGTGTTGTATGGCAGGTGACCATCATCATCATTAAAAATCGTTTATTCTCTTGCCATTATCTCAATTTATTTGGCATAACATGTAATTTTAACCCCCGTCGGAAAAAGAGAGATGTTATACGTATAAGTTTAACGTGTGTATCTGTGTGTCTGTCTGCGGCATCGTAGCTCCCAAACGGCTGAAACGATTTCGATTATTTTTGTTTTGTTTGAAAGGTGACTTAATCGAGAGTGTTCTTAGGTATAATTCAAGAAAATCTGTTCAGCCGTCTGAAGATTATCAGCTCTTTTCTAGTTAATGAAGGGGCGTGAGCGTCTTCGAAAGGTCGGGTCGAGTCGACATTTGGTATTATATTACTTCAATGATATTAAAAGAACATAGTAACCTTGAACTGATGCTGCAGCATCACCTGGAATTTGCAAGATACCCAACTCCCTCACCAACATACAGCAGAAGTATCGTGTTTGGGTTCATTAGAATGGTCACAATGGAAAGGATAGGATAGATAAATGGGAATCAGGGTCTGATGATGGAGTAGCAAAAAGGAATGAGGATAAATTAGTAACTAGCTTCACTGTAGGAAACATACGTACCTACAGCTACTCAGATTTAAGCGAGGCACGTGTCGATCGTAGCGTGTCTACACTCTACTATTAGAATATTAAGTTTAAAATTAAAAGGCAGGAAATAAAAGTTCCTCTCTAAAAACTGCCTCGTTGGTCTAGTGGTCGCAAGCGCTACTGCAGAGCATGAGGTCCTGGGTTCGATTCCCGGGTCGGGCAAAGTGTTATTGGGTTTTTCCATCTGGAATTTCTCGGTAGCAGCCTGGAGTCTGGATTTGTGCCCGGTTGATGACAATAGGCTCGCCCCCTATTACATGGGACTTAAACATAACTGGCGAAATGTGGGTGTGCTATAGGTACACCTCTGCCTAACCCTTCGGGGAATACAGGCGTGATGTTATGTGTGTGAAATAAAAGTTAAATTTATAAACCCAAGACAGAATCCTCAAAAGAGTAAAAAAAATATATGTATTGGGCCTTTAAGTTTAATATAAGTTACCTTTAGGTAATATTTTTATCAAAGCATCGTCATGTCGGTGGACGGAAAACGACAAACAGACGAGGCCCATCAATAATTAAGTAATGTATACTATTTGTAGATAGAAAGGATACTGTTGAACTTCCTATTTTCATTAGCCGTCCCCCGACGCGACGTTGCTTTGATCAAAATATTACCTACCACTTATATTACTTAAAGGTCCAATACATTTTTTTTTTTTTGGTATTTTCTTCCACACTCTCTAAAGGTCGTTATTTCGATAGTCAAACCCTTTGTCTTTGATGGTAGGTGGTATCCACTGCGTTAGTTAATTAAATAGTGCAAAAGTAATGGATTGATGAATCTGCATAAAAACAAATTATCCTTTCAAACCTAAGGGCGAGACACATCCAACGGTCTGTGTTAAGGGTGTTCAGGATGAGTTTAGTGACGTACAGAAGCATTATATATTAAAAAAGAAATAAACATATATATAATATATTACCGTTGCGCATGTGCTCTTTGAATGCACAGGCATCACGCATATTAGGACCCAAACCCTCGGGGCACCCTTATCCTACACAGATGTTCTCAGCAGACCAGGAGACATTATCAACTTCTGGAGCGAGGTGGGCTGGTTGGAATAACCACCGACGGCCGCCATGGCTCTCGCACAATGGTCCCTATGAAGGACTAAGTGCGGAAACCAGAACCCATAAAGAAGAATATAATATGTTATATATAAAGATAAGACATACCGTCGTCATCATCATTATAAATTATAAATTTAATATAAATTTTCGTTTAGGTCATGTAGTCACATGACCTAAACGAAAATTAATAATGCCTAAAAATATATGATCCACTGCAGTAACCAAAATCAGAAAAATATATGATATTCTTTCTGGATACATGCTAATTAGATAGTGTGTTGAAAACATAATACAATTAACTTGATATGATAGAAAAAAATCACGAAGATACCTCTAAAAATATATTTTAACGATTAAAAACCATACATGCACACATTCAGATTTTTTGTCAGATTATTCTACAAGTAACATACTAACGTAATAGTGTTTTAATTTTTTAGTTCAATGAATATATTTTTTGTAAATCCATAATTGCTTCATATTTTGCAATAAATTACCAGCTTTGTGTCATCGCGCATCTCTTTCTTTTCTATGCAATCCGACAGTGACCGGGCTTTAGCTCATGTAAGCCTCTTAACCCTATAACTTCATAGGAGTCCATTGATCTATTAAAAGTATCAATGTTGGAGTCTGATGAATTAATAATACATCGATACATAAATGTATAATACGCACGTGTTTATAAGTGTCAAACCATTCAATACCACTAATTTATGATCAACTTATGAATATGCACAACTCATAATGGACTATTAAAAAGACCCATTAATTAATGAATTTAATGTTACTTGCAAAAAAAAACTATTCAAATATGTAACCCCTTCACCGATTGCTATAATAGATGAACAAAGTTATAAAATCCTGTCAATACGTATCATTTTTAAAGTCATGAATATGCAAAAATAACAATTATGATAATCAATATATTGGTTTTGATCTTGAATTTTAGTCGAGTCATGAAACCATCATTAATCGCAATAGAATCTATTATGCACAAGTTCGAAATAGGAAGGGTTAAGTTCGCTTACCACCTGCGCGCTTTTGAATAGGATAAAAAAGCGCATCAGTAGAATATTGAGAGGGGCTGGAGAAGCGAAATTGCTGGAAAGATTAGCTCAGGGAAAGGATTTTTTCTTTGCCCCCAGACAAGACTTGACAAGAACCAACGAATATTCATTGTGAATAAACTCCATTCATTAATTTCATAAATTACCAATGATGTGGTAATCTGTAATAGGTAGAAGCTCCCTAAGAGTTTAAATATTCTGTGAGGTAGGCTATTTTTAAAGACAAGTCTGTTGTAATTTCAACTTAATGTCAATGGTGTCACATAGTGTGCATTAAATCACTGCTATCTTGATTGAAGAATTAATGATGTTTTAGAGTTAGGCTGTGGTGTCATTAATACCTAAAACTCGTCTTTGGCGAGGTGGTGCGTGATCTAGGATGCCTGCAACGCTTTGACACACTTCTCGGGGTGTTAATGCGTGTGTGGATATAATATCTTTTTGATCAATTTCGTGTTATATACATAGTTTTCGGGCATCTAGCTCTTATTATTCTCAAAACAATTTTGTTTTTGAAATGAGAAATTGGAAGAAATATACGAGTCAAAAAACAAAACATAAAAAAATCAGTCAAGCTTTATTTATAAAAATCCTTGACAATAGTAAAATACATGCTTTACATCTTAAAATGCAAGATTTTTTGAGAACCCTAACGAGGATATCTCTGCATAAATATTTAATTTTCGGACATTTTAAACATCCTACTGTAATAAATGCGTTCCACTCTCAGTACATCCAAAATCACAAAGTTTAACATTCAACAAAAAAAAAACTTAAACAAGCATCTCAATTTCAAAATATTATGTACTTTTACAAACCGAAACATCCACTCCATCATAATTTTATATTATTGTTCTTAGCTGTCGCAAAAAAGCACGGCCAATTGAGATAGAGAAAAGAAAATTAAGCCTCAAAAATAATGACGTGGAGTATAACTAAAGTTTCGAGATCCAATCTTGCAGAGTCTTGATGTCTGCGGGCGTGTCGTCATCACCGGTGTTAGCCGAGCTCTCGGCAATGTCCACGCGGTTACTGAGGTGAGAGAACTCGAAGTCTTTGCCGATCTTGCCGAGGTAGGTCGCGTTGTTGCCCTGAGACGGGTCCACCGATTGCAGCTGACTGGATTTTGTGACGCGAACTAGGTTTCTGGAAACAATATTTTTAGAAATGAAATTCTAGATCATATGGTAGTCTGGGTATGATTTAAAAATATATGCTGATATTATTTATCTCTCACTTATAAGGAATAGACTGGAGCCTATTTCGCAACAACTATTATAACTATAACTAAATTGGCCCGCGACTTCAACCGCGTGGATGTCGGAATATATCCTACGGGAACGTACTGCTAGGATAAAAAGTACCCTGTGTTAATCCAGGTTCTAAACTATATATGTGTGCCAAAGAGGTTTGAAACTTTATGGCATATCCGAAATGCCGCCATTTTTATTTTTTCTCAAAGCTTTCGCGCTCCATGTACCTAGTATCTATGGGTAGGGGACACCTATACAAACAAAAAATGTCACGTAATATGGAACCCTAAAGTGTCACGTTCCCGAAATATTTGGACTCGTGTGTGCGTGTCAGTCGATCTTCGGATTCAACTCAATAAAGAGCCCCTACTCCCGACAAAACTGTTGGTTTACCTGGTACAGCGCTGCTGTATATTCACATAGCGGTATTGGCTTGCTGATACTTTTGTTTTTGGGTGGCTTGGCCACTATACGAACTGAGACCTTAAAAAGTCTGTTCGATTAACTGATTGTTTTTGTTATTTTATATTGTGTAACTATTACCTACTATAATAAAACCCTGTAATTATTTATACAGTCTTGTTTATCCCAATAAAACGGGAACTCCAAATCCTGACGATATGCCCCTCGGCAATCCTGATCCTACAAATGCCAAATCGCCAAATGAGAACTATGAAAAGCATTCCATGAATTCAGCATATTATGACTCTAGACCACCAAAAAAAAAAATGTTCCGTACATTTTGACCGCGTAGGTCTTTTTACTTTTCTATGAAACAGCAGATTTTTTTTTTTGATAATTGACTCAAAATCTTTACGCTAGGGGTCCAGAATAATATGCTGGATTCAGGGTTACGGTTTGCGCACTGGTTATTTTTTTCCTGTATACTACTATCATAGCGCGCGGAAATTTAGAAAAAGAAATAAAAATGGTGGCTGTTTCATATTCCAGCTTTCATAGAAAAATGTTCGAATCCCTTTTTGCTCCAATCCGGAACATACATGTTGGGGTCGGCTTCTAGTCTAACCGGATGCAGCTGAATACCAGTATTTTACATGGAGCGACTGCCTATCTGACCTCCACAAACCAGTTACTGGGTAATACCCCCCACCTCCCCCTTGGTAAGATTGGTGGTCAGACTTTCGGGCTTCTGACCAACAGAACCAACGGCACGGTTGGCGCAGTGGTTAAGCGATTGACTGCTGCGCTGCGTGTCGCGGGTTCTATTCCCGCACGGAACAAATATTTGTAGGACCTACAAGTAGTTGTTCCGGGTTTGGTTGTTTGTGAATGTCATTTTGAATGTTTGTAAACGCACCCACAATACAGGAGAAATTCCTAGTGTGGCGCAAGGTTTAAAAAAAAAAAACCGCCTTTCAAAGAACCACGAATGCTAGCCGGGACCAACGGCTTAACTTGCTTTCCGAGGCACGGAGGGGTCTTGGTATGTAAAGACAGTCATCCATCCACGCACAAACCGCAGCAAGCTTAGCTTAACCTGATCGATCGACCCGTGCGGCTGTTATTGCTTTTAGCCCCAGACTAAGGAATAAAAAATCTAAAAAGTATATTTTCGGCATCAGATTCTTTCCCACACCTCGCAGCAATGGTTTTTTTTTTTTAATATTCAATATGAAAATCATTCGACCTCGCTACTATTTTATTATATGTATAGATTCTCAATTCATGTTTATATTGCGTTTTAAAATTCTTATCGCGAAATGTTCTAGACTCTTCGTTTCTATGACGTTTACAAAGAGCGAAAGTTTAAAAATAAATATTCTTGATAACTAGTTCCTTTGAACCCAAGCAGTTATCTATGTGTATTGTTGTTCCATTTCATAAGCACTCAACAATAATTGCAATTTAAACCTTGTGTCAATGTACATAAGATTTGTAACTGCTCTAACAAATTGTTAGACAATTTATCTGTACTAATATTATAATTTGGTTGTTTGTTAGTAAGTTTGTTAGTAAGTTTGTAAGTAGGGAGTAATCTCTGGAAGTACCGGTTGGATTTGACAAAATCTTTTTGCATTAATTTGATAACCCAATTCTTGAAACAGGCTATATGCTATTTAACATCACGCTATGACCCATAAGAGACGAGCAAAAAAAAAAACTCGGAAAGAATGCTAAGCGGAAACGAAGTGATAGTGCAGAGAAGTGATGCGATGCGACGGGGTGGGTCGACGGTACAAGAAAAAAGCTAGTAATAGATAAAAGAATATTTTAAGTACATACATCTCTTTTTCCAACAGACTCTTGATGACCTGGCTGCCCTTAGCCAAATCCTGATCCTGTTTGTTACATAGAATCAGGAGGGGAGGATTGTAGCTTTGCACCACAGGATCTGACAGCACTGTGTATAAGTATCTGAAAGAAACATATAATCATGATATAGGTTTCAGGGTGTGTTCAACAGAATATGGCAATATGTAATGTACTTTTTGTGCCGTCTATTTCCCAGCCTACCTCTTTGCGGTTGAGGTAAACAGGCGTGATGTTTTTATAAATTTTCCAAGCAATCAAATCTGCACCATAACTTTCAACACATGATGTGCATGTTTTGTAAGATTTTTATAATTGTTCCATTAGGAATTTAAAAGAACAATGTTAGTAAAATTGTAAATGTTATCTTTAGTAGTTTATTCACTTGGGTATAAGTGTGCAGTGGCATTGCTACGCTACACTTCATATGTTAAAGGGTGAAGAGTCGTGTAACATCCAACAATATGGCAGGTAACAAGATTTGCATTTAATTCTAAGTGAATTATACTAATTTAGATTGTCTGCTAACATATAAGTAAAGTTTATAACAATGAGTAGTTTTTCATTTATTTATTATTCAGTATCAGAAGTACCCATACATTATACAAGTAATCTCTATATAACGACACCCAACGGACTGTGCACATTTTGACGATATAGAGTTGTCGTTACATGGAGAAAAGAAAAATCTGTATTAGAAAAATCCAAAGTGTCTGCCAACATCACTTAGCTTCTCTCCCGCCTCTATTGCACGTATCAGTAAAACTTTTTCGTCAATACACAGTGATTTTCTCTTACTTGCCATATTTACAGTTTGAAAGTTTGAGAGCAACTAAGAATATGATAATGTATAGATAATCCATGACTCCTACCTTACAACAGTCTACATATGCAAACAATCCCAATTTGTAAACAAAAAGAACTGATTGATTTCTTAGAAAGTTCGGTGTGTATGGTGCCGACAGTCGAGTTTAATAAAGCGACAAAAGAATGTACACAGCTTTTACTAATTATGGCAATTTAAAAAGTACTTTTTATTATTTAATTATTGAGTACTATATAGAGTGTATCATTGTATGGAAGACAAGCTAAACCAACCAAAGCTGAGTGTTTTCGACGCTTTAGGGAGCTTGTTGATAAATCGAGTGACTTTACATGGAGTTTACACTGTATTTAAGTTGGTGCCAACATAAACTCATTAGAGTATTACCGTGCACTAACATCATCAACTACATAATTTAGAGCATTAAACCACTTAAGAAGGTACTTAGTAAAATAAGAAACAACAAATAACATTACAACAGGTATTTAAGCACAATATTATCTAATACCAATGAGCAAACATCGGTGACCAATCTGACCGTCCATCCTTACAACAAAAAAGGTGGAGGAATGTTTTCGAATTAATACAGGTTGTTCCTAAAAGTATGTTTTTAGTTATATGTAGTATTATTCTTTTATTACTTACTCAGCCACATCTCTGATCTCCTTCTGAATAGTGATAGAGTCAATGACATAGACAATAGCTTTAGCACTGTTCTTGTACTGATCAAAGAATTTGTTTCTCAGTCTCTCTTGGCCTGGCAAGTCCACTAATTTGAAGTTATTCTGTAAATAGTAAAAATAAATTCAATTTAAATTATAACAGGTTAATAGTTGTCATCAGCATTTTTTTTAAACATAATAACACTGGAATAAGTTTGGAATGGTGGAAATTATGAGGATATTAAATGGTATGGTGGATTAGTATATTTGTTATGAGATATATTTGCATCTTGTCAGCTATACTTTTTACCCACTGTTAGCAACACAAAGAATATTCATTTATTGAAAGTGAATGGTGCAGTCAGTCAAGCGGAAAGTTCTCATTTCAGAAGCCGAGACTCATTTGGGTCATTGACCCACAAGAGTTTGTAGCAAACTCTTTTGTTAAATCAATATTCTACTAGTTCTATTTTAGTTTTTTAGACTTACATTGGACGTAAGGTATTCTTCAACATTCTCCTTCATGGACGTAAATGTCTGTCTGTATTGTGAGTAAACAAGTCTCACAAACAATAAAGTTTTGCCAGAGTCTGAGAGACCCATTAACAATACAGACTTACGAAGCGTGCGCCTTCTAGAGAAACACCACCAGAACACTGAAAAAACCATTAAAATATTTATTTTAAATTTCATTTAAAATAATTAAGAATGTTACAGTAGGTACAACACCGTCAAAGCCAAGGTGCATAAAACTTGTAGAAATATTTCCTTTGTTCCTTTCACATGTTTCAAGATATATTCCATTGTAATGTTGGCATAAATGCCAATATGGAAAAAATACCCTCACAATTTAGGGCTATGACAGTAACAATGGAAATCATGGCATTTCTATTTATCTATTATGTATTTAATTAGTTTGATAATTTAATCCACTTACCCAGAGTAAAAAGAAGAACTATGCCGCTCAGTAAGGTTATATACCGTGGATCGTTCAGCATTGGTTCTGTGTGAATCTTTTCCTTTATAACTTCGGGTTCCATGATTGACCTATTGAATAAAAACTATAAATATTGTGAATAAAAAATAAAATCAAGATTTCTCGTAAATTCTCCAACAATCTCCAACACGAACACAAGTTTTGTTAATGGATGTGGAATAGTAATGTGTTTAGGTTTGACCATCATCAAACACATACGTCATCAAACTTTGATAAGACATAGACATGTTCACTTTTGTTTTGTTTTGCCATAAAATTAGTCGATTGAAAAACTGATATTCTCACTGCGAGTAAAGAAGACTAAACATACCAGTTCCCAATCTATTACTATACTCTATGCATACCAGGGTCATAGTGCTGCACTGGTGCAGTGCACCTGAACTAGTGCACTGCACTGGTAAATTCAGAGCTTTCGAGTCTCAAGACTTACACAGGTTGTATAGACTTACTTCGTCTTTGGGGCCGACCTGTGAAAGTCTATCAAGTTATTTGAATCCATGCCATGCAGTACATATTATGGTATACCTCTTTTTATGTTCTATCAAGTAGCTGAGTTTTCTGACTTTCTATTGTTAAACCGGCTTTATATGCTCAGCACTTGTAGCAAAACTACAAACCTCTACAAACGTACAAACGTGTGGATGCATTGCAAACGCTTGCCGCAAGCTTCCTTTGATTTGTACACCAAAACCAAAAACAAATGTTTGCAAGAATACATGTTGATCACAAGCCAAGCCAAATGCTATCCTCACGTTTGAATTTGTGATAATTTTTCGTGGTTGGGCAAGCGTGTGAAAATGGCATAATATTTAAAATCGACTAATTTAATAAATTTCTCTGCTTTCCCTATCCAAGTAATCAGAAGTATCTCTATTTATTCTGTGGAATCTGTGGAGTGGAGACACCTGTCACTGTCGATTTATTTAATGTCAATTTGCCATGTAATGTCATGGTTTGTCAATGTCAGGTCAACTTGTATGTTTACTTACCCACAGCTATTACCATTAATCACAAAATTACTTATCAACGTTTGTTATCTTTTTACGGACAAGATCACTCAACCAGCTGTAAAATTCTGTGCATTAACTTTGAGAAGGCAGTGTGCTTAAAGTCATAAACCACAGAGTACATTTTTATCTAATGAGAGCATAAATTGAATAGCTCATTGAATTCAATTACGCGTAACGCGCTATTCAGTGAATTTATAAAAACTTGTATGGGTTCTAAACGTTTACTTAATCTAACATATTCTATCAGTAAACTAAGATCAAATAATTTAAGAAACATGAGTATTGACATTGGAGGTAAGTTTATTAAAATTGATGTTAATTTTGAGGGCAAATGTAGCAGTCTCGTCTAACAAGACGTTTATGGAAAATATTACAACAGTAATTGGTGCGCATTTAATAGGCTATTAATTTTCATTTAACTTGTTATTTGCAGGCATGAGAATAAAATACAAGGATAAAGATGAAACCTTTTTGGAGAAACACTTGGTGTCCAAAGAGCCTTTTGGTCAATTCAAGGCATGGTTTGAAGAAGCTTGTTCAAGGAAGGAGATTCTAGAACCCAATGCTATGTGCTTGGCTACTGTTTCCAAGTAAATATCTTTTCTTTATTTCAAACTAAACATCATTAACACAATCTCTATAGTTTCCACTATTGTTATAATGTTGTGTTCTAACAATAAATATTTTTTACAGAGATTGCTTCCCATCAGCAAGATTTGTTTTGTGTAAGGGATATGGAAAAGATGGCTTTAAATTCTTTACTAATTATGGAAGCAGGAAAGCTGGTGAAATGGTTTGTATTATATTAAATAATAAAGTAAAAATATTGTTTTATAGATAAACCATGCTAAAGGCAATTTTTCCACCAGGCAGTATTATCACAAATGGTTATCTAAACGACTCAGTTATGTCATCATCATCATCAGCCTATATTCGTCCACTACTGGACATCGGCCTCTGCTAGTGAACTGCTGGCGGACATCCCACACTATGTTTGCCTAAATGCGGTGTCCACTCTAGAACTCGTTTTGCCCAAGAATTGTTGGTTCTGCGAGAGATGTGACCAGCCCATTGCCACTTCAGCTTGCTTAGTCTTTGGGCTATGTCGGTTACCTAGGTTTTCTACCTCGTTTCGGATTTTATCCTTCAAAGAAACTCCAAGCAGAGCTCTTTCCATAGCCCGCTGAGCAACTAAAGTTATGGACCATTCTCACTGTGAGTGTCCACGTTTCGGCTCCGTAAGTCATAACTGGTAGAACGCACGCGTCGAAGACTTTCGTCTTTAGGCACTGCGATATGGACGACGACGGGAAGACCAGACGAAGTTTACCAAATGCTGCCCATCCCAGCTGAATCTTCCTATCGGCTTCCCACTCAAAATTGTTCCTACCCATCCGCATATTCTGCCCGAGGTAAACATATTCCTGAACAACTTCAAGGGGGACACTGATGACTGGTCCCGGGGTTATAAGGTCGTTAAACATAACCTTGGTTTTGTCTACGTTCATCCCAAGACCTATGCCGCGAAAGTCAACAGCTACGTCAGTTAGCATTCGATCAAAATCCTGCAGTGCCTCCGCCATAAGGACAATATCATAGGCGAATCGTAGGTGTGAGATGTACTCGCCATTTATGTTTATGCCCGTTCCTTTCCAGTCCCAGCGTCTTCAACATATCTTCCAGGGTGCCAGTGAACAGTTTCGGGGATATGACATCCCCCTGTCTCACTCCCCTGCACAGCTGGATATGTTTAATCTGCCGGTTCGGTACTTGAACGGATATATTCGCGGCGTCGCGTCATACAAGCATCTCATCGATATGTCGCCAGTCGTCTTGGCATCGCAGCAGGGACTCGAGCATAGCCCAGGTCTCCACAGAGTCAAAGGATTTCTCATAGTCAGACTCAGGGGCTGGTTATACTCTTCGGTCTTCTGTATAACCTGCCGCACTGTGTGGATGTGGTCTATGGTCTCGTAACCCGATCGAACCCTGGCCTGCTCTGGAGGTTGAAACTCATCAAGTCGTCTCGGTAGACGGTTCAAGAATATCCTCGAAAACAGCTTATAGGCATGGCTCAGAAGCGGTTTTTTGGGGGGCGTTTTATGTCCTTTTTGGAAGAATAATACTACAATGCTTCTGTTCCATGCCTTTGGAGTTCTCCCATCGTTCAGAACAGAGTTAAACAACTTCTGGAGCTCTCGAAGTACAGGTCTCCCTGCTGCTTTCAAGAGCTCCGAGGTAACTCCATCATTCCCCGGGGCCTTTCCATTTTTAAGCAGTTTGAGGGTTATCCTCCCGATCTATAGCATGCGAGTCGTATAGTCAACCATAAAAGTTCTCTATCTCGGCGAGAATATCCGGCCCTGAGGTGACGGTATTGCCAGAAAATGTTTTAAGCTTCGTCATATGGGGCCTCCTCAATTGCCGCACGAAGACTTTGAACCCCCCGATTTTACTATATAGTGTTTTCTATTCGGCGCGTGTTAGCATTGGAGGTCCCGTCGCACCAGCTTGCTGATATTTCGATTGAGAGTTCTCTGACGAAGTAGCTTGCACGTCATTTAGCCTCTCATCGATAAGCCGAAAAGTCTCCGCCGAGAGTATGGACTTCGTACCAGTACGTTGCAGCTGACAGATCTTCGATCCTTCTCTTAAGATTACCACCACTTGTTGCAGGGCCTCGTCGACATCAATCATGGTTTCCAGAGCAGCAAATCGGTTTTCCAGATGAAGTTGGAACTGTTTTGACCCCACAACGGTTTGGAGCAGGTTAGGTCGGAGCATAGACTTCATCAAGCGGGATCTTTCTAGCTTAAAGTTGATATACAGAGAGCCTCGTGGGAGTTGGTGGTCACTACCGGTATTAAACCTGTTGACCACAGAGACATCTCGGAATATGTGCTATTTTCCGACATGATGAAGTCTATCTCGTTCTTTGTGACAGTATCAGGGCTTTGCCACGTCCATTTTCTTTGGAACTGCTTCTTATAGAATGTATTCATTAAGAAGAGCTCCTCTTTCTCCAAAAAGTTGACGAGCACTTACCCCTTTGGTTCCTCCTTCCATAACCGTGAGGACCAACTTTCGATTCGCTGCTATTCTTTACTCCCACTTTAGCGTTGAAATCCTCCATGACAACGTTATAGTGCGTCTTCGTGGTCTTGTGAAGAGCTGAAGAGATGTCTTCATACATCTCTACTGCGTCATCTGAGTGTGCCGATGTTAGTGCGTAAGCCTGTATGACCTTAAGGCTATACCATTCAGTCAGTCTAAGTATGAGGTACACTTCCCTGGTAGACACACTGGAAATATAACAACTTTGTCAGGACTTTATGTACGAGGAACCCTAAGCCAACTTGGGTTGGTTGGTCACCCTCCCGGTAATAGATAAGGTGGCCCGATTCTGGAGTTAGTCTTCACAATCTCTTCGGACTTCGCATAACCCCAGAATGCGCCATCTTATCCTTGCCAGTTCCGTTTCGAGCTGCTCTAAGTGGTCATCCAGCTTGAGCGTTCGTCCGTTGTACGTTACCAAAGTCAGTTGTGGGTGGTGGCCTACCTTAGGTGCCTGTCCGGGGATTTTTGCCCTGCCGTTACCGTGCCCGGCACTGTGATCAGGAATAGCAGGGCGGCCGGGAACAAGGGGCCATTTTTGCGTTGTGACGTTCATTTGAAGGTAATGCCCTTAGTCTCCAGGCTGGGCATGCGGGTTGGCGACCGCAGGGCTTAGTTCCTCGCACCGGTGGCGCTGCTGCCTGTCACCAGCCTGTAGGTTTGACTACGCCATTGTTGTGATAGTTATACCGCCATCTGTCGTCAGAAACTCGTTTTTTATTTAGCAGTATGCACCAGAGGCAGGTGAGGTTGACTTGGAGCATTGAGATCGTAGTAGCCCCCATACACCCCAGTTATGTGATGTGATTCATCATCAGAGTTATGTGATTTTAGAAAAATATTATTGCCGTTTTCCAGGAGAGCAACCCAAATGTGGCTGCAACATTCTACTGGGAGATTCTAAACAGATCTGTTAGGATTGAAGGTTGTGTGGAAAAACTGGATGAGTCTGAATCAACCAAATATTTCCACTCAAGACCAGTGCCGAGCCAAATTGCTGCATGTACTAGTTTTCAGAGCACCCCCATTGAATCAAGGGACATTTTGTGTGAGAGAGAGACAGTCTTAGAAGCAGAGTACATGATTCCTGGGAAAGAAGTCCCAAAGCCTAGTTTTTGGTAATTGTATTTTAATAACCTAATTTCATCATAATACCAATTTATTTGATGTTGGCTCTACACATTACCTTTTTCCATACACCTCTACCTCTATCAGTTGTTATATCAAGTGATAACAGTTGTTTTTTTTTTTTTTTTTTAATCTAATGAAATAATGAAACATTCCATTTTTTCCAAAGTAAATTATGACAAACAACACCCTACCAACAACCTAATTAAAAAGTTAACAGAATAAACATAATTTGATATCTTCAGCCTGAATAAATATTATAGCAATTTTATAATTAATGTTTATTTTAACTTTGGTTACTTATTGGCCTTTTTTAATAATTTCAGGGGAGGATACATTATTCATCCTAGAGCTGTTGAATTTTGGCAAGGACAACGAGACCGGCTTCATGATAGAATTAAATTCAGGAAGCCGAAAGAAGGAGAAGTTCCCGATGGAAAGCTCTTGCATGAAGGAGAGGATGGGTGGGTCTACGAAAGATTGTCCCCTTAAAAAGTTTCAGTTTAATAACTAAGTTATTGTAAGAGAAAGTCTTCCAGTATATTTTATTATCACAATTTTATTGCAAACATTTTAGTACAAGTCGCCATTAAAGGTTGTTATGGTTTATGTGTGATTTTTAATATTTCCCTTCGAATACCACCTGTGCTCTCCCAACAAACTTCACTGATTAATTTTCCATGTTTCTGAATAGTTTCTTCAAATTGTCGTGTTCCACCACCAACACCAAAGTAATATGTTTTTGCAGCTACATAAGCTGCTCCATCTTTGCTCAGCCTATCCACAAATAATGAGATGAGTTTGTCATAGTTACAATCATTATAGATAGTCTCAGATGTAAGGATAATATCATAGCTTTCAGAGCAGGGCAGCTTCTTGTTAAATAAATCCCAGTCTCCTGAATAAAACTTACACCTTTTTATTTCTGTTTCTCTTTTCTCTTCTTCCTCAATATTTAAAATAACATTGGGTATTGTGAAATGTTCCAAAACTTCCTTATTCTGAAATAATAGTTATTATTACTAAATTAGACAGTTGTTTATAAAGAACAATAATGAATAATACATTTTACTTACATAATCTTGAAAAGTAACATTTGAATGATTCAAGAATGCATATATTCCTAAAATCCCAGCTCCACATCCTAAATCCAAGACATTGCTCTTATCAAACTTGATTTCTGTTTGATTCTTTTCCAGATATTCTATTAAATCATAAGTGCACTCCCAAATTTTTAGTCCACCTGAAATTATTTACCATAAAAATATAAGTTGTACTACCTATTTTATTAAAACATGCCTATGTATAACAATAGTTTACATTTCAATTCTACTTATAGACAGACGTCGAAAATTCAATTAAAGTAGGTATACAGTGAAGTGTGCTGTGACTAAGGTTCCTTTACAGAGTAGTTAACAAAGATGTCGCTAAGCTATAGCATGCACACTTGCCTTCATATTTCCCAGCAATAAGGTCACTATCCTTCATTTCTGCTAGTTCAAATGCATTCTCCAATCCACATTCTTCAATACTCGCCATTGCTTCACTTACTACTACAATTCCAATCTCTACATCACCACAAGCGAACATTTTGGCGCAAGTGACTACATCATCAAGATTTTGTATTTGTTTATCTGCTGGTACAACTTCCTCACTATCTAGCCATTGAATGGTTTCTCTCGTTTCTGTTGGGATAACACAATGTGATAAACTAAATCTTAAAATAATAACGTGAGATAAAATTTAAAAGGTTGACCTTCTAGTTGATTACTCTCATCTTCACCAGAGAAGTTAAATCTAAAAGTAGTCATATTTCTTGTCAGCAATTAAGTCTTGTTAGAAATGTGAAAGTAAATAATGTGATATTCTTTAATTATTTTACAAATTATCACCGCATGTGTTTGTTTACATTGTCAAAGTTGACATTGTCAATCATTTATGATTATGATTTTGACAATGACAGATTAACAAACTTTCTGTGAGGCATAACGTGTATTACGAATTTTAATCGATGCGGATAATAGTCGCAAATCTGTGAACAATACCAATATAGTAGAGCCCGCGCACTGCGGTGAAAAATCGTTTGAGATTTCGCTTGAAAAAATATTTTTGTTTGCGATTATATTTCGCGAAGCCACCAGGTTAAGCAGCGCTTGCTAAGGTCAGTGTTTGGATGGGTGACCATTTTGATTATATCGTGTTTTACCTTGATTAACTCGTAAAAGTGAAGCCGCCAGGTTAAGTAGCGTTTGCCAAGGTCAGTCTTTGGATGGGTGACCATTTTTGATGTGAAACATCTATAGCCGCGGGTAAAACCGATTGTTGGCGTGGCGACGCATGTCGTGGAGACGCGTCGCTACGCTATACGATGGTATGTTTCACATCTGCCAGGCGTCCTGTGACGGCTCAATTTTTTTTTCTTACTGCTCCTTTTATATAGGTCGTAGCGTGATGTTTTAATAGCCTATAACCGTTCTCAAGAATTGGGCATTCAAAGGCAAAAAAAAAAAACAAAATTAAACTGTTACTTCCAGAGATTAACAAACAAACTCTTCAGCTTTATTATTAGGTAGTAGAAAATTAGAATAAAAAAAGATACTGTTTGAGTCGGTTGTTCTGCAAAAATATCGATAGCCTTGTCATAATTAAACTGATTGTTTTGCTAAGATTTTCGATTGCTAAGACCGCGACACTAGACTAATGCAGAAAAGCTTAGCACCAAATAAAACAATCTAGAACGCACGAGCGAGCGCGAAAAATTTAGCACTTTGCTTCAGATAAGTTAGTTTTATAAAGTCCTTAATCGACCTAAGCAGATTTTTTTTAAGAATTAAGAATCAACAAAATACGATATATATGAATGTGGTCGCCTTATTTGTAGATCGAATTTTGTTGCTTCGTGTCTCAATATGAAAGTTTATAAAAGGTATAATATTAAAAAAATCTTGACACACTTACCGAGGTCACTTATTGAACCGTTTTTCAAAATTCCTTCTCAGTCACGAGTTAATATTTTTTTAAAGGAGTGGCGCTAGTGGACCCGTGTATGCGCTCTTAATGCCGCAATGCCATAGTAAAATTTTGAGGTAACTGGCGTCAAAGTTCATGTAGGATTTTTGAAAATGGTTGATCTTCTTCTTCGTGTTTGATGTTTTAAACATTTGGATACATGAATACATCGAAACGTTTGTTATGGTATTGGGTACTCAATAGAATAGCAATGAAGGTTATTCCATTTGAGAGTTTAGAGAAAAGTTATAATATTTAGTTACGAATTTTGGTAAAAAAATATAAATACATAAAAAATAGTAATTAGTAGGTAGTAGTAATCATCAGCAAGTTGACAGTTGGAGGGATAACACTTTCTCAGAAACTGTCAAGTTACTGAATACAACTATAAGTCAAAGTTTAGGCTTTATCAGGTGCTTAATTGTTGCAAATGGGTCACACTATCAAGGAACACGTCTTACAAGTGACCCCTCCCCTAGTATTATTTTCTTCTTTCCTCTTTCCCTGTATAGCAGTCTGTGGTCCTCCACAGACCTTTTGCTATGCCGTGACCTTTTTGTACAATTTTGATGTTGAAGAAACTCTATAGAAAAAATATTATTTTATAAAAAATTAAAAAGTTGGTTATGTCACATAACGTGTGAAAAATATTGTTAGATATTTATAAAATAATGGATATAACTCCAAAGGAAAACGCAGCGCTAAAGAAATCGGTATTGACGTGTTTGTATTTTTTTAGTTTAGTAACTTTTTTTCTTCTACACATCGAATGAACGCTTCGGAAACTAACAAACGTACCTAATTCATTTCATTCACTCATAAACACGAGTTGTTAGCGTAAAAAGTTGTGTGGGTTATATACAGTATTTTGTATTACAAGTCTAACAAAGGGACATAATATAGCTAAAATCCCACTAAAAATAATATTATCACAATGACAGACGTAGCGAAAAAGGTAAACCCATAATTTTATTTTATTGATACATCGCTTTGTTTGACACGAGTAACGTTCATACCTACTTTGATTAGTGTGTGTGTGACCTCGCAGTTTTCTGCAAAAGTGCTGTTGAATAATATTGTTTGCTGGCGAAATCCTGCTGTGGATTAAATATTACCTTTGGAAAAGCACCGGAACGTGTTACAATTACAATGGGAGCGGTAGGTTTTACGTATTACGAGCGCATAACCTCAACATATTGCGCGACTGTGGGGGATCCTAAGCGTATTGTAACAACGGTTAATGGCTGTTGTTAAGTAGCTCGTGTAAATCGGGCACGTGTACCTGTTTCAGGTACAGGATTACAAGGATTCCCTCAAGCAGAAGGCTGAACATCTAATAATAAAAGGATTTCCTGACAAGATAGTGAAATTAAATGAACTTCTAGAAACATCACATTTCCAGAATCGAGATTTGGCTGATGTACATCAGGTATTTAAATAATAATTCACTTTTGCTAGTGCAATGATAACTGTAAAACCTTATTTTGTTTTTCAGTCAACAGATGTCCATATTGTTCTATACATACATACATTAACACACACCTTTTTCCCATGGTGTAGGCAGAAACTACAGATCATCACCTGCTACGATCCTTACATACTCCTTTTGTTTCATGGTCATTTTACAATCACAAATGTCATAAACAATTAAATGTGGGTGTGCTTTATGTACACTTCTGCTTAACCTTTAA
The DNA here is from genome assembly GCA_916610205.1 of Griposia aprilina. NCBI lineage: Eukaryota > Metazoa > Arthropoda > Insecta > Lepidoptera > Noctuidae > Griposia > Griposia aprilina. The sequence goes on along the minus strand of OU744294.1, from coordinate 9,793,186 downwards.
GAGATTACAGGCATGATGTTGTCTGTATCATGTATGTCATGTATGTCTAATATCTTATATTCTCATTTTAAACAGTTACCTACTGCATACTCTGTATCCCAAATATTTAAATAAACACATTGTTATATAAAATTTCAGGACTTAAACATTCCAGTGCCACCTCCTGCAACAGCAGCAAATGAGCCAAATGCTAAGCGTCAGCGGATGGACTCATCCGAGGTGTCAAGCCTCACATCTGAGGGCACTCGAGTGTATGCCTTGCCCAACGGCACCGTGCCATGCAACAAGCCACTCAGTGACCTCATCCATCTTGTAAAACCACACATTAGGGAACTGGTTGAAGATTCCAATTTGGTAAGTGGCTTTTATGTGAATATTATTAGGAATATCATGAAGATTTCATCAATTCCCAGTAATATCATACTAGGACTCTGAAAAAGGACCCAAGCAAGAGGATTTTAATTAAAAAGAAGAAGAAGATGGAGCTTTCATTATCAGTTAGCTCAGCCCAGTGCATTCCACTGCTGGGCGTAGGCCTCTTCCAAATTGCACCAGATGAAACTCATGACAAGGATAATTGTCATGTTTGCTGCTGAACTGCATTTGTTTATTTCTATGAAATGTCACTATCAGGAATTGACTTGTGTGATTCATAAGCATAACGTAAATAAATTCAATATCAGATAAGAATCAGCAAAGAGTGATTTTGGCTATCAGGACTTGTGTAATTCATAACGAAAATAAATTCAATATCAGATTAGAATCAGCAAAGTGTGATTTTGGTAAAGAAATGTTACTGTGAGTAGAATCATCACAGTGCAAATCTTTGTTGTAATTTGGAAGTGGCCTATGTTCAAATATAGTAACACTATTATCCTATCAACCATAATCAACTTGAGATAACCATTAGGTATTTTATATTTGGAGATGCAACCAATTTCTGTTTCACTATTAACAACATGCCTACATGTATTTGGAAAACTGTGTATAGATCTTTCTGATTATATGCTATTAAGCCTAATGGAACTCAATCGCGATCGACATCTGCACAAACACTGCGTATGTCGCCGCGTCAGTCGCCAATTGAAACTGTGCCGTATGACGCGACGCTGCAACCGTCCAATGATAAGACGTTTCTTTCCCTGCGCACCTCACAAATTGGGTGAGTTTTATTCTAGGGCGAAATATGCAAATTATCACTTCATTTGTTTACTACTGCGTGGTGTGATCGAGGCTGGCCCCATGTCCTAGGTGAGTGACAAATGAAACGACGTGACGTGATGCTGAATACGAGGCAGTTGCTGTTCCCACTAGGTGGTCACCTGCGTTGCTACGATTAATACAAAACGACATACCGTTCTTCCACGACACATCAATGCTAATTTAAGTTTAGGTGACTTACATTCAGTTGCGTCACATTGAGTAATTTTGTGTTGCCTTGCGTCGTGTTGCTTTCGTCGCCCACCTAGGATGAGGGGTGACACTTGGCTATTCCTTCGGTCTCGTCGTAACTGCCGACCAAGGGATTTTCGCAGGTAAGAAGGCAGCTGGCATCAATCTACGCAGATCTGGCAAAGAGTTGCGATCACGACATTATATTCCACCAATATTGTTTATTTTGCAGGCTCTTGGGTTTATGTGTAAAAATGGATGTCGAACCAATTGTTCAGTGTTGCTTAACATTGTTCCAGTTGAAAATGTGGATATCATTCATGATTCCTAAAATCGAGGACGGCAACAACTTCGGTGTATCAATACAGGAGGATACACTCGCTGAGGTTCAGTCTGTGGAGTCGGAGGCCGCCGCGTTCTTTGACCAAATCTCACGATACTTCATCTCGCGAGCGAAGATTGTGTCTAAAGTTGCTAAATACCCACACATTGAAGACTACAGGAGAGCTGTCCAAGTAAGTATTATTCTCTTCACTTTTTAGGTAAGAGAAGAAAATTCTAATGTTTTCAGAAGTGTTCTGTGTACCTGAAATATGTCAATTTAAAGTCAATTTAATTCTGTTCAATTTGATACATGCATTCATAGAAAATTAGTCTTACATTCTCCGTTTAAGCCAAAAAATCAGGAAAAAATAACCTGGTGGTGCAATTTTTCCTTAATTGACAACAGGAAAGATTTGTCTTCTGTTACAAACGAGCCGACCCTGCTTCGCACTGTTTTTACGACTTGACAAAACATCGAAATTTCTTTAATATGTGTGAGTTTAAATTAATGCATTATACATATAAACCTTCCGGAATAAATTCTCTAAATGATGGTGCAAACAACATCAAATTCCATTGCGCAGTTTAGAAGAACAACACGGTCACACAGACAGACACGAAAAGCGACATTAATTTATAATAATATCTAAAGATCACGAAATAAACGCGAATGGACGCGTTCGTTTTTGTTTTAGTATCAGTTACTGGGTTGGCCACGTCTGCCGCATGCCCAATGAGCAGTGGGCCGAAATAACCACAACGTGGAGCCCTGACGCGGCCAGAAGGCGTCGCTCGTGGCAGACCCCGTATAAGATGGCGGGACGGGCTAGAGAAAACAAACGACCAGTGGTTCACTTCAGCCCTGGATCGAAAGAGCTGGAAGTCATGGGGATAGGCCTGTGCCCAGCAGTGGGATGATGCAGGCTAATAGAAGTAGTAGTTTAATGAACAGTAATGTGTGCACTGGTCAACTAATAAGTATTAATTGATCTGTTTGTTTGGTAGGAACTGGACGAGAAGGAATACTTATCACTATGGCTGGTGATGTGCGAGATTCGTAACCGTTACTGTTCGCTCCACGACATCGTCATCAAGAACTTGGAGAAGATCAAAAAGCCACGTTCATCGAACGCGGAGTCTCTATACTAGGCACTATTTCAATCTCAAGTAGTAGCTCTTTATTCACAAGCAATTTGTAAGAATACATTGTGGTTCTAAGAGTAATACTGAAACTGGCTTTTATACCTTATTTTTATTCACTAGGCAGCATTTATGTAAATATTATTTCTACATGCACAAGTTATGTAAGTAAACACTTGTACATGTACTTGTAGCATGACTTTGAAACATTTTGTAGTATTTCTCCCGTATTTGTAGATTGATGTGAGATGTAAAGTATCACATTCTTATAAAGTATACTATTACCGTATTATTCTACTTTGATGCTTTTGTCTAGTGAGTAAAAATTAAGTTCGTACATCGTGTTGTGGTCTTATAGCAAGGCGAGAGGCTGAAGACTCGTATTATAATGTGAGACTGAGTGCTGTGTCGTAACATATTTATTTATGACATATTACTGTAGTAGTTACATGCTTGATTGTGAGATTTTATGACCGTTTTGTTTTTGGTGTCATTGGCAAAATTGTGGTTCCACCAAAGCAGATTTTTTGACATTAAACATTATTCCCCATAGTATTTAAAAGACAAACTTGCTATGAAACTACAATATGATTATATTATAGACAGTTGTTCCAAAACTATTCATAAAATAGGTTTTAGTTAAGCTAAAATATTATGTTGTTACTTAATAATATCTTCAATAAACCTCAGTGGTTCACAATTTCTATTTAATGGAATCTTAAAATTTCTGTTCATAATTCGTATATTTCAGGTTGAATTCTATCCAAAAGTGATATGATTGGCTTATAGTCAATATTTAATTTAAATATGTACCCTATGTCGATAATAATGAATACATTTCTATGAATGTGTATAAATGCAGTTTGTATTTTCCCTTACTTTTTCTGGTTAAAATTTTTAAGATAATCAATAAAAAAAAATGAGTAACACAGCGTATTCTTTTCGTCCGCCAGTACATGACGACATACCTACTTTATTGAACATACAGCTATCCCAAGAAAAGTTTGCGGTCCGGGTATCATCGTCTATGTTCGGAAATACGAACGCGCGATGATGAGATCTACTATAGAGCTGTTACAACCATGAAAGTACTTGCCTATTTTGTATTAAGGGGCATGCGCCAAGGTAGCCTGCGAAATTCAATTTTCTTAAGTTTTTTGCAATTTGCAGGTCAGTATCAGGTTGTATGGTGATCTAAATAGGATTCGCGACCGTATCGAATATGGCTTTACAGAATTATAATCATTAGAATCAGCAATACAACTCCATAAGTTAGGATTGCCCTCAAATGTCATGATTTCATGAAATAGTCAGTCAATAGGGTAATATGAACGTATAGAGCTGATTCTAATGATTATAATTCTATAAAGCCATATTTGTTACTGTCGCGAATCATATTTTAATCAAAATACAACCTGACTGACCTGCAAATTGCAGAAAACGTAACAAAATTTGAATTTCGCGGGCTACCCTGAAGGTTCCGCCTTAACTACAATATTTATAAAAATTGAGTTAACAACTATGCAATTCAAAAATATGCGCCGCGTGGGCTGTATCATCACCGACCTGCTGCCGCTCGACGTGGCCGCCGGCATCATCATACATACGGTGAGCCCTGCGGTTCTGACGTCGACTGTTGTGTCTGAAATCTGTTTTTACGATAGGCTGAGTTATAAATGGCGATCTACGACCGTAGTAGGTAACCCAACAGAGAAAACTTCATGCAAACGCGCAATGATGGTTGCACTTTTACAAAGCGTTGTAGTACATAACTTCAACGAATGGCCTCTGTGGGGGGTTACTGTGTGGCGCGACGTTAGTGCTAATTCGAAAACATAACCGAAGCGCATAGGTACCTACCTTTTCTGGTTATCCTGTAGGTACATCATATTATTATGATTTTCGTATGAAGACCACTACATAACTGCGTAGTACCTATAACTAAGTAGCAAGTACCAAATGGGGCCGAGGGATTAGTGATCGTGGGACCTACATGAAACCTGAAACAATTTTTGCTTTGTATTGGGCAATAGGCAGAAGTTCATTGTATACCTATCTGAAATATACAGGGTAACTTGTAATTCGACGTACCTATTCCTTCCAGCGTGTGTGAGTATGACCCTTTTGCGACAATTAAGTAAGTACACCATAATATAGCTAGGTATGCAATAATCCATACAAAATATATCCATCCAGAGGGCCTAGACAAAGTAACATTCGATTAGCGATGACGCTAGTAGAAAAGGTAAAATGTATGGGGTTGACATAAGCTATCGAAATGTCACGTGATTGTAGGTCAACGAATAAAAATTTGCTAGACAATGTTAACAACATTCGATTATGAAATGAATCGACAGCGTCGAAAGATTAGGTACCGACTTCCACAGAGATGCATAGCCAAGGGACACTTTTTGACGAGCGTTATTGCTAGTTTTTGGAATCATTAGCGAAAGCGATAGCGATTGTAGAAATAGAATCGCTCCGAAGCGAATGCCATTTGTCTAGGCCCTCAGGGCCGGCAGTCTCGACTGGATAGCGACGCTGTCGCAAACTACCGATCGCTAAATATTAAAGTGAATCCTCAGTTGTAGCCCGCAAAATTTAAATTTTCTTTAGTTTTTTGCAAATTGCAGCTCTGTTTTACGTCGTATGTTGATCGAAATGCGATTCTCGACTGTGGGAATTATATATTTATCGAATAATAATCATAAGTTTCATATCAATCGTCAAAATCAAAGAAAAATTGAATTTGGCTAAATTGGCTAAATGGCTAAATTATTTGGCAAAACTAAGAAAAATACGTAACAGTGTTACATAAAATAGGTACCTACTTAGATGACTAGATACATGCTAACTTCTGTATGTATGTAAAGGGTCTTTCAGTAAGGGCTTTCTATCTTTAATAAAACAAAGTGTGTGTGAGATATCATCGAAAATTTTTATTCGTTTGAAAGGCCTATCGATGACATTATGTATGGAATATGACATTGTTCAAATGTCCGCCGCGGCTTCGCTGGGTGGCGCGCATCCGAAATGTCCAATTTTCCATGACTCTGGCGCATAATTCAGACTGAATTTGACTGATGGCGTCCGATGGCATGGGTTACATTGGCTTTGAGGGCCGCTGTGGTATGTGGCTTATTCGCATTGACCTGCGACTTAAGAAAACCCCGCAAGAAAAAGTCTAACGGGGTCAAATCGCACGATCTCGGTGGCCAGTTCACATCACCTCCACGTGATTAATGACCATGCCTTCAAATCGCTCGTGCAGAATGTCTAATGTGGCATGTATAGTGTATTATCTATGGCATGAGCTGTGAAAAAGTTGGGAATCATCGACCTATAGCGCTCGCTAGCCTATGGGCGAAGCGCGCGGAACGTTGCTGAAACAGAACACCCATTTTGATAAAACAATTTTATCTTTTGCACGTGTTGTTGAACGCTATATCAGTATAGTTTAACGTACTTTGTGACGCTATAACCACAGAGCATGGCTATATCCGTCCATGGCGATTTGGCAAAACAGACTGTGAAATCTCCCTATATAAAATGTACTCTGTGCCTGTGCTGTGAAAAAACAAACAGACTTAATAAATGACAGCCAATTTGACAGATGTAGCTTCAAAATTAAACTGCTAGCAACTGTCAAAGTTCGGAAGCCCTTTTGGAAGACCCTGTGGCGAACGCAACGCTCCACATTTGATTTCTGTTGGCAACACCAACAGAATAGTGTAGAATTAAGATTGTCAAAACGACGTTCCGGAAAAACGCTGGTTTAGCAGGGCAAAGTTTGGCAAGATGGAGACCTCCATTCTAATACGGATGAGACTGGGTCATGTCTGCTCTCCAGCCCATCTTGCCAAACTTCATATTATCGACAACCCCATTTGCCTGTGTGGCGCAGACGTAGGCGACTTAGATCACATTTTTTTCTCCTGTCCTTTATATGACCGTTCATCCTTTCTCAGTAACCTCTTGTCTCTCCGTACTCCTTTTCCTACCTCAATACTTTCTTTACTTTGTACAAATAGCTTTCCTGTATATAAATGCATAGTCTCATTCATTACCTTAAATAATATTAAGTTGTAATTTTTCGTCATTGTATTTAGCTCATTATTCTATATGATATCACTAATTTAATAATACTGATCCCATAGATGTAACCGTTCTATACTAATTCCCGTTATAATTTTTAATAATAATATTATCGTTTCCTTAACTTTGTTTACTTCACACTAACTAAACGTGACATTGGCTAAATCATAGACATTTTTAGGGGCATGTATTTAACGCGGCGGCAAATTAATCTGAAATTGGGACTAAAAAATAATTAAAGCCGGTAGCAAAAATAGTAGGTTGGCAGCTACAGTAAAGAATAATTTTAAGTAGAAAGTAGCAGCTTAATAATCAGTTGTTAGCTTTGTTTTAATTTAAACTGGCATCGAGTTTCTGTTTTAGCGAGGCCTCCAATTTCTGAATTTTTATTTTTGGACAAAAAATAAATCCTGGTTTATCCTGGGTTTTATCTGATTTGCATAATAAGGCGTAGCCGACGGAGCGGAACGGCACAAAGGGGACGGCGGGGTCTTCCAGACCCCGCCATCCCCTTCTAACCTAACCTGTCCGAGTCGGGGTGCCCCAAGTCCCGAGCTCGCTTCGCTCGCTCTTGCATCCTTTCCTACTGTTAATATTAGTCGCCATGTCATTATTTATAGTACCTTGCCTATGATTTCTAGTAGCAAATAGTTAGTCGCACTTTCAGTTGTTAGTCGCCTGGAATATAATTTGCCATTTAAAAGTATGGACTGGAAATACCTACAAAAAAAAGGTGCCTATCTAGAACTAATGTCTCATAAAATGTCTGCCATTGCTAGGGTTGTAGCAACCAAGGAATATAGTTGTTACAATAACTAGTACCTACGTATACTAGATACGAGTTTTACTAGATATCACGTTTTGATCATAATTATATACTTACTGAGTCCGTTGTAACATAAAAAGATGAGTAGGTTTACTTTTCGTTTGTTATCTGAGAATAAAATTCGTGATAAGTGTTTTTTTCTCCAAATAATTAAAAACGTTTACATATAGAGTGAGTGGTGAAGTAAAAATAAAAATTAAATATATATTTTTTAATTATGTTTATTGGTGTGATGATAATTAAAGTATTACGTTTGATTAGTAAAGTAGGCTTACAAAAGCAATTAATACCTATTCATTTCTAAACAATATTAGCTTGTTTAAAAACTGTCTATGTGACATTTTTTCAGATGTTCTTCGACCATGATAATTATCTATCTAGGAAGGTCTTAATTATGGATTTAGTGAGGAGTAACTTGTGGTTACTGTTATGCTCGGGATCAGAGACCGTATGAAAAAAAGTCTCATACAATTCACATATGAATTTAATTCCTCATAAATTCAAGATGTAATAATTTTATCAGAATCAAATTAGGATAAAAAAACAACTTTAATATAATATTCTGATATATTCATAAAACTCTCTATTGCAATATTTTACATTAATTTAGTCATAGGTAAACATTGAAAGGTCAGATGAGTTAAGAATTTGAGTTGAAATATTACTAAAGTAGTGAAAATAATTATGTCATAAGTAACTGTTACTCACCGATATTAATAAGCGCCTTGCAATTTCACTAATGGAAACGTTATGCTCATGCAAAACAATGATTTCCGCCTTTTTATACATTGTTAAATTCTGCATGGTTGGATCAAGTTCAAGCACAATTGGGATCAGGAACATAGGACGCACAGGAATATGAGTAGTAATCAATATACTTAGTAGAGCAAATTATACTCGTAGACTGACAACTAAGAACGCTCATTTTTATAAATTAAGGTGAAAGGTAAAAAAAAAAAAAGAATGTGTGTAGTTATATCCTAAATGGTGAAAATAAATTGGCTTAGAATTCCATGCTCGTGTTTCAAACGTTGTAAGTTACTTATCTATGAACGGGATTGAATCGATAGCAATTCAACTAGGTAATGAATGTTTTAGAAAAATTATGATTACAAAATGAAAAGAATGTTTACCAACCAAGATTTGAACTTACGACCCCTTGCTCACTAACCAAAGACGATAGCCATTGTGCCAAACCTGTTACAATGAACAAGTGCGAAATATTATAACTGATTCAATTACATAAATTAAATAATGATATTGCCTATTGGTGTGACATATGCACACTAACAAAAAACAGAGGTCACTCTCGCTCGTGTTATTTAACGTTAGTGTGCGTAACTATTCATACCGACACAGCTATCCGTGTGTGGGATGTAAACTGAATAGATTTGCCGAGTGTACAAGAACCACCCGATTTTTGAATGTTGCTCGTTTCACATCACACAGAAGAATCTTGATGTTGTTTCTTGACGGCTGCCTGGAAAAAAATAGATACTAATATTATATTAAGCAATATACATATAATTTATTTACTTATTTATTTAATGAATACATTTTTTTTTTCAAGCATTTTAATACACACTTACCGAAAATACTTTGGGAACAGAGTTCGCACGTAATCTCATAACATCAAGTGTTCTATTGAAACAGCTTTCTTCAAAGTGAAGTGAACAGAGGTACCATTCTTTATGTCGGAGATTAATATTTTCTTCACCAATAGCTTCTAACCACTTTTTCTTTAATCCTTCATTTTTAGGAAACCTATAAAACAGGTAAATATTTTTATCAATACATCATTTTGGTTAGAGCTGCTAATATCAACTATAACATATTACAAAATGCTGATGTCTTATTTGAGGATCACATAAAACTTTGTGGGACGTTCTCGCGGTACTGTGAACCACGAACCGGATCTAGAAAGATAACTCGGACCGATTAGGTAACGCAGAATGATTTTTTAACGTCGCAGAACCGATATCGTTTCAGCGTAGGAACTAGTTTCGGAAACTATTACGGCAATGGTACAACACTATTCCACTGACATATTATTGTAAACAAACGAATGAAATAATAAAAAACGTCTGATACGAAAATTAACCCAAACATCAATACTTTAGCCATAAAATCATGATCGCGTAACAATTTTTTCATCGAATGTATATGAATGTATGTACTATTGCATGTAAACTGGCTACTAACCTATGAAAAGACTGTTGAGGTTGATTTGCATTCTTTCTTGCACCACACTTCACAATACAACACACAGGCATGTTGAATAGCTGTTTTCTAACATTTACATGCAGTTTTAAATGTAAACTCCTAGTAATTTTCTCGCAAATCTCATTAATCCAAAAATTAACAATCATTTGACAGCAAAACTACCACGAAACTTGTTGCCACAGACTACATAGCTTGTCGCTTAAGATGGCTGTTAAGGCACTTACATGCAACTGTCAATACGTCACGACAAAATGTTACCATAATGAGCAACAACTTAAATATTGTTGTCTCTTCTAGCAAATACGTGTATTTCGTTAGAAAGAATGAGACAAAATGATATTTCACATACTGTATCGTATTTTACTCATATTTGTCTAAGCAAAATGTATGTATAGAATAACGCGGCGCCTCCATGTTTTTCCTATCTCAATGGGCTAAATGCACAAACCGTGCGAAGCCACAACCAAAAATATAAACAAACAACAAGATTGTCAAAAACATATAACTGACAGGTCCAACTTATTCCCGCCAATTACTATGTCATCTATGGTGACTATGGTTGGGAGATTTGAAATGGTTTTTCTTTTGGAGCTGTAATTAATTATTATTTCTCCTGTTTTGTGAGTCGTGTGTTGTAGTAACGCATTAGTATTTAAACTTTATTAAGAACGAACCGGTGTTTGTTATTATGGAACATACGCCCCGTCAACCCTATAAATTTAGGGTACTTTATTATATATTTTTTTGGGTGGGAAATCATCAATTAACTTCTCGCGTTCTGGGCGGAGCGGGAGGGGTGTGGATTATTCTTTTTCCATTCATGTAACATGAGACAACGGGGTCAAGTCAAGCGACTCACAGCTGATAACACGCGCGCGGTCCGTTCGGTTGTTAATATCGATCACTAATTACCAGTCACCTTACATATTTAGGGTACCTGCGAAAGAAGCGACTCGAGATATGTATGCGAGGAGCCTTGTGAGGAATTTGTGCGGCGTATGCGATTCTCGTTTGTTTTGCATGTACAAGATCTCGCCTCAGCTACAATACTACAAGGATCTTTTGGCAATCGAATGACATTGACAGGGAGTCGCTGTTGGGCCTGTTTGTAAACATTTGTGCAATGTATTGTATAGGTATTGAAAAAATAAGATGGCAGCGTTAGTTCTGATTTTGGCCACAAGCCAAAATAACCTAGTAATGCTAGATAACCTTTTGTTCCACAGTTGCGCTGTGCAAGTCTGGGAAAATAGAGTAATCGTATTGGTGGGTATTGCACACATCCCTCGCTCCGAGTAGGTACTCGGACTCGGACGTCCATGGTTGACTCCACTTGCCTACCCCAGAGCCACACCCCCACCGAGAGCACACCGCTGCTTCGCACAGCAGAGTCCGCTACGCATCCTCGCACCATTCAGCTTCTTCGTACAGTTTTGGTGGAAAGACTCACACACATTTCAAAGCTCCGCTACGCCTTTTCGCACTGCTCTGCTTTCTCGCTCATCTCTGGTGGAAACCCACCCTTAGGCTGACGCACATTTGGTACGCTGTAATGTGCGCTTCGTTTTCATATTCAAGGCTTTATGGATACAGTCCGTTCACAGTTATGACCCGACTGCGCGACAGCAAAGACCAGAGCGACACGACGACGAGGAGCGAGATGTTTTTCACGCGTATTGTGGGATTCTATAGACCCTCGAAATCGCATCATAAATGCTGAATGGATTTTAATACATGAGGTGTGTATCGACGTATCTATGTCGCGCGGTGGTAAAGCCAAAATAACAGATTAGTGACATAGAATTATAGGGCGACGTTTCTGTACAAGTGTGCGTGCGGCTCTGGACCGCCTGGCTCCCGGCAGCGTGAATAGCTCGCCCGTGTAGGTAAACCATGGGACTGTCACCAACGAAAAAGTCGCCCTATAATTTTATGTCACTAATTTCGTAATGTAGATAAAGCAGACGTTTCATTTTTGTATGGAACTTTGGCTAGGACGTCTACATTTCAAGAAAATCTGTGAAATGTATCTATAAACATGTAACAGGCAATGATTTATAGAATTAATTTGTATTGTAGACGTACAAAAATAAAATTGAAAATGCTTGAAAGGATGTCACCAAAATCTGCCCAAACAAAGTACCGAGGTACACTTAGTGGCATAAAATACACTAGATTACGCTGAGTAATATTGCGTTTATACAATTTTCTTTTGGTTACCCGGGGACGAGAATAAAATAACTTTTATCATAATAAAAAGCACGCCATTTTGGCATTCTATCATCGGCACAAGCACAACTACCTTACTTATAAAAAAAAACTGTCAAGTTGACAGCTGTCTGCGGTAGGATTCAGCCGCTGTTGTTTCACGAACGAACGGAATGATATGTGAATGACATTTACGAAATAATGTCAACCAGAGTGTCAACCAAATGTAACGCAATTTTACATGCTTATAAAATAATTGATTATGTAGTTTTAAATTCTGTAAGGATAAAAATACACTTATTTTCGAATTCCTCTATATTTTATTTACAATTTGGTGCACGTGTACCTCGAGGTACATGTTTGGGCAAAGTTGTATGGGCGTTTGTTGACCTCCTTTCTTGTGAGAAAAATGGAGACATAATGGCAGCTGACAATGACATTAATAAATGACAACGACACTGCCGACAGTGTATGTCAAAATAAAAGTTCGGAAATCGGAAGTACACTGGCCAAGTAGATTTTATTAATCGAACTAGAATATTATTTACATTTTTCCATTAGTAACACATTAGAAATAGGTATAGATGAATTAATAATACAACGATACCTTTTTATAATAATATTTAATATTTTTGTATTTACGGTTTCACATTAATTTCAGATCCATCCTGATCTCAGAACGCATGTTGTCAGGACGCCGCTATAGTGTAGCCTTATAAACAACAATGGCAATAATTGAAAAACTTTAACTTGTGTGTACAACAAAGATACCATTCTCAAATTCACGAATTAATATTTTTCCTAAATTCAGTGTATTTTTTCCTGTTTTTTGATATAATGTACAAATGCCAAAAATGAAACATCTCCTTTGGCTTTCTTTAAAAAAAGCTCTCTTATCAACAGTGATCGGAGTAGGTAGATTGATTTTTAGTACTTGTATCATAAATGCACACAGAAAGAATAACATGGATAAGCCATTTTTCCGGAAAGTAATTCCGGTATTTCCGGATTTAGTATTTCCGGCGGGCGTACGCATTGTTCTGATAACCGGTTATTGTACCACCCATGATCCTTTGTTCTGATTGGTCGTTGGGTTTTGTCAAATCGTGACAAAAAATAAATAGGAAGAATAATAAAGAATAAAATTGCTCATTTTATTACAATTCCTACCTTTTTTTTGAGGATGGCAAATCATCAAATGACTCCTTCCACTCTGGCAGAATACAATTCCTACATAAGTTCCGGTTTTTTTTTTAATAATCCACCAATTCCGGAGGAATGTCCATAGTAATATATACGTTTCGGATCAATGACCCCAGTTCAATCTACCTACTCCGATCACTGCTTATCAAGCAGTCTGATACAGATGTTGTATTAAACTACATGACAAGTGTGTTTTTTTTTTACTTTTTCAGAGTCGGTTTTTTTTTGACATTTCAATATTTTTTACGTCTGATGTTGCATCACAGTGATCTTGTTCATAGTTGCTATATGGTTGCTGTTTGGATGCTGTCAAAGGTAAAATAAAAAAGAACCGGACAAGTGCGAGTAGGACTGGTGCCCTGAGGGTTCCGTCTCAAAGCTGTGCTCGGCTGCCCGAATTTCCAATTCCGGATTTCAAAGGACAAACTTAACTTTGTAGTTGAAAAAATCTTCTCATAACTACTTACATCGATATACGTCACGGTTAATCTCTATCTGCAAATGTTTGAACCAAATCGGAAAAAAAATGTGTTATAGGTAGGAATTATCGATTTTCGGACTTTTTCCTGTACTTGTGCTGTGAGAATTTATTTGCAAATACCAAAATATGTCGCATATATGGCAATTCTTTTTTATTGCGTTGACTTAGAAGCTTAATTTTTTTGAAGTTCTCTGGAACCGTAGACCTAAGTATTTTATATTAATTTCAAATTGATACCTTCACACGTTCCTGAGAAAAAGGGTCTTGACAGACAGACATACATACAGATAGAGAAATGGACGGACGGACGGAACGAACTAACGAATCAACGAAGTGAACCTATAAGGGTTCTGTTTTTCTTTTTGAGGTACGGAACCCTTTAGATTGTAGAATAATTGCGCATAATCAAGAAAAGTGATTAAATCTTTTTTGTTATAGGTACCTAATCGATACTGGTCACTAACTAAAGTCGTTAAGTTTCGTTTTCAAAACCAATCCATATTTTGACGTAACGTTCTTTTAGCAATTCTTTTAGCACTTCTGGTAAGCCATTTTGACAGTCTACTTTTACAACATTTTATCTTTTTATATTTATTTTCCTTCGTCTATACTTTGTGCTGTGCTTATTTTGTGTGTTATGAGTATTTACCAATTGATTTATTTAATTATGGTAATAAATTGTTAAAGGGATTTGAGATAATGGCGAGCGACATCGATAAGGGCAATTTTGGCGACAGCGCCCGTAACACTATGGTGTACGAATTGAAATCAAGAAATAATTCTAATCATATTTTTGATGGTGCTGGCGAAAATATACAATATTACAGTGATTCGGAATCCGATGCTTCGAGAAAAAGTAAAACACGTTACATAAATCCGGCTATTTACATTGAACCAGTGGAGACGTCGCATTCGGTGACATCTCTGCAGGCAGGCTCTTGTCTCTCTGATGTCACTCCGCATCCTCATAGTAGCTATAGGAGTAACTCAACGCCAATGCTGAGTGGTCGAGACTCAAGTCTTTCATCAGGTAGCGTGAAGAGAAAGTCGTGTCAAATGACAGGTCTAGGGTACCTAGAGAGCTTAGGTAAAAAAGAAGAGACACCGCGATTTGGTTGCACTTATCGTGAAGATGGACCCGATACGTTTAGGTTATCTGTGGTATCCGTGTCGACCACTACTACAGCTAAGGAGGAGCGGGAGCGCAATGAAAATAAAAAGAGCGAAGCCTTTAAGCAATGGTTGGCACGGAAAGACCAAGAGGTACCTGAATTAAGGTTTATTCGTAGATTTAACATCATCATCACCATTTCAGCCGAAAGCCGTCCAAAGTCAAAGTCAAAGTCAAAGTCAAATCGTTTATTTCAAATAGGCACATAAAATGGCACTTTTGAACGTCAAAATTTACAAAAAATAGAACTGATTCTAGTTGCCCCTTCCAAAAGGTAGTTTCGTATGGAGAAGAATGGGCAAGAAACTCTACGCTGGACATAGGCCTCCAAAAAGGCCCGGCCCTTTGACCGGTTCTATGTTTCTCGCATCCAGCGAATTCCTGCGGCCTTCACTAGGCTATATAAGGTAGGCGTTCCTACGCTCGGACGGGGCCCGCAGAGGCGGGCCGGCACCAGTCGGGGGTTGCGGAAGATTCGTACGTTCCCGTGACCCTCGGCAAAGGTGTGAGATGGAACACCGGGGTGGTTTTTAGTCAGTAAGAGTCTGACAGACCCCTCCGCCCCCCCAGGGCGAGGGACATCCATGAGGAAAAAAAAAAAAAGAAGGCCTTCCAACGCTATGTCTTCCGGTAGTCGTAGATTACTTTGGGGTAAATTGGTGCTGCGATTAACATGAGACAGGATTTTTTGACAATTAGGTAAGTCGACAGGGGTGAATTGGAGTTTGAATTTATAAAGTTGGACAACCGACCATTCGGTGAGAAGATACTTAAATCTTCAAGTTAACAGTTTTTATTAATGAGTTGTGTCTCTTTTTATAAGCAAAGATTTTGCTTATCTTTGGTCTGAATACGTTATGTTTGAATCTTGATAAGTCATAAGTAAGATCCGAAACTATCTAAGGTTTTTCTGATAATCCTAGAAAAAACTACGCGACAAAGCTCGTCTCGAGAAAGTGAATGGTCGACCTACAACTTCGCAGCAGCAACGCGAGGAGTCGTATCGTCGGTGGTTAGAGCAAAAACGAACACAGACGGAGCGACAGCGAGCCGAAGAGATCATGCGACAATACCGACACAACGAAAAGCTCGAAAGAGATCGAAACAAGCGTGACCAAGCTAAAGAAGAGAAACTAGCGGACTGGATACGTAGGAAGGAAGAAGAAATGAAAGGTGGTATATAAACTTTTTTGTTGCATAGCCAATCCCCGTCTCATATATAATATATATACAATCTAAATTATTTCCAAGTAACGTTACTAGAGCTCTGTGTTAGTTGTTATACTGTGTATAAAAATAAATGTGTTGCAGTAATGAAAACTCGTGAAGAGCGCAGGGCGGCGCGCGCGGCTATCGATGAGGAGCGCAGGCGCTTGAATGGCGAGCAAGCGTATAGAGACTGGCTGCGCACCAGCAAGAACAAGCCCCTGCCCGTGCCACTCAACCAGGGTGAACTTAGTAAGTTTGATTAATCATATGTAGCAGCAAGTCCCTATTACATTGTAGAAAATAGGTAGGATGCTGTCTTTAGGAAACCACGACTGGTGCTTTGAGAATCTTAAAAATGTTGAAAGTCTTCATCATTTATACTACCTACCTAGAATATAATGTATGAGTTTACAGGGGTTCGTAACTGTTTAACTGTTCTAATTTGGCGGCGAATAACCTACTACGTAATCTCTAGATATCCCGGCGCCGCCGCCGCCGTAGCCGTAGTGGTGCAACTTGAAACAATTTTGCATTTTTTGAGTGCGGACTATTATAAGTACTTAGGTAGTTTTTCATTAAAAGTCTGAGAAACTAAGTTGTCATATGAGTAAAGATTTTAAGATGGAGCTTCTTATTTGCAGGTATGCGTGGTTCCGTCTCACAAATGTATATAAATCCCATTCCTTGGCAGTTCCCCACATGAACGTATAAGAAGATATCGTTGTAATTAATTATAGGTACTTCTATAATTAACTGATTATAATCGTTATTATTTTTGTGGGCGCGTCAAAATCACAATTAAGTGTAAAAGGTAGTAATGATTGTTCTGACTATTTAGTAACTGATGTACTTGATTTTAGAATAAATTTTAGATTTTTAGATTAACTTTTTGTTGTAGTCGCGTTATTTACTTTATCAGGGTTATTGGGTTAATAGATATAATAAAAAAGCTACGCTCGTTAAATAAAACAATGTTGTTTATTTTTTTATATAGAGTTTTATTTTAATTATAATAATTTTCAAGGTATTTATTAGGGTCCCCCTCAAGTAATATTATACGTAAATACATACCGTAGAAAATTTTCAAATATCTACTATTCGGCACTCAATAATTTTCCTATATTCCTAAGATTAACGTCGATGATTTGAAACTAAAAGTTTGCGAGTTGCAAAAATGTGCGTTAATAAGAAGCGACGAATCTACATATAACCTAGGCTACTCTAAACCCGTTAACTAAGTTTTCCGCACAAACCACAGCCATGTTTGACGCCTAAGTATTCTAAGTTATGTTAAGTTGAAGTGTTCAGTAAACGTCCTCTTCCTCCTTGAGGCGCAGTATATCGGACTTGTTCATGAAGTAGTACGTGGGTTGTCGTCCCTTCAGGTCTTTGAGAACACGCTTTGCTCCAGCCCTGATGAGCACTCTGCTTAGAGACTCAATCTTGTCCACTCCCATCGCGTAGTGTAGTGGAGCTCGCTCCAGCTGTTGTAAAAGAGTTTTTTTTTAACACCATGTAGAATTTTTGTTAGAACACTGGTCTGGTCCCTATATCACAAAGTTTCAAGTCTACAATAATTCTACAAAATTAATGAATTGTAGAAAAATTGCAAATATGTATTGATTGCAATATAAAAGTCACTACAATTTACATATTTATTTGTAAGGTTTTTCCGTTACAATTTGGCTTATAGTTTTTCTTGTAAGATTTACGTATTTGTAAATTATAACTTGTATATTTATTTATTTAAGGAAAAACAAACGGTAGCACAATAAAAACAGTCAAATTATCCTAAATATACTGTTTTAAACAATTATGCTACCCACTACGTTCTCCACAGATTACAATAAAAAGTATTTAAAAACTAGCCAGTCCTAACACAGATACAATATCTAAAATGACATTATCCTAGAACTCATATCTGGATTTTTTAACTTAGAAAAAAAAAACAGTAAATTTGTGTGCAATTTGTGGTAAAGGGCCCTGGTATAGCCGTAAGTGCAACTCACGGGTCACTATCGTGGAGAACATTTTATGACAGGACATGGTAGTCAGTGAAAAGATTCAACACACAAATTCATGTGTGCGTTTGCCTTACTTATTACGCTTGTGTAGTTAAACCAGTTATTTTTACCTAATTTTAAAATATATTATCATTCGCTTGTCGTCTGTTCTGAAGTAACTAGATTTAAAAATAGTAATTACTAAACATTTAAAACTTTGAGAAATAGATAGGCAAACGAACACTGAAAAGAAGTAGGTACCTACTTATACCTCAAAGGCAATTTAGGAAAAGGTCTATGTGCACTTGTGGAGTATGATAATAATAATACCAGCTTATTACTGTCCCACTGCAAGGCAAAGGCATCTTCTCAAACAGAGAAGGCATGAGCTTGCACAAGACGGGTTGGCGATTTCAGACTTAAATTAAATAAGTCCGTTCGCTCAGGATGTTTTCCTTCACCGATGACAGTAATGTCTAAGATAAACTCAGAAAGTTCATATGAATTAAATAAGACACATTGGTACTTGCCCGGATTTGAACCCCCAACCGTGATAGGCGAGGCCTTGACCATTGGGCCATGACGACATTAGAGTAAGATAATTAAGATTCGTAAAAAAACTTACGTTATCCCCAAGCCGCAGTAGCTCCGGGTAGTTCTGCGCCAGGTAGGCCACGACATCCTCATGCTGCGCCAGCACGGCCACGTGTAGCGCCGTGCGGCCGAACGAGTTCTGACAGCGCGCCAGTGTGCGCGCGCCCTCGCCCGCCAGCGCCGCGCGCACCGCAGGCAGGTCACCGCGCCGCACCGCGCCGTGCAGCGACTCGCGGGACTCCTATGGGTAACGTACCCACTAAAGGCTCCTTCAACAGGCGCGACACGTGACGCGAATCGAACGCGACACAAAAGCACAGCCTGTCGCGCGAGGAGCGATGCCTTTAAGTCGCGTGCGATTCGCGTCGCGTGTCGCACCTGTTTGAAGGAGCCTTAATGCTTAAGGTCACTGCATACTGGA
This sequence comes from Griposia aprilina, assembly GCA_916610205.1. Taxonomy (NCBI): domain Eukaryota; kingdom Metazoa; phylum Arthropoda; class Insecta; order Lepidoptera; family Noctuidae; genus Griposia; species Griposia aprilina. Next base: position 9,773,896 of record OU744294.1, on the reverse strand, counting down.
CGGCGGCGTTAGGACGTAGACAGGGCGGAGACGGAAAGTGGTGTTATGAAAACACGGACGGGTGTTTAATGCATATACTTACACAGCGATAGTGACGCGAGGCTAATGTGTTAATGTGGAGACGCCTCACTACTAGGCTCACTGGAGCGACCGGATCGACTGTGTATACGCAGTGAAACCACGGACGAGACGTAGCGCGCGCGGGGCGGGATGTGTTCAACATCGTCATTGACGGTATTTTGCCCGTCCCATAGGCTGCCATTACACGCTCAATCTGACTGACAGCATTTGATTGATCTTTGATCACGGACTGAAGCAAGACTGAAGCGATGGGTAGACGATCAGTCACGAACATTTCACTCAGAATCCAACACCCGGCTGGAGAAAATGGATATTAATAAATTTAAAGCATGCCTGTACTTGTTCCGCAACGTGTTTATCTTCTTCCTGACGCCATCTACGGTGACACCCGGCTTAATTTTTTGGTATATTTTTTGCAATTTTAATAAAACTTCTATACCTTTATACTTATTTGTGTAACCATTATTTTTGGGGTTCCACAAAGCGGTTTCAAACATAAATATAAATTCTTTGTCAACTTCTAAACTATTCTACGGCAATACTGCTGGTAGCGCCGCGCCGCCACCGGCGCATAAAACGGCGGCGGGCGGCGATGGCGTAACCGAGCACTCGCGCGCTTCCATCGCTGTTCAAATCACAACTGACTACCCCATATTATATTGTAGTCTGTGCGACTGACTGACACGCGACTGATGCGTGAGTGACAGCAAGCCATTACACCACCTTGCTACATATTAGTGATCTGTGCATTACACGTTCCGTTATGATTAAGTGACTTCATGATTGAAGACAAAAATCAAAATATCTAGCTAGACGACACACGAGAAGTCACACGTGATAACCTTTTTTTACACGCTCAGTCAAGTGTCCGTCAGACGACAGTCAGTCAGTCATAAATCAGTCAGATTGAGCGTCTAACGGTCGCCTTAGGTGCCACGTCGCCGTCCCGTCCGTGCATCCGTGACGTATGCTCTTTCGTATAAATTTTCTATGAAACCATAATTTTCAAAAATGGTCGTCTCGTTCCGTGCGCTATGGGGGACACGCTACGTATGCAATGACTTTTAGTCCGTAGCTACTAAGGCGTAGTAGGGTAATCACAAAGGCCTAGTGGCCGTATCTGATACAGCGTAGTAGAGCATAGCCGTTACATCGTATAACGCTACAAGGTTATTTAGACGCGTGACAAAAATCGGAACGAACACACCATCTTGTTTTATTAATACAGTTTCTGTGACACAATTTCACTAATTTTTAGAAACAAAGAACGCCCCTAAGTTAATGTCAATCAGGCGCCAAAATATCCTTGTAGCACACTAGCAGCTACGGCGTAGTACCATAGTTACTACGGCGTAGCAGCGTAGTCGAGACAGGTGTAGCGTAGAGACTAAGGCGTAGTAGTGTAGCACGTGATTTAAATTGAATTCCCGGATTACGTAAATAAATTTTTAGAACTTTGGAAAAGGAAATTCAAAATATAAGACTAGTGCTATAAATACCTCAAAAGCTGGTATCGAAGCGAGCAAGTTGCTCATATCGCTGTCACCCCGCTGAGCTATCACTTCTGTTATCGGCACTCCTTCTTCATCGACCACGTCCAGTATGTGATCGTAGCCTTCCATTAATAGTTCCATTATCTTGTCCGTATTTCCTGATAACAAAATATTTTCAACAGATTTAAAGTGTTTGTAGTAGAAGTAAACAGAAACTGTTTATAATTATTATGTAATACCTACAATCAAATAAAGTTTTTATTTTAACTAATGAATATGATAGCTTTTGAATGCGATTTGAATTGCCTTTTTTATTTTATACAACAGCTGGGAACCTAAAATATAAATTATTTCATTTCATTTTCAATGTTAAAGAAAACCAAATAAGACAAGAAACTTTCGTGCCGTTTTTGGGGTTTTCAGCATTGTATGATAGCTTGTGACAGTCCAACCAGTAAATAATTTATCTTCATAAATCCTGCTATATCGTCTTTGATATATGCCTTACCTCTGGCAGCCATATGAAACATCCACTTATCAATCTCAATAGTATTCTCCGGTACATTAGCCTGTATGGACACGTCTCTGGCGGTTCGGTACAGTTCGTCTCTGAAGCCGAGGCTGATGTCAGACTCCTGCAGCAGCTGGAATAGCGCGTTACGTGCGTGCGTGCGCGCGGCTGCGAAGTGCAGCATCGACTGGCCATGTTCATCCTGACCGAGAAACGATATGGTATGAGTGTTTTGACGACCCACTTGCACCACAAATCAATAAATGCATTTAGTACAAAACGAATTTAAAACGTCGTTCTATTTCTGCCAATTGTTTGAATATGACAGAGACAGAATGGTGTTTTATATACGTTTAGCGTTAAATACATTTAGTGATCTGTAGTCCAAGTTGGCCTTAATTCAAGGACGTAAAGTATGGATTAAAGGCAATGGTCGAGGGTTGCAATTAAATACAAGATCCAACTTCTGAAAGAAGAATGGCTGGATCCCATGGGTGTCTGCCTGTCTGGATCATCTGGGTGTCGCACTTAGACACAGAAAGTTCGATTTATTCACAGCTCGAAGGGATTGCAGACTAGATTATATGATATTAATTTTAACTTGATACCTCCACGCGTTCCTGAAAAAAAGGGTGTTGACAGACGAACAACGAAGTGATCCTGTAGGGGTTCAGTTTTTTCGTTTTGAGGTACGGAACCCTAAAACTACAAAAAAAAACTTCGGTAATTAAAGATATTTTTCACATTGTAGGTAGTTTTTTCGTTATTCGTTTAAGTCGGTGGTTTCTATTTTTAGTTTTTAATTTTGAACTTTTTAGCTGTGGTATGAACCTTCCCTAAATGAATTCGTATACGACTACTTGCCTATGTAAATAACAATGACAGACAATTATAACATCATCAAAATACGCAAAGTGAATTAAATATATTATTGAAGCTAACTCAAAAACTATTCAGGCTAATTTAATAAAAAAAAATAAAGGACCACCGCGCGGGCTTCTTGTTTCAAACAAAAACATTATAACATACATAATTTCACGCCTGTATTCTCTGAATGGCTAGGCAGAGGTTTACCTATACTACATTTCACCAGTTATGTTTAAGTCCCATGTACTATGGGGCGAGCCTATTGCCATCAACCGGGCACAAATCCAGACTCCGGGCTGCTGCTGAGAAATTCCAGAATAACACTTTGCGAGGCTTGGGAATCGAACCCAGGACCTCATGTTCAGCAGGAGAGCTCGCGATCACAAGACCAATGAGTCAGTCCAAAAAAAAAGCATCACGTAAATACCCAGTAGATAATCACGGAGAAATCAGTGTACATACATGAATAACAACTAAAAAACCCACCGAATGCATAATTTCCTCCTTTTTTAACTCGGTTAAAAATTGGAAGGTAATGGTTAAAAAACTCACCCTATTGGCACTACTAAAGGCTGACTCGGGTGCATCAGGACTGGTAGCTGGCTGTGGGTCCACTGTGACGATGTCAATAGGTCTCTGATGTTTGGTGGCCGTGCGGTTCCGCTCGGGCGGCAAGCTGGACAGTACTGGTTCGAAGGCCAGCCGCGGCGCTTGATCGTTCTCTACTTCGGCTGCTTCTCGAGTCACTAGCATTTCGGTTTCCTAGTGGTGGAAAAGTTTTGACGAATGACTGTGATTGTTGAAAAAATAACACAGCTACATGGTCAAATTAAATTAGCAAAAATAATCATCATGATTGAACACTGTATAGTTATCGTTTTGAGAAAGTTCGAGTGCAGAAAATCATACAGCATTATCAGAATATACCTAGTGATAATAATGTATAATTTGATTCATGGCTATCGCTTTGAAATTTAGCACAAACCGATAAATAATTGCCATCTGTTTACGCGTTTCATTGCAAATTGCATCAGAAACTACCTTGAAAAAAAAAAAAAAAAAATTAAAACAATTTATAGATGTTATGCTCACCTGGGTACCTAAATTAGATTTCTCTTGTTCGGGAAAGTTATGAAGAAAACTGGCCAGGAAGGCGACCGGATCCTTGGGCTTTATATTAGCCACCTCGGTTAGACCTTTGATCAAAGGATCGCCGAGAGCTGTGAACACATCGTTCAAATCAACCTCCTTATTGTCTTTCACAAATTCCATTTTATCATTGACCAAAAGATTTTAAAACTTTAAATAGGAGCTTACACTTAGCAAGATATCTGCCCTCTTCGGTCCGAAAGATGGGAATGTCCATATGACCGTTGTCGGCGTGGCCTGTGCCTGAAACCGATCAATTATTCAGTGTGGACCGTCGATATGTTCGCGTGGGACGGGAAGGGGTGCGAGAATACATCAAACACGTGAGTTATTACGCGAACGTGAACATCTGGTGGGGGCAGTGGGTGGTAGATGATTATAGTAGGCGGTAATAGTGGGAACTGGACAGAAAGAGTCTATTAGCATTCGCCAGTCATTATTGATATGGTCTATTGTTATCGATCGACCATTAAATGTAAACGCTGAGTAACGTTATTATGTTTTAAAATGATACCGACAGTGTTATTAATAGTATGTTTAGGAATACGTACACTTACAAGTTATGTTTATACACTCGAGAGCAATGAATCCGGGTCACTTAAAGAATCCTAAAAATCTCGGAAACTAAAAATGCTAGGTTAATGCAATAAATTGTATTTAATAGACAATGTAATACTCCTTAAATGAAGGTATTAAAACTTCTTAGTTATTGTAAAGTTATATCATAAAAAAATCAAATTTGAAAAAGGGCCACTTTCGAAGATGGAACTACGAAATTACAGCATTTGGTTTTGCTTTTGTTTGTAATCTGTCATTTATGTGGGTACATAAACCATGTTGATAGTGCTCTATATTCATTATTCAAGCTGAAATTATGTCGCTTACGCCTGAAGAATGCACCAGAATACTTACAATGCTGGAAACCGGCCCGAGTCAGCGCGATACAGCCAGGACTGTCGGTGTGTCGCTGTCAACAGTACAAAGAGTTCTCCGACGTTACGAAGAAACTGGTTCTAACCTACGCAGACCAGGAACGGGCAGAACCAGGTGTACCACAGCACGAGAAGACCGATACTTGGTGAACACCATGCTTCGAAATCGCTTTCTCACAGGAACTGAACTCACAAATCAGTTTCGACGCCTCGGAGGAAGTAACCCAAGTGCATGGACAGTAAGACGTCGGCTTGCTGAATCTAACTTAAAACCCCTTAGACCTGCAAACGGCCCTAAACTGGAGCGTGGGCATCGTATTTCAAGACTAAGATATGCCCAGAGCCACGTAAATTGGAGTATTGAAGATTGGTCAAAAGTTATGTTCTCCGACGAATCAAAATTTATGCTCTACAAGCACGATGGAAGACACAGAGTGTATCGAAGACCAGGGGAAAGATTCAAGCAAGCATGCATCGAAGAAAAAGTAGCCTACGGTGGTGGGTCTGTACTTGTGTGGGCCGGAATTTCTTCTGAAAGTCGCACAGAGCTGGTGATCATAGAAAACGGCTCTTTAACTAGCGTAAGATATGTGGAAGAAATCCTCAATGATCACGTTGGTCCATTTATGGTCAATTTAGGTGAGGATGCTATATTTATGCATGACAATGCCCGACCTCATACAGGTAGGATTGTGAATGACTACCTTCAAGAGATGAACATTACTCGTATGGAGTGGCCAGCACGCAGCCCGGATATCAACCCGATCGAGCATGCTTGGGACGAGCTAGGCAGATGCGTAAAACAACGAAACTCTCCCCCAATCACGCTTCGTGAGCTCAAAATTGCTCTCACAGAGGAATGGGAGAATATTCCCCAAAATCGTATAAGGAACTTGGTGTACAGCATGCCAAACCGCGTAAACGCAGTAATGGAAGCACGAGGAGGCAATAAGAAGTATTAAAATTCAAGAAAATCGTAATAAAGTTCAAAAATTTCATGTTTCCTATTTTTGTTTTAAGGAGAGATCAGAAGTTTTTTTCTTTATCTAATTTTGTGTTAATAAAATGTATGGTGACTCATATTTTTTTTACTTTCATTTAAGGAGTATTACATTGTCTATTAAATACAATTTATTGCATTAACCTATCATTTTTAGTTTCCGAGATTTTTAACATTCTTTAAGTGACCCGGATTCATTGCTCTCGAGTGTAGTTAACAGTGCTTAGTTTCTAAAAAGCATATACCATCTAAAGACAGGACAACACATTTTCGACGTCACACTGTATCTAATGTTGGAAAGACAAATGGTTGATGGTGAGCGTGCAGTTTAACTAAAGCATTTTGTTGTAACTATTTGATGTGCAAGCGTGAACGTTTGCAGTGACTTCACTTGGTGTAAGACTCACACGAACACGCCAACTCACAAGGATATCAACGAAATTGTTTAGTACTGACCTAAAACTTTATAGATGTAGGTAAATAGATATCTAGATGTTGCTCAGCTGCAACCATACATAGGCACGGTTTCAGTACCTACAATCTTTCCAACATTCGATAAAATTATTTGTGATATGTGAACGGTTGTGTGAAGGTGAATAAAAGTTGAATTGGATCTATAGTTTTAACATCTAGAACTTTTCCCTCTTCTCAGGGGTTTCGTGACTAGTAATACTACTTCTTTTTTTACGAAAAATGTTTGATAGCATCGTTGCTATATGTGCTGAGTTTTGCATTGCTAAATCTTTTTCCAGGTGAAGTAAGTTTGAAGCTGCGGTTGAAAAATCGTTGAAACAGCTCGTTTCGGTTACACTTAAACACTGATAGTTGCTAATTCTGGCAATGTCAGCACTTAAAGTTTCACGGTATTGAAGCCCCCTCATGGCACAGAGATGTTTCATGTTGTCGGCGTCCTTCGATAGACCCGGGAAATTAACAATGAGGCTGAAACGAATGCCAGCGCCCAAGTATGTTGGTCTAGCAGACAGATATCCCAGCTTTGCATCCCATGTAAAATCGAGCTTCTCGTGCAGATAAGTCATGATGTATGATATTTTACTGAACGCTAGTCCAATTTCTCCAGGAGAGTCTTGTGCAGTAGATACAAGTACGCGAATGTGGTCATGAACATTAATCCATACAGCTATGCTTCTATCGTCAGTGACGAAAACACCACGACCGTACGGCCAGTGTTTCCCATGTAATCTTGCACAGTCATCAATCTCATCTCTATCACAAAGAGCTATGAGAAGACCACTAGACGCTAAAGCTGCACATATTTCTGACGGCTTTTCCAAAACTTCATTCAAGGTATAATAAGTTCCACCCTTTTGGTCAGATTCAGGATTAGAATGTTCGGTGAATTTCGAAAAATCTTCTTTCATCAATAGTGTTGTTACAATTCTTTCTATTGTTTCTAACTTTCCCACTTTTATGTTTAAAGGTAGTTCAAAACCTTCTAAATTACGCGAACATTCTACTACTCCAGAAAGCACGAATTCATCATTTGGATCAATATTTAATTCTACTAAAGGTTCTGAAGATAGCTTTGCAGACGAGGTGGCTATAAAATCTGATCTGGGGTGTGTTGGTAAATCAGAATTCACATTAATATTATGAAGATCTCTAATAAGTGGATATAAAAACTCATTAAATACACCATAAACATAGTAGTCTGGGGCCGTAATTCCCCCAGGAAAGTCTTCCTCGACCGTTTGAATAATATTTCTGCTATCCGGAAGTTTTTTCACAGCAGGCCAGATGACGTCGAAAAGGTCATGGTCTAATTTAGTGACTCTGTATTTTATAACATCAAATATTGGCCTTTTCAGGAATCGTGCAAGTACGAGAGGTGGCGTAGCTTTATTAGAAGAGGCAGATAAGGGCGTCCGAGGCGGTCTGGTAGACGATAAGAGATGATAGCATCGTTCCAACGTATCCAAAGCTTCAGGCGCATCCAAAACCCGGCGAGATGATACTTGATCCTCAGGCACTAGACATACTCAAGTTAAAACATGCGAAAAACATTTTAATTTTAAAACAAGTAATACTTAGTGAACTTCTTCATTTACAGTGCGTTTTTCATTGGTTGCAGAAGCGACTTTTGTCGCTAATATTACATACCTTTATCGGAGAACATACTTTTAGCTGTCGCTTCACTTATACCGTAATCTGATAGCAGTTGATCAAAAGGTAGTAAAGTTGGATGATTTTGATACTCTTCAACAGACTTCCCATTCTATAACAAATCATATAATTTTATGTGCCACAGTTGTTACTACTACTTATCCTCGTAAATGGTGAAAGGTAATAGTTTCGCTTACATCATCTAAATCTTTTGAGTTGGCACCAAGTTGTTGAAGCAAATTGTAGTAATGTCCATTGTCTGGGAGTACCGCTGCATAATGTAATGCTGTTCTTCCTTCAAAGTCCACTGCTGACAGAGTTTCAGGGAACCTATATAAAAACATGACAGGTCTGACATACTCTTTCTTATAACATATCAACTATAATAAAATTTTCTTCACAAACCTTCCACCCAAATACTTGATGATGTTAGTTCTACCAAATATGGTAGCAACATGTAATGGAGTCGCTCCATTCGGTGATATTGGGTCTCGAGCTATTGCGAATTTTCGTCTGTCCAGTGCCGCTTGAAGATCTTGTATATTGCCCTCTCTTGCTGCTATATGCACTTTGTTTATTTTTTGCTAAAATATAAAGTATCAATTAATGCTATTATTACATAAAAACTATATTGTTTGTAAAACTGGGAGTTTACCATATAAGTTGGTACATTGTCGAGAAAACCTTGGAGTTCAGAATTTCCCGAAATCCTTCCTATAAGCCTTGATCCTTCGCCATTTAAAACTAATGTAGCCAACATTTCCATGTTTGCATTGTTAATCAAATCTGTCACTTCCGGGTCTATTTCATTGTCCTGCGAAATTGTAAGTAGGATATTAATCTTTAAGATAAAATAAGATGTGGTTGCGGTGTTAGAGTTAGAACTACAATCGCTGACTAATAGTTTACTTGATAGAAAGTACAAAGAACTAAGAAGCTGGCAAATCAATTCATGACAGTGGTGTTACGAGGTGTCTGTGAGAGTACACAGTGCTACAATGATGCTTCTAATCTAAAGAACACCACAATCAGCTAATCAATTTACTTATTACCTTCTTTAGTCGGTCGATTGTCTTACTTGATGGTACAAGTGAGAGGTATACTCACAACTACGAGAACTTCTCCGTGCACTGATCCTTCCCTTTGCGTCATACTTGCATCCAGTGAATCCAGCTCGGCTTCACCATTCACAACACCTTCTATAAGACTTTCCTGTGTACTTCGGCCGTTGGTCACGTTTCCTTAATTAGCAAAATAATCAAAAATATTGAACTTGTCAGGGACCCTCTTATGTGATTAAAATTACGAGGATTATATTTTGATTGTTTCGTGTATAGTGCCAGAAGAGATTTCGGCTTTACCTCTCTTGGCACTTCCCATGTCAGATAATTCTGCTGTGCTCTTAAGATTCGAATCACTATATTCAGACTGTGTTTCTCCTGGAACTTGAACATCATCATCGTCTTCACTGTGTTCACCATTTTTAGCATTACCTTCGTTTGAAGCAGCACCATCATGTTCTTCGCCTTCGTTACTTTCATTTTCGTGATTAGTTTCCTTTTCTTTGGAATCAATATCTTCGATTAGATGAGATTCATGTTCCCCAGTTTCTCCTGTGTGATTCTCATTTTCGTGATCAGCGTGATGCGATTCAATTTCTTCGTTTTCTTCTTTTGTTTCCTCCTCATGCAACTCTTGAGGTATTTTGTTACTTTCTGCCTTCTCTTCAGCGGTTTGTTCTGAGGCTTCACCTTCTGCCTCTTCGACATAAGTATGTTCGTAATTTTTTTCTACATCAGTTTCAGCCTTTTCTTCTTCAGTTTCAGCTTCTCCCTCAGGACTATTTTCATCATTGTCTGCTTCTTGGTAGGTATCTACTGCACTTTCTTCAACATTTACAGTAGCTTTCTCGTTATTTTCAGCTGCCTCCTCAACATGATCAGTTGTTTCTTCAGGGCTATGCTCTGGATTTTCTCCGTCTTCCCTTGTTTCTTGAACATGTTCTACTGCTTCTTCAGCGTCCTCAGTCTTTTCCTCATGCTCCTCAGTAGCTTCTTCTGCGTTTGCTTCATTTTCTTCCTCTTCTTCATGCTCATGATTTTCTTCCACTACTTCTGATTCCTAAAATGCATAAAATTAAAATTCATGCAGATGTTCATAAAAAAGCATCGCAACTTAACTATAAATAACAACATTCCGTGAAAACATGTCATGCACTGCTCACCTTGTTACTTTCTACATTTGCAATGTGATTCTCAATATCGTCTTTAGTTAGTTTTGCATCATCTAATTCAGGCAAATTATTAATGAGTTCATGCGTGCTACTGCCCTTCATTCCACCGATACGATTATCTGTATTTTCAGATGCAGTGATCGTATTTGTATCTTTTGACGAAATATTTTCGTTAGATGCCTTGTGATGCCTCCTCTTTGATTTTTTGTTTAATTCAGCTATGACCTCTGTGTCCAGTAGCTTCCAATCCCAAGAATTTGGATAAGCACTCGATGGAGTTCTGGGTGCATCGGGTAGTGTTTTGAACATATTTTTATCTATTTCCTGGGGCCTATTTATGTAATAAGCTGGAGTTTTATTTTTCTAAAAACCAGAAAATATGGGATAAGTAGTAGGTATTTAATAAACTTGTGACTAATAAGTAATTTAATTTGTAAATTGTGACGAGCTCATGGATTTGAGCATGCAGTGTCAAGGAATAAAACCTATGGTAACCTTTTAGTTGTAGGTGTGTATACGATCAATACTTACATTGTCAACAACACTTTCGTCAGCTCCGAGACTAACGAGTGTGTTGTATGTGTGCTGATCATCTCTCATGGCTGCGGCGTAATGAAGTGGAGTGCGACCATCGTTGTCTATGTCATTAATACCTTGCGGATACCTTTCAGCGATGTACTTGAGGATGCCACCGTGGCCTAAACCTGCAGCCTAAATATTTTTTCGGTTAAAGTTGGATAGTGTTTATTTCATTCATCCTTTTCGAGTAATCCGAAGTAAAAAAGATAAGGAATATATATAATATCATTTTGTTGACTGGCATTTCATCGAAAACAATATGAAGTTCTAAGTTATAAGTTCATAACTACATTTGTTTGCTAAAATGTATTGAAACCCATTATTTCCTTATGAATTGGGTATCGAACCCATGCAATAGTATCATCAACATTATCAGATTGAAAACGGCACATTGCTTGCATATTGAAATGGAATTATTTCATTAGCTCTTATAGGAATCAATATTATTTTAATCGCCTTATCGACAGGTGTGAAAAAAGACAGCTTGGACAAGGTTACTGACAAGGCTAACGTTAAACGCGTTGATAGATTATAATACCTCATGCATAACTGTCATGTGTTTTGAAAGTTGATCAATTATATACCTTATGCATTATTGTCTTAAGTTTTAAAACTTTATTGATTATATACCTTATGCATGACTGTCATATTATTAGCATCCCTGCTGGACAAGGCTAGCGGTGGCACGGGGTCCCCAGCGTGTTTCATCAGGCCTTCTAGATCATTTTGCACTACAGCAGTGTGGATGTCTCTTATGGTGTTCTAAAAGAAGGAAAGAAAAATATTAATTTTTCAATGGACGATAGACTAGTTACGGTTTTTCATAACTCTAAAAGGAAATTGTCTTAATCAGCTCATTTAACAGACGGAATGAGTGACTGCAGCTTGATGTTATTATTAAATCAAATCAAAACATTTATTTGCTTGGATATGGGTAGGTACATGAGGTGATACATAAAATTAACAAAAGTCCTCAAGTCAAAAATGAGGATGCCGCTTTCATGAAACGTCCTCTACAACATCCACGAGTAGAGAGGGCGTTCCATGCCAGGAATCTCAGGGAACCATTGTTCGAATTTTTGTTAGTAAAAGAACCTGACATGAATAAGTAGGTACTATCATTTTGACAAGTCTATTTTTGTTTCTTCTACATAAAATTACGAGTATAAGGAAATATGAAGACAATTTATTTCTTCTTGTAATCTAATTTTGAAACTTAAGATTTGCGGTCAGTTTTTCGAAATATTTCGGTTTGTACACGTTCGTTATTAGCTTAGTTGTAAACAAAGCCAAATCTTTGAAACTCACCATGATGTAAGGCACAGCCTCCAAGAACTTCTTGACCACCGGCTGGTTGCAGACTTCGCTGAGGAGCCGCGAGCCGTGCCCCTCCCATACCACGCGCTGCAGACGCGCCATGTCGCAATCGTGGCACCATATCCGAATATTGTGGCCTTTTATCACCAGAAGACCTGACAAGGAAAGGAAACCAGTCTATATCCATATCTACTACTCTACTACTATTAGCCTGCATCATCCCACTTCTGGGCAAAGGCCTCCTCTTATGACTTCCATAACTATCTATTATAAAATAGCTTTTGCCCGCGGCTTCGCTCGCGTTAATTGAGACTTTGACAATCAATTCGGGTTATATTTCAATCATGATTCGAAAGACACGTGGCGCCATCTATTATCATAAGAACGTTATTGTTGTTTTTCTCGGGAACACTACTTTTTTTCGGGTTGAATGGTACCCTATGTCCGTTTCTGTACACCTGACAACGTATATGCGAAATTTCAGGATGATCGGTTCAGTGGGTTAGGCGTGAGAAGTTAACAAACAAACTTACTTTCGCATTTATAATATTAGTTAGGATTAAACTCGGTCTTCGTGTCTGTCTGTGTGACCACGTTGTTCTTCTAAGCTACGCATCGGATTTTGGTGCGGTTTTCACTATCATTTAAATAATTTATTCCGAAAGGTTTATGTGTACAATGCATCAATATTAAATATACTAGCTTTTGCCCGCGTCTTCGCCCGTATAGAGATCAAAAAAAAAACTTGTAAAAACTTGTCCATTAAATAGACATACAGGATGGTAGGGACATCAACGTGAAAACTGTAACAATGTATTTTCAGCACATGATTCTAGACTCCCTAGTATTTTCGTTTAATTTTCGTTAGTTATTTAAAAATTAATCTGCTTTTTCATAGAAATTTGCAATACCTAAGCGATCAATATGCATGGAACCGCAATTAAAAATAAAATACCGACGAAAAATTTCGACGGTGTACGGAATCATGTACTGAATCCATGGTAAAAGGTAGCGCGTCTAAGTCCCTGCCACTCTGTATACTTACCTATGTGCCAACTGTCATGGTGTTAGGTCAAACTACTAAAGTTTCTAAATTCAAATATGATTCGAAAGACACGTAGCGCCATCTATCGTCCTAAAGAAATTGTGACCGTTAAAAGTTATTGTTCTTTCCCTCGGGCACAGTACTTTTTTTTCTGGATGAAAAGTACCCTGTGTCGTTTTCTGTACCCCTGATAACGTATATGTAAACTTTCATGATGATCGGTGCAGCGGTTTAAGCGTGAAAAGGTAACAAACAAACTTACTTTCGCATTTATAATATTAGTTAGGAAGTTAGGATAGTAAGAAATCTCGATGTAATGTCAAGTCGGAAAAACCGTGCACAGCAGGGGTGGGCTAGTATTTAAATTTAAAGCAGAGATGTACAGCACCTACACCCTCGGTATGTCCCACGTAATAGGGAGGCGAGCCTATTGCCTTCCATTATCAGGCACAAATCCAGACGCGGGCTGATATCGAGAGAATCCTAGTGAAAAAATCCAATAAAATTTTGTCTGACCTGGGAATTGAACTCCTCATGCTCAGCAATCGCGCTTGCGATTAAGTTTAAGATCAATTAGGGAGAGAGGGGAGTGTTTCCTATGTCATAAGGAACCGGAAGACGACCCTAAAATTGGAAAAAGCTGGGGCTGAGTATATCCATACTAATATTATAAATTAGAAAGTAACTCTCTCCTGCCACCGCTGCTGCTGCCTCCACCGTCGTCGCCGCCGTAAACACCGCGGAAGGGCCCTCACAGGGGGCTCGGGACGGGGCTGCTGATATGGAGTGCCAATAATGGCCCCATTACGCCTCCTCCAGACGAAGGTCTGTGTCTTTTCACGCCTAAACCGCGGAACGGATTTCGATAAAATTTGGAAAGGAGATAGACGGCATCCTACCGAAGAACATAGGCTACTTTTTGTCCGGTAACACGTTTCCGTGGAATAATTTCCGACATCCACACGGGCGAAGCCGCGGGCTGAATCTAGTCCAAAATATTTTTTTAATTACTCCATCTGGTATCGAATTTATTAACTGCTTTAATTAACGATGATGTAAGGTGAAATGATTGATGATGTTATTATTACAAGTCTACCTATGCTGAAGCATCCATTTGCTTACAAATGGATGCTTCAGCATAGGTAGACTTGTAATATGAAGATTATGCACAAAAACATTTTCTATTTAAATAAATTGGGCTATTGAGGTCTACAGACATAAATATAAACTCGGGTAACGGAAGCTGTTAAGACCCATTAAAATAATTTAGGTAGATACTTACAACAATATTTAAAATCTATTTTACACAAATTGTTTCAGATTTTCAGTATAAGTTCAATCATTACGTCACTCGCAGTAATTTATACCTGCTACATTATTCAACCATGTACTAAGCCAACAATCCGCTCCTACGTAGTTCCGTCGTAGAAACATGCAAGATAAGGCGTCGTATCGGTTTACCGACACATTAGTTCGAAAGGAACCTCCAATATGTGCCACTGCTTGTACTTGGAATTGCAATCGATGTAAAAGTTCAAGGTGAACACCATTGAATAAAAATGCTAAACCCTTTTTTGTAGATAGGGTGAATTCATTAACACTTATTCGGTTTCAGTTCACGCAGGTCATGCGTAGGTTCATAAAGTTTCATAGTAGCTGATATGGAATTATTTTATTAATATCCATGATCATACATAACATAACATAACATCACGCCTGTATTCCCAGAAGGGTTAGGCAGAGGTGTACCTATAGCACACCCACATTTCGCCAGTTATGTTTAAGTCCCATGTAATAGGGGGCGAGCCTATTGCCATCAACCGGGCACAAATCCAGACTCATCCACGATCATCATTTATGGAAATAGTCAAAGTAGCTAGCCGGAAATTAATATGTAAAACTTTAGTACAGTTTCGTAAAAAGCGTATATCAAAAAACCAGCATTGGAGAGTTTTCACATTTACTTCAGGTATGTTAGTAAGTATGTAGAAAAGACATAAGTTGTCAATTTCAGTTTCATTGAATAATGTTATTCGTTTCTATAATTTTCTTTCTTTCTAAAAGATTTGTCAGAATATTTTGTTACTACAAATTGATCAATGTTTCTAATCCTACAGCTGATTCTTATCACTAAATAACGGTGATAAAAACAACTATCGGCTACTTGGATAAAATAAAGTTTTACAGGCCGATTAACAATGTGCGTGCCAGTCAGGATAGAATCAATCGAATGTCGATAGAGTGCCAGCAAATTAATGAGTATCTAGTTTCCTATAAAGAGGTCCAATTAAAACAAAGCTTAGTAATACTGCAATGTTGTTTTATTAATTATCTTAATGTAACATTTATTATTCTTTGCTGGCGTAAAATAAAGTGGAGTAGGCGATTGACTATTTCGATAAAATCAATATCGATGTTACGGAAAAGATGACTAACGTTCTATACATTAGTATTGTTGTGTGTGTTACTTAGCAATACGAACAAATTTATTGATTTTTAGAACTTCACCAATCATTTTATAATAATAGGTGACAACACGTAGTAGCTAGCTATAGTCTTTGTTCACGAGCTGGAACACACGGAAATTGAATTTAATTAAAGTCCAACGTGTAATACCCTACCTATAGAGTCATTTTGTCCTTAGTTTCGTATAAAACAACAGGCAGCTCTACAAGAGCCACTCAGTCTTTCATGACGAAAAGCTTAGAAAATCACAATGGTTTTCAGGTCAAAATCAGCAAACAATAATACATAACATACATAACATCACGCCTGTATTCCCCGAAGGGTTAGGCAGAGGTGTACCTATAGCACACCCACATTTCGCCAGTTATGTTTAAGTCCCATGTAATAGGGGGCGAGCCTATTGCCATCAACCGGGCACAAATCCAGACTCCGGGCTGCTACCGAGAAATTCCAGATGGAAAAACCCGATAACACTTTGCCCGACCCGGGAATCGAACCCAGGACCTCATGCTCAGCAGTAGCGCTTGCGACCACTAGACCAACGAGGCAGGCAAACATTAATGTTTTCCGAAATATACATAAACAAGTGAACCATACCTACTTCACACAGTTTGTTGGACTTGACAAAACAACCAGATTTCTTTATTAAATCTAAGTTAAAACATTAATGCATTATACACATAAACCTTCCGGAATAAATTCTCTAAATGTTGGTGAAAATCGCAAAAAAATCTGTTGCATAGTTTAGAAGATCAATGCGGTCACTCCGACAGACACGAAAAGCGATTTTAATTTATAATATCTTTAGATAATTATAAATAATGCATATTATTATAAGCAATTTCGGATTAATTTAGAGATCACAAGATAAATGATAAATATTAATCCTTGGCAAGATTAGAAGGATAATTACTAAAATTATGTAAACCATTTATCGAAAAATATGATGGCCAGCAAAACGCTAAGTTATTGAAGTAGCTCACAATTTGAAGAAATCATGAAACATGAAAATGTCCGTGTTTCAAACGAAGAAAATCTAAGTAAACTTAGTGGTGGCTAGTTACATTGACGCCCACCTGAAGTGTCAAGGACATTCGTTATATTATTCAGACATACTGAAAGTCAGACAGATAGGGTTTAATGTTTAATGAGTCAGCTAGCGATCGATCACATGTACACCTGCTGTGCCCTTCGGCCCCTACGTTCCTTTCAATGTAGGACAATCATCGAGTACAAAGTGGGTATGTATTCTTTTGAATGGTATTCAATGGATTCTTGGTTATAATTTTAATGAAACCTACCTAGGTCGAGCAGTGGTGGCCCAGTGGTATCGGCCCCGACTTAAGAGTTTTAGGTCGTGGGTTCGAACCTAGACAGGCGCTTTACTTTGTGTAAATAATTTCATCACCACTGCTTTCAAAACGGTGAAGGAAAACATCGTGAGGAAACCGGCATGTCCTAGAACCAAAAATTCGAAGACATGTGACATCTACCAACCCGCACTGGGCCCGCGTGGTATATTACGGCCCACTCCCTCTCACAGAGAGGAGGCCTGTGTCCCAGCAGTGGGAACATTATAGGCTGACTATGCTTATGCTACCTAGGTTTATAAATTTTAATTGGTTATACTTAATTACTCCTCGTACCTACCTACTGTATTTAATAATATGAATAACAGGCACAAGGTATTTTTAAACTAATTGGTACCTACGTGAAGTGTGAAATGGTCGAAAAGGCGCAAGTTATTTTCAGCTTATGTAGGTCTAGGTACTTCGTAAAACTACATGTCAAATAGGACACCCACATTGAGGATTGTATTTTTCATTCGTCGTATGAATGTAAAAAAGCCATGTGACTCATTGTATTTCACATATTTACCTACGGCTCATGGGATGATGTATCTCGTGTATGCGTGGTGAATTGCATACTTTGCTCACTGGTTTATCGTATTGCTACAAAACAAGTTCCTTTAATTTTGTACTTTATTTTTATCATTTGTTGTTATAGCGGCAAAAGAAATACACACTCTGTGAAAATTTCAACTGTCTACTTTCTTATTACGGTTCATGAGATACAGCCCGCTGACCGACAGACGGACTAATAGGGAATAGAGTTCCGTTGGCACCCTTAGGATACGGAACACTAAAAAACACTCTTGCACATCCAACATCTATAAAACCTGTCAGATTTTATTACGGACAAATATTATTATGAAGGTAGGAAATTGGCGAAGCAACAAGTTTGCGTGTGACTACCCGCTAACCGAGATTAACATAATGGGAACCAACAAAACAGTCCGAAAACAAACTAGATTGTACGCGTGATACAATTAATTACCAAATTCTTTAAGTTTCAAGTGTTGGCTAGTCAGGCTTATTGTTAAGTTAATTAAAATTGGTGTTATAGTGTTTGGAATAGGTCTTTCTTTTGAATTTTTAGTGTTGTAGGGAAACGATTTGTCGCAATTTTCTAATTAATTAATTCTAATAGAATGAAACGAAATTATTCGGTAAGGAAATGTCACACAAATAATGCAGCATGTGTAGATCATACGTTCGTAAAAGCACGAGGTCTGCTGTCTTTATTATGAACAGTGTGAAATAATTTAGAAAAGCTCATCATAAAAGTTACTTTTAAAATAAAATATTCTATTTTACAACCTGGATATATTCGTACAAAAACAAAGCTTACCTATAATTTTCATTTCATTGTATATTTTTGTAGACATATTATTAAAATGTCTACAAAAATATACTTATTTTACCAACTTAATAGCAGAGTCTCTAAACACCCTTCTAGTAAAAATAGGGTTTACGTCACTGCACTTATTACCAAAACACGTAATGAATCGATGACCTTCGCGGATAAGTTACAGTGAGAATGACCAATCGGTTTTGGGAGTTATAAATAAAAATATAATAAAAGGGGTGCGTCGTGCCTTCGGAGTAGAAAGGCTTCCATAAAAATAAATATTCATGACCACGCAACACCAAGCCTGAATGCCGAGCCTACTACACGTTTATGAAATTAACGTATGCCTTTAATATCGGAATGGACAAGCCGCGGACAGACAATGTCGTGACAGAGGCACCATGCAACCGATATTGATGTCACTGTTGTGATAATTATTATAATGCGAGCTGTATTGGAAAGGTAAAATTGTTATTTAGGGGGAAAACAACCTATGGATATGAATAGCTTTAAGTGCAACATCGCATTAATTGGAAGTGCCGTGCGTTTGGATGTTAAAAAAAAGCTTTTGTTTGAATCATGCATGGCACATGGCAGTAACGATCGACTTAAAATGGTTTCATGAGTTAGGCAAGTAGGTAACTTTTTATTCTATTAGTTATTTCAACTAACGAGCAGAAAAAAGTAACTACATTCATGATTATAAGACTTATCGAAAGTTCGTTACGGTAAGTAAAAATTACTACCAAAGACTTCTGGAAAAACTTGATCAACGTAACGTGATGTTTTACGTGTGAATAAGTCGCTCATAAAACTTTATCATCGTCAACAAACCGAGGTTCTCTGAAGTACAAATGAGTAATTCATCCAGACAGGTTCAAGCACTCGATAAAGAGATCTAGGACCCTCAGATTGATACATTATGAATGCGACGAGAGACCTACTTAGGAACGTTAAGACCTGCTTACCATAATGTCTTATGTTTTGTCACGAACTATAGAATACAACAGCTTTATTAACGACATCGTCTGTGTTGTTATGCATAGTAATGAACGTAGCTATCTCGAAATCTTAGCTATTATATCTACAAGAGATGGTTGAAGACTATGTTTTTATTTATTTTTTAAACCTTTTTCCTATTGCCGGTGTCTAAGAACTTTCTCTGTGTCCTATTCATTATTCACACAAACCTCACGTAGGTATACAACATTGAAACCCAGAATATCTACTTGTAAGTAACCAGTTAAATACCTGTATGACAGGAATTGAACATGCCCCACGAAACTAAGATCTCCTTGAAACATGCCTGGCTTCCACTGTTATAGAGTCATTACTAGAGACCGGATTTTATGCATATGTATTTGCATATTTTGGCATGTTTTTAGGACATTGTTTGTTTAATCTAACATCTGCTGACTGTGCATGTTTTCTATAGTTCTAACTACAAAAAATAAAATAAGGGATAAATGGCACAATGTTACTACTGATCATTTGAAACAGTACGTTTTCAAGACCTAAAATTATAATATGTATTTAGTTAAAATGTAGCAAGTTAAGTAATTTGTAATGGTTTTTTAGTCTATTTTTCTTAAGCCCTATTTGTACTTCTTTCTTTTATTAAGCACAAAAATTGTCGTATTATTATTATTAACATTTCATGTTGCTTATTTTGGCACTTTTTAGCAATTTCGTTGCACATTTCGAGCATTTATGAAGCATATTTGTATGCATACTACGATCATTTTAAGTTGCATATAATCCGGTATTACATTGTATTTTTCTATTAGGTACGAAAATGTCTTCATACATTTTGTTGCGATGTAAAGTGATTAATACAAACCAACTTCGATATTTCGTAGCAAGGTACTTAAACCATAAATATTTCTTATGTGCCAAAAAATAAATTAATGCAGTTTTTTAAGACCATAAATTGTTGGGTACATACACACACACATACCTTAACTGGACTGGACTGTAATTGTTGGGTCAGATTGTAAATTTGACAAACATAAACATGTCTGCAACGTCCGACATTTCTTCAACGTTAAAATACTTATCTGTGTGGAGGGTCCGCGACACGAATGGCTACAAACTTATAACCTCTAGGTATTTTATATGCAAAGATAAAATAGACTTATTAGTCTGCAATATAAATGCATGTTAGCATGTGATAGGTAAAGCGCGAAACAACACCGTTTTCAAATATAGTAAAAAAAAAACGGTTCAAAACACTGAAATTTTTAAGGATTTTCAGTCCAAGTTTCAACTTAATGGTATCATTGTCGAACGATTTTGTAACCTATCTAGTCCAGGTAAAATTTTGAAATAAAGGTATAATATTTTCATAACTTTATTCCTCAAAATGAATAAGGTTAATAGCATCCCAGTTTAAGATTTTACTGGCACTAACATAATCCCAAACTCTTCATTGCTCAATTTCCCCCTTTCCCAACTCAAAACTTTACTCGGTGAAAACTTTGTGCTTCGGTACCTATTGTACCTACTACAACCTAGTGTGACGGAAACATAGATCAGTAAGCGACAAACAATTGTAGGCATTCTATTTCACATGCTACTGAAATTCTAGCATTAGCTTGATAGAATTTCAATTGTGTGATACTGATTTTCTTTTTTTCCGTTCGAATCGCTAGTGTATAGTTTCATTGGTGTATTTTAGTTCGGCGTGTGCCGGTAATTGGTGGTTTCATGTGGTGCACGGTGTCACCAATAGTCGGCCGGCATGTGTTTTCATAGGAAAATGTAATCAATATGATACTATCTGTTTGTATTACGGTTGTTAAAAATATTTCTGGTTGCAAACTTGTTTTTTCTGTTCGTAGAATGTAATGGCGTTTGTTGTTAGCTTCATGTTGTTCGTGTTAATTTGTTTTTCTGTTTTATTTTTATTTTATGATACAGTTTTCATGCACTTTTCTTTGATAGAATGATCATCACGCTTTTCTACAATTTATTTTGCACAAGCGGGACGAAATTAATTCTAATTTTTCGCGATTCAGTTCTCGGTTTCAGATGAAATAAATATCCTAATTTATAAATAAGTTAGTACTTATATTTATTTGCATAAATTGTAGGTACTTAAAGGAGAACTTTCATAAATTCAAAAGTTGGGATGCTAAAGCATTTGTAGGCTTTCAAATGACTCATTTATCTGTACCGAGAAGAATGTACAGCTTTCTCATTAGCGGTATGTCAAACCGCGCAATTTGTAATTGTCGACTATTGTGTAACTGAAAGACTTCGTTTTTTACGGTTCTTTGATATATATGTATATATTCTTTTCTTCTCCAACTGTGTTGAGCTTTACGATTTCATTTAAGACGTTAAATATGTCTTCAACGATTCAGGGTGATATTAAGGCGGAGGTCTTAACTTCCGAAATATCTTATTGAGAAGTAGGGTTTGGTTTTACATTTTTACTTGCCTGTAGGTCTCTATTTTTCGGCTGAAGAATGACAAATCATAGAATAGTTTGCCTAACCCAATTTAACGTAATCAAATACATATATAAATAGGTAGGTATATATTTGGTTGCATTACTGCATTTAAGTTAACCGCATAGCTTATATAAACATGCATATTGTTCATACCACGTTCATACAATAAAATTTAATATAATGTATGCGACAAATTGGGTGATTACCTACCACGGCCACTACCTACTCGTGACTTTAAACTGGTCGTTCGATGGTAGTTGATAGCTGCGCCGATATCGTAAACAAATAGTGAAATACAATGTGAAAGTTCTTTTACAATGACTAGGAAACTTCAAAGGAGTTTAGACTGTTATATGTATTTGGTTAGTTACGGAAACGCTATCAGTTTTGTTTTAAATTGGGTTTAGATAACACTAAATTAAAATTGCAGGGGATAGTGTGATACGGTTCACTACCTATCTAATTCGAAACATCGTGTTGTCTCGTGTTGAGAGTTTAAGTAACAATCATTGCCGTAGGCTTGTTGGTTACCATTTCTCTGTTAGGATATATAAATGCTCGATTAGACAATCTAAGATCCAATTAATTTAAGGGGACTACATGACCTAAACGCAAATTTATGATGCCTAAAATATATGATCCACTGCAGTAACCAAAATCTGAGAAATATATGATATTCTTCTGGATCTATGCTAGTTAGATAGTGTGTTGAAAACATAATATAATTAGCTTGATATTATAGAAAAAAAAAAACACAAATATACCTCTAAAATTATATTTTATCGATTAAAAACCATACTAATATACATTCAAACATTCAGATTTTTTGTCAGATCATTCTATAAGTAACATACTAACGTAATAGTGTTTTAATTTTTTAGTCCAATGAATAGATTTTTTGTAAATCCATAATTGCTTCATATTTTGCAATAAGTTACCAGCGTTGTGTCATCGCGCGTCTCTTTCTTTTCTATGCAATCCGACAGTGACCGCGCTTTAGCTCTTGTAAGCCTCTCAAGTAAGAACCATACCGACATTCGAAAGCTGGACTTAAGATCTCAAATTCATCGCGCAGATTCATGTGATGTTAAATTATTACTGGCTGATTTAATTTTTACATTTCCATTGCTAGTATTCAAGCATAGTTTTCATGCCGTCCTCCGCATCGGAATAAATTATATATAATTTTTGTCATAGCTCCGTTATATCAAGAGACTTGTTATAATAGATAAATGATTTTGAATTTATATTCTGGCTTCAATATTTGATACGATAACTATTTAATGAGAAAAGACTGCAGATCGATAAATAAATTAATTGTTAGCGCAAATGCGCTGTTTGAACTTTGTAGTTTGCGTTTTAACTTTCCGCAGATTTAGATTAGTTTAGTCATTAGTTTTTTGAAGAATCCTTTCACTGCTTTGACAAATTAAACTTTAAAAATGGATAAATTAATTTTAACATTGCGCTTAAAAAAAGCGAAAATTTTAGGTCAATTTTTTTTTAGCAAAAAATAATTAAATCTTACTTTATATTTATGAAATAATTCAATAATTACTTTTAAAAAAAAACTAGTTAATCCTTCATCACCTTTGCACTTCTATTCCAAACCTTAAAAAATAAAGGTATATGTCCACTTACCGGGTGCGTTCTTATTATCGCGCGCCATGACGTCGGGTAGCGCGAGCTGTTCTCGCGCCTGTCCGCGGTAATGTGCGGGCGTGTGGCCGGCCGCGTCCCTTGCTCCCCGCGCCGCCCCCGCGCCCTCTAGCAGCGCGGACAGCGAGGCAGAGTCGCGGCACACTGATGAGTAGTGCAGGGGAGTGCGACCTTCCTGTGACGACAAGGACATAGGTAGCACGTATCGTCTGGGAGAGGTTGGTATGTGATTGAGTTAACATGACTCATGCAAACGCAAATCGTGATGGCATTGATGTTAAAGTGTCGGCTTTTGTAATGTTGCGGGTTCGAAGCAACTACCGATACGGCTTTTTCAGCTCATATTCGAATTTTCACATCCAGTCATGGTAGCCATTAGATATTCCATAAGTTACACCAGACTTTGTCCTAAAGATAATTTATTTTACTTTACTTGGCAATACAGTTTGCGTCATTTTACGTAGGCCCTACAGATAGCTAGCTAGTTAGTTGTACTAGCAGTAACTAAGCATAATTTGCACACTAAATCGCAAAACAATAACTCACAGAATCCTTCTCATGCACCATTTGCGGGTAATTCCTGACTAGATACTCTGCGATGTCCATGAAGTCGTAGAAGACAGCTTTGTGCAGCAGCCCGACGCCGGCCTCATCCCGACACATCACGTATTTACGCCGATTGTAGTCACTCTCCAGCAACTCCTGAGTTAAACATTCAAGGATAGTTGAAGTCTCGTAAACAATGTTAGTTATCGTGCTACGGTTCGTTCGTAGCGCTACGACGTAGCAATATTGCTACGAGATACGAGCTTTGGTAGAAGCTGTTCTAGTTTGTTGCAAATATAAATTTGTTCACCTAGTAATTTAATATAAGATAATCTCTGTAGGCTGGACAGGGTTGTGCCAAAAAGTGTCATGATTTTACAAAAAGTTCCTGACAAAACTGCGTAAAAAGTTTCACTCTTTCTTTTTATAAGTCTTACCAAAATCAAGAGTGTTTCGAGATTTTTTGTTTCTTAGTAGGCGGATGGGTTCTTAGTAAACAAAAGGCGGTGATTTCTGTTTACTAATGTTTGATTGCCAAAGTACAGAAAATATAAAAAAAAAAATCGGTTACATTTATGTTTTATTCTACATAAAAGTACCAGCCATTGCTATTCTATCGTATTTTGTATGCCATTTTTGTTGAACACATATTTACAGTGATGTTTCATGAAGCAACGTGCTACGTTGTTTGCGTAGCACTTGTGTTTGAGCTTGTCCATGAAATATGTAAACCGACCACTGCGGAAGTAGTAGATACTTAGTTAATAAATAAATGTTAATATTTATGTACTCATTGCTTTCAATTATTTTTTTATAATCGTACACCAAAGATGGAAGTAAAAGTATATGTCGTTCTAGGATGTATAAACCTCTTAAGTTTAATTATACAGGATGGTAGGGACAAACTAAAACCATGAATTCAGCACATAATTCTAGACCCCTAGAGTAGAATTTCATCGACGGTTATCAAAGAAAAACCTGCTGTTTCATAGAAAAATGCAATTACCTACGCGGTAAAAATGTCTGGAGCAGCATTTCTTTTTTAATAACCAACGAAAAATTGCAACGCTTAGGATTCAGAATCATGTGCTGCGCGTCGATGTCTCTGCAGGATACCCTACTTAAGTTCATTTAGTGGTTCAGACACTAGGCGAACAGTTTTCACCTCGGCCGGTAACTATCCCTTCAAATCCTTTGCCATCGGGCTTCAGCGAGTAACCACTCGTTAGCAATGTTTAGGCCTGCTTTGAGTACGTTCATATAAAGCTGGACTTCAAGCCTTTCTCCAAGGCCGTATGTGTGTTGGGTATGTACTGTTTGGCGACAAAGGTTTAAACAGCGGAAAAACTTGAACTGTCTCTCAAGTCCTAACTAGAATGTTATTCAAGGAGTTTTACCAGTAATACCTGGAGGTCAAGCAGGGAGCCTTTTTCTACAGCCGCGTGTAGTGCGTCACACTTGGCGACTAATTTCGGCAGGTGGTTGGACAGCGACAGACCCTCCGCTTCGGCCAGCAGCCGCCGACCTTGCCCAGCCAGCACTGCCCGCTCCAGCCTGCTCTCGGCACCGCTGCGTGCCCACTGGCGAAGCTGGGCTGCTGATACCACGCCCACCGCTAATGAGGAAAATATTGCGAAGGTTCTTTGTGTTATTTTTAAAATTGGAATGAGACTGATTAAGTTAATTGAATTATGATGTTTGTGTTAATGTTTTGATTTTCCCATTAATCGGCCGTTCTAAGATTGGAATAGAAAACATACAATAAATTAATGTAATGTATGTAATGTTAATATATGTAATTTAATATAAGAATGTTGATTTCAAGTGTTTTTACTACAAAAAATACCTAAGCATTTTTATGACACATTTAAAATGATTAAAGATCCGTTATTCAAATAACATCTAATAACTCTTCATAATCACATACACTAACGATAGTTGTTCAGTATAGTCTGCAAAACTGAAGATATTCTGAAACTTGACTGTAGCCCTTCAACAAGAAAACATTTCTCTTCCTCTGATAGTTACGAAGACAGACTTACTATACGAGTCTGAAAACTTTATGAGACTAACATGTGTAAGTAAATAACAATGTTTATGTGAACTTAACCTTATAGAAACACAATAAGAATGCAAGGGTTGGAACGAGGTGGCTCTGGGAGAGGATGCCTGGAAGGATTTGAGGGAGGCTTCTACTCAGCACTGTGCAGTGGGATAATAAAGTTACTTATCAGTAAAAGTGTGTAATGGAATTCCCTGAATTTAAATGAATACCGTACATAATCAATACTTTCTTTTAGTTCACGTCTATTTTGGCCTTCATCCTCACCTGGATTTATACTGGATTTAATTGTTCATACTTTTTTTAAATATATTTTTATACTTATTACTTCACAAGCACATTAGTTATTTATTCATTCTTATTTGTAAACTTATAATAATTTTCATAATTTTTCACAAGTTGAGCACTACACACATTTTAATTGGCAAGATAGAAGTAAAGTGGGCGGGAGCAGAAGCTCACAGAAACTGAAAGTAATGTCGGCGCAGTTCATGAGATCGTCTTCAGCGATATTACGACCTGTGATTTACTGATTGACTTTATACAGAGTGCTCATTTGGCGTTCAGCTGTTCTGTTTTTATTTTGTTTAAATTGTAGACGTAGCTTAGATAAGTCTAGTTAGTAAATATGTTAGATGAATACATAACCAACCAAACTAAATACCAACTTGCCGCGCTTGACTCGGCGGAACGCAGAGCTAAGAGACTCATTGGCGACATAAAACTGGTGGATGCCAAGCTTCACAGCTTGGGTCATCGCCGTAAGGTTGCCTGCTTGTCGGTCTTCCACAGATTGTACTTCGGTGAGTGTGCCCAAGAACTAAACGACCTCATTCCACCGGCCCCCTACTACCATCGGACATCTAAGCGCACTGCAAGTTGCCATCCCTACCTACTTGCTATTCCACCAATTCGCACTAAGCGCTTCCAAACATCTTTTATAATTCGCACAGCAAAAGAGTGGAATTCTCTACCTGCGCCTGTGTTTCCGGCCGCATACAACCCAAATCTCTTCAAAGTGAGAGTGAACAGGCTTCTTCTGGGTAAGCTCACTCCATCGTCGACTTTGTCTCTGTCATCTCTGACCTAGACTAGAGTCAAGAGCAAACCCATCTAAAATAAAAAAAATAACATCACGCCTTGTTTTCCGGAAGGGTTGGGCAGTGGTCCGTTGGCCCGGAGCCTGAATTTGTGCCTGATTGATGGCAATAGGCTCGCTTTTCATTACATGGGACTTAGACATGACTGGCAAAATGTGGGTGTGCTATGGGTTCATTTCTGCCCAAGTTAGATGAAGTTACTGGTATTACGGATTGAATTTATGGGCATTCATTATATTTTATGTATACCGACATATTCAGTACTATAATTACCTAGAATTTGGAGTGCAAATGATGCACTGAGGAATGAATGAATTAGTAAATATTTTGGCTTGGATAAGCCAACAAAAATCACAATGCAGTGCACGCCTTGGTTCAAAGACAGGTCGAGGACTGTGGAAGAATTTTACTGTCTAGTCGGTCCCAACCCTCGCCGAGTTTTAGTATCCATTCTAAGCTTTTTATGACCCCTGAGATTGAATGGAACTACGTGTTTTTTTACTGCCTCGTTATTTTTATTCAAGCTTTACTTGAAACAAGTGAATGAATGATGAATGGTAGGCTCGCCCCCTAGATACCATGGGACTTTAACATAATTATGACGCGGGTGAAATTTATACAAATTAAATATACAGGTCTGCCTATCCTTTTGGAATACAGCCGTGATATTATGTTAAGGGCACATAGAAGTACTAATGAATAATAAATTACTATTTATTTTTACTTTTTATTCCGTGACTGCATAAGAAACATCCTGTTTGAAGGCTTGGTTATTTCTGGTGGTAGATTACGAGATTTATGTGGTAACAGCCCGTTATACGCGACTTATCGTGACATCTGCTGACCTTACACTCTTAGGGCGCAAACACACCCTACATGCAAAAATAAGGGTTCCAATAAACATAGGATTAAAAACATTTTGTTGTTGTAAGTTCGTCTACATGTTGCTGATTTCGAGTGTGTCCTCGCCCTTATTCGCGTTTGTTTTTTTTTAAATAATCACTTTGCTGTTGTTCTTTTGCACGTCAAACAGTTTCAGCACAATAATGATATGCGACAAGTTCATGCTAGCATAATTCAGTGTTTGCATGAAACTGGGTTAATTAAGATTAAGTGTTTTTAATTATGCCGCGATTGAAAAGTGCTTTAGGGTGTAAAACATAAGTGAATTAGGTATTTTGTGGTAGGTATGAAAATTTATCGAAGAACGGAACGCTGATTATTAATTTTCTGTTCAGGCAGCAAAATTAACTTTATTACTGATTCTGTCCTATTCACCCATAAAGCATGACTCAATCAACCATACATCTTAAGGCGCGGTAAGAAGCAAATTTTAAGCTAATTGACAATAGCGCATCGCGGCAACAAATAAGGTTCAAAACAGCGATGCATTTGATGTTAGTTGAATCGAATGACCACCAAACTAAAACGAATTTTGCAGTTTTAATTAAATTAAAAAATAAATGCACGGCTTCGTGGTTTTTTTTTGGTATTTCTTTAGTTGATTGAATTCCCTTTATTATCATTACATAAAATATGATACTCGTAGTTTACTGTCAACATTTTGAGAATTATGCGACGAAAAAATATTTACGATTCGTACGTCGTGTATCATGATACTATTTTTTTTTTGTTGAAATACTGGCTTTAGCCGGCCCGGCTTCGCACAGGTAGCACTAAGTATCTGACACCTACCCTACCTACCTACCTACCCTACCTACCTACCCTACCTACCCAACGTACCTACCCTACGTACCTACGTACCTACCTACCCTAACTACCTACCCCAACTACCTACCCTGCCTACCTACCCTACCTACCTACCCTACCTACCTACCCGACCTATCTACCCTACATACCTACCCTACCTACCTACCCTACCTACCTACCTACCTACCCTACCTACCCTACCTACCTACCCTACCTATTTACCCTACCTACCTACCCTAACTACCTACCCTACCTACCTACCCTACCTACCTACCCTACCTACCCTACTTACCTACCCTACCTACCTACGCTACCTACCTACCTACCCTACCTACCTACCTACCTACCCTACCTACCTACCTACGCTACCTACCTACCTACCCTACCTGCCTACCTACCTACCCTACCTACCTACTTACCCTACCTAGCTGACCCGTCAGACGTTGTCCTGTCCATTTTTTTCCTTTGAGTTTTTCCGTTTTATTTTTCTTTACCACCCCAGCAAAGAGGTGAATAAACCAAAAAAAAATATTCAAATGGGTCAAGCCGTTTCTGAGTTTTAGCGAGACTAACGAACAGCAATTCTTATATAGATTTTTTGGAATAAGTCTTTTCATTAAACATTTGACAATACACTTAATTTTTTTTGGCTTGTAATGTGCACCAATCTTTTTTTATATTTCTATGGTTCAAAGACACCTAACTGTGCAACAAAAAACTGAGCGTTTTACGGTGTCCTACGATTGGGCAGCGCCCTAGAGGCATATGGATATTTGTACACCAGGGTAATTGCGTGACACACTAACAGTAGGAATAGCTTTCATTTTGACAGTTCAACAACATTCATTGCGTTATTTACGTTGTCGAGCAGACAAATTTTTCGAACATCTAATGCAATGGTAATAGGTTTGCAAATTGCAAAAAACGTAAGTAAATTTGAATTTCGCGGGCTACCTGAGCGCATCCCCCTAAATGATAAACAAAAATAGGACTTTTAGAGCTTTCGTGTCATATAGAAATACTATCTGTACCAGACATTCTCCTTCAACACTTAATTTAACATAGATGCGTATCTGAGCTATCCTCATTATAACGTACTAGCGGATACCCCGCGTGTGCTACTACGATAAAACAATGCATTAGGCACATTCGGTCTCGGGTACGACTGAGTGCTGCACGCCGACCTCCCTAGCAGCGTTAGTGTCGCTTGCTAGCTGACGACACGCTGGTCCTGGCACAGGGGAGGTCGCACCAGGCGGCGGCCGAACTTGTGACACATGGGGTTGTGACAATCGTCGAGACGATCCGGTAATAGGGACTCGAGGTGGCTCTGCACAAGTCCAAGGCCATAAGTTTTTATGGTCCTCGGAACGCGCCACAGTCGGGTTCTCAAATAACGGTAGGAGGGGTTTACATCAGCGTCGAGTGAACGATGACCTGGGACTTGTCCTCGACAGCCGGTGAAACTTCGTGGAGCATTTCCGACGCTTGGCTCCCAGACTGGAGCTGGCCGGGGCTGCCTTGAAGCGGCTTCTGCCCAATACAAGGGGTCCAAATGCCTCCTGCCGGAGGCTCTACGCGGGGTTCGTGCGGTCCATGGGCCTTTACGGGGCACCGATGTGGGCGCTTTCCTTGAGGTGGTGACCAGCCCACCGGTTGAACGCGGCCCAAAAGGTCATGGCCATGTGGATGGTCCGGAGATACCGCACGGTCTCCGGTGCGGCGGCGAGCCTCCTTGCCGGATTGCCACCATGGCATCTGGAGACAAAAGTCCTTGCGCATATATGGGAGTGGCGCGAGGAGGTGAAACGCCGGGCCATAACTCCGCTGCCGCGAGAAATCGCGGCACAGCGGACTGAGCTCCGGCGAGATTTCTTGGCGACACGGAGAGTGCGGCTGTCGCAACACAGCGCTGGGCACGCCACAATTGCGGCGGTAAGTCTCCTCTTTGAGAAGTGGCTAGAGAGACGCTACGGCATCCTCATCTTCCGCCTGACGTAGGTCCTCACTAAACACGATTATTTTGGGAAGTTCCTGTTTCGCATAAGGCGGAAGGAAACGCCCGGGTATTAACATTATGTGGATCACCCGGAGGACACGGTGGAGCACACGGCGGAGGTCTGCCCGGCTTGGGAAGAGCACCACTGTATCCTCGCGAAGGCGATCGGCGGCTATGATCTCTCGCGTCCAGCCCTGGTTCAGGCCATGGTACGGAGCGAGAGTGCATGGGAAGTCGTCACGGGCGGGGACGGGGTCCGCTAGGGCCAACGCCTGCCAGGGTCGTGGGTTTGTCCGAAAGAGTTGCCGTGGCCCTAGAACATAGGCAACTGATGGAACACGGCTGGGTTTTAGTCAGTAAAAGTCTGACATGCCCTCCCGCTACGACCAGAGCGGGAGAAGGTATTTGTTGATTTCCCACCCAAAAACAAAAAAAGGCACATTTAGTCCATTCATGAAGTTTTTTTTTCCTTATTTCAAAAAAAAATAAAACCATTATTGCCTTTCTAATGAAACCAGATTGGGGCACATCGGTTGGATAGTTTCAAAGTGTATAAGGGACATAAGTAGAAACAATTTTTGTGTTTTATATAAATGATAAATGATTTTATTTCTGTAAGTAGGTTTGTACAAACACTTTTACACGTCAATCATATTTTTAAAACTAGATGAGGTCGGAGGTATAGATATATTAGTAGTTGTGACGTATGTGTTGACAACATTTAATGGATCGTTAAAGGTGAATAGTCGGGGGTTATCGAACTCCATCAATAGTCACGTACTGACACAACGGCTTAACTTGTTTATACTGCTAATTTGTAATACATTGACGGTTAATACATGAAGCAATTAAAAGGCCTACTATTTAAAACGCAATGTATTGAGGCTTTTCTTTGATTGTTGTTTTGTTAGTGCAATGCCCGTTTTCCCTAACACATGAATGACTACACAAACAGAGCCGAGGGATAATCCAACAATGCAATAATATTCAGGTGCTCGCTTACGTATTTCCTAGTGTTAGTGAAAATGGGCATAAATGTGTTACATTGGTGCAGAACGACCTCAGTTTTGAGCTGTATGTTGTGTGCGTTATCTCTGCTCACCTCATGCCTGAACGATGACAATGTATACGCCAAATTTAACTCCCTTCTTTCTACAGCTGTAAACTGGATGGTTAACCATAATCTAGAAATTAACTTCACCTTAACAAAATTAATTACTTTTCATCCCAACTAAATTTCATTTTTAGTAATGCAATACTGGAATAAGTAAATCAATTTACTCTCCTCGGTTTGTCTATAGACACCCACATAAATTGGAAATCCCATAAACAGAAAGTAAGAGCTAAACTATGAATATAGAAAATCAAGTATGGATATGAAGATATGAATATATAAATAATAGCATAATTTAATACTAATAAAAATACTTCTAAGAATTTCATAATAATTACCTACATTATTATTGTGCAATACATAAAATAAAAATAATTAATATACTACGAGTAGACACAAACCTAATAATATATAATAGGTTGGGGAAAAAGTTTCTACGCATTCTTTAAGAAAATTCAAAACATTTTTTAATATAGTTTATTTACATTTAACTAAAGTATGTAGGTACCATTTTGTTCTATAACTTTTTGCCATCTTGTAGGTAGGGACATGATCCCATTGCTAAAGAAATTTTGGGACTTCTGATGAAAATACCGCGACAAGTGGTTTTGGCAGTCCTCTCGTGATGTTAACCTGACACTGCCTAAAGAATTCTGAAGAGACCGAAACAGGTGGAAATCTGAAGGTGCAAGGTCAGGACTATTCGGCGGATGCATTAACACCTCACAGCCAAACTCTCTTAATTTTTGCTGAGTGGCTAAAGATGTGTGAGGTCTAACGTTATCATGATGAAAAACCACACCCCTTCTGTTGATTAATTCCGGCCGCTTTCTCTCAACTTCTTGCTTTAATCTCATCAGTTGTTCGCAGTAGAGTTCAGAATCGATGGTCCTGCCTGGTGGTAACAGCTCATAATGAATAATGCCCTTCCAATCCCACCACACACACAGCATCACCTTGTTGCGAGTTAACCCGGGATCCACTTTTCATCACCAGTTATCAGCTTCTTCAAAAATGGTTCGGTTTCATTACGTCGTAATAAAGAATCACAAATGAGTACACGGTTCATTAGGTTTCTTTCAGTGAGCTCGTGAGGTACCCAAATATCGAGCTTTTTTGTGTATCCAGTTTTTTTCAAATGTGCCAAAACTGTTTTGTGGTCAATTCCCAGTTCTTCAGCTACGTCGTAACTACTGATATGCCGATCTTGCTCCACTTTTTCAAAAATGGCATCCATTTTATCCGTAATAGGGCGACCAGAGCGACGTGCATCTTTGACATCAAAATTTCCGGATTGAAAACGCTTAAACCAAATTTGTGCTACTCTCACAGACACTGCACTAGGTCCATAAACATCGCAATTTTTTTTCGCGGCTTGCGTTGCCTATTTACCTTTTTTGTAGTAAAATTTAAAATGTATCGAATTTCTTCATTAGATTCACTCATCTTGACAGTACGGAAAACAAATGAAAATCACACATTTTCCTAATTGGAATTTGGAATTATGTTCTTTAAAATTTAATCTTTCAATGATATCAAAACCAGCCAGATACAAATAGTATAGCCAAAGAGATTTTATTACAAGTTCATACATACTATAATGCGAAAAGACTTTTTCCCCAACCTAATATATACATATATACATAATTATACACCCAATTAAACTCGTCTAATAATTTTTTATAATATTGAATTGCTTGAATTGCTACTTAGCCATCTTCCTCTCTCCTAATTTTGCTGTGCCCGAAAGGACCATTATTATCTGGGGGCACGGCAGTGCCCCCGCCAAGACGAGCCAAACGAAGCGCAAGGGCACTACCTACCATTTCTCGAAGTGTTTCGTCGTTTTTTTGAACCCTCATAGAGTTGGTTTCCGATGTATCAGATAGTTCATATTCTCAGGATATGATGTCAATAATAGACTAATTAAACATACAAAGTCTCAATTGAATAGCTCTAATACTTTAGATTTTATTGATATCTAAAATACACCGATTTCGTCACTGACACACTGACTGATACACTGACACACTGATGATCATCAAAATGTTTGGCTACTTCCTGAAGTGCTAGAAAGCTGAAATTTGGTATGTAATCTAAGCTTAGTATACAACCAACAAAAAAAATCATAAACTTATAACTTTCGCCCCCCATCCCCTAAAATAGGGGGGTGGAAGTTTGTATGAGACTTCAAAATGTTAGGGTACTTCCTGAAGTGCTAGAAAGCTGAAATTTGGTATGTAAACAAAGTTCAGTATACAAAAAAACACTACCGTGCCCCCAGATAAACTTAAATAAAGAAGAAAAAAATAAACACTAAAAAGACTGCCTAGCAACTTACAAAAAGAACTGAAATCCCACCAAAACATTTCATGTAAAATGTTGCCAAGACGACCAAATAAGGACCAAAAATGTATGGCTTCGCCGTTTCGCTACCGTCGTGGAGGTGATGCGAATATTTAGTTTCTGAAGTAAGTAACGAAACAGCCAAGCCATACATTTTTACTGATATGTAGAATTTGTGAAGTTAGGGTCGGTAGAGTTAGGCCGTGTAGATTCAGAAGCTTGGCTCTACATGAGATCTGATATCTTTTTCACAGGGAAACCTTATGTGGTCGTCTTGGCAACATTTTACATGAAATGTTTTTGGTGGGTGGATCTTTTACTTTGTTAGACCATCTATGTAATACATATGGAATGCAATAAAGAATTGAGTATTGAGTATTGCAATATTAAATGGTGCTGCCATTCTTTAGATTAAAGACAGAAATAAAATAAAAAACCAGCCAAGTGCGTTGCGAACCACGCGCAATGAAGGGTTCCGTATTTGGGATGAATTTATCCCAAGAACAAAATTAACATTGTAGTTGAAAAACATGTTCTCCCATACGTTCCAAATGCAAATGTAAGTTGGTTGACTATTACTCGTAAACTTCTAAGACCTACTTAGCTGTGATAGTTTTTTTTTTATTTAGTTTTTTTTGTATACTACTGCCGTAAATTTTATCACATGTCCAAAATCAACCATTTAGCTGGCAGGGGGGACACTTGATTCTAACAAAAAATACGCAAACGGATCATTGAATCGAAAAATAGTTTTCACAAGCCCGTAATATTTTTGAATGGCCTATCCAACGGGGTTGGGCAGAAGCTTATAGTAATAAAACCTGCATTTCGCCTCATGTTATAGGAGGCGCGGCTATTGTCATCAACCATGCACCCCGGGCTTAAAACTTATGCCTAACCTATAAATTATATTCTTCACTAATAATATGAAGGTATTCTAGTTGGTCACACGGTATGTCGTGTGATTGCAAAGCTTGTGACATTTTCTGCAAAAGCGTCAGACTCACGACATCACGCTAAGGTCGAATCGCACCCATGTCGAGCACATGTTGAAATAAATTATTAACAGCATTATTTTTAATTATGTTACTCAGTCTATAATACCCACAGTTTTGCTCTTTGACCTGCTAGACTTGACATAGTTTCTAGTATGTTCCTAGGAATTACTTTATTCAGTGGCTTGCTTTTGCAGACTTCAGACGCACAAAATATTTTTATTTTATGCAACACTTACCTATGATATTCAGTCATTTTAATTGAAATGATTAATTACTTAGTCTAAAAAAAATCTTACATTATTCTCAAGAAACGCCATTACTCCAATAACCAAAAAAAATTAAACTATTGGTATTTTACGACCCTGATAATAACGTCTTAATCATCTCAATAATCTTCATAACGAATCATACGACTATTTATAAATAAATAAAAAAAACTTTCTTAAAATTGGCGTCTGAATCATTGAAAAGCTACAGTGTTAATTAGGTGTTCAACTAATCGAGAAATGATACACGGATATAAGAAAAAGCATGGAATTAGTAAGCATACTATATAATATTATAAATTGAAAGTAACTCAGTCTGTATGTTACATTTTCACGACTAAACCACTGAACGTTTGTCGATAAAATTTGTTTAGAAGATACGTGTAGTATCAAAGGTAGTTGGCAACCTGGGGAAGGACAAAGGCTACTTTTTGTCCCGATAGCAGTTTCCCGTGGTATAATTTGCGACAACCACGCGGGCAAAGAACTCCGCAAAAAGTCTTGTATTTTTTTATAAGCTGCCATGTTTTTTGAAAACGAGTTCGTTTTTCAAATAAATTTTGTGTGATTGCAGTGCACCTTAGACCATAAATGGTCTAAGCAGTGCACAAATACTTCTATCCTTGTTTAAAACAATGTTAGACAGACAAATTGCATAGGAAAAAAGCTTTCAGCGTTATACGGTGATTTTGTGTTTACATTCGTTTTATGGAGCGCCTGTAGGTAGATAGTTTCCTTGCTAACACGCGAGCTCCCGTACATTTCCCAGACAGGTTTCAGTGGAGCTGTTTACATAGTGTTTTCGTCAGGCTGTTTGAACAGCCCTTTTTCCAATATCGATTTCCGATTGGAACTAGTGGTTTTTTTTACTGTAAATGGAATCGTGGATAGGTTTTATTAGTGCTAACGTTCTTGTTTAAAGTAAAACAGTGAAGTTCAATACACCTTTACTGAACTGGGTTTTAACAAAGTATCATAAGGATATTTCGTCTAGAAAATAATTCTAGTATCTGTACAAATAATGTAGGTACGTAAAGAAACTTTAGTACCTACGTAATTATAACCGGCGTGCGTGTATGACCAGATGTATGAACGTAAACGAGGCAAAAGGAGTATGTATGGATCGTAGCAGGTGGCGTTCTGTAGTTTCTGCCTACCCCCATGGGAAGAAGGCGTGAGTTTATGTATGTATGTATGTGTACTTATAAGACTACAAATACATAAAAACAAAAGGCTATCGGTTTGTACCTAGACGTTTTATTATTCACCACCCAATTTAGTAATAAGTTTACCGAAAGTCGATTGAACCAGAAATACTAATAATACCTAAGTTGTAGATACAACTTAGGTATTAGGTATTAGTATTTCTGGTGACGAACTTATTTGTAGTTCCACGTATAGTACGAGTAGATAGGTACTATACGTTTATTTATAGAATAATTATAAAAATCAATACGTCTCTCTAAGTTCATATTACCCTATTGAATGACTATTTCATGAAATCATGACATTTGAGGCCAATTCTAACTTAAGGAGTTGTATTGCTGATTCTAATGATTATAATTCCGTAAAGCCATATTTCTTACGCTCGCGAATCATATTATAATCAACATACAACCTGACACTGAGCTGAAAATTG
Organism: Griposia aprilina; assembly: GCA_916610205.1. NCBI lineage: Eukaryota > Metazoa > Arthropoda > Insecta > Lepidoptera > Noctuidae > Griposia > Griposia aprilina. The sequence goes on along the minus strand of OU744294.1, from coordinate 9,736,514 downwards.
CATAAACCGTAAACAAAATTGAATTTACACTGCCTCATTGGTCTAGTGGTCGCAAGCGCTACTGCTGAGCATGAGGTCCTTGGTTCGATTCCAGGGTCGGCCAAAGTGTTATTGGGTTTTTCCATCTGGAATTTCTCGGTAGCAGCCCGGAGTCTGGATTTGTGCTCGGTTGATGGCAATAGGCTCGCCCCCTATTACATGGGACTTAAACATAACTGGCGAAATGTAGGTGTACTATGGGTGCACCTCTGCCTAACCCTACGGGGAATACAGGCGTGATGTTATGTTTTTATGTGATATGTTTAAAATTGAATTTTGCGGGCTAACTTTGCGCATTCCCCTTAACTGGAGTATAAAAAACTTTTTTACAAAAAAACAACCGACTTCCAAAAAAAACACTAAAAGACGTGAAAAATAACTTTCATTTCGGAAGTCGGTCCCTTTGGTTTTGTATTTTCGTGTTTGGCCACCGACTTCCGAAATGAAAGTTATTTTTCACGTCTTTTAGTGTTTTTTTTGGAAGTCGGTTGTTTTTTTGTAAAAAAGTTTTTATTTTTCACTTTTTAGTTGCGGTACCTACCCCACACAAATTCGTATACCACTACTTGGTGTGTAAATAACAGTGACAGGAAATTATTAACACATCATCCATATAAACTAAGTGGAAAAAATCTGCAGTATTAAGGATAACTCAAAAAGTACTGGTCAGACCTTGATCAAATTTAAATGGGACCACATGTGAAGCACCACCTATCAAATAAAAAAAGAATCATCCAAATCGGTTCACCCAGAAAAAAGTTATGAGCTAACACACATAAAAAAAAAAAAAAAAAAAAAAAAAAAAAAAAACATACAGACGAATTGAGAACCTCCTCCTTTTTGTGAAGTCGGTTAAAAAGAAGTTAGTAACAGAAAATAAATATCACCCAATTCTAGTCGAGTATTATAATTTTTTTGTTTCGGGCGAGATAAAGAGGTCGAGACGCGATTGAATCCTACCAAAAGGACCGGCCAGCACTAGCTAAAGACAGAAGTGTATGGAAAAGGGAGAGGGAGGACTTTGCCTTGCAGTGGGACAATACGAGCTGCGGGGTGATTACTCGTACGTAACACACTAACAGTAGGAATGGGTTTCATTTTGTAACGAACCTAAGTGTCGCTATTTAAGCTCCAAGATTAAAAATAGTCAAAATAAAATAAAAACCATTTGGGAAATTATAAACAATGAGACTGGAAGAGACAGAAAGCGTAGTAGTGACTACAGCCTTAATAATGACAATAAAGTTATTAAAAAAGATTTAGAAGTTGCCACAGTTTTTGAAAATTTCTTTGCCGATATTCCCGTCTCAACCACAAAAACTTTAAATTCTGCACCCACTGTTGCCGAGTCCCTATTGAAAGAAAATGTTGATATTTGTAACCATGTATTTAATTTCGACTATGTTAGTGCTCGAGATATTATTAAAACTTTCAATACACTTAATGTTAAAAAAACTGCTGATCTATGGGGAAATTCCGTAGAGGTTGCCAAATGTATAATCAACACTGTAACGCCTGAATTGGCAATTATTTTTAATAAATGTATTGACTATGGAGTAATTCCTGACTTAATGAAGTGTAGTAAAATAATACCTTTGTTTAAATCGGGAAGCACATCAGACCCCACGAACTTTAGGCTAATTTCTGTGCTTCCCACCTTCAGTAAAATATTTGAAAAATTGATGCTAGATCAATTGCAAAAACATTTTAATAAACATAAATTATTAAACAGTAAACAATTCGGTTTCACAAGGGGTCGCTCTACTACCGATGCTGGCGTTGAGTTGTCTAAGGCTTTCGATTGTGTTTCTCATGATACATTGGTCAGGAAATTACATCACTATGGTGTTAGAAACACTGCCTTGGATCTTCTTATTTCTTATTTGAATAATAGGATCCAAAGAGTGGACGTTAACGGCAAGCGATCCGCGGGATCTATTGTCAGTATGGGAGTTCCACAGGGCTCAATTCTTGGCCCGTTTTTATTTCTCGTATATATTAATGACCTACCTTGCCTTGTAAAGAACAGTCATGAAATAGTTTTATTTGCAGATGACACATCACTTTTATTTAAGCTTAAACGACAACAGACAGTTACTGACGATGTAAATAATGCTATCGCTAAAATAGTGCATTGGTTTAGTGTTAATAATTTACTTTTAAACGAGCAAAAGGCTAAATGTATTAGATTTCTGACACCTAACGTTAAACAAGTGAAAACCAATGTACTAGTAAATGCGACGGAATTGGATCTTGTGGACACCACTGTGTTCTTAGGTGTTACTTTGGACTCGAAGCTACAGTGGGGCCCACATATAACCAAATTGTCGAAGCGGCTAAGCTCTGCAGCCTACGCGGTCTATAGAATCCGTCATTTGACTTATGTCGAAACAGCCCGATTAGTATATTTTAGTTATTTCCATAGTGTAATGTCGTACGGCATTTTGCTGTGGGGAAATGCAGCCGCATGACATTTTAATTATGTAGTCTGGCAGTTTGAGTAATTTTTGTGGCCTACCCAAATGTCCTTTCTTTGGTATTGTTCGTTGAATCGTTGAGCTCCTTAAGTTCTGAGTTGAGCTGCACGATATACAAACGCGTGCACTGACTGGACAGGTCCACTCAATCTGTGTGGTTTTTCCTCAAAATACCATTTCAGACAAATCTACATGGTCGTCACATGATCTGACCAAGATTATGTCTGGACTTTAAAAGAGACTGTGACCTCTGAGTTTGTTTCGGCGTTTCTTCTCAGAGTAGTCAGATAGGAAACGCCGACCTCATCTAGTTTTAAAATATCATTGACGTGTAAAAGTGTTTGTACAAACCTATTTACAGAAATAAAATCATTTATCATTTATCATTTGACAGTTCAACAACATTCATTGTGTTATTTACTTTGTTGAGCAGACAAATTTTTCGAACATAAAAAGTAATGGATTAGCAATATGCTTCAAAATGATTCAGATTGCGATAGATTGTGTGTTACGTAATTAGGGTGCTGATTAGGTTATATTAGATACTCACGTTTAGGCGGACTATAGTGCACGTACATCCCGTTTTTCTTCGCATTTCGCTCTGTGAGCCATTTCTTCACACCCTCCATGATAAAGAGCGAAGCAGGCACGTCACATTCTCATACAAAACTACCCGATTTCATGTCACTGTTAGTCAATTGATTTATAACCACTATAATTGGAACATTAGAACTATGGGGTAATTGCGTAACATACTAACAGTAGAAATAGCTTTCATTTTGACAGTTCAACAACATTCATTGCGTTATTTACGTTGTTGAGCTGACAACTTTTTCGAACATATGAAGCAATGGATTAGCGATAGACGTCAAAATGATTCAGATTGTGGTCTATAGTGTGTTACGTAATTAGGATGTTATTTGTAATTGTTACAGGTGGCAATAGCTCGTGTTTAATAATTACAGAGTTTAATTTTATTTTGAAACTTCAACGGATTGACATTTCTTCAACGGGCCCGATGTTTGATATATAGTTAAAAATTACCTTAACAATTAGGGCCCGTTGTTTGATACATAGTTAAAAATTACCAATAGTCAATTTAACAATTACTCACTTGACAATAGTTAAAGTTTAACTAATCTGTCTATGCATGTTTAACTTTCATAGCAAATTGTATTTTTTTTAACTATAGTTAGCTTAACCATTTGTCAAACAACATACTTATATCATTTTCAACAAATTGTTAGTTTAACTAACGCATTTTAACTATTAGCATGTTTGACTAACGGGCCCTAAGGCAAGTAGGCCTACTTACTGAATACTTAAATGAATTAACGAGCTGAAAATTTTAACCTAGAAATTGTTTAATCAATTAATTAAAGAAACAAACTTCGATGATAAGTATGACTGAAGTTAGATTTTTAAGTGCCTTACTTTTGTCGTCGTACAAATCGAATCGAATCGCAAGCTGATCTAGGCTAGGCTATGTGCTTTTCATAGTTAGAACTCTTTTAAGAGTGATGGATTTTGATGAAAATGATAAGTTACTTCGTTTGACCCCGCTATCAACTAGCTTAAGTAAGAACTTTAAAAAAGAGTAAAGTTCGTCTAGGCACCAGCAACCTAATTACGTAACACACTATTAATAATAAGTAATAATAATAAAATCTTTATTACGAGAAGAATGGGTACAGTAAATCTCATTAAAAACAAATTTGGTCTTAAGTAATGTGCACTTAGGCGTAAAAGGAGTCCTTTGGCACTCGTACTAGGATCACCCTGTATCACCAATGCCATCACCTTCCTCCGGACCAACTAGGATGGTTCTTCACCTTTGCCAGGCTTGCTCCATTTAACAATAAATTAAAAACCTACCTTTTAAAAACAAATTATTATTCAATTGAAGAATTTTCACACCAACAATAAATCAATAACTACTACACACACATTCTCGTACACAGACATTACACACGCTTACACCACTACCTACATGACTACCTATTCTAAATAAATTAATAAGGCGATCTGATTAATAAAAAATGTATTTATATTATTATATTATTATTATTGAATTATTAAAATGTGTATATATTACTTATTATTTGAATGAGTAATACTAAATTATTGAAATTGTTAATGTAAAATCGTGAAAATAGCATAGTTATTTTAATTTTTAATGTTAAATGACCCTCAAGTTTGCGATGCCTGGAAAAGGCCGCTAAGTTGTAAGTACCTACATTATAAAATAACACCAAAATGTACACTAAGTTTGCAAATAAATCTTTGAATTTGGCTTTGACTTTGACATATACAATTTAATTTTGAATAAAGTCTGAACAAAAATAACTATTAACCTATATTTTATTAATCAGAATCTGAATCATTTTCAAGGATATATTGCTAATCCATTACTTCATATGTCCGAAAAATTTGTCTGATCAACAACGTCAATAACGCAATGAATGTTGTTGAACTGTCAAAATGAAAGCCATTCTAACTGTTATTACCCCGCAGCAATCGGATATTACAATATTTGTGGCGTCTAAAAAGTGTCTGTAGGTATTGGAAGATATTATATACCTACCTAATAATAATTATCAACCTTCCTACATATCAACATTAAAGGTTTCTAGAACAAAGTATTATAGGTACTTTTGTACTTGAAGAAGCTATACATATTAAAATGTCATGGTCTATAGCTATAACTCCCAATCGATACCAAACCGCTGTGTGCTATGGAAAACGTTTCCCATAAAATATTAACCGATGTCCGACTAACATCGTTTTGTTAGCCCTTACTACGAAAATTACTTTCAGAAAACTGTATTTGTTTCTCAAAATACAGAACAAACTGTTATGAGAAATAAGACAAAGTTTTCATTTAATTTTATAAATTGATGGCCAACTAGATTTTAACATTAAAAATAATTTTTGTACTTAACTAATCACACAAAAACAGGTTCAAACAATAATGTATATTTTTGTTTGGAAGGTTATTGCCCCACAGATTTTCAGTACCACCCTTATTTAAAGCTAGGTACACTATCTTCAAAACTCTGACGTCATATCTCACGGTCACTCACACATTGTCCTGCTCAGTTTAGTATCACTATAAACTCGGTATAGAACAGAAGTGATAGCAGGTGTAAAATCAACTGGACGGGCTTGGCGCTTCACATCAGGCGTGGTGTTTAGCGATGCAACAATACGTACACCCGACAGCGCAAGTTGCTACTGAAGGAAATTAGTAGGTAGGGAAAGTAGGCTGAGAAATATTGCAAGCAGTGAATGACTGATGTTTTTTCATTTACGTCGCCGTAGGTTGCAGTGTCTGTTGAAGTGACTATTAATTCATTGACAAGATAAAACATATAATATAACCAGCCTATTCATTTTTATTGTCCTATTCAAGGGCAAAGACCCTTTCTCCTACAGAGAAGTCATGAGCATTAATCACCGCACTTCCTCAAGGCGGATTGGCGATTTCAGACTTATAAGTCCCGGTTTCCTCATAATGTTCAGTGATTTCAGTGATGACCTAGATAAACTTAGAAAGTGCAAGATAATATTTTATATTCTCGCCTATTGGATCTCTTCAGGTTTCGAATCAAATCTTTTTGACCTGTCGCTAGCAGTGCATGCCTTCGCCTAGACTCCCAAATAACGTTTGGCTCTCCTCACCGTTCTTACTTATGCCCACTCAGAGATATCTCCTATCTCTCTTATACCTTCAAAAAACTCTGTATGGTAAGAACTTTACACCGACACTGTATGTGATTCAGCGAAAAAAAAAATTAAGGCTATGACACAAAGGTAGCTGTCATCGATATTAATGATCACCCTTTCTTCTTCTAATTATGCTCCTTCGTGGGACGCATTTTTAGAAAATTGGTAGGTAGGATATGTACTGTATTTCTATTCAACAGGGACAGAAGTTTCTAGATTGCTAGTATAGATAATCGGATGTAATATTATTTAGATACATTTTATGAATCATTTTCAAATATTGACGCGGCTGCGTCAGGGTAGGTAGCAGCATATAGTAAATATGTTTCACGAACCGTTCTCTAGAGATACGTGTATCATGACTTCTAAGTATCAAAATCAAAAGTCATTTAAACTAGGCTGAGAATCAGCACTTTTTTTAAGTCAAAATTATATAAGATAATCCTCCAAAACGCCCGCCCTTCCCACTTCCTAGTGCTCTAGCTGGAAAGAAGAAGTGGCGCAGAAAACTAGGAGTCAGAAAATGCAACTTCATCAAGTTTAAGAGTAAGAGGTTCCTCTTTGCCTACGAGGAACCTTTTCCTCTCGTCACCAATTCGTTTTCGAACACTGTTAATGATTTATTATAACTAATTTTCCAAATATTTTGTAAGTATCCCCTTTAAGTGCCCTCTGCCCTTATGTTGACAACTTGAAAGTCGGAGCTATCGCACAAATCGATATGAAAACCAACAAGAATTTCCATAAATTAATTGGGCACATAACAAGAGATTTCGTTTCGGTTCTTTAGTGTTATTCACAAAAGACCATTGTACTACATTCATGGCAGCTACGATTCTAGACCGCGATGTGAATCTAATATCTACTGGCAAGGTGGGTAGTGACTTAGGATAATAAAACTCTATGGTAGTACCTAGACCTGTTATTGATATCATACTTTAGCTCATTTTTAGTGTTCCGTACCTCAAAAGGAAACAACGGAACCCTTATAGGATCACTTTGTTGTCTGTCTGTCTGTCTGTCCGTCTGTCTGTCAAGTCCCTTTATCTTAAGAACCCGTGGAGGTATCGAGTTGAAATGAAAACCATATACTCGAGTCTACAGTCCCTTGAAGCTGTGAAAAAATCAAACCTCTAAGTTAACGTTAATAAAAGATACGGCAGTTTATGCCGCAAGAAACGTATATTTCGACACTTTCAAGGGAATCAAAATGTATAGGGTACTTTCCGTTGAGCTAGAACTATGAAATTTGGCAAGTAATATCGTCTTATACTACAAGTACAGGGAAAAATCTTGAAAACTATACATTTGTAATTAAATCATAAAAAATATAAGTAGTCTTTATTTAAAGTACGTAATCAATCATCGAGGTTAAACAACGGTATGCGCCGCGCCGTCATGATTTTATGGATGAACAAATGTTTTTGTAGATTCTTTTAAACTTTTACTAATTTGTACAGAAGAGAAAAATCTGAAAGCTATATTTTAAATTAAATCACAAAAAACCGGTTCTTTATGGTACGGGGGTTCAAATTTTTAAGGGAGTTAACCGTGTCATGTAGGGTATCATATGAAAGGGCTTCATTGGCACAAGCTTAAACAGATTTTTAATTATTTTTATAATGTTATCGATTTATAACGAAGAATGAAAAATTTTAATACCTGTTCCCTCTTTTATATGTATAGGTACTTACCTAATAATTTCGGTGTGTAGCGGTATCAACATCGCCACATGCGAGCTACACGTCTTACTGACGTCACGCAAATCCTGCATCGCGCAAGCAGAGTTTACCCCGCGACTAGCATACATACAACGTCCCGACATCAACCGTCGCGCGTCGGGCCGTTGCCCACCAGACACAACACCCGTCTGATCGGAGGATCCTCCCTTTTCCATAGAGTATGAGTGAACTTTACACCCTGTTCCTCATACCTCTATAGGTGTATGTAGTACCTAACAGTTTGCACTGTTATGTGTACTTACTTAGTCCTTTTTTTTAATTTTGTAATTAAACATAATCCTAAATAAGTACCTACCTACTTAAGTGTCTTGTACCTAGTAGTATTATATTATATACTATATTTTAATAGGATATTAAACAAACATAGGTCACATTCAGTTCACGTAGAAAGCAGACAACAAACGTTTTGGCACGTCACAATTGCGGCGGTAAGTCCCCTCTTTGAGAAGTGGCTTGTGAGGAGCCACGGCGTCCTCACCTTCCGCCTGACGCAGGTCCTCACCGGACATGGCTGTTTCGGGAGGTTCCTGTTTCGGATAAGGCGGGAGGTTACGCCCAGGTGTTATTATTGTGTGGATCGACCGGAGGACACGGTGGAGCATACGGTGGAGGTCTGCCCGGCTTGGGCGGAGCACCGCCGTGTCCTCGTGGCGGCGATCGGCGGCAGCGATCTCTCGCGTCCGGCCCTGGTCCAGTCCATGGTACGGAGCAAGAGGGAATGGGAAGCCATCACCTCCTTCTGCGAAGCAGTAATGCTCGCGAAGGAGGAGCGCGTGAGGGTAAGGCAATCGTTGCACCCTCACGCCCCTATTCGCCGCAGGAGTAGACACCCTGGGTGTCGAGAGTCGATAGCCGACTCCCGGCAACCGTAGGCACGGGCTTGCGGACGGCGAGCAATGGGTAGCTTGCCTTCCGATAAGGACCACGCCCGGGTCAACGACGCGTTGTTTTCCATGCGCGCCTGAATGAGATGTCAGCATAATTGATGGGGTCCGATAGAGCCGTTGCCTGCTGGGGTCGCGGATAGTTCGAAAGAGTTACCGTGGCCCTGGCGCACAGGCAACTGAAGGAATACCGGTGGGTTTCAGTCAGTAAGAGTCTGACACGCCCTCCCGCTCCGCCCAGAGCGGTAGAGGTCATATGATTTCCAACACAAAAATAAAAAATGTGGGCCGCTGAACTTGTAAAGATTGATAGAATCCGCTTGATGACTTTCAACAGATCCAGCGGTGGATATCTCCGACTGTAATGATGATGATGACACCTATTTATTAGTGAACGATTGAATATAGGCCGAGATAATTAAACAAATAAAGTAGCTATTCCGATTAATTGCTTTAGTTTTGGGTTACTACGTTTATCCACCCCAAAAAATTCACCCTAAGTTGGATGCGCGGAAACGCATGTCGTTAAACGGAATAACCGTTTTTTTTTTAATAATCACTTAGAAAGGAGGTCGAAGGTAGTTCTTCAACGTTGGCCTGCCATTATTATAAAAAATGGAAATGCAAAGTAAACAACGCCACGTGCAACGAATGCTCCGGTTCCCGAGCGTAGCCTTGCTCTACACTATAACTACATTATTGTACACAGCGACTTCCATAGAAATGAGGACTGCAGATTAGAGAAAAAAAATATTTTTCAGAGAGTTATAATTATGTACTTATTTATGAGTTCTGAAGAAACTGAACGATTATTTCAAAAAACAGTTTCTGTAATCGCCTTGAGATTTTTGGCAAAGAATAATAAAAAAACACGATTATGAAGATTGAAGAAAGCCTGCATCCAACGGTATAGTATAGGTATTTGAAAAGGTTGAAATTACATACAAAAAAAAATGTATATTAAATTTTAATTTTTATGTTACGGGAGATCCACGCTATGATGGTTTCTTAGTTGATTTACTGGTTCCTAAGTATTGGACAGTGTGATGTTGATGTTCAGTCCAACGTCCTTCGTATTGGGGCCCTGTGATGTGCTCGGGAGTGCGTGATCAGGCTCGGTACGGTTTTGAACTGAAAAAACGACATCAATATTTATCAATACCTACTGTGAGATCTTAGAGACATGTTAAACCAATGAAGTCAGAGATCTACTGTTATAAAGAAAGAAGAAAGGCATTTTTTACCATATACTTGAAATTGTTTTCCGTAAACAAATCATGCAATACTTACCGTTGTTTAACTGAACGTTAAGGATGCGATGATACAATTCATTGAATTTCTTCTGACGTTTCATATTAGATGGTGTGCGTACAACTAGGGTTGGTAGTAAGATGTAATGTTCGAGGTTAGGCTCCTCTCTAGCGTACTTGCGATGAGATGCTACTTTTTTGACGACAAGCCGAGGACTTCTTGGCTTGCACGTAGAACTACTGCCGCTAGTCAACTCACGGCTTCCATTACGACGCTTCTTCGGAGTGGCTCCGCGCCTGTCCGCCTTCATCGGGCTCGACGTCTGGTAGCAGCAAGTTGGCTCTCTTCTCGTTGGAGACCTGCTTACCGCGTAACTTGGACCTGGAGAACAATCCTCGTTTCTAAATCTGGGCTCCAAAGAATGACGTTTATGTCGCGGCTGTGATCCCAACCGATCATGACTTCTTGGAGTTCTGCGCAAACTCGAGTCATCCCAACGTTTGTCAGCGATCATCGCGCTCGCAGCGTTGTGGTCGCTAATCGCCACCTCCTCACCCTGCCTGTTTTTGTGACTGGCCACGATGATATCCCCAGTCTTGCCCACAGGTCTACAGCTTTCATGTCGATGGTTCAATTTAACTATTCTATAGTGACGGCGCCTCCTGCGCTCCACGTGTGCAACGCGCTCCCTCAGCAAGCTGTCTATTAGTCGCTGTAGCTCACACCTCGTGCTACATCTCTCCGAGTGGGCCATACGTCGGCCGAGCCTAGCGTTGGGCCAATGTGTGCGACAAACGTCTTCCCAAATAATATCGCTAAGTACAGCTTCCCTTGAAGGTGTCAATTTGATACCATCATCACGTGGAGCAAATTCGCCTTGCGCCAAATAATGAACTGTATCCATCAACCGATAATCTCGTACGGGATTTAGTTTGTGTCGAATCTTATGAACTCTTTCGGCTGCCATTTTTGGGATATCATCTCGTTTGCATGGCACGGACGCACATTGTCGCCGGCCTCGAGCAGTGATGCCGTCGTATGCAGTGAAATCTCGACCGTATTGCTCTGAATTATGTTCTTTTTCTAAAGTGGTAGCTTTGCTTGGACAAAGCGGAGCCGCTTGTTGCGCGTACCGCTGAAATGCCGATGTTTCAGGAACATGACTATATTGCTGAATGTAGCTACACCCAGGCCTCCCGGCCCCAGATGTGGTCCCCATTATGTTACCTTTGGCCTCTTCATCTGGTAAAGACAGAGGTATATTAGGATCTATAGAACGGAAAACCATTTCCTGTCTCAAAATTTTGCGCTCCAAATGATCTATTCTTTTATTCAATTCGTAAATAGTGGCACCACAAGGATGTGCAGACTCTTCAGAAGATGTATTCGTGATAATTAATGTAGCAATATCGACTTTATTGGAATTTAACTCCTTTTTATCTGTTTTGGCTTCGATTTTAGGAAGGTTCATATTTAGTTGTGGTTGTGTATAAACATAGCATTTTTCCGCAGACCTCTGTTTTGTATTATACACATTTACCTTCTGAGGCCTGATGTTAGTGTGGGAACATTTCGGAACTACTTCTGAGCTCTCTACCTGAATATCGACCGAGGAAGCTTTATCTGTATCAGCTTCACTTTTCGTATAAGGCTGCTCCGTACCACAACCGATTGAATTTATAACATTTAAATCATCTTCACTAAAATCTGCAATAGTGACAGCATTGTATTAACAAACAATATCAAATCAAAATGAAAAAGGCCAAATATAAACTTACGGGTCGTAAAAGACGAATGGTCTCCGATACCAAGACGTGAACCCGACTTATCTGAACCCTGAAAAATAGGTGAATAATTAAAAACAGCACCAACAACCGGATTAATATTAATCCAAAAGAAATTATAGGTACCTTTTTAGCCTTGAAACGGCTCTTTTCTGCAATGTAAATAGTTTTGATGGCGGGCGCCCTCGGTTTGATGGATACGAGTACTCTTTGTGAAGCCGGACGTTGCGTTGGACTCTTCTGAAGTATTTCTAAATCTGAGAATTGAATTAACATTTATTAGAAGTCATATGAATGTAATTATACTCTTGTTATTAGGGGAGTGTTACCCAGAAGAAGTTGTTTCTGAGGCTGGCGGCCCCACCCTCCTGCGAGATAGTCGTAATCAACCTCACGTATCAATTTCTCTTCTTGGATGGACAATAACTTCTTCTTGGATGGAGACTGTTTATTTTCCATCACATTTTATTTTCCTCCTCGTATGCATAGTTCTAAAATGAACCCGCCTGAACTATAATGATGAGAGGCTAAAACAATAATTTAATTTTGCAGTAAAAAGAAAATTTTACATTATTCTGACAGGTGCTTTGACTGGAATATTTTTTCTTCTTTCAGTATATTTATGGAAATGTTGCTTTGAAGTTTGTATGTTGAATATAAACAAAATTAAGTTGAAATTAATTCAACTGGCGGGACGATCTAAACCCTAACCGTAAGGAATGATTATAATAATAATAATAGCGATCGTTGTGCTAGATAGTCGTGATAGCCAATGGCTTAATAGCCAAGAGCCTCGACCAACACATGAGGAGGGTCTCGATAGGCAGCTGGATTACGAGCTTGAATCAGAAAGTGGTATTTCTGGATACAGCTCAAATTGTTTGGAGGTTACTCCCTCTCTGGTGCCCAGTCCGCCGGTAGCTTGCACTCAGTTCCCAGTGTTCCCGATACCGGTGCCCACCGGTATCGGCGACTACTATGTTTTATATTTTTAAATGTTTTACATTAAAATATTTAATATACATGTATATTTATGCACTAAAGGAGATCATAATATATTTATTATTATAAATAAATAAACCCGCATTAGCGGAGAGCAAAGTTGTTTGAAAGAGGAAACGTGTTGTACTATGAAGGTTATAGGTAATGCACTATGTTTTAGGAGTAGAGTCTTTTTAGTTGTTGCCTAGCAACTGTTAAGTTCTATTTTGTCATCCTATCATCATATGTTTAAGTTCATTTTTATTTTTATATAATGTAAATAACTTTATTAAACCACTGTGTTACGATTAACCAATGAGGTTATATAATACTAGAGGAGCAACGTCGTACTAAAAAAAACAGAAAAACGTAACCACTTACGAGTTTAAAGTCGTAGCTTTGAAACGGATACCATTATGTCAATCTGTCAAAATAATCTATGTTTGTCTCATTTCTTCTATCGTCAAACTAATTACATTGGAATGAGACAAGACATTGTATCGGAAAAACGGCCAGAGTTGCCAATGATCAACATAATTTCCCTTATTTTCATCAACGTATTTATTGAATCAATTAGGTACTATATAGATAGTTTGTATTTTGGAACATTCAATAGATTAAAGACTTAGAGAAACTGACAAGGATTAGGTACATATAGGAAGAAGAAAAACAAATGCGTAAAAGTAAATATTATATTTCAAAACTATTAAGATCGTGTCAAATTACTTTTGTTTATAATGGAATGATATTATTTCTATGTACAATCATTTATACAATATATATGTACTGTACAATATATGTATATGTTTATACCGAACGGACTATAATAATAATTTAGACTTCCAGAACATGCATTCGTCGTTCACTAAACTCCCATCAGTCTGGCAAAATCAAAATCATTTTTACAGGTAACACTGATGGTAAAAACAATGTTTGATAAATTTATTTCGTGTCGTAATGTATTTTTCGATAATCTGAATAAAACGGAGCAAACTTATTTATAAAATGAAACATCAATTGCTTTATTAATCTTTTCAGACCGTGTCATACAAATATTAATCGCATATTTCACCATTTTGTAATTTTTTTTGCGCTAAGCAATCGCTCACTTGACGTCAAGCTGACGACTGAAGTGGGATATGCTTGCGGACATATACGACGTGGCAACGCATCGGCGCCGTACACTTTTTTTTTTTTTTTTTTTTTTTCCTATTGGGCAGCTCGTAGTTGTGACCACTAAGGTCCTGGCTACTTAACCGGGCAAACCTGTGGGTGCCTTAAGCTACTAACTTAAAGCCTCCAGCCAGGGGCGAACAATACTTAAAATTTAGGTGACCGCACGCTAAGGGCACCCCCTGTGGGGTACGAACCTCGGCTTAGGGCGTCACTGAGGGGAGGGCAGCAAGATGGGACAGGCTGGATCTAAATTATATTATTATTATACTGGGGAATTTAAAGCTACAGGCTCAGCTACGGCGCGGGCTGGCGCGTCGTCGAGCAAGGGTCGGGGGGGGGCGCCGTACACTGCTGATCTAGTCCTATATAACATCATTGCGATTAACTATTTTCATTGTTTGCCCGGTTAAGTAGCCAGGACCTTAGTGGTCACAACTACGAGCTGCCAATTAGGAAAAAAAACTATTTTCATTGAAAGCAAGCTCAGCCAACAGGTTATGGGCTCAGACGTGATCTGGTGTGTTATCTGAGCGGAAAAGTATCTGATCTCAATTTCCAATATGAAACAAACTGTTCTAGAGAGTATTGAGAGCTTTAATCAAAGATTGAGAGATTGGCAGGCCAAACTAATTATAGAACGTGGTCTTTTGCTATGGAGATGTTCCTGATCGACCTCGATCTGTGGGAGTGTGTGAACGAGAAATTCGTGGCAGACTCAGTGGCGGCTAAAAGGAAAGATGCCAAAGCTCGCAGTAAGATATGCCTTATGTGTAAGGAAAATATTTATCCCATGATCATGCATCTCAAGACAGCGAGAGCTTAGAACAAAAGTATGGGAATCATATCCGACCGTTTTAAGTAGGCTTCTGCTTTTGGAATTACACTACTCAATTATATAGATTTTTAATTTACTAGAAGAGTAATATCAAAGATTAATTCACTTATTGGTAGATGGCGCTGTTCTCAAAATATTCATGGGTTTCGTCTAAACCACAGACTACATAAATATACTATGTATAAACAGGTCTAAACATAATATGTTCCATTTGATTCAGATTTTCTTAACATAACATTTTATTTTGCAAATAAAAATATTTAAGGAGTTGAGACACCTTTTACATTTATTGTGTTAACTTACAACGCATAAATGAATAAAATCATCTAGTAACGGAACGAACACTTTTGAAACTGTTTTAAATTTAAATGGAAAAAATGGAACGCAACTAGCGTAATTGTCAGATAGGTATGTTGTATTTTTTTTTTTATTCCAAACAGAGGACAATAAATATTAATGGATGCGGTTCGATAAAATTGTGGATTATTCTTGACGACTTTGCTTGTATGGACATTTAGGATTCTGCTTCTAACCATTGACCTGGAAAAGTATAGGATACCGACAACTTCGCTTTATCTGAACGACCCGACCCCTGCACGAAAGTCTGGACTGTTTAATTCTTTGTGAAACGCACCGATATTGTGTTGTATAAAAATATGAATGCGAGTAAGCGTTGTGTGCTAAACAGCAAAAATTCAAGATTTGGCCTTCAAATACTGTAAAAAAATATTGAAAAAGAAATAAAGTAGGTATTGGATCTAGTGTTTTATTTTTTGTTCGTAAAAAAAAACTACTAACTAAAACGGAAGGAAATAGGACAGGGCCTACTGCAGATTTCAAGCTAATAAAGCTTTAGGAAGCATTATATGTATACGTATAGCTCGGCTGTGAAATATCAAAACCCAGTATCTGCATAAAACTAAATTTTACAGGAGAGCCGAAAAACGATTTCATACCTTTGACAGCGTGCCGTTTCAATAATATTAGTCGTACCATCTTGGGAGTGATTGCAAAATTTGAGGTGCATAACAGGCTTTATAAAAAAGTAGTTTTAATGCGTCTATCACTAAATATGTACGTAGAGAAGCAGATAGTAATAAAAACATTGTTTTCTAAGACCAAACTTTTTGAGTGTGACAATTTCAAAACCTGGTAAGATCACTTGCTTTGTTTTCATCTAGTTTTAAAATATACTGAGTGGGGACTAAACGCAAATTAATAGACCTAGTAAGATCACTTGCTTTGTTTTCATTTAGGTCTGACTATACTGAGTAGCAACTAAATGCAATTTTATAAACTTAGTAAGCAACAACAGAATAAAACAACTTAAATATGGTCAGTAATAAGCAGTTTTAATGAAAAAGAATAAAAAAAGCAGATAATCGGAAACCAAATACTATTTTTTCACAGTAAAAAATCAAAAAATAATCACTCAAAATATTTGAAAACAGTCAAATAAAAATAAATTACTCGCTTATTAATAATTGTCCACCAGAAACTAAATCAACTGAACTATTATTAATCGGTAAAATTTGCCAAAACTCCCTTCTGTTCATTGGCATAAGTTGTAATAAAGTTTTTACTATGCCTTCCTTTTTACTTTCTGTAATGCCTCTTGGAATATTTTTTAAGGTTGGCATGGTCAAGGGATTGTGTTTTTTAATTAGAAAATCCAATTCGGAATACGGATATTATATATAAAGCGGAGGCGCCAAAATGTGCTACATGTTTGCGTTTTAAAAAACAAGCCAACCACAAGACGGGGGACGCAGATTGTCCGGCTAAAAAAGCTGCCGAATACAGGTACATTAACTCGATAGACTATGAAGGCGCCTAAGAGCGCCACATAATAGTTTATATTTTAGTCGTATTTTTATTTTTGTATTTTTAGTATGGATAATCACTTAATTACCGATATAGATAATACATTTTTAACTGTGTCAAAGACATGTGACGTTGAGGATTGCAGACAATATCTTTCCGATTACCAAAAGTCACTAACCGTACTGACCCAAAACATTCGTAGTATTTATAAGAACATAGATAGCTTTAAAATTTTCCTACACAGACTAAACTTTGATTGTGATATAATGGTATTAACCGAGTGCTGGCTAGGTAACCGCATCGATTACCTTCCAGTAATACCTGGGTACAACTTAATGCATACCAAAATAAACCACAGTCAAAATGATGGTGTGGTAGTCTTTACAAAACAATCACTTAAGGTCACAGTCGAGGAACCTCCTCTACAAGACTGCATGAGTAATTGTTTAGTTATTAAAATTGGTACAACCACAGCGATAATCGCTATGTATAGGTCTCCTTCCGCTAGAAACTTGGATTCATTTCACAATTCCTTAAACCAAATTTTTCAAGGGCTAAGCTCGTTCAAGAATGTAATACTAACAGGTGATTTAAATATAAATATTGGCTCTGAAAACTGCGATGCTGGGACCCAAGATTACCTTAATATCTGTTCGTACCATGGATTTCTCCCCGCTCACACGATGCCTACTCATCAGAGCGGTTCCTGCCTTGATCATATGATGATCAAAACCAGTCTATCATATATTACGCTTGTTACTAACGCAACAATTACTGACCATCACGCTGTCCTACTCACCGTAAATTTAACGCTGCCTAAGCTAAATCGTCCCCAGACCAAAAGCAAATTAAACACAAATAAACTCGAATATGAATTATGCAACCTTGATTTTAGCCTAGTTTACAATACTGCTGACGCTAATTTGGCTTTATCGTACTTAATAAAACATGTCCAACAAGCAATTTTACGTAGCACGATAGTTTCTACAGTGAATAAGAAACTTTATAATATTAAACCTTGGATTACTCCTGGACTAATTCGGTGTATAAGACACAGAGATAAACTTCATCAGAGAACTAAGAGATACCCAGATAATCTAATAATTCAGACTACCTATAAAAGATACAGGAATTTCTGCAACAATCTTCTAAAGAATTTAAAAAATAACTACGATAAAAATGAATTAAAAACAGCAGGTAACAATAGTAAGCAACTTTGGAAACATATTAAAAACGTCACCAATATGTCTAAACAGCGTGAAGCAAATTCGAGTTTACTGCTTACTAATCCTTCACCAGTCTTGTCAGCTAACAACGTTAATAACTTTTTTGTCAATATTGGGAAAACTCTTGCCGAACAGATTCCGAAACATTATTGTGACCAACCTTTTCAAAAATCAATCAATATCTGTAACCTGAAATCTTTTGTTATGCTTGACACTGACGAAGACGAAATTACTCGAATCATTTCTGGGCTAAAAGATGACTGTGCAGTTGGATTGGATAACATAAGCAATAAGATCCTTAAACTTTTTAAGCATATATTGGTACCTCCTTTAACGCATATTTTTCGAATCTGTATTTCCAAAGGAATTTTCCCTACTTGTCTAAAAAAGGCAGTTGTAATCCCTGTCTTTAAATCTGGAACTAAAGACTTAGTTAATAATTATAGGCCAATATCGTTACTCCCCTCAATATCAAAAATATTAGAGAAAATTGTAAACAATAGACTGGTTAACTATCTAGAAAAAAATAACTTTTTGTCCTCTGCGCAATTTGGTTTTAGAGCAAAATTATCTACAGCCGATGCGGTGCATAGCCTAACCAATTACATTTCAGAAGAACTCGGCAAAGGGAACCAGACCCTGGGATTCTTCCTTGATTTAGCCAAGGCCTTCGACACGGTGTCTGTTTCTGTTCTTCTAAACAAATTACAGGCCATTGGAATAAGGGGAACGCCCCTGAAACTATTCGCTGACTACTTAGATGACCGATACCAATGTGTTAGAATAGATAATATCACGAGCGCTGAGCAGAAAAGTACTGGTTTTGGTGTTCCTCAGGGAAGTATTCTGGGCCCCACGCTATTCCTGATTTACATTAACGACTTGTGCAATCCTAATATTAAAGACGGCAAAATTATATCATATGCCGACGACACTGCATTAATATTTACCGCTAAAACCAGTAGCGAACTGTTCCAAGTCGCTCAATTAGGTTTTAATAATGTGACTAACTGGCTTCAAAGCAATTTACTTACACTAAATGCTGACAAGACAAAATATATTCACTTCTCCATGCGCAAGCCTCAACTTAACATTGCTAACCCTCAGTTATATGCCCATCAATGTGGTATCTGTTCAGTCAACATGTGTAATTGCCCTTTTATCCTCGAAACGAGCAACATAAAATACCTCGGAGTAATAATGGACGACACACTGTCTTTCAGAAAACATATTGATAGTTTAGTTAAAAGAGTACGCAAATTAATGTATGTTTTTAAAAAATTGCGAACATTTGCAGATTCAAAACTAATAACACAAGTTTATTTAGCCCTATGTCAATCTATAATTCAATACTGCATTACTTCATGGGGTGGCGCAGCAAAAACCAATTTACTTCCTCTTGAAAGAGCTCAGAGAGCAATTTTAAAGGTAGCAAACTTCCATCCCTTTTTCTTTCCCACTGATCTGCTTTATAAATCCTGCAACGTGCTGACTGTTCGCCAACTTTTCATTATGCACTTAGTATTAAAACAACACACCATGCTTACCTACACTGCTGACATTACTAACAAGAGACGGAATGATATAGTATGCGCATCAAATTTTACTTCAAAACATGTCTTTGTGGAAAGATTTTTTACATTCTTAGGCCCATTTCTGTACAATAGATTAAATAGAAAACTAAGTATCTATAAATTGAATTATTTTAGCTGTAAAAAAATTATACTTAAATATTTACTAACCATCGCCTATGCACAGACAGAAGAGCTACTTGTTGTCTGCAAATAGAAACGCTTACATGCAATTTTACTGTTACTAACCTAAATTAGATTTAGTTTTTCACTTTATACTCATTGTTAATTTATTACATTAAGTATTTATGCACTTCCTAGCCTGAAGCACAGGTTCAACCTAGTTCAGGCAAATAAGCAATTGTGTTCTATTTTAATTGTTAAGAAACTTATTGTAAATGTGCCCTTTTTATAAATAAACGATTATTATTATTATTATTATTATTATTCAAAATCATTTTTATAAAACATATTCCGGCACCCATTTACAAATTTTACTACAACCAAAGAACTAAGCAAAAAATTATTCATGGGACCAAGGTCATAATTGCGTCGCGGTATGCGTTTTTTTATTACCCACTCATACGATTTTTGGACTTCGATAACTTCAATATTCGCTCTGCAACCCAAAATTACATTCTTATAGTCTTCAAAATCGTACACAGCATCTTTTTTTTTAATCTGCCTCTCTATATTGCCATGAACTCCATCAGCTGACACATGAGTGTGACCTTTAGTTAGGTATTTCAAAGTCAAACTTTCTAAATTGCAAAACCCAGAGTTTAATAAAGTAACAAGTGCTGTAAAGAGGATCCAATTTTTATTTTGAGCTGTGCAATTATCACACCACAATATCAAATGATTAAGATTTCTTTCTTTTTCGATCATTGCTGCAATTGCATTAACAATGTCATTAGCTTCTCGTCCGGAATAGGCTTCATGCCATAGAACACAAATATTATTAACATTAGTTTTCTTTCTGATCGGTGCAAATGTCAAGGTGAAAGTTATCATTCTACTCAAGAAAAAGGATTCTTTGACTTTAGGCATGTCGGGTAACAACATAACTTTTTGTAAATCCATCGAATAGTATCTCACAGAGGATGTATACCTACTTTTACATGTAAATAATTTTCTAACTATTTTCAAAAACAAAACCAGTACCTAGCTACTTAAATAAAATAGGTATCTACATACCGCTTACGCCCAATTCTAGCCCAATATTGTTCCATATTGTTGCTTTAAAATTATTGTTCATGTATTTTCTATGTGAAAGGTCATAAATTGCAGGATGTATATGGACCAATTCAATTAACTTTTCGTCGTCCATCTTGGTATACTGCGGCCGTCTCAGGCAAAATCAAATTCACGTCGGATCACGGCGAGCGTCGGAACAGCCCTTTATAAAATTTACTCTGTGGGCGCACCAGTGATATCCACAGAAAATATATTATACTGCTACAATTTAAATGCTCACCAAAATGTTTTTAGACCCTAAGACTAAGTACCAAGTAAAATATGTTAACTTCAAATAAAATAAACCCACTCTATACCGAGCAGCCTAAAGAACAACGTTTTAAGTTCCAAAATAATTATACACTCATCACAATAATTGTACGTGTTGTATTTATATTCTTTTTGCCTACCAAAATGGATAAATGCTCACCAAATATTGTTTAAATTGCTCACCAAAAATAAGTTTGCTTCAAAATGCAAGGGTGGGATAGGATGCAAGAGCGAGCGAAGCGAGCTCGGGACTTGGGGCACCCCGACTCGGACAGGTTAGGTTAGAAGGGGATGGCGGGGTCTGAAAGACCCCGCCATCCCCTTCGTGGTTATTTTTTTTAAACCACCCAGAAGTAGGAGCCCTGCCAAGCGGGGCTCCGTTGACTACGCCTTATAAATAAAACAGGAAACTATCTTAATTTCTACAATACTATATGAAACACAATTTGGTGAGCATTTATCCTATTTGGTGAGTATTTCGAATGTTTTGGTAGTAAAATTTGTACTTTTATGGTAGGCGTTTAAACACTAGCCCATTTATACTCTTAGGGAGAAGAATAATTCATACAATAAAAGTAAAGACAGTTTAGCTGCGCGCCATCTAGTAGCACCCCAGAACAACTGTGTGAAGGACGTGACAGGGCGAGAAATTTGAAATAAGAAAATTCAAATCAAAATGAAATGTTCTTTCTAGTTGTGCAATAGGAATGCATAATTATCTCAAATTAGCATTACCATTACTATGCTGAACTATGTAACATGCTAATTTGACATAACTTTTCATTTCTATTGCACAACTATGAAGAAAAATGTAACTTCGTTCATTTCCTACTTTGCTTTACTAAACATAGCAAAAAATATTATTTATTTATTTATTTATTTATTTAACCATTTATGTACACACATATATAAACAGACAAGAAGAAAGGAACAGAAAAATAGGTACAAAGGTGATGCTTATTTCTAAAGAAATCTCTTCCAGCAAACCTGCGATAGGAGAGTATATTAAAGAGATGAAGACAACGTGTGTAAGAGTAGAAGGGAAAACAAAATACATAAAATCTAAAATAATTTTCTAATTTAAATATAAACATACAATAAGAGAATATACTAACATACATACATACTTCTAAAATAAATATCACTAAAATATATAAAAATATAATGTAATTTAAATAATAAATACATAAGCAACTATGACAAAGTGGAAAGATAGTGTTCTTTTACTCTACTTTTAAATACTCCAACAGTTTGGCAGTTCCTAATGCCTGGTGGAAGTGAATTCCACAACCGTACCGTAATATTCAGGAATAATAATAATTTTCTTTCTCACAGACTCAGATCAATTAAAAAAAGGTAGATAACGCGCCGCCTTTGTTGTTAGTGAAGCCACAAAACTCAGCTCCTCCAAGTAAACACACGCGCTCACGCACACACGTGCTTCAAACTAAGCTCTTTTTCGTTAGTATCTCATGGGGCGCCGTGCAGTAAGTTTGCTTACAAAATGCCGTCCTGTGTAATTAAATGGCGCAAAACAATACAAAGTGAACAACCAGTCTGAAGGAATATCGTTTCACACGTAATTACACATAAAACTATATTTTTTTTGTCATTCCAACACAATTTTGAGGTTATTCGGAACAGATAATGTCAATGTCCCGAAATGACGTACCGGGAGAGTGTTGCTAGTAGTTCTTATTTCTATTAGCCCAAAATGTGGGTAAGTAAATTGTAGGCAGTAATAGAAAAAAAAATAATTAGAGAGTGGACAGAACGTTGTTTTTTTTTTAATCACGTGATTTTATTTTACATTAATTGAAGTCAAGGTAAATATTTATTTTGTAATTTGTTTATGTTTTTGTTTAAATTATTGAGTACTTACTTACATATGTACCTTCTGTTTTACTATGAAATATTATGGTTTTAGGTTTCCAAGGAATATTTTAATAAGAGATGAATGGGTAACTGCTATAAGACTGGGCCGAAATGAACCACAATGGCAACCATCCTCATTTAGTGTGGTTTGTTTTTAACTCATTAATTCCGAATTTTTTGTATTAAGATATTTTTTCTAATATAAAATTATTTTACTTTTTGCTGTATTTTTTCTCCCTGCTCACACACCCACTGGACTATCTATTTATAAAGTGATAAAAACGTGTGAAAATTCAAAGAGATGTTGAACGTAGGAAATACGTTTTACATAGCTTTGATTTTTTGACGTTAAAGAATATTGTTTCCAGTAAATATAAAAATATAAACAAACAGACCGACAGATTTACTTTTGCATTCGCATAATACCTATTTTTATCATTACGTAATTTTCAGGGACTTTTTTAAAAGAAGTGGCAACTCTTCTTTGACTCACACATAGTTAAAAAAAATGGTTACAGTTTCCTATTCTACGTGCGGTATCTACCTTTTTTTACTTGATCTGAGCTCACAGATCACTTTCTCGAAATAGGTACCTACAGAAACAATCTCACAACGCATTTAATAAACTGGTTCAATATCTCGAAACACACATTCAGAGTCACTATTTCGTAATATTTGGATCGCACGGAGTCGTTTTTTTTTTTTTTTTTAACACAACGAGATGCTACTACAAAACAAACAATTCGACCATCTTGGTTGGTCTTACTTGTCCTAGTGTACTTTTTAATCGGTATCAGGCATGTCAACGTTATCAGTGACATTAGTGATTTGATTAAAGACCCAAAACGTATTTTTTTAGTCTTTTATTAGGTCCCGAATTTTTGTTTTTACTCTAGCCACACTTGAAATAGCCCTTGATGGTATGTCGCTGATTCGACGTATAGAGTCGACACTATGGACCTATTATACAAACGACACCCCCTGATTTTGACATTCATTTGAAGATGTAACTCTTGTCAAACTCAAATTAGCGGTCGGACTTTTCTCGTGCAGAGTAGGATTTACGATACGACAAATGTCGAAATGAAGTACCGACCGAACGAAATATAATGAAGTTCGTATCATCTAGTAGCAAACGTTCGACCATTCGGCCGATACTTCAGTTTTATCACTTCGGAGTAGACCCCATCATTAATTAACACGCGGAGTGGCAGATTGTTCACTAAATAGACTATACTTTTCCCTATAACTCCATTTCGAAAATGGAAATAGAAAAACAAGTAAGTTAGCTGTCAAAATTTACTAAGGGTGACGTTTTACCTATTTGTGCTTTTCTAAAAATTGTTAGCCAATTTTCTGGTGACAAATTAGCAAGGTTTTAGGGTACACTTAACGTATGGAATACTTGAACTGCCGTGAGCGTGAAGGATGACTGATCAAGAGCAAATAAGCAATGCATCTTCCGCCGCCGGATCTGCTATGGTGATGGTGGAGAAAACGACAGCGAGCAGGCACAAGCCGTTCCGCCCCACTGACTTGTCGGACGACGCCCAAGTCGAACTACATCACAAACGTTCGCGCGCTCCCGCCGTTCCATGTATGTCCTTTCCTTTTACTCATTGGCACAAGCCTAAAAATGTGGACTCGGACTACTATATTTAATGACATGTTAGGCAAATGTAATAAATAATAAAGGTTGTTAGTTTTATTTACCTAGTTAGGATCATAGATGAACAAAAAATGTCGGGACAGATTCTCGCCAGCAAAAAACTGTGTCAATCAAGACGGCCAGCTCGCTGTACGTACAGGCCACTGTACGCACACATTCACACATTAGTTAGCCGACGCGCAATGGTCGGCCATTACGCGAGCAAACGGCAACACTCACACATAAGTGTATTAACACATAAACGGGACACAGTTTTGACTTAGCTTAGTTCCGTCCGCCTTTTTTTGTTCGTCCATGGTAAGGATAGGCTCTAATCTTAATAATCTCAATGTATAGGTAATAAGTATTTTGGTTGTATGTCTTTATGAGTTTGGATACTACTTGCGTTATTCAATCACGCTTTAGGCTGTTTGATATATTGGATACAGGGTTTAACATACCGTAAATTCTGACTTGATAATATAGCCTACTTTAAATCCGGTTAATGTAGGAGCTTCCCTACTATATGAGTGGAATTAGGGGCAATAATGATTTTTTTGTGTATTATTTTGTTTACTTACAAGCATATATATTGGCAGTTGTAGCTGAAGAATACAAAGATTCAACTGAGGATACAGGCCTCAAGGAAGGAAAGGGAAGCGAACACGGTGAGATTAAATTAATAAACGAGCTAATATCTGTCATCATAACTTACCTCAATCAACTCAGCCTATCGCAGTCCACTGCTGGACATAGGCCTCTCCCATGCTACGCCACAACATTCTGTCCTCCGCCTTCCGCATCCAGTCGGTCAAACCACCTTTTTTGAGGTCGTCGGTCCATCTAGCTCGGGGGCGTCCCACACTCCGCTTGCCGATACGCGGTCGCCACTCCAGGACTCTTCTGCTTCAACGGCCATCGGTCCCCCGACAAACATGGCCAGCCCACTGCCACATAAGCTTGCTTACTCTGCAAGCTATGTCGGTAACTCCGGTTCTTTTCCGGATAACTTTGTTTCTGATTATATCCTTCAAAAAAAACCCCGAGCATAGCCCTATACAAAGCGCGCTGAGCAACCTTAAATTTGTGAACCAGCCCGACTGTCAGTGTCCACGTTTCGGCACCGTATGTTCTATCGGGCAGGACGCATTGGTTGAAGACCTTAGTCTTCAAACATTGCGGAATAGGCGACGAGAAGATTTGACGAAGTTTTCCAAACGCTGCCCAACCCAACTGGTTCCTTCTGTCGGCTTCTTTCGCAAAGTTGAGAAAGAAGCTTAGCTTGATAACTTATCTACCAAGTGATAATAACGAAAAACATTCAATTGTAGCGAAGTCTTCCGAAAAGCTGAAGCATATCGTCGCTAAAATATCTTCGAAGCGAGCGACGTCACCCGAGGTCATAGCTATGGTGCCTCTAGAAGTGGATGTAAAGGTGAGGTCAATGAATCAGTTCGCTTTGTTTTGTCACAAATACCTTTCTGTCACGCTACTGTCGTGTGATAACGGATTCATTTCTGTATATGATAATTAGAATGCATCGGTAACAATGGCAATTAAATGATGTCACGCGATACTTTTAACGTTGTCTTTATAAACTGTGCTGTGAAATGTTTCAGAGAGCCGGAATCCTCCCACCGGCGACGCAGCCCATACCAGCGCCATTGGGCCCTGCGGCGTCGGATATCTCCACCACCAAGGAAGTGAGTGAAAACGATGATAGCATAACGGAAGAGATCGCCGAGTTGCGGACTGTCGAATCGTCGCACAAAGAATGGGTACGGATATTGATATTCCCTATATTAAGTTACATGGTCGTTTTATTTATTATTGCATTTTGTTGATTTGAAACCATCGACACTAATAATATGCAATATGCCTGACGTAAAATTGAGTAATTTTTAGTTTTAGTTATAAGTAATTGCGGACGGTCCGGTTTGTTCAAACACGTATTCATCGTATTGTCGATATGCGGCAGCCCGCACGCCACATAGCCGCTCTAACCTCACACAAAATTACTTTTAAATGTATATATATCGTTTGATACTTAGCGAAGCCTAGACAATGGCAATGTCTGCACTTGTTAACGCGTGAAAATCTCAATTGGATCACGTGATGCTTGACAATAAGAGTTTGGCAGATATGCGTTAATAATAGTTGCGCATGCGGCTGTGGGCAGCGCTGCGGCGTGTGTCGTGCGTGGCTCCCGGTAACGTGTTGCTTGGTTGTAGTCGGACGAGGAGGCGGGCGGGCTGCCGCGCAGCGACTCACGCGCGTCCCGCGTGTCCCGCGTGTGGCGCCAGCTGTTCTGTTGCGGCGTGCCCTACGAGGCCCCTTCCGAGCACAACATATCCTCTCCACGCGGCAACGGCTTCACCAGCGGGGACTAACCACGCCACAACACTCGCATCATACCACACGCGATTTGCGACGCGTTTGCGAACACCATTGTTACACCAGCTGGCCATTTTCGATCGCCGCCCCTCAATCTTAGTAAGTGTTTAAGCTATAAATGTTTAGTCGACCCTGTAAAGTGTGTGGTGAATAGTTCAGCAGCTAGATCATAAGTGTCCACCCGTGAAGTGCTACTGAGGTGTCCGTAGGAGACGGTGCTCGAAGATGGCCAGCTAAACAAAAGGAAATCATACTACATCATGTAAACATTATGAGTCTGGTGCTGTGTATATACAATAATACTAAAAATTATGATATTTTTTGTTTTTGCTTATGAGGGTCTGGACACCTATGGGCTAGGTCTACAGATTTCAGGTCCAAAGCTCAGCAAGTGTTAGTGCAACATATATACAAAAATATTTTTATACGCGTTGTTCAATGGACTGTTTTTATTATGATAATAATATTTCTCGTGTCAAATTAACCCAGAAGATTCAAAACACAAATACCTACTCCTAAGGGCGGATTCGACCAAACTTGATTTACCTACTCTAGTTTTTCGACTCCACCCTAAGAAATTAATATAAATAGTTTGATACTCGTAGCTTGTATTTATAAAACTATGAAAAATTAAAAATAAAGTTTCGATTAACAAGACCAATGAATGTTTTAATGAAATTCCACATGTGCAACCTTTTGGAACCTATAAGTAGCTAGGTATTTAGTTATTCCTGTCAAGTTGCTGAATTCCTGAGATGTTTTAGGACACCGAACATTGTATTCAGGAATATGTACCTGAAAATCCAGAGACTGAAGATACTGTACCACTGCAAAGAAAATTTGCAAGTGATATAATTAACAAAATTGTAAGTGAATTTTTCATTTTGTTTATAGCTAAATTAGGAAACTCGCGCTAATCGCTTTCTATTAAGACACCGGTCAGGAAGTATGCATAGTGCATACCAAAAAAAACATATGAAAAGTAAAAAATAAAATTTCGAGGGCTGGTCTTTTAACTTTAATATTGAAATACTTAGTAATATTTTGTGATTCAAGCGTCGTCGCGTCGGGGGACCGCTAATTAAATAAAATAAAAACAGAAAACCAATTAGTTATACATACGTATTATAAAGGTACAAAAGTCTAGGTACTGGTCTCCACCTCCAGCAATTTCTAACTCACAGTTTCATCACCGGCACGAGGAAGGTGGCTCGAAAGAAAATATTTCATCATCGCGGGTAGACAATAACTCGCTTACGCCCGATACTGATACGTATCAGCTGGCCTGCACGGACAGCGAGCTAGTAGCGAGTGATAAGGCGATGAGTCATACCACCGCTCCTGTGTCGTCGCTTTCAAGACATACAGCCGACCAGAACGTCAGTAATTTATCAAAGAAACCTTTTTCTGAAATTGTGCGGGAAGGTCAATGGGAACCAGATGACCAGGATGAAAAATGGGTTCAGGTACGAAGAAGGAAAGCAAGAAATCTATTTCTAAGCAACAAGGGAAAAGCTATTGCTAATTCGCAATAAAATTTTAAGTTGCGAAGGATACGACCGTGTGTGACATATCAAATTACATTAAACATAAGGCAAATGTGAGTGTCACGTTAGAGAAAACGAATATGAAATTGATGAAGGAATATGATTCTTATAAAGTTAACGTGCCAAAACATAAAAAAGATGATTTTTTTAAAAGAAGATTTCTTGTCTGACCGTATTTCGTATCGGCGTTTTGTTTACTTTGGGAAAAGAGGACAAAGTGAGACTCGAGCTTCGAATGGAGAAACAAAGTAAAAACAAAAATGGCTGCTAACTTATCAACACTTATGTATGACGTTCAATTGTAAAAACTTTTTTACAAAAAAACAACCGTCTTCCAAAAAAAACACTAAAAGACGTGAAAAATAACTTTAATTTCGGAATTCGGTGTCTTTGGTTTTGTATTTTCGTTTTTGGCCACCGACTTCCGAAATTAAAGTTATTTTTCACGTCTTTTAGTGTTTTTTTTGGAAGTCGGTTGTTTTTTTGTAAAAAAGTTTTTATTTTTCACTTTTTAGGTGCGGTACCTACCCCACACAAATTCGTATACTACTACTTGGTGTGTAAATAACAGTGACAGGAAATTATTAACACATCATCCATATAAACTAAGTGGAAAAAATATGCAGTATTAAGGATAACTCAAAAACTACTGGTCAGACCTTAATCAAATTTAAATGGGACCACATGTGAAGCACCACCTATCAAATAAAAAAAGAATCATCCAAATCGGTTCACCCAGGAAAAAGTTCTAAGCTAACACACATAAAAAAAAAAAAACATACAGACGAATTGAGAACCTCCTCCTTTTTGTGAAGTCGGTTAAAAATGTGACCTGTTGAATGTGAGCGTAGACTATGTCGCAATACCGATATTATTGCGTTGCAAGAACATGGCTTTACCCGCATACTTTGTCATCGTCTAGACATCTGAATTTTCGTGACGCTCAGTTTGGCTTCAGGCCGGGTTTGTCAACTGAATCTGCAATTATATGCGTCAAGCAGACTGTCCAGTATTACACAGCGAGGAAAACACCAATCTACGCCTGTTTCTTGAACCTGTCGAAGGCCTTTGATTTATCTCGTGTCTTATGATTTGCTGTGGCAGAAATTAAATACTGAAACGGACTTGCCTCCTGAGATCACATCAGTTTTTGAATATTGGTACGGCAACCAAAATAACAGTGTGAAGTGGGGAGGGGCACAGTCAGACGTGTACAGGTTGGAGTGCTGGGTGAGGCGGGGCGGTTGAGCTCCACTAGGCTCTTCAGCCTGTACATGAACAGACTGATCGGTGAGCTCAGCAGTACTAATATCGGATGTCACGTAGACGGTAATTGTGTAAACAAGTTATGCTGACGATATGGTGCTGCTGAGCCCATCGATTGGCGCACTAAGAAAATTGTTAAAGATATGTGAGCTGTATACTGCCCCCATTGCCTCAGGTACAATGCATCCAAGAACGAGCTGATGATATTTAAAGTCGGTAAGAAGTGCTATAATCATCCTACTTCACTAACTTTGGGCGGAATACCACTCAGGCTCGTTCACCAGTTTAAGTACTTGGGACACTGGGTCGCAGACAACTTGGATGATGACCTTGGTGTTGAGAGGGAGCGGAGGGCTTTGTGTGTGCATTGCAACATGTGGGCCCGTAGATTTTCACGTTGTAGTGAGCAAGTTAAGCTGAGGTTTTTTAAAGCGTATTGTCAGTCCTTCTACACGTGTAGTCTATGGTGGTGGTATGGTGTGGTGGTGGTGGTGTGGGTATGGTCGTGTGGTTTACACGCAGCAAGTGTACGGGACTCTGCGTGTACAATACAACAACGCGTTTAGGGTGTTGTTTGGGGTGCCTCGTTTTTGCAGCGCATCGACTATGTTGGCTGAGGCGCACACTGATTGCTTTTATGCAATCATTCGTAAGCAAAGCGCTTCGCTGCTCAGACGTGTGCGTGGCACTGCAAACGGCATCCTGGACGCGTTGGCAAACAGGTGGGACTCTCCACTGTTGAAGCAGTGGATGAGTGCACATGCGATGAGCCCACAGCCCGGCGCATGCTTAAATTAAATTGCATGATTAAACTGCACTAACACTAGGCTAAGTTTATTGTTACTAACACTTATGGATGTAATTTTTGAGTCCGAAATAAATATATTTGATTTCATTTCATTTGAAAGAACTATACTAGTCTGAAATTATGGATAGTTACCTATTTATTTTATTTCTTTTAAGGCATACTTACGTATGAACTTAGTTTCGTACATCAATCCATCCCATACCTACGGGTCGGAGCACTTCGTCACCGGATGCGGTCCCCAGACTCGACGACACTTGGATAACAAAAGATTACTAATTAAGTATTTAAATATCAAAGTTATAGCACCAAGCCCAGTTTTTTTTTTTTTGCTTTTTAGTGTTTTTTTTTGTCGGAGGTTTTCAAAAAATAATATTTTAACTTAGTTACAAAAGAAGTTACTTAAAATACAAATAAAAGAAGAAAAAATACTGATCAAAACTAATCCAAAAATTACATATCTGCTATATTTTTTTTAAGAGTGTAGTATAGTGTGCTGGATATCCTGGCTGCAGCATCAGATCAAGAATTCCATAATCTTGCATAGTTATGTAGCATACATGGGTGTTTCAAATTTTAGGTCACACATAATGTTTGAAAGTAAAGTAAATACCCATTATGCGCCTAAGATCCCTACCGTAGTTAACAAAAGAGCGGATGACCGTAAAACGGCTGAACCGGTTTTGATGAAACATGTGTAAGAACCACCGCTAGAAAACCTGCTTTCAATAAAAAAACCGCATCCAAATCTGTTCACCCGTTTAAGAGCTACGGTGCCACATACAGACACACACACACACATAGCGGTCTAACTTATAACACCCCTCTTTTTGCGTCGGGGGTTAAAAAGATAAAAAAGAAATATAGCCTTCGCCCAATCTATAACATCTTAACTAATATTATAAATGCGAAAGTGAGTTTGACATATGTTTCGGTAACTTAGTTTCAGCTTAGTCTTGAGGGAAAAGGAGAGGAATCCAAATCGGCAGATATAATAAGTGAAACTAATAATTGGCCTTAAATAAGAAGGTACCAGACCTGCATATTCACAACCATTCGACAGCTTGTCGAATCGCAGATGACACATTTCCAATTACTAATTTTCTTTGCCCCCGACACCAAATACCTGCCGAAAGAACGGTGCGGGGCGGTCCTCTATTTCATTTAAACTGACAAAATTTTCGGGTTTTGGATTTGTGAACAGCCATTAAAGAACTCTTTTGATAACATTGTTGTTCGATTTGGCACGGAAGTGTATCGACCGGTTGTTATTAGCTATGTTGGATCGGTTTGAACGGTCGATATCATCGATCAACGGCAGTCTGGTTATACCTTTACATAGAGAGCTATAGTTATAGCAGAGCAGTGTTGGCCCAGTGGTAACGACCGTGACTTACCGAGTCCTAGGTCGTATGTTCGAACCCAGACAGGCGCTTTACTTAGTGCAAATTATTTCATCACCACTGCCCTCAAAAACTGTGAAGGAAAACATCGTTCACAAACCGGCATGTCCTAGAACCAAAAATTCGAAGACATGTGACATCCGCCAACCCGCACTGGGCCCGCGTAGTGGAGTACGGCCCATTCCCTCCCACCGAGACGAGGCCTGTGTCCCAGCAGTGGGAACATTATAGGCTGATTACGCTAAATAACAGCAGCAACGGGCCGCAGCGCAGCGCATTTGAATACAAGAATAGGCCAGTGCGGCCCGGCTTTATGTGCGCAAGCCTTTAAGCAACGGCAAAGACTAACGAAAGCAGTCGGGTATATGCCAGGCATTCCATCACCATAGCAATGTTTTAGGATAACAAATCGGAAAATAAGAACGATGTTCCTACGCCTACGGTTCAAGAAAGCGAAGTCAAGATTCCCCTACAAAGAAAATTGGCAAGTGGGACCGTTAACGAAGGTGTAAGTTAATACCATTTTGAGTAACTACAATAGTACTTCGTCTAGGTAAGTTCAATCATTTTTATTTCTTTACTAGCTGACCGGACAGACTTTGTCCTATCCAAATTTCTATAATTCATACATAATTCTATTGAAAAAAGTACTTGGAATTCGAAATAATTCCGGGCAACTTTTAAAATTTTTCTTTCCAAAAATACCTAATTCGGACTATCACGAACATTTTTAAACACAAAAAAAAACAACCGACTTCCAAAAAAACACAAAAATGTGAAAAATAACTTTAATTTGGGAAGTCGGTGTCTTTGGTTTTGTATTTTCGTTATTTGCCACCGACTTCCGAACTTAAAGTTATTTTTCACATTTTTGGTGGTCGCTTCATTTTTATTTTAGACGTATTGATTTTTCTCTTTTTAGTTGTGGTACCTACCCATCACAAATTCGTAAACCACTACTTGAAATGTAAATAACAGTGATAGGAAATAATTATTATTATATTATAAACTAAGTGGACAAAATACGCATTATTAAGGATAACTCGAAAACTACTGGTCAGAACTTGATCAAATTTATAAAGGACCACATGAGAAGCGCCAGCTTACAAATAAAATAAGAATCATCTAAATCGGTTCACCTAGAATAAAGCTCTGAGCGAACACACATAAAAAAAAAACAGTCGAATTGAGAACCTCCTCCTTTTTTTGAAGTAGGTTATAAAGTTGCTAAATCAGTCCAGCTGTTCTCAAGTGATGCGTTTACCAACGCACAGCACTTCATTTTTATTTATATAAGACTAAATTAATTGACTTGATTTATTTAAAGTTTCGTTTTGGTTTCTTAAATTTTCGGAAGACGGCAGATATGAAAAATGCAGCAAATGTTATTGATAAAATAAAATAAAAGATGTTCTATCTAAAGGTTTCCACCCACTATCCCGGTAAGTTTGTATGAAATAATACGAATTGGCAGTTGGCGCCCACTACACCGTCACGTGTCCGGTCTTGCCTGACACAAATACAAAACACGGTACAGTCCTTTAAGGCGCAACTATACGACTTTTAATGATTTCAAATTGAACATCACGTCTAAACGAATAGTCTTATTTGTTTGAAAAAAATATATGATAAACTAGACTATTTTCTTAGTAATTTGATAAGTGAATATTTGAAATTATATTTTTATAACATAGTGTAATTAATTTGTAAAGTAATGTCTAACGCGAACACAAAAACGGTAATCACGCAAAAACTATTGGGCGTATTTTCATGAAATCTGCACCATCTAAAAGACAATTTAATTACCCAAATTTTTATATACGGCTTCTATTTGTTTTGTGTTTGATAAATGAAGGGGGGTTGTTTTTGCGAAAAAACTTGATGCGCGTTGAAGCGGGGGCTCTTGCGGGCGACGGGCGGCAGTGCATCGCTGACCAATGTCCGGGTAGACGCTAACGCTCTGTGCAATTTGATTCGCTTAAAAGTTTCGCATGCTCCCCCCACTCGCTCAAGGTCGCTGGCACCTATCGTCGCTTTATAGTTATTCTACATCTGATAGCAATCTAAGCAGCAACCCACAAGACCCATATCGCAACTATAATAAAGATCATTTTGGATTTGACAGTGATGCAATATTAGAGGTAAAATAATTGTGAAAGGACTGTAGGTACGCTATTGCGACGTGCAGGTCCGAAGACGTAATGCCTCCTGCGACCAGCACACGCCGCCGGCGCCGTCGAATACCGCGTGACCATCAGAACGGGTACTGTACTATTCACCACGTTTCATACGCAGTTGTGGCGAGAGGTGACCCGCAACTACTGTGACTGTCACGGTACGTTACGTTCCGTTAACGAAACCGGATAGTGGGTGGAGACCTCCTCTACCTACTTAGACTCAATTTACACCAAGATTACAGCGGCCGGCAGCGAAGCAGTTTCAGTGTTAAACTTTATCTTCATTACTAAAACAGAAAGTATCACAGAGACTCGAGAAGCTCGCGCGGCCACCTGTGGTGGCACCGCGAGGTCTAGCAACCACACGCAGCAGCAGCGTGCGACTGCTCCCGCAGATGCGGGCAGCCGCGCGACCTTTCTAGAATGTAATCTGTCCTAATCCTATTGCATAGCGCGAGACAGCGGCCACGCGCCTTTCTTGGCGACACATGCCGAACTCGACGCTGCCGGTCGCTGCCCTCTCAGTGTGCATTGAGCCTAAGTAAATAGTGACTTGATGCGTTACAGATCACAAGCAGTAATCAGTTAAAGAAAAAAGAAATCTCCTGGACGCAGCCGGCATATTTGGACAAAGTGCAGTTACAGGTTTACCCTAATCCCTATATTTTATGCCCGAGATACACGAGGCTAGTTTATCAAGCCGGGCTAGTAAGATAGTGCTAGTAAGCTGGCAAGCTAGTCACTCTGTCCTCGTGTATACAGAACTATCCTCATTTTTTGGCTAGTAAGCTAGTGAGAAAGGTAGTAGTTTTTGCAATAGTTTAATAGGATGGGGTTCTATTTTTGAGCTAGTAAAGCCTCCACTGGTTAAGCCTCCACTGGTTAGTAAAGCCTCCACTGGTTTTACTATCCTGGCTTGTGTAGGTAATAACCTCGTGTGGCTTGCAAAGAAAGTACCCAATCTGATCATTTTACTCTACGAACTACGTCACTGCAATGCTACTGGCTTAAAATTACCAAGTATCTTGTAAACAGCTCTAAAATATCGTAACCATTTTTGTTTGTTACACTTTCACGCCAAAACGGCTGCACGGATTTGAATAAAATTAGGCACACATATAGACGATGACCTGAATAAGGACATAGGCTACTTTTCATCCTAGGTCGTAAATGAAGTCGCGGGCAACAGCTAGCAAAAAAATCAAATAAAATAAGGCCTTGTTGCTGTTACTTTTTAACTTATTTGACAAAACAATTATTTAAACATTGAAAATAGATGTAAGAAAACTAAATAACTTAAACTAAGTCATATTCTCGGCATTCGGTTGGTCTCCTTAAAGGCTTTCCACTTGTTTCTGTCCGTTCTGTACGTAACCATCCTGGGTCTACTACTTTCTTAAAATCATCTTCCCAACGCTTTAACTGTCTTCCTCTACTTCGTTTGCTTTCTCTAGGGTACCATTCAATTATTATTTTTGTCCAATTCTCTTTCTTTTCTCTCAACATATGTCCCGTACAGCGCTATTTCAATTTTCTGCATACTGTTTGGACTTTTTCGAACTCAGTATATCCTTTTCTCCTTTTTAACTGTATTCTATCTTTTCTCTTTACGCCCAATACGCTTCTGGCTATTCCATTCTGGCATAAATTATTTTTATTTTGTTGTTGTTCGGAAACCCAAGTTTGGCACACGTATGTCAAACATAGCAGGATACAAGCATCAAAAACTTTTATTTTCTTCGACATTGGCATCTCTTCATTTTTCATTATTTCGCTTAACGACCAAAATCTCTTCCAGGTGTTAGCTATTCTTCTTTCATTATCTTTCTGCTCGCTCTCTGTTGGAGAACCTAATTGCCCTAAATAAATATCTGGGGGCACGCAGTGCCCCCGCCAAGTCGAGCGCGAAGCAAACACTGCCGTACCATCCTTTACTGGAACCATTTCGCCGCATTTTCAGACCCCTATTTGAGAACCTCTGGATAAGACCAGAACGCAGAAATTTTCGTCATCCAGTAAGCTATAATCACATACTTAAAATCCAAAATTTTAAGTCTGTAGGTCATTTAGTTCCGAAGTTAAGCGAAAGCAAAGTTTCGCATTTATGACACTCACTCACTCACTCACTCATGATCATCAGAATAGAACTAGTACTTCCCATAAACTCAGAGAGCTGAAATTTGGTACAGAGTTAGGGTTTAATGGCCACATAAAGGGAAAACTATAAAAACTAGGATAATCGAAGATCTGGAGTACCTAGTGACCCTGATTAGAAAACACAAGAGCCCAACCAAACTATTAGAGATCGACATACCGCCTTTTCAAAAAATATTCAACTTGGTGGGCCGCTTCATTTGATGTCAAAAATCGAAGGTCTGAAGTATCTGATGAAGAAACCTCAGTTGGTCTCAGCTGTATTAGAGATATGGTAATGCCCCCTTCTACTATTGGTACATAAAAAAAACGACTGTCATTGCAAAAATCCAGCGTAGTGGGACACATCTTCTAATTTAATCTAGCCTATAGCGTCCCACTGCTGGGCGAATGCCTTCCCTTCTGCTTTTAATAAAAGCAGAATGCGAGGGGGGGGGGGTTAAATAAAATTAAAGGAAAACTAGATAAGACTAGACTGGCTTTTATACTTATACTTACAAGTTTACAAGAAGAAATAGTCGAACGATTAACTTTATTCTACTCGAACATTACACAAATTACACTAAAATATTAATTTCGGTCAAAATTTTGTCAAAATATAATGCATTGGACTAAGAGTGGCGGTGATACCTGCACACGTCGCTAGATGGCGCTGACTGTATTTTAAAACGCGCTTACGTTTGTTTTTCCGATAACCTTATATGGCGAAGTGGCAACCGGCCGCATTACAGTCGTTTACGACATTCTTCTACTGCGCTTGAAAACATTTGCTAGGGATTAGGAGGGATTATTTGCATTTCGTTGATTTCGCTTATTATTTCGTGAGGTTTGCTAAGGTTAATTAGCAGGTTGTTATTATAACAATTCGAAGATTTGAATAGGTTAGGAGTTTTATGATTAGTGACGGATTACTGATTATTACTTAATTATTAGATTTAAAAGAAGTTTTAATTGAATACTTTATTTAATTGTTAGTTATTTAGTACCTAGGTACTCTTAGTTTTCTAGGTTTAATTTACAGTTAGGCAGTACTTCGAATCGCGTTCGTGTTTATAAGTACTTTTCTAGTATTCTAGGTTTAGTTTATTTAGTTAGATATTACTTCGTTTCGTTTAAAAATATCATTAATTTAGCTGTATTTCAGTACTAGGTGGGTAATACCTTTGAAAACAATCATCAACAACAACAACACCACCACCGAACCGACCACCGAATACAACCGGCTTAGGCGTAAATACCGCGCCGATCTTTCAGAAATTAAACCGTCTAAAAGAATAAATAATGAACGCGAATGGGCAATACGAAAAACTGTTGCTACTGTACAAGAATCAGAACCGGAAAAAAAGAAAAGAAAGATTTGTAATAATAAAAGAACTACTCCTAAAAAGAAAAAAACTGTGTCAAATTAGAAAATCTAATAAAATAAATTAATATGCCCATGTTTCTACAAAAAGAAGTGAAATCCCACCAAAAACATTCTGTAAAAAACTACCCAAGTCTCGATGGAGCTGCTTGTTTATCTCTAAAAAGTAATGAAATCTAGACAAAATCGTGCCAAGTCTAAGGTTCCTTACTGCGATTTCTTTATTATTATAGTTAATGTTGTGTGACTTGGCCGTTGAAGGGTACACAGGGGTACGAAACCAGGTCCTCCACGACACCATTGCACCAATCTGTCGCCAGAACCGCTACCCATTGACGATGGAAAATTGCCACTTGGAAAACGTTGATTCAATAACCAGTCAATTGTAGGCTTGATAAAGCTGCGTATTTCAATAATACTTATGTATAGGCGAGCCTGAAACAAACAGTATAAAAAAATATTTCCAGTACAGACGGACTTCTAATCATTGATAGAAGTCCGTCTGTACGTCTATTTTATGTTTAGATCGGTGGTCGATTTGACGCTCCAAAAAGAAGAGAGCAGAAGTCAGCATTGTCAATGCTGAATGCATGTGTTGCACAATCAACAACAGCCTAAAATGAGACACTAGCGTCCAATTACCAATACCAGTATGGGCTATTATCTCGCTTAACAAACATAGGTAGTTACAACAGATATAACATTACGTGCAAACAAAATTGACTTGTACCCACGCCAAGCCAAGTCACACAACATTAACTATAATAATAAAGAAATCGCAGTAAGGAACCTTAGACTTGGCACGATTTCTAGATTTCATTACTTTTTAGAGATAAACAAGCAGCTCCATCGAGACTTGGCTAGTTTTTTACAGAATGTTTTTGGTGCGATACTCATTTACACATTCTAATTCCTGATTATTAATTATAATAGCCTCTTTTGTGGAGAATTGCTCATTATTTTTGTTGTTATATTCATTGAGAGACCTGCATTTGCACTTTCGTCTGATAATTATATGTAGTTGTTGTAACATTTTTTCCAAGATCTTCGGGCATTCGGAGAAAAGTATAAAATCGTCAGCGAATCTCAAATGACTTAATTTATCTCCATTCACATTAAGTCCGAAATTATCCCAACCCAGTCTCTTAAAGATTATTTCCAACACAGCTGAGAATATCTTCGCCGAAGGTAAACATCTCTAGCATATGCCAAACCAGGTTAGTTAGCACGGATAATTACTTGCTTGCTATCCTATCTTCAAAAACTAAGCTCGTGTAACGCGGGCAATACAATCTTTTTTTTATTTCGTTTATTTGATACTTTGACAGACTGGTGAATATACGCTCCTTTTATTGAGCATGTAAAAATTATAACTAATTAAAATTTACTTTTCTTGTAGAATTTGAATAGTCGAAGTGTAGCTTGGATGTTGGATCGGAAGGCTTCGATAGGGCCTTGCTTTAGACAAACTTTGCCGTACGGAGAGCCCTCTGGAATTGCTATATGCTTACCCAAGGTTAGTTCTGAACCAAGCACGGAATTTCCATCTGCTTACCCAAGGTTAGTTCTGAACCAAGCACGGGATTGCCATCTGCTTACCCAAGGTTAGTTCTGAACCAAGCACGGCATTGCCATCTGCTTACCCAAGGTTAGTTCTGAACCAAGTACGGAATTTCCATCTGCTTACCCAAGGTTAGTTCTGAATCAAGCACGGAATTTCCATCTGCTTACCCAAGGTTAGTTCTGAACCAAGCACGGGATTGCCATCTGCTTACCCAAGGTTAGTTCTGAACCAAGCACGGGATTGCCATCTGCTTACCCAAGGTTAGTTCTGAACCAAGCACGGCATTGCCATCTGCTTACCCTACGTTAGTTCTGAACCAAGTACGGAATTTCCATCTGCTTACCCAAGGTTAGTTTTGAACCAAGCACGGAATTTCCATCTGCTTACCCAAGGTTAGTTCTGAACCAAGCACGGAATTGCCATCTGCATACCCAAGGTTAGTTCTGAACCAAGCAAAAAACATCAATAATTTAAATTGCTTTTGGCCAGTTTTGTGGCACTGGTCGATAAAACAAAAACGATACCATTCGGTTTTTTCATGCAAAAAATAACAACAAAAAAATCTTTAAAACCCACTGGGTTTTTTTGTTTAGTTACCGTACCTACTATTAGAGATAAACTACGATAACATGGCGCGACCCTCCAAATTACTGTTTCAATGTGTGTAGCCACATCCTTACGAAAGAGTTTGTAAGTAGTTGTAAGTATTCGTTATCAGTAGCAGGCCGGCAGCGGTCTGAGACAGTCAAGTTATTGTTACTACGTCGCTCAGTGACACGAAAGTACTGATTGCAAAATAATTAGTCATGGAAAATTCAAGAAAAAAAATTATGCGGAGTCAGGTAATTTTGTTTGTTTGCGAAATAAGTTTACGTAATGTTTTGATTGACTTTTATGGCTATAGGTGTAAAATCTTTTCTATATATTTTAGGCAAGAGAAGTGATAGCTACAGTATACCAACAAATGAAGTATGAGGCTGAAAATGGAGTGGAGCACTTGACAGACGCTAGATGGAGAACTTCAAGAGCTGTGGGGGTTAGTGAAAGGACTATAACAAGAATTCTCAAAGAAAAAGCAAAATGTGATGCAACTGGCACACAAATGAGTTCACCACGTAAAAACAAAAATCCTCGCAAACGTTTAAAGCGTGACATCGATGAATTTGACAAGGGGGTAATAAGGCGTACTGTCAGTAACTTTCATAGAGAGTATAAACAATATCCAACATTAAAAGCTCTGAAAAGGGTGCTTACTGAAAAGATAAATTTTGACGGATGTTTCTAGACATTACGGCGTATACTTCTTGATTTAGGATACGAATGGAAAACTACTGAAGACAATCGTCAAGCGCTTGTTGAAAAAAATGACGTACAGTTCCTCCGCTATAAATATTTAAAACAATTGAAGAAATATAGAGAAGAAGGGAGGAATATTGTTTATACTGATGAAAGCTACATTCATACCACCCATGTACAAAATAAGTCATGGGGAACTAAACAAGGAACTGTAGCAAAGAAAAAAAAATCTAAAGGGTTACGCATCATAATTGTCCACGCTGGTGGGAGAAATGGTTTTGTCCCCAATGGTTCTTTAATTTACAAGGCCAGTTCCGAGACAGGCGACTACCACGACAACATGAACCATGACAATTACAAGAAGTGGTTCATATCACAACTACTACCTAACATACCAGATAAGTCCGTAATTGTTATGGATAACGCGTCCTACCATAACACATTTACAGAAAAAGTTCCCACCTCCAACAGCAACAAAGCAGCCATGAAAGATTGGCTGTTGAATAAACACCTCCACTTCGAGGAAGACATGAAGAAAAT
The DNA here is from genome assembly GCA_916610205.1 of Griposia aprilina. Lineage (NCBI taxonomy): Eukaryota > Metazoa > Arthropoda > Insecta > Lepidoptera > Noctuidae > Griposia > Griposia aprilina. The sequence goes on along the minus strand of OU744294.1, from coordinate 9,695,460 downwards.
CGAACTCTATTATATCATTTTAAAAAATAAAGATAATTCTAGAAATTACGCCGTTGATGGCGAAGCAAAAAAGTTTAATTGCGATATTTTAAGACTTCCTCCATATCATCCCGACTTAAACCCGATTGAGAAAATTTGGGGAGTGTTAAAAAACTATGTCGCAAACAAAAATGTAGACCAAAACTACACATCTATCATGAAATTACTAAATGAACGTCTAGACATGATCGATTGCACGATGTGGACCAACACTTGCAGACATGTGGAGGAGACGGAATCCAAATACTGGGAAAACTACGACGACGAGCAAGAATTTATTATTTATGTAGGAGAATCAGATTCTGAAAGTGACATATCAAGCTTCTATGACAGCGATGAACAAAATTTTAGTTCCAGTGCCAATAGAGATCATTAATTAAGACTTTTAATTTTATATAAATGTTATGGGCCAAGTGATTAATGAGAGTATTATTAATAATGTTATCATCTTATCATACCTATAAACTTTTTTATAATGATTATGATCAGGTATGTATTATTGTAAATGATTTTGATGTTTTAGTAACTAAAAATAAATGCGTTACAAATACTTACATTATAAATAAAGGTTTCATTTTATTGAAAACATTCAACATGCAAAATAGTATATTAGAGTAAATATTTTTTTTAATATTTGAATACAATAAAATTTATTCATAGTTTTTGTGCAATCAGTACTCGTAATATCTCACTTATTACCAGATTCGTTGGTCAACTAATCATAACCAGCCGACCGCGCAAGACAACGCACGTGTCATTTTCATAGAGTACGTCAGTGCAGCGCCATACTAATAATAATGAGCGATTAATGACGACACTAGTCGAGCAACAAATTAGTGGATTTGTTTTGTTTTACGGCCGTCTCATTACGCACACATGCATTGTGAGTCTTGGTGGCGCTTTGTAAATACTTTCACAAACACTTTCAAACGTTTTGAATTTTGGAGGGGCGGGCCATGTTAGCGTAGTTAATCTCTACCTACTATCTAATGGATTTACTGGATACAACACTTTAATTTCAGAAATCTTTGAAAAGTTGTAATGAGATCATCAAACCAAATAAATCAGGAGGCATTAGCATATCCGTCTCCAAGGTATTTTAGAACACTTTTATTTTATTATCTCCATAACAATTTACAATTTCAAAATATCCAGGCTCGCTTGTATCTCCTTCTCTCAAGTCGTCACGGAAGATTAGCTCAAAAAAATAAAGCTCTAGTAAAATTATTATAGGATCGCGGGGTGTCGTGACATGCACTATTTCTATACAAAATTCAAGCTTTGACGGGCCGTTTGCGGATAGTCGGGTCTTAGTCGTGGCCGTGGCCGCATCAGTGCGCGTCTAACCAAATACACACAAATCAAAAGTGTCTAGGGATCAAGCACGTTTTTGCTAGTTCCTAAAAATCTGGTTTTTTGATTATACTTTTAGTAACTCCTTTCTATAGATACTTTTTTAGTGAATTTCGTCATTTGAAAAGAATATAGTTTTAGAATTCGGTCAGTGGGTGAGCATAATGATGTTCCTTGGTCAAACGTCGAAAATATTCTGTCAAGTCGTATTCTTAGATAATCCTGCAACGGGTTTGAGGCCAAATCAGTAAAATTTCTGACATACTTCTGAGTGGAATCAATATAAAAGAACGTTATTATGGAGGGAAGACGTGATTTGACCCGAGAAGAAATGATCAGAGCCGTAGGAAAGTTAGAAGCTAGTTCTTGGCAAAATGCTATGGCAATCGCCCTGGGCAATAAGTCAACTTTGGGCATGTTACCACATCACTGGCAGCATGGCACAGTGACATGGAGGACGAGCTCGCATCACCACACGCAGACAAGATTACATTCAGATTATTGCTCGACGAAATCGTACAATGACCGTGATGATGTTGGTTACGAGGCTTGCTAGCTCTTCAGGGATGTTAATAAGCGATCAAACCATAAGAAATCGCTGGCATGGAATCAATCTCCGTTCCCGAAGGCGCGCTACGTGTACCATCTATTGAGCACCGCAATCGCAGAGCCCGTTTACAATGGGTTCGTGAACACAGAAAATTGGCAGAAGACGAGTGGCGTTTTGTGTTGTTTTTCTGACGAACTTCGCTTTGGTATGAAGCCAAACTACATGGTATTGGAGGACCCCTGGAGGCCAAGAACGTTTAAAATCATGCCAGGATGCATACAGTGGTGGAACAATGGGCGGGTATTTGGATCGGCAGAAGAACCGAACTCATTTGGATCAGAGGCAATCTCAATGCACAGATTTACGCTGAAACTATTGTATCAGATGTTGTCATTCCTTTGCGGACCCAATTTGGTACTTAATTTCTGCTTATGTGATAATGCACGTCCACACATTGCCAGAGTCGTTTTAAACACACTTGCCGCAGCTAATATCAACGTCCTACCGTGGCCTGCTCAATCGTCAGACTTGAATCTCGTTGAACAGGCATAAGATATGCTTCAAAGAAGAGAATTGTCAAATATGGATGCCGAAAACACACCAGAAAATCTTTTTCGTCTGTTTCAACGGACGCGGGCGGCTATTCCGCAACGTGATTTGGATGAACTCATATTGAGTATAATCGCTGCGATTGTGTTACACGTGTTAACGGCGGAAATACAGACTACTAATTGTTTATTTTACGCAATAAAAACCTTTAAACATTATTATTTTTATCTTATTGTCACATTTTAAAGTCAGGATTAACTAAGGTGAAAAATCCAGCATAAGCGAAAATCGCGAGTCTTTACTAATTCAAAAGCAGAGAGTACTTCGTTGATCTACATACGATACGCGATAACATTTTATTTAATCAATCTAAATAGACATTTTTATTTAATTTCAATAGGGCATTTTTTTTTAAATTCCTTTCTTCCTATACACTTTTGATGTGTGTATTTACCAACAACCCTGTCAATGTCATATAGGCAAAAAGATCCTACAAAAAACAACCGACTTCCAAAAAAAACACTAAAAGACGTGAAAAATAACTTTAATTTCGGAAGTCGGTGTCTGGTTTTGTATTTTCGTTTTTGGTCACCGACTTCCGAAATTAAAGTTATTTTTCACGTCTTTTAGTGTTTTTTTTGGAAGTCGGTTGTTTTTTTGTAAAAAAGTTTTTATTTTTCACTTTTTAGTTGCGGTACCTACCCCACACAAACTCGTATACCACTACTTGGTGTGTAAATAACAGTGACAGGAAATTATTAACACATCATCCATATAAACTAAGTGGAAAAAATATGCAATATTAAAGATAACTCAAAAACTACTGGTCAGACCTTGATCAAATTTAAATGGGACCACATGTGAAGCACCACCTATCAAATAAAAAAAGAATCATCCAAATCGGTTCACCCAGAAAAAAGTTATGAGCTAACACACATAAAAAAAAAAAAAAAAAAAAAAAAAAAAAAAAACATACAGACGAATTGAGAACCTCCTCCTTTTTGGTGAAGTCGGTTAAAAAGGGTCGAATTTATAAAAACAAATGAATAAATCAATAAAGAATCAATTTAATCACCATGTATTTTCGATAAATTTTCAGAGGTGCTTAGATAATAATGCAAAATTGTCAAGTGATTTTGAAATGAGAAACAAAACAGACCGTATTGTTTTTCCACGGAGGATGAATCAAATAGAAATAAAAGTAATTCAACTTATTATATTACTATACAAAATAATAGGTCGAGGAAAAAGTTTTTTCGTTGTTTATAGGTATAAAGTTGTAGTAAAATCTCTTTGGTTGTACTATTTGTATCTGGCTGGTTAAGATGTATAAAAAGTAAAAACGATTCCCCGCCATTTTCTTTTGTTTTTCTGTCCGCTAAAATGAGTGAATTTAACGAAGAAATTCGATACATTTTGAAGTTTTATTACAAAAAAAGGGATATTAGTAGTGACGACATAGCTGAAGAGTGGGGTTGACCACAAAACAGTTTTGACCCATTTGAAAATGTCTGGATATAAGCACAAAAAAGTTCGGTATTTGGGTGCGATACGCGGTCTTAGTCCTACCAAAACAAACCCAACAAAACCTATACAAAATATGAAAGAACTTTTCCCCGACCTAATGTAACATGTAGGTATGTCGGCCAGGTTTGATAAAGAGTAGATACTATTTATTAGGTCGCCACAACAGTAAGTTTTGGCACAGAATGTTTACTTAGTACCTTCCAAAGTCTAGTACGGTCGCGAGCATAAGTAACGATTGATAGATATTGTACAAAGTACAGGTACTTCCATGTAGGGAGTATTGCAGCCACTTATGGGATGGCTCGCCAAAATACCAGCTTGCTGCTCTTGACACGGTGGGACGCAGAGCAAATTAGGCTTACAGGCTACGAGATGTTGCGAGGCTAGGCTTCACAGCTTCGGCTTACTGTTGCTTGTCTATCGGTCTTCTACAGACTGTACTTCGGGAGAACGCGCAGGAGCTTCACGACCTGATCTCACCATCGGTCTTTTACTACCGGACTACCAGACATACTGCAGAGTACCATCCGCACGTGGTTGATAAACTCTCTGCCAGCGCATTTAACCCGTCTGCCTTTAAAGCAAGAGTGAACAGGCATCTTCTGGACACGCTCGTTCTATCGTAGACCTCATCCATTGCTTTCCATCAAGCGAGATCGAGGTCGAAGAGCAGTTAGACGCCATATCTACGGGCGAGAGGCAATTTGATGGCACGACGTGACTTTCGCCGCGATTGAAATCGCCCGTGGAGATGGCGCCATACTGAAAGCCGAAAAGTGTAGTTGTTCTGAAACACGTTGTTTTAGCTTCGCCAGCTCGTATTTCTCATATTCGTCTATTTCTCACAACTTCACACCTCGTTATTATGTCCTAACTCCATGATAGCCTTGCTTGACCCACTGCTGTGTACCTATAGGCTAAACAGAACTCCTTTGTGTGCCACTATGTCCGGCGGTTTCAATATGTTGCATTTTCAGATTGAAAAAGATAATTGCGTAAACTATTTGGAAAATCTGAAAGGAAGATTGGACAACTGGCGTGGAAAGATAAAACATGTGTTGCACATGTAGAATTACTTTTGCACAATTTTTTTTTTAGTTTTTTGTTTTGTTCAAGTATTTGAAAGTTTTAAGTAAATGAAATATTTCTGAATTTATATTTTTTATTTGCAAAACAAAATGTATTAAATATAAACTCGTTTATAGACCTAAACATACAAATGTACAAGTGTAAAAAAAGTTACTTTATTTGCAATTTTTTTAACGGATCAAACTTGTTACAGTCGTATTATGATACGAACAATGATTTGTACTTACAATTACTTATAGGTATTAACACTTCGTAGAACATCACTTCTAATTTGACAAGTTTTTAAATAAACGAGGTTTCTGTGCAATACATGAAATTTTGTCGAACGAACATATTTTGATTTCAGCTGGATAAGTACATGATCGTTGCAGTAGCGGCGGCGTGGTGTAAGACGCAGTCAGACAAGAGCCAATGGTACTTAAGGGCACGACCCAAATGTCCAGCTTTGAGATTCATATTTATATAATTCGTGCCTAACAGGCATCACAATAATTTAGCCCTTGGTGAACGTGGCTATTGCAATACAGATAAAAAAACTATCACTTATTTACAAAATACGTCCCACTGCACCAGGGATTTTGGGATAACAACGAGGACATGGATATTGGACAGTCCCGTATGAGGTGTTGTTCTACAAAATATTTTTGCACAAGAAAACAAGTCCGATAACAACGAGGACTTGGACATTGGACAGTCCCGTATGAGGTGTTGTTCTACAAATTATTTTGGCACAAGAGAACATAGTATGCTTCCTCGTAACCCTTGCTCTAAACTGACACGTGTTCACATTTTTCTTTCACGACAGCTGATGAAATATTTTGGATGAGTCTTTAGTCAAGAAGACCCGACACTTCCCCTCATCGTTGCAAAAAAAAAAAAAACACTGTCTTGATGGTAATCTCATTAAGTGTTTCCATAACTTTAAATATTTATGAGTTGAAAACCTTGTCTGCTGTTTTCTCAAATGGGTTAGGGTTGCAAAGGCCTATGAGGATCCTTAGCGAAACTTGCAGCAGGGGTTTTTGGCCTTATCCAAGATTTCCTGTGTTATGCGAATGCTCCGGGGGATCTCGGCTCCGCATGAGGGTATGAACGGAGGAACCTGGTGCGTGATGTTGGCGGCCCGCGCGGCGTCGTAGTCATTCTCCCGGGGGCGCCAGCAGAGCTCAGTGCTGCCGCACCTGCACGTCATCTCTCGACATATCTATGGGAAATAAATGAAAAGTTGAAGATTTAAATAAGGGAGAAGTAATGCAAAACGTTTTGAAAATGCTAAAATATTTATGAGCTTAATGTTGTTGACTGTCAAACCTCAAAACTCAAAGCAATTATTTCAAATAAACCAATTACAGGCACTTTTAAATTGTCAAGGGGTCGGTCGGTGCGAAAGATGAAGCTAGTTGCCCATTCCTAAGCGTAGTAGGTAGCTATGGAGTTAAATGATTGCAGTAAAGTAACATTATGTATTGTTGTTTTTTGCCACACACTGGGTATTTGTCCTGTCATGAATGAATTCAAAGAGACAAAACTATACATCCGAATCCAAATACTATCTACTATCTAACAGGTGTAAAAATACCCCATACGAAGCCAAGTCACTTGTTCTTCTCGTCATTATGATATATATTTTGGATGTTTTTTTACGAAAACAAGTTTTTAATGTCATAACGGGCACAGCAACTCACTGTTAATAGATGCACATGTAGGTACATCAGTTAGTTTCTTTCAATTATAAGAATGTGAAGAGATCCATGCATTTGTATAGTTAGTTTATATCAATTGTCAGATATAGTAGCGCTACAGGAAACATGGCTATTACCGGAGGAAATCTCGTTACTAAACACAGTTAGTGACGAGTTTAACTGTACCGGAGTATCTGCAGTGGACACGTCGACGGGTATCCTACGTGGAAGGCCACACGGAGGAGTGGCCCTATTGTGGAGACGGAGCTTATTTCACGACGTGAGTGTTATACAATGTGACAACCCGCGGCTCTGTGCATTTAAAATAGTGCTAAATAATAAATCGCTACTTGTGTTTAGTGTTTATATGCCCACGGATTCGTGTACAAACTTATCGGATTTTACGGACATTCGTAGTTCGGTAAGTGCCATAGTTGAGACTTTAATGGAAATTACGTTTATATTCTTGGTGATTACAATGCGCATCCCTCGGAGTTGTTTTTCGATGAATTATTAGAATTTTGTTAGGACCAAGAATGGACCTGTATTGATGCTGAGATCTTAGGGTTGTGTTCAGATACACACACGTTTCTCAGTGAGTCGCATGGCTCCAAGCGCTGGCTTGATCATTGTGTAGTGACTAAGTCAGCTGTACAGTCTTTTAATAATGCTTAATTATGTTTTGTATGATGCGTTAAGATCGGATCATTTTCCTCTTGTAATAGAATGCAATCTAGACGTGATAACACCAATGCGTTCCGACATTAATGCACCACAAAACGAAGTTCAATGGGGTGAGAGGAATTCCGAACAAATACGCGTGTACATGAAAGAATGTAATGATAGACTGAAATTATTTGGTTTTCCTTCAGAATTGCATATTTGTTGTGATAACACCTGTAATATTGGTAGCCATAGTGGAAGTTATAGATACATTGTACGGTGACATTGTTCAGGCCTTGTGTGAGGCGGCGGTTGTTGGCAGAGAAACAAGTAGGCCGTTGTTGAGAAGGAAAGTGGTAGGCTGGAATGTACACGTGGCGGGGGCGCACAGGGAGGATCGGAGTAAATTTATGCAGTAGGTTTGCTACGACAAACCTGCTAGGTACCGGTGATATCTACCACCAAATGTGAGAGGCTAGGAAAGTTTTTAAATCTCGTTTGAAATGGTGTTAGGTGGACATTCTAACCACACACCATCCAAAACACGATTTTCGTGGTTTTTGGAAATACATGGATAAGTTGCACAGCAAGCCGAGTCTGCCTGTGACCGTCGGCGGCGTAAGTAACCTGAGGAGATTTCCAACCTCTTTAAGGAACACTTTTTGTGAATCTCCGTTAAGATCTTCTCAGTCGGTGCTGAATGTTGAGCCTGGCATGGAACTAGGATTAAAGTGCAAGTCGAAAGAGATTACGCAAATGATAAAATCCATGTCGCGTGGCAAATCTCCTGGACATGACGGGCTCAGCATTGATCACCTCAATTACGCTGGTCCTCATCTACCCAGAGTTCTGGCCATGTTGTATAGTTTTAGCGTATCGTGTTTGGTAGTGCCCATACCGAAAAATAAGTCTGGCGATCTTGCTGGTAGGAATAACTATAGGCCTATCTCATTAGCAACTGTTATATCGAAGGTATTTGACGACTGTTAAATAAGTATATAACACCTCATGATAACTAGTTCGGGTTCAGGCCTGGACTGTCAACGAAAAACGCTGTGTTGTCTTTTAAGCATGCTGTCACATACTACACCGACCACAGCACTTCTATTTACGCCTGCTTCCTGGACCTGACCAAGGCATTTGACCTGGTTTCTTATGATATCCTATGGGATAAACTTGAAAAAGCGCATGTTCTACCTGTAATAATCAACATTTTTAAATTTTGTTATAGAAACCAGGTCACAAAGGTGCGATGGGCAGAGGCTTTGTCCGATCCGTATGGGTTGGAGTGCGGGGTGATACAGGGGGGGTTTGAGCTCACCAACACTCTGTAGCCTATACGTCGACGGGTTGATTGGCGGGCTCAGCAGCATCAAGATCGGTTGTCATTTAGATGCAGTCTGCGTAAATAATATCAGCTACGCAGACGACGAGGTGCAGCTGAATGCGTCAGTCTGTGGCCTCAGGAAGCTTATGGCCATTTGTGAGGAGTTTTCCGACTCACATGGCTTAATTTACAATTATAAGAAAAGTCAAGTCATGGTCTTTGGGGCCAGGGGTAGGTATCTTGTTTATGTACCACCAGTTTACCTTAATGGTATGCCAGTAGAGATACATGTTTAAATACCTTGGCCACATACTTACCCCTGATCTCAGGGACGATGATGACATTGAACGGCCGCGGAGGGCCTTGTCGGTTAGAGCGAACATGCTAGCTCGCAGGTTTCCTCGTTGCTCAGTAAGCGTTAAAATTACTCTTTTCAGAGCGTAATGCACTACGTTTTACACGAGCAGCCTGTGGGCTAGATATACTCAGAAGTCGTACAGTGCCCTCCATAGACAATGTGCAATACAACAACGCGTTCAGGGTGCTGTTAGGGCTGCCCCGCTACTGCAGCGCATCAGGGATGTTCGCGGACGCACATGTGGATTGTTTCTTTGTCACAATGCGTAAGCGCTGTGCGTCCCTGTTGCGTGGGGTGCGGGACAGCAAAAACAGTATCCTGTCTCTAATTTCAAGCAGGCTGGACTGTCCGTACGTGAGTCGCTGCTGCGCCATTTCCCATGGAATGGTGCAGCCGCGGTGAAGCGTTGGACAGTACTGCTGCTGTGTGTTGTAATTTGTTATTGTTTATGATGTAGATGAAATTATTGTAATATTTTATTTTACTAACATAGGATAAGATTTTTAACTAACAAATAAGTCATGGTTATTTGAAAATAAAATTATTATTATTATTTCCTTTATTTCATTATGTATATATAAATAAAAAACTAACCTAACTAAAACGATTAACAAATTAAAAGATAGCGTCGAAAAATTCCTCCGCAGCGCTGTCGACTGGTAATGTACCCAAGAGACTGGCGGCATTGCCACGTTGTATGGCAATGCTTAGTCTCTGGCCAAGGTAAAATCCAGCCCTTGGGTCACGGGAAGTGTCAAACAGGCGTTTGGAGATTTCCTTGAATAAAACATGGGCATTCGGACCCCACGGCCCAAGGGTTTCAACCCCAAACGGCTCGAAAATATAATATATAATACAAAGTTGTGTCTATGCAAGTATTCTTCGTTAGCTAGACGAGAACACCCCAAAATGAAATTGGATTGGATTGGATTGGTTGGTTTTTGGATTGGATTGGAATTGGATTGGTTTGGATTGGATTGAATTGGAATTGATTCCCCCGGACGGTGGCATGCCCGACAGATGTCAACCGTGCCATCTTTCACAATAAATCTCCGGTAATTGTTCGTCATCATAACTTCGTCCAAAATTGCACAGACAACACCTTCGGTTTATTTCGGTTATTTCGACATGCTGGATCGCGAAGGACCGTCCTCCATTGCCCCATACACGACATCAGGAAGGTGCGCAGAGTTGCATCTACTTTATACAACTCCAGTAACCTCATGAGCCATGTATGTGGCACCGAGTCATAAGGCTTTCTGGTAATCTATCCAACATGTCGACAGATCCTTTCGAGAACGATGAACCTGTTGGTTAACGGCCATATCAATGAGAAGTAGCTCCTTAGTACCGCGGGACCCGTTCCTAAAACCATTTTGAGTTGCAGACATGATGGAGTTGGTGTCTATATGTTTGTTAATTTTAGCTCTCAAAATGGACGCAAGAACTTTATAGACCGTCGGTAAACACGTGATCGGCCTATAATTTTTGGGTTCCGCGGTCTACCTGATTTATGGAGCAGGTGGGTAACTCCTGTCGTTAGGAACTGGGGTAGCGAACCAGACTCCAAAGTAGTCTGGAACTGAGCCGCCAAGCGAGCCTGCGACCTTAAAAACTATTTGATCCAAAAGTTGTGCAGCTCGTCCGGCCCAGGAGACTTTCAGTTAGGCAATGGACGGACTGCACGAGCAACATCTTGGGGGCAGCTTGTAATAGCTCCCATTTCTGGTATTGGGTCGCAGGCTCGCTCGACTTCCCGAGCCCAATCACCACCGGAGTGGCTGACAGACACCGACCAGATACGGCGCCAGAAAGAACACATGGCATCGTTATCCGGGAGGCACGTGTCAGTCACACCTTGGTCTGATCGCTCCAACCCCTATAAACCCATCTTTCATCGCTCTGGAAGGTGCGATGCTGAGTGTATCGTTCTACTCGTCGCTTATACCTACGAATACGGATCGCCGATGCATACACGTTCTGCTTCAGGAAGTCGATGCGCTCTGTGACACAGGACATATAGTTCTGAGGGGTTATATCAGTCCCTGAGAACTCCCGCCTCACAAAGCAAATCACTCTAGGGCGAGCATTGTCGCGAATGCGAAGTAATATAGCATATAGGTATAGATAATAACTAATAGGTTGGGGAAAAAGTTTCTTCGCATTTTTTAAGAAAATTCAAAACATTTTTCGATATAGTTTATTTACATTTAACTAAAGTATGTAGGTCCCATTTTGTTCGATAACTATTTGCCATCTTGTGGGTAGGGACATGATCCCATTGCTATAGAAATTTTGGGACTTCTGATCAAAATACCGCGATAAGTGGTTTTGGCAGTCCTCTCGTGATGTTAACCTGACACTGCCTAAAGAATTCTGAAGAGACCGAAACAGGTGGAAATCTGAAGGTGCAAGGTCAGGGCTATACGGCGGATGCATTAACACCTCCCAGCCAAGCTCTCTTAATTTTTGCTGAGTGGCTAAAGATGTGTGAGGTCTAGCGTTATCATGTTGAAGGACCACACCCCTTCTGTTGATTAATTCCAGCCGCTTTCTCTCAACTTCTTGCTTTAATCTCATCAGTTGTTCGCAGTAGAGTTCAGAATCGATGGTCCTGCCTGGTGGTAACAGCTCATAATGAATAATGCCCTTCCAATCCCACCACACACACAGTATCACCTTGTTGCGAGTTAACCCGGGTTTCGCCACAGTCTGTGAAGCCTGACCGGCCTTTGACCACGACCTTTTTCGCACGTTCTTGTCGTACGTGATCCACTTTTCATCACCAGTTATCAGCTTCTTCAAAAATGGTTCGGTTTCATTACGTCGTAATAAAGAATCACAAATGAGTACACGGTTCATTAGGTTTCTTTTAGTGAGCTCGTCAGGTACCCAAATATCGAGCTTTTTTTGTGCACCCAGTTTTTTTCAAATGTGCCAAAACTGTTTTGTAGTCAATTCCCAGTTCTTCAGCTACGTCGTAACTACTGATATGCCGATCTTGCTCCACTTTCTCAAAAATGGCATCCATTTTATCCGTAATAGGGCGACCAGAGCGACGTGCATCTTTGACATCAAAATTTCCGGATTGAAAACGCTTAAACCAAATTTGTGCTACTCTCACAGACACTGCACTAGGTCCATAAACATCGCAAATTTTTTTCGCGGCTTGCGTTGCATTTTTACCTTTTTTGTAGTAAAATTTTAAAATGTATCGAATTTCTTCATTAGATTCACTCATCTTGACAGTACGAAAAACAAATCAAAATCACACATTTTCCTAATTTGAATTTGGAATTATGTTTTTTAAAATTTAAACTTTCAATGATACCAAAACCAGCCAGATACAAATAGTAAAGAGATTTTATTACAAGTTCATACATACTATAATGCGAAAAGACTTTTTCCCCAACCTAATAGTAAGACGTGGCGTGAGGTGGGAAAAAGAGGGGGTAGCGCGCGGCGATTGACGGCGCGCGCGCGCCCGGCTCTCTTTGGACCTGATGGCCAGAGCTAGCAGTATATTAGTGAGTGAACTTGTTATTTCTCAGTGCATGTGCCTTCAGATTTACCAGATATACATCTTATATTGTATTTCAATGTTTTCGACATGTGTGTGTATTGTTTTAACAGCGATCATTCAGAAATGATGCCAAATCAGAACAGTATTCAGATGCGAGGCTCGGGGTGGCTATATGGGGAGGTTGGAGGCCACTTTGGGGGGAAACCTCCAAATATCATTGCGATGATAATTCAGTAACGGTGATTCCGTGATCAGAAATCAGTATCATTGCCTTAGAGTAATTAGACTTAGAGTGATAGTTTCATTCAAAATTCCGTTCAAAGTTGAAGCAACAACACAATGAATGTGTGCATATGCGGCACGTAATTACATTTGCCGACACGCACACAAGCAAACAAGTAATGTTGCAAGTGAATGACAATTTCCCCAGAAAGTGGGGAAAATGGAACTGTTCCAATTTTGCCAACCTTGCCGGTAGGCATAGGCATAGAATTATTAATTAAGTTGCGTTTAGAATTATTTATTTTATTTGTTTATTTAATTTTATTTATTTATTGATTGCACAGTGTAGCTACAATAGTTACACATTTATCTTAACTAATTTGTGCAGTCCGGCAATACAGTCTAAAAACGGAACTAATTTGTAATCTTTGAAAAACAAAACACACACACACACGCACACACATTTCTTTCTTTGTCAGTATTGTTTCAATCCGTGTTTTATCAGGCAATAAATGTGCATGAAAACGATTAGATTGATTGAAAATTAATAAGACTATCTAAAATTCTGCCAGAAAAATGGTTTTTAAAGTTAACATTTTATAATGTATGGTTACTGGCACCCCTATTTTTTGCACTCTTTTGTGTCGAGCTGTATATGACCCTGGTAGGATAGACACCAAAAAATGGTAAAAACATCTTCACTTCATCAAAACAAAATAAAATCAACAATTTTTTTTTTCGTGGTGTTTTTGTACCCTAGTAATATTTAGAATATTAAAATACCTACTTAAATGTGGTTCGGGATTATAGGCAGTACACAATTATAATAACAAAAAATAGGGTAAAATATTTTCCTATACCTAGCAACATTTTCATTGTAATGGCGTCTGTCAAATTTACGATTTATTATTTGGTTTTGATGAAAGTTTTTTATAAAAATATAAGATGCTAGGCAGTATTTACCCGTGAAATGAGATCTTTATTTTTTTTTCATGATTATTGTGATGAGTTATGACACCCTCTCACTGCCCAGTACGTCTTTTTTTGCGAAATTGCGCGAGCTCTTTACAGCAATATATGATCTTGAGTACTGACGCGCCAAAAGTCGTAAGTAGCCTTAAAAGGCTAACTTGAAATGGCTTCACTTTAAGTGCGACTATTGCGGTTCTAAGCCTATTAATTCTATGATCATTGCGATGATAATTCAGTGAACAGAATTCAGAAATCAGATCAGAATTCAGTAATCAGTTACAGCGGTCGTCAGATCTTAATGGTATCGCACCTAGGCTTTATTTTGAGGCATAGTTATTGTAAGTTCAGATATTCGTCATTAAAAGGGTGTTATGGCGACAAGCATTGCCCACCCTGAAGCAGATTAGTTTGCCGACGAGTGCTCTAGCTCCACCAATACCTACGTCGCTCAATTCTGCACTGCCAAGCTGGTACGGCTGGTTTCGGTCGTGTAGCCCTAGAGTCATTTATTATAACTTAATTTTAAGTACTCCCACCATCCCTGTACCCACAAGCACAATGTTTGTGTGCGTTACATTGCGCATACCGTAACCAGTGAATTTTCAGCAAAAATAAAAGTCGTTTCCCGGCAATTGTTTCTGCACAAAGCTACTTAGTTTGATGTACAGAATGCGTAATGACGACGGCTTCGTGATGGGTCATCTACGTCCTGTATTTTCCAAAAAACTTATTAGCCTATTGTTTATAGGTACTAACCGAGGCAAGATACTCGTCCCTGCAAGCGTCAGGACAGCCACAAGTCCAGTTGGTGGGGGGCACGCAAGGACAGATGGGGGGTGTGTAACATGTGCCGGGGTGCCAACAGCAAGTCGGACAACAACACTGTTGGCACATCGTGTACACCTGCAACAACACAGTTATGGTTAAACAAGCTCGAAAAGGCCAATAAAAAGCACTTTTCAACGGAAACATTTACAAGGAAATATAATTGATTGTAGTTGCCCCTTCCAAGTGGTAGTTTTGTATGGAGAAGAATGCGAAAGAAACTCCGTACTCTTTTAAAATGTTTCACAATATTTTGTGTGACAGATAAAACATGTTCAGTTTTGTCTATGGGATAGTTCCAAACATAGATATTATATTTCTATGGTACCGAATATGCGATGCCTATGCAATGGTATTACAGATATACAGGGTCAAATTAAATTAGCTAGCGAAACTCTGCAGACATGATGGGTATTGATATCTAACACAATAAAATAAAAGGAATAATAAGTAAAAAACAGGATGTTGCAAATCCATTGCTTCACATGTTCGAAAAAAAAAACAAGAATTTTGTTCAACTGTCAAAATGAAAGCCATTCCTACTTAACAGTAGGAATGGCTTAATTGCGTAACACACTAACGTGTGTTACGCAATTACCCCGCAGGCCATCGGCTTGTTTGCCATCCGTTTACATAGAAAAAAAAAAAGTATGTTAGAAAATGTGTGTCTCTTCTGTAACCTTAGCTTCAAAACTAAGAAGTATGAATATTAAAACCCACCAAATACTTGTGTCACCTTACAAATACAATTACATAAATGAACGATATTTCTATGTTATTCTTATTACTTACCAACCAAATACCCCGAGCTATCTCGTTCCTAACGTAAGGCAGACAATTACACAGAAGACAATGTTCAAACTTGGTCAGCTCTGGTACGCCCAAGTTTTTCTCTATTCCGGAAGGACCGAGCACGACCTGGAAAATCAAGATAAAAAAAATATTGTCTGTACCTAACCATTGTGCTACAGGGCGAAAATGAGTTTGATGTACCTACCTAAGCTCTCTCCGTACAATTGGACACAAAAGTCATGTTTTCAATGACATATGTTTAACCTATTTGAAATTAGAGAGTTGTATTGATTGCAATGACTATACTTGTATAATATATTCCAAACGTTATTTTAAATCGATGTCGCTTTTCGTGTATGTATGTGTGACACCGTGTTCTTTTAAACTGCGCAACGGATATTCATGCGGTTTTCACCATAGTTTACAGAATTTATTACGGAATGTTAATGTGTATAATACATTCATATTAAACTAACATATCATTAAGATACCTCAATGTTTTTCAAGTTGTAAAAACCGTGCGAAGCAGAAACGGGTCGCAAATCATATTAAAAGAATATAGATAATAATAATAATAATAATAGATAACAAAAATTGAGTACACCATCTTAATATAATTGTAACAGTTTGAAGGAAAGAAAACGATCGCTTAACCAAACTTTTACAACAATTTATTAATAGAAGGTTTTTATTTAATACAATATAACTCCTCCCCTGGCTCGCACACATGCGGAGATCCTCCTGGGCATGCCTCGGATCAATTTACCCAGCATTTCTTGTAGTCACCTGTCCCATTCTTGAATAGCGGCTTCGCTGATCTCTGGCACTGTCTGGGGAGGTGGCTGACGGTTCCCAACAGCTCGCTGAGGAGCATCCCGCGCGTGCTTTATTGGGTTAAGTCAGGCGAGCCGGCCCTTGACGCCCGGTGTCACCACTGCGTCGACTGTCGGGAGGACACGGCGCGGCATACGCTGGCAGAGTGTGCCGCTTGGGAGGAGCCGCGCCGTGCCCTCATCTCAGGAGTAGGCAGTGACCTGTCGCTGCCGGCCGTAGTGAATGCTATGGTCGGCGGCGACGAGTCCTGGGACGCGGTGGTATCCTTCTGCGAAACAGTTATCTCGCAGAAGGAGGCTGCGGAAAGGGAGCGAGAGATCTCATCCTCTCACCCGGCCCGCAGCAGGCGCACCGGGCGTCGGCGGAGGGCGGACAACGCCCTCTTCCAGCCCCCCTAAATGGGTCCAGGGACGACGGACTTGGGGACGTCCGTCGCCCCCCATACATCAGGACCCGAGGCGGCGGCGCGTAGTGTTCCACGCGCGCCCCTCTTAGACGTCGCGGGGGGAGTCAAACACCTCACTCCCCCCGCTCGACCGGACGGGGCCCGCAGAGGCGGGCCGGCACCAGTCGGGGGTTGCGGAAGATTCGTATGTTCCCGCGACCCCCGGCGCAGGTGTGAGATGGAACACCGGGGTGGTTTTTAGTCAGTAAGAGTCTGACAGACCCCTCCGCCCCCCCAGGGCGGGGGACATCCATGAGGATTTTCCACCCCGGATCAAAAAAAAAAAAAAAAAAAAAAAAAAAAAGGCGAGCCGGCCCATGGTTTACTCGGAATAGTCTAAAAATTCCATCAATAGCTACTGTTTTGTATCTATCTGCCGTCATGGAGCCTCGAAACGGGATCAAAGGCGTTTTAGCTCCAATTATAATTCCACCCCAAAAGGACACCGATTTTCCGCCTTGCTGAACGGTTCCAGAAGCAGTTCTTTGCCTTTCAGAGTCTCCAGGTCTTCTCCAGACACGGACACGTCGGTTATCTGGATGAGTACTGATTCGCGATTCGTCAAAGAAGAGATAGTTTTGCCAAATCTTTTCCTCCTCATCTTCTTCATTTTGCCGGAGCACCGCACTGCAATCTCCGTCGCTGACGCTGCCGTGAATTCAGAGGTGCTTGCCAAGACCTCCCGTTCGTAGTCAGGCCTGGTGTAAATAAATCCGAATAGTCAGAGTGCTAACTTCAAGTCCAGAGGCGACCCGCACTTCTGCTTTTATTTTAGTGGCGTTGATTGTTGGGTCACGGGCTGCCAGCAATCTGATATAGCGCTTCTGAGCAGCAGTCAGAACAGTTTGGCGACCACTGCGGGGTCGGTCAGCTAAATTATCCATGCCTTGGTACCTCTGCAACGTGGCCACGACACAGGATTGGGATACAGTAACTCTGCGTCCTATTTCTCTCGTGGAATATCCTTCTTCCCTCAAAGTTAAAGTTCTTGCTCGTAAAACTTTTGATAATCCTCTTAGCATTTTATCAATAACAACTTTCCTTGAAAAAATAATATAAATCCGTAAAAACTGTCTAAGTCAGATTTCTGAATGAGCGTAAGCTTGGATTGAATTTCTTTTGAGTGCTAATTAAGGCAGCTTCTTTAAAATGTCATTCTCGTCTTCAAATATGTTAAGTCGTCTAATGAATTAATAAGTCAGCGACGAACTTTTAGCGTTTAATAAATGGTTTTCAAGCGACCATATATTGTAAAACGAGCTACTGTTAATATGACGCAGCATGGTGATAATTCTTAAGCAACGTTATGGACCAAGTAATAAATAGGGGCATTATTCATAATGCCCGCGCATTATAAATAATGACAAGCTTAGTCGACGGAGCTCCGCTTGGCGGGGCTCCTACTGCTGGGTGATTTAAAAAAAAATAACCAGGAAGGGGCTGGTGGGGTCTTTCAGACCCCGCCATCCCCTTCTAACCTAATCTGACCGAGTCGGGGTGCCCTTAGTCCCGAGCTCGCTTCGTACGAGTAGCTCACTTACAACATTAGTCGCTAAGTTATCAATTCAGAAGTAAATATATTTATCGGTAGCTCTGAGTCATATTAATTTACGTTCGTAAATTGACGCTGGTTTTTTGATATTCTGTTGAAAAGTAAAGATGATGAATTCATATAATTGAAGCTGTTCTATTTACTCGTTGCATACATATAAAAAAAGACGTTAGGTTGCAGGTGCTAAAGAAAACTTTTGTTGCTGCACTCATAATTTCCCATTTCTTTTTATATGGAAAAACAATTGAATTATTTGTTTTGTTTTACATTCTAATTCTATATTGTTAAGTAAATAATCTAAAAAGAAGAAGATTTTATAATAAAGTCTACCGTAACAAAAACATTTAGATTTTTCAAACTGAACGCAAACTTTTTTTGATGTGTGTATGTACTATACTCCCACCCCGCTTCAATCATTTCTTTAGGTAAAAGCGGTAGAACCGCACAGAGAGATACAATTCTTCTTTCTGGCTTTGATTTACCAAAACTCAAGAGTTGGGGAAGACGTATGTGGAAAAATGCGAAATTTTTCCACATACATCTTCCCCAATGGTAATAACAACCAATAATATAGACGGTAGGAAACATTTTTAAAATTTCGTTTATTGCACCTATTTCATAATCACAATGTACTATTGATGGTTCGCACTATGATAGCTGTGATTTTATCATTTGAAACATAATATGCGTGTTATTTTTTATCGGGCATTAAAGCATATAATAAAGGTTTAACATTTATACTTTCAACGGAGCTGCCGAGGTCTCCATGTATTATATAAAATTGGGAAAATGGCTTGGGATAGCTTTGGAACGTTCCATCGCAGAAATATTCTTTTATAGCACGTATTAAATTTCTAGATTCGGCGGTGCAAAAAATGATAATTCGATGTCCTTGGTAAGAATAATCAGCTTATATAAAGTCAATAACTTCTTAGTCAGTCCCAATTCTACTCTGTAACTTACTAACTCCTGCATTCTTTATTTCTATCACTGTACAGCGAACTCTTGATACCAGAAACGATTCTACAGCATCATTTAATCCTTTATCGTTCAGTTCCCTAAATGTTTCTTCGTGTAATGTTGGCATGGGACGATCAGAATGTTTTGCTTTATTTCGTAGAATTGCGATATTTCGGTCCTTTTCATTTCTTATAGGGTCAGCTTTACATTTATATTCATTTGTTTTTGTCTCTAGTCTCTCCTGAAATGTAAATAATTCAACAAACCATACTCAAATCATAGTTTATTAAAACTTCAACAATTTCATTTTTGAGACAAAGTTTTATTGCTGTCTGTACTTATTTATGCAGTTATAGAGGTATGAGGAACAGGGTGTAAAGTTCACTCATCCTCCTTAAAAAGGGAAGATCCTCCGACCAGACGGGTGTTGTGTCTGGTGGGCAACTGCTTGACGGTGAATGGCGGGACGTTGGTTATATGCTAGTGGCGCGGTAAACTCTGCTTGCGCGATGCAGGGTTTGGCGTGACGTCAGTGTTATGCGTAATTCGCATAATTATGGTGATGTAAATGTAACCTGACATAATGTTCATAATGTACATATCGCAAAAATCATAGTCCCAGGATATTTCAACTTTTCCAATTGCTACATCTCCATTTCACAGATCCATCTTTGTTCACAGTGTTTCTAAAACTTATAGTTGTCGTAAAGTAGGATTTCACCCTCCTTTTTATAATTAATTCAATTTCAGACATATTGATCAGTGTCGTGAACAACATGAAACAATGTCGTAATAAAATCATAAAGTCTTAAGTGCCAGTTAGAATATTTGTCAACGAGTTTTTAATTGAATACGAATGAATCACTAACGTGAATGTGAAGACTATGTGGGTCATGGTTGTTTTTTTTCCTCTCAGCTAGTTTTAATCATAGTCTGGCAGTTTGAGTAATTTTGTGGCCTACCCAAATGTTCGTCGAATCGTTGAGCTCCTTAAGTTCTGAGTTAAGCTGCACGATTACTGACAAATGCGTGCACTGACTGGACAGGTCCACTCAATATTTGTGGTTTTTCCTGAAAAGACCCTTTTGAGACACAAATCTACACGGTCTTCACATGATCTGACCAAGATTATGTCTGGACTTTAAAATAGACTGTGACCTCTGAGTTTGTTTCGGCCTTTCTTCTCAGAGTAGTCAGATAGGAAACGCCGACCTCATTTAGTTTTTAAATTATGATTGACGAGTAAAAGTGTTTGTACAAACCTATTTACAGAAATAAAACCATTTATCATAACGGGAATTGGCAGCAAACATCCGATAATACAACATTGAATAAGCAATTTTAATTCGGCAGCATTATATTTGTCGGAAGAACCACGGGGAAAATAATCCCCGTGGTCCGTTTCAGGGACTACGGCAGATACCACGAGGAATACATGGATTTCTGCACTCGGAATCTTTCACTCGCCGAAAGAATGATCAAAAATGAAAAGAAAGAAGCAGATGAACGTTCATTCCTATACAGTTTTGACGATGTCATGTGAACGTGGACTGAAACAAAAATGAACCTTCACTCGAGTGAAGAAGAAGAAAAATTAAAGAAATTTTGAATTTCGCAGCCAATCTAGTCCCCCTTAACTCACGTCACTAGCAAAATACTGGCAGTTGGGCGCGCAGGTGCCCAGACTGTCAACGTAAGCGCACTGGGTGGTCTTCTTTCCCTTTATGCCCTTCAGCACGTTGATGGTGTTGCGGGCTATTGCGTACGCGCCGGCTAGACAGGCAGTCGCCGACGCACAGCCTTTTGCCGCGCAAACGACCTCGTTGCCATTCATGATGCAGGATGTCACACATTCAACCTGTAATGATTTATAACATAGATACATTTTAATCGACTAAATGCTGATTTTGCAATAGTCAGATAAATTTTATCTGACTCATAAATATGACAAATTGACAGCTTTTGTATAGAAAGTACGTCAAACCGCCTTTTTTTTATTTTTCGATAGGTAGAAGCTATCCGACTATTGATAAATCGGCTTTTATAATAGTAGAAGATTAAATATTTTTTGCTACGTACTGTTTTAAATGTATGAACACTGGTTTTGTTGCCAGGTATTTACATAATTTTTGGAATATTTTGCCCGCGCTTTGGTCCCGCAATAAATTAACAAACTTTGATTTAAGCAGGTGGTTTTAGAAACCAGTTTCATAAATAGGAATCTTTAATCAACTGTGATCTCGTAGTAACTTAACAAGGACTTTAAAATCGGTTGTTGTTTTAACTGTCCTCTTCATCATTATCATCTGCCTCGCCTTATCCCAACTATGTTGGGATCGGCTTCCAGTCTAACCGGATGCAGCTAAATACCAGTATTTACATGGAACGACTACCTATGTGACCTCCACAACCCAGTTAATAGGGGCCCGGCAGGTGGCTACCAGAGGCGTAACCTTCAAGGGGGCGTACTTTGCAGACCCACAGCCTGCCCCCATTTCTGTATGTACGCGAGAATAATTTTCGAGCTCGCTCCGCTCGCTCATGAATTATGCATTCTCAAAATTCTTAAGTTTTTCTGCATAACACGACAAAATAACTACCTACTATTTCTGTTTGAATGACCAAAAGACATGCTAACCAATTTTTGAGCTCGCTTCGCTCGCTTTTTTATTCTGCATTCTCATAATACTTGAGTTTTTCTGAATAACTCGACGAAATTTTGAGCGATCAAAAGAATATCTAACCTATCCGAATAGGGGCGCATTTTTTTTCTATTAAAACATCAATTCTGTCTTTTGTCTATTCTAACATATTACAAACATTCTTAAGCTTTTCCGTTTATGTGGACAAAGTAATACTATTTCCATTAGAATATACAAAACCCAACCCAGCCAATCCGAGGCGGGGTGCATAAAAATTGCACGCAGATTGGTCAAGAATGTTTGACCCATCACGATTTATAATAGGTATATCATTGCGTATAACATTACGAAAAGTACTTATTGATGTAGACCATATTATTATTGTCAAATTGGCCTTCCTCCACAATAGTAAGAACTTTTTTATGCTTAAATGAATACGTACATATCTTCAACTTAAACTTTCAAAGTTATTGAGTCGTTTCTCTTCCTAGAAAACATGAATTGGGGGAGGAAATTTCAAATCTTGCCAGAGGCGCTCATGACTCTAGCTACGACGCTGACCGTACCCCTATTGAACTAAATCTAATTCGCCATTTAGTATGAGTGCCTTCATACACACCTGTTCTTGAGTCATGGCGTGGGGATGTGCAGCGGCTGATAATACAGGCACCATTGTAGTCGGAGTGGCGCCGCCTATCACGGGCACCCTCACGGCTTCGGGAGGAACCTTCATCAAATGTTTATTTTAAACATAGTAGGAATTGATTTATGTTAAACATAGTAGGAATACTATGTCTACTTAAATATACAGGGCGGCGCCGGAGTGAAAAGGGGTAAATACTTTAAAAAGGATCATAGGAGCCCAAAGGAAACATTTTATTATTATTTTATGTTCTCTCTCTATTTTTTTTATCGCATACATTTTTGAAATCTCGATTACTAAGACTGGAATCAAGTTGTTATTTATACGAACGAATAACATTATGTATTTTTTCCGACCATTCGATAGGGTAACTCATATAAGGATCATATCTTTCTGATAAACATTGTATGACAAAATGTTTGTTTACCATGAATACGGCATATGGAAGCTGTCTCAAAGCTGTCTAAAAAGCAACTAAAGGTAGTCGTTTTTTCTTTGATAGCTCTTGTCGCTGCGACAAACTAGTAGACTGAGAGTTCTCGCCGGCAGCAGCAATGTGAACAGTTAGCGATCAACTATTACTACATGTATCTCTATTACTGTCACGGGACCTTCATTTATTGTACGTTTCTTGAGTGAAAAAATGTCTATAGCTAGTCGTTACTTCGTGGGCAGTGGGACAGGTGCCTAAACCGGTTCTAATAATTAATTAAATACAGCAAATAAAGTTAACCTTCAGAAAGTCTGCCAGCACAGTGTTGGCGCGCACACAGTTGAGCTCCACGCAGCCCATGAGCACGCGGGGGTTGTATATGCCGCGGAGGCGTTGGATCTCACCTACCAGAGGGACCAGGCTCTCCACTGGTTGGGTCGCCACTAACGTGAATGCCTGATGGACAAAAACAAGAAATTCTTTAAACGGGATGCACTAAGCGCGCGTTTTCTTAAATTTAGAATCATCTCTAAGATTCCTCTCTAAGTTAGAATTGGCCTCAAATGTCATGTATTTTTTTATCAATTACTATTTCGTTACATTAAAACAAAGCACACAATTAGACCTCTGGGGTCTGTCTTAGCATGCCATGGCCTGAGAGTTGATTAACGCGCTATTAACAGTTAAGTTATAATATTAGTTTAGATATGAACAGTCAACCGCACATGGTAAGATTTGACTTTGACAGCGCCTTTATTTCGTAGCATTAAGGAGGGTTTTCGTGGCGCAAGTGTGACTACCGGAGTACCTACGGACAGTTTCATATTTATAATAGACAAACAGCTACCGTATGTAAATTACATCTTACCTGCACTTACGAAGGCTGGAAGGCTACTTCAAGAACTGTTTGGCGACAAGACTTAGGTACTTAGTATTAATTCTTTGTGAAGAAACATGTATGAGAAAAGAACTTTATACATTAAAAAACTTACACCAGGGCATGTGTTACAAATCTGCAGTGCTATTTCAGTCATAATCGGCGCACTGTACTCGAACGTGTCCTGAATGTTCCGTGCCACGACAACCACTACCCTCGCGCCCTGGAATAAAAAACTCATTTACTAATAGCTCCGTTACGGCCGAAGCACACTGATGGCTATTTTATGTGATGTTTCATATTTTATTTTATGAAAAAGTAACCTTCGGATACTGAAGGTTTCAGTATATTTTAGATTGTTAGAGTATATTTTGTAACACACTTTGATAACAAGGACCACGGAAGATAAAAGTTCATTTTACTTTGTAGCGTGACTTCACACAAGCAACGCTGCTTTTGTCAGTGCGTCTACGCACGTTATATGGGTGTGACCCGTCGGTTGCTACGAAGCGTAGCTTGGTGTAGCTGCTACGCACGTAGCCACAGGCCTACGCGATACCAAAATGAGCTACGAAAAAAATTTAGGCGGCAATTTTAATAGCGGTTGCGAGTTTAGTAGGAAAAGTAGGCTTAATATAATTATACTTATAATGGCACCGTACTTTAAGTGCATCGCACAGCATGTGTTTCCCGGAGTACGAGGAAATTCTACAGTTGGTGTCGACGTGGCTCAACTCCAAGCCGCAGCCGCAAGTAGCACACTGGTCGTACAGAGCTAACTCATCCAGGAATGGACACTGCTTCAGTAACAGGGCTAATGGCTGACCTGTAGATAAAATAAAAACTTTCTTAATCAAGGAAGATTTATTTTCAAGACTAAATAGTTATTATTAATAACTAACCTCTTTGGTAAATCTTTAATTTATCTACTTACTTACTACTTTGAAGTTATTACTTATCGGGTTGCCCATTGTACAAAGGGATCCCTTAATCTAGGTTTACACGTTTTAAGTAGGTACTCAAGTCCAGTTAAATTAAGTTTGTAAAGCGGTTAGGTACGTACCGGTGCAGCCAGCGGCACCGCAGATGGTGACTTTCAACCCGCTGGAGGAAGCGCGGCAGGTACTGTAACTCCGCCTGACATTTCGCCCATACCATTTGTCACAACCCAACACAATGTACCTCTCGTCCAACAAATACCGTCTTCCCCCACGGCACCCTTGAAAAAACGATCTCCAAATAACCATATTTTTTAGACTTATGAATTTATCTTAATTTTACTTTAAATTTTACATGACTAAAAATGTATGTTTTTGAAGTATGATTTTTCTTTTTCTTCTGTCCATTGCAACAATTGACAGTTTAATGTTGACAGTGGTTTCGTGGTCTTTGATCACTGTGCATGAAAAAGAATCTTTTAAATCATTCTGACTATGGCTGAAATTCAAAATTCAAAGAGAGTGGTGTACTCAGTGGTGGGGCCCCTCAGCATCTCCTATCTGCTACTATCTAGTTATCTCGCAATTAGAAAAATACATTTTAAAATCAATGAAGATTATAATGCGAGCTCAAAACATGTGTTTCAGCTCAACTTAATCTAAAATAGGACTGCAATGTACCAGGATCCATACTATTATATTAAACTCGCAGGCCGAGGTTACAACTTAAAAACACCCCATATCCTAAAAATGAGCTGCCTGAATTTCATAATGTGATGGTCACCACGTTACAGGAAGTACTCGAGTGGGTAAATTAAACAACAATTCACTATACAACAGCAGAGGTCGCACGTCCGCATCGTTCGGGCGCCAGCAAACAAGTGACCACTCCACGCTAATTTATTATGTTGCTACGCTACACATACAATCTTGTATGCGAGGAACCATGCACTATATTCAAAATAATAACACAGCAAGCACACATTTTTCTTGTAATTGTTAGCTAGATAGCAGCTTATTATATGTGTAACTGTGATACATTGTTTAGTTTTACGTAACAGATTGAGATTACACAATCAGCGAAAATGTTTGAACCGTTGATAGACATTTAATACTACGTTGTACACATATACATAAACCTTCTCTGAATAAGTAATGTGCAAAGATATTATCGCTTCACTTTGTATACATAGTACCTACTTGTGTGTTACAATCGCTCGTTGCTCATTTGCTGATTCATTTGTATACTGGGCGTTAGTTGTCAGTGTAACTTCATATGCTCTACTGCTTTTCCAAATAATGTTTTCGAACGTAAAGAAATATTTTTATGCAAGCACAAATGAGAAACTCAATATCCGCCATATATTTAAACCTCTCTACATCGTGTTATCAATGCTTGGTCTGTTCCCCTATAGTGTTAAATTCAGCAATAGCAAACGCGGTTTAACGATCATCAAGAAGTCGATATACATTAATACTTTATGTGCTATTTCTTACTTATTACTTCTGCTGTCATTCTTAGTGTTGCACGTTCAGTATGTGAAAGACTCTATCGGCGACACAGTCATGACCAGGGAACTACTGACTCAAATAAACTATATTGTAGAACTTGTTGTTTTCATTATCTTCTGCCTTGCTGCATACTTCTGTGCATTTAAAAACCGTTGTACTTATGTGAAAATAATAAACAAAATAGGAAGTAACACTGATCCCCGAAATATGGAGAGTACAATGAAGCAGTTTCGTTTTCAAATGAATATGGTAATGGTATCACTTCTAACAGCATTGTCATTGCAAATATCTGTGAACTTCTCTCGAAATGATTCATTCTGGAAGATGATTTTAGTGTCCATTTCGTTCTTGTTACCGCAAATGATGCAGTTCACTGTGATAGCGTTTTACTATGTGCTTATTTTGATGCTAGTGGTTCTACTGAAGAATATAAGGGTACACATAGCCAACCTATCGAAAGAAAAAATAATCGTAATGGATTATTTTGAAAAGGTAGAGAGCAAAGTACTGACACTGCAATATGTGGAATCAATTTACGAAAAGGCCTTCGAGGCAAAGAGAGACATTAACGAAGCATTTCAGGCGCCCCTGTTGATCACAACGTTACAGTGTTTCCACTCCATGGTAAGCGAGGCTCACATCATCTACCACGGTCTGGTTGTCGAGAGAGACTTCTCCGTACACCCAGTCGTTAACTGTTCTATTTGGATCATTTATCAGATCATTAAAGTTTTTATTATGTCCAGAACAGGAAATTTAGTGAAGCAAGAGGTAATGAATGGAAAATGTGGTAATTTCTTTGGATGATTATTATTATTATCAAATAGGTTATTGCATTTCAGGTGACGAAAATAGGACAAGCACTGCACAGTATTCCCACGGGTAAACACGATATACGATTGTTATTGCAGGTAAAATTAATTCTCAGTAAATACTGTAACGATTGTCGTGTTGATCATATTTTAAGATTGCCTACTATATCTATTATCTGCGTTAAAAATATTCCGCTTGTGGGACATTTCCAGATACAACATTTTTCATCGATGATTATATATCAAGGTGACGAAATTACGGCATATGGGTTGTTTTCACTGGATGCCGCTCTGCTGTCTAAGGTACTTAAAAAAGAAATTATAGCACAAGTAGTGGTTTGCACAAGTTAGACAGTAGTGTTACCAACTTGCTGACTGCCATTTTTACCATAGCATTCGCTATTCTTATTCTTGAAAGTAGTTCGTGCCAACAGAAGAGAAGAATTTCCGTATAGATTGAGGAGCCATGTTTGTCTTATTTACTTTTTAGGGGTTATTCTACAAATTCCAGGATCGAGCCTACTAAATCGGCTAATTTTCTACTTATTATTGGTAGTATCCGCGTTAAATATGAGAAATGGTTCCTCAATCCATACGGACACAGAGAAGATTGCATGCAGGAATGCATTGACGCGAGACTCTATAGACACATAATAAGATGCAGTATATAAGGTTAAATGAGAGACATACTCTAAGGGAGCTCTTAAGGAGGATGCGCTAAGGTAACCCGCGAAATTCAAATTTTGTTACGTTTTTTGCAATTTGCAGGTCCCTGTCAGGTTGTATTTTGATTAAAATATGATTCGCGACCGTAACAAATATGGCTTTACAGAATTATAATCATTAGAATCAGCAATACATCTCTCTCTGATTGCTGTATTGTGGCTGTATTGTTGAAAATATGATTCGCGACGGTAATAAATATACGAATGTTACGGTTAATGTTAATTTTTGTTACGGTCGCGAATCATACTTTAATCAAAATACAACCTGACAGTGACCTGCAAATTGCAAAAATCTTGAGAAAATTTGAATTTCGCGGGCTACCCTGAAGGTTCCGCCTTAAATAAGCTTTTCATTAGTCGACCGTACCCGAAAAGGTATTGTCGCCAGCACATTAAGTTACCACAAACTTACAGATTTTCCCATTAGATTTTGAACCTAGCCGACATTATTTTAATATTTAAAATTGTTTGGAGTTTGACAGTTTCGTGTAGCTTGACCTGCTAGCGACTGTACATATGTAAATGAAAAACTTCACCTATGGGGCCAAAGCTGAAATATGAGAAAAAAATCTGCTGTTACAGCTACACAAAAATGCAATACCTGTGTGGATCATCTGCTCATAGACGATCAAAATGTATGAAACAGCAGAATTTTTGGGTTACGCAACCAAGTGACAAAAAACGGTACCCATACAGATTTGTCCTATCTGTCTGTCGGTATGTCACACAGCCATATTACTCGAAAACTATATCGATGAAAGGAAGATGTATTCTATGACCTGCCTAAGAATGTCATAGTGAAAATACGAAATAAAAATTGGGTTGGCACTCCCCATACATGTAAAAGAGGATTGAAAATGAGTAGGTAGCACCTCACACGTAATCGTGTGAGGTGCAGTTGGATCCCATAATTAAAAAGACTATGATGTTTCCAAGCGATTTTTTTATTAAAATCAATAGTTGGTTAGAAATGCGCTTATGAAGTCGCAAAAAATGTGTGCCCCTCTAAACTACGTACACGGTGGAAATTAAAAAAAAAGTGACACAACTGTCAAATTATAGCATAGTTTGACAGCACTAATGTCATTTAGTTATTCAATTCAGTGAAAATGGCAATTTTGCTATTCTGAATTTGCCGTTTTTCACCTAAAATTATGATTATCAAGCTAAATCAGACTATTTTTAATCGCGATTAAAAAGGTGTGGAAAATTAGTTGTCATGAACTAAAATTTACGAAGCACATTTCTCAATTAGTTCTTGAAAGTTTAGATGCTTGTGAGTTTCGAAATCATTATGGAAGCATGGGATTGCAGCTGTTGTCCATTCACAATGTAACGAACAGACACTCAGGCTTTCCTAGGTGCCGAGAATACCGGCGATTTCCAACTTACTGTACGAAAACCCGGTTTACATTTTTATTAATAAACTACCTTTTGCCCGCGTGGTAGTCGAAAAAATCCTGTAAATCCTTCTCAATTATATAAACCTTCTTACCTATGTGCCAATTTTCATGTATGTTCGGTCAAACGGTGTTGGAGTTCACTCTAGACTCACAAAATATTATTTATACTTAAAAAATATATTATTAATACACTACTAAAGTTTTCAATAATACACACATCAAAAAAGTCTAAGCAACACGCATCGTTTTCAGAAACTGCATGTTTTATTAATTGATAGGTACTGAAAAAAACTACGTGTATGTATTATGTAAATAATTGCGGAACGAGCTATGGTAGAGTAATACACGTAGTACATTATTGAATGTAGGTAATTATATTTTATCAAGGAATTCTCCTAATACACCGGCTGGCACTCGCCCTGACTCTCTACTTCTAAAACAAAATAATATCATTTTTCGTTCCAAAGCTTATGTCTAACTTGCTTGACTGTGCTTGACTGTTCGAGGTAAACCAGCAATAATATATTACCATCCTGTCAACATAAGGTTGACACATGCAGACAACCTCTACAGTACTTTATTTTTTTCTTAACAAAGTAGATTGGTATACAATCTTTTTGTTCTCGGAAACATATTATACTGGCTGATTTTAAAAATATAAACTTTTCGATTTTGTTTTGTTTTCATTAAAATAAAAGCTAATTATTTTTCCCGATTTTATGTGTTGTCGTTGCTTGATTGGTATTTATCTCACTTTCATCATCTTGGTCATTTTGAGATATACTGCAGTTTTTGAAAATGAGTGGTGAGTCATTTTTTATGTCATGGAGCGACGCCATTTGGCTGCTGATGAAATGCAGAGAGCTGTAGGAATGCTACAAGCGGGAAGAAATCAGTCCCACGTATCTCGGCATTTTGGTGTCAATAGGGGCGTGATCTGTCGTCTTTGACAGCGTTACGTTAATATAGATACATACTTACAACTGACTGCAAGACGTCAGCCGATGTTAAGCGCCCGGGAGATAGGTTTAAAGCTACAATTCTCAAGCGGTGTTGTTGCTAGCCACCAAATCGTGAAAAATAGGCTGCATGAATACGGCCTACGAGCACGACGCCCAATTAGGTGCCCACCTATACGTCATGGGAATCGCGCCCGTTGAAACGAATGGGGTAAGGAACACTTGACATGGACCCAGAAGC
The DNA here is from genome assembly GCA_916610205.1 of Griposia aprilina. Classification (NCBI taxonomy): domain Eukaryota; kingdom Metazoa; phylum Arthropoda; class Insecta; order Lepidoptera; family Noctuidae; genus Griposia; species Griposia aprilina. Next base: position 9,665,013 of record OU744294.1, on the reverse strand, counting down.
AATGGGATACAAATATATTTTGCGATGAGTCCCGGTTTGGATTTAGGCCTGATACTAAAAAGGTAAGAGTGTATCGTCGTCCTGCAAATGCTGAATGGCTGAGATGCGTCCAGGAAGTGCACTCTTACCTACAGTGGCTCCTCAGTGATTGTATGGGCGGTTATTATGAAGAACCGACGAACTGAGCTCGTTTTTGTAGATGGCAATATGAACGCTGAAAGTTACGTTGAAGATGTCCTCGGGCCTTATGTTCACCCATTTGCTAAAAGTCTTGGCTCAGATATCACGCTGATGCATGACAACGCGCGTTCGCAAACAGCTCGGAGGACCAGAGAGTACTTGGCAATGGAAAACATCCGGATATTGCCGTGGCTTGCACAATTGCCAGACCACAATCCCACCGAACACGCATGGGACATGCTCCAGAGACGTGTTCTAGAGTACCAGGACGGAGTGTCGACAACCCACCAACTGCAAGACTTGTTACAATTCCATTGGGGGCGATTGCCGCAGGATCAGATACACAATTTTATAACTTCAACGAAAAATCGTTGCGACAAGTTTAAACAACAGAGGCGGTCACACATTGTATTGAATTACCAAATAATTAATAAAAATGTCGATAATTAATTTTGTAAAACAAGAAAAGTTTAATTTCGTTTTAACTTTATTTTATACTACGTATGTTACGGTACACATATTGTTAATTATTGTGATTAAATGAACAATGGAATGAAAGATTTTGTAGCTTTAGTCACTAATGCATCAAAAAATGCTTAGTTATTATTTATAAAAGAAATATAAATAATAGGTCTTTACCTATGAAATTGCCGTTTTGTATGAAAAAATTTAAACGAATTTTTTTCATGAATTTTTTATTTGTATTAATCGAAGTAATCACCCATGCAATCAATGCATCTTTGCCATCGCAGTGGCAGTTTATTGATGCCCTTCTTAAAGAAATCAGCTGGACGGGAGGCAACAAATTCTTCAAAGGCATTTTGTACTGCCTCTCGGGTATTAAATTTTTTTCCCGCCAAGAAGTTATCCAAATTCTGGAAAAAGTAGTAGTCTGTAGGCGCAAGGTCTGGTGAGTAGGGCGGATGACGGAGAGCTTCCAACCCCAGTTCTTGCAACTTGGAGACCGTCTGCTGTGCAGTATGAGGTCGCGCGTTGTCGTGCAGGAGCAGCGGAGATGAGCGATTGACCAACGCTGGTTGGAGATGCGCCAGCTTCTCCATCATTGTGTTCAGTTCTTCACAGTACACATCTGCAGTAATGCTCACCCCGTTTGGTAAGAAGCTGTGATGAATCACACCGGCGCTAGACCACCAAACAGTGACCATCACTTTTCTAGGGGTAAGTTTTCGTTTAGGGCATTGTTTAGGTGCTGAACCAGGATCCAACCAACTTGCTGAGCGCTTACGGTTATCAAACAGAATCCATTTTTCATCGCAGGTAACAATGCGGTTCAAAATTCCTTCATTTGTGTGTCTGTTGAGCAGTGCAAGGCACGTCTCGACGCGTACTTCGCGCTGGCGATCATTGAGTTCGTGGGGCACCCATTTGTCAAGCTTTTTTACCTTGCCAATTTGACGCAAATGGACCAATATTGTTTTGACGCTAACGTCGAAAGCTGCTGCTAATTCAGCCGTAGATTGTGTATCATCAGCTTCCACAATCGCCTTTAATTCGTCATTGTCGACCAAAGTCTTCGGACGACCGCGAGGTTCATTTTTCAGGTCGAAATTTCCAGAACGGAAGCGAGCAAACCAATAACAGGTGGTGCGTTGGTTTGTAGTGTTAGCTCCGTAAACGTCGTTGATGTTGCGTGCCGCTTGTGCCGCGTTGCTGCCACGACGGTACTCATATTCCATAATTACTCGAATTTTTAACGTATCCATGATGACGAAAAAGATTGAAATGCGATGAAAATGTAACACTAATCAATAAAGAAATGACTACTTTTAGAAAAAAAAATCCATGTTTTTAAAATAAAATTAATTTGAAATTAGAATTCTTAGCCAAACAAAAATTATTTTGATTTGAAATGGCCAGTACTGCAGAACGGCAATTTCATAGGTAAAGACCTAATATATTACAATAGTAAAAATCGTTCAAAAGTTCAAAACCGTACATGTTGCTTAGACTTTTTTGATGTGTGTATAATTCAATCATAATTCGAAAGACACGTAGGTAGCGCCATCTAACGTCCTAATGCAATTGTGAACGTCGACAGCTATTGTAGTGGTATTTTCTCTGGATGAAAGGTACCCTGTATCCTTTTCTGTGCCCTGACAACGTATATGCAAAATTGCATGATGATAGGTTCAGTGGTGTAGGCATTGAGTTATTTATGAAGTTTACAACGAACGAAATAATGAAGACATTTTATTTTTGAATATTTTTTATTTATTATTAATGAAATCATACTCTACTATGTAACATTAGTTTTGTATACAATTGCCTTTTAGACTCTTTTTTTGTAAGTTTGAGTGAATAATTTGCTTTCTTGATCACGGAAGTGCTTCGAACAAATGACAGTAGATTTAGTAGGTAGCCAGTCAGTCTCTTTTCTCAGTAATCGGTTTATTTCCACCCATTTAACACGGCATGCTGCATCTTTAGGCTCCCTGCAACGTTGTTATTATTAAAAATATATTTAAAACCAAATGTTCCATAAATTAAAAACTCTCCCACAAATGTAAGAAACTAAAACTAAGTTTTACTGGTAACACTGAAACTAATTTACAAAGTTCTGCATTTTATTTATTTTATTGCGTTTTTACGTTGATATAAACACAGAAACAGTAAACTTACGTGTGGAAATTAATTCCGGTTAATTTATAATGTTTTTGTGATCTTGAATCGCAATCTTTCTACGCATTTACCCATTTCGGCGATATTTTTTGTCGCGTGTCACTCGGTTCATTTCGGTTGGCGTCACACAGAGCACTGAACTGACGTTAGCTACGCATAAGGCTGTGGCCATATGTCCAGTGGCAACGCCTTGGCCCGGTAATTACTAATCTAGTAACATACTCATATATATCAATGGGTGTAGGCGTGAAAAGTTAACAAACAAACAAACGCATTTATAATATTAGTTAGTATTAGCTTTAATACATTGAAATAAATAGCAAGATAATCATGCTACCTGAATCATTTTTTAAATGCTGTAGTTTGTCGATATTAATAAAATCAAAGGGTTTTTTTTCTTATTGAAATCCGGAAATATATCGCCGAAATTACATTACGAATACGTTACCGAATACATGTTATTGAATATAAACATTTATAAGTTTTAGGCTGCCTGTATTTCATACAAAAGATAATTATTTGATTTTACTCATGGTCTAAAAAAACAAGGTCTGGCATTCCGGGAGTGACACATGCTTACGTCACTATCCAGTTGCCACTTTATTGCAACAAAGCACGAATTATGGAAACATTTTCAATCACAATTCTGTTAAAAAAAAATATAAACCATTTAAATTGTCGTTTCATTTTTCTAATCAAATGAAACCATTCAATTTAAATAATACCAACGTAATTGTTAGTTACAACCCCTTTTATTTTATCGGATTCGCACAGGTAATAAAGGCGATTAGGGGAGTTATTATTACACACTACTGGTAACACAGCGGTAATGACGTAGCCTTGTGTCACCTCCGTGACCGGAATGCTATACTTGGCGAAGTTTATTACTATACCCGTACCATGATTTTACTCAGGTTTTATTGCACTTCGGATCATTTCGTTCACTTTCATTCACTCTTTATTTTAATATCCCACAGATCTTGGTCTATGGTCTACTCAAGTTAGCAATTGTCAAAATTGTTATTTTTATCTAGAGAATCTTGTTGGCAGAATAGCTTTTAAGATTGTCATAGCCAAAAATAAAAGAAAATAGTGATAGTTTAGTTGACTTCGATGTACAAGGGAATCGGCACCATTCATACATTTCACTAAGTTAGGTATCTACTTCACTTTCATTAACCCTTACATGCATATTGTTGCCATATGTAATCATACCGTTTTTCAATTTATAATAGAAAGAGTGAAAGTTATGTGATTCTGAACGAAACGTAACAACTGTCATGTAACCACAGATTATTGAATAAAATAAAAAAAAACTCGGTTTTGGCGCGAATTTTTTGACAGTTTGTATTTATTTCCAACAGAGTTGAAAAAGCTACAGATTACAATTTGTGACTAATTGATTTTTTTATTCCGAATTACTGCTGGTGGTACTTTGAGTGAAAACATTGTTGTCGAGTTAGAAAAAAGGTTAGTTATCGATATATTATACAGTTTTTTATGTATTTATTCGGAATGATGCGATATCTTGCTAAATTGCTATGTTGCCAAAAGTCTACATTATGCGTTCACTGCTTATGATTTACTTGCTTTTGAGGATTTTGGTGATGGAGGGTTTTGGGTAATCTTGCAATATTTTTCAGCTTGCTTGACAAAATGCTAGACAAAGACATAGAGGAAATGTTATCAGCATTAGAAGACGGTTACATATCTGAAGACGATAATGATATGGGCGATGATAATGAAATTGATTATTATATGAGCCAAAGGGAATTATTGCACGAGCTGGAGAATGATGATGTCGACTACCATGAAGATGAAAATATCCCAGATGACCCTCCCCTAGTTGCCGAAGAGCATCATGAAGTCCCTTCCACAGAACCTATTCCAGGACCTTCGTCTAGTCAACCAGTTGCAGGTATGATCGGTGTGGCAGCTTGGAGATCACGAAGTAGGGATCTTATATGGAAAAAACGCCATCTGGATTGGAATGAGGATCGCATAAATTTTTTAGGAAACTCAGATCTTTGCTCAGAAGTTGCCCAACTAGAGACTCCATTTGAATTCTTTTCCCAAATTATAAATGAGGATATACTTACCAAAATAATAAATGAGACAAATTTGTATATTACCCAAAAGGCAATTAGCAACTGTCCCCCTGTAAATGCGTTAGAAATTCGCCAGTTTCTTGGAATTATCATATTCATGTCTGTATTCCACTATCCCAGCGTGAGATCTTACTGGTCAAAGTATGGTTTTTCTAACATCATGCAGACAATGACTGTGAATAGATTTGAGAAAATACGATCAGTAATTCACTTCAATGACAATGCAGAACATAAGCCTGTTGGTCATCCTCAACACGATCGTCTTTACAAAATACGACCTCTGGTAGAACATCTCAATACCACATTTACAAGAATTGCCCCATATGATCAGAGGTTGTCACTTGATGAGCAAATGTGTGCTACGAAAGTAGCACATTTTATGAAGCAATATCTCCCCAATAAACCGCATAAGTGGGGCTTCAAGCTGTTCGTTCTATGCTCTCTGTCAGGATATGCATACAACTTTGAAATTTATTCTGGGAAGCACGACCTTGACAATCTGCCAGGCGAACCAGATCTTGGTGCTGTAGGAAACACGGTAATTCGATTGTGCCGCTACGTCCCACGAAGTGCAAACCACATTATTTATTTTGACAATTTTTACACGTCAATTCCCTTACTGCATTACCTTGATAGTCAGGGCATTTATGCTCTGGGTACGATCCAAAGAAACCGTCTTGGTAAAAACTGTAAATTACCGACACAAAAAGATTACATGAAAGACTCTGTACCCCGAGGGTCCTATGAAGAGCAAGTCGCCGACTATGAAGGCGTGGACATTTCAGTGACCTGTTGGAAGGATAACAAGCTCGTTACTTTGGCTTCTACATATGTCGGCGCTGAACCAGTAGGTTCAGTAAACAGATATGACAAAAAAGAAAAGAAGACGATCAATATCTTATGCCCGAAAATAATCAAAGATTACAATGCGCATATGGGAGGTGTCGACCTAATGGATAGTTTTTTAGGAAGATATAGGATTAGGATAAAAAGTCGAAAATGGTATATTCGTTTATTTTACCACATGATTGATATGGCTATTATAAACTCATGGGTTTTATATAAAAAAGCCAATATCGAAAGGGGAAACTACAGAAGCCTTAGTTTGGGTGACTACAGATCCGAATTGGCAGAGGCTTTATGTAATTATAAAAAAAATGGCGAAAACAAAAGAGGACGACCCTCTTCCAGTAGTATTGATAAAGAACTGGAAGCAAAGAAACATCGCGGACCTATGAAAGCTGTCCCACCTAAAGATGTTAGGACTGATGGAATTGCTCATAATGAACGAAGATGTGCTTCTAAAAATAGATGCAAACTACCAGGATGCAAGGGTTTCTCACGCACAGAATGCACAAAATGTAAGGTTGCTCTTTGTCATACATATGATAGAAATTGCTTTGCTGCATTCCATTCATCATAAATAAGTATATACATAGTTATTATATAGTTATATGCATATTGTACCCAAATGGCAACATACTGTTTTTTTTTTTTAATAAACAAATGAGTTTGACTATGATTTTTTTTATTATTTTTCCCGATATCTGTATATAATAACGTACCTAATAATATTTTTTTAATTAAAAAACAAAAAAACATGCAGGTAAGGGTTAATGTTACTTGTTTGTTTTTTACAGATAATTGCATCGTCAGCTATGTATTTAACAATTCTAGTGCAGTTTGATCGGAAATGAAACTACTTAAGCACAAAATTATAATTTTCTCGTTATAATGTGGGTGTTTTATAAGTTTAAAACAGAGTTTCGTAGGTACCCTCAAGATGACACTATTTAGCTACCTTACTATTTAGTACATAAATACATAAATTCATGCCTTCTTCCTATGGGGGAACCGGGTAGACAGAAACTATAGAACGCTACCTGCTACGACCCTTACATACTCCTTTTGCCTCATTTTACTATTTAGTCAATATTAATTCGTAGGAAACAATTTTTAAACGAGTAAGACCGCCAATTTTACTGTACCTACCTGCCTAAATGTTATTTTAATATTCCATATATCTTAAAACTACTGTTCACTAATAAATAATATACAATACCTGATTCATGTTTTTATAAGTAGGTACCTATACATCTTTTACTACAGAATCATTTTTATTTCTTTCACATAGCAAATTAAAGTGTGATGCTGATGATGATGTTTCTAAGAGTGGTAACAGTGTAGCGGACTTCATAAAAAGTATAATTTTAGCCATTGATTAAGTATTGTTTCACCGGGAAAGGTTCGTCTCACATGTAAATGCATGGGACCTATTTTTATTTATTTATTTCATAACAAAAATGCATTTGTGTCGAAATATTTGCACAGTAGGTACACAAAAAGAAGCAACCTATACAATTATAATATATAAGTAACCTCGTTCCTCACCCATCATCGAAATTAGAACGTCTATCCACATTCAAAACACTAACTTTACAAACATTAACATTCTTATTGATCATACAGATCAAAGTCCCTAGCAAAATGCTACAAAATACATTTAATGTCGAAATATTAAGTATAAAAAAAAATACATTTATAGCAAAGTCAAAGAGCAATGAGGACATATTTAATTTAATACTAGTTTTAAGATTTTTGTCATTACAAAATTCGTCAATGCTGTAATACGCTTTATTGATTAACAAAGCCCTTAATTTATTTTTAAAAATGTTCACATTCTGAATATTCTTTAATTCTGCTGGTAATTTGTTAAACAGATTGACAAACTGCACGCGTGACGAGTGTTTGACAACATTAATCTTTGCCTGCAGAATAGTAGGAAGATCTTTTCTGCGAGTATCTACTCGTACTCTATGTTTTCTTTCATCGTCTGTTTCAAACTGGTTTAAGTTTTTGTTTAAGTGAGTAAGGAGAACTAAAATATAAAGACATGGTACCGTTAAAATTCTAAATTTAATAAAATATTCCTTACATGATTCTGTCTGGTTTAAACGAAGCATGGTTCTTAATGCTCGCTTTTGTCTATTAAAGGCTGCCTTAATATTATATTTATAGCTGTTTCCCCAGAATTTAATGCTATATCTAAGTTTAGTTTCAACTAGAGCAAAATAGACGGTACGAAGTTGGGCAATAGACAAAATATTTCTCAGAGATCTAATAGCATAACATGCACTCTTATTGTGTTCGTAATCAAATCTAGTTCTGGCTTCCAATTAAGTAAAGAATCAATTTGTACTAACTTTCTACTGTATCAATTTTCCTGCCTAAGAATTCTACGTTTACTAAAGCCTTGTTCCTAACTGTAGACTTAAATATCATACATTTATAGTCCCTTGGGGAAATCCCAAGAGATAGTCCACCTCCCTAGGACGTAGAGTATGGCGAGTATTTCAGGTCTTGCTAGAGAGGTAGGATCTGAGTTTCCTTCATCCTGGAGGCTTGACTTTTAGTCTGCGTCATCATTGGTGAATATGCTGGTATAGGAGCCGCTTGAGCATGGGCAGTGGTGCGAGGTGGTGTAGTGGTGGCGTTTGGGGGCTCACCCACTCAATATCCGGGAGGTTTGACATATTAACAAGGTACCGGCCTAGGGCCTCAGTCGGCGAGAGGGTTTGACATATTTATATAAGAAGAAAGAACACCATAATCCAAAAAAGGCATGCCCTCCAAATCATACTTAAAAATAAAATCTAACCAATCCGAGGCAGGCTACTAAAATCGACCTCGTGTGTGTCAGAGGTGTCAAAAAGAAACAGAAACGCGACTATCTTTTGATGCGGCCGGCAGGGCGAAACTCAAAAGATTTATTTCAATTAAACCTTTTGAGACTTTTTAATTATTGTCAAGGAGTTGGTCAATCAGAAATACGAAGCTAGTTGCCCATTTCAAAGCGTAATAGGTACCTACCTATGGAGAAGAACGGGCAAGAAACTCCATGGACACTCTTTCAAATTATATTGTTACAAAAATATAAGTTACATCATTAATGTTGAATTTATATTTTTTTTACACGGACGTTAAAGGCGTCCAGAGTACAACGAAAAAAAAAACAAAAAAAACAAGAATAAAATAAGCCATGGCAGCTAAGAGATGACCAGTCCTGACGGCGCCTGTTCACGAACATGACAATGGATCGGCACCATTCATTCAGCTCAACCATTATAAAGGAAACTAAATGATCCAACACACGCGCCAACATCAGCGAGACATATGAGTGATCATGACATTCTCTCAGCCAGGGGTACATTCAAATCAATGAAAGACATTACCTGGTAAATGGTAGCTCTATAGTAAGTACATAGTATTCACACCTGTGCTAAGCAATTATATGTATACTCGAAAGGTTTAGGTAGTGAAATAAACGTAAACAAAAAAAACGTGACTCATAGATGTTAAACCTTTTATTTCAAATGTTAATTTCATATTATTTTGAGTCCCATAATAAAAGGCTCTATTCTGAATCGGAATTTGAGGAACTATCTGTCACATTAATAATAAAGCGTTCAGTGGTATCATCAATTATTTTGTCTAATTTAAACATTTTATGTTCTTCTTTTATTACATGAACCTCGCAACTTTTCCAATTCTCAGCAGTCACATTAGCTAAAGCCTCTGGCAAAAGAATGTTTAGGTCAGACATTTTAAAAGTATTGTTTTTCTCGGCTACAAACCCTTTAACTTGAGCCCATATTAACTCAATTGAATTGCGTTAACAGTGGTATGGTGGTAGCCGCAATACAGTGACACCATAAAACATTTTTTCTAATTCATGCACAACTTAAGGCATCTGGTTAACCGACTAAACGTAATACCTGCTACTTCAGTTGCCATACTACGTCACAGGTGTACTCTTCAATCTAGCAACGTTATCAAATTCGTTGTATGTTCTAAAAGGTTTAGGGAACCTGTCTTTTTGGGCTCTTTACAATAGACAGATCACAAAATATTATACTATTTTATAATCTAACATAAAAATTGTGCTCAAGCAATTACATGTACGAAGAGTATAGTTTACGAATAAATGATAAAGTTTAACATACATTAATAAAAGAGGAAAATATCGTATAAATCGCAAATAACTTTAATTTTGTTGTGACGTATTTTTAAACAAGAAAGTGTCAACTATAAAAAACCCTTTTTACGATTTGTTTACCTTTATTTAATTACCTAAACCTTTCGGGTATAGATACATAACAACACAAACAAAGGACACACAAAGGAGATTGAGTTTATCGATAAAATGCAAAGATAGTCTTACAATCTTCAGCAGCTCCAAAAGTATTTTCAAATGTTAATCAATTAGTTGTGGTTGTGGAGCAGGCCCAGCATTCAGCCAAGCATTTTTATCAGCGATGTAATCCCCCAACCTTTAATACAATATGCTTGCCTGCCTACTGTGCGTTTTATACAAGATTTGAATTTCTTACGGGGTGGTATTTTATTGTAACATTTTAAACAGTACCTACATGGGGTAGGTACTGTTTAAAATGTTACAATAAAAAGATGAGTTTACTTTAATACTTTTTTGTTATAATACAATAATTATAATACAGGTTATTTCATCATAATTGATTTAAATTTTAGTGTACCTACTTATTTAATTAATAGATATGTAACCATTGTCTAATTCACACAAGAAGGGTCGCTGCTGTCATTAAAGTCATCGGTCAGTCACGAGGAACGGCGGGAAACAGCTAGTGAAAAGGGTCTGCACGATAGACCTTGGTGTGGTATTGAGCCAGTGAAGTGATATATTCAACTTAAATACGGAATCAACAGGATTCTACAAAAATATAAACATTAAAATAGTTTTACGCCGTGATTATGCTCCCTGTATTTCATTTAAATAATTATTGATAAACAAATAATAGATCATTATTGGATTTTACTCAGGTTTTTCTGTACTTCGTATCATTTATCATTTCATTCCCTTTCATTCTCTCCACAGAGTACATTAGACTATACCAAAGAGTACTATAAGTATACGGGTAGACTATACTATTCTCTCTATATTTTAATTTCCGACAAATTTTGGTCTATGGTCTACACAGCGATTGTGAAATTCGATTTTAAGTACGTCAAAATTCTTTCTGAACATAGAATCTTGTTTGCAGAATAGCTTTGATTCTCCTAACCAAAAATAAGACATTTTAGTGATAGTTTAGTTTAGTTCGGTGTACAAGAGTTGACAAAGTGGCGCTAGCATAGCTTTAACCAAAATAGACGAATTTTGTAAGGAACATTTGATAATGTAATTATTTTCACAGTGCCAAAGATCTGTAAAGTACCTTTTTGTAAGGAAATCGGTGCCCATCAGTTTTCTAAAGATGCAGCAACAACAAAAAAGTGACTAAAAGCCTGGAGACAAAACTCCAAGTCGGAAAAAAAAATCGAGGTTGTCGTACATATATACATTTCTTGAAAACAGATTTATTTAGGTTTATTTATTATTATAATTTTTTTATATGTTTAGGTTTCAGATTTTTTGCTCACAGATCGTGAGGCAGTTATGTTTTACACTGGATTAGAATCCTACCCAAAATTATATTTAGTGCTTAGTACTCATAAAACAATGGCAAATAATTTAAAATTCCGCTGGAGTCAAGTAGTAGGCATGTCAGTTGAATACCAGTTCCAAATGTTATTGATAAAGCTCAGACGCATTAAACCCGATTATGAAATAAGTAGCTAAAATGTTCAATGTAAGCAAAACAGTAGCTTCAAATATATTAGTAACTCGGATTCTCTTTATATATGATATGTGCCCTCATATATATTTGGCCACGACGTTATTTAGTTAATTATTACATAACTGAGATTTTTTTTTTAATTTTTTTGTTCGAAAATCTTTATCAACACTAACATTATTTCTAGTCTGCCAAACTGCATAACAGTTTGTCGGCAGTAGTTCTCATCTAGTAACATTTTGAAAATAAGTAATAATGTGCTAAAGTTTAATTAAGCTAAGTATGCTATAAAATAATACTTATAATTAATTATCTACAGTCGAGATCAAAAATCTTACCTTTTACAGAAAGGCAATTAATGCAAACTTGAGGTTTGTTACAAACACAGTTACACCGCTACGGACACAATGAGAGATAATGTTTTTGTAGTATTATTTTAGGTTGGTCCTTTGACTTGACATGCGATATCAGTTTTGGAGGTAGCTCATTCACTAACGTTGGTACTACGTACCTTCTTGTGCGCTTACCAAAGTAGGTAGTTTGTTACTTTTGGAACAAACTACTTTGTACTAATTATTTCAAGATCATAATAACAAAACTAGAGATACTATTGATGCAAAAAAGTACCTTCCTCGTAAAGATGCATTTCGTTTCTACAATTCTGCTTTTAACTCACTTATCTGCCATGTCGAATACATGTTTTTTTCACAACAGTTCTTTCAATAATAAAATAAAAACGCAGTCAACAAAGGAACCCAAAACACAACACAAACTTGACAGGTGAAAGCTATGCTGGCGCCATCTATCTAAAGTTATCACCGGCCAATTCTGGCCGCTTACCGCAACCTTGTATGCTTATTGTATGATCAAGCGTCGTTCGACTTCACAATCTATTACATAAACTCCACAGATTAAACTCATGCGTTCGATTATATTTGATTTGATTTCTATGGCGAAATTACTTGCCAGATAGTGGGTAAAGTAGCTTTGTGCCCTCAATTATATAATCATTTTGTGTTACAAATAGGTAGGTGACTTTTTGGTTTACATTATTATGTATGTACATACTAGGTACTCAGTACTCACCCGCTATGTATGTACCCAGTACACAATTATTATAATCGATGATTCACCAGGTGCTATCTTACCGTTTGCACTATCGAGAATAATACCTACCTATTGCAATAATTTCGCCTCATCCTCATACACTAATGCACTTGCCTTAGAGCATTTAACCTAATGCTTTATGGCACTTATAGAACGGAAATAGTTTCTTTGTGGTTGAGGTTTAATACCAACAATGGCGCTAGTATAGTATATTTTTACAGATAGTGTTGCAAGAGAATAAAATAAATATTTGTTGTATTATATCATTCAGAGTTACCAAATCTTAAAAAAATCCAGTAAATGTGGGAAACTTCTATTCCACCGAAAGCTTCAACATTTTTGTCCCGGTCCTTCAATATACGAATAATACGCAAATTCACGAATGTGAATCAACAGTCGCATCCTTTTTTCACATATTCAAATGGCCTTGCATACTTTTTTCTTCATATTTGAATGATGGACTTACCACCCCTTAACACAGTTGGTTTTTTCTTCCACTTGTTGCATTTTCTCTTTCATTTGAAACAATCATAATGGCTATAATTAATAAGAGTGCCATGACGCGGATTATGGTTTTTTTTATTTATTTATTCACAATAAGTTATAAAATGATTTCGTAAATGTTATTTTTTGTTTGTTTTGTAACTACATATTCTACTTGCTGGTTATTGGTACCACTTCCAAACGCACATTAATAATGTATTTATTCTCTTTGTGCTTTTATTCTAAAGAAAAAAAACTAATATTATAAACTAAACTAAAAAAAAAATGTAATGTTGTAGGTACTGCGGGGTAATTGCGTAACACACTAACAGTAGAAACGGCTTTCATTTTGACAGTATAACAACATTCATTGCGTTATTTACATTATTGAGCAGACAGCATTTTGAATATATGAAGCAATGGATTAGCAATATCCTTCAAAATTATTCAGATTGTCATTTATAGTGAGTTATGCATTAAACGTGGTGATCTGATTATAAAAAAAACATTTCCAAACATTCTTTCACTGACAGAAAGCTACACGATTGCCGAGTGTCATCTAAGATAAATCTTTTCACGCGGACGAAGTTGCGCGATTCAGTAAATAATAATGAGCTTCTCTGATGACCTGATGTTATGTTCATTGAATGGAAACTTAATTATCTCATTTGCTTGTCTACTATTCTTACTAACGGAATGCTATTCAGCGACCTTAGTAAGTTTATTTACTTTATTTACGCTTGTGTTTACTACCTTAATCATTTTATTTTATTGCACTGTGGTGGGATGGGAGTTTTTAATTTTTACTCTGACAACCGGTTAAATCTAATAAATTACAATATTCTTGTTGGAGCAGCTAGGGCAGCTTTCCGTGGTTAGCATTTATTTTTCGAATAATAGAATACCATTCAATTTTAAACAAATAGTAAATCGTATTTAAATCTTTTCAGTGTTGTTTCACTAGCAAGTTCAGAAAAGGAAAATGGTAAGTTGTTATGTACCTACAGGAAAATATCACGGTATTACCTAATTTCGATTATTTCTTCCGGAATTATAGCATAAAACATGTAAAATCAAAGTGTATAATGTCAATTGTTAAACTAAACTGAGTTTGTTATGAATATGACTGTAGGCGCCGGATGCCGGCATGCGGTGTAGCCATTTTGAGTTACTGTAATGGCTGGCGGCCGCCATGTCACAGAACTAGAATCACAGTTCGCATGCTTGCGGAAAATTAATCGACCCATTGCATCTAGAGTTAGTTCAAGTGAGATTTCCCTGTTTTCATTTAATTTCAAGGAATCGGAAACTGTTCTCGTGTGGTAAATTAGTTAAAAGTTGTGGGAGTGGTGAACTGGTGATACCAATACGATCTTGCACTAATTTACGATGTATGTTCTTAGGCATCAGCATCAGGTACGTTAATCATTTAGCATTAAGTATATTTCGATCTAGACTATACTTATCTGTTTATCCAGCCATTTAGATAGGTCAGGCTCGGGCCACGTCATGTAAGCTGACTAGGTATTTTTAGTAGCTTGTCAGCTAATTGGGCTGTAACAATTGCATTGCAGTGGTAGTTTTGCAATGAAAAATTATTATTGTTGTTTACATAGATGGACGGAAACGTAGTACACCCGCATCCGGGAGTGGTGCCGGGCGGCATCCCCGGCGTGGTGCACGGCATGGCGGTGCACGGTGCCGGCCCGGACGGCGAGCACGCGCCGCACGGCCCGCGCCGGCGCTACCAGAACAGGCCGAAGCCTCCCAACAATTTGGAACGTTTACCCCTTGATGAAGCTGCTAAGAGAGTAAGCATCTTACGCTACAAACCACCAATTCTTATAGTGATATATTCGAGACTGGTGACAATATTGTATCGCTACACGATTTTCTTACAGATAACTTAATACTCTCAAGTCATCAACAATATTTGAATTAAAAACAGAATTAAAGTAACACTAGCAATTTACTTTAATTCTATGTTTTTAAGTACCTATACTTGAGTAACAATTAATTAACAATTTAGAAGCAGTAAGAAAGAGGAATTGGTGAAGTAAATGTTTAATGGTTGCATGTTTCAGGAAATGGAGTCTCTTCCATTAAAAACTCCTGTGTCTGTGCTACAAGAACTGCTGGCACGTCGTGGAACTGTGCCCAAGTATGAGCTGGTGCAAATAGAGGGCATGATACATGAGCCAACCTTCCGCTACCGTGTGACAGTTGCTGATATGGTTGGTAAGTACTAGCAAGTATGTACTAAACTGATTACATTCACAACAATGTAATAACAGATGTAATTACAGCTATGGGTACTGGACGCTCCAAGAAGGAAGCTAAGCATTCTGCAGCTAAAGCTTTGCTTGATAAATTGACTGGGGCAGTTACTGATCAGCCTACTAATGGAAATGTGCCTGAGACGTAAGTGTCAATTAAAATATATCATTAATATGATTTTATTCTTAGTTATCAAATTATTGATCTACAAATTATTTGTTTACAGTGGAACTGTGGTGTCGTCATTTGAAGATAAATTGATGGGCAACCCTGTTGGATGGTTGCAAGAGCTTTGCATGTCCAGATTCTGGCCACCACCATCTTACCATGCTGAAAATGATGACAATGTTAACAGGCGTAAGTTTACTTGATAGAATCGTCAGGTCTTTCTTTTATAACAATTGCAACATCAAAGTAAAGACACATCAGTTTTTTTTTTCTAAATTAATTTTTTTTTCAAGGTTTGCCTCATGAGCGCCAGTTCACCATTATTTGCACTCTGCTGAAACGCCGTGAAGTTGGAACTGGCAAGTCTAAGAAGCTTGCTAAGCGCCAGGCTGCTTACAAGATGTGGCAGGCTCTGCAGGACAACCCCCCAGAATCGTTCCAGCCGGAGGAAGAGGTATATTGCATAATTTTATACTGCTAACAGCATCTTGTCATGCAATGCTAATTGACTTATTGTTACCTCATTAATTTAATCCAATATTTAACTGGAAAGCATTCCTATTATTTTGGCTTCTCAGATTCTCCCGCCTGAAGTTACACTCATCTAGTCCATATTCAATGTCAATAAAAATATATAATAAATTACCAGAAGACATAAAACAACAAAACAAAACCAGTAAATTTTTAAATAAATTAAAGCAATACTTAATTCAAAAAGCTATTACACGGTACAAGAATATTTAACAGATAAATACAATAATAATGCATAATTATTAATAACAGATATATAATAAGTAAAATAACAAAAATAAACCATATTAAATACATAATAAATACTACACTAAAATCAATGAACAAATTTAAAGGGAGTAAACAAATAAGCATTATTTAAATTGTATAATAAAATAAATAATAAATGAATAGATAGATTTGCATATATAAAATTAAAAGAATAAGTAAATGAATAGAAAGATAAAATACTTAATAGGATATTAAATAATTCAAACATACTATCAAGGAAAATTAATAAGGCGCTATTCCTCTCTCAACTTATTTAAAAATTTGCTGTGCCTGACAGGGTCCATAATTGTTTCTATTATATTCTATTTACCACCTGTAAGTGTACATTATGGATTGCAATAAACGATTTGAGATTTGATAAATTAAACACAGTTATGTTATAATGTTTACTTACACTTGTTATTACATTTGTTATTTTATATAGCTGACATGTTTATTAACAGATCCCTAGACTAGCATCAGCCATGTGAGTGGGTCTTTTGTATCATTCCCTGAGAGGTTTGCACTTGGCCAGGTGTTTTACTATCTTTCAGTCAGTTTCTGCAGGTATGAATGGACAGAAGGGTCACTCGCGTCAAAATTACTATTTGATCTAATGTTTCGTGTTATGTTCTAGGGCGGAGTCGCGGCCCGTTATGCCGACTTGAAAGATAGTAAAATCTCCACTCTGACTACAAGTCACAGCCACAAGGTGTCGCAGTTCCACAAACATCTTAAACAGTCGGTCGGCCCTAACCTGGCCAAGTTGCAGGTATGATATACTTGAATTATTATGCATATGCATCAATATCTTTTAATATGAAATAATTAATGGAATGGGTTGTAATTTGTATTCTTGATAAAAAAAAATTGGATTGTTAAGATACTAATACATGTCTTTTTTTTGGAATAGGTGACGCCACTGAACAACAAGGACTTCAATTTCGTGCAGTTCTTGCAAGAGATTGCATCTGAGCAGTCATTTGAAGTTACCTATGTGGATATTGAAGAGAAGTCTATGACTGGCCGCTGCCAATGCCTTGTCCAGCTGTCTACACTGCCAGTGGCTGTTTGCTATGGATCCGGACTCACCAGCAAAGATGCCCAGTCATCTGCAGCTCAGAATGCTCTTGAGTACCTCAAGATCATGACAAAAAAGTGAATGCCTCACTATCTTGCGACATCAGCACCACTTGCGGGGCACTCCACAGTACGCATATTATTTTAAACAAGTTATTTGAATAAATAACCTTTTAGTGGCGAACCCATGACACTTAGCTGGTGATTGATGTCGCTAGGTTTTGAGCCTATACTTATCTTTATCACCACTTCCCATTTGAATATGGCATTATGCCTGTGTGCCAATAGCACTTCGGGCTATGCTTTATAACTGGCATGTTTGCAGTATCTTACTTGTGATTTTTTTCCCTGTTAGTTTCAATTTGCACTTTGCCATCTTGTGTATTTCTTCAAATACTACTGTTTTAGTTACGTCACTCGAGAACTATACTAGAACATACATACTAGTTTCTTTTTTAATACTTAATCTAACATCGGCAAGTGACTTTTCACTTGTACTATTACTGCCAACGTGCGAGGGTAAATGGCATAGCCCGTAAATTTAAATGAAACAAAGTATGGAGTGGTTACATAACAAATACAAGCTATACTTTGCATAGAATTAGTGTAATTTTCCCAGCGTGGAAATTACTTTAAAAAAAATAAAAAATACAAAAAAAATATAAAATACTTAAATGTAAAAAAAAATACGTGTGGATATTTCCAGTTTAATATTCAGCATTATCTAGGCATGATTTTTGCATTCATATTAATAAAAATGTATACTTATCAGAAAAAAGTTGAAGTCTTAGCTTTTAATGTATATTATAATCATGGCATAGCCAGTCATATTTTTCATTTTGTTAAACCAGATTAATATATACTTATTTACATAAAATTAGTTAAGTGTCGTGTGTTAAGCAGCTATCTAACATGCTGAGCATTAAACGGAAAAATTATTCTCAGCTAGTAATGTCTTGTTGACGAACTGCCCGACCTTTGCTTTGTAACAAGCTCCAACATTGCGGTCAGCTTGAACTTGGAAATGTAACTTTATTTCAAACGCAAGGGTTGGAATTTGTGGGAGGCAGGATTGCAGAGTGTTTTTATTTGAATTTTAACCAGTGAGTCTAGGTTTTCTTTTAAATACAAGATGGTTAACTTTGCAGGGAAGCTGAGAACTACGTGCTAGAGTGAATTTATCACTGGAATTAGTGGTTGCGAAGTTAGGATCCCTTGCCTGTGAAAATGGGCATTATTTTAATGCAAAGTATAGAGGTTGTAACAATTTCTAACTGTACAGTGTCGTCGTCGATGCTTTGATTTTACATGCCGGGCAATGACGAGGATCCTGCACGCACCAAGTTTCTTTTAAATTGAATGGTGTGAGTTCAACCTGCCCTTGTAAAACATCGCACTGTTCAAGTTAGAAAAGACTACTCGAGTAAAGGATTGGAGTTCCGTTCAACCAAGACCAACTAAATAAAATTGCAATGTCCGAGCGTCGTGGCATTGAAGTTTAATGTATTCTTTTTATGTTTAGTGAGTCTTGGTTTTACATGTTCTTGGGGTTAATCTCAAGATATAAAATAGTAATAAATTGTAGATTATTGTCAACTTTGAGGACATTATCACACGTCTCACCTATTTATGTGAAGATTTTTTTGAACGTGTAATAGACTAACTTTAATTTTTGCTATGAATTATTTCTGCGCTAATTTAAATAAATTTGATGTTGCTTAAAATATCTAGTCTTTTTGTTGAAATTTTATGTTAAATATTTGGGAAAGACACTACACACCACGCCGTGTCCCCAAAAATGCGACTGAAATGCACAAAAAATATGAGCTTTAAACTGGCCACACTGAGGCTAATCCCGCGCGGGGACGCAACGGTGCGCATCGATTGTTATTCATGCAACTATTCTAGTTGACGAAATCGGCGCGAGCGAATTTCGTCTCGAATCCTGCGCGGGATTTGGTACAGTTTGGCAAGAGCTTTAGATATCCCTGCATTGCCGTTGGTCCCACAACCGTAGCCCCACTGGTGGAGACAAAACGAATGGGAAAATAATAAAGCTTCCGAAAAACAAATTAACTTCTAGCGATCTGTGGTTGACTATACTAACTAGCTGTGTTAAAATGAATTACCGAAACATTAATACAAAATTAACCGACAAAAATGTTGTATTTAACGAACAAACATGAACTTATTCAAATTATAATTCTACGAAAAATAATCTATACTTTCAAATAGAATAAACTAAATTTCAAAAAAAAAAACACTATACTTCCGAAAAAATTACTAAGTTGCCGAAAACATAATATGTTCCCGAAAATCCTAACTCTAAACGATCGACGTCAGGGGCACCCCGAGGTTCGGTTGGTTAGGTTCCTTGAAACCCTTTAGACAGAAATAGGAGCCCCGCAGAGCGGGGCTCCGTCGGTGTACGTTACCCCAGCAAGAAAGTGTCTCCTAGAGTTATAGGAGTAGAACGTATAATTTGTGCCTTATCTGCTGTAAATGTGCCCGCCCCCACATAAAAAATGTGTGACCCCTGTCGTTTTGGAAAAAAACGGAAAAAACGATTCTTGCTGGGGTAACGTTTTTCTAGCAGGAAAATTCTAAACGAATGATCGGAGAGAGAAAAATTGTGCATGGCCAGAGAGCTTATATGTGTGCCAAAATGTGCCCCCAAAAATAAAATTTGTGCCCCTTCAGGTTTTCGAGATATTGCATTTCCTGCTGGAGTAACGTTTTGATGAATCGTATATCTCTACAACCATTGCATGTGCCCCTGTAGAATAAACATACACGAGTAGCTCTTAATGTGTGCCCCTTAGTGCCCCAATTAGATTTAAGAAAATATTTATAGTTTTGAAGTTATCGCGGTTTTATGAAAACCCGAAAAAACATCGCAGCGCCTAAATTAGACAAGGCATAAGTTCGCTGAAAACTGTATTCGGTCCTTCTTGACGCTAATAATAACCATACAAAGTTTCAAAACTGTCCATGCATGCGTTTTTGAATAATCTTGCTAAAAGTCAAAACGATGGTGTCATAACTTTGACGGCAAAATACAAGGAACCGGCTCAATCCCAGATGTGTAGGTGTAAACCAAAATCTTGTGCCTTTAGTCAAAAATATATGGTGAAAATATTCAGCTTGGAATGTTTCGCATTAAGTAAATATAAACAAAAAACCAAAATATGTAAGCAACGGCTGGTTATCCGACAAAATTGGAATGACTACTAAAAAGCGACGGATTCATACATATCGATGACTTTCTTTATTGGACGTATTATACCTAAGCTGTTGTCCGTACAGTCGCGTTCAAAAGTTTTGGGAGCTAATTAAAAAATATATTAAATGCACCTTGTGACTATAATAAATGAAACAGCTTGTTGATGTGGAAATTATTATTTTTATTCCCTTAATTTTAATTCTTAAAGTAATTATTGCATCAAATCACAGATCAAAGTTCCTACCTATAAATATTAGAAATTATTTGCACGTTGTGTAGTCATTATTATTTAAATCACAGATCAGTTTTTCATCTAAGTCTAACAGTAAATTCGCATCACAAAAAATCACAGATCAGTATAACTATAATATTGTGTAAAAAAAATATTAAATTTTAAATCACAGATAAATAATTTTCTTACCGAGTAATTTGCTTATACATAGATTCAGGTAAAGTGTGTTAGTATAGTAAACCGCATAAAGATATAACTGTGAACATCGAATGTGCACAAATTATCTGATGATATTTGGATATAAATAAACATATTTATCCCATATACGTAACAACATTATCACCTGACTGTGGAATGACACTTATATATCTAAAACGCCATCAAATCAAAATTATGTGACACTACATAATCAGCTTTAATATAATCTTTGGTTAATAATTATAAATCCCTCATAGATACGTAATACGACATACAAAATGGAAACACGTTGTTGCAACACAGATCATTGTGCGGTTGACTATAGGTATACACTAAATACAACTCTCAAAACTGTAGGTACCAAAATTTATTTGGTTAAGGTGAATGCTCCAACCAACCCGCGAAATTCAAATTTTCTTACGTTTTTGCAATTTGCACGCCAGTTCTAGGTTGTATGTTGATTAAAATATTATTAAGATGTATAATCATCAAAATCATCAATACAACCCTCCAAGTTCATAAAGGTGTAGGGCTGACTTTTTCTGTTTTTTTTTGGTTCCTACGCCTTTATGAACTTGGAAGGTTGTATTGATGATTATAATTCTGTAACTACATACGTCTTACAGCCGCGAATAATATTCTAATCATCATACAACCTAGCACTGGCTTGCAAATTGCAAAAAACGTAAGAAAATTTGTATTTCTCGCTACCCTGGAGCATTCATCATAACCCTGTACAATTTTGTCTATTCTACTATGTAGACTATTACATGTGGCATAATATTATATTTCCCACGTCGTTGGATTTTACCATATAAGTCATCATAACATTCAAATAAATTACTATTTTTTCTGTAGCAGTGAGCCCTGTAATGTCCAACACTTTCGGGTTTCGAAGCGGGTTCATATTCTATTACAGACAGAATTGTGTACTCCTTATTATTTATTTCAATGTTACGAGGCAGATCATCCAACTTGGCGCACACGTCATGAAGTTCGTAGATAATAATATCTTTAACATTGTATCTGAATGATATATTTCCAGCGCAACAAATATGACACTGGAGTAAATTCTGTTCTTAAACATGATTCGCAAGCTTCTTGTAGGTGGTTGATACCTTTAGTATTTATTATATCCAAGTTCAACGGCAAATACTTGCAATTGTACAATTTGTTTTCATCTGCATGACTTGTGCACATACTATTAGAGCAAAGTCTTTGTCTTATAGCAGAAACGAATAAGCTACTTGTACATATTTCATCTAATATTTTGGTTGTATTACATGAACAGTCAACTACGTATTGGGTTTTTGATTGTTTAAAAAGTTGAAGGAGCAATTTCGCTCTCAGGTCATATAATTTTTTACCACAATTCTTGGCATTCGATAATTCTGTAATTAATGATAAGAAATCATGAATTTCTCCTTTATGAATCTGTGCATCTACAGAGTCTCTAAATTTTTGTCTATCTTTGTAAGCTATCGCAAACGTTTGTGAAACAGAATCGAAAGCACATGTGTTTGTTATTATAGTCCTGTTCTCAGCGGTTTTAGAATTTGCCACGTTGCCGTTTTGTAAAATATAAATTGGTTTGGGTTTTAAATTTCTGGGTGTGGATACAGCTAGCCCTCTCCAATTCTCAATTTTTATCGGGTTATCTTGAAAAACTGACTGTGCCTCAAAATCGTTATTTTCGCACTTCAAGGGGTTAGGTTTTGACCCTTTTTTTTCTGTCCTTTGTGTTCGCACACTTTGTTGAGCTAGTTTGCTTGGATTTATTCTGTGCAAAACGTCACTGGAACTAAGTTTTACAGCTCCATTTATAAAACCATGGTGTTGTACTAAAAACTCGTCTAATCTCACGCGTTGGTTTTTTGTATCAAAGTATATAGTTTTTAAATCTTTGAAATGGTTTTCAACATTTGAGCTTGATGCATAGTGTTTGGCATTTTTGAAATATTTGTTCATAACGCAACCCCACAGTGGATTTTTTTTCAGAAGTCGTTTTAATGTATTGTTCAATTCCGGTAAGAAATATTCATTTTTGTTATCTGATGGTTCAACTAACTGCAGATACAATTTTTCTGTTTGTATTAAGTCATCATAAAAGTTTATTAAAGGTAAAGAAACATCTTTGTCATTTTCGTTGTGAAGTAGTTCGATTTTTGGTTGTATGTCATTTTCAGTATGAATATCATCAAAATTTTCGTGATACGTGTGATTTACAATTTGGGCTTTTAAGTTTTCAAAAGCTTTATTGCATTTGGGCTGCAAATCATTCAAGTCCGCACTCCTGAACTCATGGAGCGATAACGTAATTATGTCTCTTAAAACTGTTTTAAGTTCTTCATAGCAACGGAGCTGCTGAATATGTTTCAAGCAGCGAATGTAAAAGAACTTTACTTTTTCGGATGTTTTATCAAAACAGGATTGTTTATAAAGATTTTTAATAAAATGTGATTTGTCCATGCGAACATAACAGAGAGGTATTGCTGCGGTATTTCCCTCAAGCACATCAAAACACTGTTTTAAATAATCAGTGAATTCGATTTTTAAAAATACTTTAGTCATTGCTCCTAACAAGGCAGAACTGTCGTCACTAATTATTTCATCTGGCAAAACTTTTCCGATTTGCCACGTATTTAACCAAGTGGTTATCGTCTCCATTGTATGGGATTCGGAGGCCATGTAGCACATTGGTACACTGGTATCCAGAGTATAGGCAACCACTGCATATAAAAATAAATGTTTAGGAGTGCGATATTTTAATAAATCATTAGAAGGTGGTGGCTCAATTGGCTGAAATAAGGAGCCAGTAGCATCAACAGAAAGTATTTTCGGTCTATTTTTTAAAGTTTCATTGTAATATTGGTTTTGTTCATTCGTCCAAAAATATGTGAAGAAGGGAACAAGACTGATTTTACGGATAAAATTATCGTAAGGAATGCAGTGCGCCATAGCATACAAAGATAGTATTGTATTTTTGTCAAACTGTAGCGCACTTCTGGCTTCATGACGCAATTTTCTTAAATTGGGTAATTTAGGGAAAGTTGTTGGCTTTTTTGGATTATCTATAGTCATTACCTCGTTTGCTATCGTGTGTTGAACTTTTAAGGCTTTTTCGTATTTTAACTTTGCTTTGATTCGGTTTACTCTATCAGAAGTAAGTCTGTTTTTAATTAGTGGGTCATGAGGATAATTTTTGTTGTAATTATTTAATTTACAAGTAACCTTTACGAAATTTTTAAATGGGGGGGAGATATTCAATGACAGTAGCGCGTCACATTGGGTACACCTGCCAGTACATTTGATTTCATTAAAGTTAAGATCAGCAGGTACATAACTATTATTGAAAGCAAATGTACACTCTATATTACTTTTAAAAAATATTTGGTCTTGAATTTCGTTAGTCCACTTTTTTGGTAGGAGACGGTAAATTGAATTTTGGGGTACGATGTTCGAATATTCTGCAAGGCTAAATTGAAATGTTATAATGTAGGGGTCAGTATTTTCTTTTTCTTCAAATAGGTTGATACAATCATCGAAATCAAAAAAATATGTTTTATTTCTTCTAATACATATTTGTATGGCTTTAATGGCCATATTGTGATTAAATTTTTCACGCAATTCCTGCTGTATGGAAATATAAACATTATTGCTTTTAGGAGGAATTGCTGCTTGGAATTTGTCTTTATATTTACTAATCACTCTCTTTAAATATTCTTTAGAAAAATTTCCTTTTCGAGTTGACATTATTGTATAGTAAAATTGACAAAATTGTACGTATGTGACTAAAAGAATGGGTGAGTTAAAAAAAAAGAAAAAAAAAAAAAGAAGAAAAAAAAAAGTAACTTAAAAATAACTCTTGAGAGACTTGTGAAGTGGCTTACATTTCTCTACCGTAACTTTCTTGGGGCAGACTACCCGCCTGTTGGTGGGACGACATTGTAAAGGAGGGCCTGTATCATATTGGTTGAGGTTGGTGCAGGACCGTGGTGTGCTGAGAAGAGGCATATACCATATGAACTTTCTAGAAGGTGGGTATTACACTGAAAAATAATGAAAATATTTCTATTAGACTTTTTTATCTTCAGACAATTTAATTCGGCAGTATATATTTCTTGAAGGAACCACGGCCAAAAAAATACTCGTGGTCCCTTCCAGGGACTAAGGGATCGGGACCACGGGCAATAAACGAGAAACTTGATTTATATACGTTCAGCCTTCAGCGTTTAAAATGACGAGATAGGTTTCGTACTTGGCCCAAACCAAGGGAAGTTATTGTAACTGGCCCAAAACTCGAAATTGCATTTTTTTATATTATCTTTACGTTTCAAAGTTTCCTAAATCTATTTACACTATTTTTGGATGCAAGTTTGTGTATATCCGTGGATATAAAAATTTTGTGCTCAATTTTTTCCAGAAGTACTCTAGCAATTAAGTTGAAAATAGATACAGATATATTCCGCCTGATCGGTCCGCCAGAACTTTTTTAGATACATTATATTCTATAGATCACCAAAATTATTACTTACATCATCTAGTTAGAAGTTTATGCAACTTGCCAATAGGCAAAATGCCACCCCTCCCTGCTTGGTTTATATTATTGTTGTTATAGCTGCCATAGAACATTCTGTAAAAATCAAATCAAGATTTTAGCTATTTCGGCTTATAAGCCCTGTGACTGTGACATGTTGAGTGTTGACGGATTGTGGTCGAGTCTTAGTTTTAGAGACATATGAATTCTTGTCATGAATTATTTTTTTACATTGTAACTAGAAGTTATATTTCATCAACCTAGCACAAGAAGAGAATTAAATACGTAAATTACTGAATCGATTTTGATGAAATTTCTATTGGACCAATCGGAAAGTATGTATATCCTTTCAGATGAAAACAAAACAAACATGATTTAGAACAGTTTTTGTTAAAAAATAAATAAGTATATAAAGTAATGAAAAAAATCCAAGTACTTGATAAGTGTACAAGTATTTTTAAATAAGTCAAAAAAATGCCATTAAATACTTACCACCGCAGATCGTGGCATAAAATTCAACACCCCTACAACCACATAATTGTTATAAAATGCTTAATACGCCACTTTCAACCAACTTAAAAAAAAACTAAACAAACAGTATCAGTGCAACTGCGTGACTCAACGTAACAGTGTCCTTGGCGTCATAACATAACTGCAACTGTTTACCAATACCAAGTAATAATCCAAACGCACTTCCTAGTCAATAAACACTTCGTTCCTATTATTCATAATAGAGCGACGTTACACGTAACTGTCTCTGTCACACTAACACCGTACGCGAACTAGCTGTCTCACTTTCTCCAAGCTAGACAAAGCGACTCCTTGCGACACGACGTCAGCGGATGCCGCGGGGCCAGAGATATATGCAGCGGTGTGGGGAGGCGAAAAAAGGTAATCTTCTATTAAGTAAGGTGAATCCTCCAACCAGCCCGCGAAATTCAAAATTTGTTGCGTTTTTTGCAATTTGCAGGCCATTGCTAGGTTGTTGCATTCCCCTTAATGATGAAAAACTTACTGTTAATTTATCTAACCTACGGCTTATCAATAAATATATAAAAAGACAAATACGGGCTTTTTATTTATATACAAAAAAGAGCTACCTCTTTTTGGTAGTAGGTATTCATCACACATTTCATGAACTATATTTTTTTTTAAACATTGGGACCAATCAAATTTTGGGTCAAAGACCTGGCAAATATCTGGATGTATTTCTTTCGTTCACACATAAATTACTGGATGTATTTTAATGAAATTTAGAATCGAGAAGATAGCTTACTTGGAATAGCACTTAGGCTACTATTTATAATGTACTTAATCATGTGTAAGGTCATAGAAACAACTAGTAGAATATAATCCAATAACAACTTTATTTTATTACTTATTACTTTTCTACGTCAGTGTACTCAGGCACAACACGTGTGAACCGGTTAGTGAGTAAAGTAAAGAAGGTCATCGATATGTATGAATCCGTCGCTTTTTAGTAGTCATTCAAATTTGGTCGGATAACCAGCCGTTGTTTACATATTTTGGTTTTTTGTTTATATTTACTTAATGCGAAACATTCCAAGCTGAATATTTTCACCATATATTTTTGACTAAAGGCACAAGATTTTGGTTTACACCTACACATCTGGGATTGAGCCGGTTCTTTGTATTTTGCCATCAAAGTTATGACACCATCGTTTTGACTTTTAGCAAGATTATTCAAAAACGCATGCATGGACAGTTTTGAAACTTTGTATGGTTATTATTAGCGTCAAGAAGGACCGAATACAGTTTTCAGCGAACTTATGCCTTGTCTAATTTAGGCGCTGCGATGTTTTTTCGGGTTTTCATAAAACCGCGATAACTTCAAAACTATAAATATTTTCTTAAATCTAATTGGGGCACTAAGGGGCACACATTAAGAGCTACTCGTGTATGTTTATTCTACAGGGGCACATGCAATGGTTGTAGAGATATACGATTCATCAAAACGTTACTCCAGCAGGAAATGCAATATCTCGAAAACCTGAAGGGGCACAAATTTTATTTTTGGGGGCACATTTTGGCACACATATAAGCTCTCTGGCCATGCACAATTTTTCTCTCTCCGATCATTCGTTTAGAATTTTCCTGCTAGAAAAACGTTACCCCAGCAAGAATCGTTTTTTCCGTTTTTTTCCAAAACGACAGGGGGCACACATTTTTTATGTGGGGGCACATTTACAGCAGATAAGGCACAAATTATACGTTCTACTCCTATAACTCTAGGAGACACTTTCTTGCTGGGGTAACGTACACGCTCCGTCGACCTGCTTATTAACCTAACCCTAGCCGGCCGACCTCAGGGGCACCCCGAGGTTTGGTTGGTTAGGTGTAAGGTTGATTCTAAATTTATAATAGGTAAGTTACAATAAAAATGACTACCTGTAGATTTTGGTAAAACGCAATTTAAGCTGGTGAAAAATATTACGTCAGCAAATATTGTATTAATTTTTCGGAATTTTCAGTATTTTATTCGGTCGTTTCTTTATTTGTATTCGCATGTAAGTTGTCGGAAAGTTAGTATTTAAAGCAGTAAATTTCATATTTTGAGTACGCTCGTATTTTAATTATTTTTCGGAGCTTTTATTACTACCCAAAGGAATGTACGGCATCGATCACCGCTTACGCGTTACTAGCAGGTCAACACATCAAAACAAATTCAACCTTACATGCATGTTTGTAAGTCAGAATTTCAAGTGCCAAGTAAAAGCAATTTTTTTTTACGACCGAGGGTCGCCGCTATGAAATGGGATAAGTGGAGTCGAGCTGCCCAATTTTTTTTTGTTTATGTTGTATTATAAATGGTTATCATTTTAAATTTAGTTAAGTTTAATACAGGGTGTCCCGTAAATAATGGAACAAACGTAACGGGTAGGTAGCTTACCTTATTTCCAATAACTAATTTGAACCGTTTAAAAAAACCATTACAATTACCAAGATATTTCTTTTTTTTGGAATCTTACCATTTGCGTTACAATAATTCAGCGTTTTTAAGGGTCCAGACCCATGCTTCACCTAGTTTCTCCACCTAGGTGAAGCACGGGAGCCATATAGATCCTGTGCTCCAACTGATGATAAGTACAGTCAAGTAATTGCTGTTGCTGTTATTGCTTGCTGTTCTTGCTGTGCATTTGCCGTTGCTGCAAATTGACACATGACATTTTTAGGAAAGACTTGTCAAACATTTCTGTATAGCTTATTAATGTTTTATGATACCATTTTTATAAATAACGTTTTCTTTGTCTTAGAAAAAAAAAAAAAAAAAAACTCTAATTGTAAAGTACTTTTTTACGATTTAAAGCCCAACTTGAAAAAAAAAAAAAAAAAAATGTATGACACCGAAGTTTACCATTATTTTAAAAACTAGTACAATTATTAAGGTTTGCAAATTGGTATAAAACATACACCTAGTCCTTGTCGTTACGAAGATATTTTGCTATGAATCTGAGAGAGGTGCAAAATTAACAAGTGAAGTGCAATGCAGCATTTTTGTGAGCCCGCGGCGCGCGTACACTCGTGCAGGCGACGCGGTGGTGGGGGTCGGAGCGAGACAAAACGCAAAACTGGATATTCTTGTACCTTTATACGACTATAAATATACTAATACGGGTGGGTACATTGCCGGGACTCTCGGCATCGGTCGCGAACGGTTGTGTGCTTGCGCTCTCCCGTTTTCGATTTTTGTCGAAGTTTAATTCTTCTCGCTGCGAACCTCGTAGCGCCCCCGCAGCCGCCCCGGCTGCATCCGATCGTCGAACAATTAATTAAATTTATTTAATTAATTGGTCGTATCAAGTGATCAATTAAAAACTGCCTTTTTCAAGGCAAGTGATATTTCTTTAACTGCGCGATTGTGTGAGTAGCTTCACTAGGCCCCTTCTGGGCAAAACCACAGTTTCGTGGTCCTCGGTGGATAACTATCCGAGTGGGGTGTTGTCCCAACACACCCGCCGAACCCTTTCAGGGCGAGGCAGTCAGTTGGACGGGTCCCAGAGCTAACCGGCCTTGGGGGATCTCCTAGTCGGCTCTGGTGACAGTTTTCCCTTCACAGCTACTCACCTAGTGTCTCTAGGGTGTGTCTACACCCTTCGCGCTAGACTGTCAGGGCCCCGTTCGCACAATAAGACTGGCGACGGGTTTACAAGCTTAAGGCTCACCATAGGTACTCACCTCCCTGTCTATACCCGACAGGGAGGGTAACTCATCCCCGGGAACACCCACCCGGGGAGTTAGGCATAGGGAATTTAGGCCGGAATCTTACATTCCACCATCCCCCCCAAATAAATAGCCCCGCACCCCCCAACCATGGGGGATGCCATTTTATTAACCTTTCTCAAGGAGGTCCTCCTAAAGGACCCCGAGTTCATCGCCAAATATGGCGCTAAGTTCGCTGCTTTGCAGCCCCCCACCCCCTGTCATTCCGACAACTCTGCCGCCATCGCTAACTTTAGCGATGCACTAGAGGCCCCCCCCCCGGTGCAAACCGCCCCCCTCCCCCCCGTACCGATGGAAACCGACCAACGGACGACAACTAGACGCCCCGTCTCCCCGTACTCCTCCGGCTCGGAAATCCTCACGAACTCCTCCTCCGAGGATGACGGTTTCCAGACCGTCACCTCTTCCTCCAAAAGGAAGAAGAATTTCGCCTCTTCACAGGCAAATAAACTTAGGGACCAATCGGTCACTCCCCCGCCCACCCTTGCGACTCCGACCCCCGTCGTCGCCATCATGACCGGCCCCCCCCCCGCGTTAAGCCCCCCCCCCGGCTCCCAATGTTTTCCTAGAAAGCAACCCCAAAAAGACCCCCACCCCCCCCCCTGTCTTCATCCAAGACAAATCGAAATGGACCGAAGTGTCCAAATGGTGCGTCGATCTCAGGATCGGCTTCACCAGTGCCCGTTCAACCGAGCAGGGCATTAAGGTCCAAGTCCCTAAATCCAACGATTATAGGGAACTTACTAAGCTCCTCAGAGCACGTGGTGTGTCCTTTCACACGTACTCCCTCCCCGAGGACCGCCAGACCCGCGTAGTTATCAATAGGATCCCAAAGGAGATCGCTACCTCCGACCTTAAGGAAGACCTTGTCTCACAAGGCATCCCAGTAGCCGAGGTGCACCGCATGCACCGTGCCCGAGGCGGCGAGCCATACAACATGGTCCTTGTTGTATGCCCCCCCGTCGAAGGGCACCACCCGATCTTCAAGATCAAGTCCCTCTGCCATCTCACTGGATTCGATATCCAGAAGCCCCGCAAGACTGGAATAGTTGGCCAGTGTCACCGCTGCCAACTATACGGTCACTCCCAAAAGAATTGCCATGCCACACCCAGGTGCGTCAAGTGCCTGGGTGGGCATGGCACTTCCGAGTGCTCCCGTCCTAAGGACCGTACCCTATGCACGGAACCACCCAGCTGTGTGCTGTGTGGCCTCTCCGGGCATCCAGCCAACTACCGTGGCTGCCCCAAAGCCCCTAAGGCAACGAATCCCAAACTGGCGAAGCGTACGGACGCTCGTCAGGGAAGGGAAGCCCCCTCCACCCAACTTCCCGAGCGCCTGAGTCCCCAGAGACCCAACGCTTGGAATTTATCCCAGCACCAACAGGCCTTCCCGCCCCTGATACGCAACCAACCCCCCCCTCCGCCCCTCATCGCTCATCAGATGGACCCCCGCATTCGCGCACACGCGCTCGCGGCCGCGCCCGCACCCGCGCCCGCGCCCGCGCGCGCACCCGCGCCCGCGCCCGCGCGCGCACCCGCGCCCCTCGCTACTAACCCCCCGGCTCCTAAAGCCACCACCCCCCGCCCCAGTCGCGCCCGTTCCTTCCTCAACCACACCCGTGGCTGTAGGCCCCAACCCCATGGATCCGTTCAACGTGATCTCAGGCACATTCACTGCCTTCCTCACCCCTCGCGCCCGTCAAATGGCCAATGAAATCGTTGCCGCCAGAAATGCCGGTAACCTTTATGCCATTCAGTGCATATATAACGCGTACCCGGACATTACGCACGCGCTACAGTCATTCGTGAACTCCCCCAATCCCACTAATGGATAACGGAATCCTCTCGCGTTTAAAACCCCGATCCCTAAAGTTAGGTTATTTCAATGCCAATGGCATCCAAGGTCAGCGCGACGAAATCGGTACCTTCCTCCGCGACCACCAGATCGATGTCCTCCTCGTACAGGAGACTTTTCTAAAACCCCACATGCGAACGCCGTCGATAGCGAACTATCGGGTTGTTCGAAACGACAGGACTCGGTGTCACAAGGGTGGCACCCTCATTTACTACAGAAAATCCCTCTACTGCATCCCCTTGGACCCGCCCCCCCTCTCACGACTAGAAGTCTCCATTTGCCGACTAGGCATGACAGGCCACCAACGGATCACCTTGGTATCGGTCTACCTCCCCCCTACGAACCAATCAGAGAACTTCCAACTCCTGACTGACGACCTGACCTTACTCCTCGGCCTGAGTGACTCCGTTATCATAGCGGGGGATCTCAACGCCAAACATCACGCCTGGAATAGTACCAGAATATCTACCCGAGGGAGACACTTGTTCGACCTCTGTACCCCTCTAAATTTCGATGTCATCGCCCCGATGACTCCCACTCACTTCCCTCACTCGGTTGACCATACCCCTGACGTGCTCGATGTATCACTTTTAAAGAATATCAACCTACGGTTGGATTCTATAGAGGTGATACACGAACTATCATCTGACAAAAAAGATGTCGACAAGGCCGAGTGCCTAGCCGACAGTCTTGAGGCCCAATGTTCGCCCAGCTCTCAACCTGTAGACCAAGCTCACCTCTCTGAGGTCGACGCCGAAGTCGAAAGGAGAGCCTCCCTCCCCCCCGTAGAAGACCCCGAGTGCCCTCTGCCTCCCGTCACCCATGACGAAGTGCAAGAGCTCATAAAGGGCCTTAAGCCCCGTAAAGCCCCCGGTTCTGATGGAATGACCAATAAGTTGTTCCAACTGTTCCCTGCCCACCTGATCATGCTAATGACCACCATCTTCAATGGTGCCATGAGCAATAACATCTTCCCCCAAGCGTGGAAACAGGCCACTGTCATCGGCATTCCCAAGCTGGGCAAGCCTAAATCCGCTCCCTCCAGCTACCGCCCCATCAGTCTCCTCAATGTCATCGGCAAGATCTATGAGAGGCTTATTTATAAGCGTCTCAGAGACTATGCCGAGACGAAAGGTCTCATTCCCAACGAGCAGTTCGGTTTCCGAACCCAACACTCGTGCGTCCAACAGGTCCACCGTATCGTCGAACACATAAGCGTTGGCTTCCAACGTGGTTCGTTGACGGGTGCTGTTTTCTTCGATATAGCGAAAGCGTTCGACAAAGTCTGGCACAATGGCTTATTATATAAGCTATACCAACTTAAAGTGCCAGATCGTCTCGTGCTCATCCTGCGAGACTTTTTGTCGAACCGCACCTTCCGATTCCGCATCGAAGGAGCGCTATCCTCCCCCCGTCCCATTCGCGCCGGAGTCCCTCAGGGCTCCGTGCTCGCCCCTCTCATTTTTACGCTTTTCACCAGCGATATCCCCAAGAGTAAAAGGGCTCAGTTGGCTCTGTTCGCAGACGATACGGCCATTTACTACACCGGCGTAAGCCCCGACGCGATATCTCGCACTCTCCAAACCACAGTCAACCAACTCGGTGACTGGTTTAGGAAGTGGAGAATCGAAGTCAATCCCGATAAGAGTCAAGCGGTTCTATTTTCGAAACCGAGACTCAACCCCACCCCTCCCCGTCCGATCACCATGTTCGGCAAGCCTATCCCTTGGGAGAAGCGAGCCAAATACTTGGGTGTCACTCTGGACCATAGACTCTCTTTCGGCGAGCACATAAAGCAGGCGCGCTCGCGCGCCGCTTTCGCTCTCGGTAGACTCCACTCCCTATTGAATGCACGCAGCAAATTGTCACTCAAGTGCAAATTGCGCATTTACACAGCGTGCATTCGTCCCATCATGACCTACGCGAGTGTGGTTTTCGCACACTCGAAACCCCACCACATCCATAGGATGCAGACCCTCCAAAACCGGTTCCTCCGTAGGGCAACCGGCTCCCCTTGGTTCGTTCGGAACGAGATCCTCCATCTCGACCTTAAAATCCCCACTATCCGTCAGTTCATGAAGCGCATTTCCAAGCGCTTCTTCGACTCCGCGGCCTCACATCGCAACCCTCTGGTTGTCGAGGCTGCCAGATATGCCCCCTCCCGCATTAGTCGTACCCGCCGTCCAAGGCATGCCCTGTCCGACCCCGATGACCCCATAACCCTCCTCCAGGAGAGCAGTAGGGCCACCAGTACAGTTTACAAACACAGACCACCATCGTTCCGACCTCGCCGCCGAGGTCCTACGCGACGCCCCCGACGTAATTGTCCCCCCCCCCCGACCCTTGCTCGACGACGCGCCAGCCCGCGCCGTAGCTGAGCCTGTAGTTTTAAATTCCCCAGTATAATAATAATATAATTTAGATCCAGCCTGTCCCATCTTGCTGCCCTCTCCTCAGTGACGCCCTAAGCCGAGGTTCGTACCCCACAGGGGGTGCCCTTAGCGTGCGGTCACCTAAATTTTAAGTATTGTTCGCCCCTGGCTGGAGGCTTTAAGTTAGTAGCTTAAGGCACCCACAGGTTTGCCCGGTTAAGTAGCCAGGACCTTAGTGGTCACAACTACGAGCTGCCAAATAGGAAAAAAAAAAAAAAGGGTACATTGCCTTCGATTAGACTCTCGGCATCGGTCGCGAACGGTTGTGTGCTTGCGCTCTCCCGTTTTCGATTTTTGTCGAAGTTTAATTCTTCTCGCTGCGAACCTCGTAGCGCCCCCGCTGCCGCCCCGGCTGCATCCGATCGTCGAACAATTAATTAAATTTATTTAATTAATTGGTCGTATCAAGTGATCAATTAAAAACTGCCTTTTTCAAGGCAAAGTGATATTTCTTTAACTGCGCGATAATGTGAGTAGCTTCACTAGGCCCCTTCTGGGCAAAACCACAGTTTCGTGGTCCTCGGTGGATACCTAGCGGTGTTAACGATCCGAGTGGGGTGTTGTCCCAACACACCCGCCGAACCCTTTCAGGGTGAGGCAGTCAGTTGGACGGGTCCCAGAGCTAACCGGCCTTGGGGGATCTCCTAGTCGGCTCTGGTGACAGTTTTCCTTTCCCAGCTACTCACCTAGTGTCTCTAGGGTGTGTCTACACCCTTCGCGCTAGACTGTCAGGGCCCCGTTCGCACAATAAGACTGGCGACGGGTTTACAAGCTTAAGGCTCACCATAGGTACTCACCTCCCTGTCTATACCCGACAGGGAGGGTAACTCATCCCCGGGAACACCCACCCGGGGAGTTAGGCATAGGGAATTTAGGCCGGAATCTTACATTCCACCATCCCCCCCAAGTAAATAGCCCCGCACCCCCCAACCATGGGGGATGCCATTTTATTAACCTTCCTCAAGGAGGTCCTCCTAAAGGACCCCGAGTTCATCGCCAAATATGGCGCTAAGTTCGCTGCTCTGCAGCCCCCCATCCCCTGTCCTCCCGACAACTCTGCCGCCATCGCTAACTTTAGCGATGCTCTAGAGGCCCCCCCCCGGTGCAAACCGCCCCCCTCCCCCCCGTACCGATGGAAACCGACCAACGGTCCACAACTAGACGCCCCGTCTCCCCGTACTCCTCAGGCTCGGAAACCCTGACGAACTCCTCCTCCGAGGATGACGGTTTTCAGACCGTCACCTCTTCCTCCAAAAGGAAGAAAAACTTCGCCTCTTCACAGGCAAATAAACTTAGGGACCAATCGGTCACTCCCCCGCCCACCCTTGCGACTCCGACCCCCGTCGTCGCCATCACGACCGGCCCCCCCCCCGCGTTAAGCCCCCCCCCGGCTCCCAATGCTTTCCTAGAAAGCAACCCCAAAAAGACCCCCACCCCCCCCCCTGTCTTCATCCAAGACAAATCGAAATGGACCGAAGTGTCCAAATGGTGCGTCGATCTCAGGATCGGCTTCACCAGTGCCCGTTCAACCGAGCAGGGCATTAAGGTCCAAGTCCCTAAATCCAACGATTATAGGGAACTTACTAAGCTCCTCAGAGCACGTGGTGTGTCCTTTCACACGTACTCCCTCCCCGAGGACCGCCAGACCCGCGTAGTTATCAATAGGATCCCAAAGGAGATCGCTACCTCCGACCTTAAGGAAGACCTTGTCTCACAAGGCATCCCAGTAGCCGAGGTGCACCGCATGCACCGTGCCCGAGGCGGCGAGCCATACAACATGGTCCTTGTTGTATGCCCCCCGGTCGAAGGGCACCACCCGATCTTCAAGATCAAGTCCCTCTGCCATCTCACTGGATTCGATATCCAGAAGCCCCGCAAGACTGGAATAGTTGGCCAGTGTCACCGCTGCCAACTATACGGTCACTCCCAAAAGAATTGCCATGCCACACCCAGGTGCGTCAAGTGCCTGGGTGGGCATGGCACTTCCGAGTGCTCCCGTCCTAAGGACCGTACCCTATGCACGGAACCACCCAGCTGTGTGCTGTGTGGCCTCTCCGGGCATCCAGCCAACTACCGTGGCTGCCCCAAAGCCCCTAAGGCAACGAATCCCAAACTGGCGAAGCGTACGGACGCTCGTCAGGGAAGGGAAGCCCCCTCCACCCAACTTCCCGAGCGCCTGAGTCCCCAGAGACCCAACGCCTGGAATTTATCCCAGCACCAACAGGCCTTCCCGCCCCTGGTACGCAACCAACCCCCCCCTCCGCCCCTCATCGCTCATCAGATGGACCCCCGCATTCGCGCACACGCGCTCGCGGCCGCGCCCCCACCCGCGCTCGCGGCCGCGCCCGCACCCGCGCCCGCGCCCGCGCGCGCACCCGCGCCCCTCGCTACTAACCCCCCGGCTCCTAAAGCCACCACCCCCGCCCCAGTCGCGCCCGTTCCTTCCTCAACCACACCCGTGGCTGTAGGCCCCAACCCCATGGATCCGTTCAACGTGATCTCAGGCACATTCACTGCCTTCCTCACCCCTCGCGCCCGTCAAATGGCCAATGAAATCGTTGCCGCCAGAAATGCCGGTAACCTTTATGCCATTCAGTGCATATATAACGCGTACCCGGACATTACGCACGCGCTACAGTCATTCGTGAACTCCCCCAATCCCACTAATGGATAACGGAATCCTCTCGCGTTTAAAACCCCGATCCCTAAAGTTAGGTTATTTCAATGCCAATGGCATCCAAGGTCAGCGCGACGAAATCGGTACCTTCCTCCGCGACCACCAGATCGATGTCCTCCTCGTACAGGAGACTTTTCTAAAACCCCACATGCGAACGCCGTCGATAGCGAACTATCGGGTTGTTCGAAACGACAGGACTCGGTGTCACAAGGGTGGCACCCTCATTTACTACAGAAAATCCCTCTACTGCATCCCCTTGGACCCGCCCCCCCTCTCACGACTAGAAGTCTCCATTTGCCGACTAGGCATGACAGGCCACCAACCGATCACCTTGGTATCGATCTACCTCCCCCCTACGAACCAATCAGAGAACTTCCAACTCCTGACTGACGACCTGACCTTACTCCTCGGCCTGAGTGACTCCGTTATCATAGCGGGGGATCTCAACGCCAAACATCACGCCTGGAATAGTACCAGAATATCTACCCGAGGGAGACACTTGTTCGACCTCTGTACCCCTCTAAATTTCGATGTCATCGCCCCGATGACTCCCACTCACTTCCCTCACTCGGTTGACCATACCCCTGACGTGCTCGATGTATCACTTTTAAAGAATATCAACCTACGGTTGGATTCTATAGAGGTGATACACGAACTATCATCTGACAAAAAAGATGTCGACAAGGCCGAGTGCCTAGCCGACAGTCTTGAGGCCCAATGTTCGCCCAGCTCTCAACCTGTAGACCAAGCTCACCTCTCTGAGGTCGACGCCGAAGTCGAAAGGAGAGCCTCCCTCCCCCCCGTAGAAGACCCCGAGTGCCCTCTGCCTCCCGTCACCCCTGACGAAGTGCAAGAGCTCATAAAGGGCCTTAAGCCCCGTAAAGCCCCCGGTTCTGATGGAATGACCAATAAGGTGTTCCAACTGTTCCCTGCCCACCTGATCATGCTAATGACCACCATCTTCAATGGTGCCATGAGCAATAACATCTTCCCCCAAGCGTGGAAACAGGCCACTGTCATCGGCATTCCCAAGCTGGGCAAGCCTAAATCCGCTCCCTCCAGCTACCGCCCCATCAGTCTCCTCAATGTCATCGGCAAGATCTATGAGAGGCTTATTTATAAGCGTCTCAGAGACTATGCCGAGACGAAAGGTCTCATTCCCAACGAGCAGTTCGGTTTCCGAACCCAACACTCGTGCGTCCAACAGGTCCACCGTATCGTCGAACACATAAGCGTTGGCTTCCAACGTGGTTCGTTGACGGGTGCTGTTTTCTTCGATATAGCGAAAGCGTTCGACAAAGTCTGGCACAATGGCTTATTATATAAGCTATACCAACTTAAAGTGCCAGATCGTCTCGTGCTCATCCTGCGAGACTTTTTGTCGAACCGCACCTTCCGATTCCGCATCGAAGGAGCGCTATCCTCCCCCCGTCCCATTCGCGCCGGAGTCCCTCAGGGCTCCGTGCTCGCCCCTCTCATTTTTACGCTTTTCACCAGCGATATCCCCAAGAGTAAAAGGGCTCAGTTGGCTCTGTTCGCAGACGATACGGCCATTTACTACACCGGCGTAAGCCCCGACGCGATATCTCGCACTCTCCAAACCACAGTCAACCAACTCGGTGACTGGTTTAGGAAGTGGAGAATCGAAGTCAATCCCGATAAGAGTCAAGCGGTTCTATTTTCGAAACCGAGACTCAACCCCACCCCTCCCCGTCCGATCACCATGTTCGGCAAGCCTATCCCTTGGGAGAAGCGAGCCAAATACTTGGGTGTCACTCTGGACCATAGACTCTCTTTCGGCGAGCACATAAAGCAGGCGCGTTCGCGCGCCGCTTTCGCTCTCGGTAGACTCCACTCCCTATTGAATGCACGCAGCAAATTGTCACTCAAGTGCAAATTGCGCATTTACACAGCGTGCATTCGTCCCATCATGACCTACGCGAGTGTGGTTTTCGCACACTCGAAACCCCACCACATCCATAGGATGCAGACCCTCCAAAACCGGTTCCTCCGTAGGGCAACCGGCTCCCCTTGGTTCGTTCGGAACGAGATCCTCCATCTCGACCTTAAAATCCCCACTATCCGTCAGTTCATGAAGCGCATTTCCAAGCGCTTCTTCGACTCCGCGGCCTCACATCGCAACCCTCTGGTTGTCGAGGCTGCCAGATATGCCCCCTCCCGCATTAGTCGTACCCGCCGTCCAAGGCATGCCCTGTCCGACCCCGATGACCCCATAACCCTCCTCCAGGAGAGCAGTAGGGCCACCAGTACAGTATACAAACACAGACCGCCATCGTTCCGACCTCGCCGCCGAGGTCCTACGCGACGCCCCCGACGTAATTGTCCCCCCCCCCGACCCTTGCTCGACGACGCGCCAGCCCGCGCCGTAGCTGAGCCTGTAGTTTTAAATTCCCCAGTATAATAATAATATAATTTAGATCCAGCCTGTCCCATCTTGCTGCCCTCCCCTCAGTGACGCCCTAAGCCGAGGTTCGTACCCCACAGGGGGTGCCCTTAGCGTGCGGTCACCTAAATTTTAAGTATTGTTCGCCCCTGGCTGGAGGCTTTAAGTTAGTAGCTTAAGGCACCCACAGGTTTGCCCGGTTAAGTAGCCAGGACCTTAGTGGTCACAACTACGAGCTGCCAAATAGGAAAAAAAAGAAAAAAGGGTACATTGCTTAAGATCGCACGGCAGTACCTATATAATTGTTAATAAATGTTTATGTTATTTAATAATATGTACTGTTTGTTTTATTATATTTTGTTACGTAGATGTAGTACCAATTATTACACCTGACTTGGTCTCCGTACGTCCTTTTTGGTTAACCACTGAAATCCAGCGCCGTGCTGTGGGTATAGCACAGCATCATGCTGAGTGGAAGCCTTCTTGTCACAGTCATGACGTGCAGCTGTCGACTATTTCTGTTTTGTGCTCGTGATTAAGATCTAGTTTGTTTGTTTCTTTTTATTAAATTGTTACCTGAGCTAATTATTTTTTTTTGTATGCACGTGTTTCTGTGACAAATAAACCTATTTTTCTTTCTTTTTTCTAACAAAATAAAATAAAATTGAAAAAGTGTGCAGAATTCAATTTTTTTCATATAAATGTATTACTATAGTATTTCAGAGGCAATGTTCATTGAATTAATAAGGCAACCCAGCGTATGAAAATAATTAGGTCGCACTAAAAAAAAAAAAAAAATTGCATCTGTAAACCCTGAATACTATCTGCATTTTTTAAGGAATTAGTTGCCAACGTTGTTAGAAAACGTTCCAGAGGGCGTGGCGTGCTGCTATGGTTACAAAATGATGGTTGCCACACTCACTATACGACGGCAGTAAGGGCGCACCTCGATGAAAGTTATCCTGACAGATGGATCGGCCGATTAGGCCCAATTTTGTGGCCTCCGCGATCTCCGGATTTAATTCCCCTAGTTTTTTTTTACTGAGGATGCTTAAAAGACAGGGTCTACAAATAACGTCGGAAGAAGAATTACGTCAGCGCATCCAATCTGCTGTATCAGAAATCAACCAAAGCCATTTTATCCGTCGGATATGAGCTTTCTTTATTGAGATGCAGACTACATTCTCGTTGGGGGACGTCAGTTCGAACATTTACTGTAAAATCAAAATAAGCGATTTGTTTGAATTAATTGTTTTTTTTTTTGTATGACCTAATTATTTTCATACGCTGAGTTGCCCCATTGAACATTGCCTCTGAAAGACTACAGCAATACATTTTTAAGAAAAGAGTTGAATTCTGTACACTTTTTCAATTTTATTTTTAACCCCCGACGCAAAAACGACGGGGTGTTATAAGTTTGTGTTTTGTAAA
Organism: Griposia aprilina; assembly: GCA_916610205.1. NCBI lineage: Eukaryota > Metazoa > Arthropoda > Insecta > Lepidoptera > Noctuidae > Griposia > Griposia aprilina. The sequence continues at coordinate 9,624,309 of OU744294.1, read as the reverse complement.
TTTTGCACTTCTCAGATTCATAGCAACATCTTTGCTCATTGTGTCACCCTATGTAAAATTTCTACATTTAAATCTGTAATTTTATATCTATTGTATTCTTTGTGACGACAAGAACTAGATGTAAGTTTTTTACCAATTTACAAACCTTAGTAATTGTACTAGTTTTAAGACTAATGGTACATACACTTCGGTGTCATACAATGTTTTTACAGGAGATTTATTCAAATTAGGTCTTTAAATCGTAAAAAAATAACTTTCAATTGGAGATTTTTTTTCTAAGGCAAATAAAACTTTATTTTAAAAATGGTATCTTATAACATTAGTAAGCTATACAGAAATGTTTGACAAAAATACCTAAATTTTTTAACACTTGTAGCGACAGCATTAAAAACACTAAATTGTTGTAGAGAAAATGGTAAGATTCGAAAAAAAAAAACGTGGTTACTGTAATGGTTTTTTTAAACGGTTCAAATTGGTTTTTGGAAATCAGGTATGCTACCTACTCGTTACGTTTGATTCATTATTTACGGGACACCCATTAAACAACGCTTTCTTGGGTTGGCTTGAAAAATTCTTCGGATCTTTGACATGCTATAACTGATATCCATTCTCCACACCTCACTGAATCTCAAGGAAAGCTAAAAAAACAAAAACTTGAGAGGTGTCAAGGGACACCCGGATGGAAAGAAGTTCTATTTAATATATATATATATATATATATATATATAAAACAAATGACTGGCTTGTTTTCTATGAGAGAGAAAGAGAGAGACAGGCAGAGAAACACGCGCACGCCGCACGGCTTACAACTATAAAAAAGTGTCGTTACAACTTTTGGTCTTAATTTCTTCCGTCTAGCCCCCTTTCGCAACGCGCGATAAGGAACTTCGTTCCAAGAATAAAATCTCAGGTCTTTAATTTTATTACGTTCCCTTAGTCAACATTACATCAGAAATAGTAAAGAAATCACATCGCAGAGCGAGTACAGCTAGCAACTAAAAAAAAACAAGATGGAGAGCAGCTAGTGCGCGACGACCACGAGCGATTACTCGCTGGTATACGTATGTACCAAGCGTGAGTATCTCAGTGAGTGTTCTGCTGCCAAGCGAACTTCGCTGACGTTCGTCGCTACTTTTTTTTTTTTGAATGGCATCTCTTAGTTTTGTCCCTGAGAGGTCTTGGCTACTTAACCGGACTATCCTGTGGCTGCCTTAAGCTATCTCAAAGCCTCCAGCCAGGGGCGGATTTCATAAAATACTAGTTGACCGCACGCTAAGGGCACCTCTTGTGGGGTATGAACCTCGGCTTAGGGCGTCACTGAGGGGAGAACAGCAAGGTGGGACAAGCTGGATCGAATTTTGATCATTATTATTATTATTCGGGGAATTTAAAGCTACAGGCTCAGCTGCGACGCGGGCTGCCGCTTTGTCGCGGGTCGGGGGGGAATTTCGTCGCTACGGAGAGGAAGATCTATATAAACTCGCTACTCACATCCTTTGACGTCAAGTCCAACCGCACTGATTTGGCGCCACAGACGAGCCCGTTACCATTCCCGCATATTTATTTTCCGAAAATAGTACGTACTAGACTAGCTGCTGCCTGCGGCTTCGCCCGCGTGGACGTCTGAAATTATGCTACAGGAACGTGCTACCGGGATCAAAAGTTACTCTTTAGAACATCAGCTATCTGCCAGTGAAAGTCCCGTCTAAATCGGTCCAGCCGTTTCGGAGATTAGCCGGAACAAACAGAGACAAAATTTGTTAAAAATGTTATTTTAGTATATGTACCGTGTATACATCCATATGCATTTAGTAAAAACGGTTATTTTAATATTACAAACAGACACTCCAATTTTATTTATTGGTATAGATAAGTACCTATAAACTAACCAGTCTACATTCTATTATTCGGATACGGATCAAAAAGGTACAAAATAATCAAACGGTAATACAATTCATGTAACTTTATTTAAATCTACTAAATTACAAAGATTTGTTAACTCCGACCATTCATTTTCTCATTTTGAATCTACTTTTTTGATTAAATCTAAATTTTCCTAACTTTCCTTGCCTCGATATAACGCTATTTTGCAAAGAATTATATTCATTATTGGTATTTTTGCGCATGACTGTGAACGATTGAGCGGGACTTATATTAATTGCATTGCAAGGCGCCCAATCATCTTCTTCAGATAAATTCCAAATTCCTATTTCCGTAGATGGAGTTAGATCAGTAGCACAGGAATCGTCAAATATGCTCTCATTATATTGCAATTCCTCTTCTATACAAGTATCAAGTTGAGGTGTTCTTTCATTAACTCTATCCTCTGCCATCGAAGCTTCAGCTTTATCATAGCCAGGCGAGTAAGTTATGCCGTCACTAAACTCAGGAGGCGGCGGCACTATCTCGTCGGTCTCATCATCAGCCACGCATTGTAAAAGAGTTCTCGGATCAAACATTAACTCATCTATTTTGTAGTCCGTAGACGGCTCTAAGTCAACATTGGCAGGTAAAGGCTCTAAATCCAAATCAGTGATAGATTCATATTCAAGAGTTTCTTCGGTTGGTCTCATTTCAGTACCTTGTATTGAATTTAAATCTTCGCGTTTGTTTTTAGCTTCAACATAGCGATTTACTTTTGGGAATTGTAGGATATCTTTTGCGACTTCGGGTTTATTATCTACAATAGTTTCTGGTAAAGTGGCATGTAGTTTATGAATGTCGGTTATCTTGAACGGTTTTTGAGATTTCATAGTAGTTGAACTGTTACAAGTTACAGTTATATCGTTACCAGAACAGCTTGGAGTTACAGATTTTACTGTTTTTTTTCTGGAACATAAACGAAATAATTAGGTGTAGAACAGGGTGTATAAAATTACATACTTACATTTATGAAATAAGCTTACGCTAATATTTTGCTGTATTTTTGTAATAAGGTTCTTATTTTATTATCTCCAGTAACTGGACTATTCCCGGATTTGGTTTCTATTAACTTTCCAATTGTGTTTTCATAGTTACCATTATGATTAGCTTGTCCTTCTAATTCTCCATGTCTTACTTTTTCAGGAATTTGTATCTCAGTAACATTACTATTCGATTGTGTTTTAATCATAATGGAATCACTTTTCTTAGGCCCTTCGCTTTTATTTATATTTTGCAGATTATTGCTCGTATTTTCAACTTCTACAATATCTTTATTCGTTAGCTTAACTACATTCTTAACCGCTGGAAATTCGGGTCTGGACAATCTAGCTGATGGTAAGTTTACTTTTGATGTATTTCTAATTTCATTGTTCACCGTATTTTCGGCAGTACTTTGAAAAGTATTTCCATGTTTCGGGAGATCAGACATTTTCATTCTTTTATTATTTGAAGAAGCTTCTTCGCAATCTGATTTATATTTCTGAGAAGAGGTAGGTTTACGAGATATTATTGCCGTAATATCTAGGTCCATTTTTACTTTTTTAATAACTCGAACACAATATTCCGGGGTTTGTTTAGTACAAACATCTGTTTTACTAGTTGAATAAGTGTATCTCTTAACGTATTCTGCTTTTTGTTTATTTATTTCTGTATTATTTGGAGAATTACTCGAGTTGTTTAGACTATTATTCATTAAATCATAGGAAAGATACAAATCGTTAGACACGGATGGATAACCGATGCTTTTATTGCGTTGTATCTGATTAGGACGTGTACTACGACCAATATTTTCTCTCGCCAGTGTTTTATAGTGGGATACTCTATCATTTTCAACTAGTTCATTTCTATTTTTTGTAACCATATCTGAACAAGTAATGTTTGCTAAAGTATCTCCCTTAGTAGAATCATACAGCTTATGGCCGATATCTTCTATCGCCAGGGTTTTATCATCCCATGCTTTATTTTCAACGAGCTGATTTATATTTTTCAGAACTATATCTGAGGAAGGGGTTTTAGCTAAAGCATCTACCTTACCGGGCTCTAACAGGTTACGTCTGACCACTCTTATTGCCAAGGCTTTGTTATGCGATGCTCTATTATTAGCATCTCGTTGAGTCCTATTTTTCAAAACTAAGTCTGAACAGGGATTTTTTGCAGGAGTATCTGCTTTAGTAGACTCGTAATGGTTTTGAAATTCTTTATTGTCAAGTACAACATAACGTGGATTATTATTTCTTCCTTCGGTTACAATGTATTCCGTAACTAAGTTTTGTTCATTCGTATCTGAGCACTGATTGTTTATGTCTCTGTTTTTTCTATTAGAGATTACGTCACTAACTTCTGTAGGACTAATCATTGTGACATCTGGATCTAAGTTTTCTGCGTAATTACGGTATTTGCTGTTTTCTTTGTTTAAGGTATATTCTTCTACAAATATTATGTCATCCAAGTCATTTTCATTAATCTCATTACAATTATAAACTTCTCTTCTAACATATTCCTTGTTTGTTAACATTTCACTACTTTCATCAAAGTTTAAAATTAATGTGCCATCTAAATCGTCCTCTTTCACTTCATTGCCAATAATGTTTCTAGGATCTTCATCATCGAATGTTATATTTTGTATTTCACGCAGAGGTGTTAAAGTTTTCATATCGGTATCACAGTGACTTGTCGCGACGTTGTACTTATGCTTTTCAATATTATTAATATTCGCCATCATATCGCAATCCTTAGAATATTGATTGTAACTTAAGATTTTTATGTCCTTTGTTTGTTGTATGTTACTATTTGGTGCGACAACTTTTTTACCATCTAAAATTTCTTTAATTTCATATCGAGGACAAGGGCTATGCATGGGACTATTTAATATTTCAGAATCTAGATTATCTGGTTTAATTTCTTGAGTCTTTTCATAATTGTTCTGTAATCCTTCATCAGGTTTATCTATTAACATTTTTATATTTCTGTCGGGCATAGAAGTCCTTGTTTGTGTTTTCGTCAAAAACTTTTGTATTTGACTTTTTATAGTGTCTGAAAATCCGTTATCTTTTTGCACGACTTCAGATTTATCTTCGTCGTCGCTGATACTCAATTTTCGTTCTAATAACTCAATGAAGGTGTAGTTTGATTTTGGAGTTTTGGGTTTAGGCTTTCTTGGTGCATTTAACGTTTTGTAACTACTGTACTTTGTAGTTGAATTCTGAACTGACGAATTTTGAAGAGCACCTACTGTCAATTTAGCGGAAAAAGGATTTTGAACAATGAGTTTTTTTTCACAAAAATATGTATTATTACTTAAAGGTTTTGTATTGTCTAAGCTTGCTTTACTTTTACCCATTTCATTTTCAATGTTGTTAAGTATGCTATCAATATTTTTTTCATCTATAAACTCATCGCTATCCATTTCTTCATAACATTTATTTTGATCAGATAAATCATTTAAACTGTCTTTTGCTGAGTTTGTATTTACAGTGCATAGTGAGTTACTCGTTGTATTACTGGACAATCGGCATGCAGCTGCGTTTTTATTCAAACTTTCTCCATTTAGTCTTTGTTTATTCATACTTTGGTTCACATTTTTAGAAGCTGTTTCAAACGATTGTTTGAGATATTTAAAATTCTCAATTAAAGCATTCTCCCGCTTCTTTTTTTCTTTTGACTTTTCTAAAACATCTGGGTTAATCTTTCTTTTACGTTCTTTAAATGTGTCCGTTATGCAGGTTTGCCTTTCTGCAGTTTTTTTATTTGATATTGTATTTGTATGCGTCGCTGTACATGGTGCTCTACCTCTTAAGAATAGTTCTAAATCATTGAACATAAATTCTGACTGTATGTCAATACCCACTGGAATAAAGATGTAGAAACTAAAATAAGTATACATTATATATACTCGTACTTATCTAGTAAGTAATTGTTGTTATTATTTGACAATTAAGTAACTAACCAAAACTGGAACTGACGCAGTGAGCAAATATTTTGTGTTCGAAATTATGTTTCCGCCTTACTTCATGTGTAATGGTGCCATCAAAAACACTAATTAAATCCCTGTCCCTGTAACACCGGAACAGCAAGGATGAAGTACCCATAGAATTATATGAAAGGGCATGAGAACACTAAGTAATTAATAATCCTGTAAACATGAATGAGTGTTTTATTGTTAATAATTTTTGGGCTTCGATACAGGTTGTCCGGTAATTAATAACCTAAAATGGATTATAGAAGAACAAACAAACGTTCAAAAAAATATAAAATAAATGTATCTCAAGTAGGATTAATAGAGATGTTTTTTAATTTAAATCCTTGTTCCTATGCCATGGTGACAAAGGAATGAATTTCATCGGTTTTTTGCTGTTATAATATGATAAATTATCGCTGATGAATAGCCTGTGTTAGGTAAGTACTACCTACCTAGTTATTACCTGCTTATATAACAGAAGTTTTTTTTTTTAACGGATATTGTTTTTTTTGTAAGACCTAGCCCAAGGTTATCCAATAATTACCGGGCAGCCTGTATCCACTCACTTGAAAGCCGCCAATAACAACAGATTATTGTTCGAATCGCCCACAATGATATAACTCTTATGGCTGTCTCCGGCCGTCAGGCTCTCCATATTCCCAGCCAAGTGGGATTGGTTTAGTAACACAAGTTGAACGGTCACAGTCTTCTCGTCAACCGGTATCATCGTCAGCTGGTACTTCGGCAGCAGACTGACTTGTTTGCGGAGGACATTGCCGGCTGGAGGACCTTTGTTCATTATCTATGGGAATGGAAATAAACGGCTGTATTCATAGACGATGCTCAGAACGAATCTCGAGTTTTAACTGTCAACTCTGTACGTACTTTAGGTACTAATCTGAAATTTCAAGTCAATTTTAGTTTAAAATCAAGATAACCTACGTCGTACTATCATATAATCTACATTGATCTAGAATTCTGAGCTAAGAGTCGTCTCCTTACTAAGGATATATTATGGCTGTGCAGTGCACAATCATAATGATGTGCAATATCTGTAAACACAGCAATCAACATAATTTTTAATCTAGTCTAACTGAAAATAGTTTCTATTGCATATAATACCGTCGCATTTCTAGCATGATTGTTCTATTTCATTAACGGTCAAGTAAAATTATCCACAATGTTCACTCACCCTTTCCAAGTCTCTCGGATGGCTCTCCTCTAACAGCATAAAGTTGCCTTTCCCAGCCGACGCCAGCAATGTACTGAAAGTAGGTCCAATGCCTTTCAGCTGCTTGCTCACAAATGGGGAGTTCTCCCACAGATGAGCAGCCACGCACTTTGCTAGGAGTATCGAGTTTAGAACCGCTGTGAAGAATTGAGGCTGCTGGGATATTAGGTCTGGACGGGTGACGTATGTTACTAGGCCTGGAAGATGATGAAGAAAAAGTTTGATAGAACAACTCGATTTTCAATTCCAATAGTATGATAACATTAATCAATTATGTATAGTAGGTTCGATAACACTTCCATAAAAAAGTCGCAGTTAAAGTAAAAGAACAGTTTTTCAGCTTTATGACATCGTCTCGTGACCCCTATGCTTCTGGATTGAGTAATATCAAGGATGTTTGAAAAAAAACGAAAATGATATGTTACAGGTGGGATATCTACAGGGTGACAGGGAAAATCGACCTATTCCTTGAAAGGGGTTATACTAGAGGTCATTAGCAACAAGTTAAGTCCAGTTAACTAGGGGTCAAAACTGGATGGTAACCGAGCTATGACGGTTCTTCAATTTTTTTGAAATTTTCTGACTTGTTACCAAAAACAATTAATTATGAAAATACTACTCCACTCTAAACATTAAATTGATACTTTTCTGAAAGTGGAAAAATGAGTGGTCATTAAAAAAAAAAATACTTGCACAAAACTTACATAATCTTAGAAATAAAAGGTCTTTAGTAGCAATTATCTTTAATTCTTGTATTCTTCCCGTAAATCGACGTAAATTATTGGAAAAAAAGAATATGACAGTTAGCGTACAAATTAGTAAAATGACTGACTGGTTTAATAAGCTTTCCAAAAAACTACAATTGTTATATCATCTTCCGTTAGAGTTAGAATAAAAAGTCGTTGATGCATTCCGGATAGCAGATTTCTTAGAATCGAACATTGCACAAAAATAGGTTACTGCAATTTGAGGCTGTAAAACGTGTTATTTTTTGCCTATTGTTAGTCAATGTCTATGTCAATTTTGACTTTTACGCAATAACGGTCACCACTAAACATCCGTGCCGCGAGCTGTACCTACCCACATTTTTATGAACTGGTGTCGTTGATAACAACTAAACTACGCTAAAACACTACGCCTGTCTCCTTGTGGATTGGCAGCTTTTCAAAATCAAGAATACGCCGACAGTTTCACTACCAATCTCGCTGTGGGTGGAACACCGCCGTATTCTCGTGGCGGTGATCGGCGGCGGCGATCTTTCGCGACCGGCCCTGGTCCAGGCCCTGGTACGGAGCGAGAGGAAATGGGAAGCCGTCACCTCCTTCTGCGAAGCAGTAATGCTCACGAAGGATGAGGCGGAGCGCGTGATGGAGAGGCAATCGTTGCGCCGTCACGCCCCTAGTCACGGCAGGAGGAGACACCCTGGGCGTCGGGAGTCAATAGCCGACTCCCGGCCACCGTAGGCGCGGGCAAGCGGGCGGTGAGCAATGGGCAGCTCGCCGTCTGGTAAGGACCAGGCCCGGGTCGACGACGGCGCGTCATGTTCGACGTGCGCCTCAAAGAGATGTCAACACCATTGGCGGGGTCCGATAGGGCCGATGCCTGCCGGGGTCGCGGATTGTTCGAAAGAGTTACCATGGCCCTGGCGCACAGGCAACTGAAGGAACACGGGTGGGTTTTAGTCAGTAAGAGTCTGACACGCCCTCCCGCTCCGCTCAGAGCGGGAGACGAGCCGAGTCCGTTGCTCAAATGCGCCGATAAGTACAACCCGTGCGAGTTAAGTTGGCACCTGGCGCATTGACGTCCCTCGTACAATTCTGTTCAGTACAGTATGGGCAAGGGCGGATCCAGCTTTGGTGCCAGGGGGGGGTCACATAGTCGTGGTCAAGTCACAAGTTATAATATTTTTTTTATAATCATAGATACAAGTAAAAAGTACCTAGGTATTTTATTAATGCAAGTACCTACTATATTAAATAAATTAAATATTGAAGGTACTTACATAAAATCTATATTGTGACAAAAAATACATAAAACAATTTTAATTTGTGGTCCACCTAGGTCCTGGACCCAGCCCAGGGGGCGGTCATGACCCCCATGACCCCCCCCCCTGGATCCGCCCTTGAGTATGGGGCCGCATTCCAGCGAGGTGCCTAGTTAATTCGCACGGGTTGTAGCACCAAACACGCTCACGTCAGGTAAACGGTGATTAGGGAAACGCCTTTGATACTCATTCATTACCGTCACAAAACCCAAACAAATACAAAATGTCGGCGTATTCTTCATTTTATAAAGCAGCCATTCCACAAGGATACAGGCGTAGCGTTTTAGCGTAGTTTATTTGTTATCAACGACACCAATTGATAAAAATGTGGGTAGGTACAACTGGCGGCACGGATGTTTAGCGGTGACCGTTATTGCGTAGAAGTCAAAATTGACTTAGACATTGACTAATAATAGGCAAAAAATAACACGTTTTACAGCCTGAAATGGCCTATTTTTGTGCAATGTTCGATTCTAAGAAATCTGCTATACGGAATGCATCAACGACTTTTTATTCTAACTCTAACGGAAGATGATATAAAAATTGTAGTTTTTTGGAAAGCATATAAAACCAGTCAGTCATTTTACTAATTTGTACGCTAACTGTCATATAGTTTTTTTCCAATAATGTACGTCGATTTACGGGAAGAATACAAAAATTAAAGATTATTGCTACTAAAGACCTTTTATTTCTAAGATTATTTAAGTTTTGGGCAAGTATTTTTTTTTTAATGATCACCCATTTTTCAGCTTTCACAAAAGTATCAATTTAATGTGTAGGGTGAAGCAGTTTTTTCATAATTAATTGTTTTTGGTAACAAGTTAGAAAATTTCAAAAAAATCGAAGACTCATAGCTAGGTTACCATCCAGTTTAGACCCCTAGTTAACTGGACTTAATTTGTTGCTAATGACCTCTAGTATAACCCCTTTCAAGGAATAGGTCGAATTTCCCTGTCACCCTGTATAGTTGTTATCTTCAAATTATTCCTTTCATGTCAATTGGTTTCTTGTACTAATGTCCTGTCTTATACTTATACAAATTATTTTGGTCTGAGGGCTTCAAATGTGATTATACCTATAGAGAAGACTTTACATGGATACCTACATAAACAAGATAATAGCTCAATATGGAAATAATCTGTATCTAATTCTACTAACATTTGCAAACCCGGTCAGTAATTCTCATAATTTTCATGGCCTCTTGGTTTAGAGACGGATCGGGGATTGAAAGGCATCCGAGGACAGCTTGAATAACGCTGTAAACAAAATAACATCTATTATTCAAAAACTCATCTTTTTCATTAATTTATCAGCAAATATTTTATAGGCAAAAATAAATCAAATGACAGGAGCTTCATTATCACGAAATATTTTATTATTATCCTTGTCAACGAAATAACATAGGTAAGTAAAGACTAAGATTAATAACCATAAACGGTGCCTAGAAAAGGCCCAGTCGTGATTAAAGACTGATAAATATGATATTTATGTGTGAAGTAGGTGTCTACATAAATTATCTTATTTTTTGATTGATAGATACACAAATCGCCACATATATTATAGGTACCTATATAATATATAACTTATAGCGGATGTAACTAAACGTCTCCCTGAACGCATTCGTCGAGGCAAGTTGCCAGCATGATATTTACTATAATGCGTTTTCGAACGCACCTTCGCGCATGCGCTTCGCGCCGACCTATAATAGCGTAGCCGGCGCGAATACCGGCCACTGGACTGGCTGATGTTAAGTTGGCAGATATGAGTTTAGTGAATAAGTTGGCAACACTGCGACAGGGGAATTCTAACGGTGGTGTCGTAATGGTGTATTTAGTTTTATTTGGCGGTTTTATTAAAGTTTATGCCAACAACAAAACCCTTTTAATCTAACCTGACTCACCCCAGCTAAAAACTAAATAATATTCCAACTAACTAACTATACTAACAATAGTGTTATTGGGTTTTTCCATCTGGAATTTCTCTTTAGCAGCCCGGAGTCTGGATTTGTGCCCGGTTGATGGCAATAGGCTCGCCCCCTATTACATGGGACTTAAACATAACTGGCGAAATGTGGGTGTGCTATAGGTACACCTCTGCCTAACTCTTCGGGGAATACAGGCGTGATGTTATGTTATGTTAAACAATATTCCCTATAGGAGATACAGAGCAAATGCGTAAGTACGTAGAGCCAGTAATGTAGGTAGGTACATTGGCGGATACTCAGGAGACTAGGAGTACTAGACTCAGGAGTTCCATACTTTCGACTCATCTTTTCGATTCAATTCAGCGGAAAGGTCATTCTCCACTCTATACGCCGCTTAAAAACATGGCAGCGTACGCGGACTGGGAAGGGAAGGAGCGGCTTTCCACACTTGCACTCCTACACATCCACAGGGATGTTCCAGTTGATTTCGATAACATTATAGATAAAGCGGCACAAGGCGCGTTAACTTTCTTTTGTAAAAATTGAAGCTAATATTTTTTTTTTTTTTACTTATGTTTTTACCTGAGCTCCGATCCTTGTCAGAATGGACCCCCCCCGAAATGAAATCCTGGATCCGCCCCTGTGTAGGTACCTACCTTATAAGATTCACCGGTTAAAAACAAATCCAGAGGCATTCCAAACCATCAACTTTCTCTTACCCTTACATAACCCAAATGATGTGGGGTACTTGTCTATTAGTCGTCATTTCGGTAGGCAGCTCTTTTCTCGCCATATCATCCTTCACGCCACCTATACATAGATACCTTACCTAACATATAACCAGTATTGCCTGAAGGAGACGGCAAAGCAAAAGTGTAAGTGGAGCCAGTGATGTTATAAGTAAGACCCACAGGTTATATAGGCAAAATTGCAGAGGTATATAAACCCACTCACCAATTTAACTTCATCTGTCTCGTAGTAATCTTGCCTTTCATAGGGAACCGTATGGTGGCCGCGGTATTGTTTCTATTGAGCAGGTTCAAACATCTTCGTTCGTCCATTCGCAGGTGCATGTCAGCCAACTCGTGGCTTTCACATATTAGGACCAGGAGACGTTCGAGAGATTCCGTGCCTTCTATCTGATGATTGGAAAGAAGGGATAGGTGGTTTTAATTGATTGGAACAAAAGACTGTCTACATCGAAAATTTGATTGAGATCACAAATGAGGTCAGCATATTGGATATAATTGTACAGGATGCGTGGGTTGGCATACAAGTGGAACTGCGGCATAGTGCAAGTTGCGGGAATCTGATGGATGCAGGCAGAGAAGAGCTGCTTGTTATGGCGATAGAGAGATATGGGTAGATTTATGTCTTGCAGTAGATGACTTTCAGTCGAGTTAATGCTGATGATACCCAAGACTTCTTCGAATTCATCTCAATCAAGCAATGCGATTCTATGTGCGCACAGCTAATGGAATTTAAGGCTCGTGCACACTGGCGCGACGCGACAGCCCGACACAAAGGCGCCGCCCGTCGCGCTGCACGCGGTGCCTTTGTGTACGCTGTCGCGTCGCGCCAGTGTGCACGAGCCTTTAGGTTATGCCTCGATGAATTTACAATCGCACCATATTGTAACTGAATTTATAAGCTATATAATATGGTGCGATTGTAATTAACCAACTTGACTTTTCCGATACTGCGTTTTTTGCATTGTTAGTTAAACCTTAGGTTAGTTAGCCTTTAAGCAAAAAGTTGTACGTACCTACATCTCGTCACATTACAGTACTTCATTATTCTTCAATTAAGCCCAAGAACTCATTTCGACCTTTGCATAAAGGTCAATAATTAAGCTTACCTATACATGATGATACTTGTAGTACCTACCGTACTGCACTTTACAGTATGCATGTGAAGGTACCTACCAAAGTACCTATAATGATTCATCATGCATCTTTATGTTTTTCTCTAACTAGATAAAATTGCTAGTGATACCAGGCACCAGCAAAATTTATGCTATGATTGGAAACTATTAAAATCGATGGTATAAAGGACGACACATTTCAATCATTAAGTTTATTTTATGACCAATATTACCTATGTGCTTTAATGTTTTACCTACACAAGGAACAGACGCACTACACAAATGTTACGGCCCATTCTCTCTCACGGATAGGAGGCCTGTGTCTCAGCAGTGGGAACGTTATAGGCTGATTATGCTTATTTATGCTAAGGAACAAACGACCTTTTAATACCAATGAAAAAGACGACGAAATCGGCGAATCGAAAAAGAAAGACGGCACCTTAAATTTAAGCTACAGCACTAAATGACAGCTTGTAGTGCTCCACATGGCAAAATATGTAGTAGCTACTAGCTTGTAGAGTTTAAACATGGTAATAGTGCGTAAGTAATGACAGGTCGTTAGGTCCCCGTTACCTCCGAACATCGCTACAGTCAGCTTGATACAACCTAGTTCCCTCGGGTGACCTTTAAGTTAAGTTTACTCTAGTTAAGTTTATCGTGCCAGAGCATAAACTTGGGACTTCCAGTTCCAAATTGTTCCTACCTTATGACGTGAAATAAGGAATCTATAATTACAGCCTATTTGATGGCCTGCTTGTATGTACTTACTTAACAAAAGGAATGAGAAATCGATGTTCGTTTTTTCTAAACATTTCCTTACGTGACTAATGCTGCCATCACCATGGATGAACTGAATAAAATCACAGCAAGCTTCTCAAAACAGAAGTGTTCTTGTATGAGCAAAGTTTTATTGTAGATAGCTGTCAAGTTGAGACTATATAATATATAATTCATCAAGATTTATCCATGTTTGCTGGACATAACGAATACCTAATTATCAAAGACGGTTAAAAATATTTCTAAACTTCTGTTACATAGCCATGATGAAAAATACTCTACTGAAATAAAAGTTACCTTCATAATCTGCTTCATAGTTTCCACGTCCAAATAAAAGATGGACATGAGTCGTCCTGCTTCAGTTGACTCAATACAACTAGCTTCGTCCATTGTAATGAGGCCTGAAGAAGCTAAGCCATTCATAGCTTTTACACACAACTCTGTAAACAAGGAGGATGTGCAAATATCACAGGATTTCGATCTAGTGTGCTGATACCATTGTAGTTAAAAGGCATAGGTTATAAAGACTGCTAAAGAGTGAGTCGTGCATTGATTTGTATGAGTTCAAAAATTATTAGGTACACTACATGAAACATTTGTCATTGAATACCATAATGTGACGTGTTTTTATGTAAAAGTTCAATAATTGCCAAGTAGTATTAGTCACGAGTAGTTACGACATAAAGTAATTAAATGCCGCATACAACGAACGCACTTATTCTGCCTCATTCGCCTTTCAACTTTTCCAGATAAGGACATCATTGAAGAATGACAACGTAGATGGAGAAGATACAATCAAGGGTCACAACGGCAATTATTATAACTAAAGTGAAGATGAATAAACATAATTGCCATTCCAATGACGTGATATTTACAAGCGTTTACTACGATTTAGCACAAACACACACATTAAGTGTCTTCGACGACAACAGAAATAGCTTTGCGTTCAAAGGGCATGTAGTAACTGAACTGTGAGCTAGAGGCCTGCATGCGGTCTTTTTGTAAAACAATAACATAAAATAATAATCAAATTACACAGACTAGCTATTTTGCATAATAGCTTAATCATATTGTTTGAAATCGAAGGAACTTTGCCCTCCAAACGCAACCAATTCCAATGTATCTATCTCTACTGATTAGCTAGTTAGAGGAGGCAGTGAGTTTTGTGGCATGCAGTCACAATAAAATAATAGGTATCTAATCCCATATTTTCAAAGGTGGATTTACACGCATTAGCCCTTCACTTGCACCAAGGATAAGAGGATCGCAAGCATCGACAAATGCGAAGGATCAGCGCGTGTCAACAACGCCATCCATCAATCATGATCCGGAACTCAAGCAAGGCCTCTCAGGACCGGGGATAGCGAACTTGAGTGACGCGCTACAATTATTAACTCGATGGTAGATTGTAAGAACGAGAGTTCAAGATCGTGAGGTAGTAAGATAGAATATGTTTTATTAACATAACTCACGCCTGTTTTCCCGGAAGAGTAAGACAGAGGTGTACGATATAACACACCCATATTTCGCCAGTCTCGTTTCAGTCCTATTTAATAGGGGGTGAGCTTATTGCCATCAACCGGGCACAAAAATTACAGAATAAGGTAAGTAATTAGGTAGGGTACATAATTGCTTAAAGCCCATACAAGATGCGAAGCATTTTTGGACATGGTGTAGGTAGTGAATGATTTCGCCTATGAATCTTTACTGCTGGAGGCCAAGGTCGCTAAGCCTGTCAATCAAGTAATTGATTTGATGCAAACCGTTGATGTGGAAACCTACCGATACATTGGTTATTTATACACGTTAGTGCTGGCACATATTTCAAAATATTGCAACAATATATTATGCCCTTCAGTGCAGCTTCGCGAAAGAGCTAAATTGCCCAGGTCACATGGTATAGAGGAAGAATCCGTTTGGTTTTGACCAAAGGATATTATAAACACTCAATTTTAACTGCAGTAGGTATTGTTTCCGGCAAAGGTACCTAATCAGGAAAATTATAAATAGATAGTTTTTTTGTTTTTTGTTTGGGATATCATCAAATGACCTCTGATGAGGAACAGCAAATGGTGATTTATGAATAGGCATAATATTAGTACCTACTCGTAGGTACGGTGCAACAATATAGCACACAATTTCTCAATACAATAATAAGGCGGTTGCAACACTTACAACATAGTCATTAGATATGGTGATGAGAAAACCAAAAAATTGACACGCTCGTTTGCCGTACCACGGCACGGCTTAATTAAAGACACAAAAAGTTAATCACTCAATCAATTCAAAGATAATAATATTTTGTTGAAGGGTAAGCTAAGACGTCATCAGGCTAGGTGGAACGAAAATCTCCGCAGGGTGGCCGGAAACACGTAAAAGCTGAATGAAAGTAGCCGAGGGTGGTGTTTAATGTCGTGCAATTGGAGTTCTGTGTTCAACAGTAGACTGCTATAGATATAATTACTAAGGACGAAGGGATGCGTGATTTGACCTTAAAAGTAACGTCGTTGTATGCGGCATATTGTTGGTACAATTATAAGAAGATTAACGTTTTTTTTAAAATAAAATGTAGCAATTACACGGCAATAATGATGCCACTGGATTCTTGCTACTTATTGTACAAGCAGTTATGAATACGTATATTAAAATTACAGATAATGCAGATGATAAGGGTATGATGATGAATATTTCATGAGTTCATCTATAAAATGCCGCGAGTTAATTATATTTGCTATGATATGACTTTATTGACGACATATTTTAAATCCGTAGTCATAATTATAATTACTTACTTCGGAATAAATTACTGTACCTAATGGACAGACCTTCAAATTTTTGTATAATTTGAATGGCCATGTTTTTTGTGCAAAAAATATTGTTATCGTAACAATTATATCTGTTTTCCTTTGACGGTATCTTCCGACGAAATTAAACTAATGATTTGAAACTTGTTTTAACTGAATTATTAGGCCCACTTGCACGTTCATGGATTATCCTAAATAACTCGGAATTAACGGCTAAGTTAGGGTTAGTAAAATAATTTATTCATCTTGAAAAGAAAGAAAGATAAACGTCGGTAAACATGGCGCAGAGAAAGAACACAAACACAAAAAATAACAAGTTGGGGGAAAATATGCCCCAAGAGTTAAAGACTACAAGAGTTAAATATTTATTCCGCCGATGTGGGAGAGTTAAGGCGGTACCCCGACCAAAACCTTGCCATTGTGCGTTATTCAGAGGCTATTAACTCATTCACTATGGGAAATAAACTACATCTAAAATCACATTATTAATGTTCGATATCCTATCATCACATTGCACGTTCTTATTTGTATTTATGTGTTATAAATACATTTAAAATCTCCTTGTAAAAAAGTGACTAAAATTATTGATTGCATGCATCTTATGCTATAGGTGACGTTCTATTAATTTGAGGATTACACTAATGGATAGATAATTTAACAATCTAAATAATTCACGTTTTATTTTATTTCAAAACATCGCTTGTCTTTTTTTATTAAAATGATTTCATTTTTTTTTTACGTACGCAGGGATCGAGACAAAGCGAGACTCAGCGACGCGACAGAGGAAGCCGTTTGGTCGGGGAAGCGCCTTAAGGCGCTAAACTCTGGGTTAGTGTGAGTAATGTCAAAATAAATTGACGTTATGAGATACCGCTAATAACAATACCTACGATTAAAATGAAATGTCATGTTATAAATTCAAAGACGAAAAGAAAGAAAGTAAGAAATTCAAAGAAAGTATTACGTACCGTAATTTAGTGTAAATGAGATGGGTATACAAATTCTGTTCATTCATTTTTGGTCGGATTACATATCCGGGCAAAGACATTGCAATTCGCCGATTAAGAACCAGCGCGGCAGCGTACCTACAAATTAACTTATTTTGAGAAAACGCGATTAAATGAACATTTTCACGCATACCAACTTTAAGTTCAAAAAGATGGCTATCGAATCTTTAAAATAGCCATCTAATTAATTATAATTAATTAAGCCTATTAATGACTGCCTCGTTGGTCTAGTGGTCGCAAGCGCTACTGCTGAGCTAGAGGTCCTGGGTTCGGTTTCCGGGTCGGGCAAAGTGTTATCGGGTTTTTCCATCTGGAATTTCTCGGTAGCAGCCCGGAGTCTGGATTTGTGCCCGGTTGATGGCAATAGGCTCGCCCCCTATTACATGGGACTTAAACATAGCTGGCGAAATGTGGGTGTGCTATAGGTACACCTCTGCCGAACCCTTCGGGGAATACAGGCGTGATGTTATGTGTGTATGTATTACCTATTATTCCAAAAATACGTACGCAATCCTACGAGCATTTCTTACTTTTCTGTATAATTAACGCACGCATTAACTATCCGTTAACCATTATTTCGCGGACATTGGTGTGGGTTACACGTTTACCTAGTTTTTAACTTATTCTGTCACACTCAAATTTTAATGTGTATCTGTTTTATGTCCCAATAAAGTAAAATAAAATAAAAATAAAGTGGTGGTGATAAATGGTCTTCCTTTTTTACCATTTATTACAATGAGTATAGATGTAATGGATAAATTAATTGTTTTGTTCAAAACCTTATCTATTACATTAACTAGCTGATAAGAATATTATATAAAAAAACACAAAAAAAACACTACAAAGTGAAAAATAACTTTAATTTCGGAAGTCGGTGGCAAAAAACAAAATACAATACAAAGGCACCGCCTTCCGAAATTAAAGTTATTTTTCACTTTGTAGTGTTTTTTTTTAAGTCGGTTGTTTTTTTTTTGTAAAATCGTTTTTTTAGTGAGACAGTTATTAATTTATCTAAGTTACAATGCCTAATGTCAACTGCTTATCACTTTTTACAAACTTTTCCTTTTCCCGATGCAGGGCTGATGGTGAAGCCACCATCAGCTCCATTTCACCAGATGTATTGTGACGAGCATAAATTGCTTAGCAACCAATAATTAAGTAATCGTATCACTACCCATGAAATACTTATTATTGAGTAGTTTCGGTGGCCACCTCTGGGATTCATCATCAGTTTCACTTCACCGAATGGTGCTTTCCGAGAGCAAATGCACGAGTTACTATAAAAAATACCCAAATCGCTACACGTGTGCCTATAAAATTTGAGGATTTCCCTCGATTTTCCTGGGATCCCTTCATCAGATTCTGACTTGGTGACAATGGGACCACCTCGAGAGTATACCCTTTCAAACAAATGTTTCTTTTTTTCAAATCCATCTATATATGACGGAGTTATGCCCGAACATACATAAAATATATATATATAAATATCTGAATTGATAACCTCCTACTTTATGAATTCGGTTAAAAACTTTTTTACAAAAAAAAACAACCGACTTCAAAAAAAACTCTACAAAGTGAAAAATAACTTTAATTTCGGAAGTCGGTGTCTTTGTATCTGTATTTTGTTTTTTGCCACCGACTTCCGAAATTAAAGTTATTTTTCACTTTGCAGTGTTTTTAATGAAGTCGGTTGTTTTTTAGTCCGGATTTGTGCCCGGTTGATGGCAATAGGCTCGCCCCCTATTACATGGGACTTAAACATAACTGGCGAAATGAGGGTGTACTATAGGTACACCTCTGCCTAACCCTTCGGGGAATACAGGCGTGATGTTATGTGTGTGTGTGTGTGTGGTTGTTTTTTTTGTAAAAAGGTTTTTATTTTTCACTTTTTAGTGAGTCAGTTATTAATAAGTCTAAGTTACAATAGCCTAATGTCAACTGCTCATCACCTTTTACAAAATATTCCTATTCCTGACGCAGGGACGTTAATTGTTGAGGAGTTCTGTTAAGAACCAAAACCACTGGAGCCGATGGTGAAGCCAGCATCAGCTCCATTTCACCATATGCATTGTGACGAGCATAAATTGCTTAGCAACCATATCAAAATCGAATCGCAACCCGTGAAATACTTATTATTGAGAAGTTCCGGTGGCCACCTCTGATCTTCATCATCAGTTCCACTTCACCGAATGGTGCCTTCCAAGAGCAAATGCACGAGTTACTATAAAAAATACCCAAATCGCTATACGTTTGCCTATAAAATTTGAGGATTTCCCTCGATTTCCATGGGATCCCCTCATCAGATTCTGACTTGGTGACAATGGGACCACCTCGAGAGTATACCCTTTCAAACATTTTTTTTTTCAAATCCATCTATACATATATGGCGGAGTTATGCCCGAACATACATAAAAAATATATATATGTATAAACATCCGAATTGATAACCCGCCTACTTTTTGAAGTCGGTTAAAAATAAATTGTATGATTGCTATTATATATTTTTTATTAACGGTGGACATAAAAGTTACTTTGTTTTGGTAACGAAGTCTAATATTTGATATTGATAAATAGAATTATTCTATTGTATGTTTTGTCAATGGAACTGCAATGTTCCCACCTCAAAAAAAAACTAATGTCTGGGTAACTAACCCTGTGTTACTTTTTAGTGGCGCAACGCGTAATAAGAGTTAAAATGTTATTTACTTAACTCCGAGTTTATAAACTCTACATTTATTCATTTAAACCGACTAAACGTGCAAGTGGGCCTAACTTACGTAAACAAAAGAGTCCAAAAGTAATTTTAACTTAGTTCATCAGTTCTATCATCATTTAAAACTACAGAATATAAGTTTAGTTTATTTCATATAATGAATAATTTAAAGCAGAAAAACATCAATAATTGTAAGCGCTTAATGGGTCGAGTAATTAATTTTAATTAAAATAATTTTATTACAAATGCTAAGATAAGATCCAAAAGGTAATACAATAGAGATAAATAGCGCGATTATCCTGACGCTGAAAATAAAGGCGTCGTTTATCAACAGTTGATGTTAAACAAAAGTTAGTTAACTGTCTAGCGTTTTGTTGCACCAGCGCGGCGTATTAATTTCGTAACACACATAATACTACTATATAGTACCAACGAAAAAATACGGCACTGGAAACTTACCCTCAATTTTTTTGGAGATAAGATGCTGCGGTGAATTTTGTGGCAATCCAAGGTACCTGTTAGAATACACAGCGATAAAATAACTGTGTTATCCTTGTTAAAATCACGCCTTGATAAACATATACTGCGTGTATCAGAAGGGTGTGGTCATATTTTAAGATGTGGCCATCAAACAATAACTTTCTCCATAGGACCCACATCGTAATCGCGGCAAAATAATCAGCTGTCCTATACAAAACTTAAATACCTAGTCAAACCAAATGGACAGCTGATAATGGGTCTGTGACTACCACCCGCACCAAGCGGATTCCTGCGACCTTCGCAAGGTCATCTGTCCACCTTATGCGAGGCCTACCCACGCAGCGCATTTCGGCCCTCGAAGAATCACAACAAGGTATGGCCCATGGAGTCAAAAATGTCCTTATTTTCTGCCTTAAGTCCTGCCTAGAGCCTGTATTAAGATCCATTATTATAAAGATGTCACTTTACTTACTTCTTAGGGTCTCGAGCCGCACGTACGTACAGAAAAGTAGAACGTAGCCACTGTACGCACTGAGCCACATCGCCAACTGTTCCTAACGCCGCTTCACTGTTCAGGTTTTCTGCCAAACGTTTGTGCAAATAACTTTGCAACGGCTCGCATCCACCCACCAACGCCTGGTAACGGGGCTGTAAGAAATAAGTTGTAGTTATTTAAGTATGGACATTGTACTTACAAATTCTAATGAGTTAGATGTTGCAAGTATGTACAGTCGCCAGCACACACAAGTTACCACAAACTGCCAGATTTTCTCATTCGATTTTGAACTTAATCGTCAACATTTTATGTTTTAAAATCGTTTGGAGAAATTTTACAGTTTCGTGTAGCTTGACCTGCTGGTGACTGTACAGTAATTAAATAACACAGTTCCAGGTTGGTGCACTTCTAAATATATAGCACGAAAAGAATCATTTTGAAGTCCCATTTACTGAAGAAGACTTATAGGTAGACACGGAAACAGAATAGTCGGTGATAGGAGGTGATAGGCAATGGTGAGAAAGTTTACCTCCCCATCACTTTGATACTTTTAACTTACAATATGACTGTCCGAAAATGTTTATAGTTTTTTCACTGGTTTTTGTTTTTTGTCACTGACAAGTAAAAGTTTTCCATGGAATTAGTAAGTACCTACTATAGAGGTTGGATTTTTGAGACAGTGAGCAGTAAGAGCAGGTACCTTAACTGTTGTTACTGCTACAGGGAAGTGGTTTTAGGAGACTGTCCTTAACTTTTTGTGAAATTTTGATCTGCGAGTACCTAATAATAACAACTCAAAAGCGGCGTTCCAACTTGCGACCTGGGCGTGACGACCAGGCTACCTTATGCAGGAAGGATTGCTGTTTGGTTAGAAAGTAGTGGAATGACATAAACCAGTTAATTAATTTGATTACCACACAGTTTTTAAATATTTCAATAATTTGCGTATTCCACCTTTGTCAGCAGTATTATCGACTGTTTCATGAGCACTTCAATTTTTTTTAAATCATTTTTCCTGCCTTTGACAGCTCATTAACCCAAGATGTTTTCTCTGTAGTTTGTACGCTTAGTATCATATTTAAAAAAATTGAGTCGTCACTGGACGCCTGGCAGATGTGAAACATACCTACCATCATATAGCGTGGCGACGCGCCACCACGGTATGCGTCGCCACGCCATCAATCGGTTTTACCCGCGGCTATAGATGTTTCACATGAAAAATGGTCACCCATCCAAAACTGACTTTGGCAAGCGCTGCTTAACCTGGCGGTTTCACTATTCCGAATGAATCAAGTTAAAACTCAATACAATCAAAATGGTCGCCCATCCAAAGACTGACCTTGGCAAGTGCAGCTTAACATTGCAAATTCATTCTTATTTACCTTATGTTCAAGGTCCACTTTTAAATGGCATAAAATTTAGCTATAAGGCTTTAATTGTTTTTGTTACGATAGCCTTTCATGTTCTCACTCCTCACTATAGAAAAACCGAGATAATGAAAAACATCGAAACTATATATACAGAAAATATAGCGAGACGACGTGTCGCCACGGCATGCATCGACACGCCAACAATCGGTTGTACCCACGGCTATATATGTTTCACATCAAAATTGAGTTAAACCGAGCCCAAGTTCATTTAAGTGATTTTGAAAATTGTTGATTGTTAGAACATTTGGTTACATTGAAAGCTTTATTAACGTATCCAGTGCCTAATTAAATACCATTGATAGCCTTTTAACTTGAGAGTTTAGAGAAAAATCATATTTTAATGACGGGAAGTTTTCAAAAACACACAGATCTTTGATTTTCTCGGATCCCATGGACTTTCGCCAAAGCTAAACGGGGTGCTTAAATGTTGCAAAGGCGTTACACTATCACGTCGAAAGAATATTTTGAATCACATGTAGGTGACATGTGATTCAAAATATTCTTTAGCACTTACTAATTCCATGATAATATGTTATAAATCTTTTCCAAATCTTTTAAATCGACGTGACAAACAGCTAAAGCTAAATCAATCAACACTTTTGACAGTTGAGGTATTTTCTTGTATTTTCTAAAGATTTCGATTATTTACAAGTACATAAAGTTGATTAAAAATGAGGTTAACAAAAGAACAGAAAAAAGCCAAAAAGGAGGCAAAAAAACTTGAAAAATTAAGACTGGAGATGGAAAAACAGATACAATTAAAACGAGATCAGCTCAAACGAGAGATTGCTGCACAAAGCCTAAGACGAGGGGAACTTGACAAGAATTGGCGCGCAATGATGCTCAAGATAAAGGAACCTGTCTTTAGACAGGATATTGAAGTACTTTGGCATGTCTTCGAAAGGGCTTACGATAAAAAAGATCATGTAATTGGATTTACGATGAAACTCATGGGAGTTGCCGATGACCAATTCCAACGAACGGTTGCCAGCTTCTGTGATACTATCGATAGAATGATCAACAAATTTTTAACGGATTTGGATGACTTGTCACAAGAGAATGATGTCCGAACGCGTGAACTTTTAAGTAGAGCTGATGATGAGACAGCCAATATTATGTTGGATCACACTGCAGCCGAAACACATTTACAACTCCTATTGTATCATGCTCATACCACAGCTGATACTTTAGCATGGACTACAAGGGGAGAAAGCATGGTAAAAGCAGACGAAGATCGCACTACGTACTCCAATGAGCGTGAAATTTTGCGATCGTTTCTTGAGAACACTTATAATGCAGTGTGGGATGAGTATAAGGCTGTACTTAGAGCTTACGTTCTCGGTACTGCTGAAAATCAAAAAGCAGTGCGTAAATTACGACGAAAAGAAAATATGATGGCTGACATTATCGCCTCTCAAGGCAAGAAAATTGCTAATAGTGATGGCCTACTCAGACGACTACGATTAGAATTGGCAGCTTACGAATCTGGTACAAAACAGGCTGTTTTCCGAGAACGTCGTACCAGGCATAGGGATGCTTGTTATAGGTTGAAAAACCTTATGTACAGTGGTGTCGATACAGATGTAAAACAGTTAGCAATATTGGTGAAAGTGACTGATGACACAGTCGAATGGTTGGAAAAAGCGTCCCAAAAAGTTGATAAAATTCTGCGTATAGCAGCACTTTGCCGAAAATTTGAAACACAGCGTGAAAAAGTTCTACCGTTTGGTTCATATTTGCCTCATTCCCCAACCGCATCGAAATTGAATATTCGTAAGCAGCATTCGGATGATTCACTAGTTTTAAACGCTATAGCAACAACAAGTGGTTTGACAAGACTATGGCACAGGGTATCTAAAGCTGAATTGTCAAAAAGAGCTTTGTATCGTGAAAAAATATTATTGGAAGAAGAAAACGCTCTTATATTGAAAACGATTCAAGAATTTAAAGAGAAAAAAATATCACTCGATCCCACGAAATGTATATGTTTAAAGCCTACTCCTGAACAGAAGCTTTCCCGACACACCACTTTTCATCCTGTTGCAATAGATGGAGTTTTAGAAGCCAAAAAATTACTACAAAAGTAACATTTACATTTTATGAAAAAAATGTGGTAGGTCGATAAATTATTTTAGTACCTACAGCACCTTATCAACTATTTTTTTCGGCACACTTTTTTTTCGTGTTAGTGCAGCACGACGCTCATTAACTCTTCCGCCGAAGCTAACAATAACGTAACATTATGCAGTTTCACAGGGATCCTATATGACGTTTGGTTATTTCGTCTATCACGGCGCAAGCATCGCACGCGCCTGTTGTAATGACGCAAAATCCTCGCGAGGCGCAAACGATGACACTTTGACATTACCTACCTACTTCTTCTAATGTGGCACATGTAGAGATAGGTGAGCGGAAATATTAATAATCATAATGAAATATCAATAGCACTGGAAGTCTGCAAATAGGTGCTCTGCCAAAAAAGTTTTCACACTTGTCTGCTTAATCTTTATTACCTAATGGGTAGTATTGAACAAATCAGTATTTAAGATTTATTTTGAACTAAAATGTCTTTAAGATATAAAAAATTGGAGTTGGAAATTAGATTTTAGATTTGCAATTTGAAAATAGACTATTCATGCAAAAGATATAATATTTTTTCTTGGATTTTTGTCCACTGCTTTTGTAACTTGCGGCATGCGTCGCCTTTTTAACCTGACCTGACCTAACTCACCCTCAAATGAAAGTTCATTATCTACACAACTGTTTAAATTAAGCATTCTATCAAGTGTGTCAAAATATTACAATTTTATTATTGTTTCGACCTTGCACTTCGTGTGTGGTCGTGTAAGTAGGTGAACTAAACGCCTATTGTGATAATCACTTTCGCACGTAATTTAAAAATATTTAGGTATTTTCGTAATTTTCATTATTCATAATCACATTATCTACTACTTTCAAAGTATTAATAGTAAACTATTATGTAGCACCAAGAAAATAATTTGTGAAATAAATAAAATATTTAAAGAGACAATCATAAACTTTAGCCTGCTAGTTGAATCGCAAAACGCGAGCGACGAATGTCCCACGGAACAAGCAAGTTATATGAATAAATTAAGTTCTGCGCTGAGTCTTCTTTATCCCCCCCGACCCTTGCTCGACGACGCGCCAGCCCGCGCCGTAGCTGAGCCTGTAGCTTTAAATTCCCCTTATAATAATATAATTTCAATCCAGCCTGTCCCACCTTGCTGCCCTCCCCTCAGTGACGCCCTAAGCCGAGGTTCGTACCCCACAGGGGGTGCCCTTAGCGTGCGGTCACCTAGTATTTAAGAATTTCGCCCCTGGCTGGAGGCTTTAAGTTAGTAGCTTAAGGCACCCACAGGCTTGCCCGGTTAAGTAGCCAAGACCTCAGTGGTCAAAACTACGAGCTGCCAATTAGGAAAAAAAAAAAAGAAAAAGAAAAGAAGTCTTCTTTATAATGCGGCTAAATGCATATACTGTATTGGACCAATAAAATTACCTGCTATTGAACATTGATTCTACCACAGTTAAACAACGTTACTTACATATTCCGTAAGATGAAGATGATATTAGTATTTACTATAAAAAAAAATAAGTATTATTTCACACAACTTCTAGCAATGGAACGTTTTTTGCGTAAGTACATGAATAACTTTATAGCTTTATATTCTAAAAATGAGCTAAAACACTCAAATATTTCATACCGTCGATATATTTGAAGAGCGTGCGAAACTGTGAAAGAACATAAAAGGCTTGCACATATGATCCACTTCCTCGTCATGAGCGTTTGACAGATAGTCGCTTTCACCGCTTGATGCAGCAAGGATAACTACAAGGAAGAAGCTTTGTCCCACTTGCTATAACGAACTATATTGTACTTTAGGCATAATGCACACGTATTGTAAACCACGTTAAGCCGTATTCTCACTATTTTAGACTTGCATAGTGCTGTTACAAACGATATCACGACACGCCTTGTGATACAAAGATTTGAGTAAGATGTACAACAGGTTCCTTGTTAAAAGTGAGATAAAATCAATGTAAGTAGAGATTGCTTCTGGTTTGTGCATCTTTTGCCAGTAGCACAGAATTTTAATGAATTGAAATTTAATTTTATCTGTCACGCATGGCTTATTTGCCTACATGCCTATTAATTTATGTTAGTTTTGAGCAAATTAAATGGATGGCATGGGAATTGGACAGATTTATTGAAGATAATCCTGTTGCAATAATAGAAATTAGGCAGGACTCAAGCCATGTATTTAACAAGTAAGTATGTATTAATTGTTGTGATAATATGCTAACGAATCTATGGCACCACGAAATAAAATCTGCGAAGTCATTTAATGATTTCACACACCAAAAATTAAAAAAGTCCCTGTAATTGAACAGCAATTGCGTGGCCATCTCGGAACATTCGAAGACTTGGACCTAGCTACTCTAAATAACGAAATAAGGACTAACGAGTAGTAAAGAGAGACGCAAATCGCAATAGAGCTTCAAAATAATTAAAATAAAGGTTCACGGTCACTTAATTTGGTATTTTAATTGGTTTATAACCGAGAAGGCAGACAAAAAGTTATCACATTATGAAATAATAACCGGTACAATGCCAACAAAAGTCAGAAACACATGTGTTACGAAAACTTAACGTTTGGTAAAGTTTGATCACGCGATGAAGTGAAGCTCATTGATGCATGGGTCTATTGGATGGATGTTTTTGGGGCTCGTAAAGCCAGCAATGTACGAGCCAGAGTGTAACGTCATATCATCGTGTGTGAACCGATGTAAACGTTGGTGGAAACGGTGATATTTAGTCACGGTTATCGACGTAGTATCAGAGGCGAGATCCGTACATTCGGAGGGACATCCATCACGATAGGGCGACATTGCGGCATCTTCGCTGCGTCGGGGAGCCGTGGGGTGCGTATATAAGACACGGACGATGCCGGGGCGCGCTACCAGTCAGCTTTGCACGCTAAACAACGATCATTGTCACCGGTACCGATTGTTCCAAGTTGTGTACAGTGTCGTGCTATTTGTGTGTACGTTACTTCTAAGGTGAGTTTGCATCAATGGTGTCTTATAGTAGTCGTGTTCCAAGAGCGATATCCGTCTTCTTTTTATGACTGGAGATAAGGGTGCTTATTCTAGCTGGACGGCTTTCATTTTTCATATTGCTAATATTGATGGTCACGAATAAGTGTTAATATCATGCACAACAAAAATTAAACTTATAAAATAAGAAAGTCTACAAATGGTGCTCATATCGGTTATGGCAATCTTCCCCAGACAATCACAGTATTGACTGGGATGATACGGAGTTACAAGGAGTAATTGCTTATTTCTGAAAGTCGATAAATAATTAAAAAGTCAATTTCTTAGTTTCAAAAGAGACTTTTCTTAGTATGTACTTGTACCTACTTATTCATATTGCTGGTCTATTCAATCATATGGATTTTAAGAATCAATAAAATTTCAACTTGATAAGGGACAAGTTTAATATGGTAGGTAGGTACCTATAAGGATTCAGAAATGTGCTCTTATTAGTCTTAATTTAAATTATGTTAAAATATGAATAGGCACCATATTTATAACTGTGTAAACAATTGTATGTGCAATACGCAAATAATTTCCTAATTAGTCAGTCATCATCTTTTTACATAATATTAAAATCTTACAATCATGTAGGTAAATATATTCAATTCATTATCGTATTTCCATAAACCCATCAACTGAAGCCTCGTAGTAAAAATAATATATTTTTCTATTCATAAAATAAAGGAACATATTATTCTTTTGCTGAGGTTCAGAAACCTTGAATTAACTTTATTCATTGGTCTTTTGTCACCCCATAATTAGTATCGATTATCTTAGAACGTTATCAGTTGCGCACTGACATAAAAATCGATTGTTTAGTTATGAAAAACGTGTGAGTTTATGCATTACAATATTGATTTATTGAGCTGAGCAAGCGACTGCGAAAATGCAATTGCCATTTCTTCCTAGCTAAGAGGCTGGAAGGCCCTTATACAGTAGCATTTCCCACGATACAACCGGAGCATAAAGTGCGTTCAACGTAAAATTTTGTAGACAGTTGATGGATAGACAATTAAAAGAAGCTTATCGATCTAAAGAACATAAAATACAAGTCATAAAAAGGTCTATGCTCAACACAAATGATTATTTTTGGAACTCATGATGAAAAAAATCTAACTGTTCATGTCCAGTGAACTATGATAGGGCTGAGTTGATTGATTGATTGAACCAATCTGAAGCTTCGCCTGAGTCGCAAAAGTATTCTTAAATTACGGGATCCTCTCCCTCCGCCATTGTCGCTATCTCATTACTGAGCATCGTGACTCCTAATGTCAGCAAGATGGGCCACGCTCATTGTAAATATCCGGACAAAAAAATCTTGAGATCGGAAATCGAAATAGGTCATCGGAATATTACGTGACGATGGCACATTGACATATAATAATACTTTCGTAGGTTATGTACGTGGTCTATCCAAAATTATACGATTTGTTCAGTAAATTACAGTACACAGTACGCTTCGCTAGATAATAAATCTAAACTAAGCGACGACGTAAACGATCGGGTCGCCTGCGCACTTCATCTTTACCATCGTAAACCTAGAAACAGTGAGAACGTCATTTTCTTTACCGCCACCGACCGATTACACATGTGATAACAACATTCTGTTCCATGGTTTTTTTTTACTAATATTGTATATTGAGAGCAAGGACTGCCAAATACAGTTACCGAGTCCGACTATGAGAAAGAACGCTCAGAATTTTCGGAACAAAACGTAAATGGAATTTTCATGTGTATGAGATTTCACGACTTTAAAGGTCGTGAAATAAGTTTAGTTCAATTGTCATGTGAAAGATAGGCTGATAAGTAACTAAAGATATGATCAGCTGTACGGTATTGTGTTAGTTGTTGAGCCCGCATTATATAGGTTAATTATTTGGTAGGTAACCTCTACCAATAATAGAAATAAGTCAGGAGCTGAGGTGAGGAGTTTGTGATAAAACTCTAATAATTATTACAAATTCATCTAGATTATATTTTCGTAAAGGAACATAATATGTAGTTAAAATCTCGCTTAAAGTAAAGGCACATAAGTGTCTGCATACATAGTTATGGGACGCACTCGATTTTTTCAGACTTTTCTAAATATTGCTACAAATCGATCTTTCCCATATGCCACAAAATATTTCAATCATTCTCACAATACATTATCTCTGCAAACGAAATGTTCAAAGTCGCGTATTTTCCTTGGCTTTTCACAAACAAAAACTGCCGAATAAGTGCGCAATCACACGTCCGCAAGAGATTGCGACGCGACAAGACAAAGCAATTCCCCAGGAATCGATCACGCGAGGCCAGGCAAATCTCAATTATTGGCATACCTTTGTCAATGTTTTATGCAGATTGCCGTCAATATTCCCTATCAGGTATTGTTTATGATAATTAGCCTTTTTGTCAGTGCCTAATTATGAGTTTATTAAAATGAAGTGAAATTGTTCTATAGTTTCTTATACTTGAATTTTAATAATATGTTTCTAGCTCTATTACTACCTACCTCGTATTATGTTAACGTTTTAATATAAGAATTAAGTGATTTGTGGATATATTAGGTCCAAATAAAAGATAGTATCAATAGATATTCTTTGAAACATAATCCAGATAAAAATAAATAACAATATAGTTAGCTTGTTTATTTATGGTAATGGTTTTTGGAGTAAATCTAAAGAATATTTACCATAATCATGTCATTATTTATTCCATAAAAGCAGCAATCATAATACTGCCTTGGTGATGCTGAACCACAAAGAATATCAATAGCATATTGCATACCTATTATTTATGAAAATTCATCATTATCCCCACGGAAACCATCATCCACCGCGTCGCTGATTAAATAATGAGACTTAGGCCCGAATTATAGAACCTCACTCATTACTCGCATTACTTAAAATCGCATTATTTAAAACTAGTTTAGAGCAATTTGATTGGTTGAATCTAGTTTTAACTAATGCTTGAGTCTTGAGTGAGGGTTCTGTAATACGGGACTTAGACGTACGGATGGCCAATTCATATCATAGAGCAGTTAAGAGTTCAGCGTTATTCGTTCGAGAAGCCAGACCTTGAGGCCTTGGCTATCAATACCTTGGCCCAATGTGGTGCTTACACCCTAAAAGCCCCGAGAATTATATCTAAGGGTAGAGTTAATTGTCCAGCATAGCACGATCAAACGCAAATCAGTGGTAACAATTTGATATTGACGGCGTCTTTATGTCGTAGCAGTAAGGGGTCAGTATCGTAGTGCAAGTGTTATCATTGATGTGCGGTTGAGTTTACCATCAACAAAACGTCTTAATAGCCCTCTTGGTATACCGGCCTGAGATGTCAGGTGAATCCCGAAAAAAAACAAGGTGCTATGTACCTAGGTATTTACTTAATTCTCGGGCGTGTGAGAAAGGCCACAAAGCGTGCGTGTTACAAAAACATAAAACTGAAGATAATTACAGTAATTGTCACTCCATAGCTGTGTTGATAACGAGGTGTTTATTCTATAGCTTATATCATCGATATCATACAATTACACGTTTTTATTCCTGTTGTAGCAGGACCTATTTAAATAGTGGGAAAGTCCCAAGAGACCGGATTTCGCGCTAACTGACGTATAAAATACGATTTTTTTTTTGTTGTTTTTAAATCTATTGAAATATATATACTATAGAAGAGAATTTCCCGAAGAAGAGGGACAGTTTGTTACAACACCGCATATTTCCCAAAGGTCAGGCTTCGTTGGTAGTCGAAACTAACTAAAGGGACAATGAAAGAAACCTTTCAGAACCTATTTATGCAATTTATACAAATGAATAAACAGAATTATAGTACATTATGTAGGTATAGGTAAGTATACAAACTTATTTAAAATATATAAGTACATTTGCAGATAAAATAATACTTATGTAAGCGAAGTGTACTATCTTATTCGCAGTCTCCTGACTGATTATATAACAATTTAATGATCTCCTAAAACGGGGCTTCCTCTCTCCTACCCTTTTGCTGTGCCCTACAGGGTCCATAATGATCTCAATTATATTAGTTACCACCTAAGTACACATTATGATAAAGCAATAAAAATATTGAGTATTGAGTATTCACCCAATGTGTAACTATACACTACCGGTTCCTGATTCTATTGACAAATGGGTCAATGCTGATTTTCTCAAGACGTTCTACTAAAAACTCATATAAAAATACCAGCCTGTTATTGTCCCACCGCAGGGCAAAGGCCTCTTCTCATACAGATAAGGCACGAGCATTGATCACCATGTTTGCTCAATGAAATTACTTTGGCTGAGACAAATGATTAGGCTACATCAAAAACAAGAAATTTTTGTATTTTAATAATATACCATAATACAGGTTGTTTGGCAGAGCGTACGAAAATGGTGGATAGTGGTGATAGTGGTGATAGTGGTGGGGTCATCTGCTACTTACTCAGCCCTAATTTATTTGGCCCTGGCGCCCTGGTTTTTTTTTTTTTTGCTTTCTTCTAGTTTCACCACTTTCTAAACTTTAAACTGTAATTTTTATTAAAAATGGGTAAAGCAGGCATTTTATTTTTAAACTTTAATGTTGGCAGATTCTTATAAAATTATTGGTTTATTCAGATGTTAGCTAGAAAAAAAGTTATGTGTCCTCAAACTTACAGAAAGATAAAGATTAAAAAAAAAAAATGCCCTGTTTTACCCATTTTAATAAAAATTACACTTTAAAGTTTCGAAAGTGGTCAAACTAGAAGAAAGCAACAAAAAAAAAAACCGGGGTGCCAGGGCCAAATAAATTAGGGCTGAGTAAGTAGCAGATGACCCCACCTATCCACCATTTTCATATATTCAACGTTCTGCCAAACACCCTGTGTATACAGGGTGGTAGAAACGTCGACGCGCAAACTGTAACTATAGATCAGTACATGATTCTGAAAACCCCTGCGATTTTTTTTTTCATAGGTTATTTAAACAAAAAAAAATGTTCCGTACATTTTAACCGCGTAGGTATTTATTGCACTTCTCTGTTTTTCGTTTTTTTTTTTGATAACCCATGAATAATTTCTACGCTAGGGAGTCTAGAATCATGAGCTGAATTCATGGTTATATAGTTTGCACATCGATGTCTCTGCCAACCTGTATACGAGTAATAGGTATACCTGTATGCGTCATCAACACATTTAGAATGTCCTTGTTAAACTAGTGCTTAACTTACCTAATCTTAGCTCTTTAAAATAAACAAACATAGTTTTAAGTACTAAAGATTGAACGTTGACATTCTTTACCCACATTAGCTTATTTAATTACTTATTGTTTCGATTGAAGAATCCACGGAAATGATAAATGCTCATGAAACTGAACATCGCATAAAGAATTAAAATTAATCATTATTATATTTAAATAATACACGTTACACGACTGTGGTAAGTGGTATATAACGGCAAATATCGTTCGTCGAGTAAATTATTTAATTTGCGCCGAGTTAATTGTACGCAAGATTAAGTTATGATTTTAAAGATGCTCATTTGCTACAAGTTAGCAATAAGGATTTTATCAATGATTTACAAAAGATATTGCAAAATAAGAGTGTCTTTGCAAAATTCCTGTCTGTTTTTAATTATAGAGACAAAAGATAGAAGTAAAAAAGGTCGTAGCTTGTATTCAAAAGCTTCGTCTCGTGAAAACAAGAGTGACCTTCACAACACATGCACATTTAATTTAATTTAGTGTTTGATGAGTGCAAATTGAAATAAAGGTTTTAAAAGTTACGAACATGCTTTTTTATGATTTTGATCTACCAATCTAATATCTATTAAGTAGCTGTTTACGACGATCTGGAACCTAAGTCAGAATTAATGCCCAGCAAAGCCAAATTGGATATAGATTTAAGACCTTACAATTTGTGTTTCACTATGATAAATAATGATAAATGATAAATGATTTTATTTCTGTAAGTAGGTTTGTACAAACACTTTTACACGTCAATCATATTTTTAAACTAGATGAGGTCGGCGTTTCCTATCTGACTACTCTGAGAACACAATAGACAATTACCATTTGATATTTTTGTCAAGAGGATACAACTAATGAAAAGTTCTAGGCACAGAGCTTATCTATGTAGGATTTAGCATTTGGTAAAGTTAAGCTAATGTTTATTTTGTTCTGTCGATAAAAAATAAGGATCTCCTTAACGCAACTCTTGTCTGATCTGAGACCTATAAATTTTGCGTTAGGTATTGCTATAATAAGAGAATTTGATACCTAATCCACACAATATATACCTAATGCCCACGTTCGAATTTCAGTCCAACACATAAGTCATTAAAAATAAACATTAACTTTAATGCTAAAATCATGACAATCTCAGTCCTTTAAAAAAAAAAATTGATAAGTACGTACCGACTTTAACCTTAACATGTAGTTGCTAAAGAAAGTTCATTATTTTTGTTTCTTTTCAGACAATTTATTTTTCTAGAGAATCTAACGAACACGATTCGCGTAAGAGCTTCGGAGATCAAGGATGCAAGAGAGGAGAAATGTTGAAATTACTCTCTTAACAATCCCTCCATGTAAACAAACCACCAGATTTGCGATCTTATTCTAGTAATTCCCATACAAGAATCCCTTAGGCACCAAGGCATTTAAAAGCCTGAAGGCATAAGGATCCATGATTCGCTAACGGATCACTCCAATAATTTAAAATTATTGAACTCTACCCTTTCCTAGCAATAAATAACGATTGTTTTCCCGCAGATGTCGTCAACAAAGTGGTTAGTATGTGCGCTCGTGGTGGTGTGTGTCAGCGTAAGGCAAGCGACAGCTGCGCCCGCGCCTCAGGAGCAAGAGTACCCGCCTATGCCAGTAAGTTCTATACTTGTATCTAAATCTAGCTGTTGCCTAATTAATCCTCCGTCACAGAAATAGATATCTACTCCGCCTTAAAGACTGTGAAAATCCTCCCGGCTCAATTGTACGTTTCTATCTTCAGTGTTCTGGCTGTGTGTTGTCTGTCACTCAGTCATGGAACTATTTATATACGAAGATTCATGATCAAGAAAAACTTATGGCTAATTAAGTAATGACTTGCAGTGACTTTTCAGTTTATTTCGTGCGTAACAGCAGTTTAATTGAAGTGGCAATGATAGGCTTGTGCGTGGGGTGGGTCATACCGCAATTAAAATGCTTGTGAGGTGCTACATTCCGTTTAACAACAACATCATCAAAACTGCACGATTATGTAAAATGTCAAGTGCTTACTTTATACCTACTACTAAGTAAGAAAAACGAAGTTGAAACAGCCTTCATAGACAAGGTTGCAAGCTTACTATATATAAAAGCTTAACTACCGATAAATGTATGTATGATGCCCAGACTAATGACTGGTTTAAAAACTTTACAGTTTTTTATTTTGATAATATGGGCTTAGATCTTTGGGTACAATTAGAAACATTAAATATTTTATGCCACATATAATTCGGTTTGACGCCTAACTGTTTAGAATATATTAAAATATTCTTTATAAGCAGCATATTATCGGGAATTTCTAACATCTATAACATTTACCTAAGTATTTCAATGGCGCTTTGCAGATTACACCTGTAAATTAACAATGCTCATCTAATAAATTCTTACCAATTCGATACATACAAGGAATACACAAACAAATACTTGTCCGTATGAAGAACAAAATCCATACAGATGTTACAATCTTTAAATTGCTCCACAACTCGATATACATATTATAAATTAAAGTCGCTTTTCGTGTCTGTCTGTGTGGCCGCGTTATTCTTATAAACTACGCAACGGATTATGATGCGATTTTCACCATCATTTAAATAGTTTATTCGGGAAGGTTTATGTGTATAATAATAAATATCGAACTTACATATAATAATAATGAAACGATATTTTGTCGAGTCGTAAAACCGTGCGAAGCAGGGTCGGGTCGCTAATAGGTATTATTATAAGAATGCATCGATAATTGTTATTGAACGAATATGTTACCGCGTAAGGTCTCGTGCCCTTTAAAATGACAACGACAGAACATCTTCACATTTTAATGCTATTTATAGGATTGATGTCCTAGTTGATTCTGAGAATATTTTGTTGATGGATGCTGCGCATTCATATACCGCTAATATAATAATCATGCACTTGTTTATGCCAAGCATGAGCTCCTGAAAATTATCTTGACAGTTATTAACTAGAAGCCATGTGCCCGATGGGTGGTCCCATCGGCAAAAATTATGAACTTCCTTACAAACTTTCAAGCTCTATTTAGCCCCTTTAGGGATTAATTTTCAAAAATCCTTCATTAGAGCTCGCTTCCGTTATATAAGTAACTCTTGTGCGAAATTGCATGCTTCTAGACCCCAGCGGTTTAAGCTCTGTGTTGTCTGTCAGTGAATTTAATATTTTAATACAGTAAATTTCTTAAGCGAGTCAAGACTTTTTGTTTAAAACTTTGCACGAACCAAAAAAGACTATTTGCACCAGTACCCATGATCATGACCGACATAACTTTGTGGCATTTCTCAAGTAACAACAGTCATCAACTACATGTGTGGTTAAACACTTACATTTTATTATCCAACAACACCAATGCAATCAAGGGTAAAACCATAAAACAATGCAATTAGTTTCAAAAGCTACACGGTACGATGCGTGAAAATATTTTAAAATTCACGCACAAATCCGTCATCTTACGCTTAATTAAAATGTGTCATTAAATCATTAAACCACATTATTCCTTACTATAATAGTTGTTTTTATACAACTAAAAGTTGTCTACCTTAACATATAAGCGAGAAGCTACAAGGATGTTCGTACGTTGGCAATAACTTAAACAAAACGTGAATACCTTTGACCTACGGCATTACGACTATGGCAAGTTTAAGTCAGGTAGATGCTAAATTACGACATATTCGAGCTAACAATAAACTCTAACTAATATGAAGGATGCGTCAATGCTGGTATTCGGCAATGCATAATTAGGTGCAGAGGCTGAAGTGACAATGTTTGTTGTGTAATAATTCTGGCTGAATGTTTTGAGAATTTCAATAATAGGCATCTGTTGTAAAAGACTAAATAGCCACTAAGCTGTTATTGCACATTGCATTCGTAAGTTATTGGTTGGTTACTCAATTTACTGAAAATTCTGAGAGCTTTTTTAGACTTGATTGAACCATTCAGAAGTATAACATCCTAAACAGTACCTAGCTATACAGTAATACGGATTATCTTTTCCATGAAAATTCTCTTAATACAGATTCTAACCCAAATAAACTACCTACATGACGGAAATGGGCTGTAATGTACTTGCATGCTTCTTAACCCAGTGGTTTAGGTTGTGCGTTGGGAAAAATATCGTTTTATCACGTTTATTAACACGATTTCGAGGCAATAACTCTTATAAAACAATCCATGTCAAAAGTTCATTAAATATTAACAGGAATTTTCATTACTAAGTATCCTTTGTAAACGCTGAATAATCATGAATAATCTTTAAGTACCTATGTCAAATAATAATGTGATCGATTTATGATTTAATTTAGATTTGTTTAGAATGTTTAATTTTTGTGTCAGCTGCCAAGATTTGATTAAAAAAGTTAATTAGAACTAAAGTTATCCTAAAGTATATAGGATACCCTAGTATGTTCCTACACTCCTATCTAGAACTGCCAAAAGTCGAGATTTTCTTCTTCTTGAATCTCAAATTGAATAAGACAGGTTCTTTATGGAAATTTGTTTACGACGGCATGGCACAGACGACGAACTCTTGCGATCTTTGACATCGACTCATAAAATCCGTGGGTATCTAATCTGCCATCAGTCTATCACTAATTGTGCATAAAATACTATGTGATAAATTCTATGTTTCGAAATTGCATCAACGCCTTTGATTGAGGGGGTATCGCATAAATGGTTAATTGATCGAGTTCTTCTTTCATAAAACTAACTACCTGAAGAGGCTTACAAGAGCTAAAGCGCAGTCACTGTCGGATTGCATAGAAAAGAAAGAGACGCGCGATGACAAAACCCTGGTAATTTATTGCAAAATATAAAGAAATTTAATTCATTTATTAATTAATTTAATAAAAATAAAAATAAAATATATATATAATAAAATTTTGGATTTAATTTATTTACAAAAAATCTATTCATTGGACTAAAAAATTAAAACACTATTACGTTAGTCTGTTACTTGTAGAATAATCTGACAAAAAATCTGAATGTTTGCATGTATATTAGTATGGTTTATAATCGTTAAAATAATTTTTTAGAGGTATCTTCGTGATTTTTTTCTATCATATCAAGTTAATTGTATTATATTTTCAACACACTATCTAACTAGCATATATCCAGAAGAATATCATATATTTTTCTGATTTTGGTTACTGCAGTGGATCATATATTTTTAGGCATTATAAATTTGCGCGTAGGTCATGTAGTCCCCTGAATATTCACATGGCATAAAAAGAATTTACGAAATAAGTCTTACTGTAATTATTTAATGTTTTGATATGCTAAAAAAGTATTCACCGTATTAAATATCCATCTATGACAGCATTAATGTAAAATTCCGATCAGTATTTTCAGTGACTTATGCTCACATGACAAACATTATTCAACTGTATTTTAAGTTTTAGTTTTCTAAAACAACGTCGTTTTTTACTGAGCCTACATTAACGTAATAATTAGATTCCCAAGGACTCCAAATGTAATGATAACGTAAAGATTGAAATAATGATTACGTTCGTTTTTTTCGGTTTGATGTATGCGTGAAACAGTTTTTAATCGTACCATTTTATGTTATTTTTTTGGAGTTTCCTGTGTTTAGTTTTATGTCTGATTGTTTCGGTTAGATTAAATTGTACATCTGTGAGGGTTCACAAATTGATGTTTGGGTTTTGGTCGATGTAATCGTTCTCAATTAACTAATAGTCGTGTCGTGAAGTCTTCATATTGTTAGCTATAGTGGGTAGCAGCGCAAACGAGTTAAGTCACATCAAGTTAAGTCGATGTAAACGCGTCCTTGGTCTTAAATACCGCTATTAAGTTAGAACATGCTCACCCAACCATATTCATATACTATGCCCTTATCCCATCGATATAGTATTGTTCGCCTGCACTGAAGTATACTTGCTAGCACGTCTGTGCATTATCGGACCCATCTTGCCAACGATTATGTTAACGATGTGAACATTTGCAACGCAAACTCTACTAATTGGACGCAATTGCGTTTAACCGTCTTTGTGAGCGTTATACGGCTTATCTCGATTAATTGCAAACACTACACAATAAAAACCTATTTGAATCACGTGCATGTATTTGTACCAAAGAATAATGAAAACGCACACTCAAAATTGTAATTGTATTCTCATAATACGCTAATTTTATAAACGTAATTGTGTGTACTACTAATTTTAATTATTTCACATTTCAAGCACCTTGTCTTTGCATAAGAATGCAGCTTGCAAAACGATTCATGCGATGTCAAGATGGATATGGTGAAATTTTGTTTAGCTTGAATAAGTATTAAATACTTACTTATTTTGTAACATAGTTTATAG
Organism: Griposia aprilina; assembly: GCA_916610205.1. Taxonomy (NCBI): domain Eukaryota; kingdom Metazoa; phylum Arthropoda; class Insecta; order Lepidoptera; family Noctuidae; genus Griposia; species Griposia aprilina. Next base: position 9,584,992 of record OU744294.1, on the reverse strand, counting down.
GGAATCGTTGTGCCGTTCTATTGTGAAAAACACCACGTATGAGTAAGATTACAAAATGTTTAAAGAAAATATAAATATTGAATAGCTTAACGTCATATTTTTCGCATAATAATAGGTTGACACAGTAACATCAATATGATGAAGGTTGCTGTTATTATACCAATTAGTGATACGAAAAGTATTAGCTGTTAGGCGTTATTTAATATTATTGCCATGAAACATTGCAAAATCTTCTAGGTAATAATTATTTAATAACAAAATTGTCGATCGTAAAACGTGAGCTTAAGATCTACGAAATGCTGAAAATGGTATGAGTTTCAATTATTTTCATAATATTAGAAAAAATCGACCGGCACGCCTGTATTCTTGAAAGGCCTGTCAGAAAGCACAAAGTCAAAAGCACTCATGAAAGGCATTTTTTTTTTTTGTTTATTAATCAAAACGACAAAGTTTATAGCATATTTTTAAATTATAAACATACCACACAAACCATCGCGGGTTTAACAGTGGTATGGCCAGACACGGCAACTCGGTGCCACTACATATTACATCATTCAATTAGTACATCGATATTTTTCCTAGATCGCAATGCAATCTAGAAAGTATTTTTTTAATACCTTTGAGCAATTCTTAAGCACATACATAATCTTACCGAAAACAGTACCTAGATAATAATGTAAGTCGTCAATGAACAAACTTAAAGGGTGAATTGGTGGGCATTACGTTAAAGAGTTTTCCACAATACAGCTTTGTTAGAAAGCCATCTAATCAATGGCCGATATTCCTACATAAGTGTAAATATTACATTATACCTAATTAAGTAAGAATATGTACTACAAAACTAAAGCTCTATCAGATTGTTGTACATAATGCGCATCTCCGACTGTCAGTCTGTCTACAAAAATTTTAGAGAAATGCATAGTAGTTATCTTTTGCATCAAAACATGATTCCTTACATAAACTGCATGAATTTTACTTTCTAGAAATGTTTGTACCAATTCTTTTAATTAAGTTTCTTGCCTTTTGCTGTTGTATTTTTGTTGTGTTACCTACTCCTACCTATTACATAAATTGCTATCACTTTGACAGAAAGCCACATGCTATGCTTCTTGGATTTCAGAACTTCGAATTTCAGAAGTAGATGCAATCATACAAAGCTCGTTAATGCATAATAAAACAGGCTCTAACGAAACATCTATTAAACAATAGTTCAACAATTTCAGTGGACTTCGGAATTTTGAAATTGTGAATGCGTAGAATGGGCCTAGCTAGACTAGGCTAGGCCCACTTTTTCTATTCACAATATCTTGCTAGAGAGTGATGTAGCCTGGTCTAGCTAGGGTAGGGAAGCTGGAACCAATAAATTCACGAATACTTCAGTATGTTACATACTAACACTTTCTTTCATCCACAGTATGAATACAAATACGACGTGGAAGACCAAGAGAAAGCTCTCTACTTCGGAGCTAACGAAGCAGGAGACGCTCAAGGCAAGGTCATCGGAGGATACCGCGTGCTTCTCCCCGACGGTCGTCTCATGACAGTCGAGTATAGCGTGGAAGGAGAAAGCGGCTTTGTTCCCAAAATCACCTTCGAAGATAACGCAAGCCCTTTCGGCAAAGGAAAGTAGACCATACAATGATGCTCACAAGACTGGTTTCGCGATGAATTGATTAATAGTTCAAATACTAACCCTTTGATTTCTGAATTTCATGCATCCTAACATCTAACTATTTTATTTTGTCATTTTTGTTCGGTTCGACAGCTGTAGATTTGATCCTTTATTGATTCGGAAAAAGGCCAAAATATACTTATTTTTTTCATTCCTCTCTCTATAAATTTGCAATTTGTAAAACATGAAATTCAGCAGTCGAACACTGAAGAAAATTACTTTAGTTTTCATTACATTGTAAATGTGAATATCTTATATCAGGGATCTTTAAATAGTTATGAAATTAAGGATAAATTAGTAGTATTTATGGAAGAAGAATTTATTTGGAACATCTCGAGAAAAGTTTTGGTCACTGAAGGAAAACTCCAGTTACTTTTTTCTATGAAATAACTCTTCATATTTTGTATTTTTTTTGTAAGTGTACTCTATATTAATTAATCTAGATATAGTCAAAACTCATTCGCCAATAAGGTTATGTACAGTCAGCGATCTCTGCGATAATTGGTGTACCGCACATATCAAGTTACCGATACTGTGATCAATTAGAACGATTTTAATATAGGCCATGTTCGACATTTAACGTAATAAAATTGTAACATAGATTATTATTTTGTACGTGTATCGATTAGTACTTAAATGCATGTAGATTTTGATAACTAATAATTTTGATAAATATTTTTGTATTGAAATATTTAATGCTGTTTTATTGACATAACTATTAGAAAACATACGCTTCGTCAACGTTTTTCACACCGACATCCCGTAATTAGTAATCCTCATTAGTAAAAGCTTTACCGTAGGTTCGCCTCCTATTACATTGGATCTATACATAACTGGCTAAATGTGGGTGTACCTACACTTATGCCTAATCCTCCTGTGAAAAAAAGGCGTAATGTTTGCACGTTTGTTGCTAACCCATATTTGAAAATATTACAAAATTAATAGATTAGGTATACAATTGGTAGTATCATTAACTTGGTACCCGACTTGACTCAACCAGAAATCATCGTAAAACATTATGTAAGTACACAAAATAATTTGAATTCAACTGAACATGAGTAACAATTTTTTAACAAGGATGCGGCAGTGTCTTGTCTCTGAAGTATTGTATAATATAACATGATAATATTATACTAGTCTGACCTTGTCGGTGACGCGTGTCATATGACCGCGGTTTCTGTGTCTACCACAAGGGTCCTGGTATTAAATATGTAATGTTATCAATTCCTGCGTCTATTATTAGCGGAGCAGCTATGCGGTAATGACTTGAATAAGCCGTACACATTACATCTCATTCATAAGTTTGGTTAAAGCAAGGTTTTATCTGTTTTCATCTGCCTTAAAAATTTAGGTTACACCGTTACAAGGGTATACTGCTCAACAGTTGAGGATTATCCTGTTTGTCTGGGTAGTGCCCCCGACCCTACCATTCGGGTGGAGAGAGCTGAATATGGTACTTTCTGATTACCAAATAGTAGCCATTTTACATACTATAAAACTGTCTGGAAACACAGTATAGACCTCAACCAAGAAACGTGGTACGTATCCAGTTATCCTACCTTTTTTGTTTTTTTTTGTTTTCGGGGGGAAACCTTCAAAAGGCACCCGACCTCTGGGGAGTGTGGGATTTTTACCTCACTAAAACCACCCCGGTGATCATCATCAGCACATAGGGGGGGGTCCCGGTTCCTCATAAAAGACCAATTCCGGAACCCCTCCTGTGCAATGCCTGTAAGGCACATCCCTGGGTTATTATAGTGATTATTATTATATATAGTTATCCTACCTACCCTCCCGATTTCCCACTTAGCCCGTTTATACCCTCCCAGACATCTAAACAAGTAGTAATTTGGAGGAAACTGAACTTGCTTCCCACTTTGTCATAAAGACAAAAAAATTGGTAGTATCTACATAGATTCTTCCCGAAAACTTTATTAGTTATTGTCCTGCTCTACGGATCAATACTGGCGATGCCTTGAGAATTTATATCTGAGACCAAGGATGTAATAATTGTAACATAAAAAGGAATACTAAAATAGACTGACCTTGTCAACGAGGCGCGTCATGATGACCGCGGTGGCTTCAGTGTCGAACTGCGGTCGGCCGGCGCGCCCCACCATCTGTAGCACTGTGCTTATACTGTACTCCTGTGTGATGAATGTGATGATACAAATAAGCACATTATACAGGGCGGCAGGAACAACGACGCGCAAAATGAAACCATGAATTCAGCATAGCGTGGAAATTTAAAGACGGTTATCAAAAAAAACAACTGTTCCATAGAATAAAAACTTTTTTACAAAAAAAGCAACCGACTTCCAAAAAAAAACACGAAAAGAATATTTTTTGTAAAAAAGTTTTTATTTTTCACTTTTTAGTTGCGGTACCTACCCCACACAAATTCGTATTCCACTACATGGTGTGTAAATAACAGTGACAGGAAATTATTAACACATCATCCATATAAACTAAGTGGAAAAAATATGCAGTATTAAGGATAACTCAAAAACTGCTGGTCAGACCTTGATCAAATATAAATGGGACCACATGTGAAGCACCACTCATCAAATAAAAAGTTCTGAGCTAACACACATAAAAAAAAAAAAAAAAAAACATACAGACGAATTGAGAACCTCCTCCCGTTTGTGAAGTTGGTAAAAATGTAATACCGACGCGGTCAAAAATTTCAACGTAGGGAGTTTCAGAATCCAATACTGAATCCATGTTAACAGGTTGCGCGTCAATGTTCCTGTCACCCTTTATTATGTGGAATATTAGGTAGATACAGAAAATTATTAGAAACGTCGGGAGTCAAGTGGTTCCAGGTAGAAAACAACCAACAAGTTACTTAGCAGATCTTAGTGCACTGCTGACAAATGGACCTCTCGTAAGCTGCCCCATAGAACCCGGTTTCGGTGCTGATATGAATGAATGATGTCGGTTATGGCGATTGATAACTAATCATTCATATCAGAGACGTTAATGCCAATTCTCGAGTTATAATTTACAGTTGCTATTTCTGCCAATTATTACGGTTTGGTGGTAAGGCTGCTGGCGAAATTAGGTTCACATGAAACTTTTCACCTCTTTTCGCCATTGAATGATGGGTACAACGCATCAGATATGGAAAATCTAGGTAAAGGAAGAAAACTAAAGAAATTGTATCAAGAATATAAATATAATATAGTTACTTGATAAGCGCCCTTGACGTATTGCTGCGTATTTTTGACGATCACTAAATGGGCAGGCAAATTGACGCCCATTGCTGAAACCATCAATACTTCAGATTTAACAGGTTGCTACTTACACATCACATGACATTCTAAATTCAAATCGAGGTATGGTTAACAACGATATTCGATTCACAAGATTACTTTTACAAATCATCTAAAATTTCTCTTAAAACAAAACAAAGGTTTTAAACATTTCATGAAATTAATAAAGTTTTCGATTTTGTAAAATTATTGTGTTCAATAATGTTAAATTAAAAAACTGAAATTTTAATCGTTGCTGTTGGCACCTGTACCTATAGAATTAAGAAAATCACCTATCAGAGTCTTAAAACGGAAAAAAACTGGTATTTCAAATTACTAGCAGTTTGCACTAACAAAAGACATCAACGATCAAAACTTATCTACCGCTTACCCAATGTTGTGGTGGTGATCAATATTGGCAAGTCTCTGTTTCTGAACGCGAACTCCATATTTTGCCTCTCTTCGTACAACAAGCCGGCATGATGGCATCCTACACCACTCATTACTAATGCCTACAGAAAACAGGGAACAGAGTTTAACTTGATAATGCATATAAGCATAATCAGCCGATAATGTTCCCACTGCTGGGCCACAAGCCTCCTCTTTGGCTGATGCCACAATCATGTTTTCGAATTTTTGGTTCAGGATGTTTCCCTGAAGATGTTTCCCTTCACCGTTTTGAGAGCAGTGGTAATGAAATAATTTACACAAAGTAAATTAAGTTGGGTTCGAAGCCAGAACCAACAACTCGTAAGTCGCTGCCATTACCACTGGCCCAGCACTGGTCATCACTTGATAATGAAAGAAAACTAATTTGAGTGCTAAAAAATGGCTTCCTCCTAAAATGCGAAATTGTACGTGCCAGTTAAACGGGACAAATGAGTTATTTTTTGGTTTAATAGCCATCCCGTCCTAAAAAATCGACATTAAAACTTCAAAGTTGGGTATATCACCTTGATCTCTCTGCTGTGAGCAATCTAACACGGCCATAACCGTTATACATATTACCTACAACACTGTATGTATTTGAGCATCAAGATATTTAGATTTTTGATTTCTTAGATTTTTGTTTCCTCACCTGTTAAACGTAACAGGCGGAATGATATGTTACGCGGACGGAGAGCCAAAACAGCCCTAATGTGAAAAAGCATATTCTGCATAGCTCCGCAAGTTTATAAAAAAAATCCAAAATCAATCAAACAGTTAAATTTAAATGGATTTAAAAATAAACTTAAAGACTTGCTATGTAATATATGTTATTACAATTTAAACGACTATTTGAATGATACGTAGACATCTTACTCTTTGATACTCTTACATTTTGTGACACTTTAATAAAATAAAATAAAAATAAAATCCATTTATTTCAGGTTATCCCATATTATCATCAAATCATAAATACAATGTCAAATGAAAATAAAAATTTAAAATAATATTTTTTTTTTTAAATTAATCGGAAATTAATAATATAAAATACAAATAAAATTAAAAGTTTAGGGCAAATATTTTGATAAAAATAATAACATTACATTAATAAAACAGCAAATCTCACGTCAGTCATTAACATGCCCTGGCTATATGCCTACTGCAACTTTTCCTAATATAAGGGCAGTCCAATCGTCCAGCAATCATCTCTAGGACAGCATTGGAGCTGACCCGCACCCTGCGCACCAAGGATGCGCACCGCTTGCGCATGGTGGTGTGAAAACAGTCGGTGCACGCTTCCGCAAACATGCCCGAGGCACTGCAGAAACGGGGCAGCCCCAATACCGCCCTGAACGCGTTGTTGTACTGGACGCGGAGGGCACTGTAACTCGCCTGTGTATAGCTAGCCCACAGGCTACACGTGTATAAAGAAGTGCAGTATGCTTTAAAAAGTGTGATCTTAACTTGATTAGAACAGCGTGCAAACCTGCGTGCCAACATATTCGCTCTTATTGACAAAGCCCTCCGCTCCCTTTCGATGTCAGCATGATCCCTGAGGTCATCCTTTTCCTTTGGACTTTGACATCCTAAATAAATTTTGTGTTTATGATTTTATTTTTAACCGACGTGCCTCAAATTGTAATTTTAATTCGTAATAGGCAATCAATAGTATTAATACTAACCTAATAATCTCTGTCCTATATTAAATGTATGTTCCTAATATTTGCACGCCATACTTGGCAGAATGTGATGATACCACTGACTAATCATAAGACCATAATAATGTACGGTACCATATTCTGATAAATAAATGATTATAATTACGATTATGATCGAAGTTCTCATAAACCGATAAAGCTATGCACTTATGAAAGTTTTACCTAGTTACCTAGTTTTACCCAACTATGCTAGAGTAGGCTTCCAGTCTAACCAGATGCAGCTGAATACCAGTATTTTACATGGAGCGACTGCCTATCGGACCTCCGCAATCCATTTATAGGGTAACACGATACCCAATAGTCATTAAAACGCCCCAATAGGGTATTTTACTCTATATGAGATAAAATCTAAAAATATATTATTGAGATAGCTTATGCAAAAAGCAGTCAGAAAACGTTAGTTTTAGTTCATAAAATAGCAAACTAAATTTTAAAATTCAATTCAAAGGTTTCAGCTTTTTTTATCTGTTTCATAACACCATTAAATATTAAATACTAGTAGTCGCCATGTTATTACGTCATACGGCTATGTAAACTTAGAAGTGTCAACTGTCAACTATCAGCGTATTAACTATTGTTTACACAGCCAACTGACGTCTTGACCAAAGAGCAATATGGCGTCCACTGCATTCAGCGTTTTCGTCAAATTGCGCGCGAAATTTGAAAATGCAAAATTTAAATTTATTTTTGTGGTACTTAACGATTGATAGAATTTTTTTTAGTGGTTCATTAGCACTATAGAATCTAATTGAGACACTTTTTAAAAATGGGCGTAATACCCTATTAATACAAAATTAAAATCTTTAATCAACTCACCTGCAATTTCTTATTCTTAATAGAAGAAGCTATGGCAGTTAACTTCGCCTTTTGTTCCGCATTGAAGCTAATTGTCAGCTCCCGAGACAAAGTCTCTGCCGTCAACACAACGCTCTTACGGGTGTTGCAGAATATCTAAGGAGAAATGTACTGAACTAATTATGACAAAATGTACTGCTGAATTAAATAAATTACCTTTGTGTTGAAATTACATTAAGTTTGTTGGATAATTAGGTGGGTCATTATGTTTTGATGTGTGGCCATCGTTGCTACTTCAATTTTAAGTCTGCAAATTATTCTTAGTCCTAGTAGTATAGTCTGAATGCATATAGGAATAATTTGTACATAATAAGACAATTCTTACATGCATAGAAAAGACTTACCTACATAAATCAACCGCAGATAATATGCTATCTTTTGGAAATGCGTAAGTTGTTTAATCACACAAATCTAAATACTTTGTGTTAGCAACATTGACAACACGACCATGTTGCGTAGTTGATAAGTAGGATTAGGGGTGGGGTCCTTGTCGAGCTAGGTGCCGTCGTGAGCCGGTTCCACCCTCGCCCGGTGGTGTTGCTCGGGGATCTAAACGCCAAGTCTGTGGCGTGGGGATCCCCGATCACCGATCCCAGGGGTGAAGTGTTGGAAGAGTGGGCGGTCGAGACCGGCCTGACCATCCTGAATCAGGGCTCAGTGTACACGTGCGTGCGGCAGCGGGGCGGGTCCATAGTGGACGTCTCGTTCGCTAGCTCCGCTGTTGTGGGCCGTGTACACGACTGGCGAGTTGCCGTAGAAGTGGAGACGCTATCGGACCATCGATATATTCGATTCGACGTCTCCACCCAGACTACGGGCGGCAGCCATCCATCGGCCCCGCAAACGGAGGGTCCTCGCTGGTCGCTTAAGCGAATTGACAGGGAACTTCTCGAGGAGGCCGCAATAATCCAGGCCTGGGTCCGGGAGTCACAGACGACCGAACCCATCGACGTCGAAGCGGAGGCGCAGTGGTTCCGCGGGGCAATGACGCAAATTTGCGATGCGTCCATGCCCCGTATCCGCACACAGCCCACAAGGCGCCAGCTGTACTGGTGGTCCGCCAACATCGCGCAATTGCGCGTGACGTGCGTGGAGGTTAGGCGCCAGTACACCAGATACCGGAGGAGACGTCGACGGGTTCCGGAAGAAGAAGCCGCGCTGTATGAGGTGTACCGCGCGGCTAAGGAGACTCTGTGGCTGGCCATCGGCGAGTCAAAGACTCGAGCCAGGGAGGAGATGTTGGCGACCCTAGACGGAGATCCGTGGGGGCGCCCTTATCGTGCGGTCCGAGGCAAACTTCGTGCCTGGGCACCCCCACTCACTGAGAGTCTGCAGCCTCAGCTGCTGGATGAAGTGGTCGCCACCCTCTTCCCTGCTAGAGAAGAGCATATACCGCCGCCGATGGCTATGCCCACAGCCGCAGAGTTGGATGATGAGGGAGTCGTTAGCGTCCCTGAGGTGACACAGCCGGAGATGAGGACAGCCATAACACGGCTCCGGGCCAAAACTGTTGCCCCGGGGCCCGATGGAGTTCCTGGCCGAGCGCTCGTCCTCGCTCTGGAAGAGCTAGAGCCCCAGCTGAAAGCACTCTACACAGCTTGCCTTGAGCAGGGCCGGTTCCCTACCCAGTGGAAAACAGGTCGACTGGTCCTGCTCAGGAAGGCCGGGCGCCCAGCGGACTCGCCGTCCGCATACCGGCCCATAGTACTGCTGGACGAGGTGGGCAAGCTTTTTGAGCGGATAATTGCAGCCCGCCTCGTCGGCCACTTGTACAGAGAGGGGCCGGATCTGGATGACAGTCAGTTCGGGTTTCGAAATGGGCGCTCCACTGTAGACGCCATTATGCGGGTTAGAGTCCTGGCGGAGGAAGCGGTGTCCCGGGGCGGGGTGATGTTGGCGGTATCCTTGGACATCTCCAACGCGTTCAACACCCTGCCCTGGAGCTGTATTCGGGAGGCACTGTGCTACCATAGGGTGCCCCCGTACCTCCGCCACATCGTTGGGGCTTATTTGGCTGAAAGGTGTGTCACCTATAGGGGACGCGACGGCGTGGGCCGGCGCGACATGTCGTGCGGTGTTCCACAGGGCTCGGTCCTGGGACCGCTCCTGTGGAACATCGGGTACGACTGGGTGCTGAGGGGCGAGCGCCAACCGGGAGTGGACCTGACGTGTTACGCGGATGACACGCTGGTCACGGCCCGGGGGAGCTCGCACAGGGAGGCAGCGTTGCTGGCGACGGCTGCGGTTGCGCGGGTAGTGGGCCGCATACGGCGCCTGGGCCTGGAGGTGGCCCTCAACAAGTCGGAGGCTGTGGTTTTTCACGGCCCTCGGCGGGCGCCAGCGCCGGGATCACACATCGTGGTCGGGGGGGCACAAATTGCTGTCGAGTCTACCATGAAGTACCTAGGACTGGTGCTCGACAGCCGGTGGGACTTCGGCCCCCACTTTCAGCGACTGGCGCCCAAGTTGATGGGCGCGGCGGGCGCGCTCGCAACGCTGCTTCCCAATCTGGGGGGCCCGAGCACCGCCTGTAGGAGGTTATACCTCGGGGTCGTGCGATCCATGGCCCTGTACGGGGCCCCGGTGTGGGCCTCTGACCTGACGGCCGGCAGCATCGCAGTGCTGCGAAAACCACAGAGGGCGACGGCCGTCAGGGCTATCAGGGGGTATCGCACGATCTCCTACGAGGCGGCTTGTGCACTAGCCGGATCTCCGCCTTGGGACCTAGAGGCGAGAGCCCTCGCGTCTCTGTACCGGTGGCGCGAGGAGGTGCGGTCGCGGGCTGGTGGACCGATGCAGCGAGAGATCGAGCTGCGTCGGTCGCAGCTCCGCGAGGTCCTGGTGACGGAGTGGCGGGACAGGCTCTCACGCCCTACCGCCGGTCTCGTCACCATCGAGGCGGTCCGGCCGGTGCTCAACGAATGGCTCGGGAGGAGGCACGGCTCCCTGTCGTTTAGGGTGACTCAGGTGCTCTCGGGGCATGGTTGCTTTGGGAAGTACCTGAGTCGCATAAACAGGGAGCCGGACGCTCGGTGTCATCACTGCGTCAACTGTCCGGAGGACACGGCGTGGCATACGCTGGCAGAGTGTGCCGCATGGGAGGAACCGCGCCGTGCCCTCGTGTCAGTAGTTGGAGCCGACTTGTCACTTCCGGCCGTCGCTTGTTCGATGGTCGGGAGCGGCGAGTCGTGGGATGCGGTGATCTCCTTCTGTGAAACCGTCATTTCACAGAAGGAGGCTGCGGAAAGGTTGAGAGAGGTCGAGGCCACTCTCCCGATCCGCAGCAGACGTACCGGGCGTCGGCGGAGGGCGGACAACGCCCTCTTCCAGCCCCCATAAACGGGTCCAGAGGGACGGCGGACCTGGGGATGTCCGCCGCCCCTCATATAACAGGACCCGAGGCGGCGGCGCGTAGTGTTCCACGCGCGCCCCTATTCGACGTCGCGGGGGGAGTTTTACACCTCACTCCCCCCGCGGACTTGAGGAGGCCCGCAGAGGCGGGCCGGCACTAGCCGGGGATCGTGGAAGGCGCACAAGTTCCCATGATCCCCGGTGCAAGTGTGGGAAGGGAACACCGGGGTGGTTTTTAGTCAGTAAGAGTCTGACAGACCCCTCCGCCCCCCAGGACGGAGGACATCCATGAGGATTTTCCACCCCGGAACAAAAAAAAAAAAAAAGGGGTGCGGTCGATGCGAAGCCTTGACAAAAAATCGTTAAAGTTCAAAATACAGAAGCTGGCGAAAGTAGACCTTTAATTAACACTAATAACCCTAACAGTGAACGAAAGTCTGCTCCAAGAATGTATGATGTATGCAACTGACAAAATATCAGCAATTTCTTGAAAGTATACTTTTATATAGGTACCAAGGCAATTTATGCGAATTTACCAGTGTGGGTTTCCCGGAATGATACTTCTGTATGATCGGCCATAGTTTGTAGTTGAGGATGATGTCGAACTTGAATATGCTGGTGCCTTCTGAACATGGATACCCTTCCACAATGCGCTTCAGTTTTACTGGGCGACATTCATCACCAAACCTATGAAAAGGCGATTGGGTTACGGTGACACGTAAAATAGAAGGCTACCGGCTTAAGAGTCTTCAGTTTTACATTAGCAATGCTTAACCCCCTAAAAACAGAGTCTATCTACAAGTTTTTTTTTAACAGTTTCATCATTCCTGTAAGTAGTCAGAAAATAAAAGAATCTGATCAGTAAGCAAATTTTTAAGCGCAATAGGAAAGTCCTTTGTAGCCATGGAAGCACTGATTTGAAATAGCAAAATCACTAAAGTGCAAATTATACATTGGCTCCCGAGTAGTTACTACGCTCGGTCGTGTTTGATATGCCCCTTTCCTTAGTAAAAATGGTTACCAATTAGAACATAAAATTTGAAAAACTAGAACTGAAAGCGACATTAGGAAAGATTCTACACTTACTTATAAAACACAGCTGGTTTATCATTAGTTCCAAGCCAGTTAGCAACATCTTCCGGGTTGCTGACAGTTGCTGAAACAGCGACGAACCTAATCCTTGGGGCCGATTTATTGGAAACTGTTTGACCTTGAATTTCTTTCTGCAGTTGTTCAATGCGGTGGACTGATTGGGCTGAATTCTGAGAAACAGTTCTAGGTATTATTAGAACTTCATGGACAAAGCTTAAATCGAGAAGCACAGTGCCAGTCGATATGGCGACGCTTGGGGAGGCCTATGTCCAACATTGGACGTCTTTCGGCTGAAATGATGATGATTATACAGCTTTGTAGCACGAACTCCAATGAATAACTTCCAATCCAATTATGAAATACACGACTTCATTTCGCACGGTAGATTGAAGTTCAAAGAAGTGTTTAACTCTTTGATTCCCGCGGTCGCGATATCAAGCAATCCACAATAGATAATCATTGTGTAACATTAAGCGGGATTCATTAAATTACAAAAATACAGATGGAAGCACTAGTTCGGAAATTCGGAAATAATGCCGTGTGTTGATGGATAATAACAAATAATTATTGAGAGAACGTATCCTAATTGGACATGGAATCTGAAAATAAGAACTGCATTCATGGAAGAAACCAAAGAAGTAAGGAGACAAAAAAAACGCACACATTAAATTCCTTACTTCAATAGTCTTCATCCTGCTAACAACGGCTTCGAGCACGGGTCCCCTAGTCTCATCGTTCAGTATGTGCACCTCATCGATCAGGAACAACTTGATGACCTCCACCAGACCGCGGTGGTCGCGCCATCGACGAGTTAACATGTCCCATTTCTCTGGGGTTGTTATTATTATTCTGGAGAAGCAATGTTTGGTAAGAGTTAAGTTTAGTTAAGTAAGGATTTTTGTGTATAGTTAAATGATAAATGATTTTTATTTCTGTAAATTGGTTCAAAGAAACACTTGCGCCGCGGCACGGCAGGGGATCCTTCGTCATCACTACATGCGCAAGCGCACTGTAAGGACAACGACACCACGGTATCCTTAGGCATGCCGCGACGCCCTTAGGAATACCTACGGGCATCATTGCAAATTTAATTTTGTTGTCTTATTATTAAGTTATATTCCTATTCGTCGTTTATAAAAAAAACCCCTTGCCGTGCCGTGCCGCCAGTAGGCGCAGGCCCTTACACGTCAAAAATAAATTATGTTTATAACTAGATGAGTTCTGTGTTTCCTATCCGACTACTCTGAGAAGAAAGACTGAAACAAACTCAGAGACCACAATAGTCAGTTAGGTAATTAAGTACAAGTTGTTATAATTTTTCTTAATAAATTCGGTAGTCTAGTTTAATTTTAATAGAAAAATAAAAACGGCATAACCGGAAACACAGACGAACGAAGCAAGTTAATAAAAAGCTTGTAAAAAAAGTTTCTAGTTTGGGAAGAGTTCGCTCAGGGGAGTTCAACTAGTGTACACTCCATTTGAAATAAGATTAGAAATTTAAATAAACCTTTATTACAGTCAGTTCAACCGATTTTGACATCTATTGCGTTAGTTGCATGACAAATGGCAGCTGGAACAAATAGTTGGTATTGTAACCACGTTGTTGCTTGCTAAAGCCATCCTTATGCCTACGGAATAGAAGTCAAAATCGGTTGAATAAACTGTAAAAAAGGTTTATTAAAATTTCTAATCTTATTTCAAATTGAATATAGATGCCTACGTATTTGCGCCGAGCAATACCGTGTGGCGTGAACACTATACATGCCAGTAATTTTGTACCTACATGTGATGTTTGAAGTTCGGGAGTTCGGCAACGCCTTGGCGTCGGTTGGCTTTGGAGTTGGCGGTTAGAAGTAGACATAACGGGTGTAAAAAGACACTTAAAGAAGCGGAGAATGAATCACTTGTACTTCTTTTAATCATTTTTTTTGTACTGGACCTTACCTGGGAACCTTCTGGTTACAGAGATATTGAAGGTCAAATTTCCAACTTTTACTGACGTTTTTTTTACGAAAACAAGTTTATAATGATAAAAACTTACTAGCTGTTGCCCACAACTTCGTCTGCGATGAAGAATGTAAAGTAGCCTTTGTCCTTACCCAGGTCATGGTCTATCTGTGTGCCAAATTTCATGAAAATCCGTTCAGCCGTAGCCGTTTTGGCGTGAAAGCGTAACAAACAAACAAACTCACTGTTGCATTTATAATATTATAGTTCGCATAACACAACTTTAAATACCCCCACGACCCCTGTACAGTTGCATGCACTTAAGATAACAATGTTTTGCGTGCATTACGTTGCCCACTACTTTATACAGCGCTTCTACACACCAAAAAAATTCGTTTCCCAGCAATTATTTTTGTGCTATTTTACTTAGTTTGATGTATAGAATGCGTAGATAAGGGCTATGTGATAGGTCTTTTTACACCCTGTATATACATCAACATACACTATAAGTAATCGTAAGTTGTTGTAGCAAAGGATGCTATTGGCGCCGATTCTCTTGTCACAAATGTCTCTAAACTGTCTAGTTACACACTGTCTTGTCTGTCTGTCTGACAGGAATAAACTAAATTTTGGTGATTTTTATTCTTAAAAATCACCAAAATTTATTGTGTAGTATTATGTTTATTCCTGTCAAACAACGATTTCCCTTTCTGACATAAACTAAAGTGACACAACTTTAGTATGACAGCACTTAAGATGGCACTTAGTTATTAATTTAGTGAAAATAGCAATTTTCCTATTCTGAATTAGAAGTGTTTCACCATAAATTCTGATTGGCTAACTATTTTTAATCGCGATTAAAAAGTGGTAAAATAAAAGTAGTTGTCATGAACTAAAATTCACACCAACATCAATTCTTCGACTTCAGTTGGAAAAACAAACGTATCTGATTTTTTCTTTTATTTTGCTTATATCTCGAAAATGGTGTCCTATCGCAAAAATAATGAAAATTTCGACCCCCATTATGAAATCCATAAACCCCTAAAACTCAACATGTAGGTAGTTAATACTTTTTATATTTTCCATACAAAAAGTGAAAAATTCCATATAAAACACGTCGATGATGCCCCCCTACGCGCCTTCGGATCTAAAAACTATTCACGGGGTAGGGCTAACAAGTACGACGTGGAGTCGCGATTGTCAAATTCGATTTAAGTTGTGTCAAAATTATTATTTTTGAGTTTTTTTTTACAGAATAGCTTTATGATTATCATGGCCCAAAGTAAGGACATTTAGTAATAGTTTAGTTCGGTGTACAAGAGAATCGGCACTACTGGTACTCCTTTGGCGCAATCCTTAAGACACCCACGGAGGGCGGCCGGCTGTTTTTTTTTCTTAATTATATGTAGGTGTTACCACGAAGTTACAATTGCTACTTATTTTAACTTCGGAATTAACTTACTTGTATGGCTTTAACTGCGTGAAGTCAACATCGGTGTCTCCCGTAACTTCGATACACAGCAAACCAAGTCTTGTGAACTTTGAGTACCATTCTGTCAATCTTTCTGTACATAACGCTTTTACAGGAGCCACTATAAGTTAAAACGTTATAATATTTAGACTTCAATAATAAACAACATAACTTAAAAGGCAGAGATATATGTTCAGCAGTCATGATTTACATACGCTCCATGTGAATGAGGATGAGCCTATTGCCAGTAACAGGACACAAATACAGATTCCAGGTGTCCGTTAAGGGCCAGGGGCCCTACTCTGTAAGTCCGTCAACGAAGATACGTGTCCGTCCAAAAGAAGTTTGAATCTTTGGAGTGAACCCTACACTCGATTAATTAACTTTTTCGGACAGGTAAAAACACTACGGGAGTATGGACAGCTGTCACATCGTGCTGTCATCCAGTCTTAGGTCGGGCCCCTAACTAATCTAATGTCCGTATGTGATAAGGAATAGGAAACGCCCCTAACGTCGGCCGGAACTGCGGATTTCGTGCTTAGAGAAGACCCCTAGGCCCGGGTCGACGCGGACGGCGCGTTGTGTTCCACGCGCGCCTCAAAGAGATGTCAGCACACACTGACGGGGTCCGTCGCGGGTTTGTCCGAAAGGATTACCGTGGCCCGGGCACACAGGCAACCTTCGATCAACAATAGGTATTGTTGATCAAAGCAGGCAACTGAAGGAACACGGGTGGGTTTTAGTCAGTAAAAGTCTGACATGCCCTTCCGCTCCGCCCAGAGCGGGAGAAGTTATTTGATGATTTCCCAACCAAAAAAAGAAAGCCTAGATAATTTCC
Source organism: Griposia aprilina (assembly GCA_916610205.1). Lineage (NCBI taxonomy): Eukaryota > Metazoa > Arthropoda > Insecta > Lepidoptera > Noctuidae > Griposia > Griposia aprilina. Next base: position 9,568,368 of record OU744294.1, on the reverse strand, counting down.
TAATATTAAAACCCATAGGTAACACTTCGATCCGGGCATCGATTTAAGAATGACCCAACAGTGGTAAATACGTCTTGATAAACGAGGCAGATTTCAGTAGGTAATATTTTTTTTTATTCGGTCAAGTTGTTTTCCAGACGCCTGTGTTTAAGACACGAGCATTCGACTTCTAGATATTGTTTTGCTTGTAAGTGTAACATTTTATTGATTCTCATCCTTTTTGTATGTATAGTATCGTTTATGGTAGGCCAGCTTCAGTAGTTTACGTGAACGTCTACTGTCTTACCATACCTAATATTATAATATAAATACTTATCAATTAATAGTAATTATTGTCCTAGTCGCCAAGGACTATGCGAGCGATTTTTGGGGTACAGCAAATATAAAAAATAAATGGCAGTGATGAGCATACTTTTAAAGTGCTCAGATACATTATAATTCAAAATCTAATGATACCTACATTACAAAGAAATAATTTTCAAAATGGATTCACAATTGATGAAAAAATCGATGAAGATACATAAATTTAAAAAAATACATACAGACGTGTATCGAACCTCCACCTTTTTCATATTCGGTTAAAAATAACCATCCACTTATGATACTGACTGTATGCAATCATACATAAAATAACCTTTTCCCTTCTAGGAGATAAGGTCAATAAAGTCTGCAATCATCACAATTAAAATACCTACTACAAAAATAATAACAAATATAAATAAGCTACGGATTTACCATATTTACATTTATCGGTAATAGCTGATATGAAACATTTAATGTAATATTTCCTGTTATGTATTATAACCTACATTTACTATATGATTACCATAATTAAAAATAGAGTGTACCTAAATAGTAACAACTTAAACCTGTAGTCCGGCCGTCGAGAGAATGCGTTCTTGACACTTGTCAGTTTTAGCAAACGAAGTGTTTTGCGAATTTGATCTTTATTAGTTACTAGAATTGTCGCACTGACAGGTGTCAGGGCACCTCACGGAACAGAAAAAACAGGGGATCTACTCTCAAAGTCCGTCAATTAAGATACGGCCCCGTCCGGAAGTAGTTCGATACCTAGAAGTGAACCCTACTCCCGACTAATTTAACTTTTTGGGGAGGGCAAAAACACGTCGGAAGTAAGGACAACTGTCAAATCGAAGAGTCATTCAGTTTTAATTGGGGTCCCGAACTAATAAGTTACACCAGTAACTTCGGCCGAAACTATGGACTTCGTGCTTAGGGAGTAGGCCCCCAGGAACGGGAACCGATCACATTTCAGTTTTTTTTGTTCGAAGTTCATTTTACCATTTTAACTATTGACCGACCTCTTTTTTGCTCATCGAATCGACATATTTTTAGATCATAGAAGTATCATATATCATAGGTATTATTTTACCGAACAATATTTCGCCGATTTACAAAATAACTTTTTGCTATTGGCCGAAGCCTCTTTTGAACTTGTTTCATTTGCCAAATGATTTATTTGTCATCACACCGAAACAATATTTTACGGAATATTATTTGGTCACAATTATATAGCCGGTGACTTGATAGCATTTTCAATATTAAATTAAAATAGAGTCATAAAACTTCAATATGTTGTGCTACAAACTTTAGTGAGAAATGAATCGGTGCAAAACCGACTTCACGCAGTCTTGTCTGCCCAACCCCTATTCAGTGTAATTTAAGCCCGCGTGTTTAAGTACATGCTGCCTGCCTGCTTGCACCCTGCATGCCTGCTTGCATGCTTGTTTGGTGAAATGAATATTCGGAAACATAATACTTCGAACAAATGTTATTTCGGCTAAGTGTAACTCCGGTAAAAAGTTTTTCGACAAAATTAAACGTCGGATTTACGAAAAAAATGGAGTTGATAATAGGTCAACTGATAGTGGCAGACGTGACTACAATGAAGCAAAAAAAAAAACGAAACGTAGTTGAAAAGTTTTAGATGAAATGAAATTCAGTCAAATATTTTTCGAACTTATGATAGGTAACCCCCAGGAAAGCATTCTCTTGAACGACCGGACTGTAGTTTTAAAATATCACTGGTGCAGGTTTAAACTTACTTTGATCTCAAATTGGCCTAATTATACTTAATCTCTTTTTTAATTTCACTATTTCGGAGAGCCTAATAAAACATAACTTAACATCACGCCTGTATTATCCGAAGAGGTGGACAGAGGTGTAGGTATTTACACCCGCATTCGACCAGTTATGTGTACAACATAATCAGCCTATGTTCCCACTGCTGGGACACAGGCCTCTCTCTTCGAGAGGGAGTGAGCTGTAATCTACTACGCGGACCCAGTGCGGGTTGGTAGATGTCACATGTCTTTGAATTCTTGGTTCTAGGACATGCCGGTTTCCTCACGATGTTGTCCTTCACCGTTTTGAGAAGTGGTAATTAAATTCTTAACACAAAGTAAAGCGCCTGCCTGGTTTTGAACACATGACCTACGGCTCGTAAGTCGGGGCCGTTACTACTGAGCCACCACAGCTCATCAATTATGTTTAAGTCCCATGTAATACGGAGGTTAAATGGTAGACTCACGGCATGGGCACTGAAACGTTAGACGCTAGGTGCACGGTTCCAATTGATCGTTTCCTATGGAGAAGAGCCGTCAAGAAACTCCACGGTTACTCTTTTAAAAATAATAGTATTTTACAATGTTTTCAAATTACATTGTTAATAGTATGGGAGGACAAACAGAGGGTACTTAGACTTACTGTAAATAATTTTGAAGTCCTCAGTGTACTGCTTTTCTTCTAACTCCATCAATAGCTGTACTATCGCCATTTCAAAAACAACTGTCTTTCCCGACCCCGTAGGTGCACATACAACTATAGATTTGTCTGGAATACAAAGACAGAGAACAAGGGTTTAATTGTTTTACGGTAAATTCATCTAGGTAACAGTACAGACCAGGGAAGTCAGACATAAAGTTACTGTCAAAGTCAAATTGTTATAATGGACGTGCTGTTGACTGTACCTATTAAAAAAAGAGACTTATTTAACTAACCTGAGTATAACGAATCTTCAATGACACTTGATTGTACTAGGTTGAAATATGGGTATGAAAATACATCTCGAAATTTTGGATCTGCAAAAAAATATGTGGTTCTGTTTAGCATTATCTTTTACTTCTAAGGTAATAGGTAGATACAGACCTAAAGAATCACCTACGGTTCCTAAATAATAACATACGGTTGGAAAGTCCAAAAAAACTTAAACTCTAAGGACGCATCCCGTCATCTATTGCTGTTCACACTCCTACGGTAGGTCCCTACATAATTATTATGTATAGGTAGGTGTAAGTATAGAATTACACTTACCCACTTCCCCCGTACACCGTAAGTGACCACGCTGCCCAGTGCCTTTAGGTGGACGTTCTATAACTCTTGCATCTTCATTAAAATGATTATTAACAGTTGACTGTCTACTTTCAAAAGACGACGACAAAGACAGAGGTTGGGAGTTGCATATTTCATCGACCAGAACATCGGTGAAGCTTGTACTAAAATAAATTAATAATAATAAATAATAAAAGAAAGTTAAGTTAGTTCAGCTTATTTCTTGATGACCGTTTCGGACAGGACTGATTGCCTTATAATAAATTAATAATATTACGCTTGTTAGACCACTTTTAAAAAGCAGGAAAAAATGGTTTCTTTTCTCATCTTTCTGTAGGTTTACAAACATGGAAGAATCACAAAAACTTGTATTTATTACTACATAATGGTTATTTCAACAATAAATTAATGTTACTCACATAGTAGTATTCATTATTTATGCTTAATTACACCGAACAAAATTAAGATATTGACTTTGTAGAAACTTTTTGTAAATCCCGCCAAAACGCTTCACGCAGTCACAATTTCACAAAATGTCAAACGCCACGAAAACATATTCGATATGGCAACACCATGGTAGCAAAAATTTGATAAATTATTAAAGTATAAAATAATCATTTTAAAATTATAAAACACGAGGAACTATAATTATAATATAAATTAATAAAAAAGGATTGTGTGGTTTTATGAAACCACGGTAAAAGTGAAACTTTTTTTCACATTATAGACAAATAACTAAAAAAAATCGGAACAATATTCCATTAAGGGTATAAAAATCGCTTCATCAATCTCCCCTCCCCTCCCCCTCCCCCCTCCCTCCACTCACTCCTCCTTGGCTTCTCTAACGAGCGCCTTTCACTTTATCCCTACTCCGCGGCCGACCGTCACGCGACATGCAACACACAAACGAAAAAGTTTGAGACGATGTAATAAAAGTTTTACTTTAATAATTTCTTGTACTGGCAAATATTTTCGGTAATATTTACAATCGATTGCGACAATGGAAAACAAAAATATTAGAAGACAATAAATTGACTTGAGATTTACAATCTAAAAAAGTGAGAAAAATAAGCACAATAGTGACGTCAGGGACGGATGGCAACACCAGCACAAGATGACAGCAGATTGGAATCAGCCACAGTTTTTAGACCCGAGTTCACCAATGATGGTTAAATTTTAAACGGCTGTTTAAAATTTAACCATCAGTACCATCAGTCACTGTTTATGTTGATCCGTAGGTTTGCAAAGTGATCAAGTGACGTAAAAGGGACTCTGTTGGCATACTGCCAATCTTTTTATACTTGCAGCCTATGGGTCGACTACACGCAGAGGGCTTACAGAGCCTTGCGAGTTCAATACAATAACGCGTACAAGGCACTGTTCAGGCTGCCGCGACACTGCAGCGCATCAGGAATGTTCGCTGAGGCATGTATAGATGGCTTCTATGCTATTATTCGAAAGCGTATCCCATCCCTGATGTGGCGGGTGCGTGGCAGCGCCAACAGTCTCTTGATGACCGTTTCGGACAGGACTGATTGCCTTATATTGAAGCACTGGACGAGGACGCTAGTGTTGCCTTCAAACCGTGCCTAGAAGTAGTGTGAATGAACATGATGAATTTTAATATTATTTCCTTTATTTCATTATTTACATATAAATCACATTTTTAAATATTAGAATATAAAAGATATAAAAACATTTAAAAATATAAAAAATAGTAGCCCACCGGTATCGGGAACAGGGTCCAAGCTACCGGCGGTCAGGGCTCCAGAGAGAGGAACCTCCTCACTATGCGTGCCGAATCAAGAAGTACTGCTCTCTAGCCAAGTCAGTTTAACCATTGCTTTATGCTTCTTGACGTGAAGTTTTGCATTGTGCATCACTTTTAGTTACAAAATAAAAATTCAAGATGCTTTGAATTATGTATATCTTTGAAGAGGCTAATGTGTTAGATGATTTTGAAGATATCCTTAAAAATAATTTTGCGCACTCCCCGTATATTCCAAACACGGTACTACAATATTTCGTTTATACAAACGTAGTGCTTTGGAATTACGCACACAAAGAATGCAAATGCATTTTTAAAAAACTGTCGTCCAATAATCGTTGCCACTGCTGTCTTACACAATATCCTTCAAAGAAAGCGAGAAGAATGCCCTAATTGATGAATGCCCTGATGACCCTAATTTGGAACTACTTGCTCCTTGGGAATCTATATTAGAACAAGATAGAACTAAATTCTAGATTGTTTGTTAGTCCCAATTTAGTTTAATTTTAGATAAAACTAAATTGGGCACGCCACAATTGCGGCGGTAAGTCCCTTCTTCGAGGAGTGGATTGAGAGGCGCCATGGCGTTCTCACCTTCCACCTGACACAGGTCCTCAACGGACATGGCTGTTTCGGGAGGTTCCTGTTTCGGATAAGGCGGGAGGAAACGCCCGGGTGTTATTATTGTGTGGATCGACCGGAGGACACGGTGGAGGTTTGCCCGGTTTGAGCGGAGCACCGCCGTGTCCTCGTGGCGGCGATCGACGGCGGCGATCTCATGCGTCAAGCCCTGGTCCAGGCCATGGTACGGAGCGAAAGGGCATGGGAAGCCGTCACCTCCTTCTGCGAAACAATAATGCTCGCGAAGGAGGAGGTGTAGCGCGTTAGGGTGAGGCAATCGTCGCGCCCTCACGCTCCTAGTCGCCGCAGGAGGAGACACCTTGGGCATCAGGAGGCGATAGCTAATTCCCGGCCACCGTAGGCGCGGACTTGCGGACGGCGAGCATTGGGTAGCTCGCTGTCCGGTAAGGAGCAGGCCCGTGTTGACGGCCCGTTGTGTTCCACGTGCGCCTCAGAGAGATGTCAGCAATCATTGACGGGGTCCGCTAGGGCCGATGCCTCTGGATCGCGGATTGGTCGAAAGAGTTACCGTGGCCCTGGCACACAGGCAACTGAAGGAATACGGGTGGATTTTAGTCAGTAAAAGTCTGACACGCCCGCCCGCTTCGCCCAGAGCGGGAAAAGTTATTTGATGATTTCCCAACTAAAAAAAAATTTACTAAATATCAACTATTTTAAAACACATTCATAGCAACCTAGATAATAACAACTAGTTTTTTTTTTTTTTTCTGTAATCTAACTTTAGAATAATTATAAATAAAACAGTTTTTCTCGTCACTGGTGAAATTTACAGTTCGTTTGCGTTTATCTACCTTAATCACTGTTTATGTTCAAAAGAAAACTAACACGACAAGAGGAAAAAAATTATGAATTGAGTTTGATCACAGAGTTTGACAATGAAAATTGCTTGACGTCGACATTCAACATTCACAAAATACTAGTATATTCGTTTATTTTCGACTCACTCATTCTAAAACGTTTGGATAACTGTTGGTTAGAAATATATTTAATGGTAGAACTCGAATAAAAAAATAAAAAAATGTGTCACCTGTCACGTAGTACCCATCCACCACTATCAGTGTTGCCAATCCGTACGATAAATTTGGGGGTGTATATTTTTGCCTATGACACTATGTACGATCGGGACCTGCATAACTCAACACCTCTTCTTTGTTATATGGGTCAAGTAATGCAGAGTACTGACCGTACGATACTAAATTAACTACTTTAAATGTACGATAATATTGTGGTTTTAATAAAAAATGCTATAATGAGTTTTTTTTTAATAACTAACTTGTTGCTGAGTTGCTTTAAGATAAATAGAAGACTAGTACTAATAATTAATAACAAAGAGCGTGTGTAAGTGAGTAAATAATGACTATGAATGTCCCCACTGTGTCGTGAACTCGTGACGGGAGTTATGTCTTGTTCAAATTGTTGTGGCATACACTGTTCACTTAAAAATATGGGCGACACGATATTATGCGTCTGGGGTAATATTTTTATCAGTGTATTTTTATTTTAATTTTCTTACTGTTTATGTCACGAATAAAATTGTCATTACTCAAAGCTATGAGAAAACATTGTTTAGATACAGTTCGTGCTGCTAGAGCCACTAGCATTGACTGTAGTATATAATGAATTGTCATTTGTTAACATTTATAATCAATCTTTTAGTTATATTAATAAGACACGTGATCACGGTTCAGACTACTTGGAAAGAAAGTGACAATATTTTATTGTTTTACGTTTTTTTTTATTATTATATCCGATTGTACGCACAACTACCTAACAAGCTATACATTTCCAGTATAAGCTGATTTCTGATTGTACGAAAAGCCTATACAATACGAGATCGGCGTACCTATACTGGAAATGCATAGCTTGATATGTAGACGTGTGTACGATCATTTTGTCGCAGTAACGATCATTTCGATGGGGAAATTCGATACCTAATTTAATCTTTTTCTTTTTGAATTGGCAACACTGACCACTGTCAACAAGACAACAATATTTTTGTGCAACTTTTTCCTTATGTCTTGTCTCATGTCTGTCTGTCATTACTTCATTAGTCTGCTGTGTGTCTGGTCTGTGAGTCTGTCCCAGTCTTGTCTTCTTCTACTAGTCTTCTTTCCTGATTGTGTTATTTTAATGTGTGTTAAACTGTTTCAGTAACGAAGTTGAAAGTTAACAATCAACGATAATGTAAGTTTTGATTCAATTATTACAAGACAACAATTAATAATAACATATCTGAGAGCTACGTGATTCCAAGAAATTATCTTACTTATTTTTATTACACAGGGAAGTCCAAAGCGAGTATGGAGATGGGGATACGATCAGTGTTGATACATTAGTTCTTGAACAAATGGTACAGAAGGAAAGAGCTAAAGAGATAACGGAATTGCAATCATTGAGCAAAAAAGTTTGTTGTCTGCACACAAATTTGTTGTACTATCGGCACGCAACATCTGCTATGGGTTCAGCGTGTTATCAGTTATGGGTCACATTGCTGAAAAAAGTTGGCGGAACTCGCAATGGATGGCGGGAGCTTGGTTTCTTTTTAGGCCTGTCACAAGATGATTTGGATGTGAGTTTTCATTGAATCATATCATGTGGTATTTTCATTGAGTTATCTATCATGTTATTGATAACTTAGTATTCGTTATTTTATTATGTTCCAAAGAAATTATAATTATAAGTTAAATCTCTAAAACAAAACATGCAATAGCAAAAGTCAAGTCACATAGTTGTTAAAAATAATATTTTAGATTTTTGAACTAAGGTTACATTCCGAATTATGCCAAAATCGCTCACAGCGCTCACGTCAATAATTAGCGTTCCGATTTTGATATCACGATTATGACAGCTGAGATCTGTCAACAATTCGGAACGCTCGATAAGGTGCTCACAGTACTCGCTCATCGTCAACCCCAAATCTTGCACAAGATAGATGGCTTGTTTTTCTTTTTGAAAATGGAATTTCAACCATTGGCACTTCTATTTTGTTGCTTGACTCTATCGACTATGATGACGCAAATTTTGAGTTTGAGAACGACGATTCGTCCAGTGATGAAGAGGATGACGTAGTGCTTCTATTAGCATATTTATATGCTCCCGGTTAAAATGTAACAATAATGAAATTTTATGCGCATGAGTTTAAAACTCATATCCGGTATTCTGTTACGTCTTGGATTTTACAGCACGAATTTCGAACATGCCGTTTGTTTATAGATATGATGCGACTCAAAACAAAACAACTGTAATTTTTGACAGCGCTCACGGTGATATAGGGCATGGTCGGCGCTATCTCAAGATAGCGCATGTCACGAAGTCACCTATGACAGTTCACAGGACATGGTTATCACGCTCGCGTTAATTTGGAACGAGTGTAGTCACGCTCAAATCGATTACAGCGCAATTCGGAACGTACCCTAAATTGACATCTAATGCTAATGTTTTTTTCTCCTCAGTATATAATGCACTCTGTGAACGAAGACCCTGTTGATGTGGTATTAGAAGTGTTCAGGCAAAATGACAATGCAACAATTGATAAAATACTGGATGCTTTAACAAAACTGGAGCGCTATGACATATTGAAGTCAATAGAAAAACCACTTTGTGAAATAGCTCAGTACTTCAATAAGGATGACAGTGGTTATCAAAGCAAGGGCTCTGGGGATACAGCGCAGAGAGAGATTGTCACTATTAAGCTGCCTAGTCGTTTACCAGCACCTTTGAATAAAAAAGTTGTTGACAATAAGGACCCGAAAAAACCAAAACAACTGAGAAAAGCTGCCACTACAAGTGAGCCCATAGTAAATGATAGTCCTATTCTCTTCTTGACTTATTCACAGGATGGTTTTCCGACTGCTTTAAATATACAAGAGTATGTTGAAAACTGGTTGGATGTACCAAATGTTCAAGTCATCACTTTGAACAATAGAAGAGAAGAGTTGTATCAAAATCCTGAAAAGTTTATAAGGGAATATTTTGAAAAAGTATGTGTGGGAATATTAATGAATTGCTTGTTTTAATATGAAAGTAAGTAGTTTGATAATAATTTTCCTGTTTTTTTTTTCAGGCTGATATTATCATACCTATCATAACAACTGGCTACATAGAACAAATTAAGTCACATAATCCAACTGTTCCAAATACGTCTGATAATTTAGATCATAAATATGTTAATTTTATTTATAATCTAATTGTTAATCACTATATTCATGCATCAGGCTGCCTTAACAAGAGAGTAAGGAGTGTGTTGCCTCAAAATGCTAATATTGATTTATTTAGGAGTATCACAATGTATCCTGATTTGATGCCGTGGACATATGAAACCAATTTCGATGAGCAATTCAAAGCTTTCTTGAAGAAATAGTGAGTATCTTCTCAAGACTATAAGCATTTCTATGTATAATCTTTAGTGCAACTATCTACACTTGCCATATACAAAACTTTTAAATATTTTAATGTGGGATACCTTTTATATTGTATACTGTATGACACTGTACCTGATACCAATTGCATCAATTAAACAATATTTTTATAGAAATTAATAATTTTTAATTTTGAAACTCCCTATTAGTACATTATAAGACTACAAATAAAAATAATATTACAATACAAATTTTACTAAGGCAATGCAAATCTTATTGTTAAGATTGATCCTTTAAATTTCAATTACAAAATTAACTATAGAAAACATCAAAGTAATAAGAAAAAGTAAATATTAATGAGAAATCCGCTTCTAGAAAAGTACAATAAATAAATTATGATATTATGTCCTGTTGTACTACAGATAGACTGCTAAAAAAAAACAAATTTCATGAATAAGTAATATATTATTAGTATTATACAAATAACAGAGGTAGCTAGCTTTTCTATTGTTTTTTCTCTAACACACAAACACTTGCAAATAACTTGTAGGACAATGTAACATTTACTGTGTAAAATTAGAAAACTGCAGGGTATGTTTTCAATTTCTTACTGTAGTATACACATTGCTTATTAACATCCTGATTTAAAGTTCATTTTACACAAAAAAAGTCACATTCTGACTTCATTATTAACTGTTTATCAGTAAGAGTTATAAGAAAAACATTTGGTATGAGGTGTTACCTCACATAATACTAAAAAAGATTATGCCTATATTAAGTTCCCATGAGAGGATCAAGTTTTTAAAGACATTCGATCTAATCTTCGTTGTCAGTCTTGCTCTCAACATCCTCAGTAGTTTCATCTGCAGCACTGACATCATTGACATCAATTCCAGTGTCATTATTGCTGCTGTTTGCTAGTTCCTCCTGCAAAAACATGTAAAGATTTCGTATTAGATGGTGTAAGCAGGATGAACAATTGAACAGTTATAAAAGCAGCATTTATAGTAAGAATAATTTAAGGTAATGTGGGGGAAGTCTGTCACAGAAAGAAACAACATGTGAGATATGCTCTCGATTGAAAACGTCAACACAGAGGTTTTTTTTAGAATAAAACGTCTTGTCAAGTTACATTACAGACAAAATTTCATTATGTAGAATAAAAGATGGAATAATCTTAATTATATAACACTAGCTTCTGCGGAGGCTTCGCACGCATGGATGTCGGAAATTATTCCACAGGAACATGCTACCGGGACAAAAAGTAGCCTATGTCTTTCCCCAGGTAGAGATTTATCTACTTGCCAAATTTTATCGAAATCAATTCAGTGGTTTAGGTGTGAGAAGGTAACATACAGACAGTTAGGTTTCGAATTTATAATATTAGTATGGATTAATAACATACATAAACTCAAACCTTCTTCCCAAGGGCACAGGCAGAAACTACAGAATGCCACCTGCTACCACCCTTACATACTCCTTTTGCCTCGTTTACATTCACACTTCTGGTCATACACACACACCGGTTGCAATGATAACAGTCACATTGCACTCAGCAATATCACCCAGACAACTTTTAGATGAACTGAATTAGTATGTTTTATAAAGGTAATTTTCTTTCCTTTCTTTAACTACTACTACCAACTACTATAAGTATACTTCTGCCTAACCCTTCGGGGAATACAGGCGATATGTTTTATATATATTTTCTTTTTCAAGCTTATTTAGTAATAAACTTGCCTTGATCACTTCAACGAAACTGTTAGCTTCATCCAACATCTGTTTGAACAGGACATTCTCTTCCTTTAGGTCTTCAATGATTTTACGGAGCTTCTCATTTTCATCCAGAGCATCTTGTAAAGCAACCCTGAAAATTAAAGCCAGCCATTTGCTTAATGTTGTGTAACAGCTTTTTTGACTAATTGGTGATTGCAGTTGACAAAGAAGGATTATCCGCCTTACACATAATTATGCTAGGCAAAGCATTCATTACAAGTGTACACTTTTCAATGTTAAATGAATAGAAATGTTGAAAGTAGGTACTTACTGGCGCTTCCCAGCTAGGAGTTCCCAGTACTTTTCTGATGGCCCTTCAGGATTGGTCAGGTCATCAACAGTGATTTTCGTATCTAGGTTTGCTTGAGTTTCTTTGGTGGACAAGTTCTTGCGTTTAACATCAACATCACTAAAATCAAAACAACAATTTAGGAACTGTATCTAAAAGTTGTAGTTCAATCATTAAATGAAAGCACATTATTACTCACGCAGGGGGGGACTCCTGGCTTAGTTGGTGCTTCAAACTTTTTGATGGTCTACCCACTAAATTTTCCCTATCTGAAGCAGTGTGTTGAAGTGTTTTGAGAGATCTCCTCGTTACTCTCGTCGTCTCCTAAAAAGCATAGGTATTAAATACTTGGTACCAATTAAGAGAGATATTGATCAAAATACGTGAACGGGTAACGAGCACAAGAGGACCGTAAAAGAGAAGTTGTATCTTACCCGGAGCTCTTGAGTGCTCATGGTGAAATCTTTTCTGATAACCGGTTTACAAAGATGCAATGGTAACTTTCTGTTGCAGAAAATAATCAGAAGAAACTAATAATTTGTCCAATTTACCAGATAGCAACGAACACCAATTGACACTGACAGATACTTTTTTGACAGCGGCTTTTCCCGCCACTGGCCACTTGACTTGATTCACAGACTACTTAGGGATAATACTTGATTCTATGTATTTTTTATTACTACTATAATTTGTAGCATACCTAGCTTTTTAGCCTGTGGGTTTATTTGTGTAAAGCTAAGGTATAAAACCTGTATTATTTGCGAAATACTCTGCATCCTTTTAAAACCAGCTCCAAAAGCTTACCTCTCGCCGCCACGAACAAAACCTCTGCAAAATCACAACCGTGGATGCATCACAAGTGCTTGCCCGCAAGCTTTCTTTTTTCAAACGTGAGGATATGGCTTTTGGTTTGACAGGGAATAATAATAATAGTAATAAGCCTCAACCAACACCTGAGGTGGCTCTCCTTATGCAGTTGGATTAAGGGCTTCCAGAAAGCGGTATTTCTGGACATGGCACGTATTGTTAGGAGGTTTCTACCTGTACCTACCCCTAATTCTGTAACATACTATCTATCACAATCTGAATCATTTTGAAGCCTATTGCTAATCCATTGCTCCATATGTTCGAAAAATTTGTCTGCTTAGCAACGTAATTAACGCAATGAATGTTGTTGAACTGCCAAACTAAAACGGTGGGCATTTTTTATATGTTTTTATTATGTTTATTAAATTAATGTCCGACCGAAGATCTGATTTCGGTTTCGGCCATAAAATCAGGTTTCGGACGTAGTTTCGGTTTCGGCCAAAAAGTGACTGAATCTTCGGTCTGCTACGGAAACTGGCGTTCGTTAGCTATCGGTTTGATAGAATAGATAGACAGTAAAATATGACAGATATACAGATGGCGAAGACTAAGTAATGGGGTCCAGTTTCCGCCCTTTTTTTCCAAAACCTAAAGAAAAAAAAGTTTACTTTTAAGAACCTAAATGACTTCCATTTAACATACATGCTGCTTTTAGTATCAGTGAGTAGGGATCACAGCAGATGCATCTTAAGTGACTCTGTGTTCGTTAGTGGTAGCAAAATCACGTTTCAGCGATTACTTCGACGCTGTATCGCTGGCTAAATTTATGCGGTGTTTAGACCTCCGTCGCTGAATCGAGCTTCTGAGAGACGACTAAATTACTAATCACAGCTGCTAATAGTAGCAAGACTGTTAAGGGCTATAATTAAGTTAGGCCTGAAGTTTCGACCGCCATTTTTAAACTTTACATTTTTTTACACAAAATCTGCCATAAGTTAATTTTATCTTTGAGTAAAAGAAATCTGATATAAAAAAAAAAACAGCCCTTAGTCATGTTATTTGTTACTAACCTCAGCAAATAATGTCAATTTAAGTCACTTTTACATAACTTGTAAAGGTTCGGTTTCGGGTCGGGTGAAACTAGAAAAGGAGCCGTAGATTCAGTTACGGTTTCGGCTTAAAATCCTGTTTGTTGGAAACTAGTTTTTATATATTTTAAAATGTAATTTTTGTCTTATGCATGAAATAAAGAGTATAATAATAATTTATTGTTCCAAAAACAGTGTTACAGTTATTTTTCGACTAGTTATGGATAAGCAAAATGGTGCAATACTACTGCTACTGTATAGTAAATTTATTGGAAAATATCACCGTCCTCCTGTGGTGAGTTTGCAACGTGCAACTATTTTTGTGCACAAATCAAAAGAAGCTTGCGGCAAGCGCTTGCGATGCTTCCACACGTATGTAGAGACAGTAGACCGTGTTAGGTCAATCAATATTTCATTCAATCAATACTAACCAGTAGTACTAATGACAATCTTGACCAAATCAATTTGTAACGCAAGAGTAGACGACGAAGGCTGGAAGATTCTACTTCGAGAAGAAAGCTGAAATTAGATCGGAGGCTAAGTGCTTGTATTGCAAGCCACTTTGCAAGCAGCTCACACATCGATTAAATATTCTCGAGCTATAGGATCACGAGGCCTTTGCTCAGTAGTTTTATGACAATTCTGATCTTTTGGGGCGCTTAAATGACATTAACAGGGAGCCGTTGTTAAAATCAGTAAATGTCTAGCATGATAGTTGGCGGTTGTCGCAAACATTGGTAAATAATCATAATTAATTTAATTTAATGTTTATGATAGATTTACTTTCCGACCTATGGTTTGCCATGGTTGTACCGTACTTAGATGAAATAAGGCCTCACATTACAACAAATTGTGGCTTAATGTTTTTTGTCTTTTTGAAGCGCTAATCCTGAATCTAGGGAATATTGTGTCGATTAGCCCACATAAGCTAAGCCAAACGCCCTATCCTCTCGTTTGAATTTGTGATGGTATGTGAGGTTTATTACAGTCAAGTGTGAATCGACGTTTTCTGTATAATTTATATTATTTTTGTTTGCTGGCAGGTACAATAACACTGTCATGTTCGTTGGAATGATGGTCATGATCGTTGACATTTGTTAAATTGACACTGACAGTCATTTATTTGCGTTCGGTGGGAGATGTTTTGTGTGTAGTTATATAAAATATCAATTCAATAATTATCTATTGCTTTAATAAGCGTGATTATGTGCTAAAAACCAATCAGTTAATAACTCTCATTGAAAGTATCACATGGTATAATTTAATTATAGTCTGTCGTGATATGTATTTTCATAGAATTGTAATTAATATTTTATTCAGTTCCTATCTTATCTCTATCTGAAGTACATTTTTATCTTTTGGTGTTAGTTTATAGATACAAAGGTTTCTCCAGGACACTGGGCGAAACTGGACGAAAATGGATACTCTCAAGTGAGTTACTTAAACGTAGATATTTTACTACATATTACCTGCGTCAGAAGGAGTCAAGGTTACGTCTAATTGTTTGCTCTAATTGACTTCTTCATGGTTGCACTATTTAATTAAATAATTGTTATGAAACTTTCAGGTTCTATTTTGTCACCTGGAATGTAGCAACCAAGAATCCAGGACAAGATCTGAATGCCTTATTAGACTTTCCATCACAGTTTAATAAAAATAAGCCACTACCAGACTTTTTCGTGATTGGGTAAGTAGTTATGTGGTTCATGATTACTTGCATAATGTTTGCTGTACTGTACCCTACTTATTTTCTAGGTCAATGTGATACATAAGAATTCATTGTATGAATTGTCTGTTTAACTTTGTCTTTATTTTAGAGAAATGTCTCATTCTGGTATTTAAATATTATATTATTATTATCTTTGTTACCTAAGCATTTTCATGTATTTTATCTACTTTATCCTATGAAATTAGTTGCATTATTCCTAATTAAGGAAAATTTTGTGATAATGGTGTCCAGTAGTACCTATAGTGTTGTTAATTTAACAATACTAGGAAATAATATTATTTGGCTGACAGATGATAATATGAATGTCAACAAATGTTTATGTAAAATTTCCTTAAAATAACTTCACATCATGACCTTTTTTGAAAGATTACTATTGTTAGTTCAACAAAATATTTTGTAATAGAAGTATTGAAGGTCAAACATGTTAATATGCTTATTTAAGATATATAGTGTAATGGGTCTTTATATATTGATATTCCTTTAAGGGGACTACATGACCTATACACAAATTTATAATGCCTAAAAATATATGATCCACTGCAGTAACCAAAATCAGAAAAATATATGATATTCTGCAGGATATATGCTAGTTAGATAGTGTGTTGAAAACATAATACAATTAACTTGATATGATAGAAAAAAATCATGAAGATTTTTAACAATTAAAAATCATACTAATATACATGCAAACATTCAGATTTTTTGTCAGATTATTCTACAAGCAACAAACTAACGTAATAGTGTTTTAATTTTTTAGTCCAATGAATAGATTTTTTGTAAATCCACAATTGCTTTATATTTTGCAATAAATTACCAGCGTTGTATCATCGCGCGTCTCTTTCTTTTCTATGCAATCCGACAGTGACCGCGCTTTAGCTCTTGTAAGCCCCTTAAACAGAATTATTGTTTTTCCCATGTTGATGGGTAGTAAAATGATATTATTAGTATTACTATAAAAATGAAATCCGTGAATGATAGTCTACCTAAAAATATGAAGAACTTATAAAAAGAGTATTATATTTATACATAATTATATTTAAACAATCTTTAATTAAAGAAAGACTTGTTATTAAATTAAGTCTACCTCAAGATAACATTAACATGGTTTTTTGTGCGATGAATCGAAATATAACTTATATGTATGACATCAAAATTGAAATTTGAATGATGATGGCTAAGGACGTCACGGCGTGCCTAAGGATACCGTAGCAATGCTGCCATTGAGATTTCAATTTTATCGTCATACTATTAAGTTCTATTTCTAATAGTCGCATAAAAATCCCTTGCAGAGCCAGTGAGCGTTGGGCCTTATGAGATGTTTGAGTTATCATTCTCATGCCCTTATCCCAATTTATTTGGGGTTGGCGCAACATCTCCATCTTCCATACTTCTTTAGTAAAATATATAAATATGCTACGATCATTAACTTGCTTTTGAACTTTGATTAAGTTTTTTTATGTTAATTGTCCAACTTTGAATCTATACTAATATTATAAATAATTCGAAAGTAACTGTCTGTATGTTATAATTTCTCGCCTAAAGCATTGAATGGATTTCGATAAAATTTGGCAAGGAGGACATAGGAAACTTTTTGTCCCGGTAGCATGTTCCCAGGGCATAATTTCCTACATCCACTCGGGCGAAGCCATGGGCAGAAGCTAGTTTATTTATAAAGATCCATTTCTCAGTCTACAATATATTTTGTTACAGACTACAAGAAGTCAAGTCCCAGCCACAGAATCTGGTAATGGACTCGCTGTTCACTGATGCATGGACACAGTCATTCAACAAAATACTTTGCCGGCAAGGGTTCATCATTGCCAAGAGCACCAGGTTGCAAGGCATACTGCTGTTGGTCTATACTCAGATGAAACATGTCGTACACCTGAGGGATATTGAGGCTCAGTATACGAAAACAGGACTGGGAGGAATGTGGGTGAGTGAGACAAAAACACTTTCATAACTTTTCTTTTTATTTTGTAGGATCATACAAAATGATTTCTTCTATGAAACAAATGCAATTCAGTTTGGGTGTTAAGACATAATGATGCATCTGAGATGTGTGTCTAAATTAAGTAGTCAGATTTGTAAATCTCAGTGAATCTCAGTACTCATGTTTCGGCGATTAATATAGAAGATAGACTGAGCTAACAAGTGCCTTTTCCTGTACCTACTCTTTCAAATCTTTTAATAAATTGTTTGCTTATTAATACATTTTATGTTTAAAAAAATATACCATAATTACTGTTCTTAATATAACTAACATTCACAAATATCTGTTAAATTAATAATAAGACAAGTGCTATTTAGTTATTTCCTTAAGTAAATAAATTATGACCACAGGTATTTCAATGCACGAAATATTTAGGTATGCTTAATTTTTATTACCTAAATGAGTACTCATTAACGTATGTATATTGATAATATGCTTTGTGCCGATAGCCGGTCTGATCTGGCCTTTACAATCGGAGGCCCCAATTATCCGACCACCCAAACATTACATCCATACAATTGAAATTGCATTTAGAATGGAACAAATTGCAGTTCTTACAATCATCTGCAATACAATACTGCATTGTATTCCATCAGAGTTTTTTGTAACTAATTGTAACACACTTAAACACATCACATTAAGTATGCAATTCAGTTACATGATGCCAAGAACAAACTCAGCTAAAATGAAAATTCGTTTTGCACAATAATATTGAAGATTCCATCCTACATTCATGGATCCTATTTCATCCTACATTCATTGATCCTATTTCATCCTATTCTCTATTTGATTGCGTGGTAGAGTTAGATAATAATGATAATTAGGCGTGGTAATTAGTTAAGTAATACAGCATGTTTATGTGGTTAAAATATCATAAGTAAACGAATAGCAAAGAAAAGGAAAACAAAATAAATATTTTTTTGTATGGAATCCAGACTGGGCGTTTCTTACTTCCTACGCTGCGGCTAATAGCGCAATTTTGGAGGCGTACGAAACATTCACCCTGCAAGATTAAACCCGGTACAATCTTGCGGGGTAATTACGTAACACATACAATGGCATTCAACCGCAATGCCTTTCATTTTGACCGTTCAGCTTCGTACATTGCATTATTTACGTTGATGAGCAGACGAATTTTTCAAAGCTATAAAACAATTGGATAGGAATTTCCTTCAAAACCCTCGAATTGCGAATGAAAGTGTGGTAGCCAATTAGACCACGGATGGGTTCAAAAATATCTTATGCCTATAAAATTGTAGGGTAGGTACTAAGGTACTAACGCAATATTTAACGTTTTCAGAGCGTTAGTTTTCCATCTATATATTTGAAGTTTTACTTATTTATTATAACCAAAGTTAGTATGTAAAATGAATAAAGATCAGTCGTTTAAAAAATGTCATACTTAAATTCTTACGAAGTCCACGCCTTTTTTATTACAGGTAGGTACTTACTTAGTTACAAACTGGTTATAAATTATAAACTTTACAATAATAATAGGTGCCAGTCTTGTTTTACTTCTTTCCTGCATGCGTAGCATGGCCACTGTTGAATCAGAAGAGACCGAAGACAAAATGACAGATTGTAGAAAGATTTCTACGGCGCGATGTCAAAATTCAAGAAAAGAATGACATTTTGTTAAGAAACTGATTTGTCTTCTCTTTGTAGAGTAGAGATAGAACTGGTCATGCTACGCATGCTGATCTGCAATTGCGTGTACGCTTGGTACCTAACGCCTAGGATTAAAGAAATTTAATTGCTCTATTACAACATTCAGAAAGATTTATATTTCTTATCGTCCGCAAAGAATCACGATTGTAAAGTTATCGCGTGAATGCCTAAAATAACATTTAACGATCGATTTTCTTTACCTATGTTCTTACTACTTGAGCATTTGTTTAAATCCATAAAGCCTTGAGTGGAAACTTGTATGCACAAATCGTTATCGCGCCCTTGAATGGTATGTCTGAAATACAAAGTCAAACCATAACGCCTACCTTACCTACTTACTGTAACTGAAATACACTTGAGAGCAATAATATCGCACACCTTGACTTTTTTTTGTTGAGGCAGGTTTTTTTCAGGAATGGGCATAAAAAATAAAACATACACTAGTTGAAAGTTTACTTCAATACCTTTCTAATGATATCAAATACAGTGTAAAAAAATACCCATAAGGGGTTTTAGGGCCAACATACGGGTAAAATTACCCAATTTTGCTTATGAATGAATGAAAATGTAACTCAAAATTCTTGATCAAATTGTTTATTGTTTATTAATAAGGTTTATTCCCTCTCCTAGCCTTAATTACAGTTCTTAATCGGTTTTTCATGGAACGTATTAATAATACCATGAAATCTTGTGGTATAGCGTTCCACTCTTCTTCAATGGCAAGTGGAAGCTCTTGGAGACGCGTAGGAGCAGGGCTTCTTGCTCGAACTCTTCTTTTTAGCTCGTTCCAGACATGTTCAATCGGATTGAGATCAGGACTACGAGCTGGCCACTCCATCGCGGTGATTCCAACGTCTGCCATGTAGTCGCAAACTGTTCTAGCGACATGCGGTCTGGCGTTGTTGTCGTGCATTAAGAGAA
This sequence comes from Griposia aprilina, assembly GCA_916610205.1. NCBI lineage: Eukaryota > Metazoa > Arthropoda > Insecta > Lepidoptera > Noctuidae > Griposia > Griposia aprilina. The sequence goes on along the minus strand of OU744294.1, from coordinate 9,547,978 downwards.
AATCTTCTCCCATAAGCCACACAAGCGGCCTCACCTGTGCTTCGAGCACTTCTTCGACTTATCGTGCAGCCGTCAACCCTCTTGATCTCGGGCCGGTATTCGCCCTAGTGATGAATGCAAAGTCAGTTTTAGTGTCCAACATTATGCCTCCCCAAAACATACACGATCTACCTCCAAAAGCCACACGTTCGCTTATGCAGCATTGTGCGAATCGCTCTGATGACCTTCTGTAGACCCTAGAGCGTCCATCATGACCATGTAAAATCATTCTGCACTCATCATCATCAGAGAACATAACAGCCTTAGCATTGGTTATATGTCCAATTTAAGTGTTCCCTGGCAAATTGTAGCCGGGCTTGTCGGTGAGCTGTGGTTAATTTGGGACCATTTGCTGGGCAATGTGAAGTCAGTCCTGCTTCACCCAGTCTTCTTCTAACTGTCCACTGACTTATACTGACATTGTGAACTTCTCGAAGCTGTTGTAGCAGTTGAACCGCATTCAGCTGCCGATTCCTCAAAGAACTTGTCACAAGAAAGCGGTCATCACGCTCTGATGTTCTGCGTCGCCGGCCAGATCCTGGTCTCCGAATGCAGCCACCGGTCTCTTGGAATCTCTGGTATACACGACGAACAGAGTAGCGGCTTAAATTTAGCAGTCGAGCAACTTCACTTTGATTATGGCCTGCTTCGAGCAAGGCAATAACTTGAGCGGCTTCTGCGGGCGTGGTATCCATATTTTTCCAGTAAATCCGTATGCTTCCAGGAGAGATGTTATCACGTTGACATTCATTATGCAACTGATAAAAAAAAAAACAAAAAAAAACACCTTTTTATACCTGCGGGTAAGGGTGGGTGCAAGTAGTTACAACGCAAACGGGTGAATTTCGGGAATTTGGTGTACGGTTGGTTTTTGTAAGTTACGTGAAGGTCAATGATTTTAATTTTAAGTCTTTGTAAAGCTAAGCTTGTTTGCTTTAATATTGCCTTATGATTTGTACTCCATATCTTTAGATTTAAGTAAAAATTCAGTAATAAACCAAATTACAAGGGGTGTGCGATTTTAATGCTCTCAAGTGTATTTGATGTGCTATTCTTTTACTACAGGACATAGGTAATAGGTAATGCGGGCTGGTGTCCGCAACTCCACGTCAATGCGCGTATTTTGCGTAAGTGTGGGAAAATCGATTATCAATCCACCCCAGCTCCTCGAGGAAGGCCAGCAACGCCTTGGTGTTGCTGACAATCTTACGTAGGGTACCTGGGTTACCGAAGTACTTTGCCCTGTACGTGGCGACCCCCGGGCAGTTTAGAAGCACATGAGCTGCTTTTTCGTCGTCCTCCATGCAGGCCCTTCATAGCGGACTATCTGTGACTCCTATGACAAAGAGGTGTTTATTAAATGACCCCTGGCCAGTTAAAGCTGCTGTAACTGTACGCAGCTGTTGTTTAGTTAATCGGAGAAACTGTTTCGCCAGGCGGCCATCAATTGTAGGGAGTGCATCCTTAGTCTGCCTGCACTCACCTTGGTCCACCCACAGTTTGTGATGTTGTTCCCTGGTGCGTTTCCTTACCAGAGTGCGTAAGTACACAAAGGGGAGTGGCACGATGGGTTCAGGTACTACTGCTGCCACGCTTGACCTCCTTCTGGTAAGTTCGTCAGCTGCGTCATTACCTAGCGAACCGCTGTGTCCTTTGATCCATTGAATGGTTATATTATTGAGGCTACCCACCTGGTTGAGGTGCTGGTGGCACTCGTATATTAGCCCAGAATCAACTGTGTGACTGTTTAGCGCTTGCAGAACAGCCATGCTGTCTGAGAGTATGCGGATTGAGTGGTCCTTAACTTCCCTGGTCAAGATGGCCGAAGCGGCTAGAGAAATACCCATGCACTCTGCCTGGAACACTGTGCTATGAAACCCCAATGGTGTGGCTATGCGTATGTTGAAGTCCTCCGAGAAGATTCCAGTACCTGTGCTACTACCTATTTTAGATCCATCCGTGAAGATGCGCAGCTGTGTAGGGCACAAACCCCCGCATCGGCGATCCTCGAAAAGTTGAATTTTGTATTTTTTATCGAAGATAAATTGTTTGTGTACCCTGTAATTTATGGCTTTCGTAATGGGAAGCTCCTTATTGAGTCCCTTTAGCAGCGCGGTGTGTGGTATGTCTCTCTTACCCCAGAAATCTAGTGCATTTAGAGGTGCCGCCGCCATCGTCGCTTCCTGCTGTATGAACAGGTGGAGGGGTGGTAGTCCCAGCATGGCTTCGACGGAGCTGCAGTCGGGAAGTCCTCATGCAAACCGTAGTCGCCATGCAGGCTAGTCTTTGTATGCGTTGTAGTTTGTTGGAGGCTGTAACCAGCTTGCGATTATAACGACGATGCGACTATAACCTGTTTAGATTTCGATACCCATCATATTCCCGGAGTTTCACTAGCTAATTTAATTTGACCCTGTATAAAGGCTTAAGTACAAACTAAACACATACACAGCATTAACCCTAAGTCTTTGTCATAATATAGATTTCGCATGTATCTAAATTATAGGAAAGCACGGCACTACTCGTATCAATTAGCGTACTAGAACATGGTTCAAAATAATTAATATCACATAATAATAAAACAAAATATATTTTAATACCTAATTGAATACTAAGTTATAGCTTAGAAATGCTGGCTTTTTCTATAATAACACTTTACATTTCATTATATATATTATTTTACTACCGAAAACATCAAGATGTGTAACAAGTCATTGCATCTTTTGAGGAAAGAGGAGCATTGTATCGGGATTTGTTTCGACTAGATTTGATCGAGAAAGGTCTATAATTTTGAACTCTGACGGACGGTCTAGGCACATTCATGCTTAGCTGACTCACCAAATCGGGGCAATCCACGCCTTGATTTACAACTTTAAGGCGGAACCTTCAGGGTAGCCCGCGAAATTCAAATTTTCTTGCGTTTTTTGCAATTTGCAGGTCACTGTCAGGTTGTATTTTGATTAAAATATGATTCGCGACCGTAACAAATATGGCTCTAGAATTAGAATCAGCAATACATCTCTATAAGTTCATATTACCCTATTGAATGACTATTTGAGGGCAATTCTAACCTAAGGAGTTAGTTAGGGGGGGGGGGGGGGTTGGGTATTTTACATGGAGCGACTGCCTATCTGACCTCCACAAACTAGTTAGGTACTGGGTAAAACGATACCCCTTGGCTACTAATCATAGCATGATCAATCTTTATCATCAATATCGAAAGCCCGTATGGCGGTTAAAGTTTGCCATAAGGAAGACATACATCGCATAAGTCCTACATATTTCTATATGGTATTTCCCGTAAATAGGACTGGAACACGGAAATTTTCCCTCTCAATGCGTAGCTGTGACCATGACTTGGTGTTGTTCAGATTAATGTTATAAGGAAAAAACAAAGCATGTGGATTGCTTGTATTCTTACACTACCTACTATGTCTATGTTCCTAATCCTAGACGAATACGTAATATATTAATGATAAAATACATACAGGTCGTTATAAACGACCTGTATGTATTTATGAAAAATGTGATCACTTTGCATAAAATAAAAATGTAGCGAAGATACATGAAGATATTACATGCAGAAATTGGTGGTCTATTGGAGAAAATATACAGGGTCAAATTAAATCAGCTAGCGAAACTGCGGACGTGATGGGGGTTTTTTTTTTAATATTTGAAGTTTTATTTTGAGTGTTGTTACTTGAAATATGAGTTGAGAAAATCTGTTTTCTTTTGTTTTATCGTGTTTTGATATTGATACTTCTGTGAAGTATACAAAAAAAAACCAGATTTTTAAACTGATGTTTCAAGTGACTACACCAAAGACATTAAATTATTTACTCAACAATAGACGGGATATAGCGAACAAAATCGTAATCCGATACATTTTTCCTAGTGGGCAAAAGTCGCTCAGTCTAGCGTGGTACGCCTACATGCCGCTCTAATTTTGCTATATTATGCTAGATGGCGTCACTGAGACATTGGATCACAGTTTTTCTATGACATTTCTTCGCATAGCCTCTCTATAGTATCCTAAATCTCTTTGGACTACACTAACTGCGGTCGATGGCCCCACAAAAAAGTCATCAAATTAACTTCCTTTTTGTTTTATCATGTTTAAATATCGTTACCCATCTCGTCTGCGGAGGTTCGCTAGCTAAATAAATTTGGCCCTGTATAGCATTAGACAATTGGACGTACCTATAATATAGAAAAACTAGCTTTAGCCCGCGATTTCGTCTGCGATCCAAGATTTAAATCTGCCTATGTTATTATACCCAGGTCATGGTATATCTGTGTGCCAAATTTCATTCAAAACCGTTCAGTAGTTTTAGCGTGAATCGTGAGTGATCCATCCATCCTGACAAACTTTCACATTTATAATATTAGTAGGATATGGCGAATGTAGAACTTGGTACCTAGTACCTATACACAAAACCAAAAAGAAATCTATATTTTATTGAAATTACTTTATGAATAAGGGCTCCGTTGTGTGAACAAAATTAGTCGGACAGTGTTGCTCTTGACCTCGATCTTGCCTTATTGATTTTCTACGTAAAAGGAAATAAAGTAATTCGTATCCACTTCACAACATCGCTTTAATGCTGTACATTATTTATAGACTTGTAATTGTAAGTTTATACTACGTACAATGAAGTGTTTTGTTGTGTGACCTGTCGCTTCTCACTAAGCGCAATTATTGTTGGCAACAATGGGAGTTTACTCCATTAAATAAATTGACCGTGGAGTCACGTTGTATATCTGTAGTAGGTAATAGATATGTTGTATACAAGACAAACTGTTACCATGAATTCAGCATTTATATATGATTCTAGACCCCCTTGAATAGCTATTTACGTTGGTTATCAAAAAAAAAAAAACTGTATCATTGAAAACTGCAATACCTATGCTGTCAAAATAAGAAAAAGAAAGAAAAGAAAGAAAATGAATTTATTTAGCACAAACTACTGTGTGTGTGTGTGTGGTGTGTTCGTTTTAAGTACCATGCGAGGACATGCATATGAATACAAAAGGCACGACCGAGGACCTTTACAAAGCGAGGACCTTTTCGAGGGTCCTCGGTTTGACTTGACCAATGATTCGTATTCTGCAAGCGATTTTGAGCCTTTCTATATACTTAATACGAAAAATTTGTCTGAACCTCGGTTTGATTAAGATTATTCATAATCTTACACACACATTGTGTATCCACCAGATGGTGCCACTGTCGCCTCATACACAGACTCTTTACACTAATTTCATGTTTGTTGTATTACCCGAGGACCTATGTGTTAAGTTTAACACAAAAGACATCGGTAAGGTAGCTTTTCCGCACAATGTGTATTTAAGACCTCGGTTTGCTAGATTTTCCGAACTGAGTGTATTCTAGTCCTCGTTTCGACAGTTTTCCTCGTGTGTAGAAGACAAGTTATGTGCTAATTATGAAAGAGAAAATCGAAGGTAGACTGAATCCTTAAACAAATCGTTAGTAGCTACTAGGTGCATGAGGAATAATCAGGCTTCTTCTGCAGTATGTGCTAAGTACCTAGGCCCGCTTATATTATACAACATTATGATTTTGCACCATAAAATATGGTATTGCCATGGGAGCTGAATACGTGTGCTCTTCATAAAGAATCTAAAGTAAATACCTTCCTAGGTGAAATGTCTGCAGCAAGATTTGAAGCAAATATAAAGTACAAAGAAATACAGAACTTGTATGTACTAAAGAAAACAACATAAACTTTACTGAAATAGAAGTAGGTTTATTTTAAAATGGTTTTTTATTTTATTTATTAAAAATTCTATTTTTTATCCTTTTATCCCGGCTTATCTGAAAGAAACAAAATAATGACTTTATATTGTATTCAATATCATGAAACTGAAGATTCTGATTTTTTTACTCATTTTAAACCTGAATTATTTACTTTGTTTTAAGTTATTTAATTTGGTTTCATAGGGTAAACGATTTTTAAAACAAAAACGGAAAACAGAAAAATTAAAGGCATGTGTTAACAGTATAAGAAAATTTATAATATTAGAAGAAAATTACCTGTCCTTTTTTTTTGTTTCGTTGAATTATGTTATATACGTAATACTTCACGACTTTCCAGTTTCTATCTTTTATTTAAAATATTTTCGTTCTTTCGGACACAGTCTTCACACTCATCTTTTCCAGGAACCTTTTGTCTTAGTATTGCTTTAGAGAACTAGTCTTCTACAACTTTTTTTCTTCTGATGTCCATAACTTTTTTCGTTGTTGCCATTTCCTTTTTTATTCGACTTAAAAAAGGAGGAGGTTTCTCAATTCGACCGTATATATTTTTGTGTGTGTTCGCGGATAACTTCGTCGGTTTTAAACCGATTTTGATTATTCTTTTTTTGTTGGAAAGGAGATATCTCCTTGGGATATCCCAAGGATGGTCCCATGATAAGGAAACCAGGATCTGATGATGGCATCCCAGAGAAATCGGGGGGACTTTGATAATCATAGGGGCGACTAGTGCGTTTGTTATTTTTTTCATTAAGTATTAAAGCACTACAATTTGATGAAGGTCTGGAGTCGATCTGATGATGGAGCCGAAAGATAGTCAAGGGAACTCCTCAACGATTTACAGCAGTTACCTTGTGTTTGGGCTTGATTCGTTTGTATTGATGAGAACTTTACACCTAGATGGGGTGTGCCTGTCATTAGGGGTCTGATGATGAAGACGAAGAACAGTTAAGGGAACTCCTCAACGAATTATAGCAAATACCTTGTGTTTGGACTTAATTCATTTATATAGATGAGAACTTTGCACCTATGTGCGTTATAAGTGCCATTACAGGTCTGATGATGGAGACCATAGACAGTTGAGAGAATTGCTCAACGATTTACAGCAGTTACCTTTTGTTGGGCTTACTTCATACGGTTCAATATGCCAAAATATTCAGTTCGTACAAAAATAATACCTAATTAAGATTGAAGTTTTATATAGGACAACCACTACCTACTAAATAGTCATGCTAATGCGTCAATTTGAGACTGAACTTAAGTTGCGTAATCGCGTCATCTCTAGCAATGCTCTTTCGTTGATTGCTAAGCAATTTATGCTTGTCACAATACATATGGTGCAGTTCTTCTGGTTTTTACCAAGAGAACTCCTCAACAATAAGCACCTCTTTTCCCTGCATCGGGAAAAGAAATATTTTGTAAAAGGTGATGAGCAGTTGACATTATGCTATTGTAACTTAGATACATTATTATCTGACCCACTAAAAAGTGAAAATTAAAAACTTTTTTGGCAAAAAACTAACATACAGATCCAAAGACACCGACTTCCAAAATAAAAGTAATTTTTCACTTTGTGGTGTTTTTTTGGCAGTCCATTGTTTTTTTTTTTTGTAAAAAAGTTTTTTTAGAACTAAACAACCACACCACAATGCTTCACTGTTATTTTTTTATGAGTAATACGTCTAAGTACCGATGTTGGACAATATTTTTTATCCCTACTGTTTACGTTAAAAGCAACAATCACGCCGCAGTCCTCTCTTGGTACTTCATTTTAGAAAAAGTGTGTAAGAAATTAATCCGAACATTCTACTTACATTGATATAATTATTATCTTACACGTAAAATGTTTTAGGTTGGTAGATTTTCCAGGTCCTCGGTTTGTACAAGTTCTACGTGAAAAACTGTCCTCGGTTTAGTGATATAAAGTCTAACACAACGTCCGCACTTTGTACAATCTATAAGAAATATTGTGTAAAAATACGTCCTCGGAAGGACGTCGCAGGGCTTACGTAAGAGGTCCTCGGTTGGCTTACACAAAGTCCTCGTATGTGCATCGCTGGTCACATTTAGCTGTGTATTTTAGGTCCTCAGTATGATAGCCGAAATTCATACAGAAAAATGTTGAGATAGCATTATCCGAATAAGCTCATCACTATAGATTTTCTCACCTTTCACTTTCTATCTTATTCTAAAAGGCCAACGAGGTTTTTAAACCAGTTTTTTGGAGGGTCCTAGGTTCCGTGTAGGAATAACAAGGTCCTCGTAAGGGTATCTGTACAAACAAGGGTGTGTGTGTGTGTAATGTATGGAACAACATTTTTTTTTAATTGCCTACCGACTGAAATTGTTCTACGCTAGGGGGGGGGGGGGGGTCTAGGATCATAATTATGCTGAATGCACGGTTACAGTATGCGCATTGGTTAAACTTTCTTCGTCTATACAAGTATTAGCTGATGCCCGCGGTTTTCCTCGCATCATAAGAGACTTCATAACCCAGCCAGATAAATACTAATCTATATGTTAACCCGGGTCATGGACTATCTGTATGCCAAATTCCATCTAAATCCATTCAGCCGTTTATGCGCGATTAAGTCACAAACGTACACATTCGTAATATCATATTACTAGGATTTACATTCATAAGAAGTTGAAGACCGATATCGATTCTGCTAGGTGTAAGTTATCGGGCAAGTATCAAGATTGGAGGGTAGCAGGATGTTAGTTTTGTAGCAGATATCATTCATTACACAACATCTTTTGTGGGCTTGGTCTCAGATTTCGTCATGCGTCGCCTATCTTGGTGACATCAAGCCATCAAGGTAGCAGATAGCTATCGTACTATGTTTATCGGAGCCATTTTCGAAGCGGCAGTCTGTTTGAGTTTAAATCTACATTCTTTGGGTGTGAATAGTTGGTCATACGCAAAGGAACTATGCAGCCTGTATAAAAGTTGAGTTTCTGAGCTAACATGAGCTCTTTAGCCAGCCAGCTTCCAGTGTGGTCGGATTAAGCCAAGTGCCGGACTTGGCTTAATCCAGCATGCGACACAATGCATTAAAATAGCATCCACGAAAGGTGATGTTCAGCCCCGGCATTACGGCACTGTTCATGCCGATACGAGGAAAAAAGATTAAAGGAAGAAGAAATGCCATATGAAAACCTAAGCATTACTCCAACATAAATATTACCTACCAAAAGTCCGTCCATTGCAATCTAACAATACATAGTAATTTACAAAACATTATTGTTTCAGGGTAACAAAGGGGCTGTTAGTATAAGGTTCAACTTATACGGGTGTTCGATGTGCCTCGTGAACTCCCACCTGACTGCCCACGAGCATTTGTTGGCTGATCGCATCAATGATTACAACACGATAATAAAACAACACATGTACCATGTCAGCGAGACTATCAACATTTTGTATCATGAGTAAGTACCGACCTATATTTTTCTTCTTTTTCTCGTATAGTTTCAAGTCGAACTCCTACCGACCATTACAAAATGAGTTCTAACTTTAGTCCAAGCTCAAACCTTCAAGCCAGGTATTGTATTATTTTAACCCTTTTCCGACAAACGTAAAGTTTTCAATTCGTATACTGACTTTAGAACTGTTTAGAGTCGTTTGTATAATATGTGTGTGTTTGTGTGTATGTTTTTATTTATTACCTTTAAGTTCTTATTACAAAAACTGGCTTAATGGTTTAAATGAAACCGTGTCTAAAGAAAAACCTTATATTGTAATAAGACCGCTATTGACTAAAACGCCACGATTTTCCTCCTGTTACCAGGATTTGGATTTGCAAAATTTAGGCCCACATGTTCCGCGCCCCTGGAGTTTCCACTTATCTTTTCTTGCTATTACTCTGACCAAATTGTGCCTTTGTTATTGTTCCGTGTCGGTTGTTTTTTTTATTTTATTTTATTTATGGACCGATCAAAACATCGTTAAATAACGTTTTTCATTTACATAAACCAGTTGGCGAAAGGTTTAACCGAAGGCTTTGAAAAAGTGTCCGCATAGTGTTGCGTCATAATCATTTGTCTTTCTTAAGAATTGTGTGATGTCAGTGAACTTAAGGTTATAGTCATTAACTACGTATGTACGTCATTCGTTTCTTTTTCATTTATTATTATTCTGCTTTATACTTCCTACTGAACAATCGTTCAGATAATATCCACCTTATTCTCGCGTCGCTCGTCTCGCCAGATAGTTTTGATGCCTCTTCGATGTCACATACTTCTGCTTCCACTTGTATATGCCTTCCATAAATTATCACATATATTTGCCGAAATATAAGTATTAATGGATGAATCATGCAATCAGATATTATTGGCGAGCTGTTCATAATAATATAGTTATTCAGTCACGAAACACATTACATGGGACTTAGAAACGTAACTGGCGAAATGTGGGTGTGCTATAGGTACACCTCTGCCTAACCCTTCGGGGAATACAGGCGTGATGTTATGTTATGTATGGGGCCAATCAATTATTACGTAAGCAGAATTAAAGTAATTTTTAAACAAAGCTAAGCTAATAAGTAAGCAAAGCTCTTATCGCCCCCCTCTTAGGCTTACGTAAAAGTTGCTATTTTTTTAAATCTGTTCTGGTTTCTTTGTTGTTATTCATGAGTCTAGAAATAAGGAATTTATAGACTATTTTAATGCCCATTTAAGTAATTTCCGTACTTGAGTTCTTTCTAACTTAACCATAAAACACCGTTTAAGAGCGAGTAAGAAATATCAATTATTTTGGGGAATCCCTGAAAATGCTTTTCGCTTTCGAACACGTAGGGTTGCCATATTTGTCCAAATCAGAAATACTAAATTTTGGAGAAAAATCAGAAAATGCTAAAAAATATTGCTGACGTAATCACCATCCATTCCCCCCCGTCCCCATGTCATCAAAAATAAGCAAAGCAAAGACCCCCCACCCCCCTTTGGTGCTTACGTAATACTTGAATGGTCCCTATGTTATGTTATGCAGTCACGAAAGACAATATTTACAGACATATTATCTTTTATTATCAGAACGTTATAGTTATCAAACTAATCGATAATCCGTATGATGGTATTGAACACTAATTTTAAATGTTCATTAAATACTACATACTTAGAAGATAATAACATTGTACGAGTACCTATTTGAAATCGAACCAGTAGCAAGATTTTAAAATCATTCTATTCAATCTTCTGATACATAACTTTGTTAAATAAAATATCTATTGATCTAGCGATAGTATCATTTACAGATAAATGTATCTATAAATATCAGTTTCTAACAAAATTATGGATAATCTAAATAACTGAACATCACTCGTGCTTTATCAGATGTACTTAAATAAAACCTCAATGTTAAACAGGAAAACTCAATCTGAGTTAATTTATCAATGAAACCCTTCTATTTTCCAAGAAAGAAGGCGTATTTCTTATTTATACATGCTTACGTTAACTTCAACTTTATAAAGACTGATCTGTGTCGCCGTGGATTTTTTATTTTCAAGTATTAAGAGCGTTTTCCTTATAGTTTCAACAAACCTGCAAACATTTTAATTTTATACTAGGGCCCTATACTGCAAAACATTACAATTACAAGTTACAATTTACAAGTAAATCTTACAAGTGTGTATACCACAAAAATCGAAACTACATAATTGTTACGAAAAATCTTTACAAATATGTTAATTGTAGTGACTTTTAAATTGTAAATTGTAACTATACATATGTAATTTCTGTGATACGCAATTTTTCTACAATTTAACAATTTTGTAGAATTATAGTTTTGTGGAATAGGGCCCAGATATTTGTGAGACATTAAGTTATTTGTCTTCCTAGTTAGGAGTCAATATTTAACCTTTCGCGTGTTTATGATGCACGCGAAAGGTGATGGCATGATGCACACGTGTGCATCATAAACACGCGAAAGGTTAAGTCGAGAGTTTTTAAATATTGACCTTTGAATTAAGCCTTTTATGTTTAAGTCATACGGATATAGTTAAAGACTTTTTGGTGAAATGAAGAATTATGTAGGTATTTTTTTACAAATTCTATGTTATAGTGTTATTGCGGGGGAAAGACCAAGTTACTAGTTAGTACTGAAATACCAACTAATGATTACAGTTATTCATAATTTCGCTATGACGCAGTGAGACTTGGTATTTTCCCCGCATTTAGATCCTTATAGAGAGAGACCCACCTATGGAAATCCTGCGGATTGTATTCTCATTTCTCCTGTGATACAAGTTTTTTTTGACTATTACAGGATAGAGGTGATATTTTTCACTGAAGTTAAGTTAAGTTCTGTATTGTATTGCATAGTTTTTGCCATCAGTAACTGGTGGAAAAATAATCAGTATTATTTTCTTTGCTATTTTTCTCATACTTGTACCTATGAGAACAAAATACCATCTCAGACGCTAATCTGCATGGTCCTCACATGATCTGACCAAGACATTGTCTGGACTTTTAAAGATACCTCTGAGTTTGTTTCGGTGTTATTTCGCAGGGTAGTCATTTAGGCACTATCTAGTAAAAAGTGTTTGTGCAAACCTACTTACAAAAATAAATATAATTTATTATTATTTATACAGTAGTTGACATCGGTTGCATCCGTTATGTGACTAGCAGGATTATACCAAAATTGTGCATTTTTTCTAGTTACACCTAAACTAAACATAGATTTCTTTCTCCATTCCAGCTACGTAATCTGGATAGGCGATCTAAACTTCCGTACAGACCATCCAGCGGGCAGTAGCCCGACATCCGAGGAGATCGTCGCCACACTGCAGAAGATAGAGAAGGACAAATACGCATCACTTCTCACTCACGATCAGCTGCTCGCTGTCATGGACTCCGGCGAAGCGTTCTCGGAGTTCACGGAGCATGACATACGGTTCCCGCCGACTTACAAGTTCCTTATTGGTGGAGATGAGTATGATATTAAGTACGTATTACGATTTTGACGTTTTTCTTTGCTAATGTTATCTGAAAAGGGTTTATTAGGCTGAATTCGCCAGCCAGCCGCCCTGAGCAAGCGTCGAGATACTCGTGCCTTCTCTGTATGAGAAGATGATAACGTCCTATTGGCGCGCCGCAGGCTTTACCTATTGCTCAATACTTTCTAATTATGGTTTAATTTTAAATATCTGTGATTAATAAGTAATTGAAGATTTAACAACAAAAAAGTAAATAACAAATGTTTTCTTATACAGGAAACTATTGCATTTGTTATAATAATAAATTACTAAAATAAATATTACTAAGCGAATATGTTATTTCAACGATCTGTCATAATTATTACATGTGGCAAATAATTTGATGGAAGGAGGACAATTTGACGTAATCCATATAAATGTTATGAAATTACTTATCATTTGTCTTCGCGCGATTGTTATGATAATACGTGAGTATTAATAAGATTCCAATCTTGAGAATTTTCTAGCCAAATTAATTAACATTACAAAATAAAAAATAACAAGCTTTCAGCTCTCGGAGGTCAGATCCATTGTTTACATGTTCGCATGATCTAGCGCATTCTATGCAATATACACATTATCAAAGCTAAATCGTAATCATAGAATAGAATAGAATACTCTTTATTATGTACACCATAAAAATTACAGATATAAATTTAGAATCGTAATATTTAACTGGGTAAGTTCATGGTTTTGAAACCAAGTAGGATTTTTGTATACAGTTTTTTTTATCACAACACTGCCTCGTTGGTCTAGTGGTCGCAAGAGCAAGAGGTCCTGGGTCCGATTCCCAAGTCGGGCAAAGTGTTATTGGGTTTTCTAACTGTAATTTCTCAGTAGCAGCCTAGAGTCTGGATTTGCGCCCGGTTGCTGTGTCATGCTCCGCAGCAGAACCACTTTGCCTATATTACGTAAAAATCACAGGATAAAATGTAGATAATGTCTATATTTTTGTAGCCTTATAACAAAAATTGTATATTGTTAGTTTCTTGGAAAATGACAATTCAAAGTGGTCATGCTACAGAGCATACTCTCCAGCAGAACCACTTTAAAATAACCGTTATTTCACGCTGATTATGCACAGATCATAATATACAAATGTATATTTATTGTATATCAAGATAACATCTACGATTTTAGATAAATACCTACTGATTTTTAGTAACATGTAAATGTTTTCTCGGAATGCGCCTGCCATGAATTTCTTAGCAAATAAGAAGATTAGTAGATACATACAATATTTCTTTACGATACATTAGTTAATAAATTGTGTATCAAGATAACAACATCCACAATTAATTTATAATTAATAAAAAATAAATCGTTTATCTATATACTTGCACACAGACTGCTAGCCATCAAAAGACGCGGAATTGAATACACTGCCATCTCGTATTTTCCTTACAAAGCTTTTTTTATTTGTTCCCTGGACGTTTCACTGGTGTAGTAAGTACGTACTTCTCTATATCTGTTTGAACAACTATTACTTTCCTGTATTGAGTAATTCATATGTCATAATATTAATTATTTAATCTGATTCTGGTTTGGTTTCTTTTGATTATTTCTTGTTTTTTTTTTATCTATGGAGGGTAGGTGAGTGTTAATAAAGAATACATTTACCTACATTTTTTTTTATATTATGAGAAAATAAACACGTAGACTGGTTGATTTGTTGTATGTGATCTGCAAAACCTTAACATGAAGCTTGGAAAGAGACTATCTGTGAGTTTAGAACAAAAAAGTGTTTTCATACAGTATCAGGAACATTTTAAATGTGAATCTGAGCTACCGTCCTCGTGCAGTGTGGTTTACAAGGACTTAAGTAAAACTTGGTGTTCGCAAATGTCTGCATACGCTCTCTATTTCTCGGCTAAAAGGAAGTTCAATTTTTTTTTCGGCGCTGTAAATGTAAATGAAGAAAGAAACCTGAAGAAGCAGATGAGTGTTCAAGACAATTCCAGTCAAAGTAGTAGTAGTGACTATTCTAATGTTGATGATAGAAGCAGTGACAATAGTACTTGTAGCAATGACAACGACAAAGACTTTGTTTCTTTTGAAATAAGTTTAGAAGAATGGGAACATATTAAACCACAATCTTATTGTTATGCTAGAAACAATAAAAATAAATCTAACGTTAAATATCGTAATTTGAAACGAATGCCGGTAAATAAATGGACGGATTGTATGAGACAATATATTTGGAAGTATACGTCGAATCGATGCACATGGATTATTAAAAATAATACAGCGAATGATAATTATACCGTCAAATTCACAGGATATTGCAAACAATGCGAAGGAAAACTTACAGTTGGTACTGAAAGAAAAGACTCTGTTGTTATCGCTCATTGCTCAATAATTAATGTAAATCCTCGATTGCTACACGACCCTATAAAAGTTCGAATAACAAATTTCAATAAACAAAAATTTGCATCTGAACTAGAAAATCAATATCCTGTTGTTGTCAGAAATAAACTGGTAAATAGTAAACTTACAGATGAGGACACAATAGAACCTCCATTTGTTCCCAGTCTAAAAACTTTCCAAAATATAAGAAACAGGACTAACACTTCCAAATATTTTCACAAAATTGTGGTTCTTGCTTTGTGGGTTATGAGTTGTACCCCTCCCTTCAACACAGTGATCCGCAATGTGTCCTTACACCCCTTCTTTGTCTATTACTGGACTGAATTGCAACGGAATTTTTATCAAAAGTTTTCAAAAGCACATTACACAGCTATAAGTTGACGCCACAGGATCCTTGTTCAAGAAAATATATCCACCTACATATTTATCTAACCAACAATATCATTCTAAACACCTATTTTTGTATGTCGCAGTTTTGAAACTAAAAAATACATCAATACCATTGACTCAGATGATATCTGCAACTCAAAAAATGGATAATATTTATATGTGGTTAAAAACGTGGGCCGAAAATATGATCAAACCAAAGGAAATTTTAACAGATGACTCTAGTGCTTTAATAGGAGCATGTGTGAAAGCATTTACAACATTCGCTACAACTAGAGAATATGTTAGCCATTGCTCTATGGTCCTTGAACAACAAACCCACGTGATTCCTGCTTGTTTTATGCGCTTAGACTCGTCTCATTTTATAAAAACATTATATGGACTGGATTGTTTTAAATTTGTAGATCTTCGCGTAAAAAAGTTTTATGTCATGATTTTATTACATTTAAAAAGTTGCACAAATTATGTAGAAGTTAAAGAGATATTAAGAAATTTAGGTATAGTGGCTGTAAACAGATATGATCGTTATACGAAAAATGGCGAAAAAACGAAATGTGAAGAGGCAAAAGAAAAATTATTAGCGATGAGACACATTTCAAAAATAATAGACGATGAAATAAACATCTTACCGAACCATGCAGAATCAGTTATTGAAGATGATGACGTGACATGTTACTCGTACAACGATGATGCGCCGTATTGGTTCAATACTCTGATACAAAATGAAAAGTTATATGCTGACCTTAGCGAAGAGACAATATACGAAAATATTTATTATTTCCCGAACTTTGTTGGCAGCTTGCAAAAACTATTTTACAGACTTCCCGTTTGGACCAACTTAATGTTACCTTTCTACAAGGAAACGAATGATGCAGCCAGCAGTAGTAATGTAGAAAGTTACTTTAAGAGTATATAACAGTTGTTATTCTGTACAAAGAGTGGTTTATTACGTGTAGATGAATTTATTATGAAACACACTGAATAGGTACTTATCTGGTGAAATAAAGTCAGCTCAGTGTGCTTACTTTGATAATGACATAACAAGTCATATAAAGAAACAAGAGAAGAGGTTTGAAGATACTAAAAAGTGTACCACTAAAATAAAAAAAGACAGCATTCATTCCGAAGACACACATAGCTTTAGGAGAGAATCAGTATTTCGAAATACTCCAATTTACGAGGAAAACTGGCGTAACAAAAATTATGAGGTTAAGAAAAAATCTTTAATAGAGTTAATTAAACCAAAAGTCTACAAGAAAAATGTGCAAATATTAATAAATGGAAATAAAAGTCACGCTAATATGGATCACGTAGTTGTCCAGAATACATGTGCTTTCAATGCTGTGGCCCACGCATTCGCGGTCGCCTACAAGGAACACAGGAGTGTTCATGAATTATTGGAAGGAAAATGTTCTGCATTTGCTACCCTAGTAAAAGCCATATCGAATCACGATAATGCTATAGATGTATTAAGATTGACGACAGAAATTCTGTTAAACTCTTTCGAAAAAGTAATACGAGGCAATATTCAAGTTGTCAACTGCACGTGTAACGTTACTAAAATTTTTGAAAGTCTTTTATTAACTGAATATTCTAGTGCGAAAAACGTTAAACAATGCTCCAGTTGTGATTATGTGTCTGAACAAAATTGTCCAATTTTACCACTGGATATTGTTACATTGGCAGATGAGGGTATAGCGACTGGCTTAGAAAAATCGGCAAACTCAATGTTATCTAGTAAGACTCGATTATGCCGTCAATGTAACACAGAAAATGGCACGATTACAGACTCTTACGACTTGTCTGATATTATAATTTTTGAATATGATGACTATTTAAATATAACCGATGTACCAGAAACAATAGTTTTGAAACAAAAAACGTACACTATCGTTTCTGTCGCGGAGTATATTGCAGGCTTGCCTGGTCATGTAGGACATTATAAGTCACACTGCAAAAGTGGTCCAGGCTGGTACTGTTATGATGACAATATAAGCAAAGTAACCAAAACTAAGTTAAAAATAAATATAAAATCACATATCATGATATACGCAAAAAAATGATTAAATGTATTGTTTTTTATGTACAAAAAATAAAACAAATTATATTTACATTTTTGTCTATTTTTGCTTATGAATCCATTTTGTTGATATACAATTTATTAATTTATTTAACGTAAAGAAATATATTATATGTATGTATCTATTAATCTTGTTATTTGCTATGAAATGCATGGCAGGCGCATTCTGATAAAATATTTACTTTACATGTTACTAAAAATCAGTAAGTATTTATCTAAAATTGTAGATGTTATCTTGATATACAATAAATATACATTTGTTTATATTATGACCTGTGTATAATCAGCGTGAAATAACCGTTATTTTAAAGTAGTTCTGCTGGAGAGTATGGTCTGTAGCATGACCACTTTGAATTGACATTTTCCACGAAACTAACAATATACAATTTTTGATATTAAGCTACAAAAATATAGACATTATCTACATTATAACCTGTGACTTTTACATAATATAGTCAAAGTGGTGCTGCTGCGGAGTATGACACCGGTTGCTGGCAATAGGCTCGCCCCCTATTACATGGGGGTTAAACATAACTGGCGAAATGTGGGTGTACTATAGGTACTCTTCTGCCGAATCCTTCGGGGAAACAAGGCGTGATGTTATAAATGTTATGTTATTTTATCACTGTATTGGTTTAAAAAAGTTGAACATGCATAATTATTGAGAAAACCGGTATTTAATAGAACAAAAAGTTTAGCTGAAGAGACTTAAAGCTCACACTCCACACAAAAAACCCTTACTTTGCTCGCATGGAGACCACGGCCCATTTCTGCTAGTCTGAGTTCCTGCAGTGAGAACATAGGCTTACCTCCTATCATGTCATCAGGATCTGCCTAGCATGTTCCGAATTAAGTTGCGATCGGCTTCCAGTCTAAACTTGGTACCAGTGTTTTACAAGGAGTGACTTTTACTGACCTCCAAACACAGTTACTGGGTAACACGATACCCCTTCGTAAGACTGGTAATCAGGTATCGGGCTTATCGTGTCATATTCTGTACTAGCTTCTATCCGCGACTTCGTTCGCGTGGAAGCCGTAAGCCGCATTATATTAAAATAACAGCCACATTATTATAAAACTCCCTCGGCTCCTGACCCACCGCGTCGCATCGCATCGCCCGCCCGCGCTTTTATTTCGTTTTCGCTTTGCGTTCATCCTGACCTTTTTTCTTGTGGTTTGGCTCCTAAGGGTCGTACAGTGATGTTAAATAGCCTTACTAGCCTTACTCAAGAATTAGGCTATAAAAAAATAAAATAAAACAATTCCGACTGACACTTCCTGTGATTAGCGCGTTCAAACAAAATATCAAACAAACTCTTATATTAGTAATACATAAAATAGATAATAAGACATATTGCGCCGACACCAAATAAATTGGGATAAAGACAACAGAATGATGATGACGATTCTGTGTAATAAGTAATAACCAGAGATCGGATATTCGTATGCATATTCACCTAAAGTTGAGATGTTGGCTAAAATGGAATGCGCTTTTGTATCGAATATATATATGACGGAGAAGATACATTTCTCTCGTTATTATCAGCCATATTTTAACTACTGTGAGCGTACTATGGGTAATGTTGGTTATTGCGCAATAGAAAATCCGTTTACAGTTTAAATCAAATTATAATGTACGATCAAATAATCACACTGTAGGTTCACGACACAACTATACGGAACGCGCGACAGTTTCTAAACGTCTTCACTGCTTACCAGTCAACCACAAACTCTGCTGTACTCTGGTCAAGCGTTAGCGTTATAGAGTCCAGCGCCACCTGGTGGCAACCGGCGTCCCGATTAGTCAAGTCAAATGATTGATTCAACGTATTGCCGACATATATATATATATATATATATATATATATATATATATATATATATTTGTTTTCACTAACACACACCACCCCTCCTCTTACACCCTACATACACATATTTGTATCGGTGGTTAAACATTAATTTTAAATAAATATGCATCTGAATAGTTATGCAAACCAAGAATCACGGGGTTATATTTAAAAAAAAAAACGAAGTCCCTTCCATACTATACACCCGACTAGTTTTGCATTCCCGGAGTTCTTGGCAAAACGGGATGAGTTCAACTAAAAAAAAAAATAAGAAGCCGCTTCCATACTTTCATAGCTAAAAAATAACTTTAGGTAATAAGCATCCCAATATCCGATCTCTGGTAATAACTAACCAACATTAATTGTTCACAGGCGAAAACCATCATGGACTGACAGAATCTTGTACAAAGTTAACGCGAACAACTATGAGAATGTGACCCTAAAAGCAGAGGTGGTGTCCTATAACCACGTGTCCCATTACACTGTCAGTGACCACAAGCCAGTGGTCGCGTTGATGAATATAAAGGTCAGTGGATCAGTTAATATCGCATGACTTGTACGTTGATGCACTTATTATAAGTTCCTAGTAGTTTGCCTGGTGAATGTTAGTGGGGATTTCTCGGTTAGTTTCGAACGGGGCCTTTATTCATGAGCTCACCTGTGTGAACTCATGAATAAGCCCCCTTTTGCCACGGGGCCTTTATTCATGGGCTCGCACAGGTGAGCGCATGAATAAAGGCCCCCGTAGCAAAAGAGATGCCATACATGTAAGTCATACTTACAGAAGTATGACTTACGTCTATGGCATCTCTTTTGATGAAGTTATGAATATAACTCCGTTTGAGTCCGAAACTTGTTGTCAATTCCGAAACCACGCGAGTAAAATCATAAACAATGATAAAATGATTGTGTCTGACGCACGACGGGTAGGTAAATACATGACGTACGACAGTGGGTAAATACGTTATACAAAATTGTATTCGTTATTTTTGTAGTAAACGTACGAAAATATTGAACGTGATACCTAGAAACATATAAACAATGAACTAATTAGTGCTCCGTCATCAATTACGTTGCTTGTGACGTATCTACCTAAATTATTTATTTGCCTAACATAATTAGTTGTAATGGCCTAATTTCCGATCTGTTTGTAAATATTTACCTGTTATGTATTTGTATTTGACAAACAATGTAGTAGGTATAGATAATTAGCGTAACCTTTGCTTACTTTTCGCTGATTCTGTTAAATGTAAACACGTTTACTATTATTAGGTACATGATAATCCGAATAGGTTTGTAAATAATAAAAAATACTACGTTATCGCAAATTTTGATTATTAACAGCAATCAACTTAACGAGCTACGTTGGGTAAGCTAGCTCATAGTTTACCCGGCATTAGGTAAGCTAGCTCATAGTTTACCCGGCATTAGGTAAGCTAGCTCATAGTTTACCTGGCATTAGGTAAGCTAGCTCATAGTTTATCTGGCATTAGGTAAGCTAGCTTATAGTTTACCTGGCAGTGGGTAAGCTAGCTCATAGTTTACCTGGCATTAGGTAAGCTAGCTCATAGTTTATCTGGCATTAGGTAAGCTAGCTCATAGTTTACCTGGCAGTGGGTAAGCTAGCTCATAGTTTACCTGGCACCTGGTATCTGCTCTTTAAACAAATCGAATTAAGATTCTCACTCGGTTTTTGTAACGTAAATCAACACAAAAATCTGTTACATATAATAAAAAAGTAACGAAGAATTTTTGTCCGTTTGTCTGTTCCGGATTGGCGCAAAAACAGTAGAACGGATTTGAATGAAATTTGCCACACAGATATGTTAGGGAAGCCCAGAGGGTTTTTGAACAAGCAAATGCATGCAGACCCGCCACGTCTGCGGAGTTTCGCTAACTAATATAATTTAACCTTGTATAAATATCTAGTTGCTTAATAAATTGACAAGCGAAGTGATTGGTTGACTGAACTATCGATAGACAATCGGGTCGCTCGACTAGTGTTTAATTTTGGAACGTCCACGTGTTTCGTTCCACAAACCGGGTGTCAATATTGTAAATGAACATAGCAAGTCCAGCCGACCTCCTCCTGTTCATGATTGGTTTATCGAAATTATAAAAGCTCATCAAAACTTTGACTACAAGATTAAATTTTATGGGCTCTCAGAAACCGGACAAAAATGTCTTACAAAGTCCAAACATCCAAATCCGTTGAATAGTTCATCAAAGACAAATATTTACTTTTCATAAACCTGATTTGGTGGTTACTATACAGGCCGGAAATTCGACGCATTCAAATTCAATTACCACTATTTTGATGCATGTAACAATATTAAATTACGTTTACAAATACAGTAGGGTGTTGTGAGATTCGTATGGCACGGTAACACTCACTAATATGTTTGACGAGACAGTGATAATTTTTGTTGAGTATTTTTGATATATTGCGCAAACAGGTGTTTTTCCTATTGAAATATCTGACCTTTGAAAGTTCACGAAGGACTTATTTAAAAACTGTGCTTGGGTGAGGTTACAAAAAATATTTACACAATATTAAACCGCCTAACCCTTGCGTATTCTTTTGTTATGATGGCATACAACTATAGCCTGTTTTTATGTATTTGTTGCACATAAAGAGCGCTTCAAGGATCTTTTGGCGCCTGAATGACATTAACGGGGGCGTTGTTGGTAAACATTTGTGATATTGTCACAGAAATTGTATTGACAAAACAAGATGGCGGCTTTAGTTCCGATTGTAACACGCGCCAAAAGAATCTTGTAGCGTTGTACGCTACATGCAACTAACAGTATTATCACCATCACGAGTACTAGCTTTAATTAACTTCTAATTTTGCACGCTCGCATGCTAGGTTTGCAAGGGCATCAAACACACAATAGTGGCAGAGCCTCCTATGGTCCACTCTGGCATCCGAATGCGGTCTATGATCGTCCCTATTGACGTCAAACAAGGTGGGGAGGGGTCGCATGTTGTCACTGATTCTGCTACCGCTCGAGAAGCAGCGCTGTTTGGTAATTGTGATGCGGTAGATTCAGGAGTTGCGCAACCAGCGGTAAGTAGAAGCTTGCTTGGACCTTTTGTAGTTGTATTCATAGTTCAGGGTGTGGTGTGTGGGAATGGGAAGCAGTCACCCTGGGCGTCGGGAGTCGATAGCCGACTCCCGGCCACCGTAGGCGCGGGCCTGCGGACGGCGAGCAATGGGCAGCTCGCCGTCCTGTAAGGACCAGGCCCGGGTCGACGGCGCGTTGTGTTCCACGCGCGCCTCAAAGAGATGTCAGCATAATTGACGGGGTCCGATAGGGCCGATGCCTGCCGGGGTCGCGGGTTGTTTGAAAGAGTTACCGTGGCCCTGGCGCACAGGCAACTGAAGGAACACGGGTGGGTTTTAGTCAGTAAGAGTCTGTCAGATGATTTCCCAAACAAAAAAAAAAAAAAAGGGTGTGGTGTGAATGGTAAAAAATCGTAAAAAGGTCGGAGAAAAGTCCATGGCTCTTCGTCTGTAAAATAATTTAATTTATTGGCTGAAGAGCTATCCATATTTACGCACACCCAAATTTATTTATTTTGTGATGATCACGACTGTTCGTCGCTCTAACCTCTATCATAAAAGGCCCTCTAAATAAACTTTCATTCGGTGTTTTGCAGTTGCATGGTTATTTGGCATTACCCTTGCACCACTATTTTAATAATAAAAAGATAATATCAATAATATACAATCTGATCGTTTATCCATTTTCAACATTACCTGTGTAACGTATTTTTTTTTAACTTTATATTTTGTTTTGTAGCATGCTCTATATTTTATATTGATGCCCGTCATGTCTGTGAAGTTTTTCCATTTAATCTAACCCTGTATTTCTATGGAACTCCCAAACGTTGTGGACAACTACGTTCCAATTTTTATTCTCACCCCCCTGGTTTGTGTGTCTATGTGACCAGTAACACAATATTTTCTCCTACAGACGTTCTCCAACTACACGGAGAAGACGGTTGAATTCGCGCCGATCAACCGGATCTGGTACATCGGAGACGCAGACTTTAGGACACAGTGCACGCTCACGCCAGACATTCAAGTTAACGCTAACGACTGGATTGGCATATACGATGTAAGTATCAAAATTGAAATACAGCTGATAACATCAGACCATTGTTTTATAAAAATTCTGATGTATCCGAAGAATAAAATTAAGCTAATATAAAAAAAAAATTGTTGGGATATGTTTTGGGATTTGATCTACTTTATTGGCTTCTATAATTATATTCCGTGGAAATTGCAATGATTGGCATCTTTCCAAGGTTTTAAAGTACTAATTAATATAAAGAACTTTTTAGTTACGAACCAATGCAGACATGGTGTTTGGCTGCCTTTAAAAAAAAAATCTCGCATACTAAGACTTGGAACATGTGGAGTACAATGATATTAACATTTATTCCGGGAGCGCCCTCCAGCATAATGAATCGCAGACGCCAATCCATCACTTGCTATCTTCCATTTTGTTCTTATCTAAAGGGAGAGCAATGTTTAGGTAGAAGTTATTAAGAACTATCGTTCTTTGTGGGCGATATGTTGGTGTAGCCAAACAAGTTGGCTAGAATCTTATTCAAAAAAATGAAGATGAAAATTGTTTGTCAATAAACTACGAATGAAAAAAAGCTTTTTTATTTACAGTTTATTTCTATGAACAAAAACAAACCAATCCAAAACAATATTAAACATAATACGGTACATTAATGACTTATCGATAACTCTCCAGCACGCGTAGCATGACCACCATACAAATGCGTTTTGTCGACGGAAGAATAGACAAAACGAAAGATTAAAGACACATTTCTTTAGAAATCTGTCAACAATCTGTCATTATGTTTATTCTCCAAACATAACCACCATAACACATAAACACACATAACAACACCACCAAACAACAACAACATAACCACCACATGACACATCACAACACACACATACACATGATGTAACATGACCACCAGATTCTATGGTGCTTATGCTACGCGTGCAGCTTCGACAGACTTATCAATTCCACCCGTCTTTCAGGCCAATTTCCACAACCTAGACGACTACATAGCGTACGAGTACTTAGCGAAGGTCAGCTTACCCAGCGCAGGTTCGACCTCTGACGGTCAGCCGCGGACCATAACCCTCAGCTTTCCAGTGGGTAGCGGTGTGAGGCACCCTGGATTCTACAGGTTTATCTACTTTAGCCAGCCGAATAATGATGTCAGGAGTGTTTTGGGTGAGTTTGGTATATTATTGAGTCTTTTTTGTTTTTTATTTAACTAAACTGTCCTATTGCTGACTTGTTCGGTCTTAATACAAAACAAGGCTTTTCTCTAAACATGCTTTAAAACCATCATGTCTGTTTTTGAAATAAGAACCTAACAGAAATCGGAATACCGTTCCACTTACACAACGTACAACTTAATCCGCTCTAGTTGTCAATTTTGTGTTAAGAACTTTACTAAAGTCGGCATAAAGTTCGAAATACAAAAACTGTTAGATCGTGTTTTGTAATAAAACGGTTTGAGTCTACAGAATTAAGTTTCAATTTCTTTGAATCAGCTCTTTTGAAAGGTCACACACATTACTAGTAGGTATATTACTTAGGGAGCAAAATAATGACATACTCGATATAAGCTGTTTTTACCTTAAATTAGTCAGGTACTTACTTTATTTTTAAAGTTTAAGGGCTGTTTTTCAGTCTATTAAAATATCTAGAAACACATCACAAATTGTTCATTCAAAAACAAATCTTATCCCATACACTAAACACACATTTTCTTTCACAGGCATTTCCGAACCGTTCGAAGTCAGTAGCAAAGAGGACAGCCTAGTCGTGATCGATCCTTGCGAGCAAGCATCCAGCAGTTCGTCACCTGGCAGGTTTACTAAACCCTCCACTGCTACGTCAGATATCTTCACTGACTTCACCGGCCTTGATGTGTCGAAGCTCTCGCGAAACTTCTCCAACGATCTCAGCATTGACTGACTAAAGACCTATCTGCCTGGCTCACCGGCAAACGTGAGAAAGAACAATAATGGTGTTTGATTCGGTGTTGTCGGTGTGTTGCTAGCTTTAAGTGTAATGTACAGTAGAAAGGTTAAGTGTTCAAATGGACTTTGGGATGTCACTTTTTGCCGCGACTGTACGTGGATCGTCACAAAATAGTATTGTAATTAAATTAGAGGCCTACATGCGACATTATATTTAAATTAGTACCTTTTTAGTAGGTGTTAAAATTGTAGTGCAATACTTACAAAATAGTTGAAAAAAAAAACTCGGTAAATTCTATATGACCAAATATACCGACTGATAAATCTGACGTTTGAAAGAGATGTCAAATGTTAGTTTGATTTTGGAATAAGTGTGATATAAATAGGATGTAAGGCATAATATTATCTTATTATACTGCTGTTTTGGTATGTTAAATATATCGCATCTAGTCGCGGATTTACAGTCGACCTATGAAAACCTTGACCACACTTAAAACCTTGTCATATTATACGATACAAATGGCGACGCTAAATAAAGACAACAAGCTACATTTGACAAACAAAGAGTTTAATGTGACAAAGTCCAAAAAAAAATTAACGTTTTCATAAAGTGATTGTAATGTAGGTCTAATAGTTAGAGCATCGGTGCTTTTTCTCTATAAATGTAATCATATCTAGTACTTTCGTTAGCAATGCCATTATTGTTGTTCAAAATATTAATTATTGCATTTCATTGTAGTTGAATACACAGTTTTTAACCAAAAAGGTCGATTCATACATTTCTGGGTAAATAATATAAGGTTAGTTGGACATATCTATGAGTGAGGTGAGTAAATCGGCTTTATGCGACCAATAATAAATATATTACTTAATTAACGCGTATTAGGAATTGATATTTAATGTATAGTCGTGGAAACATTACTGAGCAGCTTGTCACATTACAAAAATATTTTTGTGTGCATAGGACTCTAAAAACACCAATATTATCGTATTGTGTCAAGCTGGTCAAGAATCATTTTCCTTCATAGTATGTAAATAAGAGCATTTTCGTTGAGTGATTATATTAGTACAATTTGTAATTTTTATAGCATTGTAAGAGTGTTCACTGGTTAAACGTTGTATTACATAATAATACTGTAATATTACATAATAAATATTAATCTGCAGTTGGGGAATGATTAAAAGGGTATTTGGGTATGTCACAATATTAGACAGTATTATCGGCATTTTAAAAATAATATTTATATGTATTAATCCATGACCCGTCTATTGATTTTCATCGGATAACATTCCTGTTGTGAAGCTTTATACTGAAATTAAGTTGTGATGTTATTTAAAAATTATTTTCTTTCAAGCTTTTGCAGTTCACAAACGTCTTAACAATTAGAAGATTTATATTATTATTCTTTTATGTGCTTACCCTAGGATTGATGATTTAGGTAAGGGTGTCCGATACATCAGCTTTTTTTTTAAACCACCCCTATGCGTAAACGAATAAAACATACTATGCAAAGTTCCATATTTAATATTAGGGCTCAATATTAGCTCAGTCTATAATGACAATAAACTTGATAGTTAAGTGTTGTGATTCATGAAATATTGCCATTATATTTTTCGTTTTTATAAAATTAAGTAGACACCGTCCCTATTTTTTTACGCTTTAGCCTACTCAATGACAACCTTTATTTTAGGTACGAGCCTTTTGGGAAGTGAGTTCTTAAATGTAAATAAAGAGTATGAGCTACTTTTCGAAACGTTAGTATAAAAATATTATATTCGGGCACAGCAATCCAAAAATATTAAAAGTAACAATATCTACTATTTTAGTGTTTATATCAAAATATGACCTGTTTAAAAACCACCGATTTTTATCACAAATACTAACCCCTTTTGTACTGTAATCTTTATGAACTAACAATGTTTGTAGAATTATATATTTATATTATAGATTATAAAAATAAATAAATACATACTAATGGCCAGCTACTGTTTGAAGTTCTCTAAACATTTAAATCATAAATTACATATAAACGCAATAATGTATGTATAGCAAATGTCTTTTATATTAATTTATGTAACATAAAAATTGTGTAGCCACTTGTACTTTTGAATATGTTTTCAAATTTGCAACTAATTATGCACCAGCATACTAATAAGGTTCAGGGTAAAAATATTGTGCACCCTTGTAATTCATCAGGTGCCAATCAAAGCGTCAGTAGATTTGGTTTCAACTATGTAATAAGGAGAATCCAGGCATAAAAATAATTGTTTAATGAGTATTGTTATTAAATTGAACTGCTTGCTGAACGTGCATCTAGCATTTAAGACCTTTAATAAAAGCCGTATGGTTTTCACTAACACTATATTACATCTAAACGTAATGGCTAAACATTAAGAAGAAAAAATCTTATCACCAACAACAAGGCAATGGCTTAAGTTACTCAGCTCAGCTCAGTGACTCAGCTCCGATGCGTAATGCTTAGGCAACTCTTACAGGTTGCCTACCAACGGATATCTAACAACATTGTCAGACACCGAACGTGGCTGAAAAACTCACAGACAAGAGCAAAAAAATTAGGTCTCCAAGCTTACGAGTAGCCTACTAAGAAATGAATGGTGAAACGGGAGCTGTTGCTTAAGAAATTGTTTACGTTTTGCATTACCTAACTACAGTCCTGTGACAGTTATTTTACCTCCGATTTTGCATTACTGTCAAATCACAGTGATCTTTATTGTCCTCATAATAAGGTTGCTTTTGGGCTGCTGCCACTGAAAAGTCTGTCAAAATCACAGTGATCTTTATTCTCCTTATAATAAGGTTGCTGTTGGGTTGTTGCTACTGACAAGTCTTTCAAATCATAATGATCTTTAGCCTCGATAAAATAAGGTAGCTGTTGGGTTGCTGCTGTCAGAGGTAAAATAACTGAAAGGACTAGACCTTGCTTTGCTTGACTTGAGTGAAAACGAACATAGTTTTAACTTGACCCCTGGTTTTAAAAACCAGAGCAAATCTACGAATAGTAAATCTCCTTCCAAATGTTAGTTGCTGCAAATGGATTAGGGCCAATTTCACCATACTGTTTTTATTCTAAATGACCCGTTATGCCATTTGACGGATGTCTCACTACGAAAAATAGTCCGTCAAAATGCTTAACATGGCATTTAGTAACAGCAGAGATTGGTGAAATTTGGCTTAGCTAATTATCTAAACGCATTCATTAAGACATAGCATTACTCATTTTTTTTTAAATGAATTAATTCATAATCATTTTTAGTGCTTAAGCTGGTTCATAAAATAAAACGGAGATTATTAGTTTTCATTTCACTAACAATTTTAAGCTTAAGGTGTTACTATTTACTTGCCATTGTACGATTAATTTGAAAAAGGTACTTATTATTTATGGTTTAAGTAAATATGTTTTAAAATAAAAATCTTTTAAGTATCTGTGATTATTTGTTACTGCTTAAGTCGGGAATCCGTTTTAATCGGGGATTTGTCATATTCTGTCGTGATGCTAACATTAATCGTAATAGGCTCGCCAGCTACAATTATTGTTAGAAGGAAATGACATGAATTAACTCGTAAATTTAAGTAACTTCTTTCCGTTCATTAATTTAACGTCATCTATGGTCAAGTAACATAACCAAAGCGACGCTGTCACTACACAAACAGAATTCTCAATGTTTAACAAAAATAAAACGATACCTAATTTATTACTGATTATAGTTTTATTTCTGAAAAACATTATATTACAAAAATATTCTAAAATGATGTTGTAACGAATAAAATGCAAAAGAAGAGATGAAAACAAATACACGTGAATTTATTTGTCAAGAAATAAACACAAGATGTCTACGAAATCGAACATTATTAAAGATAAGGGAAAAGGATTTATTTGCGGTAAACATGACGCAAAGAAAAACACAAACACAATCATTCATTCTATCTCGTTCTCGCCTACGTACTTTTCTATTTATGTCCCTGTCATAACTCGCTGTAGTTCGGCTTCCTTAGTTACCTACGACACGGTGCAGCGGGACACGAAGTCACGTGCGTCCGTACCTATGAACTTAGTACCGTACCGCATTCTGACACGAGGGCCGGCTTAGACAAAAAAAAAAACGGCATTTAAGTTATATATTTATTAGTCTTATGTTGCATTAAACTGGTATTAAATATCTGTAGTGTGATATGATTAGAGATGGGTTTTTACCCGGTAAAAACCCAAACATGACTAAATTCGAGGGAAAATACTCGGGGAAATACCCGATGGGAAAAAAAATGTTTTTTTTTTTAAATTTAGCTTATGTTATAAGTAGATACAATGTTCCACTTTAAGGACTAAGTGCGGAAACCAAGACCCCTAAAGAAGATAATTAGATACACATACATTAAATAGTACATAGTTTTTAAACTTTATTACTACTAGTTAGAGCTTGTCTAAGTTGAAATTACGCACTCCACTAACACATTTTACATACACCAGCAATTTTATAGTAGGTATGGATAATTAAGTAGTGGGTGACGTCATTTCAACTTAGATAAGCTAAACTGCTATTTAGTTAAGGCACGTTTGTCTTTTCTTAGAACCTGTAACATTTATAAATCGGTGAATTAAGTGATAAAGCAAAAGTAATAAATAAGTGGAGATGGTAAGGTAGTTAAGTATGAAAAGTAATTTATAATATTGATTAAATAAAGCTAACTAACTGTACAAGTTGTGTTTGATAAAGTGATGATAACTAACTTTATTATTTTTTATAATTAAATACATTATACATAGTGCAGTGTAACTAAATAAAGAATGAAATAAAAAACTTATTGAGCTAATTTTTTGGTTATGTATATGTAAAATGTAATGTTCATCCGCTATTAGCGACCAATAAGCCGCTCCCACCCCGGGAGCAGGTAATTCTCTTCACCTTTATTGTATTAGCGTAGATGATGAAAATACCCGTCTATTTGGTTTTTTCTCACATATATACCCGGACGGGAAAATACTCAGGTATTTACCCATTTGGGTAAATACCTGAGTATTTTCCCGTCTGGTTTTTTCCCACCGCCCATCTCTAGATGAGATACACAGTTACACACACAGGTGTACCATATTGGTTGGCGATAGTCGAAACTAAGAAGAGTGGTTGTTCCGAAGGGGAGCCGATAGGAATCGGGTTGTATGAAAGCTACGCCTCTGAGGTTCGCCCTCTATTACGGAAGTCTTATTGAACTGTTTAAGGCCCACTTGTACGTTTAGTCGGGTTAAATGAATAAATGTAGAGTTTGTAAACTCGGAGATAAGTAATTAACTTTTTAACCCTTATTCCGCGTTGCGCCACTAAATAGTAAAACTGGGTTTAGTTAACCTAATATTAGTGTTTTTTGAGTTAGGAACATTGCAGTTCAATCGACGAACTAAAAATAGAATTGCAAAAAAAATGTTTTAAGTTTTTTTTAATAATTTGTTTGTATTTTTATGAGTTCATGAATATAATTTTAGTCTGCTGATATTACTATTATTATTTCGGTAGGTACTCCTACCGAAATTTCACCTACTGCAACGTCGAGCAATATAAAACAAAATGTTATCAGCGGTACCTCATAACGTCAATTTATTGACATTACTAACACTAACCCAGAGTTAGAGAATTAACTCTCCCACATAGGTAGGTTTAATATTTAAAAGTTTAACTGTAGGTTTACCTCTGTTGGTGGCGCAAGATGAATTATTTGAACCCTGTGTTAGCTGTTAACTCCCGAGTTATTTAGGATAAAAAAATGAACACGCGGTGGGCCTAAGCAAGCTTTACTTAAAAAAGCTTAATCTTTTCATTTCTTGACTGAACATGGGACTTATAACTGGCGAAATCCACATCACACTGGTAACACTTGCACTACGAAAATCACTCCTATTACTCCAACATAAAGGCGCTGTCAAAGTCAAACTGCTACCACACATTGTTGTTCAAAATGTTTACCGTTAATGCACTTCTGCTTACCCTTTCGGGCACTAAGGCGTGATGTTACGTCATGTAAAGGCTGTAAGGCTATATTTTTGGTTGCGAGCGGCAGCGGAAACGGAGATCGGGGCGGGAAACGTAGAGGTCATACTCGACTCACTTCATTCAATATGTATAGTGTTTGAGCGTTTTGCTGCCTGATGTCGCTTGTACCTAAGCCCCATTGCTCTCTGAAAATGTAGATATCCTATTTCTGCCAAAATGAACATCAATGACGATGACGATTTGCGAAATGATTTATCTATACCAGTCATGATCTATCAAACCTTTACCCAACTTTAGTGGGGTCCCAGCATGACCACTATAGAGGTGGTACTTTTTTTTTGGGTGGGAAATCATCAAATGACGTCTCCCACTCTGGGCGAAGTAGAAGGGCGTGTCAGACTCTTACTGACTATAACCCACCCGTGTTCCTTCAGGTGCCTCTGTGCCAGGGCCACGCAGTCACACTAGTGGTGTTCTCTGCGATATATCGGAAATTATCTGGTTTTGATTCGTGGCTAAGTGTAAAAAAAGTGATTTGTCTTCTCTTCGTGGAGTAGAGATAGCTCTACTCTACGAAGAGAAGACAAATCACTTTTTTATTTTATTTTATTTTAGATGGGTTTGCTCTTGACTCTAGTCTAGGTCAGAGATGCCAGAGACAAAGTGGACAATGGAGTGAGCTTACCCAGTATAAGCCTGCCTGTTCTTTCTTAACAAAAACATACAGACGAATTGAGAACCTCCTCCTTTTTGTGAAGTCGGTTAAAAAGTCATTATTTTTTTGAATTTTGACATCGCGCCGTTGAAATTTTTCTACAATCTGTTATTTTGTTTTCCGTTTCTTCTGTTTCTATAGTGATCAAGCTGCGCATGCTATATTTGTACCTACCATGTACCCTTGGTAAGAAAGACTGCTTGTCAAACTTTCTGGCTTCTGGCTACCCGTAATTACTGTTAAATATTTCCGAATTATAGCCGGGACCAACGGCTTTACCTACTTTTCGAGGCATGGAGGGGTTTCAATATGAAATACCTAGATGACTACCTATCCATGAACCTACCGCGGCAAGCGTAGTTCCTAAACGTAACCTTCAACTCAACTCATTTATTTCAAACATCTTTTGTAATGCGCACAGCAAAAGAGTGGAATTCTCTAACTGCGCCTGTGTTTCCGACCGCATACAACCCAAATCTCTTCAAAGTGAGAGTGAACAGGCTTCTTCTGGGTAAGCTCATTCCATCGTCGACTTTGTCTCTGTCATCTCTGACCTAGACTAGAGTCAAGAGCAAACCCATCTAAAAATAAACAATTACAGGCACTTTTGTCAAGGCACTTTTGAATTGTCAAGGGGTCGGTCAATCAGAAAGATGAAGCTAGTTGCCCATTCCAAAGCGTAGTAGGTACCTATGGAGAAGAACTGGCAAGAAACTACACGGACACTCTTTTAAATCAAAATATTGGTTTCATCATTCATGTTGAAATTATGCATGTGAGAACGATGCAGACCGTTAAAAGTATCCGTAATAAAAACAATTCAAATATTAAATTAAATTAAAATAAGTCTTCATCTATCGATCCGTGTGACTGTTACTTTGCTACAAGCCCTTCATTTAGTAATAGCGACAAACAAAAGTAATCTTAAAATGTTAAAGTATTTGCTGAAATGAATTTAGATTTACAATTTTGATTACTCTCATATAGAGACGATAGCATTGGGACGATATGTACCAACTATGAAAACTCACTATTGAACTCCACACTTTAAGACAAGTCCTGATTTACCCTAGGCCCTCTGTACACAATCGTTTTTCTTGCCCTGAAAAACTACGGTTTATTCGCCGTGTGTAGGCACATTCGTCAGTGTTTGTATGGGTCACTATGGAAGCTTGTTCATAGACACGTTTTTTCTACGGCGCGGCTTATACCGCCGTACCGAAAAGAAACAGTGCCGTGTACAAAAACCTTAAGTAGAACAGTGATTTTCCGACTAAGGGCGAATTTCACCAAACTTTTATACCTACACTAAGTCTTATCCTGAGAATTTTGAATTTTGGCAGTTTTTTCATGCTAGAACTGTCAGGTGTCAATTTTATTTCACGAATAAAAAATCTGGTAAAATTTGCCTTAAAGCAGTGACATATTTATATTCTTGATACTATGGCGGAACCAAATTGGCTATACGCGTAGCAAATTGTGAATGCCTATATTCCCCTCGGTTGAGTGAATATAGCCGATAGAATAATAGCAATTAATTGTTGACATTTTTCGGGATTCGTAACGCTTAGTCTACGGTTAGCTACGCTCGCTACGAGATTTCGTAGCGATGTAACTGTGCGAACTTATTTGTTAATTTGTTGAAGAAAATTGACAATGGCGCCGATTCTCTTGTCACAAAATTCTCTAAACTAGACTACAAATCACCAAAATTTTGTTTATTCCTGGATAAAAACGAAAAATAACCTGAAATTCGGTACTGTCGAGGTGGCAAGTGACTTTGTCTAGCAGAAAAACACTTTAAATAAGTATTATTAAGTAAGAAATACCCTTTAAAACGTTTCTAAAATAATAAAAATGTAGCAGGTAATTTGAATTCTAAAGTATTATTTGATGCCCCTTTGCGCAAGGATATAGTTGAGGTATCCCCACAGAAATACCAGTACAGTATCGCTATTGGTACATAGACCACTTCCTATACAAATTTAAACAGTGCTTTAGTTTTTTTTTGCAGAATAGCTTTAAGATTCTCATAGCCAAAATTAAGGAATTTTAGTGATTGTTTAGTTAGTTTAATTCGGTGTACAAGAGAATCGGCACCATTTTCGCTTTAAGGGACAGTGAATATCTCAGTTTAAATACCAAGTGCGTAGCGCACAATATCATTGTTATGGTACAATTAGAAAGGTGTAGGTTTCTCTTAATTTTAACTTTTTATTTAATTATATGTACCTTCCTTACTAGTACCTACTTATGTGTAAGTCCCAGTTTAATTGTTCCGTAATACTAATAGAATATTTATGAAATTCCATATCACGTGATTGTTACGTTATTCTTATCAGTAAGTTACCCAACTTTCCGTATAAATGTGTCGTGATTCGCTGCATTTCAAATGCTATTAAGATTGTAGTACAAAATGATTAATTTGTAGTTGTCACAACACTTGTGTTAAATTATGGGAATATAGTTTATTTAGTTGAACAATTTGTTTTATTTACTCGTTTCTTTGGTAATTGCGTGTCGTAATCGCTGTCAGGGCGCGACACGATAGGTGTAATGTTTGCCCTTATCAAATTAATCACATCGCGATAAAGAGTACGCGATATGTAGCGCGGCGAGGGAGGCGCGGCGTTGATGTCGAATGCGTGCCGCGCGTAGTACTGGTAGACTGGAGCTCGTAGCGTTATCGGGAAAGCGCGGGAAAATCGCGGCGCCGAGCACTCGCTTCAGTAGGCTCGCGGCCGCCGACAGACATGGACGGGTCCGCGCGCGCGCTCGCTCTCGTACTCGCGGTGATCGCGCTCTCGTACGCGCGCGCCCACATACCCTCCCACGACAACATCCTCAGAATACAACTGTGGGACGCGGAGGGTCTCAGCAGGGATCCTATCACCACACCTGTTCCAGCCACCACGACAGTCTCGCGCACCACCAGGCGCCACAAGTTGAAAGTGAACTTGAAGTCGCTGTACGACGCTATGCTGGAGGAAGGCCATGGAGGAGGGTTCGGCAGGTTCACGCGGCACAAAGTGCGGCACAAGCGGCGCCGGCCCCGGCAGACCGGCGCCGACCTGCCGTGGCGGTTCCACGCCGGTGACCAGGTGCTGAACGTGGCCGTCTACAACGACGATGTGCCGTGGGCAGTTATAGAGACTGACAATAGCGGGCCGGTGGTGAATGCTAGTGCAGTGAGTGACAGTGCCAGTTCCCCAGTGAATGAGCCGCGGGACGTGGGGCCCCCCATGCTGCTGCGTCAGCCCGAGGACGAGGTAATGAGTGAGAGCAAACACCGTATACATTAATGTAAAGTCGCCTTTCATCGTTATCGTCGCCCCGAGGTGGTTAATAGCCATTCACAGTACTGATAGGCTGCCGGCATTGCCGTAGGGATTTCTATTCACCGCTCCTTTTCAGGATAACCCCTCGGGCGACGATGCGTTGATAAAAGTGAATGCCCTTCATTGTTTTTAAAATATTTTCTCGCCGGCTGTATGTAGATACTATCAGGTTGCGCGGACGCGAGCGAAAAATAATTTTCAAGGGGAGATTGGCTCACACAGTACCTTATCAGTAAGATATATTTTGCAGATTATCTGTTTGTTTTCTTATGTGTTTACGTTCGCGTACCTGCTGTACTGTATTTATAATAACTTGACTGCTTAGAATATCTTTGCTATCCGGATACTATTATAAATGACTTGTACTGGTATTTAGGTAATTGGATAGTGGGACTAGATTTACCAATTACAAATGCCTAATTGGATGTCCAGTTACAACTTTGCTAGTTACGTACAAATTAGGTTTATTGTTACCAAGATTGTCTTGCACTGAATACCCAAGCCAATGTCGTTTCTTTGGTTTTCCATACAAAACAAACTTTCGAATAGCTGAACACGGAAAAGCCGGAGGTGTTAAACTTGGGAGATACCTACTTAACATGCCAATTCTAGACATTTACGACTGTATGCTTAGTAAACTGTAAAACTTGAATGTGCGAAGCTACAATTTAAATGTTGGCCCGTAAATGTGTCCCTAGGGAACTAAATTAGGCATACATGACTGGTTTTTAGTGTTCGACCTTTATATTGTTAACCTTTCGCGAAAGTTACCTACCGAGGGTCATGCGAGTGTGACCGACACAGGGTCGCCACCCCGCACTATTACTCTTTCACATTTATTCACTCCCTGTTTTAGCATAAACGACTCATTTCACTGTTCACTTCAAAACCTTTAAACATTGCTACGGGTCACTTGATTTAATTTTCATAGGACCCACGATGGCCCTTCCGTATTACTTACTCCCAAAAGCAGGTAATTCTGGGACACAAACATGTAAACTTACACACTAAAATATTCATCGCCATGACTAAACATATTAAATTAGAGTTGTAAAAACAGTGCAAGCATTTCAATTTAAATCGATTGCGTAGATATATCGATAACGTTTCCAATCAGATGGGGCGTTATCTCGTTTCGTGTGAGTTAATCGTTCACCTGTGCTAAGTTACAGTCTCGACCGCGTGCACGCCCGCTGCCCGCAGCACGACCGGCGCTTATCAACCGGAAATTAGGCACAAATCAATAATTTCCCAGTCGATACTGTCCGCTAATAGAGTCTGATTGACTCGTCTACCGTCTGTCTATTCGAGTGATGCGAAATTTCAATCAACACACGAGTTATCAGCGTGATCGAAAATTTCGTTTTACGGAATGAATGAGTCATAGGTAGAGAGATACCTACCTGCTTAATGATATGTCTGTAATACATGGTCACTACTAGGTATTTAAGTAATTACGGTACTTATATTACCCACCAAAATTGTGTTTTGTCCATGCTTCCTACAACAATTTATTATTTGGTATCTATATAAACAAAAAAATAAAAATAAGTAGGTCTTATATCCCTATATTACCATTTTCACTCAAAATCTAAACCCAACAATTATGTACAGGAACTACAACAACTCAATTATTATTATTATTAAACCTGAATTATTGATACCTAATGTAATCATAATAATCAGTTTAGTATCTGAAGCGAGAACGACATTATATAACAAAGTTAGTATTCATTTACCTACTAAAGACTGCTGAGAATCTACCAACAAACGTTACGTTAAGAAAACCTACCTCTTAGCAACGGGAAAATAGACTTATGTAAGTAAGGTTCTTCGAACACTTCAGTTAATAGGTACGTAATTATTGTGAAGTATAGTACATACTTTCCTACCTATGTAGTAACTAATACGACGTTATCATAACGTATAAATTCATCATTCAAATGTTAATAAGTTTATTAAGTAGGGATAGGTGTAATTAAGTATACCGCATTGCACCTCACGGACATATTTAGGCCCCACATTATTGTGCCGAGTTGTAAACTCACCCTCCGTCTTCATTACACTAGAATACGAATTTAATACTCACGAAGAGTAATTTCTTCGTGTAAGCGAGTAGGTACTAAAAAGGACTTTATGTTACAGAATTCGACTAACGAAAGTATGCGAAGTAGAAACCATTAAATAAACGTTAAAAAACTTCCTTCATTAGACGATTTAAATCCCAAGTAATTTCCGCATGTTCATTTAAGATTTGTTCCCACTTCTTACCGCTGTCCATCCTCAGCATAACGACCCATAGGCGACGCTTGAAAGTTAATTATCCTCCTTAAATTTATCATCCCTATAAAACTCTTTATGAAACGTAGACAGCCGTAAGAAAACCGTAACAAAAAGTAATAATAATGAAGTTCCCCTTTGTGACGGCATTATAAAAAGGGAAGATGTAATTCCTTAGTGAATCAAGCATCTGCCTTTGAAATATTGTCAGTCGTCAACGAAAATAATTATCTGTTTCGCTCCCCCTATCGTTAAGAGCGATGAGGCGAGTATTTTAGCGAAAATCGATGGCTAAACTTCCGCATACCGTAGTAGGTACACCCACATAGCACCTGTGACTACACAAACATGTTTTTTGAGTAAGAACAATATCGTAAATATTTCACAAGCTTTAGGAAAATGGGAAGGGAAAACTTTCTGTTTGTATTTCGCGTAATAATCTTTACTTAACTTGGGTTAGGTAAAATATAGGTAAACGAATTTACGTGAACAAGGTACCTACCTACATACTTGTTTTATCTTGTTCGCAATGACAAACATTGTTCTTAAGTTGTTTGTCATTCTCCCTAAACTATAGTTGATAACCTACTCGTAAAAAGGTAAAAACCTAAGTTAAACACTAAAGCATTATTATTATGTTATTATGAAAAAACAGCTCGTAAGCCAGCAGCCCACACGAATAGAATTAATTTGTTGTGACAGAAAAATGCAATTACTCAGATTTTTTTAAATTTTCCCTCAAACACTGCGTGGCGTCGAGTAAACCATGTTTAATCCTAGCTAGTTTTAGTGGCAGTTTAGTGTAATTTAATGTCTGTTATGATCCCTCGAGTAGCGTCATATATCTGTGTAAAGTGTTTCATTCTGGTTACCAATCAACTTTGTGTCTGTGCACACTGTAGTTTCTCTAAACAACCTCCAAACGCGAATATGTTGTAAAGGTTCTGTTAGACAAGTTACACTGATGAGTTCCTTTTTGTTACAAGACAGTGTTTCTTTGTAAACCAACTGCTCCATCTTATTGCTTCCTACTTTTTATTATTATCAATTAGTGGTTGCCAGCTATTCGGACGTTGATCGATAGATAACTAAATAAACGAGCTCTGATTGAAAGGTTCCGAGGTCTGACCACATTTTGCACTCAACGGCTTAACGAGGATCAGTAGTTTATAAGTAAAACCGTAGGATAATGGTAATTTACTTGGGAAGTGCTTTTAATTTACGGGGAATACAGTGATATAAGTAGGTAAATGCTTTTAATGAATTAATTGAAACTGGTCTTAAGGAAAACGAATTTTTCCTGCTTTTAAAACATTTCTGTCTTTCCTTAATTTATGATTTATAAAGGGACTATTATTAATGTGGCCATCGGTCTCAGTTGTAATTTTGATACTTTATTATTTCCATGTAAAAATCTTTAAATGAAGTCATGCGATGACGTATCCCTTCTTCTCTGAGTCATTTTGTCAGCAACCTTCGTTATATACGGGAGGATATTTCTGCCAACATTGGTTCTTTTAAGTTCTTACCTACAGCACTACCTAGTTGTCATTTTAGGGCTCCTAAGAAGGTAGGTATGTATGATAGCTACATAAATGAAGGCACATAACCAATAACATGACTAGAGACACGGTATCGCTTTATCAGAATTAGTGATGCTTATTGCCTGTATCGTAAATCAGTACGATGGCATTTATCACTTAATTTATCTTTATCCAATGTGTTCCGCCACGAAAGCTCAGTAACAAAGAGAAGTTATGTTTCTCCCCCGATATTTTGTTGTTAGGGTAGATTGATTGTAAGGAGTGGTTGTAGATATCATTATAGGTACTCATTTTCGTTTTTTATCGTAAAGTTTTTTTATTATTTCCAAAAAGGTTACAGACTTAATATACCTGGTTAACAAAAGGTATTATTATAACTAGTCGTAGGAGGTAAAGTCACAATCATTGGTAAGCCCTGCCTCTTAAACTAAGTTTACCTGTATCACAATAGAAAGAGACAATGATTTAAGAGGGCGCACACGGATCCACTAGCGCCACTCTTTTAAAATAATATTATCTCGTGACTGAGAAGGAATTTTGAATAACGACTCAATAAGCACCCGCGGTAAGTGTGTCTAAAATTTTGTAATACCTTTTATAAACTTTCATATTGAGGCACGAAGCAACAAAATTCGATCTAAAGACAAGGGGCCACTTTCCTCTAGATCGTATTAGACATTAGACACACTTACCGCGGGTGCTTATCGAGCCGTTATTCAAAATTCCTTCTCAGTCGCGAGATAATATTATTTTAAAAGAGTGGCGCTAGTGGACCTGTGTGCGCCCTCTTAAAGGATGGTGAAAACCGTATCAAAATCCGTTGCGAAGCTTAAAAGAACAACGCGGTCACATAGACAAACACGAAAAGCGACTTGAATTTATAATAATTATTTTTAGCTGTGGTGGTTTTGACATTTAATATTTATTCACCAATTCATCGATTGCCGTTTAGGTGTTATCCACGATGAGTTACCTACTAAACTCTCTGAGATAAATCTTCCTATTTTCTTACGTGTGATACTATAGCTAGAGATACCTCGTGGCTTTGTATAAGAGGTGGATTGCTCTAGGACAACCGCTCTGCTACAGATTAGCCTCTATTAGGCGAGAAGCTTATCTAGGGAATATAGCAGTGTAGATGATTAGAGCTTGCACTTCTGGTTCATTGAAGTTTACTATGATTGTTACTCTCATTATTTAATGACCAAAATTTCAATTCTGCAAAAAAACTATCAATCTATTCTGAAGACATAAGTGAAATGACCTGTCATTACATCAGATGCTAGCGTTTGACACTATTGACAGCTCACTTCACCTAAGTATTCACGGTGAGATTTTTACAGGATAGATCGGCTGGTTTTCTTCTTAGCGTGTCAGTGGTGTCGATTCTCTTGCCACATAGCCTCTAAACTAGATTAAAAATAGCAAAATTTTGTTTATTCCCCTTAAACGACGATTTCCCATTGTCAACCCCTAAAGCCCCCACCAACGCCCTCCCCGCCCCTATAACTCTACGTACATGTAGGTAATAATTTTTCATATTTTCCATTAAAAAATGTGAAAAATTAGGACAAACAAGTACAACGTAGAGTCGCGCTTGTCAAATTCGATTTTAGTTGTGTCAAAATTATTTTAAAATTTGATTCTGTTGTTTGCAGAGTAGCTTTAAGATTCTCATAGCCAAATGTAAGAAATTTTATTTAAAGTTTAGTTCGGTGTACAAGAGAATCGGCACCAATGTCAATCTAAATTAAGTCGGCCCAGAATTTGGCTACGATTTCGGCACCTTCAATACTGTTTTAGTCGTGGTAGAGTCAATGGTGCCTCGAGTAAAAATGCCTTAGGCCCTTTTCCAAATATGCTTTTCTGAAATCAGTGTAGCTAGGTAAGCTTTACGTAATTTCCGGTATCAACAAAACCAAAACATCTCATGCTCTTCGCTAAAAAGGAATATAAAAGAACTCTGAATTTTGTCATTCCGTTACGATAATGTAATATTTTTTTACCTTTTCATCTTCAACATTGCTTATCAACAGGGGGATAGGTACCAACGTATCATCAAAGTATTCGAAAACATAGATAAAAGTAACAAAAAGGCATAGAGCTATGTAGATAGATACATAATTTGAAAGCTTCGATTCGAGTTTCTGATGGAACTGTCGACTGCACGTTCGGGGATTACCGTCAAAGACAGCTAATATACTCGTGCTATGTCGTGCATTAAGGCAAGTTCTCCGAGATTTATGTATGAAGAAACCATAAGTGATTGGCTGTATCACGTACCTACGATGTAAAGTAGCTGATGTCTTGAAAAGTTTGAAGATGGGAAGCGAATGTAGTATGGGTATTAAGATTATGTGGAGTAGGCTTTAATTAAAGATAGTATAAGGTATGAGGAACAGAGTGTAAAGTTCACTCATACTCTATGGAAAAGGGAGGATCCTCCGACCAGACGGGTGTTGTGTCTGGTGGGCAATTGCCCGACGGTTGATGTCGGGACGTTGTATATATGCTAGTCGCGCGGTAAACTCTGCTTGCGCGATGCAGGATTTGCGTGACGTCAGTACGTGACGTGTAGCTCGCATGTGGCGATGTTGATACCGCTACAATAGATTAGAACCACAGAAGTTAGATGTTGGAAAGTGAGACATGGAAATAAAAACATTCTTCTTGCTTTTAAATAAGTTTCAATTAGCGCCTAAGTTACTTTCTTCATTCTTTTAAACGGTTCGATTAAAAATGTGACAAAGAGTTGATAAACTCATTGACCCTTACATTATAAATTATAATACAAAATAAAAGTGACCATCTAAAGGACAAAGTGCCATACTATGTGTTTGCCTACACTTATGCTTATGCCTATATAAATGTGTAAAATATGTCCACTTTAATGTCTCTATCAGCAGACTATGTGGGAGTCCCGCGGTCGTGTTAACACGGTTCAAACAATGGCTTGCTCCTACGCATTTCTGTAATATGCATTTAAATGGAATACCGTATTTTATAGGCTTTAGATGCTCTTATGTTTTTTTGTACATCATAGTTTAATTAGATGAGGTTGAAACATAAAAGTTCGTTTAAAATCAAGTCTTTTAAAGGCATTTCAATATAAATGAGAGAGAATTACTTTACCTTTTTAATTATGGAAAGCCTACCTACATGAATAACTGAATTAATTTATATAAATGTATTCTGGTACGTTTATTAATAACCTAAATTTATTATTTTTAATAGCGACGTACAAGTTAACAACATACGTGGACTATTAACTAAAGTGTTTTTTAAAACTAAGTAAAATGATTAAGTTATTAAAAAAGGTGAAACTCACACCGGTAACCTGTTATTTATAGAAATAATGCTGGTGGGTAATATTGAGTTTTAAATAGGGTTGCCAGCAGGATAATGTTACTACTAATTTATTTAAATTAGATTTATCAAGCTGTTACTTTTTGTACGTTTTA
This sequence comes from Griposia aprilina, assembly GCA_916610205.1. Classification (NCBI taxonomy): domain Eukaryota; kingdom Metazoa; phylum Arthropoda; class Insecta; order Lepidoptera; family Noctuidae; genus Griposia; species Griposia aprilina. The sequence continues at coordinate 9,505,141 of OU744294.1, read as the reverse complement.
ATATTCGATATGTACCTAAATAAATGTATGTTTATGGAATTCCATATAAATAATATGTGCTTTACTATTTAGGTAGGTACCTGTGAATTAAATACTCATAAAAAACAACCGACTTCCAAAAAAAACACTAATGACGTGAAAAATAACTTTGATTTCGGAATTCGGTGTCTTTGGTTTTTAACCGACTTCACAAAAAGGAGGAGGTTCTCAATTCGTCTGTATGTTTTTTTTTTTTTTTTTTTTTTATGTGTGTTAGCTCATAACTTTTTTCTGGGTGAACCGATTTGGATGATTCTTTTTTTATTTGATAGGTGGTGCTTCACATGTGGTCCCATTTAAATTTGATCAAGGTCTGACCAGTAGTTTTTGAGTTATCCTTAATACTGTAGATTTTTTCCACTTAGTTTATATGGATGATGTGTTAATAATTTCCTGTCACCGTTATTTACACACCAAGTAGTGGTATACGAATTTGTGTGGGGTAGGTACCGCAACTAAAAAGTGAAAAATAAAAACTTTTTTACAAAAAAACAACCGACTTCCAAAAAAAACACTAAAAGACGTGAAAAATAACTTTAATTTCGGAAGTCGGTGGCCAAACACGAAAATACAAAACCAAAGGCACCGACTTCCGAAATTAAAGTTATTTTTCACGTCTTTTAGTGTTTTTTTTGGAAGTCGGTTGTTTTTTTGTAAAAAAGTTTTTTGTATTTTCGTTTTTGGCCGCCGACTTCCGAAATTAAAGTTATTTTTCACGTCTTTTTGTGTTTTTTTTGGAAGTCGGTTGTTTTTTTGTAAAAAAGTTTTTATTTTTCACTTTTTAGTTGCGGTACCTACCCCACACAAATCGTGTACCAATACTTGGTATGTAAATAACAGTGACAGGAAATTATTAACACATCATCCATATAAACTAAGTGGAAAAATATGCAGTATTAAGGATAACTCAAAAACTACTGGTCAAACCTTGATCAAATTTAAATGGGACCACATGTGAAGCACCACCTATCAAATAAAAAAAGAATAATCCAAATCGGTTCATCCAGAAAAAAGTTATGAGCTAACACACATAAAAAAAAACATACAGACGAATTGAGAACCTCCTCCTTTTTGTGAAGTCGGTTAATAAAATAAGCAGTAGTGTCTGTTCGCAGTTCTACATACCTACAAAAAAACGTTTCCAACAAATCAGATGTCATTTTAATAGGTAGTTAGGTACCAACGATTTCCCTTGCGGATTTTCCTTGCATTCAAAACATAGGTAATCACAGTGCCATACAAGGTGTTCCGTTAATAAAACCTCTTCAAACAAGTTAGGCGTAGGTATCATAGAATGTATAAAAATGTCATCTTAGTCGTGTTTATTTATTCATAAACACTGGCTGGTTATGAGCATGTACCCACTCCTGTCACTGGCTTCCTTATTTGAATGTCACTTACGCAGGATTATAATCAGGTAGTGTTTGAAGTCGATTATGTTTTATTACCGGCTTATTACCTACTTCGAAAAGCCCTGTGAAATGTAGGTAGCTACTTAGATATTAAAGTCTTTCTCCTTTCCAATGAACCTTGGTCATCAGAGTTCGTGTTGCATTGTTTGCTTCCCACACAGTGGAAATTATGGGGCTCTAAAATAAATATCGATGACAGAATCGATACTTTTAAAATAAATTAGCTTTTCATATCGATTCACCAATAAATAGTTTAGAACAAACAGTTATTTTGTCTGTTTTAGGTTTACTTATTTTTGATTGGTTGGTATTTTTATTACACTGGTGTAGAATCCAGTTGATCCTGTATTTAAGCTGATTATATAACTACACTGGCTCAGTCCAAGCCTCTCGTGCAAGGTCACTTCACTTTCAACCTTCTCCCGTCATTCGTGGTGATTGAGAGATGACATTAGTGACAGAAGCTACCTCACTACTTGGTGAATGAGACAGTGTTTACATTTATATATTAAATAGGTACACTACAACTGGCAACCCTGATTATTAGCTCGGAATTAGCGTACGTTAATGCGAGGGTTAGTAAATAACACTCATTAGTTATAAAGATACCGATCGGGCAGGATGTGGGAAGGATCCTACAGAAGCCAGTTTCGATATTATTTCGATTATTATCTTGACTTCTCACTACTAGTGCAATCTTATGGTTGTTAGTTATTGCAAAAATAAGGTTTTTTATAGTTCACCTGGTGGCAGTTAATAGCGCCTCTTCTTATTTCTTTATGTAACTTCTGCGTTTGTATTTTTACGGGTTGATAAAATGTAAAACGCATAGTTTTAAAACGTTTGCAAATGCTTAATTATTTTTAATTATAGCGCCACATTTAACTACCTCATAATTAATAATTAAATAGGACCTATGTAGAGCTATAAAATTTTAAAACAGGCTCTAGAATCTTGCAGTTATCATGTATTATTAATTGTGCAAGACTTAATACTTTGTTGCATTTAATTTACAGAGCTTTGGCCTATCAAAAGCATTTTCTTGGGATTACAGGAAAAGGCATACATAAACATACGCCTTCATACATCAGCGGGGTAATTGCGTAATACACTCAGTGGCTTTTATTTTGACAGTTTAACAACATTCATTGCGTTATTTACGTTGTTGAGCAGACAAGTTTTTCCAACATATGAAGCAATGGATTAGCAATAGCCTTCGAAAATATTCAAATTCTGATTGATAGTGTTCTACCCAATTAGGGTGCTGGTCATACACGCACGCCGGTTGTGAGTACAACTACAGGAAAAGAATGGCACCTTAAAAAAAAGTAGAGCGGCATATACTTCCGTGAAAAACATTTTTATATGAACAGCGCACTAATATACCGACAGATAAAGACACGCCATGAACATATGATACTCGTAGGTACTTTCTTCATGTTATTAAGTACACGCTATATTGTCGAAATGTCAGGAGTCCCGACATTTCAATCGCGAGCTGTTTCCGCAACACGCTACTTGTCATAACTACCTGTCTGGTTGCGTCTTATATTGTGTTTTTGGAAGCTACATTTAATTTTACATTTTGTTAACTATAGGCTATATTTAATTCCAATGTTATTAATGCATTGTTTTTGCAGTGTGTCCGGGTTTTAATAAGTTTCTTAAACATATTAAGAAACACTGTTTTAAAATTGTGCTTTGTATGTACATATTTACCTAAGGGTACCTACAAACATGTTCGGTTCGGTATGATTCGGCAAAGGTGGGAGTAAAATCGAATGTAATAGGTATGTAGATATATGCTCGGTAAAAAAACCGTTCGGCTTAGCTAGAATTGTGGTATTCCGACCCGAACATGACAGTAGATGCGGAACAAAGATGGCCGATCCTTTTTTTTTGGAATATTTCTCGCAGGTGGTCGGCTGCTTAACCGGACTTTCCCGTGAGTCCCTTAATAAATTAAGGCCTCCATTCAGCGCATAAAACTTATAAACTAAGTGACTACACGCTAAAGGGTGGGGTATCCTTATGGAGAACGGACCTCGGCTTCGGGCGTCGCTTGGGGAGGGCAGCAAGGAACAGGCTGGGTCGTATCAAGAAGTTTGCCGATCGGCACGAGGCGAATGAAAGTCGAATTTGTATAGTCGATAATTGCTTCGGGTCGGCTTTGTTGTTCTACAACTACTGCCGAATCGAATGTGCCGACCCGAACATGTCTGTAGCGTGTACCTACGTTTAAAATAGGGAAATAAAAATAAAAAAACGTGATTTTGTGTTTTTAATTAGCTCCATTCTATAAATGCAGCGGGTCCCTAGTTACGTATCTAACACACACATAACATCACGCTTGTATTCCCCGAAGGGTTAGGCAGAGGTGCACCTATAGTACACCCACATTTCGCCAGTTATGTTTTAAGTCCCATGTAATAGGGGGCGAGCCTATTGCCATCATCTGGGCACAAATCCAGATTCCGGGCTGCTACTGAGAAATTCTAGATGGAAAAACCCAATAACACTTTGCCCGACCCGGGAAACGAACCCGAGACCTCGTGCTCCGCAATAGCGCTTGCGATCACTAGACCAACGCGGTATAGTGGTAGGTATCTAACTTTCAATTTATAAAATTTTGTTTGGCAATCCAACTATATTGCAACAATACCATGAACGTTGATGAATTTAAATGAAAACTAGAGTGATTGCAACCGCGTCACACAATAATTAGGCTATATATTGCAATCGGTAATTACATGCAATCGATAATCAGGAATATTGGAGTAGCCCATCCTCGTTGATCGAGTGGTCGCAAGTAGTACCGCTGAGCATGAGTTCCTGAGTTCGATTCCCGGGCCGGACAAAGTGTTATTGGGTTTTTCTATCTGGAATTTCTCAATGTTGATCTTGCAATAGGCTCGCCCCTTATTACGTGGACTTTAGGTGCAACTCTGCCTAACCCTTCGGAGGATACAGTTGTGATATTATGTAGCCTAATACCGGGTACAGATTGGTTTAATGTAACATGAAATGTAACACAAATAAGCCGTCCTAATCTATGCAATGCAACATGAAATGTAACGTGTGTTGAGCTCCACGGTTAGTGACAAATGCGTGCATTGACTGAACAGGTCCACTTATTCTGTGTGGTTTTTCATCAAAAGACCATTTCAGACATAAATCTACATGGTCTTCACTGATCTGACCAAGATTATGTCTGGACTTTAAAAGAGACTGTGACCTCTGAGTTTGTTTCGGCCTTTCTTCTCAGAGTAGTCAGATAGGAAACGCCGACCTCATCTAGTTTTAAAAATATGATTGACGTGTAAAAGTGTTTGTATAAACCTACTTACAGAAATAAAATCATTTATCATTTAACGTAACAACAAGGCGAATTTGTTTCAACGTGTGTTACATTTCATGTTACGTTTCACCAGTTTGAGCCCCGATAAGGCAAGGCCACAACACATTCCTAACCACGAAGTCTGTAGTTTCGGCTGAAATTACGGGCGTTTCCAATTCCGTATCGCCTACGGAAATAAGATTAGTTTGGGGCCCGAACTAAGAATGAATGAGAACACGATCTGACACTTGTCCTAACTGCCGATGTATTCTTGCCCGTCCGCAAAATTGAATTTGACACTTGCTTTGATGGATCTACTACTTTCAGACGGGCCCGTATCTTCGGTAGACCCCCTGAAACCGGCGTTTGACTGGAAGGAATCTCTAAAGTATATGTCGGTCCAAGGTCTTACAGGTGTTACTATATACACAATCGCTTATGAATAGTATGCCATGTTAGCTCTTACCAAACTTACATTTAAATACAAACATAAACATCTCCAAGAATTTGAGGACGTATGCGTGTAATATAAACTTGAATCATAATTTAACTTTGAGATAAACTGTCTCCGACCGTAGAACTTCCATTCTATAAATAAGCATCATTCCAACTTACTTTACAAACTTACTATCTAATTATACGATATCAGTTTACTCATTACAAGATTTATCTCTATTCTAATCCAGTAAATTCTCATCCGATATTTATAAATAAATTTACTTTCCACTGTAATAAGTTATTACTGGAAGTGATGTATGCATGTTTTGTAATTATTTCTCTTTATTTGTACGCGGTACATTCATCTTCTTTTGAAATAGTTAACACTACGGTTTACATCTTAACATTATAGTGCACAATCAGAATTGTCTGTCAGACAATAAATAACTTTCAGGGACTCGTTGAGAAGCCTCTAATTAAGTTCTTGTGAGTTTGGACGTCGCGTGGGCGACTGATATCCCATCTTAACGATCCAGGAATTTATTGTCACCAACAAATCGAACTTTACTTCAACACCTTTAAGAGTCATATTCGATCAAAACGTGGCAAACTTATAAATTTTCTTATGCAAATTCATAATATTTAGATGGTGGATGCTGACTCTATTTCAATAATTGATAATGCTAATGAAATGTCTTATATGAAATATGTTTTTTAACTTTGCCTTTGTAGGGATTTCATTGTATATGATTTATCGGGACTGGTACTTAAACATGGTTGGTTAATCACAGAAACAGTTAAAGGTTAAGAAAATCCCGTTAACAGGAAAACTAAATTTGATTCATTGGGTTAATTAAATTTTACTTCAATGTTTATCACAATTAAGGTGCTCATCTCGACCCAAGCAGTGTTTCTTATAGCTGCTACCAAATTGAAATGTCCACAACAGGAATATATTTGTAACTAATGAGCTTACCCCAGTATAAAAGCACTAATATACTAATACGAAGTCTAGACTTTTTTCATTTTATTTACCGAATAAGTATTATTGTTCGGGAAAATAAATGAACGGCGAATTGGACACGTGAAATATTTCTAATGTTTTGTAAATTGTGATTCTAGTCAAATGATAACTTATCACTAACGCCTGTAGTCGCCGGAGGCGTAAGCAGAGCTGTAGGATACGGTTAAACTTTGACATTTATGTCCATATAATTTGAGGCCTCCCTGCCTATTGTCATCATACTGGTACATATCCAGACACCACGATCATCATTCCCACCATAGGCGCGGGCTTGCTGACGGCGAGCAATGGGTAGCTAATGTGTACGTTTTTTAAAATTAATAAACCTCTAAAAACTTTCTGGCTTCTTCTCACAGTTGGTCGCAGTTACTTGGCTATTTAGTATTCTTAGGACCCCAAAATAGGAATTATTTGAGGTTCAGAAAAAGAGGCGCAATCATCATATTAGAGAGTACCATAATATTTTTCGGAAAGCAAAATGGGAATTATTTTAGGTTCGATTAAATACATACCTTACGAAAACCTATACATACACTTGGTGGACCGACTTGGTGATCAAAATCATGACCAGTCGTACTAGCCACCACTAGATCAGGAACGAGGCCAGTATAAATGGTATTTACATAAAATAAACCTTTAAACTAATATCAGTATTTATTTAGATACGTGTACAATATCTTAGGGCCTATACTTTGTGAAACTGCATAGATACTAGACCTCCACGGAGACTTGCTAACGATCTTAAATCATAGTGTTCGAATTATAGCAGTCATGCGAGACGGGAATGCTCTATATTCTTAGTAAATCATTCAAGAAATGAACAAGGTTTTCTGAAATTGTTAGACGATGAAGGTTTTGTGAGTAACTACATAGATAAGTGAATTATGTAACCAGATAGTAAAGTTTAAATAGAGGATGGTAGGAACCCAAGGTACGTGTATTTTCTGTAGGTAGTAGGTACTGTGGGTTCTCAACTGTAAGTTGAACCAATGGTGTCAACTCAACACCCTTTGTGAAGTCTATGCCCCGTCAGCAAAGTTGGTTACAGCTCAGAGTGTCCTCAATCATAACTTGAACCAATGGTGTCAACTCGGTTATTGTGCATTAGCTGGTAGGTAATATCTCTCGTAACATTGCACACCTGATTAGCCTTTAATGTTCCCACTGCTGGGACACAGGCCCCTCTCTTCGAGAGTGAGTCAGCTGTAATCTACCACGCGGGCCTAGTGCGGGTTAGTAGATGTCACATGTCTTCAAATTTTTGTATCTAGGACATTCCGGTTTCCTCACGATGTTTTTCTTCACCGATTTTGAGAGTAGTGGTGATGAAATTATTTACACAATGCCTGGGTTCAAACCCACGACCTACAACTCGTAAGTCGGGGTCGTTACCGCTGGGCCACCACTGCTCTTACCTATTACGTATGAGGTTTAAAAGTGTCAATGTTTATGCATAACATCATTTTCTTTAAATTTTTTGGTTCTACCTACCACAATTTTCATAAGTTTATTAAAACTTACAGAGGAAAATCTGTTATGGTTCCTTTGATTGATTTTTAACTGCATGACATAACAGTTCTCGCCATAAGGTTCCATTCAAGTACCGTCTCGACATCAACAAGTCACGGACGAAACACGTTTTATAACCATGTAAATAGTCACTGTAAACAATAAAATTAATAAACACCACCGTATGCATGGGCGGGTTCCATCCATTACATCTCTATCATAAAGGGACTTAATTGCCGGACCTCCAGTAAGTCGTCGGCATCTTAAATCACGGTGATCAATTCTACGTCCACTCAAAACAATGTACAATCGTCCTCATAGTTTTGTTACCAAACCATAGAGTATGGAACGCCTCAGCCGCCGCTGCTGGACGGGGGCATTATCAAACTTGAACTCAAAACTTAAAGCATTTTTTTCAAACTAGCTGTGCCCCGAGTTTCACCCATATAAGTCTCAATCCCGTGGGAATATCGGGATAAAAAGTATTCTATATCCCAATCCCGGTCATGGTCTACCCATGTGCCAAATTTCATCCAAATCCGTTCAGCTGTTTTAGCATGAAAGCGTAACAAACAAACATTATAAACATACAAAAAATCAAATCTTTTCTCTTTATAATAATAATAAATGTATGTTTATTTAAAAAAAAACAATTACAGGCTCGTTTGAATTGTCAAGGGGTTGGTAAATCTGAAAGATGAAGCTAGTTGCACGGTCCAAAGCGTAGTAGGTTATCCTATGGAGAAGAACAGGCAAGAATCTCCACGGACACTGAACGCTGTCCATACAAACCAAGCGTGTCGGCGTTTACTCGCACCATGACACAACTGACATATAGAAACTGACGGCTTTAAAGGCGGTTCGTGACAGAAGTTTTGCGATCAACACACTTTCGACGCCACGAATTTTGATACTGCCGTCGCTAGATAACCGTCGACGACGTTGCGTGGGAGGCCCCCAGCTAGATGGGCCGACGACCTTTGAAAGGTGGCTGGGACAGACTGGATACAGAGGGCGGAGCACAGGGTGTTGTGGCACAGCCTTTTTTTTTTTTTTCTTGTGGAAATCCTCATGGATGTCCTCCACCCTGGGTAGGTAGAGGGGTCTGTCAGACTCTTACTGACCAAAACCACAAAACCACACGGTGTTCTTCTGCTACCTTTAGCCAGGTGCTGGAGTGCTTGCGCATTTCATCACGCTCCCTCGATCAGGTGTTGGCCCGCATGAAATCATGCGGACCCCGTCACCTTCAACAGCCGCATGCGGCTGCAATTCCTCTAGAGAGAGGCGCGCGCGGAACACGGCGCGCCGCCGTCTCGGGCCTTTCACTGTTCAGGCAACAAACTCCCCGAGTCTGTTGCCTGCAGGCCTCACCCTATGGCGGCCGGAGATCGTTACGCGTCGTCCGGCGCCCGGTGCGTCTGCTACGGATTGGAAGGGAGGTTGTATCCTCTCTCTCCCTTTCCGCCGTCTCCTTTGCGACTATCACTTCCTCACAGAAGGAGTGTTGTGGCACAGCCTGGGAGAGCCCTATGTCTAGTGTACTGCGGTAGGCTGATTTGATTGATTAAGTCACTAGAGCGGCGATTCTGTGCTGCGTACCAAACAATGCGTTAAGCGGACAATTTGTCAAACTTGTGTTCTTACCTGTCCTAACCTCTATTTACTCACCACGATTTATGGAAGACTGGCTGGTCATTGACAGAGAGTGTTTGTTGTAGGGTGCTGCTGGAGGCGGCATTATCGACGCTTCGCATATAAAACCAAGCGTGTCACCGTTTACTCGAAATGACACAAAATGACAAAAAACGCTAACAGCTTTGAAGGCGGTCCGTGAAAGAGGATGTCAGCTCAACGCATTATCGGCGCTACACGAATTTTAGTACTGCGGTCTCCGTACGATTCCGGGCTCTATGTACCAAACAATGCGTTGAACGGGCAATTTGTCAAACTTGTGTTCTTACCTGTCCTTACCTTTGTTTACCTACACCGATTTATGTAAGTCTGGCTGGTCATTGACAGACAGTGTTGGTTGTGGTGGCGTTCAGAAAAAATTGAACCAATATTGTGTTTTCTCGTTTGACTATGATATTATCAAGATCGATTAGCAGTTTTTTTGTGCTATGTGCGGTTCTTACCTTGAATTATTTTGTAGTGTGCAAACAAAGATGATTTGGAGATATCGTACTCTGAGGAAGTGTAGCAATAGTTGTCTGTTTTGCACTAAAATTAAACTTAAAGGTAGTTTAAAATTCCGTGTTGCAACGTTTATAAGAAGGACCGATGTGATTGTACTAATAAATCCTTATGAAATTCGTTTATGTTTTACCAGCTTCTGCTCGCGGCTTCGCCCACGTGGTTTTCGGAAATTATCCCACGGGAACGTGCTACCGGGATAAAAAGTAGCCTATGTCCTTACCCAGGATGCCATCTATGTCCTTGCCAAATTTTATTAAAATTCGTTGAAGGTGTGAAAAGGTAAGATACAGACAGAGTTACTTTCGAATTTATACTATTAGTACGTATGTGCCAGGGACATTAGTTGTAGAAAGATCTGTTAATTCAGGCTTGCTAGAAATTCTTCTTCGACTTTTCGAGTCGACGACAAAGGTATAGGTAGTTTTATTTTTAGCGTTTACTGTGCCATTGCTGGGCAACGGCCTCCCCCAAATCCTTCCAGGAACTCTTTCCCCGGGCCACCTCAAACCAGCCCTCGCGTTACGCGTCCAGGTCATCTCGCCATCTCTTTCTGGGCCGCCCTCGGCGGCGCCGTACATCGGCAGGCACCCATTGTCTGGAGACTTTTGCCCAGCAATCATCGTGCATGCGACTGATGTGACCCGCCCAATTCCATTTGAGCCTGGCAACCTTCTTTCGTACATCCAGTACGTCCGTTTTGGAACGCATTGGGTGTTCCTGAATTCTGTCCTGTCTTTTCACACTTAGCATGCTGCATTCCATCGCTCTTTGGCAAACTCCAAGGCGGAACTTTAGATATTATATTATGTTAAATGATTTTGGCCAACGCCACGCCAATCACAACATCAGTGGCGTTTTTGAGGTCCTCAAAAGTGCAGGTTGACACTTTGGACACTCCAACATATTAAACATGGTTTGGTCAGGAGCACAGCATTTCGGAGAGCAGATTTTTATGTTATGAGTAAGCACATAAGAACCGGTTTTAAAACAAAACAAAGTCCCATCATAACTTGATACATAAGTAGGCAATTCATAAAATGAAAAACAAAAACGTAACAAGAAATTCATTTATCATTGTCCGATACATAAAGGTCGTGAGCTTTAATGAACAAGATGTAGATTAAAATACTGTCGTTTGTATTCACTATTGTTTCAAATAATAGGAACAAGGTGACGCAAGTTCTTTCCAATATTGATTTATTACTTAACATACCATCATGCTTGTGTTCCCCGAGGGCTTAGCAGAGGTGTACCTATTCTACACGATTAAGTCCCATTGATTTATTATTCGATTCGTAATCGCCTGGCTCCTCTCTAATGTTATGATGTAACGAATGGAAGCAAGTAATGTGTTGTTTGTTGAATCGATTAATTTTAAATTATGTATATAGAATACATTTCATAATTTTATTTAAAAAATCCGGTTAAATTTTATTAATCACATTTTTATCATGACGATGTGGGGTCTACACGACAGTTGATTGGAATTCAGTTCAACAACAACAACAAAGCAACATAAAAACCAAAGTAACAACAATCAACAACAAAAACAACAATATTATACGTATTTTTTTTTCCACTTGACATAGGTACCTAAGTGGCATTGAATATTTCTACTTGATATACCTACCAATGGTCGAATCCAATACTTTTGTGTGTAGAATGCACTACAGTGTGATTACGGCAATCATTAATTGGTTGAAGTACATTGAACGAGGCACAATAGAAGTAATATTGTTATTATGCCGTTGGACGTATGGGCGTTTAGTATCCCTCAAAGTGTTAATAATCTGTAGGTAATGCATTTTGTAAGATAACTGAAACTCTTTCTTTGTTAAGTTAAGAAATACATAACCGTCAATAGTAATAAACCGGCTATATATTAATTAGGTTCGTCTCCAAAAGCGTCTAGAAATATAGAAAATTCCCATGCTAGGAATGGAGGAAAACCGTCTAGTACCGTTTCTTATAAATTGTAAGTCAGATGAGGTAAAGGTATCGCTGAGGCAGTAATCGTTGACTGAGCTAACTGTCATTCCTTGTAGGGTGTATTTATGGGCTTGCAGCCATCATACTGGACTCTGTTTCAATCAAAACTTGATTGAAATAGTGTCGAGTTACGAGTTACACGTTGTGTTGAAAGAATCCTTCTTTCAAATCGATAGGTTTTTGTGGCGACACGTTTGATTTTGAGATTGGTAGAAAAAGAACAATAAGCATTAAATAATAGATAAAAAGCCCATAGTTCACATTACAATAATGACATAATAAAATAATTACACAAAAAATATAAGTCGTTTATTTAGAAACTAGCAGCGCCCCCCGGTTTCACCCACCTAACTCTCGATCTGGTGGGAACATCTAAATAAAAAGTATCCTTTGTATTAATCCAGGTTTTAAACCATCTGTGTGCCAAACACCATCTTTTTTTAATTTTTTATTTTAGATTGGTTTGCTCTTGACTCCAGTCTAGGTCAGAGATGATAGAGACAAAGTCGACGATGGAGTGAGCTTACCCGGAAGAAGCCTGTTCACTCTCACTTTGAAGAGAATTGGGTTGTATGCGGTTGGTAATTAGGTTTTTGTATCATCTAAATCCGTTCAGCCGTTTTTGCGTGATTGATTAACAAACATCCAAACTTTTACATTTATAATATTAGTAGGATATAGTAGAATAACGATTACTTCTTTCCTCACTTATCGACGTGTCTAATCTAAGCGCTATAAGAATGAGTTTCAATACTCAATGATACAACTTAATTATGTAAATCACAATATTTTTTGTCTCTATAAAAACGGCAAAGTTTCGTCTTCTTGATCTCCACCGATAGCGATAAAGGCGCGTGTTTTCGATCGAGTTATGTAATAGGGCCGCAGGATTTATGTGTGACCTTTATAGAGTTTTACGATCTATTTCGGTTGCTGTGTGGTGTTAAACAGTTGGTATTCTGATTGTCATATAAGATTTTAGTACATGAGAGAGCCTTTCAGAAAAGAAAACGTTTTTGTCGATTGAAAGAAGGTGTCAGAAGAAATTTCTATTATGTTTATTACCTATTTACTTACTGGACCTATTTATATCCTACAAATGGAATCCTTTGTATTGTATTAATGAACAGATCAGAATCTAAATAATTTATTCTTATACTTAAGGTTTCGGCCATTCCTGGTTAATAACCGAAGGAGGGGTTTCTGAAAAGTTAAAGGAGGTCAACAAAAGCCCATACAACTTTGCCCAAACATGTACCTTGAGGTACACGTGCACCAAATCGCAAATAAAAAATAGAGGAATTTGAAAATAAGTGTATTTTTATCCTTACATAATTTAAAACTACATAATCAATTATTTTATAAGTATGTACAATTGCGTTACATTTGGTTGACACTCGGGTTGACATTATTTAGTAAATGTCATTCACTGTTCGTGAAACAACTGTGGCTGAATCCTACCGCAGACAGCTGTCAACTTGACAGTTTTTTTTATTAAGTAAGGTAGTTGTGCTTGTGCCGATGATAGAATGCCAAAATGGCGTGCTTTTTATTATGATGAAAGTTATTTTATTGTCGTCCCTGGGTAACCAAAAGAAAATTATATAAATGCAATATTATTCAGTGTAATGTAGTGTATTTTATGCGACTAAGTGTACCTCGGTACTTCGTTTGGGCATATTTTGGTGACATCCTTTAAAGATGGAAGCGAATGTTGTTACAAATGGAATGCACATAGAATATTCAAAACAAATCCAATTTAATACAACATTTTTACAACAACAGCCACACAAAACATTCCGTAGTCCATTCAAATGTATATTTCTCGTACATATTATGTTACGACTATATAAAACTCAAAAAGGAAAAAAAATGCAGAACGAAAATTGAGATCCAAAAACAATGGGACATAAACGGAGGTGACGTGCCGTTTGTTGTCACTATACTAACAATTTATGCATGAAGTCTAATGGCTCGCTCCATCAGGCTTGTTTGCGAAGCTTTCTATGAAATTTTATTCGGTAATAGCCCGTGTAGGCTCCCACGTCTTGCCTCAATATCACATTGTCAATATAAGTTGTTGTTAAGTGATTCGGGAGAAAAGTTTCGCATTACCCTTTTCAGTCAGCTGAGTTGTCAGTTGTTTGCTTTTGTTAGATCCGAGCATATTTTTGGATCGATTCTGAACTCTAGTTTGTAGATGTGTTTGTTTCTGTTTCCAAGATTCAGGCATAAATTGAGGAGTTTTTTTAGAAAAATAAGTGTGGGTTTTGCTTCCGGCTTCGATAGGTTTTTCCCCGTCATTTTTAAGGAAGCAAATATACAAACAATAGTTTTATATTAGAGTACCTAAGCTACCTCGTATCGATACTTTATCGATAATTCTGATTCCTCTTATAACCTAATACACTCGTCCAGGCCGGTACGTATGATTAATACGTGACATTTGGTGTTTCCAAATCACTTTTTTTTAATTATATTTTCTAACAACATGATAATAAGCATACCGATGGCATTGACAAATGTTGCATATGACGACATCGCTCGATAATACCCACATATCTACCTACCTCACAGCAACTTTCTGGCACCGAATAGTCAGCATAATTACGGAAATCGGATCCGACAAAAGTTGGATTGGCACAGTGAATCTTTTCAGAAATTATCGTCGCGGCTGTAAACGTACCTAATTATCATTTTAATTAAGCTATTGTAAAGTAATTGTTAGAATACTTTAAATGTATTTAAAAGAAGACGTTCTTGAATTTGATTTACAATACGTTTAGCGGCCCAGACCGCTGACCGCAAACTGAATTTTAAAACTTCATTGGGCCTTGTTGTAGGTTCAGACTCATTTAATCCCATTGGTTAATCATATGTTGAAGGTGGTTCTTTTATATACATCTAATTGCATCATCTATTTTCAACCCTACAGTAACAGCATCACAGAAACTCGAAATCGAGACTCAGTATTTACGTAAAACATGTTACTACCCAACTTACTATCACAAACACTAAGCTAAGAAAACAAATTCTACAATTCCAGCACGTAACCAGAGTGGTTGAATATGCATCGTGTAACAAGGAGACAAGAACATTCGAGAGCTCGGAATGCGTTGAATAGAATTCTTTCAGTTTCTATATTGGTTCTCGCGATCCCGCCATCTATTTCCACTGAGTTCGGTCACTATTGAAAATTCCTTTTTATTCCTTAGAAAAACGTACCAAAGTGAGTGTCAGAGACCCTATTTAGAGGGATACCTGCCCACTAGTTTACGTATTTTATTTCGGAGATGTGCGTTTTGGCAAGGTTTTGGATTTCAATTTGGTTCTTAGGAAGTTTGTAGAGGGAGAATTATGGAATCATGAATTTGTCTTAGCTATTTTCACCAAAGTATAATTCAAAAAGACACTAGATTTTTATTTCTGAATTCGTTTGTTTACAACTAAGTACCCAAATATTCATAAATAACCTTTGGTACCTCATGACTGCAAAGTTAGTAAAAATGATGTTATTAATATTATTATAGTATAATAATAATACAGGGTCAAATTAAATTAGCTAGCGAAACTCCGCAGACGTGATTCGAATCTATATCTAAACATGATCAAAAATAAATTAATTTGATGTTTATTTTTTGTGGGGTCATCGATCGCACTTAGTGTATTCACTTGAAATGTCAGTTTAAAAAAAAAAAATGTGTAAACTTCACAGACGTGATTGATATCGATATCTTAACACGATAAAACATATTTTAGTAACTCATGGTTCATGTAAGAAAACTACCAGCGGTCAGTGACTCCAAAAAAAAACATCAAATCTTTATTGTTTTGTTTTTGTTTTCGATACCTATCACGTCTGCTGAGTTTCGCTAGCTAATTTAATTTGACCCTGTGGATGAGAAAAAAATATGAATTAGGTATATTAATTTTACTCATGCATCCATGTTGTAATTTCCTTGCCTGCCGGTGATTTCTCGTTGAAAACTAGAAGCAACATAATTGCACCAATAAAATGCAACATGTACAAACCTGAATAAGTGAATACTTAATGGTTTTCCTCAAAATATATCTAACAAGAAGCTGTTATTTGATACCAGGGTTTCTCATACGTACGCAGGGTTTGCCCTATGCGTCTTTGTTCTTAATCAGATGAAACTGATTGATCATTGGCAAGGCATACATTATTCCATAATAGTTCTGATGCATGTGATCGACATAATTATGTTTCCGTGAAGGTAACTGGCGATAATTATTTGCTCGCGAAAATGTCATCAGGATAAAACAACAGTAATTGTTAGTTATCTGATGCTCTATCATTTTTATACTGATTGAAAACATGAATCATATTGTGTTTCAGAATTGCAATACTAAGTACTGGTAGCTTCTTTCATATTCTTCATTTTGACAGGTATTCTTTTGGTGGATGGTGATTTGATAAAAACCCGAGTTAAGATCTAAATCGGACACGCTTGTCCTAAAGATGCGTTGAAGTCTTTTCTAAAGTGACTAATACTTTAAATAATATCGTTGACTATAAACTACATAGTAACAAGGTATTCCATACCCACACGGAAAATCTCTGTCTTCGAATCAGATTGTTATTTTTATTATTATACGTTCGTCACACGCTTGTAACGTTTCCGTGCCATGATGTAACGTTTTTCACGTATGCAACTGTGCATATCGAGTAGGATGTAACATTGTTGTATTCATGAAAATAATGACATCATTCTGTCATTAGGAACGTGATGATGGATGGTATTCAGAAGGATCATCAACTATCTGATGACATCAATGCAAATTAGCAGGATTTTAACAACAATAGGTCAAACCATTGACGTCATTGGAATCTGTTGTTACGCACTGAAGTTGGGGAATGCCGGCAGTTAAGATGCCGAAGGATTTCGCCGTAGATTTGTAAATTTTATATCATCTTACTAAATAAAAAAATATGAATCATTCGCTGAGTCGTGAATTCATGATTCAAGGGAAATCACTAATTTATTAATCACGCTTTATTGTTTAACCGAGCAACACAATCGATATTTAAGGTCGAATCGATAACTGGAAGAAGCAATTATAATTGAAAATGAGTTGGCATCTTCATATTTTGTTAGAATAATATTTTTAAGTGTTTTTACTCCAAAACCAGTAAATGTAGTTATTTGGTTCTGTCTTCCATACCTTTAGAAACTTAGAACGTCGAACCATCAAAGTCGGGCCACATGAAACCGGCCAGAATTCCTGTATTGTGTCGGCAGACATCCGCAATCCCGGGGGATAACCTGACCTTATTGTGTGTTGGACATGGCTGGATCATTGGACAGGCCGACTCGATTAGTTTCTGAACTCAATGGACTCCGCCAGATAGCGAGGTTGCTAACATTGTGTCGTGATAATGTTGGCAGCACGTATTGAGCGATATATTGGTATCGCCAACATTTTGTTTGTTCTAATTTTAAATTTCGGTCATTGGCTTATTTGTTTATTTTTAAATGTCACTTTATTTACTTTGTTATGCCTATGTGACAGAATGTGTGGTGTACATACCTCTATATTTTAAAAGATTTTTCTTGTAAAATTCAAGAATAGACTGACAGAGAAGAAAGTACACAGATTTTTCGGGGTTTTTTTTTTTGTTTCATATTGTCAAATCAATGAAGATTGGTTAAAGTAGATTTTCAGAAGAAAAGAAGGCATGAATAGAGTCAAAATATTTTTCAAAAGATATAAAATGAGTTAGGTACCTAATTATAAGGAGGGAGGGAGGGGTCCTATTATTATTATTATTAAGTGCTTACAGGAATAGGTTTTTTATTTATTTATTAATAACCAAATTCTATTTCAACTCAACTCAAAGCCTTTATTTCAAATAAACCAATTACAGGCACTTTTGAATTGTCAAGGGGTCAGTCACGCGCCGACCTCCCTAGCGGCGTCAGCGTCGTTTGTTACGCTGACGACACGCTGGTCCTGGCGCAGGGGAGGTCGCACCAGGCGGCGGCCGAATTAATGACACGCGGGGTTGCGACAGTCATTGAGAGGATCCGGCAATTGGGACTCGAGGTGGCTCTGCACAAGTCCGAGGCCATGTGTTTTCATGGTCCTCGGAACGCGCCACTATCGGGTTCCCAAATAATGGCGCGAGGGGTTCATATCGGCGTCGAGTCGACGATGAGGACCTGCGACTCGTCCTCGACAGCCGGTGGAACTTCGTTGAACATTTCCGACGTTTGGCTCCGAGACTGGACCGGGCCGGGGCTGCCTTGAAGCGGCTCCTGCCCAATCTAGGGGGTCCAAATGCCTCCTGCCGGAGGCTCTACACGGGGGTCGTGCGGTCCATGGCCCTTTACGGGGCACCGGTGTGGGCGCGTTCATTGAGGCTCCGACCAGCACGCCGGTTGAACGCGTCCCAAAGGGTCATGGCCATCCGGCTGGTCCGAAGATACCGCACGGTCTCCTGCGAGGCGGCGAGCCTCCTTGCCGGATTGCCGCCATGGGATCTGGAGGCAAAAGTCCTCGCCCACATTTGGGAGTGGCGCGAGGAGGCGAAACGCCGGGGCGTAACTCCGCTGCTGCGAGAGATCGCGGCACAGCGGACAGAGCTCCGGCGGGATCTCATGGCGGCATGGAGAGTGCGACTGTCGCAACCCAGCGCTGGGCACGCCACAATTGCGGCGGTAAGTCCCCTCTTTGAGGAGTGGCTTGAGAGGCGCCACGGCGTCCTCACCTTCCGCCTGACGCAGGTCCTCACCGGACATGGCTGTTTCGGGAGGTTCCTGTTTCGGATAAGGCGGGAGGAAATGCCCGGGTGTTGGCATTGTGTGGATCGACCGGAGGACACGGTGGAGCATACGGTGGAGGTCTGCCCAGCTTGGGTGGAGCACCGCCGTGTCCTCGTGGCGGCGATCGGCGGCGGCGATCTCTCGCGTCTGGCCCTGGTACAGGCCATGGTACGGAGCGAGAGGGAATGGGAAGCCGTCAAATCCTTCTGCGAAGCAGTAATGCTCGCGAAGGAGGAGGCAGAGTGCGTGAGGGTGCGGCAATCGTTGCGCTCTCACGCCCCTAGTCGCCGCAGGAGGAGACACCCTGGGCGTCGGGAGTCAATTGCCGACTCCCGGCCACCGTAGGCGCGGGCTTGCGGATGGCGAGCAATGGGCAGCTCGCCATCCGGTAAGGACCAGGCCCGGGTCGACGGCGCGTCGTGTTCCACGCGCGCCTCAAAGAGATGTCAGCATCATTGAAGGGGTCCGATAGGGCCGATGCCTGCCGGGGTCGCGGATTGTTCGAAAGAGTTACCGTGGCCCTGGCGCACAGGCAACTGAAGGAACACGGGTGGGTTTTAGTCAGTAAGAGTCTGACACGCCCTTCCGCTCCGCCCAGAGCGGGAGAGGTCATTTGATGATTTCCCACCCAAAAAACAAAAAAAAAAACAAAAAGGAAAACAATTCAAAAATTTAAATTAAAATAAGCTGTGGCAGCCAAGAGATGACCAGTCCCTACTGACGGCGCCCGTTCACGAACATGACGTATGGATCAGCACCATTCAGCTCAACCATTTTGAAGAGAACTTAATGATCCAACACACACGCCACCACCAGCGAGACATTTACAGTTTGCACCACACAATATACACATCGGTTTTCTATGTATTATTACGGAACCTTTGTTACCACTCACTATGTACAAAAATACACTCGGTACACAAGGTTGTTTACGTACCTAGTAACATATTTACCGGAACTTTTCCTGATAAAAAATAATAGCCGGTCATATTTCTAAACGCGAAGGTTCCTATACTCGAAAGGTTTAGGTAGTTAAATAAAGGTAAACAAATAAAACCACGTGACTCATAGATGTTAAACCTTTTATTTCAAATGTTAAAATCATATTATTTTGAGTCCCATAATAATAGGCTCTATTCTGAATCTGAATTTGAGGAACTATCTGTCACATTAACAATAAAGCGTTCAGTGGTATCATCAATTATTTTGTCTAATTTAAACATTTTCTGTTCTTCTTTTATTACATGACCTTCGCAACTTTTCCAATTCTCAGCAGTCACATTAGCTAAAGCCTCTGGCAAAAGAATGTTTAGGTCAGACATTTTAAAAGTTTTATTTTTCTCGGCTACAAACCCTTTAATTTGAGCCCATATTAACTCAATTGAATTGCGCTCACAGCAGTGGTATGGTGGCAGCCGCAATACAGTGGACACCATATAACATTTTTTTCTAATTCATCCACAACTTATAAGACCTCTGGTTAACCGACTAAACGTAATACCTGCTACTTCAGTTGCCATACTACGTCACAGGTGTACTCTTCAATTTAGCAACGTTATCTAATTCTTTGTATCTTCTAAAAAGTTTAGGGAACCTGTCTCTTTGGGCTCTTTACAATAGACAGATTACAAAATATTATCCTATTTTATAAATCTCACAAAAAAATTGTGCTCAAGCAATTACATGTACGAAGAGTATAGTTTACTAAAAAAATATAAAGTTTAACATACATTAATAAAAGAGGAATCTATCGTATAAATCGCAAATAAGTTTAATTTTGTTGTAACGTATTTTTAAACAAGAAAGTGTCAACTATAAAAAACCCTTTTTACGATTTGTTTACCTTTATTTAACTACCTAAACCTTTCGAGTATAATGAATTAGTCTTTGAAAAAACGGTAGCATCATATCAATTTTTTTTTTAGATATTCTACGACTGTTTTCTATACAAATAAATAAAATTGAAGTGTCTGTTTGTAATGTCAAAATAACAGCTTTTTAACCGACTTCACAAAAAGGAGGAGGTTCTCAATTCGTCTGTATGTTTTTTTTTTTTTTTTTTTATGTGTGTTAGCTCATAACTTTTTTCTGGGTGAACCGATTTAGACGATTCTTTTTTTATTTAATAGGTGGTGATTCACATGTGGTCCCATTTAAATTTGATCAAGGTCTGACCAATAGTTTTTGAGTTATCCTTAATACTGCAGATTTTTTCCACTTAGTTTATATGGATGATGTGTTAATAATTTCCTGTCACTGTTATTTACACACCAAGTAGTGGTATACGAATTTGTGTGGGGTAGGTACCGCAACTAAAAAGTGAAAAATAAAAACTTTTTTACAAAAAAACAACCGACTTCCAAAAAAAACACTAAAAGACGTGAAAAATAACTTTAATTTCGGAAGTCGGTGGCCAAACACGAAAATACAAAACCAAAGGCACCGACTTCCGAAATTAAAGTTATTTTTCACGTCTTTTAGTGTTTTTTTTGGAAGTCGGTTGTTACTAAATGCATATGAAAGTATATACGGTATTTATATATTTAAAAAAAATTGTCTGTGTCTGTTTGTTCAGGCTAATCTCCAAAATGGCTGGACCGATTTTGACTAGACTTAAACTGGCAGATAGGCGATGTTATAAGGAAGTAACTTAGGCTACTTTGATTTACTTTTTTTAGAAAAAGAATTAGGATTCCGGGCATAAAAATTAAAACCTATGAAATCCTATTTGTTTTCCGACATGCACGCGAACGAAGTTGCGGGCACAGCTTGTTATTAAATATAAATGTGGTTCAGTCCATAGTATTAATTAATTTTCCTCAATAACCACTTGACAACAACGGAAGTGGGAAGAAATATTCTCCCCTTTATTTATAAACGTTGCTTAAAGTTAAGTAGTGATTAGAGACTGATATATCATATATTTTTGACGTTTCAACCATTGTTTAAACGTCTTTTAACTTTGAGTAACGCTTATGAATAAACCCGTGTGTGCTGTGGACATAACAATTTTTTTTTTAACTCCTTAATAAAAAAGGAAATCCTGTGTCATTGTGTATAAATTAAATAGAAAAAAACTCTTTTTAGTCAGCCCTAGTGATAGGTACGTCTTTCCACGTTCTACTTAGTTACCTTTGAAAGTCCAACTGAAATATAGGTAGGCGAATAATTTATTGACCGCGGCAGCGCCCATCTTGTAAGGTGTCGTAAGTAATTTGTATGTAATTGGCTCTCTCTACTAATTACGTACCTTCAGGCCGTTTTATTTCTAAGAAAAATAAATTAAAAGGGCCAGATTTTTGTGACCAGGTTCTGGCGTTGTCGGTCCTAATACTAGGCCCTAGTGTATGTATCTAAAACTAACATTTAATTGGCATAAAACATCGGTACAGAAATTTAAGAACGAGGAAAATTGCACTCTTTTATTATGGAGCACAGCCTAACTTAACTGGCGAAATATGGGTTGATAAAATTTTAAGTTTAGTTTATTTTTAGGTACTATAACTGTATGGAAAATATTACTAGGTACTGTTGGCTAAATGTACACTTTTTGTTTACAGAAAAAACAAAATAACATACAACAAAACAATAAAAAAACAATACAATACAATAAAACATTTATGTATTATTCAATAATAAAAAATAATAATAAAAAACTTACTTAATAAAAAACTTGAAAGAGAAGGCCGAGGTGTATGGTAAATACCATACACCTCTGCCTTCTCTTTCAAGTAATATAATTAAGCTGTGTTAAGAATCGAAGTGCCAAATGGAACAAAATGATTCCTAACTTGTGTCTCACAGTAACAGCTAAATAAGTAATTACGACTTCTGTCGTAGTATGGCTTAGAGCTAAGTAATAACAGCCACACGAATCGACCGATCAGGTTAAGCTACGCTTGCCGCGGTTTTCCGTGGATGGCACGGACCGCGACCATCTATAGATACCAAGAACCTTCCGTGCCTCGGAAAGCACGTTAAGTCGTTGGTCCCGGCTGTCATTCGTGTATCTTTGACAGTTGTTACGGGTAGACAGAAGCCCGAAAGTCTATCAGCCTGTCTTATCGAAGAGTATCGTTTTACTGAGTAACTGGTTTGTGGAAGTCAGATAGGCAGTCGCTCCATGTAAAATACTGGTAATGAGCTGCATCCGGTTGACTGGAAGCCGAAACCAGCATAGTTGGAAAGAGGCAGACAGATTGTCGTAGTATGGTATACATTTTTTATTATTTATGTTTATTTATTCATTTGGCACACCAACAGCAGTACCTACATGTATAGCTAAAAAAAAACAACCGACTTCCAAAAAAAACACTAAAAGACGTGAAAAATAACTTTAATTTCGGAAGTCGGTGCTTTTGGTTTTGTATTTTCGTGTTTGGCCACCGACTTCCGAAATTAAAGTTATTTTTCACGTCTTTTAGTGTTTTTTTTGGAAGTCGGTTGTTTTTTTGTAAAAAAGTTTTTATTTTTCACTTTTTAGTTGCGGTACCTACCCCACACAAATTCGTATACCACTACTTGGTGTGTAAATAACAGTGACAGGAAATTATTAACACATCATCCATATAAACTAAGTGGAAAAAATCTGCAGTATTAAGGATAACTCAGACCTTGATCAAATTTAAATGGGACCACATGTGAAGCACCACCTATCAAATAAAAAAAGAATCATCCAAATCGGTTCACCCAGAAAAAAGTTATGAGCTAACATACACATAAAAAAATAAAAAACATACAAATGAATTGAGAACCTCCTCCTTTTTGTGAAGTCGGTTAAAAATAGAAAACAAATATTGTTTTGTACCTTTAATCTATATATATAAAAATGAATCTCTATTTCCCTTGGTCATCGCATCACGCGTGCACGGATAGAACAATTTCGCTAATTCTTTTTTTATTGTGTTTATTATTGTCAGGAGAAGATTCTTATGAAATAAAAAATTAAGGAAGTTGAACAGAAAATTAGAAAATTGAAGAAAACTTTACGCCAATATCAATTTTACATAACTGTCAGTTGTTTGAAATAACTGACAGCGATTGACAGAAAGCGCGCTGCAAATATATTTTAACACAGATGGATCGGTTGATAAATGAGTCGATAGTTTTAGTTTTAGTCAATAGTCAAAACTAAAACTAAACGACATATGACATTCATAGTTAAGACAGGTCAACGTCTGTCGGGTCAGCTTGTGGGTTATATTTTTGGAATAGTCTCCTCAAGCCCTTTATTTTGATACCCCCCATGGTCATGGTACTAAAAAACTTGTTTTCATGACTGTACTAATTGACGTCTAAAATCCGCCATTTTGACAAAACCATCACGCGACCTAGGTGAGTCGGTAGACATCTTAATTATTAAAATCCATCCAGCCTTTAGAATGCTTCGACGCTAGTTATACATAATCCCATACGCGTGAAAAACATAACCCTGTCTTTGCTGTCGCGCAGTCGGCTAATTAAGGTACCTTGGTATTGTTTCGTTGGAAAGAAAACAGTCAATAAAAGTTTAGTTACACATAAATATTAATGAATACGATTTTCTTTTTCTGTTTGTAATGTGTTACTAATTAGCTTCTCGTGATTACGGTGCCATGGTAATTGGATTCAACATTTATATAAACTAGGATATAAGTATCGCTGTGGACATTATTATTTAAGTATGCTTTACTGTTTTGTTCGATTAAATTACTAATTAGATAGGTACACATACTTTTGTTGTGTTATTAAAAATCTGGCATTAGAAAAACTATTTGGATCCAGTTACCAATTATTTATTATTTATGACCTTAAACTATAACCCTCTAAGATTTTTTTACATGGCAATAGTATGTAACACAAAAATATACCTTAAAAATTATACATAAAATATACTTAACTGTAGTGTCTTTTTTCTCTCTAAAATGAAAATGCTTTTTAACCGACGAAAAAAAGGAGGAGGTTCTCAAGATGACGTGTATATATATACAGGGTGTTTGGAAGCTGGGTGCAAGCCTTAAGCGGGTGATAGTTGACACCATTTAGAGAATTTTGAGCCAGAGACGAAGTCTGTTTTTAAAAGCTTTTTTAATTTTTAAATGATATACCTATACCTAAAAAAAACCTAGAAATAGCAGTCAAAAATATAAATAAAACCGACTTCATCTAAGTAAATGTATGGCTCAAAATGCTCCAAATGGTGTCAACTTTCACCCCTTTAAGCCTTTACACAAAGCTTCCAAACACCCTGTATGTATATAATATATTTTAATTTTCCAAGGTTAAGCTCATTGCTACGTTCTAGTTTCATCAGGTATACGATCTGATGATGTTGATGAATGATGTAATTTTTGTTCTATAACTGACCACAATGTACTTCCAGTACCTTTAGGACCTTCCAGGCCTTTGATTTCCTAAGCAAGCGGAGAACGGTCACACAATAACGGTTGTTCAAATACAGAGTGTCTTTTGACAGCTTAATGTCAAATTCTGGTGTAAATGTCAGATTTTTATGACGGCCGTTATAATATGACGGAACCGCTATTCGAGGAACCGTAGCTTTATACACTCAAATTCTGCCAGTTTTCCAAAAAAAGGGAACCTTTTTCCCCCAACCCTCATAAGTTAAAAGAAAAATATGTAACCACAGCACACACATACTACAAAGTGGGTATTCTATAAGTATACATAATCTTAACAGCATTAGACGGCTGGGAGCCTCGTAATTTGCCTCACAAATGATTGCTGTGTTTCGGCTCGCATATTATGAGCCGACCCTGATGGGATATTTATGTTTCCACGCTTTTTATGGTGCTTGGCTTACGAAGATTGGCTGTGTTGTGTTGATTACTCTATTTAGTACATAAACGCTGTCACGATAAGTTATGATAACGAATCAGATTCTGACGTGGAATATTCTTTGCTTTGTGTGATGAGATCAAAGACTCTTGAGAAAATCGTGTAGGTAAAGTAGGCATTTTACCAGTACCCGCTTTTATAAGAGGCTGTGGCTTAGCTATGAAACCTAAGCTTTGAAGTGTGTAAGTGATAGATAGGAATGCGAGTGCTTTACCAATGGATTGAAGAATCATGGAGAAATCATGGGACTCAATGTGCTTTGAAGCCATTATCAATTCAAGTAATAATTTTGGTAACTTCATTTATGCAAAACACCTGTATAACTAAAGACTGAACAAATCGATTGACAAAAATCACCTTTTTTTTTTTCTCGTTACAAAGTAATCGTTCATCCCCTTTTTCAAATCAAAGCAGAAATCCTCTCAGCCTGTCCTGTAAATTACAGCTAGAGGGCATAACACGAAGGGTTGTGTCACAAACTGGTCACGAATATTATCGCGACAATCAAGAAAATAGTTCCACGGCATACAAGCTTATGTATTATTAATTATGCCCCCCCATTAAGTACATGTAAGGGAAGGGTGAGGTAATAATATGATTAACATATTAATAGTGTATTATGCCTTATTCAGGGCGAAAGTGTATCAATCATGTTTGTTATGTGGCCAGGGGGTGCGCTAAGATAAGACACCAAAGAAATTTGGTTTGGGCTTAATCTTATTCATTCCATACCGAAAATATGTAGTGGATAGTAAAATTGAAGGAATATTCATAAATAATTCATGATAACTTCGCATGACTTCGAATTTCAGGCACATTGAAAGACACCAGCAGCCTTACTCAAAGATAATGTAAACCTAAAATAATGTCTTCTAATGGACGTAACTTGGCCACTTAGGTTCGGTCTAATCTAAGTAATCTGTATTCAAATCACTCAATTAAAACACTTAAATCTTAGTTAAACATAAAATGTTCTCATTTATTTAATGTATTCCAATGAGCTAACGAAGGACCTCTAAAAAAACTGTTGGCCGTCAAAATAACAAAGATTTTTTACTCCGAATTCCGCTTAAGTAAATATAAGTAAAAGAGAATGCCTAAATGTGAATAAGCAGGACTTTTCTCATTATATGAATCTAAAGAATAAGGCCGACGAAAGGGAAGAGGCGAAATTAAGGAAATTAACTTTTTATAATAAAAGCTGAGCTTCCACTTGGCCATCGCAAATGACGTACCATTAATTGTGTGATGTAATTAAGGATGGAAACAAATAAGAGTCGGGTAGTAGATTCTTTCTTTTCACTCCTAACATGGTTGAATGCGGTTTTGTTAACGTTTAATAGTGTACTTAGAACGCTTGCTGGGTTCAGAACAACGGTTTACGTGCAAGTCAGCGAGCGACTGGTGACTGCGATTAATGTTTTATCTCTGCGATTCTTTACAGCCGTTTTTTTCTTATGTTGTAGTTATTTACTTAAGGCCCTCTTGTACTGCGGTGTGTCTTGTAGAGTTGTAGTCACTCGACGGGCTATGGCCTGCCGGTGAGAGCGCTTGAACTGCTAGATTTTATAATTATTTTAAAAATAATAACGAAATTATTAAATGTGTTCTCAACCTGTCCTAAACAACAATAAGCCTTTTCTTTTGATAATAGGTCTTTACCTATGAAATTGCCGTTTTGTATGAAAAAATTTAAACGAATTTTTTTCATGAATTTTTTATTTGTATTAATCGAAGTAATCACCCATGCAATCAATGCATCTTTGCCATCGCAGTGGCAGTTTATTGATGCCCTTCTTAAAGAAATCAGCTGGACGGGAGGCAACAAATTCTTCAAAGGCATTTTGTACTGCCTCTCGGGTATTAAATTTTTTTCCCGCCAAGAAGTTATCCAAATTCTGGAAAAAGTAGTAGTCTGTAGGCGCAAGGTCTGGTGAGTAGGGCGGATGACGGAGAGCTTCCAACCCCAGTTCTTGCAACTTGGAGACCGTCTGCTGTGCAGTATGAGGTCGCGCGTTGTCGTGCAGGAGCAGCGGAGACGAGCGATTGACCAATGCTGGTTGGAGATGCGCCAGCTTCTCCATCATTGTGTTCAGTTCTTCACAGTACACATCTGCAGTAATGCTCACCCCGTTTGGTAAGAAGCTGTGATGAATCACACCGGCGCTAGACCACCAAACAGTGACCATCAGTTTTCTAGGGGTAAGTTTTCGTTTAGGGCATTGTTTAGGTGCTGAACCAGGATCCAACCAACTTGCTGAGCGCTTACGGTTATCAAACAGAATCCATTTTTCATCGCAGGTAACAATGCGGTTCAAAATTCCTTCATTTGTGTGTCTGTTGAGCAGTGCAAGGCACGTCTCGACGCGTACTTCGCGCTGGCGATCATTGAGTTCGTGGGGCACCCATTTGTCAAGCTTTTTTACCTTGCCAATTTGACGCAAATGGACCAATATTGTTTTGACGCTAACGTCGAAAGCTGCTGCTAATTCAGCCGTAGATTGTGTATCATCAGCTTCCACAATCGCGTTTAATTCGTCATTGTCGACCAAAGTCTTCGGACGACCGCGAGGTTCATTTTTCAGGTCGAAATTTCCAGAACGGAAGCGAGCAAACCAATAACAGGTGGTGCGTTGGTTTGTAGTGTTAGCTCCGTAAACGTCGTTGATGTTGCGTGCCGCTTGTGCCGCGTTGCTGCCACGACGGTACTCATATTCCATAATTACTCGAATTGTTAACGTATCCATGATGACGAAAAAGATTGAAATGCGATGAAAATGTAACACTAATCAATAAAGAAATGACTACTTTTAGAAAAAAAAATCCATGTTTTTAAAATAAAATTAATTTGAAATTAGAATTCTTAGCCAAACAAAAATTATTTTGATTTGAAATGGCCAGTACTGCAGAACGGCAATTTCATAGGTAAAGACCTAATATAACTTTTACATGGTTTCATGACGAAATCTAATTTTTTTTTCCTATTTGGCAGCTCGTAGTTGTGACCTTGGAGGTCGTGGCTACTTAACCGGACTGATGGAATCTATTCAAGTTACACGTTTTATATAGCGATTTAGTGTCATCATTATGTATTTTTTTTATATTATTCAGGTTTCTGTCTTCACAAAGCGCTTGATCACATGTTCAATTTTCCTAAAATATTTTAGTTTTTGGACACATTTTACATTTGGCTAGATTTACAGAGGTATAAAAAAGTAGAAAAAGTATTACAACTTCGCGGTTAAATAAATAAAAATCTTTTATTTCGGACCCATATGTATAGTACATTTGGTTAGTGTACACATAACTTAAAAACTAGTATTAGTACTACTAGAAAAACAACACAAACTATTCATTACTACGCCACAGTGGCACGTAGGCGTATCCAATGTCCCAGTATGGGGCTGTCCCATCTAACAGCTATAATTAAAATGCATGACCACAGCAAATTCGTTTGCTTTAGGCAAACTATAGTTCCATTTATTAGTTTGGTAGAGTCAGTCCTAATTCATTCATAATTCGTTATCCAGAAGTGCCAATACATTTTATAGTTCTACTTTTCGCTCCGTTAAAATTTTCTTTTGAGTTTCAAGGCCTATTCCAGTATATCCTAACCATCTACGACTCTACTGCGCTGAGGTCATCAAGCCGAGAATTTACCTGTGACAGTCCATAAGGTTAATTGTACTAATGAGTCGTTCCTTCATACTTCGTCTACGAATTCCTTACAGTTGGCTTCTGATCTCTTAGTTCATAGTTCATATTAGGAGATGACGTGTAGCTGATTATATTTAGGTACCTACTTAAATGAAACTATTTTTAGACTCATTTCCTCTTTATTACAACAGTATCTAGTACGACAAAATACTGCTAAGTCCATGTACGTAAACAGCTCAAAATATCAGAAAACATAAAAAACATTAAGTAAGTACAGTCGCCAGCAGGTCAAGCTACACGAAACTGTCAAATTTCTCCAAACGATTTTAAACCTTACAGTGTTGATTGTTAAGTTCAAAATTAAATGAGAAGATCTGACAGTTTGTGTAACTTGATGTGCTGGCGACTGTACAATGCGGTATGATCTGTTAAAACAATGATTAATTTCCCATAAAAAAACACAAATATTTACGAAAATGTCCGATTAAAATGATGACGTTGTATTTTTATTTTCTTGACATTCTAAAAATAACATTTACTTAAGTCTCGTGATAGTCTCAGTTCCGGCGTTTTAATTACAAACACGACCGACGCTGGGGATTTATATTGATAAACTCGCTCTGTCGCAAGTGCGTAGGAGTTGGACCCGGTATCATTTCACCTAGATGATAATACTAGATAATAATATCAGGGTAATATCATCTAGGAATTATTGGAAATTAAACCTGTTACGTGTGTGTAACCACGCCTTATCTCGGATTAATCAGAGGTTGTGGAGCCGCTTTATGAATGTGTACCTGATTTGTAATAAGGGTACTGTTGTTGAGGATATTTTGCTTACAAATTACTGCCTATTGATCATTGAGTTATAATGTACTACGTAAAATCCTATTGATAAAAGATTTGTGTCTTTTATGCAGGGTGGCACGGCCATCTGAGTTGAGCTCCACGATTAGTGACAAATGCGTGCACTGACTGGACAGGTCCACTCATTCTGTGTGGTTTTTTCTCATTTCAGACATCTACATGGTCTTCACATGATCTGACCAAGATTATGTCTGGACTTTAAAAGAGACTGTGACCTCTGAGTTTGTTTCGGCCTTTCTTCTCAGAGTAGTCAGATAGGAAACGCCGACCTCATCTAGTTTTAAAAATATGATTGACGTGTAAAAGTGTTTGTACAAACCTACTTACAGAAATAAAATCATTTATCATTTATCATCGACGTGCAACCTGTTACCATGTATTCAGCACATGACCCTTCCTTCCCTTCTTCGTTGAAAGTTACCGTAGGTAAAAAAAAAAAAAGTACCTTACATTTTGACCGCGTAAGTATTGTACTTTTCTATGAAACAGCTGTTTTTTTTTTTTCATAATCGACGACAAATTTCTACGGGTTTAACAGACATAAATATTGTATCAATAGGCAATAATTTGTAAGCACCATATCCTCAACAACAGTACCTTTATTACTAATCAGGTACACATTCATAAAGCGAAATTCATTTAAATAATAACTCAGTCATTTAGTGGTTATTAAAATTAAATATGTTTATTGATTTTGTGGGGTTTTTAAGTGAGTATAATGTACATTGTAAAGAAAGTGGAGTAAAGCATCCCACAAAGAGACAAGTTTCTATAAAACCGTAGGTATAGCACATTCAGACAAGGTAATAATAACGTTTCTATATGCAGAAAAAAGGATTGTGTCGGTTTATGAAACCACGGTAAAAGTGATACTTTTTCCCTACTCCGCGGCCGACCGTTACGCGACATGCAACACACAGACGAAAACGTTTGTGACGATGTAATAAAAGTTTCACTTTAATAATAATCGCCAATGATAGGGTAACGGTATTCGGGACATTACCTATAACTATGCGGTCCTTATGTACCGGAATACAAGTCCGTTTTCGAAAAAGGAAGACGTCATGTAACTTTCAGGCCTTGTATACAAGGTGGAAACGACGATACAACAGTAAATTAAACTTCGTATATCAAATGACGTTCCCAGTGTACATACAAGAATTCAATCAAATATATCTGGGGGCACGGTAGTGCCCCCGCCAAGACGAGCCAAGCGAAGCGCAAGGGCACTACCTACCTTTTCTCGAAGTGTTTTGTCGTTTTTTTGAATCCTCATAGAGTTGGTTTCCGATATACCAGATAGTTCATATTCTCAGGATATGATGTCAATAATAGACTAATTAAACATACAAAGTCTCAATTGAATAGCTGTAATACTATAGATTTCATTGATATCTAAAATACACCGATTTCGTCACTGATACACTGACACACTGATGATCATCAAAATGTTAAAAAAAAATCATAAACTTATAACTTTCGCCCCCCATCCCCTAAAATAGGGGGGTGGAAGTTTGTATGAGACTTCAAAATATTAGGGTACTTTCTGAAGTGCTAGAAAGCCGAAAATTGGTATGTAAACAAAGTTCAGTATACAAAAAAACACTACCGTGCCCCCAGATAAACTTAAAAAAAAGAAGAAAAAAATTAAAACTAAAAAGACTGCCTAGCAACTTACAAAAAGAACTGAAATCCCACCAAAAACATTTCATGTAAAATGTTGCCAAGACGAACACATAAGGATTGCCCTGTGAAAAAGATATCAGATCTCATGTAGACCCAAGCTTCTGAATCTACACGGCCTAACTCTACCGACCCTAACTTCACAAATTCTACATATCAGTAAAAAATTATGGCTGGGCTGTTTCGTTACTTACTTCAGAAACTAAATATTCGCATCACCTCCAGGACGGTAGCGAAACGGCGAAGCCATGCATTTTTACTGATATGTAGAATTTGTGAAGTTAGGGTCGGTAGAGTAAGGCCGTGTAGATTCAAAAGCTTGGCTCTACATGAGATCTGATATCTTTTTCACAGGGCAAACCTTATGTGGTCATCTTGGCAACATTTTACATGAAATGTTTTTGGTGGGTCCAATAGTTTAGTCACTAAAGCTAGTCAAATATCGGCAAACCCCATGTCGGTCCATCTCTACTATTTAGTTTGTTCAAAAAAATGCTTTTTTAATTTAAATGTTAGGATTTATTTGATAGTTACAAAATAATCCTATGTACACACGGCTACATATCAAGCTATACATTTCCAGTATAAGCTGCTCTCGCATTGTGTAGGATTTCCGTATAATGAGAGATCAGCTTACACTGGAAAAGTATAGCTTGATATGTAGCCGTGTGTACCAGTGTATCCAGTGTTTTTATTTATCGTCGTATTGACGTCTGCGTATTGTATACACTCCAGCACACTAATTACGTAACACACTATCTATCGCAATCTGAATCATTTTCAAGCCTATTGCTAATCTATTGCTTCATATGTTCGAAAAATTTGTCCGCTCAACAACGTAAATTACGCAATGAATGTTGTTGAACTGTCAAAATCAAACCCATTCCTACTGTTAGTGTGTTACGTAATTACCTCGCTGAACTCTTAAATCGAGCCACCCTGCTCTTTTTGTATAGAGGTTTATAGCTTTTTAAATGGTTGCAATTAAAATTCGGGACAATGACGACACCAAAATGATGGCCAGTATGTCGGCATCAAAACTGCATACAAACATTTTTTTTGATCTTTTATAAGGCCTTTATACCTCACATGGAATTGCACGGTGGCTCGATTCAAGAGTCCGGGAGTGTATTATGACGATAAATAATACAGATTAATAAGCACAGAGGGTGAATACTTTCTAAGATTATCATGACGCATGTTTCTTCAGAACGGATTACTTCAGCAATTTATCATTTGTTCAGGCCATTCTAAGAATATATATGTGCTGGTAATTCTTCCGATGGCTGTCATTCTTCTAAGAAAATATGTGTAACTTTAATAGCTCGTTTCACGATAAAAACTGGCCAAGTGCAATTCGGACTCGCACACGAAAGGTTCCGAAGGTACACAAGACTACAAATCGAGCTATACATTTCCAGTATAAGCTGATCTCACATTGTATCGGATTTCCGTACAATGAGAGGTCAGCTTATACTGGAAATGTATAGCTTGATATGTAGCCGTGTGTACCACCGTACAATATATAACACTACTATAAAAAAATGCTTTTCTTGTATGGGGATCCCCTTTAATTTTTGGGTTTATTTAATTTTTATTATGTGTTGTTATAGCGGCCATAGTTGTACACATTTTCAAAAGATACAGCCCTATGACAGACTGACAGACAGCGCAGCCTTAGTAATAGGGTCCCGTTGCCACCCTTTATGTACGGAACCCTAAAAAGTTAACAGTAGTCGGTTGACATTCCCGACATGCTACCGATACTAGCACCTAAGTCGTAATCGAATCCGTTTTATTACGCACTTCTTGTTTCACTCGAGATATCTCAGAAGTAAGCTGCAATAACGGAGTAATAATGTTAGATATTATCGAATATTATTATCTTTATAGAGAAGTGTGATAATATTTTATAGCTGTTTGTAATAGATTTTCTAAGTTGGTGGTGCAGGGTTACACTCTTTACTTAATATTGCCATAAAACTTATCATGACTTACAAACTTTTATTTAGTTTTAGGTTCTTAAGGCGAAAGTGTCAGGAAAGCCCATGAAATTCAAATTTTCTTACGTTTTTTACAATTTGTAGGTCAGTATTAGGTTGTATGTATATCTAAATAGGATTCGCGGCCGTAACAAATATTTATTTACAGAATTATAATCATAAAAATCATCAATACAGCCATCTCGCTAAGTTAATTTACTTTATTGAAGGACTATTTCATGAAATTTGAGGCGAATTCTAACTTAAGGAATTGTATTGCTGATTCTAATGATTATAATTCTGTAAAGTCCTATTTGCTACGGTCGCGAAACATATTTTAATCAACATGCAACCTGATACTGACCTGCAGATTGCAAAAAAGTAAGTGAATTTGAATTTCGCAGGCTATATACCTTAGTGTATCCCCCTTAAGTTCTTATACGGTACTCATTAAGAATCTATAAATACTACTTCAATAAAACTTTACGATATTGGTATTCCAAAAGGTAGTTTTTAAAGCTGTCTAAGCAGTCGTTTCGCGAAAAATATAGATATCCCGGAGCTCATTATAGATTGAAAACGACCTCAACCTGGTTGAAAAAAGGTCAGGCTTAACCCTGCGGCTGCGGATGGCAATGTCATGGGAAAAAGTTGCAATTTACTGAGTCAAGGGTTAGTAAATACTAAAGAGTTTTTAATACAATATAAGTCACCGTGTCAGGTTTTCAGAGAAGTCTCGAGTGAAACATGAAATGCGTAATAAAACGGATTCGATTACGAATCAGGTACTATTATCGGTAGTATGTTGGGAATGTCTATCGATTACTGTTAACTTTTTAGGGTTCCGTACCTAAAGGGTAACCACGTGGCCCTATTACTAAGGATCCGCTGTTCGTCCGTCTGTCACAGGGCTGTATCTATTGAACCGCAATAATTAGTGTGTACCTACCTACTATTATGGCCACCATACCAAAAAATAAAAAATAAGTGGTGTCCCGATACAAGAAATGTTTACTTCGCCGTTTTTTTTTAATTAAAGTAGGTCTTTTTTTAAACTAGTCTTAAATATTGTACGGTGGTACGGAATTCTTCGTGTGCTACTATAAAAATAAACTCTCATTTTGCTTATTTTATCGTTTGATGTGGCAAAGGTATGAGGAAGTGTCTGAAAACACCCTTTCAAGCCCCGTGACCCGTATATTTATGAAGGATCAAAACAGCTCCGTGGTGTTATGAAAAAATTGGCCGTGTTTTCCTTTATTTTATTTATTTAACCGTTTAAAGGGTTTTCGATCCTAACTTTGCATTGTAGAACAGTGTTTTATTAGATAATATTTTAACTCGTTTTTAGTTAGGGCGAGTGCGATACCCATTCAGCCTAATCTTGATCCTGATCTCAAAACTCTTCACCGGAGTTAAATAATAATAATAATAATCATTTATTTTACAGAAAATACCTTCCAAATTGTTAGTAATCCAGGGATCGGAATAGGTAGTGCATATTTACCTAAACTTCGATGAAGTAAGTAACATAGAGTGGATAATACCTCCTTTAAAATCCCAGAATCATAAACATGACGATTAAGTCCCGCGATTTATGAAATTGCAAATTATTTTTTGCACTTTGAATACATTCGTAACAAATTATTATTTCGAAGAATCTTATTACTTATTTAGGGTTCCGTACTAAAACTGTTAAATTAAAGTGCTTTGTTTTACATTGTTGTTGTATTGTTATTGTGTGTATTTAGGTATTTGATTATATTGCTATAAAAAGAGTAATATTAAAAATAAAAAGCAAAACATCTAATCAAAATAATATATATTTACGTACAATTACAAAACTTTCTTGTTAACACTACACAAAGAACCGGAGTAATGTAGTTACCCTTCAAAAGTATACATAGAACAAAAAATAATTCTGTTTTTGGTGTCGCGCCGTCCATTGGGTAAAAATGCTCGTAACTCATAAGTTCATAACATTTAACATAACAAAATTAAGAAGTAGTCTTTTTTATTTATTGATTTTAGTTGATAAAAATAAAAAATAATCAGAAACATCATCATTCATCATCAATCAATCATATTACAGTAGGAAACAATAGTTGCTATCTCTTTCACACAGGTTTTACATTGAGTGAAAGAAATAACAAAAACAATAGGAACCGCCACCGTTGCCCAGGTAAGAATAACCAAATATCTGCAAAACAAAGTGTATGTAGGTATTTATTTGAAGCACAAGTTTCAATTTATTTACCCTGCACCTTAACAAATAAGCACATAAATCAGCCAACTTAATTTTATTTTACCTCCTTAAAACAAAACAACTGAATTCGACACAATTTTAGAACGGAACCCTAAAAACGTAATATGATTCTACAAATCAATAATTTGTAACTACATATCTATACATATAAAGTTCAATAAATAATTGGTGATTTTTAAATCCCGGGATTAAAACGCCATTATCATCACTCCGGTATTTTAGAAGAGGTTTTATCCACTCTGTTACTTACCTCAAAGTTTAGGTAAATATACTCTACCTATTCCGATCTCTGGTAATTACTTATACAACTTAAAAAACTAGTGTTAATATGTACATACATTTAACAATTAATGCTGACTGACATTCCAAAATGTCAGTCATCATTACTCGAATAATTTTATCACAATTATTTTATCATCCATAATCTAATTATT
The DNA here is from genome assembly GCA_916610205.1 of Griposia aprilina. Lineage (NCBI taxonomy): Eukaryota > Metazoa > Arthropoda > Insecta > Lepidoptera > Noctuidae > Griposia > Griposia aprilina. The sequence continues at coordinate 9,468,680 of OU744294.1, read as the reverse complement.
AATACGATAAAAAGCTTAATTCAATTAGTGGGACTTAGCATGCAAATCACTTAAATCACTTCATAACTAACAGAATTGCAATTAACGAAATACATTAATCTCTTGAACTAAAATAAAAAAATACGTCACTCAAATAATAAACCTAAACCACTCAGCCCAAAACGCGTGACAAAAGCTCAATACAGCTTCAATCAAATTAATTGAGCTCTCTAAATTCAATATCAACATTTGACAAACACTGGCACGCAGTATTGCCAACATAATGCATTCCATATAACAATAACTCATACCATAAACAAGCACTAAGCCTTTGTCCCATAAATTATGAAGCGGTGACATTCGAAATCGGAATAAAGGCTTTTAGACAAGGCTCATGGGACGAAGGGACTAACACACAGATTCGTCCCAAATTAAGGTGGCATTAAGGTACTTATTGTGCTTTTGTTGTAGTATGATGTGTTTATACCTATTTCAATTATATTTTACCCACAATGCGATTTTACCTTCATCAAAAATACTTACCTCAGAAAATTAAGTAATTTAAAAACAATCATCATTAAAATATAAATCGTAGTTGTAAGACGTTAATTATTATCTTTGTCCATTGTTTCAGCAGTTATTACTTATATGACTAAATCATAACTTAATTATGAATTTGTTATTAAATAAGTTCAGTGGTTAAAGTTTATCAGTTATTTCTAAGTTATTTGAACCCAAGTCTTAAGTTATTGCATATCATATTAAGAACTCGAAAATAATTGATGTTAAGGACTTTTACTTCATAAATTTTATGCAATAATAATTTACAAATTTTTATTAAAAGATAAGATAAGATTTATCATTTATTTTCTCAAACATGAGTACAATATGTACAACACAAATTGTCAGCATGCAAGAGATGTTTAAGTAAAGATAAAAACAAATCATTAAGTTTGCCTTAAACAATGGCATGAAATTATTAATACAATAACTTATAAGTCTTATAACGCACTCCGAGTCAAATTATTCAAAAATGTCATGATTACGTAAGAACATTAAAAATAATAAATTAGTAATACATTACCAAAGTCTCTCATCTGAAAACTCATTCAAATTATAATAAGCTTTATCTGCTAGAAAATTAATAACTTTCTTTTTGAATGCTACATCACTTATCTATCTGCTTTCAGCTTTTAGGTAATTTATTAGAAATTTCGCAGCCATGCAAAGTAAGTTTTTTCGCAAAAGTGCTGTTTTATATTAATGTAGGCAAAGACTTGTCACGTCGATTATGAGGAACCGACCTGCCATGCGAGAAAACAGGAAAGGGTTGGATCTTAAGAACATTTCATTTTCTAATATTGGTACTATAAAGTGAAAGTAATGTTAAAATTTAGTATTTTTGAAAATAAGGCTTGCAACTCTTGAGTGGTTTTAAGTTTGAACATCGACCTAATGCAACGCTTTTGAGTTTTAAATATAAGTTCCCGGTCAGTCGAGTTACCCCAAAAAATAACGCGTGCGGTGAGCCAAGCAGCAACACTAATTACCGCTGCTAGTTTGTACAGAGCATATGCATGAGCAATTATAAATATTCATAAAAAAACTATTGAAGTAAATGTTGTGTTGAATTTACCGCGATGAGAGAAGAACTGGGTAAACAGTACTAAAAGATAAGGAAGCTACTCTAAAAATAATCTTAGCAAAGTTATACACTCCAAACGCTCTGCCAAAGGCTTTTACAAAGAGGCACAGTTGGAAGTGGCAAAGATGTCAAATTCCCCAGAAATAGGCCATGTCAAGTTGAAGTTAAGAGTCCCAATGGCCCGCAGCGGTGACGATTATGTAACCAAAGACCACCCGGCGCTGCAGGGTTGAGGCGAACTGTTCAACCATGAAATGTTCTATTTTTGAAACGTTCGTTTGAGTTCGGTGTTTGTACGACACGATTTCTTATGGTTGGTTGATGAGAAAATCTGTATTTTTGGAACTAAGTTCCTTATCGCACGTTATACTCTGCGCACTTGGCGAATGAGAGCTAGACCGCAAAAAGTGTAACATTTTGAGCGGCACGACACTATTGCTATAGTATGTGAGTAATTAAAATCATTTTTTTTTCGTTTTGTTACTCTCAAACGTTGTTAATTTATTTAACTGTGCCTGTTAATTACATTTTATTGATGAGCTTTCAAAAGTTTTTATACGTATTGCGGAAATGAATTTATTGTTTCTGGAATTTGGAAACAGCAATGTTAGGGTTTTTTCCGTGAATTTATAGGTTATTCACTGCATTGGAGATAAAATTGTCGTTTGTCTACACGATTTAAAAATAAATTAATTCAATTACAAATAATTTAAATCGAATCCGACTCTACCATCTGCCTACTAGATTCGGAGCAAGTAGATAAATGTTGTCACCCGTCATCATTATACAACAGGCAATTTCCTAGCAAAATTTCATTCATAACGTCATTATTAAAGCTCATGGCAACCCTACCACGGTCGTACCGCGGCGGCACGGAATGAAAGCTATGACGACCCTCGTCATCTGAAGGAGTGCGTCGCAGCCGCTCCACATTTTGTACGAACAACCGCGACACAGCCATGATGACGTCAAACCAGATCATTCCTTTGTATTTTCACGATTAATTGTATAATTTTCAGAAAAATCGAAGATTTTTATTTTTCCCGGCAACATAACTCGTTTCAATTAAGAATAGGGTTTCTAATTTTGAAATTAGTAGGCAAGGCAAGCTATTCAAAATTGGAATCTCCTTTCTTTCTTTTTATTTCTTATTTCAAAATGTTCATAACTCCAAATCGTAATGCCAAGAAGGAATTGCCATTTTGCTAACCGGTTTCTGGGATAGCTTCGTTATGTTTGATTAAACATCATTATTTTATATTTACATTTTTTCTTGTCAATAAAGATGTGTTTGAGTAATTTATTTCCAGATACATAAATACTCAAGGACCATCGGAATAACTCTTAATTTACCTGTTTTCTTTTAATGTACAGTAAAGCGAGTTGGTGCAATAAATTCATACTATGTATCGATGCGGACGCCCGATAACTCCCACTGCATTTGATTTATTAAGCATCTCGGTGCAGGTATCAGAGTCCCATACTGTGGCAACATTTCTCACTATTTCTCAAGGGTATCGTATGTAACGATGAAGTATATAATAAAGTAAATGTATTCGTATGGTTGAACCAGTTTTGAAGCTATATTTTATAGTGATTGACTGTAGAATAAATTGGAAGGAATATTTCACTCTCGTTCTATGTAACGTTTTCTAACATTAAATTCTATAAAACCAATGCTGACCTCTAAAAGTCCGTTAAAGCGAAAGCGCCCGACGGCTACCTTGGTAGCCCACGAAATTCAATTTTTCTTTAGTTTTTTTCCAATTTGCAGGTCTGACATAGAGTTGTACTGATGATTGTAATGATTATAATTCTGTAAATATATATTTGTTATGGTCGCGAATCATATTTTTATCAACATACAACCTGACACTGACTTGCAAATTGCAAAAAACGTAAGAAAATTTGAATTTCGCGGGCTATCCTGACACTTTCTCCAGAACCTAAAACTAAATAAAAGTTTGTAAGTCATGATAAGTTTTAAGCGCCAGGGTAGCGCTTCCACCACTTCTATATTGCTATTTGAAGTTCTTTTGACCAATTAATTAAAACTATAGGTAGGTATGGTTTCAGTAAGTACACCTTGTTTGAATAGTAAGTACCATGTTGCGTTAGGCTTCCGAGCCATCGCCTATCAGCCATCTATTAGTATAACATGAACCTTTTCAGGAAAAGGTATAAGAGCAAGATTAATAAAACAGATTCATACTATGTTATCCTTTAATTCCACGATACGGGTTTGAAAAATACAGCTACATTTTGTATCATTGGAAAAGCCGTCACAATTTCGGGGGAACAGCGAGGTAGATATATCAGAATCCGGTGCGAACGGAAAAAATACTGCTTATGGAAATACGAAAATCCCGATACCGACACAAACTAGGATTACTTGTCGTAAGGTCCGAATAAATGACTCCGTAAATAGTGCTAAGGCGATTCAATTTGCTCTGAGGATCCAAACGTTACATATTTTATAAGGATTTTGATAAAAGTATGTGAGATCTCTTTATTGGAATGCACGTCTTTGATGAGTGTGTCGCATTTCTATTAATAACAATTTGTCTCTCTTGTCGATAAAAGTATGATAAATGATAAATGATTTTATTTCTGTAAGTAGGTTTATACAAACACTTTTACACGTCAATCATATTTTTAAAACTAGATGAGGTCGGCGTTTCCTATCTGACTACTCTGAGAAGAAAGGCCGAAACAAACTCAGAGGTCACAGTCTCTTTTAAAGTCCAGACATAATCTTGGTCAGATCATGTGAAAACCATGTAGATTTATGTCTGAAATGGTCTTTTGAGGAAAAACCACACAGAATGAGTGGACCTGTTCAGTCAGTGCACGCATTTGTCACTAATCGTGGAGCTCAACTCAGAACTTAAGGAGCTCAACCACTCGTCGAACAATACCAAAGAAAGGACATTTGGGTAGGCCGCATAAAGCACTCAAATGGGAATATGGGAATCGTTGATACCTTGTGAATAGGTTAGTCAAACAACTGTGTTGGCACCAGATCTTTTGTAGCCCGAAGTGTACTCAACTTCCAGAAGTGTCGTCACTTGTAAGGTTGCGACTGTCGTGGAGGCTCTTTTAATGCACAATATCTTTACGTCAAAAAGTTCCTATGTGCAATCCTGCTCGTTTACTTTCTACGATCCAATCTTACATATTACATTAAGTATGATTTAAGTAGGGGTCGCCTCACCATAATTCCAAGTATATATTATTATGAACACAGCTTGAGACCATATGCGGCTTCAAATGATAGATTTAGAGTTCACAGGTGTCTATAAGATACTATAATTGATCAACGCGGAGGATTAAAATTATGACACGTCGTCCGCTGGATAACGACCTAGCCGGGGGGCTTTTGTCGCCCATATTCAGTGGGCCTAGGAAAAACCTGTGTATGGGTAAACCTGTAGGTATGTGAATAATTGAGCGAGCGAAGCGTCTCCGTTTCAGCTTGGGCAAAAATGCTTTTGTATGTTCGGATGTCAGACTGTTCTCCTCTACAAGTCGCATTTCTCGACCGAATCTCGTGAAATTTTGTGAGCAGGTTCGATAATTATATAGATATTTTTGTCGATTCGATTTTCGAAAATTTTCAAAATGGCTGAGATATGGGCATATTTTAGCCATTTCGCGCTCTTTGCGTGAGCTTTTTGTTTTAAGGTGCACGGTGACCATTTACTCAGTTTTAAGCTATACAAAGACAGAGTTGTTAATTATGTTTAAATCTTCGAGCAAGAAAGGAGTTAAAGCTAAACAATTAATTAGTGTTTCGGAAAACGGAAAGTAATGTAAACAGTACAAAGGTAGTATGTATTTATAATAAGCCCTTTGTAGGGTGGACCAAAGAGCATTACGCAGAGCATACGCATTATAACAGTACTATACCTACCGACTTCTGATATTTTAATTTAGAACACCATCATGTTCAAGGCCGACTGTTTTTTTTCATGGCCATAGAGTGTTTCGATTTTGTTTTTTTGTATATGTACAAACCTTTGTAGCAGGTACGAGGCGTATTGAGTTTTTCTACGAAATATAGATGATGGTTTTTTGACGTGAAACTTCTGAGGCTGCGATTCGATAATTGGACGAGAATGTTTCATTGTCGAGTACAGGCTGAATATATAAAGTCCACCAGTTGAGTATTAGTATACTTTTAATGAGATAACTTAATACTTGCGAGCACAGACTACATAAAGAACTACGTTGTCTGCAGTAATGACTGACGACAGTGTTGCTACACTATAATAATGATTGGTAGTGCTGTACCACCTAACTGAGAATTGATAGTGAAATTACAAGGACGCGTCACGTTTAAGCACATTTCGTTACATGACAAAGAAGGATATCTCTGTCTCTCACACTAAATCTCTATTAAAGGTATTTTTTTAAGAAATTTCCTATCACGTGTACGGTGCTGCGGGCGCGTTTATTTGGTACAATAGACACATTCACTAAACTTTTCACTGGTCCCAAAAATAGAGCCAGAATATACAAGCGTATACATAATACTTTAGTCTAGATATTTTTTATATAAAGTCGTGTGGTATCTGGTAGCACAGTACCTATCTGTATCTTAGCCGTGACTTACTAACGGTCTCACAGCGGGAGTTCTTTACTATTAATATGACGTTTTATTATGATTTAACGCTTCTTTTTCGAAATGTATTTTTTCTTATAGCTAGGCTAGCCTCAAAAGAAAACTTGGATGGCTATTACTTTGCTGGGGGCCTACTTTTTTCAGCGTAAGTTGAGCCAACGATAACTCCAAAATAAGAGTTCAACCCTTACTAATACTTAATAGATAGGTACTTCAAAGGCTGAAATGTAATAAGGTGTAATATATAACGACAGGAGAAATTGTTTACACTTTGTTGTCATGTAATAATAAAAATAAATCATATCTCAAAGTGTGCTCTATACAGGATGCTGATAATAGTGATACAAAACAAAACAAAATTGAGGTTCTGGGTTCGAGTACCAGCGGCCGTACTATGACGCGTTAAAGCCATCATTGTTCCAGCGTGAAAGAGAGACGGAGCTATAAAAGACCGATAGCACTATCCCTTTTTCGCAATGGAACCATGATGGTATTAACATGTCATAGTACGGCTCCAGGTCGGGCAAAGTGTTATTGGGGATTTCGATCAGGAATTTCTCAGTAGCAGCTCGGAGTCTGGATTTGTGCCCGGTTCATCCCAATAGGCTCGCCCTCTACTACCTACATGGTATTGAAACATAACTGGCGGAATGTGGGTGTACTATAGATCCTCTACACACGATACTCCTCTGCCTAACCCTTCGGGGATTACGGGCGTGATATTATGTTTTGTTTTCAATCACAGATTTTTGTAGGTGTATTACAAATTTATTCAAGAACAGTTTCGTATCGTTGGTAGGTCAATAGATTTCAAGAGTAAAGGCTCCTTCAAACACACGCGATACGCGACGCGAATCACACGCGACACAAAGGCACCGCGTGTCGCGCGACGAGCGGTGCATAGGCACACTTATGTAGAGCTACGTATAGGTTAAGCATATTAGAAACAAAGATTAGGATGAGTCACTTTTGTATCGTGAACTTATTCTGAATATAGATTCGTAGAGTAGGTAAAGACGTATCGTTTTATTGAATGAATTATAGAACCCGTCTGTCACGCGCGATTCGCGTCGCGTGTCGGGCCTGTTTGAAGGAGCCTTGTGGCCGATTCCTATAATTTACGGACCGTTATTGGTTAAAATTAAGACTCTTGTATCTTTACCAATAATGATGCAAATACCTCATAGTTTTGCATAGTAGATCCTCCCATGTGGAAGTAGCTACTTATCACAGGTAAAATTATCTGACGAATCTATTTATATGCCCAGTTGACAAAAAAAAAATGCTACCATATTAGTAAGCAAAACGATTCGTTTTTGTTTTTAAGAACCGATCATTAATTGATAAGTTGTCTACTCTTGCGTGAGCGCCCTTTGTTTGGTGAAAGTATATTAAATAATAGCTACTTAATTACAACCACAATTCGTTTGCCTTTGTTATAGAATTGTAAATATAAATGTTCGAAACAAAATATTGATTGTGTGTGAAGATTGGAAAGTTATAGGTAAACTAGCTTCTGCACGCGACTCCGTTCGTGTGAAATTTCTTGTCCCCTGACCCACCGCATCGGATCGCATGGCCCGCCTGCGCTATTACTTCGCTTTCGCTTAGCGTTCTTTCTGAATTTTCTTTCCTTTTGCTCAGCTCCGAAGGGCCTTAACTTGAAGTTGAATAACCTTCCTCATGAATTGGGCTATGAAAAGCAACAAAAAAAAACTAATCCGACTGGCACTTCCAGAGACTACTCTAGAGTCTAAACAAAAAAAAAAACCCTTCAGCTTTGTTAGTATATTATTATATACTACAATAATACGTATGATTTTTATTCATCTGTCAGTAGTTTTTTACGTTGCATTTTGTAGGGTCTGTACTAAAAAATAAACTTTATTGTTCTAGAAAACATTACAATATTCAAATAACACTAGCTTCCACATTAGGTACAGTCGCCAGTACATCAAGTTACCACAAACTGCCAGATCTTCTCATTCAATTTTGAACTTAACCCTCCAACATTTTAAGGTTTAAAATCGTTTGGAGAAATTTGTCAGTTTCGTGTAACTTGACCTGCTGGCGAACTGTACCTGTAACTACAAAAGCCCGCTTGCACCGAAAATCACTAAGTTATGCGTTTAGCGCTGAACATATTTAAAATATCATTCTATCTCTGTCATCTTCAAATAATTGACAGAAGTAGAACGATAAGTTTAGCGGTACCTAAACGTACTTAGCAGTTTGTGGTGCAAGCTGGCTTTAGAATACAATATGCTGACGCATCAATCGTTAAGGCGCTTCCCTGACCAAACGACCTTGAGCGTTCGGTCCTTCTCGGTCCCGTCGCTGAGTCTCGCTATGTCTCGCTCCCTCCGCACGCTCATTTATCATAAAATTCACAAAAATAATGAAATTATTTGAATAAAAAAAGACAAGTGAAGTTTTAAAATAAAATAAAACGTGTATTATTTAGATTTTTAAATTATCTATCCATTAGTGTAATCCTCAAATGAATAGAACGTCACCTTTAGCAAAAGATGCATGCAATCAATAATTTTAGTCCCTTTTTTACTAGGAGATTTCAGATGAGTTTATAACACATAAAAACAAATAAGAACGTGCAATGTGATGATAAGATATCGAACATTAATAATGTGCTTTTAGATTTAGTTTATTACCCATAGTGAATGAGTTAATAGCCTCTGAATAACGCACTTTGACAAGGTTGTGGTCGGGGTACCGCCTTAAGTTATTGAGACGCAATTCTAGGCCGGTTCTTATATTATTTTGATCGCATAGTTACAACAATATTGTGGGCCGATTATTTGTGGGTTCATTTTAAGGGTAGCTTGCCCAAAGGGTGCCAACGGAACCCTATTACTAAGGCTCGTACGTTCAGCTGTCACAGGACAGGTCACTTGAAATTTCCTCATAATATTTACTACTACTATGGCTGCTATAACAACAAATAATAAAATTAAAATACCTACTAAAGTTAAATATTAAAGGGGGTCCACATACACGAAACGTGTTTATTTTATTAAGTATTTTAAAAAAAACCAGCCATACCGGCGGCGGCGGAGCTATAAAACAATTTTTCTTGTATCTTTAATTTTTTACTTTATTTTAATTTTATTATTTGTTGTTACAGCGGCAATAGAAATACACACCTGTGAAAATTTCAACCCCTATTTCCTACCACGGTTCAGGAGACGTTGACAGACAGAAAGACGGACGAACAGCGGAATCTTAATAATAGAGTTCGGTTGGCACCCTTTGGGTAGAGAACCCTAAAAATATGTACTTACCTAGTTGTAAATATTGTACGGTGGTACGGAACCCTTTGCGTGTGAGTCTGACGTGCACTTGGCCCCTTGTTTTCCCGACTAGTACGTAATTCATTGAACTATTCCGTGCATGGTTTACCTAAAACTCGCATCTCATTATAACACTGGTCTTTTCCTGGTCTGTGGAGTAGAGTCTGATATAATCTGAATATATTATACAACATAATTATGTAATGTTAATATAGGATGTACAAACATTGACCTTTGCGAACATTAAACATAACACCTTTGAATTACGATCTTTCAAACGACCTATTAAAAGTACAATAATTGTCAATACTTAGCATGGTTGTGTAATTATTCAATTCAAGGCCGCCATTGTTACCATAGACTATAGCTAAGGACTTATCCATAGACAATAATATTTTACGACCATCATGGTAATAAAAAATTATGCTGCAAGCAAATAGTGAAATGAATAAACAAAATGATGTTATAAAACCGTAAAAAGATATTTTGTGGTTTTACCGTCATATTCCGAGAAATAGAGTGTAAAAGCAGGATTAGCTAAAGCGGTTTAATCATCCATTTGAAATGTAATGTACGGTTTCCACTAATTAGGCTAAATTAATGGTATTATGTGCTTCGCTCGTTCGATGCTTGTTTACAAAGAGCGTTTAGCAGTTCTACTTTTCGACTAGGCGAGGTTGCAGTACTTTTTAACTTTCTTAAACCTCTGTAAATCTAGCTAAATGTAAATGTTGTGCAAAAAAAAGTTTAGGAAATTTAGCATGCGGTCAAGCGCTGTGTGAATACAGAAACGTGAATTATAATAATTGGCTCGATAAATAAATCATAAATATGACACTCAATAGCTATTTAAAACGTGTACCTTGAAGAGATTCCATCATGAAACCATGTAAAATTGATATCAAAAGATAAGGCTTATTGTTTTTTGGGGCATGTTGAGAACACATTTTATAATTTCATTATTATTTTTAAAATATATACAAAATCTAGCAGTTCAAGCGCTCGCAAGGACGCCGCACTATGGGAAATTAAAATTAATAATGGTTTGTTTAATTTAAGGGGATATCCCATGCATAGTAAATGTTGACAAAGTTCTGTTTTTCGGCTTATCCAATCTTATTAATCCAACTAAATATTTGTTGTAGATTTATAAATGACTGTTGTTATCTTGTTAATGCATGCAATTAAGAAGAATGCGATAGAAAAGCCATAAACCATTATTCTGTTTTTTTTTTCTATAACCCGTTTTCATAAATATTAACATGTATTTATCATACATTTTTGACTAAACTTTGGGTACAAGCTAGGTACATAAGTATGACTTAAATAATATTACATTCAATGTTTGAAACTTGTGACGAGTTCGTTACGAAATGATTCACCAATCGTGATTGTATTGGTGTTCTTGCAACTTAAACATAGTTCCAAGAAATAGAATCCAATAATATTATAATAGAAAAAAAAACCGAGGACATTGACTTCATTGCGAAACTGGTTTTTTGAATTGCGGTATTTTCCCTGGTTTAAGGTGCAGTTGACATTTTTTTAAATATCAACGGGCTGAATGAGTGTGACTGGCGATTTGAAGTCGTTCGAGTTACGTTTTTAATTTTGAATTTGAAAAAGGAATCGGTAAATTAAACTTTACTCCAATTAATGGTTTGTTTTTATTTTATTGTTTGTGATTTAACTGAAAATATTATGTGATTTGTTTGGCCTTGTTTGTGCATAACTAATTAGTTTATGTTTTAAAATACAATTAGAATATCAGTTGGAGTTCCCGAAACGGGGGAGTCATTATAAATTCTCGGTTAGTGACATTGCGGTTGTACTTGACCCAGTCTGAGACATTTAAGTAAAGCTGTTATTTATAAAAATTAAATTAGGTACAGTAGCGATGAAATTAATCCTCTTATGCGCTCTATTTTTGCGACCATATACCTATAGTAAAGTAAAACTGATTGTGGTGGTCTACATAAGTAGTATAAGTACTTAATAATAAGTACGCTCGACTTTATTTAAACTGTTTAGATTTTTATAGGTTAGTGATTTTTGTATTTTATTGTTTCAGGTACGTTATAGCCTTCTTTCTACTGTTTATTGGATACTTACGTCGTAATTTCCTTGATGAAGACTTAGGTAAGTTTAACTAAGTATTTCAGAACCATTCGGGGTCTCGTGAAGAATTTACGGGTTGAGTAAAACTTTCAATCTTAGTTCGAAATTTCGAAGCTACTGAGATTTGCGTCTTATAAATGAATGATCTTTAATAATGATTAAAGATTGACATTATTTAAAATTGACTAGTAGAAAATTTTCTAATACTTAGTCATTTTTAATTAAGGTTATGATTGTATGAGATAACTCATGTTTAAGCACGTAAAATCTGCCATGTTGCATCTCTAAAATCTGCCAAGTTGCATCTCTAAAATCTGCCAAGTTGCATCTCTAAAATCTGCCAAGTTGCATCTCTAAAATTCATTCACTGACAAGCAACGCACAGCCTGAACAGCTGCGTCTAGCAATGATACCCAAAGTGGTATCTAGATATCGACCCCCATTACTAATAATTAAATCTTTGATATCTTCTAAGATATTCACTTTAATGTTATAACTACTGTACATGGCAATTTTGATCTACATTAAATGCACAACGTATCTAATGTATTTAAATTGGTTAGGGATTAATACTGTATTGTTTAAAAGTGCTTCGTAAATAACCCATACCTATTTTTTGTAGTAATATGTTAATGATAAAAGTGGTTACTGTGGGTTATCCTTAGGAGATAGACATATACCATCGCGGACTTTTCTGTAGACCTTTTTAAGATATACAATTCCGTAGTACATTATTTTGATCGTCTCGTAAGGTTTAGCCAGCGTTAGCAATGTAAGCGCCCAAACATATGATTTTTAGGACATCATTACAAATCTTTGAAATTCTTGGGACTTTAGAAGCATGAAAAGTAGCTTAGGAGTTCCTTCTACAGTACGGCCGAAATATCTTAGCGAGTCTGAACATAGGCAATACGAACTTTCGCGCATGCTCTTTCACTCACACTCGCTTCATGTCACCATTTGGTTCCTAAAAAATGTTATTGCGCAAACTCGGCAGGCGTTAACTAAACATGAAAAAACAAAAAATAAATTAATTTGATTGTTTTTTTTTTGTGGGGTCATCGGCCGAAGTTAGTAATATTAACTAGATTATTAATATATTACATTTGCGATATCAATTAAATAAAAAGGTTTTTTTTAATGTAAACTGCATAGAAGTGATTTGTATTGATATCTTAACACGATAAAACATATTTCTTCAACATATACTTTATGTAACAACACTACCGGCGGGCGTTGCGTCCGAAACAAAAAAAACTAAAAAAATATATTTTATTTTTATTTATCGTGTTTAGATATCGATAAGTGCCCATAACGTCTGCGGAGTTTCGCTAGCTAATTTATATTGACCCTGTAAGTATAACGAAGGTGAGCACTGAGGAAGGGTTTTTTGGAAATTCACCCCCAAAAGGGAATTAAAGTTAATAAACAAGTTCGTCATTTTTGTCGATGGAAATCCCATCGGGCACTCGGCTTGTACCACAATAAAATTCATGTCCATTACGCAACCGAATACAATAGAAAACATCGTAACCACACTTCTTTACTGGAAAATCTGTACCGAATTACGCACAGAATTGTGGCTCTGGTAGATAATGGTAATTTGACGTCAAATGCTTGCTCAAATTACGTCAATCACGTAAGGGTTAAGGGCTTAATCAGGTCTCCGTGACGCATACCAAATACCGACGTAGGTACACACGACAAAGGAAATAGGCAGATAGGCATGCGAGCTAATATATAACGAACATTTTTGTGAACTAACTGAGCTGGCAAATTCCTTGAAATTCTTTCGTATTACCTATATAAAAATTTAACGTACGTAAATTAAATTCCATTTGTTAGTCTGAAACATAGGTAGGTACATCATGCAGCTAAAAAAGAAAACGGGAATTTCGGAAAGATCACAATCAGTAAAGCTGTTTTCAGTTTTAATAGTAGATACGGGTTTTCCAAACAAAACTATTAGAATTTAACGCAGACGAGGCTATATTTTACTAATGACTTTAGAATTTCGGTAATTCGTAGGTAACGCAACCAATTTATAAAAGTAACTATCATTTAATGGTGATTTGTGACGTAAAAACTTAACACTTAGTTGCCATCAATTTAGAAAAAGATTACCGCAGAGGCAATTCAAATTCGTTCATTAAAGATTCTTTATAAAAAACTCAACATGTACTTAACTTGAACTGGACCATTACGTCATTACTTTTCGAACGTACCCACCTATTATCTAACGTCCATTTTACCCAGAGCTCTGACGTTTAAAAAAATCATAGTCATTTGTTTGCGTGTTACCGTAATGTACCGGCGACGTGGGTCTGTTCACTCTGGTTGGTTCTGTGAACAAATGTAGTTCGAATTTCGAATAGTTGTTCGTGGAACTGTGGCTGATAAATTGGCTCGTCCGTCGAGCGCCGACGCACCTTTGATAGCACGTTCGCTGTAAATGGGTGCGTTTTGTACAAACAGATAGAACACGCACGTTTATTTTGAGAATTAATTAAACAATGTGATTTTGTTTTGTAATTAATTTTGAAATGTAGGTAATGTTTGTTTGTTGCATTCATTATATTCAGAATTATTACAAACATTATGTAGGTACAATAGGTATGTTTCATGTAGGTACCTATATCAAAATATTAGGAACAACAAAAATAATTACTTAGCATAATATAATTATTATATCCATTACAAAATAACAGGTAAAGATCCCGGAACGTAAATCCTCATCAAGTTTAATTTGCCTTTACACAAAGTACCTACGCACTGTGTTATTCGCACATTTGGCCGTGCAAACACATGATTATTTAAATTACACAAAGTTCATAACAGTTTTATCAACAGTAGATTTGACAACTAGGTAAGTACGTGACATTTGTGACGTGTGGCAACTTTAACTTCAATGTCGCACTAATACCAATTAAATTACCTACCTAGTTCCTTATGTAATGTAGGTACCTACTACATACAATACACACAGGTACTTTAAAAAGTACCAAAATAAGTAGGTACTTATTGGAGTCGTGCCGCTCACGTACACAATAATAAGGAAAATGTTGTCTTATATTGTGTCCTTAATAAATAGTATCCTATTCTATTCTCTTATATTGTAGGTAGGAACAGTTATTAAAATAGATTTTATTTTATTGGTGAGTTTTATGTAATTTCTTATACAATCTAGACGTATCAGTTATCTAATACACGCTGTCAAATATGTTTCTTTTTAACATTTTTATTAATATTTTAAATTAAAAGTTTTCCTGGAAGGACTTGGGGAGGTCTTTGCCCAGCAGACAGTGGAGGCTAACAAAAAGAAAAACAGCGCACCTCAATTAGGCGTATGACGGACACAGCTTTTTCCACATTGTCACGTATTTTTTTTTAAATTTGAGTAATTTTATTGTGCCTCCCTGGTTATTGACACGAGCAGGTGCACCTATCAAATTAGTTAATAGCCCATGGTTTCGAGTTCGGTAGTAAAACAGGTACCTTTACCTTATCGAACGGTCATCTTGTATCCAGTCTTTTAGTCTTAATTATGTTTATTTTCGAGTTAAGCTTCGATCGGAGTGTGCTATAAATCGTACGTATTTTAAATTAAATTAGCATGTAAAGCATGTAATTAGAGAAAACAGACAAATTAATAAATTTTGTTGGGTTTAAGTGGCTACCTGTCACTTGTGTAGTATTTATTTTTCATAGGATATTGGTCGTTAGACTCACGGTTGGTATCGGCCGGAACTGGTACGGTATTTATAAAAAAAAAAACACGGAGCCAACGGACACTTTTTTATAGAAACCAAGATTTATGTGGTAGCTTAAATGCGATATAGGTGTGTACCTGTATTTAAATATCTAGGCTTCTCGATTAGTTAATTTTAACCTTAACCGACCACCCACATAAAAACTCTTTTTAGTGGGCCAACGCAAAACTTAACAAGTTGCTAACAGGAAAAACGAAAAGAACTAAATCTTACACTTATTTCTAATTAGTATTCAGCAACATTACATTATGACGTCACTCCGATATTCAAATGCATCCTAAACGCCTTCCGCGAATATTACGAAACCGAATTACGGAGTCATCAATCGCGAACAATAGTATCCGTCCAAGCATTGTTTACTGAATTTGATATGATTATAATCATCCCCGTTCTGAGAAAATAATTTTATATCCCGACGAACAGGAGATGAAGTAGATTCATCAATGTCAATGCAAAGATTCTTGGAGAAGGATTACTGTTATAACCTGTTAGTTAAGAGTAATAGCATGGCTGACTCAGAGCTACAGTTCTGCGAGACTTGATTCATCGGCAGGGTCAAATTTGATGGTCTAACTTTAAGTGTGGTCTGCGACCGAGGTGTTTCGAAACATTTTTTGATTTCAGCGAAGTGATTAGGTGACTGTTGTTTATCAAGGTGAAAAGTATTAGGTATGCCTCATTTGTACCTACCTAGATTATTTGAATGCAATGGCAAGTGTCCTGTTCTGACGTAACGTAACACAGCATTCTTTGGCTATTACATATATTGTTTTTTTTTTTTTTTGTAACCTTTTGAGCTAATGATCTTTAGATCTATAATCGTCTATAAGGTTTTAATTAATTTATTTTCACATTAAAATGTCATAACTCATAAGCCAAATTAGATACATCTTTTAATCAAAGGAAACCATAACGTAATTTTATTGTAGTTTATTTTATCTTTATTATACTCGTATACTCGTGTTTATGTTTTATTAATTCATTATGGGAGCATAAAAAATAATGTAGGGCGTGAGGTCCATTAGGAAAATCACGAGGAAATTTCAAATACATTGAAAGGTTAAATCATTAGTTGATGAGGTCATACAAATAGGCCAACTGGATACGGGAACCTAGTTCGAATGTATTACGGTATACATACATTAAAAGTATACAACATTAAAAAAATACTAAGAGTTCCGTTATTTGTGTGTGCAAAGAATGGTCTTCGGAGACCAATTAGGAAGTAGTTATTGTGCGGTTAATTGGTAAATAATGTTCGTTATTATCATGAGTTATTTTGGATTGGTAATTTGGTAGACTTTGTTTACGTAAAATCTATGTGTACCGTAAAACGGGGTGAATAGGAACGCAGGGGTGAATCGTAACGAAACTTTAAAAGGAATTTTAACATTGAAATATTATAGTCTGTCGCCAAAAAGGACTCTAACGTGTATACTGTATTATAATTAACCGATTACGTGTCCCTGTTGGCAACAAGTTATATTATTTAAATGTTAAAATTCCTTTTAAAGTTTCGTTACGATTCACCCCTGCGTTCCTATTCACCCCGTTTTACCGGTACCTATAAATAAAAACAAAATGCTGTTCGTTAGTAAGCGCATCACTTGAGGGCTGAGGCAATTTTTTGTTTTAAAATGTTCGTTATAGTCCGAATTAGGTTTTTGTGGAAATATTTTTTTTAATTGAATTTTTGAAATTGAAAATTGTTCAAATTCGGGAAAAAGTTTATACCCTTTTGCTATGCGATTTTTGTATGAACTATTGAAATTTGGACAGAGATAACGTGTATCGGGTCAGCTAGTATGGGATAAAACTGTTTATTCATCACAACTTAGAGTGTAAAACCCATTGCGTGTAGATAGACTCTTTTGTAAAGTATGACAATAATGTAATTTAATCCACTACAATGCGTGACGGATCCCCAATTAACGGAGTGGTCTGATCGTAAATATGGCTTTTAAACCTTAATGTAGGTAGCGGACCCCGCTGGACCTCGGAAATGTAGGCCTAATTTTAAACTGAATTGAGCTCTACGCTACTCTTCTATTCAGTCCCAAATTCAAATAGGTATATAAAAAAACTGGGAGTATTTTTAGACCGGCTATTTCCGTTAAGCCAATTGGATTTCTAATACAAAAGTTACGGTCTGCCCTTTACGACAAAAGTATTGTGTGACAGAAATTGATTATCAAAAACAAAATGCATAATACGTCCCACGTAGAGGTCGTTTGGTTCCGAAGTGACAGGCGGATGACAGGTGATGACAGCTGTCAAGGATTACCTTCATATTTTTCCATGTTTGAATTTTCGTTTGTGTAACTTTTATTTATTAAATAACTGAACATTGTATGAACGTCAACAAGGTGTGATATGAAGGTTTGCCACGTCAACAGACCACAATAAAATGATTTTTTCTGTGACTAATATAATGTTTGCGGTATTACGTATCATGACGTAGTTTCTTACCTTTATTTCTTATTTGAACTTGAGTTTTCTTGTACCGCTATCGTGAATTAAATACGTTCAAAAATTTCCTGCTGACTAATAACGGTATCACATACCTATTGGCAACTAGTTTGAATCATACAATAGAAAGAAAATTGAATAAGATTGGACAGCGAACAAATAGTTATAATAATGAAAAATGACGCCGGCTAAAAAAGATGAATTATGTAAAGAATAGAATTGATAGCACAAATAAATTGCCTATTACATTTTTCGTAATCATTCAAGTAACTAATAGACCTAATATTATGTAAAGAAAAGGTATTTACAGGACGTTTATATCCCGAAACCTTTTATTAAAACGAGATTCCCACGTCCATTATGCCGTCAATAAAAACAGATTTAAACGCCTCCATGAAACAAATGCGTACTTATTGTTATGATAAATTTTCCAGCGGTTTATTAAGCAATAAAATGAATTCATTCGTATTCCCGTTTCAGCTTACAAAAAAAAATACCAATCGTTTTTTCGTTTAAACAAAGACGTAATGACAGAATTGTTGAACCAAAGTTGAGGCAATTACGTAAAAGATAAGGTATGTAAAGTCGTGGAAACAATCCTGAGGAAGATAAATATCTTTTATGTTTTGCAATCACTTGATAAGATTACGTAAACAGTATGTACGGACCGTCGAATACCGTACAGTACGGTATTCGAGTTTTTCTACTAACTGTTACACAATGGAATTGAGATTACTGTTGTGTGAATTAAAAGTTTGAAATATTCTGAATTTGATTTCTTTTTTGTTGATAGCAACTTTGTGTGTGTTTGATAAAACCTCTACACTTTTTCTAAAATGGAATTAAAGTGGACCTATGTCTTTTTAGTTTTGAAAACTCTTACATAATCTTCTAGAACCGTCGTCGCCAGGAATTTGAAGATAAAACTTTTCAGTGGTTGTAAAGTTAAATCCGGATAGTGATGACATTCATAATTTTCATAAAGCTTTGTAGTTATCTCCAGTCCCAGAGAAAAACCAAGCGCTGAGATAAGAAAAGGACATACCTTTAGCGAATTTGATAAATGGTCCTTTTGATAATGTTGGAATTTTCTGGTTATTCCTTGAACATTGTTTGAGAACTTTTAGTCAAAGCTAATGTCTAAATGTCTTTATTAATTTTAGGTTTTCAAGAAGCACTTACGGAATATTAACGGCTATCGTCTGTGTCTAGTGTTTGTTTTTGCCGCGAAATTTTAATATGATGAATACTTACGACTACTGGAGGTACTTACATGAAATTTAAATAATATTATAATAAATAGCTAAATATAATTATTTCATCATATTATCACACTTATAATAATAGAGGTGCACCTGGTGTCATTTTATATTTGATAGCATTTAGCCTCATCCTTTAAGAAATGGAACTTGATACCTATCGAAATGTGGGTATTCTACACCACATCTTTTCAAATGGAAGAAGTCACTGGCTCCTGAACTAAAGGTACTCTAACCTAGCTCTGGAGCCAGGATCTCAAAATGTTCTGTAACCTGTTTATGGCAAAGAACAATTTTATTATTATTTATTTTTAACTTTCTATGTGCTATTTACTCATTGAAACTGTAGTTTTCTTTATCTAAAACCAAATTGTGCGAATATTAGCAACCACTGAAGACATTTCTCTGGCAGTATACAATGATGTATGGAGGAAGGGAAGTGTGTGCGTCGTAGATTATAGAAACTAGGGAGATACGTTACTTTTTGCTATTATTTTAAACCCTTTTATTAATGTGGAAATAGATTTATTGGAATGTGACCCTATACTTAGGTGTCATAAAGATGTCTTGCTGTGTAAATAAATAAAAACTCCGAATTTTATTTGCCCTGGCGGTAACTAGGTCAGGCAATGAGCTGTCCGGTCGTGGTTATAACTACAGATTTAGTATATACTACGGTAGTATACAGTATGGCAGAGTCATCGACGCGCTATCTGTCACTATGAATTTAGCACATGATTCTAGAACCTATAGAGGTATGTGGAACAGGGTGTAAAGCTCACTCATACTCTATGGAAAAGGGAGGATCCTCCGACCAGACGGGTGTTGTGTCTGGTGGGCAACTGCCCGACGGTTGATGTCGGGACGTTGTATATATGCTAGTCGCGCGGTAAACTTTGTTTGCGCGATGCAGGATTTGCGTGTCGTCAGTATGACGTGTAGCTCGTATGTGGCGATGTAGATACCGCTACAAACCTCTAGCATAGAAAATTTTCGTCGGTTATGAAAAAAATCTGCTGTTTCATAGATAAGTGCCCACGCGGTCGAAATGTATGAAAAGCATTTGTTTTTAAATAATCGACGTAAAATTCCAAAGGTGATTCAGAATCAGGTACTTAATCCATGCAGCCATGGTCCAAATCCTTGTTTCCATTGATGTTATTTTCACTTAAACATAATTATATCAACTTTTTTTTTTCGTGTAAATTTAGTTGATTTTAGAGTGACTAGTACAATTGAAAAAGTATTTTTTTTTTTTGATTTTGTAGAGCAAATGGTACTTTATTTGTACGCTAAAGTAATTTTTCCAACAACACAAATTTGTTTTCATGTTTGGAAACTATGTAAATTGCAAACACAGTATAGATACTCCTTGCCACAAAAGCACGGTTACAATGAGCATGATGCACGTTTTAAGTATACTTAATCCTTGCATGTTCCTTCACCGTGCCTCAGTAGCTTCCTCAGTCCATGTTCCTACACAGGGCACGCGAGCTAACACAATTAGCACTAATGGAACGACTTGTTTGTTTGTTCTTACAACTAACGCCAAAACATCGTTGTACCACGCTCTAAACTCTAACTCCTATTTCTTGTGGAACATTTTTCAGTTCTATTAAGTGTTTGGTTTCTCTTTGTGGGTTTTGCTTACCTTTCTTCTTTGTAACTTCTATATTTTTACTTTGAAAGTATACTTATGTATTTAGTAAGTTTTTTTTAAATTATACAGGGTGGCAGGCACAACCTGTTACCATGGATACAGTACACGATTCTGAATGAGCCTACGTTGAAAATTTCCACAGGTTATTTAAAAAAAAAAAATGCTGTTCACTGTTCAGTACATTTTGACCGCGTAGTTATTGCACTTTTCTATGATACAGTAATATACATTTTTTTTTGAGAACCATCGAAAAATTTTTACGCTAGGGGCGTCTCAATCATGTGCTGAATTCATGGTTACAGTTTGGACGTCGATGTCCCTGCCACCGTGTATAACTACCGAAATAATTATAAATCTTTTTATTTGAATTTTTTATTTTATAATAATTATGTTACTCATAAATAGCTATTTTTATTTTATCTTTATTTTGTTTTTTGTATTTATTATTTATTTCTGTATCTGTCCGTGACAGCACAGCAGCGGGCCCCCTATCAGAATACCAGCGCTGCGGCACTTATTTTTTTAAATGTCGCAGCATCATGCTGAGATAGGGGCCTTTTGGCTTCGTACAGGACTTTCTGTTGTTATTTTCATTTTACTTTTGTTTTTATTTTTTTATTTTTTGTTTATATGAGTGTGTTTAGTTTCTGATAATACTGTGCGCGTCTCAATAAATACTTTTTCTTTCTTTCTTTCTATTTCTTTCTTTCTAAATGTGGGTGTACTTCTGGGATTACAGGCATCATGCATGTTTCAGCATGTTTCCAAGCATTCTTATCTAGGATATAATCCTCTAACAAGCATATTACAAATTAGAGGATTATATCCTAGATAAGAATGCTTGGAAACATGTTGGTCCTGCTCCATAGGATAATCTAGATTGTAGACAAAATCAAACTGGTTGCTAATTTAATTGTATAATTTATAATTTTTATAACATTGATTTTTACATTATGTAACTACTTTAACTCACACATTAAATTATTACTTGGGAAATTTTGGAAAAATCGTTTACTTTTCAATATTTGTAAATATGTGACCACCATGTATCTATCTCCTAATTAATTTACCTGTCATTGCGTCATATATATTTTTTTTACCTATTGTGGTATATTAATTTTATTCTAGGTGCATCGTGCATCTGTAAAAATAGAGACACATATGAAGCTGACATGAACAATTCTATAGAATCAATGATAAAATGGTTAGACAACAACAATCTTAAGATAAATCTTGAAAAAACCAATATTATGCATTTTGCCCAAAGATCAAACATTCCAAATGTTAAGGTACACTATAATAATAATAAAATAGACAAAGTTGACACAACCAAATTTCTTGGAGTAACTATAGACAGTAAATTAGATTGGAAAGCGCATACGGAAGCCTTAAGCAAAAAATAATGTAATTCCACATATGCACTGTACAAAAAATTAGCCCCGATGTTAAATGTTGATGCCCTGCTAACTGCTTATCATGACTTAGTGTCCTCTAACTTAAGATACGGAGTAATTTTTTGGGGCAATTCAACAAACAAGAATGTAATTTTTAAAACCCAAAAAAGGTGCCTTAGAACTATGTTTGGACTTCATGTTACTGACAGCTGTAAACCATTTTTAAAAAAATATAAAATATTAACCCTTCCATCCATGTACATTTTAGAGACCATTATATTTGTCAAATCGAACCCACACCTATTCCCCCTATTGTCAGATAAAGTTATTCGAAACAGACGCGACAATAGCAAACTTTGCATTCCTAGATCCAGGACAGCAGCTCTACTGCGTAAAAGTATATTTTGTATGGCGCCGATCCTTTATAATACGTTGCCAAAATATTGGAGAGAATATAAAAAAGGAAAATTAAGAAGTAGTTTAAAAAGCCGTCTGTTAGAGAAAGCCTATTACAGCACTGACGAATTTCTGACTGATAAATTATTCTGACTTGTGTGAAATATCTAGATTTTGTTCCTATTTACTTTGACATTTAATTGCTATTTTATTGTACATTTTCTATAATGAGTTGATTTGATGACACTATTATGAAGTATATTTTAATTTCTATGTTCTACTCGTAATTTGTAATACTTTGATTATTGGATAAATTTGTAATTATTTGATGTTTACCTATTTATATTTGTACGCCGTTAAGGCAAAACATGACTGTGATTAATTTAATGTAACATCTTGCATGCCATGTTATTGCGTGTATACTCATGTTTTGGACAAATAAATTATCTTATCTTATCTTATCGTCTTCACATATAATTATATAATTAATGTATATATACATCATATTGTAAAACATTTTTAAATGAGTGACGGTTGAGTTTCTTGCCCATTCTTCTCCATTCAAACTAATTTCTGGAAAGGGCAACTAGAATCAATTCAATTTTTTTGTAAATTTTACGTTCAAAAGTGCCTTTTATGTGCCTATTTGAAATAAATGATTTGACTTTGACATGACAAGTTATGTTTATAACTGTGGTTTTTTGTACTTAGGTACCTATGTGATATCTACATTAAACAATTATTTAATAGCTTTTCTACATGATAAATGGACGGTCGATGGTGTTAAAGTAAATTCGTAGTAAAGACGCAGTTAGAATAATTGACAACCGACGTCAGAGCTTTTATTTGTCATAATGGGTAACAGTAACCTAGGTATCTAGACCTACTTCAGTGGCTAAGTGGTCCAGCACCCTTATTGTGTAACATACTTTCAATCACAATACGAAAGATTTTGAAGGAGATTGCTGATCCATTGCTTCATATGTTTGAAAAATCATCTGCTGAACGACCCGCCCCCCTTTTAAGCAATTCTTTTCTTCGTAAATGTTTTAACCACTAAAGCTATCGAATACCAGAAGCTAGTTTATTTGAAATCAAAAGTGTCGTAAAGAGTTTGGCCACCTTCCAGGCAGGATCTTTGTACCTCTGTGAAATCACTGAACTGGCTTTTTATTCAAATAACAGAGTTTTATCTGAAAAAAGGCTGTGTTTTATAAACCGTTAATATCTATGCTTTTCGGTCTTTTTGGTGGTTTTAATACATTTTAATATCAGGTAGTTATGTCCTACAAAACCTGACCATTAACTTATTACCATAAGTAATTAATTAACTAAATAAATAAAATGATAAATAATTGGAGTTCGGATTACTTCATTACTTTCTTAACTTAAATTATTGATGAAAATGAATGATGCAATCAATAGGTACCTATTTGTTTTCAAGTATACTAAGTAGGTATATTTTATGGTATTCACCTAATATGATAGGAAATAAACAAAATCGACAAACAATAAAGCGATTAACGTCGAGTATTCCTATAACTATAACCCTTAATCATTTTCCGCAAAGTTTTAAGGATTTCATAAGGCGGGAACAAAATAAATTCAGTCACACTCAGAAAACCCTTATTCAAAATGTCGTCACCTCACAAGTTCTAGAACAAATTGCTTAATGTTCGAGCTGTTAGTTTGAACACCTCGTGTTTGCTCGCCTCGGCAAACATGGTATTATCCGTTTGCAGTGTTTGCCAAACTGGCTCCCGTGCTGACTTTTTACCGAATTATTTGATTACCAATCGTTGGGTGTCTGTATTACAAACTTTGTCACCAACCTTTATGAATTTATTAGTCTTGTTAATGTATTGGCATTTGTTTTGGTTGCTTCAATATTAGTTTTAGTACATGTCAATTAGGATTTCCTACTAATTGGCCTTTTTATTGATTTAGTGTTGCTATAATCATTTCAGGTTTACTCGATATGCTCTCAATCCTCATGCTAGTTTTGGTCGTTTATTCCAAACGACAAATTCCATAAATTGTGTGCATGCGTTTGAAAACCCGACCATTACATGCTTGGAAGCGAATTTGAAAATGTACAAGACTTCTGCTTTGCTATAGCCATAAATAACATAAGATCGACCTTTTCCAGAACCTGCAATGGTGACTGTTTTGACAATTTTCACCTTCTTGTTTGTTTTTACCTGTTTCATACAATTGAATCTTTGGGAAGAGTAAGTTTCTGCTCACCAATAAACAATACAAGAAACACAAAACAATTATTTGGAACAGCCAACAAGCCGTGGGCATAATACATTACAAGCAATAAGTCCATCGTCTGCGCGGCCCTATACAATATCAATTATGTTCACAGTTACTTAGAAACCATCATAATAAAACTGGTAGGACGACTTACAAAGTAACAATAATCAACCAAACATTGTCGCAGTAGTTCCATTCTTAGGCAGCACACCGTGCACCGGTTGGAGGCGTAACAACATTTTGACAATGCACTAATGCTACTAAACAACAATAAAATATGTACCCAAGTCACAATACCACTGGCTTATTTGACGTTCATAAGGCCCTAAAATGAATAAAAGATGTCCGATTTAAATATGAATTGACTGCAACTGAATGAATATAAAAAGTCGGTTAAAAGTGAAGTCTTATGGGATTTTAATGTGGTTCAGAGTGTGTACGATAAATTTTGTATTGATGTTGAACAGTTTGTGTCAAAAGGTTGTCATATTAGGCGTTGTAGAGGTGCCACACACAGCGTTTTTTTTGGATGTGTATTCTTAAAACAACGTTTGTTTTATCATTTATTAGTACTGGTATCACAATATTGTGTTAATTTGTTGTTTGAGCAGTATAGCTTTCTTCATCACATTTATTTCCCACCTATGTATTTGCTGATAAGAACTTGATATGCTCCCATTATTCGTAAAATCCTCTCAGATTCTTTCTTTGTTAATAATTTGGAAATATTTGTTTAAGATAAGTAGTTATTTTCCATTAGCAAGCCTTACTTAGCTACTCTAAGCGAGAAACAAGACACTCCAAGTAAGATGTTAGCATCGATATATCAGTTTCATATCGCGAGGATATCGATACTGCAGTGCTGTACAAGTTAATACTCCTGCCCATTCACCTGAAAGGTATAATCCCTTAGATAGTTACTCGCCTTTTACTGCAATCATGCTCTCGGTGGAATGGGATGGCCTACTTTTAGCTGAATAGAGAAATACAGAAGATGAAAACGTTTCAGTCGAACATACGAGTATATTATTTTTGTAATTGTAGTGTATCTATTTAATAGATATGTTAACACTGTTTCATTCTTACAAGAGCGGTAGCTGCTGTCACTAATGTCATCTGTCAGTCACGAGGAATGGCGGGAAACAGACGAAGTGAAGCAGGGTATGCATGATAGAGCTTGTGGTAGTGAGCCAGTGAAGTGGTATATTCAACTTAAATACGTAATCAATAGGATTCTACAGTAGGTATTACTAGTTTTACAAAAATAATATTACCTTGATAAAGCATTTATTTTTAAAGTAGCACTATTGAAGATATCAGCTTTTTGGTCTCTTGCAGGCTTCCTTTTTCAAGTTATTCTTCCTCTTTTGTTTGTTAATTTATAATTTCCAGGTCGAACCCCATTTACGTACTTTTTCTTTCTATTCTTTTTTTATCGGCTGTTACATCACAATTTAAGCTTCAGTAACCCTTGCAAACCCTATGTTTAAAGCGTTTCGACTTACATAAAATCAAAATGGCTCCTTATACAACCTATTTTACAATCTTATTAAACTACAACAAAGACAATCTATTCATGCTTGTACTCTGAAGTGTTGTCACTTATCCGTTCTGCTCCAATATCTGGAGGATATCCAGACAATTGCATTATCTTCGATTTTATCTACTCGGGGCTGTTATGTTGTGTCTGAAGCACTTCGAGATACCCGTCTGAGGGTTAACATTGTTAGTGGAGAGGTATAGGACAGTGTGTTGGGCGTATCTACGGCTTTTTCCTTGTAGATAGTTAGAATTTAATATTTAGTAATTAAGAAAGACTCGATGGACTAAAATTTGCGGTGTCCCTGGAGTCGTTTTGAGGATGCAATTGCAAACTTTAAAATCTGAATTTCCAGGCACTTACTATAGTTTTTTTTTTAAAGTTTTTTAAATTAACCGAATACATTTTATAGTTGGTATAAAATAATGTTTACGCTTTTACAGTAATGGTAAACTCCTCCAGAGCTAGGTCTTAAACATCTGTGTTATATTGTAAAATAAACTGCTCTTCCTTATAATATTTGCGTTTTTCTTGAAATACATATCCATAAGTAAAACCTTCCGGTATAACGAACAATTCAGCATCGATGTCATTGAAAAACGAGACCCTCAAATTGGCTTCGAAATCCATCAATCCTAGTGTATACAAACGAATACCTAGCCTAGACTAAGAACAAATACCTGTAGGCTTAACTCCCTTTTCCCGGCGTGAATGAAATCTGCAACCCAGATCAAGGTAGGACCCCAGACGTCCATCTAGCGTGGGCAGCTGAAGGATTATATCAGATGAATGGTAACATCCACCTGTGCGATGATAAGAAGTTGCGTAGGTCAGAGCTGACGCGACGGTCCGTTTAATGCCAGATGTGAGAAGGATTAGGGATTTAATTTTGACTGGTACAGCCTGCGTAGTTCATGGAATGTGCAAATAAATGGGAGTAATGCAAGTTGGTTAGAATACAACGTGGTAAACTAAGTAAGTAGGTATTAAGGACTTTTTTCACCAAACGGCTCGCATCGCATCGGATCGGAAAGGATTCGAACGGATGCGGCGACAGCCGATCGCGTCCGGCAGGATGTCGACGCATACGATCGGGTCTGTGCCGTCGCAAATAGTTTCGTTCCTACCGTGTTGACATGTTCTAATTTGGATGAATGCGTGATCGGATACGATGAAAAGCGAACGGAGCTGATCGCACGTCGCCGCATACTTTCGGCTACGATCGCGTATCGCGGAAGATGCCCGCGGTCAAGCTACTGTGCGTGCCTTGGTAATATAGACTTTAAATACTGTGTACACGATTTAATATCGTTTAAAGATTGTAAAATCCGTTCCGATCCGATGCGATGCGAGCCGTTTGGTGGAAATCATCCTTTAAAGATTGAACGCGTGGGCAGCAATAAAAGTCTAATCCACATGCTATGATTCATCAATCCTTCCTACCAATTTTATAAATGTGAAAAATTGTATGTTTGGATGTTTGTTATTCAATCACGCAAAAACGGCTGAACGGATTAAGATGAAAGGCACACATGTATTTTATAACCTGAAATAACATATAGGATACTTTATATCCCGGTAAATTACATGACTTAACGACTGTTATCAATTTTATAATCGGTAGTACGTTTCCGTGAGAAATTTTTCGACATTCACGCGGGTGAAGTCGCGGGCAAAAGCTAGTAGTTCAATATTTCTATAGGTAGGTAGTCCATTTGCTTCTTCAACATTAATACATATTGGTGCAAGAAAGACACCCTAGTAGTAAAAGGCGAATGAAGAACACAAGAGACGAACAATATCTCCGTAATTAATAACCCAAAAAAAATCAGACTGTAATACCCTCATAAATATGTATTAATAAGCATCCCTCAAAAAATAATTCAATTTGTAAATCGATAATTGCACCGAGCTTTGTAAAGGGGGATTCCGACGGGGCTGATATTCGTTTAATGATTGATGAGACCCTTCCGCCCAGAGTTCTACAGTTTGTCCCTATTTATTGGATTAACTGCTCTAATCTCCAATCTTCCGAGTTTTTTTTCCGCCCCACGGTCTAAGTAATTAATTATGTTATTTGGGTATTATTGGAAATTGAGGGGCATTTTGTAAGGCGCTAATTTGTTTGAAATACGATAATTTGAGCGTCACTTTTACTTTTTAAGTAGTGAGATGTTTTAATGATATCGCTTTTGGAATTTACTTTTATTTTCGTTGTTTACAATGGTGATAATTCTGCCCATGACTTCACCGGCGTGAAATCTCTTGTTTTAATATAATAT
The DNA here is from genome assembly GCA_916610205.1 of Griposia aprilina. Classification (NCBI taxonomy): domain Eukaryota; kingdom Metazoa; phylum Arthropoda; class Insecta; order Lepidoptera; family Noctuidae; genus Griposia; species Griposia aprilina. The sequence goes on along the minus strand of OU744294.1, from coordinate 9,439,977 downwards.
ATATGATTTGACACTCGGCAATAGTGAAATAATTTTAGGAATCGTATTAGTAGTTCGGAAGGTTACCTGTTACATACGAACTCACAAATTTTACCTCTTTATAATATTAGTATGGATTTGCATTGAATATTATGGGTTCAAAACCACAGAATATTTGTAAAGGCTGTTGTTAAATTATTATATTCGAGCTATTTCTTTAATCTCACCGAAAAAATAAATACATTAATTGGAACACCCAAAGACTTTTAAAAAAACGCTCATAATAATTGCTGTTACAAGCTTCTTTACTTAATTGGACTCATTAAAATTCAACGCTGTTACATCGACCGTTAAAAGGCAGACCGCATTTAGGGGCTTTCAATCAAAACGGTAAAGCATTTCACCCAAAGAGGACTGGATGGATTGAAAAGAACGCCACATACGGGATACGTGTTGACTGTGCAAACATCAGATGGGAAATGAAATGAAACGAACGAGTTCCCGAGTGTCACCCCTAACGTTAGGGCTGCCACTTGTGTCTGTGGGTTTAAAACTGATATAAAATACTCTAACTTTTGCTTCTACCTCTAATGTTCAGAACACTTCAAGACGGACATTTTATCTTTTTTAATTGGTTTTGTTTGATTACAGTACTTTTTGAAAATTAAGATAGCATTGATATATATGTATGATGAATTCAATGCTCGTGCCGTAGTACCTAATATATTAAAGTTACATAAATATGTAACTGTTATCAATTGATATCACAGAACTGATAAGATTTAAGTGCGGCCGTAACCAATGTTTGTATTATTTGTTTTGCTTCTTCCGCGTTTTATTTTACGGCTGATAAACAGGAAAACACACCTTGAATGGAATATGATAAGTTTAAACGGCTAATGATAAGCTGTTTTCCGTTATTACGGTACCTACTGAAATGTTATAAAAATTTGCTGTTCAAAACTATAAAGAAGGCGATGGCAGCCCTTGCGTTGTGTTGTCAACCTTAACAAATGTTTACCTTCTATTATCTTTGACGCCATCTGCAAGTTGGAGTGGCGTTTACTTTGACTCTTGCAGTCGCGTAGACTTCATCGATGTGGTCAACGTTTTCTCCATTTAAAAATTTTATTTTTCTTCGGGCAACACAAAGTGTTGTAGTACCTACTAGTGTTCAGAACTTTACAGTATGAAGGTGAAACTTAAAACTTAAGCTTTTATCTGCTATATAACAGTGAAAAAAATTTGAGCAGCGAATAATATAACTATTTTGCCCGCTATAGAAATTTAGCGCTTGCCTGAAATTAAACTTAAGAGTTAATTTTCCCGAGGAAGTTTTAATAGGTAAATAGGTCAACATAGGATCATAATTCTTAACGTTATTATGCGAAAACGCCTCCATTTAGCAGCAACGTTATTTTTTACAAGACAACACTTGACTTTCAGATTAGCCTGCAAAAGGGCAACCCCTCGTTTTATATTTTTTTTATTTTTATACGAGGCGATGTAATTTATTACAACGGCTGATTTAGTTTGTCTTAAGCTTGGATCCTTGTTTTCTCATTTTCATGATAAATATTTTCTCAATTTCAACCCGACGTAAACCAATTATGTTTATTCTACATTTACAACCTCGGGCGATTCGTCTGTGTCGAAGTTTATTTCGTTTAGGGCATCGCACAGTGATCTGAAAATCGAGCTTCATAGTCACAGAAACTTAAAGGCAGGAATAAAAAAAAAGTCGTGTCTCTGGTATATCTCTCTGTACGTAATATTAACGTATATTATATTACGTATATATATTACGTATTAGTAGCACCACGCATGAGTTTTTTTTATTTTTTGTATGGGTGAAAACACTTAAAGTACATTTTTTTTAACTGATTTGAACTGAAGGGCTTGTGCTCACACAAGCTATTGTAACATACACGGCAATCAAGATGACATACAATTGGTGAACCTTTGGGTGCCGCTACGCGAGTAGCGATTTTTTGAAATTTTGAGTTTTTGTTAGTGATTTTTCAAGTCTGAAAAATCACATACAAAAATGACAGAATTGTTTAAGTTCCTTCATTTAATTTTCTGACAAATCAACAGTATTCTCAAAAACTTCAAATAACAGACTAGGCTGTGAAAAACAACTGTTGTTTGCTTAACTTGTTAATGCTCATGTCATTAGTATCTAATTATAACTCAATCATAATCACGGTGATTAAAAATGAGCTACTAGTTAGAATTTTGTAAAAAAAGTATTTAATCGATATCGTTTTTAATTATTCTCATCATAAAAGTCATTAGCAGGCTATAAACTAATGATACCTAGTATAAGTAAATCGACCGGCAACTTTATTTAACCACGTCAAAGTTTTGAAAAATCACATTTCAAGATACTAAATTTCAAAAATTTGCTACTCGCAAAACGGTAACTAAAGGTGCATGAATTGTATGCCATTTTGATTGTGGTGTATGGGTAATAGCTCATGTGAGCACCAGCTCCTCAGTTCCATTCAATAAATAAAAAGGTGCTTTAAGTGTTTTCTCCCGTACAAAAAAAAAAAACAAAACTTTTTTTCTCAGGCGTGGTGCTACTAATATAATCCATACGTTAATATTACGTTCAGGGAGGTATACCAGAGATGTTTTTTTTTTTTTTTAATTCCTAACTAATTTGCTATGAGTATGGAGCTCAGTTTTCGAACCACTGTGCGTCGCCGCGTCGTCAGATATTTGATTACCAGAAGTACCAGAAAAAATCCCGGAAGACCAAAAAAGTCTCACAATAGATATGGGAGATTATTTTATGTATTTGCAAACTAGGGCGATTTTTTTTTACCGCCGGAAAGCTGTGGAGGTTCTCAAGTCGACGTGTATATTTTTTATTATTTTATTTATTTATGACCATTGACCACGCATAACTTGCTTAGAAAGATCGCACAAAGTAAACGGAGGCTTTCCATAATGTTTGCTCGCATGTGTAGCGTCGGCCTAAGGGTAATATAGTTTCCGAGTTCGAGTGGGCGGTTCGGTTCCCATTTAGGCTTTAAACAGATCGAGAATCTCCGTATCTCAGCCGCAGGGGTGTGTGGGCAATCCGTGCAGCGATCAAAACGTTATTGAATTCTCTAAGCGCCCTCAGCTAGGTTAAAGTTAAACCGATTGGAAATTACGTGGCAATGAGTTTCGATGTATTGTTAATGAAATGTTTTATTTTATTTTTTTCCCTTTTATGCAATATTCTTTTGAATTAAGAAATTGTGAAATAATGGGTAGTCATTTATAATTTGGGATCATTAAAAAATCTACTCCAGGTATAATAAACTTTTGTGTGAAGTCATAACCCAGGGTTTTATTTTTGTTTGATAAAAAAAAAATATACATAATAAATTTATACTCTAAAGGTTTAGGTAGTTAAATAAAGGTAAACAAAAAAAACCACGTGACTCATAGATGTTAAACCTTTTATTTCAAACGTTAAAATCATATTATTTTGAGTCGTATAGGCTCTATTCTGAATCTGAATTTGAGGAACTATCTGTCACATTAATGATAAAGAATTCAGTGATATCATCAATTATTTTGTTTAATTTAAACATTTTCTGTTCTTGTTTTATTACATGACCCTCGTAACTTTTCCAATTCTCAGCAGTCACATTAGCTAAAGCCTCTGGCAAAAGAATGTTTAGGTCAGACATTTTAAAAGTTTTATTTTTCTCGTCTACAAACCCTTTAACTTGAGCCCATATTAACTCAATTGAATGGCGTTCACAGCAGTGGTATGGTGGCAGCCGCAATACAGTGACACCATATAACATTTTTTCTAATTCATCCACAACATATAAGACATCTGGTTAACCGACTAAACGTAATACTCTTGTGACTCCGGTTTACTCTTCAATTTAGCAACGTTATCTAATTCGTTGTATTTTCTAAAAGGTTTAGGGAACCTGTCTTTTTGGGCTCTTTACAATAGACAGATTACAAAATAATATACTATTTTATAAATCTAACAAAAAAATAGTGCTCAAGCAATTACATGTACGAATAGTATAGTTTACGAATAAATGATAAAGTTTAACATACATTAATAAAAGAGAAAACTATCGTATATGTATATCGCAAATAACTTTAATTTTGTTGTAACGTATTTTTAAACAAGAAAGTGTCAACTAAAAAAAACCCTTTTTACGATTTGTTTACCTTTATTTAACTACCTAAACCTTTCGAGTATAGACTATTTTTCTATGCAAATGTTAGATATTAACATAAGGGTGAAATACACACGATATTTTAAGAATTATTTCTAAAGCGCCGTATAATAATTTTGGTCCTTCAGGTTTTCAATTTATGGTTCAATTTTATGAAACGTGTTTCTATTAGATCGTAGATACAAATTTCAATGGTATGCGTGTTGTCGCTCTCCGAATATGCGTAGGCACCAGAGATAAGCTGTTGCAAAGAATTTCTATATTTGGATAAAAGTATTTGTAACCAAAACTCCGTAGTAAATCCTTATCAGCCCTAATACATGCATGTATTAGATATTGCCTTGAAATCTATGCGTAGTATCTTCAGTTATCCGTCGTTTAGAATTTGTTAGACTGATATCAGCCACAATCAGCCCGTAATTTTGATAAAACCGATCATTTGAACGCGTTTAGTTAAGATTCTAACTTGTTTTGTTGCTATTTCCTGCTTTTGATGGTCTTTTGTAATCTTAAAATAGAAACTTACAAGCAAACTTTACGCCATCGGGTTTTTTTTTAAATTTTACAATAAAGCAAGTGCATCAAGGTTTTTCAAAACTATTATTGTTGAATTATCTTTCTCATCGATAATCCCACGCCTGCAGGCTTAGCACAAGCACCGTCTTGTCGACGGAAGAATAGACAAAAATGACGTTTCGTGAAGACAGTGCGACGGCAGCAAAGTAGAAAGAGTCAACTGCACTTTTTACGAAATTCAGTCATTTACTCACGTTTATCTTTTATTTTGCTTATATCTCGAAAATGGTGTGTCCTATCGCAAAAATAATGAAAATTTCGACCCCCTTTATGAAACCCTTAAACCGCTAAAACTCAACATGTAGGTAATCATTTTTAACATTTTCCATAGGTACTAAAAGTGAAAAATTCCTTTTTTCCTTTCCATTTTTAAACATTGTGGCCGTCGAGTAAAAAGTAGGTATTCTACTGTCTTAGCATGGCGATTAAAAAATCAAATTGTCTTCACTACCTTAGACAACTGTCTTCTGAAATAGTCTACATTACAAAGGACCTAGACAACGATCGGCAGAAACGAAAGACAAAATGACAGATTTTAGAAGGATTTTTACGGTGCGATGTCAAAAATAGAGAAACGAAATGTCACTTTGTATGGGAATAGCCGTCTCTATTCTTCGACGAGAAAGATAGCGTCATGCTAAGCCCGCAGGCAACCCTAACAACTATTCTATATTTATTCATCAAATTATCAATTTACCTTAACACGTGTCATCACAAAAATAGATGTCAAATGTCAAAACGTTTTATAATTTAGAAAGAAAAAAACTTAAGCACTGCTGTCACATCTTGAGGTCTACATTTGTTTATGTAGTGGGACCCGGTTCTGACATGGAGGGCTTATAAATAAGATTCGTTAAGGATGGCAGTCGGCTATCTATGTAAACATAAACATGTAAACAACTTTGGATGAGTTGCTGATGAGCCTGGGAGCAAAACTTTAGTCTATACAAGATATATTTAGATTCTTGATCGAACAAATATTATGATGCTCAATACTCTTCAGTGATCTAAGGATAGCACGCTATGTTTAAGGTGGAAGCGCCAGGGTAGCCCGCGAAATTCAAATTTTGTTACGTTTCTGCAATTGCCTGACAGTAACCTGCAAATTTGCAGGTTACTGTCAGCTTGTATTTTGATTAAAACACGATTCGCGACCGTAACAAATATGTTTTTACAGAATTATAATCATTAGAATCAGGAAAACAACTCCTTAAGTTAGAATTGGCGTCAAATGTCATGATTTCATGAAATAGTCAATCAATACAGTAATATGAACTTAGAGAGATGTATTGCTGATGCTAATGATTATAATTCTATAAAGCCATACTTGTTACGGTCGCGAATCATATTTTAATCAAAATACAACCTAACAGTGACCTGCAAAGTGAATTTCGCGGGCTACCCTGAAGGTCCCGCCTTAAGTACCAGGTGTGTTCTATCCTACGTTTTATTACAAGATCGGACAGTGAAATTGGGTGTCTATTACTATTAATACTTTCTCAGTAAAAGTTTTGCAATAGCATAGTTATAAATATACATAAATCGACTTACCAATACCACATAGGAGGAAATAAATTATTTGTTGCAAATGTTTGAATCTCTGCTGGTATATCATGGTAATAGGCTCATCCCACTCTTACATAGCTCTTAAAAACCACCATAGATGACTAGTTGACCTCTGTCGTACCCTTAAGAAAATACAGGCGTATAATAGTATGCAGAATTTGCTGACAGCCATTACTTGATGCATAAAGAGGAGATTATAGCTCAGCAGCATCACAAAGACTAAGACCTAGATACGGCTTATAGGTCATCTGTACTTACCTGCTTTTGCATAGTTATGAGGTATAAACTCAAACTTTTACCGTTATCCAGTACTGTGTCAAGTGACGTGATTTAGGTGAGGTATTTATGTAGCTAACAGTACTTACGTAGGTACCTGCACCTATTTTAATTCTAATATTAAGTTCTTTTAAGTTCAAGTCCGAAAAGAACTTGACGCGGCGACTACTTCAACATTTGATGGATAATTTTTCTGCCACCATCTTTTAAATACTTACTAAGAAGGGAACTAGGTAGGTACTACCGGACAAAGTACATGGCACGCACCATGTCTTGCGTAAGAAAACTATTAAAACGTGGGATTTCTCTATTCGAGCTTATACGAGTATTAATGCAAGTTGTAACTGTCAATTAAAGAAAAGGGTGTTAAGCCTCATAGACAATGGACCTGTTACCTGTCAATTACTTTATACAGTATTGTTAAGGCTACTTTATTAGGTAGAGGTCGACCACACAGTAACAATGACAGATTGCTTGAATAAAGCTTTTAAGTGACATTGAAACTGTAGAAAGGTCTCCATGCGACCCGCAATCGAACACACGTTATCCGTGATAATAAAATATAGAATGTACTTAGGGACTTGCCGGTTCCGAGAAAAAATCGAATATTTTAAGGCAAAATTTATCGGTAGTCGACATAAAGAAGTATAAGACAATATCGGAGTGGATGAATAATTTAATAGACCCACAAGTCATCCGACAGGTATTGGTCCTTAAGAACGCCGACAAAAACCTAAGGTCCCACGTGATTAAAGAGAAATGCGACATATAAGCCAGTTTAATATAATAAAGTAAGTAGAAACATTTTCAGGATTCCGCCGTCTCAATTTTAGAGTTCCATCGCAAAAATGTAAAAACGGAGCAATGTCGTCTGTCGTTCTGCCCCGCTGTCAGAGGGTATTTTCTAAAGGACTATTTGGCACAAGAATTTCGTTACTTTACTTCATATCTGAACGAAAATACAAACATCTTTCAAGCTGGACAGAAAATATTCTTGGTAGTAAAGAAAATAAAACAACATCCAAACATTTCGCTTATAAAATGAATATAATTTTACAAAAAGTTTGCGATTATAAAAGTAGTTCTAAGTAGACAACTTTTCTTCCTGCTTAAATCTAACTAAATCACCTTTTTCCATCTTGTATCATATAAAAGATTAAGAGATTTATATCCAATATTTTCCAATTCGAAAACATTCAAAGCATTCAAAGCATATGAGACGGATGAGGAAAGACTGGTTAGAGAGAGCACACGTAGGAAAGAATTGAGAAATAAGATAAGTCCACACTTCGACATTGTAAAGCACAGTTCATATTATCAAGCAGTGCAATTATTCAATAGGTTACCACTGCACTTAAAAAGTATGATTTATACATCTGCATTTAAAACAAAGCTTCAAGCATTCCTACTAGATAAGTGTCTCTACTCCGTTGACGAAATGTAATATTATGTTGTGTTACCTTGTGTTTTCTCCTGTCAACTCAAGTAAATATGTTACTAGAACCGACTGTAATTGTTATTTTGTGTAATTATGACATTATTTTTAAATGACAAATGTATTATTATTCCTATTAATTATTTGAGTTGACATTAACTATTTCATTTAATTATATATAATTTTTTATTTTTTAATCATTTTCTATTCCTAATCTTGAATTCTTAATGAGTTGACTTTGATTTTTTTATTTTTTTATTGTAATAATTTTTTATATTTATCATATGAATGTATTTTTTTTTGTGTCTTTAGAATATTTCAAACACAATGTAAATTGTTTGTGAATAAAAAATAATAATAATAATAATAATTCATCTCCTCACCTATCACACGCCTTTAAAACATAAAGCTTTCAACCGAAAACTAATTTACGTTAATTACTAAAACCTTACACCACTAATTTATAAACCGATAAATAATTAAAACCGATAACATTTTATCGATTCAAATTAAGTTATACGGAATTCGGAATAATTTTTCGAATTAAAATAAATTGTACATTAATTTATTTCGTTGGGCAGTTGATTTATAAATGGTGTGTAACGGTTGTGTTGCGTGGGTGTATCTTATCTTCGGCTGTCAGTGGCTGCTACCGTCGCCGCGTCACCGTCCTCGTGTCGGCGTCGCCCGTGCATCGATATCTTACTCGTCATGTCCACAGATAAGCAGCACACGCTATTAAATACACGGGTTTATGAGTGTTTAGAAGCTTAGAGACGGGTTTTTTTAAAACTGACTTCAAAAAAAGGAGGAGGTTCTCAATTCGACTGTATTTTTTTTTGTGTCTGACCTCAAAACTCTTTTCTAGGTGAACCGATTTGGATGTTTTTTTTTATTTGAAAGCTGTTGCGTACCATGTGATCCCATATTAATTTGATCAACTTCGACCCAATCGCTTTTGAGTTATTATTGCGTATTTTTTCACTTAGTTTATATTGGTGATGTTTTAATAATTTCCTGTCACTGTTATTTACATAAATTAAATAGTGGTGTACGATTTTGTGTGGGGTAGGTACCACAACTAAAATGTGAAAAATAAAAACTCTTTTACAAAAAAAACAACCGACTTCCAAAAGAAAACACATATGAGTGAAAAATAACTTTAATTTCGGAAGTCGGTGGTAAAAAATGAAAATACAAAACAAAAGACACCACTTCCGAAATAAAAGTTATTTTTCAGTTTTTTTGTGTTCTTTTTTGGAAGTAGGTTGTTTTTTTTTTTGTAAAAGACTTTTTATTGTTTGAAAAATTACGATTCATTGTTTTTATATTAACCTGTATTAGTAAGGATCTTGGAGTTTTATTTAAGAAAAAGTGGTTCACAGAAACTGACGAGTTGAAAATAGTTCAAATTGCTTTTCTCGAAAATAGAAGAGCTGCATCAAGATGAAGTAAATTAATTTCCGTACTCCGTTAATCAAGAAAGCGTCTAGGTTAATTATCCAGATATTTTGTTTGCGTCCCGATCACGTCGTTTCTCAACGCTCCTGGGACATCTTTGCTGACCTAAAAACTAGGGCACTATCTCTGAAAACGTATCTTATTTTCTTCGAAATAAAAAGGAAATTATAAGAACGTAAAGGATTACTTATCTGCTCTCTCGGCTGTGTCCAACGGGCGCCGCAATGAGCCCTCTTCACCCGCAACGCTATCTTGAAGAATTCTCTCATTAGAAAACGTTAGGACCAGATTCTTAATTAACGATAAAGAGAGTTTCTAAGATGCACGGTTGGTCAAAACCAGGTTGGATGAACCAAAGTAAAAGACTTAAAAGACGAAACGACTTAAGAGACGAAAACAAACAAAAAAACTGGTCCTTTATTGCGTAGGATTTTAGTTACGACTACAATGAAAAATAACAAGGAAATGGTACAACTTCCTGACCACATAAACAGAGCATGAGACAAAATGTTTCCAGTTTGCTTAACAAAATAACAAGAAAGTTGGTTTGGTATCATTTTTCAGTACACGCCGTTCCACCTACGTTTCGTTGCTGTGGTCTTAATAAGGGCTTCAAACTTAGGCCAGTTATACCGCAGCGATTATCTAACACGATTACCCAAGGTTTGATGCAGTCCTTTTTCTTGAAACATTTTTATAGCTCCTCTAAAAAGAGGACTTATAAAAATGTCTCACCAAATTGGGATATTTTTTAGACCATAATTTTATTTCGTGTTAGGTTCGCTTATGACATCCATTTAATGTTCCAGAATAAGCGGCTCCTAAAGCGTAACGTCCATGATTTCAATATTTTCAACAACCTTTAAAAACAATATAGGGTATTATATAGTAGGTAGTTCTAATTACTGCCATTGCTACTGCTACAGACGTACAATTTAAACGTAGTCCTGTCCGGAAATAACTTCGGTCTGTAGACAGCCTAATTTGTTTTATTTCTAGCAGTCGGCACTGATAAGTGGATGAGTGGGATGCGATTGTTGATCGCTTCCTAGTGTGTTGCAATCCAAGTGTTTGGCATTAACGACGGTCACTCCTAGCCCTTATCTGGTACTCACGATGGCACTCCGTTAACAGCTAAATAGATACGTTTTAATGTATTTGATTGTTACTATTGTGAAACTCTTTAGTATCCGGTGGATCTGTTAGAACATAATATATTCAAGTGACATGTACCTATGATATAATTATTAGGTAGGTATATCGCCTAATTTTATAGTTTCAGAAAGCAATTTAATATTATAAATTGTAATTATAGCTTAATTTGGTTCTGGTTTGACACATTTCTTCTTTTGGTTTTTACGAAATCCGGCTCGAAGGACCAAAATTGCGCAATGTGTCTGTGTAGTCTATTATTTTTATGTCTCATACTAAGAAATCTTATAACCTGGTTTTATTTAAATCCATTGTGATTACAAGCAGAAAATATTTATATGAGCGTTGACTTACTAACATTACGAATATCAATATTCATAACAACTCGCAGAATCAACAGAAAAAAATCACAATAAAAGTCACATGACTGAAAAATGAACGGTCAAAAATTAATAATTCATGGACCTATGCGTTTATTAATTCCATGCATTTATTGATATTTACGCCCGAAATGGTCCAGTTATAGCGTAGAACACAAATCAAACAACATGACTACGTGTGTGGGGAGGTATGGCCACAGTCGACTGTTGGACTGAGTAGGTAAATGTAGGCCTTTGGTACTAGCTGTGAGTAAATATTATGTACTTATGTGCTTGTAGAGTAATCACTATAAGATGGGAAGGCTATTTGCCGTCATTACACAAAAAGTGCAGTCTTATTTAGGTCACCAAATACTTATGACTGAGTTATTTTCTTTGGTATGAAACATAAATTATTGTCTGTAGGTATTTTCTGAATATTACCTATACCGCTCGTTCATTACTAATTAAATTCCTGACCCTGCTTATTAATTAGCTCATTCATTACCTATGTATATTACTCATTGTTGTTGTTGAAGCTTAGAGATTTTTCACTTTGAAAATAACCTATAAAGGTTATTTTCAACACAATACTGGTGAAAACATATAGGTATAGGTAATATTCAGAAAATACAGACAATAATTTATGTTTCATAACAAAGACCGTAATATTTTTTTCTTCAACGCGCATATAGAATTTCTTGAAATTACTGTAATTTCCGAGTCTGTATCTGCAGTGAGTCAGAATGTAATTAATACGTAAGAGTTTAGATGATCCCACGTAAGAATGTTTAAGATAGAGTAAATAAATAAAAGTATAATAGGATTAAATAGTTGTTACATAGTTTACTGACGTAATAACATACTATTATCTTTGAGTACCTATACTGAGTGACTCAAGAGTAGGTAGTCATTTCCGTTCCACGTGCTACATAAATTTCTTTTAACCAGTATCGAAATAAAGGGGAATATTTAATGTTAGTCATCCATATTCATTCATAATACCTATTACTTCCCCTAATCAAATTATTTAATGTGCGATATATGCTGGGACACAGGCCTCCTCATTATGAGTGGGAGTGGGCCATAATCCACCACGCGGGCCCAGTGCGGGTTGATGGATATCACATGTCTTAAAAATGTTGGTTCTAAGACATGCTGGTTTCTCACGATGGTTTCCCTTCACCGTTTTGAGAGCAGTGGTGATGAAATTAAATACACAAAGTAAAGTGCATGCTGGGGTTCGAATTCACGACCTACAACTCGTAAGTCGGGGCCGATACCACTGGGCCACTTACTATGTTTTTGAGAATATATGAGCTTAGTAATCAGAATAGAACAAATAACCAAGGTATTAGACCAATAAAACCATTATCATACAATGAAATTACTTGAATATGCTAAATAATAAATAACCGCGCGAGAAGATCCTTATAGAGTAGTAGCTGCACCTTGCGTTTACACCCGCATTAGTCTCGATCCCGTGGGAATATCGAGATAAAAAGATTATGTCTTAATCCAGGTCATGGTCTACCCACGTGCCAAATTTCATCCAAATCCGTTCAACTATTTTAGCGTGAAAGCGTAAAAAACAAACATACAAAAAATCAAACTTTTTCTCTTTATAATATAAGTTTATATAAAACAGTATAAGAAGTCGATGAAATAATCACTATTAGACGCATGATTAATTTAAACCGAGTTCAGCGGTAAAAAGCCAGCAAACCGCTAGAAACTAAAAAGATGAAATAAAATACAGGTAGCTCCGTAATTGTTTAAATAACTTGCCTCACCTAATTTCTTTTGGAGCGCTCAAGACTAAAGAAAATTGCATTTCGCATGACTTCAAGCAAATTGTTCTTGAAAAACTTAACTGCAGCTGACCTTGGAATTCTTTCTAGAAAATTAGGTCGCGGTTACATGCAGGTCTAATAAACTGTAACGATATAATGCAAGTTACATGAAGGACCACAGCCCTTGGGCCGTGTGAGAATAAATAACTAATAAACCCTGATAAGGCAAAGTCTACACAGGAACAAAGCGAAAGAAACGTAGCAGAAGTTTTGGGTACAAGGGCATCGATATATTCTTGCAAGAAAAACGCTCCCTGAGGAATAAAAATGGACTGACAAAATTGTTTTCGTTTGGGGATGTTCCTAAAGTTGATCGGTTTTTATCACCGAGGCCCGAACACAGAAATATTCTACCAAGTTGTTGTCTGATTTTGGTATTTATAGCCAACACACTGTCTAAGTATATATTCCAATTCAGTGACCTGGCAATTGATACGAGAAGTATGGACCTACTGGACCAATAAATATTGTAGTGATGAGAAAGATTCTGACACAGATAAATAATATGCTAGTTTTATTCGATTATTTGTTATAGATAGAAAAAATAATTCTTTTTCCCGTTTACGATTACAATCACGTCTCGAAGGACCAGATATGTTATTTCTATTTCACATACTGCGCCCTGTCTGTATGGTGGCAAGGGCCACTTAAAGAGATTGCTTCGAGACTCCACGCACCACATTCATTCTCACAAGATAGGATTCAGTTAATATGAGCATTCTTCGCAAAAAATATACTGCCCCTAGTGCCGAAATAAATATTGTTAAGTACCGTAAGGCCGTCTGGTGCAGAGATGTCCTGATATATCTTTGTTGTGAAGATAATGCTGGCTGATAATATAGAAGGAGGAAGATGCTTATTTGAAAGGCAGGATTAAATACAATTAATGTTGTTTTGATTGGTTTAATAGCTGTTGGTATTAAATGGGAGGCAACTAGTTATTGTGAGACGTTGAGTGATAAGTGGAATTGGTCTGATTATTGTCTTTTAAGTTTTTTGGTAATGTTTTTTTTTTGTGAATCCACTTAAGAAAGACGTCGTTTGTATACATCGTGTACTTTACTTCAAATCTTTCTTGAAGTGAAATGGTAGGTAGGAATGAAAGTGATATCTAGAAAACTATCATTCAATTAATATACTTTCCTACACTATTTCTACCAAGTATTGATTGCCATTATTGCCCTAGCTTTTATTTAAATTGATTCCCACTTTATCGTCCATTTATTTGCCACTAACACTCGCAGGGCTACTCCTAATCTAATTTTAATTACCAACGAATCTACTGGCCCAATAATTGAAGTTCAAAAACTACATACCCTTCTTGTAATCACAACACTTGTCCAAATTAATATTGACTCTTCATATTGTTACTAAAGTAGGGGTCACGGTTAATTTACCAACCAGCGAGTTACTTATTGATTTAACTGTAGACTTTTCTATTGCTTGAGTAGCAGATTTTACTCTACTTATTTCTGTGTTAGAAATAGCCGCTAATCCCTTTGTTACCTACTTTGCAAGACTCCGGCGTAGCAAGCTTACAGTGAAAATAAATTCAAGAAAGCCCGCTCGTTAATCTACATTCAGTACGCATCATCATCCGAGACATTTCCAAAGTGTTAGGAACTTAGGACCAAATCTCCAGTCTAGCCAAACGTGGCAGACCATCAGTATTTGTAGAAGCAATCTGCTCACAGTAAGCCGTGCCAAGCCGCAGGCTTTAGCCGTGTATCACTCTCTCTGTTGCCGACGGCGGCTACTTGCGAAAATATTTACTTTCTATTACCTGCTGCAAGTCGGTGGCGACGCGAAATGGTCCTATGAATAATTCCTGTGTGATACCCTTCGTCTTTCAGATAATAATGGCGTGGAGACAAACCTCTGGAAGATATTTGCTATCTAGTGTACACTAAACAAAAAAGTAACGTATTCACAAATTTACTATGGAATTATAAAGTTGTTTATAGGTTTAAAATAAAGATGAGTTGTCCAGATTTGAGCCATTGACCTTTTTAATTGGGTGTCAATATCATAACAATTTGTTCTAATAAAATCTTACGCGCGTACGCGTAAGGACAAGTTTTTATTTAGCAGTTGAAATAGCACAAAGATTTTATTTTACGTATATATACACGCAACTCTTTTTTTCTTTACTGGGTTAAGAGGAATCCTGGCAACGCTACCATGAGGTGTGAATAGCTCTTAAAGAAACGTAAAGCCTAAGTGCGGAGAGCGTAGTTAGCATATTTTCTGAGCTTCCATACATTTCTACCTTTTCCGTAAAAATACTGAAATATTTTGTTGTTTTCAGGTTTGGCATAGATAGTAACAACAACAATAATAATAATAATAAAATGTTTTATTGACATAAAAAAGGTGTAACATTTTCATTTGAAGACACTGACTCCTGTAACACAGGTACCACCACCTGTGTTACAGGATTCAGTGTCTTCACCCGTTTTTTGGAACATTAACAATTTAAGGCTCGTACACACTGGCGCGACGCGACAGCGTACACAAAGGCACCGCGTGCCACGCGATGAGCGGCGCCTTTGTGTCGTGCTGTCGCGTCGCGCCTGTTTGAGGGAGCCTTAATGCAATAAAATTAAAATAACGTAAAACGAAGGGAATTTAGTGCATGAAGCTCTAGAGAGGAGTGTGTGTGTATGTGTGTGTGTGTATGTGTGTGTGTGTTTGCCTGTTGTTTTGTGTGTATAGGTATATATATGTGTGTGAGTGTGAGTGGTAACAAGTATTAAGTAACAAATACGATGATGATTTCATATTTTATCGAAGATTATTACAAGCTTTTCACCAGTTATATTATTTTTTGTTTGTATATGATAGGCTTATTTCTTAAGCCTTGATTCTATTTTTTATGCTATTTATTCGTAAATAAACCGAGCCGAAATTATAAAAGTAAGCAGTAATATCAGTTAGTTTTCTTGTTTGCAAAATGCTTATAAAACTGAGTAGATTTAGGAATGGTGTTCAGTTTGGGCCTGCGGTACAAGATTATGATCAAAACTTTCACGGTTTATTAAAGTTTAGGCATTTCTCGGCGTCACGAACACTTTTCACAGGCAATCTTGTCAGATAGTAAGACGCCCTAAAAAAAGTCGCTGAAAAAAAATTGTGTTAAGAATATAAATATGAAAACTTTAACTATTCTCTTCAGCGCTTCTCTATCACAATGAAGTTTATAAAAGTATAAAATATTGTAAAGCTACATATTTACCTTCGAAACGTACGCGCCGTGTCTAGTCGTACTGACGTGTTGGAGACATTTCCAATCTCCCACCGAATACTTATCAACTTATTATCGATACGTATTATCATAACCAGGCAAATAGAATATGTAGGAGGTTTTCCAGACATATTTACTTTCACGCGTTGTCCTAGTTATTACGCGGAACGAATACGTGCCTCGCGTGGTTGAAATATTTTCGTTCCTATTACCGGCCTGCGTGTATGTCCTCCTGGTATCTGATAGCTTTCCCTTTATGAATTTAATTCGGATGATTGTCAAGAAAAATATCTGTTACAAATAGAATTATGTTTGTTTTTCTGCGTCGAGCCTCAAGTTGAGTTGGCTTCATAAATGCTGCACCTAGCTTGGTTACTAACAGCGAAGTAATGGTTGGAAGAACTGCGACACTTAGGGCCCGTTGTTTGATCAGTAGTCAAACATACTAATAGTTAAAATGCGTTAGTTAAACTAACAATTTGTTAAAAATTACATAAGAATGTTGTTTGACAAATGGTTAAGCAATTAGCTATGAAAGTTAACCATGCGTAGACAGAGAAGTTAAACTTTAACTATTGTCAAGTGACTAATTGTTAAATTGATTATTGGTCATTTTTAACTATGTATCAAACAACGGGCCCTTACTCATAGATTTTTTGAGTAGGTAGGTAGGGTTATTTGATCGACACTCACTTTGTACTATGTTTTCCTGTTGGTCTCTGGCCAAATTGTAGGTAATTTATTTTTGATAAGATCTGGTTCAGATAGTCACCACACCCACGCGAGAACGCTTTCGAATTTTTGTACCGAGTCTTCATCAATTCTAACAGTTTCAGTTCTTCAATGAAGATATGTAGCATTCGTAATACGCAACAGAAAAACACTCATCTTCCGCCACCTTATGGGCTTAACCTTATCACTCCCGAAATCCCGACAGATAAGATTTTGCATCAAATCAGAAGGAAAAAATACACTTTCCATGAAATATTTATTTACATTCAATATCATCTCTCGGAATACATCGGGATTCCGATATTATCGCTGTGACGTGTTACCCACGGTTACGATAACGATAAAAAAAATGCGATAAGTGCCAAGAATGTGTGTTAATTCGGCGAAAAAATACTAGAACAATTATTTAAATACTCGAGGGGATAGTAATGACAGGAACGACTTGCGTATGAAAAAAAAATCGTGATCTTAAGACTGTTTCTTAGAAAATATTAGGTGTAATTAATTTTGTCACAGTTCATTTCCGTTCATGAAGACGAGTCGAAAACGATGAGTTTTGTAACACAGAATACATTTTTTTTTCATCTGAGAAAATAATGTAAGCTTCATATCAAACCATCACAAAGGATATGTTCTGCTGGCCGTATAGTTTTAGTATGGTTTGAGAAAAATGGTGATTATTTAAATTATGCATGAAATAATACCAGTCCTCATAAAGTGTTTTGTAGACAAACTTTCACTTAAAACAGTGATGGCATGCTGCCATCCAACGAATCAGTCTCATAGTCAAAGATGACATAACTCTTCTCGAAAAGCTGATTCTGTGGTGCGCACTGTCTTACAGGGACGTAAAGTTAGCATGCAACCGAATTCACGGGCTTCAACTGGACTTCAACATTAAGACCATTTTAATGCCTAGGTAATCCATGAAATTGTTTCAGAGAATTTTGTCTGAATACTTGGCAGAGTGCCTTAGACCTAATAATAATATTTTAGTAGTTACGCTTCTAGGCGCAAATATAAAAGATATCTGATGGCAGATGAGATTACATGTGAAGTATTTATGTACTCTGGTTCAAGAATTTGTTTTATTAGCGTGCTGGGTGGTAATGCATGATGAGCAGTGATTATTTTTAGTACCAAAACAATTTTGACATCATTTTCTTATTTTATATTACGAAGTAAAAGTCAGGTTGGAGCTCTCTTCCGTTAATATATTGTTTTAAGCGAAGACTGTGGGATTTTGTCGGGAGAATTGGCAAACTGCAGAATTACTATATCCAACTCTTTAATGAGTTTAATGGACATGGCCGTAGTTTGGCAGTTGAATTTAGGTTCACCATGTTGTTGCTATTGTGGCATCATATTGATTTGATAGCTCCTAAATAATTTCCCGGACATCTAGCTGACGGTTCTCCAATGCTCGATCGTCCTGTGGGACCTGTTGGCAATGGGTAGTATATTACAAATATATTCCTGGATGTGGGTCAACATACAATGTAGACGAACCATCATACTGTTTGTATACTAAAGGATTACCATGTTTTAATTAATGTAATTATTTGCGCATGAGCTTTTGCCGCTTCAAGAATTCTTCTCGTAAAAAATGGCCATGAATTTGGTTATAATTTCAACAGTACCGCGACGTCTTTTTTACCGGAATATAACCCTTACATCTAAAATCCTTTTGGTGATTACCAACCCGAAACATTTTCAGGAAAAAACACTCTTATGAGTATTTTTAAGGTTTCCTTTGCGAATATTTCGTGGAAGTTGTCAGTGTCGTCACGGCTCCCAGTCCCCGGATATTTCCATAAAGAAGCCTTAAAAAACAAATTGTTTTAACATTTAGAAATTCTGCGAGTTTCCGACTTAAACGGGTCTCTAGGCTTTTGTTCCTGAAATATACTTTTTTTTTGTTTCGCAATTTTTGTTTATGTAAGTTCTTTTATTTGGTAGTAAAGGCATAACCAACTCGTTGAAGACTTTATAATCAAAATAATCAAATTATGTGCATAACAACAATATTTTTAATGTTAGTCACCACTTTGGTAACCAAGAAGAGTTAGGTTAGCTCATTCATAAAAAAATATTGTAGTCGCTTTCTAAGCTAAATAAACAAACGATATTTATTAGACTGCCAATCAGCTTGACGTATGTTGGCAGTGCATTTAACAATCGAGCGAAATGTGGTCTGACTTGAACACGGTCGTGTGTTTGAAGCTTTATGTTGAGCTTCAATGATAGGCAGCCACTGAACCACAAGGTATAGTTACTAAACAATAGTTAAGAATTATATCACCTTTGTTATTGGTTGATATGTGAGGTGAAAAGAGATCTGTAAAAAGAATACTTTGAGTAAATTTCTCACTTATAGAATAGAATAGTATTATCTTTATTCAAGTATTATATGACTCAAAAACTATTAGTAAGACTTACAACTATAGTAGTAAGAACTGACACTTCACAAAAACAAACAAATGGCAGTGGATTACCGCAGTGGCAACCTGAAGTGTGTAATATGTATGCTCCTTTAATTTAGTAAGTAAGTAAACTCTTTATGTTATGTATGTGTGTATGCTGAGTTTGCACTATACCTCATATGCGGTTTTCTATACTTATTCATTTAGTTAATATATAGTACTTAACAAATGTGGTTGTTTCCTTGAAACCACCTTTTAGGAACCCCAAACATTACATGGTGACCCTGCTTCGGGACTCTGCCAAGGGGATTGTTAGTTTAGAGTTTCAGTTTTTAGTATAACTACCTCAATAGTACATAGTAATGTGTCGGTCGACTGTGGAAAAGGAAGAGGTTTTCCTCAGCCAAAACGCGGCTGGAGGCAACAATGACGCCGGTGTTGAAAGAAATTGGGATGAGTACCATGCAGAGAATTAGATCATCCATCAGAGGACGCACAGAAGGTACCGAGAATCAGTAATAATCCAGTGAGAAATGAAAGTGATGTGTATTTTTTCATCTATACGTAAAAATATTAGTGAGTGAACTAGTTACGCGGTATCATATTTCATAACGCAAAAACTTAAAGGTGCTAAAATCATGTGAGTGGCAACCCATGTCAGATGGCACAACAGCGACACACGAAAACACGGTCTCGGCAACTTGAAATCATGCTTAGGATACTGTTGGAGCTATTCTTTACCCTGCTCACCATGGAAGCGCACCGTTTGTGCATGATTATGTAGAAACAGTCTACATGCGCATCTGCGAACATCCCCGACGCACTACAGAAGTGGGGCAGCCCCACCAGCATCCTACAAACCAACCAACCATCCATCCATCCTTATGCCAACGCTAGCTTGCGTGAGAAATATCTCGAACCTAGATCAGCGAACTGTTTCTTGTAAGTAAAACTAAGCTGAACCTCTCTGATTACGCAATCGGTCGCCCGATTTTCTCCTATATTCAAGAAAAGGTAGCTAATACCCACATAATGTATCGGCACACAACTACTTACGGTACTCAGCCGGTCCTCCAAGTCCGCGTGAGGTCCAATCTCCACAAACTGCTAGTGCAAACACCCTAATCTGATACTTACGCCTGTTTACAAGAAAAATCACAACTTTCCCTATACACATACGATTCACAAACATGGTGCCGTGATCACCCATTTAGACAGAAGTTTTGTAAATGATGAGTAAATATGGCAGTTTATTTGGGGGCTCTGCGGGTGGCCAAAGGGCTTTGTTTTGATAGTAAACGGTAGTTAAAACAAATGTGCTCTTACAAGTGCAATTTTCTTATTTGCAGGTTTTAATGCTGCAATAGTGTGACGTTATTTAGTTCATGTATAACTAAGCTTAATCTTGAAGATGTTGCTGAAAATCTCCATGAAAAGTCCATGAAAATTAACTTCTTCTTTTTTGAATCTGATGGTTATTTTACTCAAAACCATAATAGCAAAGTCTTGGATTACCAGCGAAAACATAGCTTCTCTTTTTTGGATTAAAGATTCATCTTTAAAAAGAACATTTGATACACAATCCATCAATTTTGTAAGATCGATTTTTAAAAACCTTTTATCCGAAT
This sequence comes from Griposia aprilina, assembly GCA_916610205.1. NCBI lineage: Eukaryota > Metazoa > Arthropoda > Insecta > Lepidoptera > Noctuidae > Griposia > Griposia aprilina. The sequence continues at coordinate 9,419,088 of OU744294.1, read as the reverse complement.
CATTCACCCTTCTTGTATTACACAGGAGCTCAGAATGGTAGATGTCATCGGTTGTCTCATTACCGTTGCGGGCACGTTCCTAACAAGACGCGTGACAGACGTGGCGCCTTCGATACCCGGCTTCTTACTCACATTATAGCTCAACGAAATGTAATGTACCGACGGAAAGTACTTTGTGGCACGTAGATGACCTTATGTATACGTTTTTGTCCTATTTGTGGAGTGTATGCTTTGTTGGTAGCCGAAATGTTACAGATTACTTTTTGGTTACAATGTGGAAATAAATGCCCGTGTTTAGAAGTTGTGGCAAATTAAATGTAGTCAGAAACACATTTTACTCGTATATAATCAACAAACATCCACCTACTCAAATAGCTAGGGTAGGTAAACTGCTAAAATTAAGAGTCTAAACATACTACATATATGGAGAAACTATTGGGTAAAGACCACTGCCGACATGAGTGTGTAGTTGACAATCCTGGGAAAACAATTTGGTTTACATATTTTATATCTATTAGTATCTCATTTTTACAAATTGAAGTTGTTATAGATAGCACATGCCAATGGAAAGTTAAACGTAATGAGGAAAATTGCTTGCCTCGGTTTACCGGGAAATTTTACTTTAAGGAAAATGCAGGAATCGATTAATAAACGTGTTCCAAGAAATATGTTAAAAGCGTATAATGTAGGTAAATTTTTGTATTTTATTAATGTTGTATGTGAGTTCTTTACCTACACATCATTTATTATGATGCGTGTAAAACTACCCACTTTGGTTTAAACTGTTTCAATTTTTTTTTACGGTGTGTATCTAAGGGTCACCATACTGTATTTATTCTAAATGCCCCGTATTGTCTCACTACGAAAAATTGTCCGTCAAAAAGCTTAGCATGGCATAAAATAACAGCAGAGTTTGGTGAAATTGGTGATTAATATCAGAAACAGTGTCAGTTCGATTACACTTTCTGTATTAGGTATTATGGCCTCACCATTTAACCCTTTCACACGAAACGTTCGTGAAATCGAAAGGGTTACACCTACATTAGGTGACTAATGTCAATGACCCGAAACCAAACGACCCTGCAAATCCATTATCTAATGACTCAGTCCATTGATTTTCCTTTTAAATAAACAAATTGGCATTTAACATTCCAATGTATACGTAATCTACTCAGTATTGGACTTTGCTTCGTACTATTTTAACAAAGAATTGGTAGTACATTTGGCATTCGCCGACATGTGTACGATGTACTAAGGCATATTTTTATCAACAGCTGTTTCTTTGGGTGAAAGTTTCTTTATATTCTTACGTTGAGAGTAAATTGTGAAAGAAATTGAGCATTTGGATGCAAAAATTACCAACGAATATCTGATCAGTAGCAGCCGGAGTCTGGATTTGTGCCAGGGGGGTGATGGCAATAGGCTCGCCCCCTATTACATGGGACTAAAACGTAGCTAACCAAAAGTCCGTGTAGGTACCTGTACTATAGGTACACCTCTGCCTAACGCTTTGAGGATTACAGGCGTGATGTTATGCGTTTCGAATATCCAAATTTTGTTTTTAGAATCAAATTTTAAGCCATATAGGTCAGCAAAAATGTATATAGTTTCATTGCACAATTTTGCTGTTATGTTTTTATTTGCTTTTTTGTTTTTTGGTTTGCTGTTACTATTTCCACGAAGTCAAATTTTCCCGAGCACCAAAAATTGCCTTGGTATGGTAGGTATTTGGTTGTGAATAACTAGAAATTCAGACAGCCATTCAGCAACGCTATGCCAATTATAAAATCTATTCATTGTTTGTTAGGTAGAGCCAAAATATTTGATTCCATAGAATGGTTTTGATTCTTTTTGCGTTGTGAGACTGACTGAAATGGAGTTCGAATCATTTCCTTTCTGCCCTCGCAACTTTAGTTTTATCTCGCCAACTAATATTCAAGCATTAACTATTCTAAAAGACGTGCCCAATTCTAAATGAACGCCTTACGACATCAACCTCAGTTGAATTTCTTTTATGTACGTCAAAGATCAAATACTCATGTTGAATTTTGATGGGACTCAGTTATACAGCATTGCAATTTATCATCGTTTGAATGTCATCCATAATTATGTTGTCCTTACCTTGTGTTTGCGGCGCGACCCAATTTAAAATATAACGTCACGTCTTAGAAAAACATTATGTGACTAAATTCGAAGTGGGTTTTCAAAGAATTACTATTAAATTGGACTCTTGTTTGAGTAGGGTCTTTACTTGGCATCATTTATGTAATATTATTTGTTCCAAAAAGTTTCTCAACTGTTTTTGATGATACTTTGACATAACCATTAATTTACTTCAGTAACTACTTGAATTACTTAGCTGTTCCTCAATTACGATAATTTCTTAGTAGTGAAGACTTTTACGGTAGCTGTATTATTATTTACTTTGAGTTTCAGTAAAACTTTCTGATTTATTGTTGTATCTGTATCTTTCTTAATTGTTTACGTTCTTGAATCAGAAATGCTGTACATCAATTTGTCTATTTTTATTTCAGCCAGAAAAAAAATGTACTCGTTATACTTTTCTTGAGTTATTTTTGTTTTACGCCTCTCTCACTGTATTTTCACTTCTTCATCTTTAAAGTCATTATTTTAAACATTATTTCCCTTGTTAACAGGACCAAGAAGTAAAGGAGCTACCAGTAGTTCCAAAATGCTGTCCAAGCGGACAAAACCTCACCGTCATGATTGACGATGGAACAGTCAAGACCGTCTGCTCCCGATCTACCCTGACCTTCCAGCCGATCTTCCACCAAGCCAACGAGACCCACATCTTCAGCTACGACAGCAATGTTTATGAGACCATCGTTGGGAGCCCGTGTAAATATGAAAAGTAAATATAGATTTTATTTTAATTATACTGTTTTAGGTTAGGAGTTTCCCCAAAATGTTGAAACTAAACTCCACTGATTATTCTCTATATTCATTAACGTTATGTTGTTATTAATTCATCATCGCACTTATGATTAAGAAACGGCTACTATTGGATGATTAGGCAATTAGGAACCATAAACTAATATCACTGAAAAGGCAGATCGTGGTTCGATCGATTTAAATATAGAATCTCGAACCGAATGAATTTGGTACTGACTCATCTAACGAAGTAAAAACTGAAAATAAATTATAAAAAATCAGTTATAAAACTGCACTTTGAAACTGAAACAGTACTGCTAAATGTCAACAGCGATAAACTATATCGGAATACTCTTCAAATCTCGTGATAGTAATTATAAGTATTGGCAGTACACAATTAATTATCTCATATTATCGAATACCTTCGCTATCATAACCATTTATAAAACGAAAACTTAAGATAACATTGATTCTGATAAAATTCCATTTCCATTGATAAAGCATTAAGTAATACAATCTCAAGCCTGTGTCGAAGGATATGACTAATAATATTTAGTTGGGGTATACCCAATTACGAAATTACGATGACTTCAATATCTTATAAGATGTTCTTGTAAGAGTTCTATATTCTGGGGTCCTAAGCTCATTAGGAACCGTAGAACAAATTCCTCCATCCATGAAATTGCCAGTGTCTCGTCTAAAACGATTTCTAGTGGTTAATTCATTAGAGAGAAGTGCTTTATTAATTTGATCTTGAGATGTTTTCTGTGCTCATTGGTTTTATTACTAAGACCGTACTTATTTATTCTGGCTGCATTTTATTTTTATCACAATAAACTTCAAAGCGAATTTTGTATATGAGTTGCGTCAGGTTAAAACTCATTCTGTAAATATTTCACGTATAAGAAGCTCGAGCTCAAGTAATAAAGAAGTCGTCAAATTCAATGACAACTTTCATCTGTCTTTTACGCCTTCAAGAACGTAGAACGGCAATCAAAAAAATATTTAGTTGTGTAACAAAGGAATAATGTAAAACATTGTCCTCAGATACAAACTACAGCCGGACGTCCACAGTCAAGACGAGTTTTATCTGCTAGTAAACGGGTCCCTCTTCGTTCCGTACTCAAGACCGCCACTGTTGGGCACTCGGGACTATTGCATGGAAACCTTCTGGAACGAGTCGGTGCCAGCAGGCATAACATTACCCGTCGTATGTTTTACTTCTCCCATGGAAGATACTAAGACGTCGTCTACACTCATCGCTTATGCTACAGGTTTGTACTTATATCAGCGGGGTAATTGCCTAACACATAGTTTTCATTGTGACAGTTCAACAACATTCATTGCGTTATTTTCGTTGGTGAGCAGACAAATTTTACGAACATATGAAGCATTGGATTAGCAATAAGCTTCAAAATGATTCAGATTGTGATAGACAGTGCGATACGCAATTGGTTGGTGGTGCTGGTGACAGTCCTTCAGTAAGTTAATACATCTAGAAGAGGTTTGACATCGCGTTTGTAATTTTTTTTTTGTATGCGTTTTATTCGAATATCGTGGCTTGATGGGGGAATTACCTAATATAAAAGAGTCATTTCGTCCTAATAATATTCAATTATTACTTTATCATCTATCTATACGTTATCGAAATTGCATGCATATGTTGCTACGTATGGCATTGTGTGCTATATATCGATAAATATAAAAAAAGACGCCAGTACCCGGTTTCGTAATTACGAAAGAAAAATTACGTACCAATGAAGTTGCGTATAGCAACAGCAAATAGGTAATAATACAATTACCTATTTATTGTGTAAACACGATATAACCAATTTACTATATCGACTCCTGTGGGAAACTACCCAGCTGTATGTTTTTCGACCAAAGTAAGTATTAGGCCGGGGAAAAAGTTTTCTTATTTTATGTTTAAATTCAAGACTGAGAGTTCGTGTGGCACACATATTTCGAGGTTATTTGTTTATCCAGACTTTATCAAATAGGTCAAAACTGTGTTGTAGTCCACCCCTAACTTTTCTGCTATGTCCTAACTACTAATATGCCGATCTTGCTCCACTTTTTCAAAAATGGCATCAACTGCATATTTGACATAAAAATTCCCGGACTGAAAACGCTTGAACCAACTTTGTGCTACTCTTACTGACACTGCGTCCATAACCGTCACATTTTTTTGTAATAAAACTTCAAAATGTATCTTATTTCTTCGGTAGATTCACTCATTATTGCAGACAGAAAAACAATTGAAAAATGGCGGGAAATCGGTTTTACTTTTTATTTTTCTTTTTTTTAAAGTAATCTATTTAGTGGTATCAAAACCAGCCAGATACGAACAGTACAGCCAAAGAGATTTTACGACAACTTTGTACCTATTAAATACGATAAAACTTTTTCCCCGACCTATTACTAACTGAGTTGATCATTAATTAATTCCACTTTTTGTTGTTGGCAACAAATTGTGAACTTTGTTACGAAGACTCTAGTTACCGAGTTCCTTAACTATTTGATCGTTGTTCTAGTCTCCAAAAGATTTTGAGAAGTTTCTACAGCCTTTTATAATATAAGTTATTTGAGAGTTGATACTATAAAAGCTTTTATTAAAGGATTAAAGGATTTTAAGCTTGGGGCGAGGTTAAGGGTTACCAGAATTATAAATTACATTTTAATTCAATTTATCTCGTCATTCAATTTATAAATGAGGGCTTTTCATTTCTTGTGATCTCTAAAGACTTCAAAACACAAATAGCTAAAGGTAAAATTTGTAGCATCAGATTATTCAATTCTTAGTTTTAAGATTAGCTATGATTTTTTGCTCCGTTTTTTAAATGCTTCACTGCTGTCGCAACAGCAACATACGTATATATAAATAAGCCTCCTTAGGCAACTCAATACATAAATCTGCCTTCCAAAACTAAAGTGTACATTCCTTTCCAGGGCTCCTAATATCGGTCCCATTCCTGCTAGCGACGGCGTCTGTGTACCTATTCATTACGGAGCTGCGGGACACACATGGAAAGGCGCTTGCCTGCCACACCGTGTGTTTGGCTCTCGCCTTCACTTGTTTAGCTGCCACTCAGCTTGCTGGACATGCTTTTCCTGCAGTTGCGTGCACTATTATGGGTAAGTTATGATATTCTATACGAATTTTTGATATTTATGTTTTTGAAGTTTTCAGATTATGCGTTCTTTGAGAACGACATAGTTTAATTCTGTTTTTTTTTAATCAACATCATAGTGTATGGAAATAGGACACCTGCTTTGAATATGAACAACTTTAATATGGGTCCAACTTTAGTGAAAAACATGAGACAAATCCTTATCTACAAGTACAAGCTTCAATATTTTTTTGCCATTTGAGGTTTTTCGTGGTTAAGATCATGACTGAACTTGAGAAAGGATTTAAATTTGTTTCACCAAAGGCTTACTAAAACGCCCACATTGATTTTTATAAGAGTGAAGGCCTATATTTATAAATTGCTCTCCTTTGAGGGGACCCTTTTAAGCATCTAAGTATTTGATGTCTCCTAAGATGGTTGGTCTAAAATGAGCACGAATTTGTTTATATTATAAAATATGGTGTGTTTGGAGACCGGTTAACGATACTTTAAGCATATTATATACTCATTTTTATCCTAACCCAACACCCCGCGAATGGCAGTCATCTTATTTTTTTTATTGTCTGAAATAGGTTATGTTTAGTAAAAATGTAATATGTGTGAATCTAAGAGACCTGCAGACGTGTAAATGACCTTATTGCAGAGATTAACGTCGAGGCTATCGAAAAACTAAAAATAAATCCTTAATAATGAGCAAAATTAGCAACAAAAAGAAAACGATATTAAATTTACTTATTTTTTTACATTTTCTACTCTAGTGCTTAAATAACCACTGAATGTTGCATATGTTTTAATCTATCAAACATACAACAAACTAACATAGAATTTCATTTTATAGTATGAATTTTAGGACCTTCGTTTATGCTTGAACTTCTAGAAAATACTTAATTTACATGTGCCCTAAGGCTTGTTTTGTCTTTCTTGTCTTCTTGTCTTGTCTTGACCATAACTCAGAGTATATTCGATATTTTTAGAATCATTTTTGTTCCAGCGTACTTGATCCAGTTTTCGTTCGTATCCTGTTTCTTCTGGCTAAACGTGATGTGTTTCGATATATTCTTGAACGTTCGGTAAGTACTTAAATGTAACGATGTTAAATGTAACATTATTAAATGTAATATTATTAAATGTATCCTTATTAAATGTATTACTCGTGCCTACTTCACGGGCTTATTCATCGTGGCTTTTAGAGCTTATTATGTTAAGTGTTTACGTGTGAGGAGTACGTAAGTGATATTTCAAAAAAAAAAACGTATATTTTGTAATGTTACGCTTGAATTATTTTCTCTTTAAAGAAATACTTAACTGTAGACGTATAGCTGTAAAATTGGTACTAAAAAACCAAGGCGAGTTGATTTCAATCCATATTATTACTGAGTTTATAATCTCGCAATTCAACATGAAGATTTAAATTCAATTAATGTGTTTTAAACCTTTTGTTTGTACTAGATATATTAGAACTATTAGACGCAAAAGACTCAACGGGGGTATTAATCGTGGTATTTAACCATTATATTGTATATTTGATGATGTCCTGTTGACCGATATAAACGTCTACGATTTACCATTAAATATTAATGTAAAAGGGCTATTTCGTGCCACATGTTATTTCTATTGATTTGTGTCTTTAACTACGGCGTAACCTTAGGAGAAAATACTACTGGTAGAACCTACTAACAATATTTAAAGTATATTTCACAATGGTGACAAATTTCTTTTTCATGTAAGAGAATGCGACCTGACCATCCTATCTGATCTGTAGAGCGGTACCTTTGCGATGTGCTGTGCGATCCAAAAGCACAGGAAGAGATCGTTTAATTTAAATTGCACGCCCCTTCACTAAAATTTCTATACAAACATTTGAAATGTGTATGCTATAAGCAGTTGAGGGACATGCAAATTTAAATAAGACGATCTTTAGTTCTATATAGATTGGTTCAGATTTTGTGTGCTGAAGCGGTAAAACAGTGTCTTATTCACATCTATTTTGCAGGAGATACATAAACGCTGCAGTGACAAGACGCAGTATGAGACGAAGGTTCGCGTGGTACTGCGTGTACGCGGTGCTCTTCCCAATACTTCTGCTGATAGTAACTATCACTATGGACCTCTCACCCGCTGTGCCCAGCACTTATCTAAAGCCGAACTTCGGAGTTAAGGGCTGCTGGTTTAAGAGTAAGTTGCTTTACTTATATTATGGCATTTCGGGCCAAACCGGTTTTTGTTTGATTCTTGCCGGTGACACCGTATAAAGGAAAGAATTATTAGAATAGAATAGAATAGAATACCTACTCTTTATTTTTATTTAATATTCTTTTTAAGGTTTTATTACTTACATGTTTATTTCGGGTTAGCCCAACTAGTTTTGACCTCGAAGAAAGATATAAGTCAAAATGTATGTACAGACTTAGAAAGCCGAAATAAATACCTATGTGAGGAATAAACATTAAATTTTAATAATTCAAAATTAATATGACTTCTATGTCTTGACACCGGTGAAGGAAAACAATGTGGGGAAATCTGGACTTATCCATGGTATAATAATATACTTCGCCAGGTATAGCATTCTGGTCACGAGGGTGACACAAGCCTACGTCATCACCGCTGTGTTACCAGTAGTGTGTAATAATAACTCCCCAATAGCCTTTATTGTACCTGTGCGAATCCGATAAAACAAATAGGTTTTAACTAACAATTACGTTGGTATATGTTTAAATTTAATTGTTTCGTTTGATTAGAAAAATAAAACGACAATTTAAATGGTTTATTTATATTTTTTAACAGAATGGTGTCTGAAAACGTTTCCGTAATTCGTGTTTTATTGCAAAAAAGTGGCAACTGGATAGTGACGTAAGCATGTGTCACTCCCGGAATGCCAGACCTTGTTTTTTTAGACCATGGACTTATCTATAGTTATTATAAGTCTGAAATCGCCAACCCGTCTTGACAAAACGTGGTGACCACTGCTCATGCCTTCTTTGTATGAGAAGAGGCGTTTGCCCTGCAGTGGGATAATAATTGGCTGGTTTAAATATGTCTTAAAAAAGATTAAAAATTATAAAATTTTCTGGATACTGCATTTTTATAGTCAGTCACAATGTATTGTTAATGTTGGGTTAAACATCTAAGGTTACCCGTGCGCCAGACTAAAGATCGTTCTAGATATTTTCGCAGCTCTTTTATTATAAAAATACGCTTGAAGATGATTATTATTTATATTCCAACAAATATTTTCCTTTATGAAATACAATATTTCGTCTATTTGTAAAGAGTTAGTTCGTTATCGTTAGTGAAATCGGATTACTGTCTGTTGCAGAAAGTTTGTTCGATTCTCAATAACAATGAAACTAAAATATACAGCAGCAGTTATGATATTTATTTTGGGAATATACGTAGCAGAAGAAGATTAAAACTTTGTTATTGAAGTGAATGTTAAAATTAACAGATAATACTCTTTGTTATAGTAGTACTTACAGAATGGTGTAGCCATTCTGTATGTTTTTTAAGCCCTGGCTGGGGGCCTTAAGGCGCTTCTCCGACGAAAGGACCTTGAGCGTTCGGTCCTTCTTTGTCCCGTCGCTGAGTCTCGCTTTGTCTCGCTCCCTGCGCACGCTCATTTATCATAGAATTCACAAAAAAAATGAAATTATTTGAATAAAAAAAGACAAGCGATGTTTTGAAATAAAATAAAACGTGAATTATCTAGATTTTTAAATGTTTATCCATTAGTGTAATTCTCAAATTAATAGAACGTCACCTTTAGCAAAATATGCATGCAATCAATAATTTTAGTCACTTTTTTACAAGGAGATTTTAAATGTATCTATAACACATAAAAACAAATAAGAACGTGCAATGTGATGATAGGATAACGAACAATAATAATGCGCTTTTAGATATAGTTTATTACCCACAGTGAATGAGTTAATAGCCTCTGAATAACGCACTATGGCAAGGTTTTGGTCGGGGTACCGCCTTAATTTATTAAGGCAACCACAGGCATGCCCGGTTGTAATGCGAGAAGCCAAGCAAAATAAAAATCGCTCTTTATATTATCTAAACAGCTATTTCCAAAAAAAAAAAGTGGAGTATTAGTAGGTAATGTCCTAGTATTAACCAAGTCAAGCGTTGTACTCGCCACCGGGGCGTGAGTATATGACCATGAGTATGAACGTAAAAGAGGCAAAGGAAGCGAAAGGATCGCAGCAGATGGCGTTCTGTAGTTTCTGCGTACCCATAGGAAAAAGGCGTGAGTTTTATGTGTGTCTGTGTGTATTAAACAATACGTTTGTTCCACAGCGGACGAAGCAGCGTTGCCATACTTCTACGGACCGGTGGCTCTGATCCTATTCAGCAATCTTTGTATATTCTTCTTCACATCACGAGCCATCGCTACGCATTATGATAAACTTAAGGATGTCACCCGTAAGTAAATGATATCGTTTTTTTTTTTTATGTACGTTATTACAAACACTTTTACACGTCAAGAATATTTAAAAAAAACTAGACAGGTCGGCATTTCTTAGCCGACTACTCTAATACGAGCACTGAAACCAACCCACTTTTAAAGTCTAGACATTATTTTGGTCACATCGTGTGAGGACCATGCAGATTAATGTCTGACGTAGTTTTCTCAAATTATTGTTTAAGGAAATGCACACCGAATTTACATTCTTGTTTATTGTTTAGACTATCAATGAATCGAATTACAAGTTTAGTACATCTGTATTGAAAATATTTGCTCCTAGTTCTTCAATAACAATTTCATTTTTCATCGACAATTATTGCATTTTCAATTTATTGTCATAATACCGTAAAACGGGGTGAATAGGAACGCAGGGGTGAATCGTAACGAAACTTTAAAAGGAATTTTAACATTTAAATAATATAATTTGTTGCCAACAGGGACACGTAATCGGTTAATTATAATACAGTATACACGTAAGAGTCCTTTTTGGCGACAGACTATAATATTTCAATGTTAAAATCCCTTTTAAAGTTACGTTACGATTCACCCCTGCGTTCCTATTCACCCCGTTTTACCGGTACCTGTTTAATTCTATATTATGTCAAAGTCATAGCTTTAAAACAAAAACTTTACGAGTGTAATGTTTTGTTTATGATTCATAAAATGATTATAGCAAAACTTGTATTGGTCATAACTAAAGATAATCAAATCTTAGAACAATGCAACGGTCTTCAGTAAATATTTTATTATTTGCAATCAGTATGTGCACATCGCAATGTTTTGCAACATTTTGTCCTTAGAGATAAGCTGTTTAGTTTTGTAGACAAAACATAATACGAGTGGTCCTATCTTTTATTTTATTGAATGAACCTTGAAAGTTTCATAATATTTGTATGTCTTGAATTCTGTATTTTTAGTTTCTCTTTTAAAGATGAAGCGAAAATACCATTGGAATGGAAATCTTTCGCAATGTTTTTAGTTTTATTATTTCAGTGCCAAACTTCAAAATATCTTATATATATAGTTATATAGTATAATAGAAAATTGTACATACTCTGTTCAAGGAAAGAACAAAATAGTAGTCTGAGCTAAAGTAATAGTGGTAATTGCTTTCGGTCATTGTCCGCTTTCTAGGTAATATTCCTCATTGCTGGGGATCGTGACTTGCGACTTAATGTTCTGTTTTGGCATGCACTCCTTGGCTTAGAAAATCCGAAAAGAAAAATAAAATACGTTTAATTGCGGTAAACATGACGCAGAGAAAAACACTCAGACACAAGGAAGGACAAGTTGGTGGAATATATGCGTCATATCCACGCAAAACGGCAATCGCGCAGCATCATGCTACGACCCTATGTGACATAGAGCCCCAGCGCTGGTTTTCAGCGACAGCCGGCGTTGAAGTGATGACGTCAATCGGTGCAGCTTAGTTGACTTATCACCTTTTATGATGCTAAATATAATATATAATAATAATAAACATTTCAAATCAAATCAAAATCAAAATATTTTATTTCACATAAACCAACATGGGCACTTATGAAACGTCAGAAGCTAGGTGCACGGTTCCAATTGGTTGTTTCCTATGGAGAAGAGCCGGCAAGAAACTCCAGCGTTACGTACTCTTTAAAAAAAGAAGGGTCTTTTACAATGTTTCACATTACAGTGTTGATAGATATGGGATGACAGTGTAGGCCTGGCAACAGGTACAGGTACAGTAACAGGTACTCAACAAAATATAAAAAGGTCTGCAAATCTACAGTCTACAAGTTAGGCCTACAACGTTCTCACATTTACAAAATATAGAAGAATCTATATAAAAATAAAAGCCTATTTAAATCAAATGACATGATTGCCATTACAACTGCAACAAATCCGAATTAAAACACTGTCTACAAAAGCCCTAAGTAATGAGTTGAAATAAGAATTAGAGGTATACAATGTCAAATAATGAGAAGATTATGTCAAAGAAGAAAGTATTTTTTTATTTTTTATTATTATTTTAAATAAACTTCGTAATTTGGGAGCAGTTAATATACATTTACATAGCGATGCCGTTAATGAGGTACCAGGGAAGCCACATGTGCAGAAGGAATTATTGCCTAACTTCCTTTTCTTCAACGTAGGCTTTAATGTTATAATATGCATTTTTGATAAGGATACGTTTGATGTGGGTTTTGAACTTTCCATCGCTAAGTTCTGTAACTGACTTTGGCAACTTGTTATAAAAGCGAATACTGTTTATAAGAAATGACTTGCTTGTTTTAGTTAATCTAAATTTGCTACGTGTATTTATATTATGGAAATCGCTTCTTACTTCGAAAAGTTTTTGCGAACATACAAAATACTTTCTAAGATATAAAGAGAAGGCAGAGTTAGTATATCAATTTCTTTGAATTTGTTTCTAAGAGACTCGCGAGGACCCATTTTACAGATCGCGCGGATTGCCCTCTTTTGTAAAATGAAAATTATAATCTAGGTCGGCTGCCGATCCCCACAGCAGAACGCCATAAGACATAATACTGTGGAAATAAGCAAAGTATACTAACCTAGCAGTGGCTATATCAGTCAACTGCCTTATTTTTCTTACTGCATATGCAGCTGAACTTACTCATCCTGAAAGAGCTCTAATGTAGGCGCTCTATTGCAATTTTGAATCTAAAGTAATCCCTAGAAATACAGTTTAAAAAAAAAAAACATAAGCATAAGTTAGCCATCATGTAAGGCAGGTCATTAATATAGACTAGAAATAGGAAAGGGCCAAGAATTGAACCTTGAGGTACGCCCATCTTACCTAAGGACCCCGAGGACGTCGCCCCGTTAACGTTTACTTTTTGCTGCCTGTTTGTATAAGATAACTAGGATCCAATTTGTTAGTTGTATAATGACTTAAACTAGTGTTAGTAATACAACCGTAATCTACACGCCCCGTGCCTGACCCATGATTCGAGGTATCAATACTATGTGAGCATTAATACATCGATTCATGTACAGACAGCCAAGTCTACTGGCTATCATACTTAAAACGATGTTGCGACTTAAAGCAGATTACAATCGTATACATTCTTATGAAATAATTATGATTACGGGATAACGATTACCAAGAATTCTAGTGGGTAGATGCATATGAACGCAGAAAAGGATTTTGCTGCGTTCAAATAGCATTCCCGATCGATACTGGTTACAGAGTACCTTTAATGAATTTGGTTGGAAGTAAACGAATGGCTGGTACAACTGGTCATACCTACCCAGTCGTTACGGGTAGTAAGAAGCCCGAAAGTCTGAAATCCAGTCTTACCATAGAGTATTGTGTTACCCAGTAACTGGGTTGTGGAGATCAGATAGGCAGTCGCTCCATTTAAAATACTGGTATACATCTTGTTAGATTGGAAGCCCATCTGAAGTAGGGAAAAGATTAGGCAAATGATAACTGATGATACATACATTGTCTCTAACACATTTTCCGCTCTCAAACAGCGTTAGACCTGACGCACTCAGACTTCAGTACGTCAGACGACTGGGTGCGACTCGGCACAGTGCTGGGGCAGCCGCTGCCGGTGCACGAGCCCACGTCGTCGCCACCGGTGGAGGCACCCACTAACTTTAACCAGAGGCTCAAGAAGTACAAGAAATTGTAAGTATTCATAGTTTCATATCGATTCCTCTATACAACTTTGCATTATGTTGTGTTCCGATTTGAAGGGTTTGAGGGCTTGTGTCATTACAAACAAATGAGAATTTCAGCTTTGTTTCTGGACTGGCAACAGGACATATGTAGATAAAAAGAAAGTCTTTGAAAGTCGTTACGGTATTTCATAGACATCATTGGAATTTATTGGCAAACATTGTGAGTATGTCTGTTTTTCCTCTCTCGCCACGTAAAATTAGGTTACTAGAAGCGACCAATTAAATCGGTATAGGAGACTAAACTAATTATAAAGAAGAGAAACCACATGATTCAAGAGCATAATAATTAACAGCAATCCACTTACTGTCAAGCGGGGTAATTCTGTGTAAAGTCAAAAGTACAGTAACGATCGCTTTGACTACAGATCTAATTACCATCTTCAAAGTGACTGACGTTACTATTCCATTACGACTGTTATTACAAAAGTTAGTTATATTCTTATAGAGGTATGAGAAACAGGGTGCAAAATTCACTCATACCTATGGAGGTATGTGTGGCTTTTCTATGGAGAAAAGGCAGGATCCTCCGACTAGACGGGTGTCGTGTCTGGTGGGCAACTGCTCGACGATCGATGTCGGGATGTTGTATATATGCTAGTTGCGCGGTGAACTCTGCTTCCGCGATGCAGGATTTTGCGTGACGTCACTGTAACGCGTAGCTCGCATGTGGCGTTGTAGATGACGCTATATTCTGAAGAGGAGTTTACAAATTGATAGGACATTACCACCCAGGAACAAGTAAAGCAAGAACGTTGGAAGCAGAATCACCTACTTAAAACTTACCCTTCAAAACTTTTGAATACTTGTAAGTCAATATTATAATGTTCACTACCAGGTTCCGCATGTGCTGCCTGCTGTCCTTCATCATGGGCTTATCGTGGGTGCTAGAGGTGGTGTCGTGGGCGGCGGGCGCGGGCTCTGACGTCATGTCCGTGTGGTCGGTCTTTGACCTCGTCAACGCGTTGCAGGGAGTCGTCATCTTCGCCATCTTCGTGCTTCAACAGCCCGTCCGTTCTCTTGTTAAGGTATGGTTGTAAATGTGTTACCATTTAAGTGACCATTCGATCTGTTCTGTAGAAACCTTACCATGAAGACTTAGGTGAAGCGACCCTAAGGCTGATCTCACACTACCATGCTCCTCGCTACTGTGCGCGGGACACGCGCTTCCGCGCGTGTTTTCTGCATATAAATTCAATAAAAACGCGTTTCCGCAAGGGGCATTTGGCTCTGTTTCCCGCGCCTCGTCGCGTGGCGTGTAGTAGTGTGAGTGAGCTTTCACTAGAGTCAATCCTTAGCATCAGGTGGAATGACAGCTCATTTGACCACTACTGTTTCATGGAGCAGTTTTTATAGAATTGACTAGCTGAAAACCAAATAAAGGATGTTGAATTTAAGAATTCCTATAAACTAATCGAGGAAAAAATTCTGTTATCCTTATGAGATTTGAAAAGAGAAATTAAAATAAAATAAACTCTAGTAACGAGTTTGCATAAACCGGTATATACTATACCTACTACTCGTGACCAGAAGCTCTGCAATAAAACGAATCTCGAAGAGTATAAAAGAGATAAAACAAAGTAAACAGTAGTTAATGATAATACTACTAAAATATAGAAACTAGGTAATAGAGTACCTACCAATATAAACAATAGAAATGTATAGATATTGTACTTCAATAACAATATAAAACTTCTGTATTTCAATCTGATTAAGTGAAATAATTACCAAAATAAAAATATTGTCTTTCAAACCATATATTTTCCCAACAGTCCTCCCACCTCTTCTCATCCTGCAAAAGGAAAAAGGACGGCTCAGAAGTATCGGTGGTGAGTGAACGCAATAGCATCATAGGAGCCGGCAGAAGAGCCTATGTGTGAAGTGAAGTGAATGACAATGTTGATGATCAAGTGAATGACAAAGAACAAGACTCGGTTGGTGAACAACTTGACAACATTCAAGGTAATACACTCGAGACTGGTAATGGTAACAGTATTATTGACTTTGAAGATTTAGTGATGAGTGGTGCTCCTCAAGAATTTGAACGCCGTAAATGTAATACAGCCGATTATTATATTATATGTAAGTATTTAAGTTATTAACCAACGATGAGTTTGAACGAACAGCGGACGATTGAGTCTATTAGAATTTAAATTAGGTATAAATATTTATGTAATACTTGTTGTTTGAAGTTATTTTGGCACTGAATTAGTCACATCGAGATATTTAACAGTAGCTTTACACTTAACTTATTTATTGACGTTAACAGTTTTGATTCTTCTGTAAAAATATTGTGACTGAAATTACGCTTTTTTTAAATGAGATTAGGATTTGGTTTCAAACCACTCACATTAAAATCTTCAAAGCATTGCGGAGCGACTGTGTAAGGTGTATGAACTTCATTCATGATTTCATTCCTGTGATAGCGCCTTATAACTAATTTAAAATATTATTTTGCAAAAGTTCTATTGTCTTATTGTTTTGCTTGAATTGTTCGATACTATATAATTAATTAGCTTTACGTTGAATTACGAAGAAACAAGCCGTTTACAGATTATTTAAAAGAGTTTAAGTTACCGTTTCTTTAGGCTGGGTTTAGTTGATACAACGATACACAAGGTTTATTTTATCATTTAGGTTATGTATTTTTAATGCAATTGTTATATTGATTATTTGAGTTTATTTGAGGCAGCCGTGGCTAAGATCTGCCTAACCCCAGCCTAATCGCTTGTTAAACGTATGGTTGTTAATACTTAGTGTAAGAAAATTTAATATTTTTATAAAGTACATGACCAACTTAATGATTTTATCTAAGCATTAGCTGATGTGACCTCAGCATCGGAACTTACATTCTTGATAGACGAAAATGTGTAGTGCCATACGATAGAAAATAGTGAACTAAAAAAAGTGGTGCATTTTATTTCCTTTACGAGAGCTAGTCATAACGTATAATAAATGAATGTTATAAGCAAATAGGTTATTTAATTTATTTTCGTAATTATTATTAAGGTGGACAGATTTGGACATGTACAGTTTTGTATAATATTCTTGGGTTCAGCTGGCAAGGATGAGTAAAATAGTATGAGAAAATGACATCAACTTTTTTATATGCAAAGGAAATTTTTGGATAGATTTTTATTAAAACCTTGAGAAATTAAATCGAGATTACTGAGGAAGATACATTAAAACTAAGCTTTTCTTCAAAAGCATGTCAATTTAGATACAAATATTGCGAAGAGACTTTACCGGAGGAAAATAAATATAACTACGAATAATAATAAAAAAACTATCCTTGTGTCATGCTAGAAACTGTTTTAAACAATTTATTTTGAAATGTTCAATTATTATGATTTATTGTGAACGGGGACAGGAAAATTGCATGTTGTTGACTTAGCATGCGTGTAACGTACTATATAAGTTTGACTCACATTGCGTCACTCAGGCGCAGTTTTTGTATTCACCTTCAGGGATTGCCCGAACAAATTGACAGAAACAGGTAAAAGTAACTTGATGGTTAACGATACGACTTTCCTAATGACAAGTATTTATTTTATATAAAATAAAATTTGTTTGATTAAGGAAAATACTAAAATAAACAGCATAATTAAGCATTTGGTAGAAAACGGTGAAGGAAAACATCGTGAGGAAACCGGCATGTCTTAGAACCAAAAAGTCGGAGACATGTGACATCTACCAACCCGCACTGGGCCCGCGTGGTGAATTACAGCATACTCTAAAAGAGGGGAGGCTTGTGGCCCAGCAGTGGGAACATTATAGGCTGGTTATGCAAAACATTTGGTTTGAATTGATTCATTTGATCAAATTCCTTTACGAACCGTCTTTATTTAATAAAATTGAAGGTGTGACGAAATAAAGTTTTCTGGTACCTCTGAATAAACTATATATTTTCATATGTATTATTTTTGGGGAACTTATCAAAGGCAATAAATCGGTTGATGTCATTTCTAAAAGTCGACGGTCTACCACGATAAGGCGTGGAACAGAAATGCCTAAATCAAATATTTCGAAATCAGCAAAATTAGGGAATGTTCACACTCGACTCAGCAATGGAATTCGGCTGTATACTCTGATGGAATTAATTTATCGGACAAACTTTTCTACCCACAAATTGTTTATTGATTTGGAACTAACTTGCAAATGTTATCGATACTAAATTATAATATTCTGGATAAGACTGGTTGTATGAATAATGAAACGGGAATACGTAATAAAGTTATTAAAATACCATTACGTGTAGATAAGGGGTAAATGTAAGGCTTGACGGAGAACGTTGAAGGAAAAGATATAAATCGTACGCGGTCGGGAGCAAATGTTGCGCGTCATTATGTGACGTATCTTTTTGAAAACATCATGACATTACGCTTTTAGATGGTCCCTAGTATTTTTGTAATGTTTCTGGGTTTTCATTACCTACATTAAATACATTTAGAATGTCTAACAGAAGAAAAAAACGCCTGATTTAGGATCGAACTGTGTAATACAAAACTATTTTGTTTTACTTGTAATTAATGTAAAAAAATTATCAAATTAATGAAAATAAAATGTAATCCCCAACTAGGTACATTATGACACGCAACGGTTTACCCTATGCCGAATACGAGATTAAGCCCTTCTCAGCATGTTTTTCTTTTGTTAGCTTTGCTTTCGCCAATCAATTTTTTTTCGTGTGGAATAAAAATTGAATCAAAATTTAAGGACCCACGACAATAATTAGTGTTGTAACTTTAAGTACATTTAATTTGTTTATACACCATCTGTTATGTTCGATTATAAAATATTGGATCTTTATTAACCGTAAAGAATAAGTGTAATTAATGAAAGTATAGCTATGAGTTTGTATAAAGTGTATTTATCTTAAAGGCTGAAACACGTTTATTGTAAATTACAAGATGAGCGGACCGTGAACTGACTTCTTAATTGTACATTTTATACGATAAACGTTGGCAACGAGATTTATTTTAAAGAATCCAGTTAGTTAGGTAGTGTAATGACGCAGCGTCCTGTAACGTATGATAAATGTGTTTCGTGCGTTAAAGTTAGCGTGTATGCGTGTGTAACTATGTATTATATTAATTGTTAAATGTTGATGCGGAATTTTTAAGTGAAAGGACAATTTAAAAGTGTATATTTGTCTATTTTGCAAAACATGACGTTAATAAACAAGCTTTATATAAAATCAGATTAGTTTTTTTTTATAAAATCCTATATTGCAATGAATTCTAGAACTGAACCTTGGATAGGTTAGTTCAATTATAGAGCCAGATATACAGCAGAAAAATTAAACCTTGGATAGGTTAATATAATTATAGAGGCAGATATACAGCAGTAAAATTAATTATACACAATTAATCCCTCATCTTTACTTGGCATCACTGTAAAGGCTATCCTAAATCATACAGGGTCGCAGGGACATCGATGCGCAACCATGGATTTAATAACCGACGAAAAATTTCAACGGTGGGGTGCCCGGCGTCCAGTCCAGAACCATGTTGGTACTGAACCCATAGTACAGTTGCCAGCCCATCAAGTTACCACAAACTGTCAGATTTTCTCATTCGATTTTTAACTATAACCATCAACACTTTATGGTTTAAAATCGTTTGGAGTAAATTGACAGTTTCGTGTAACTTGACCTGCTGAACGATGCGACTGTACAATGGTAACAGGTTGTTCGTCGATGTCCCAGCTACCCTGTATATAGCATGGAAACGAGTCACTTTCTCCAGAAATCGAATTATAAGTATTAAAAAATTAAGAGTTAAAATCGGGCAAGTTCCAGAAGGTGTACTTACTCGTATATATTCGATAATGCACGAGGTCTAGGCTTAACTTCTCATACAACTACATTCGTGACAAAAGACATCCTTTCTAAGAATGTAGAAATGGATGTAATGCGAAGTCGTGCGAAGTCAACAGACTTGTTGCTGACTAACAACAAAGGATACAATCTGTGCTATCATTTGAGGTATTAATCTAACACTTAAGTATAGTTATAAATAGATTCTCTTTTTTGATGTAAAACATCTATAGCCGCGGGAAAATCCAATTGTTGGCGTGGCGACGCATGCCGTGGCGACGCGTCGCCACGCTATACGATAATATGTTTCACATCTGCCAGCCGTCCCGCGACGGCTCAATTTTTAACTGAAAAGAGAAAATACTTTTTATAAGTACAAGGTTGACAAAGTTTGCCCTCTTTTTTTAACCGACTTCAAAAAAAGGAAAAAAGGAGGAGGTTCTCAATTCGCCTGTTTTTTTTTTTTTTTTTTAATGTGTGTTAGCTCAGAACTCTTTCCTGGGTGAACCGATTTGGATGATTCTTTTTTTGTTAGAAAGGACATACCTCAAGGGTGGTCCCATGATAAGGAAACCAGGATCTGATGATGGAATCCCGGAGAAATTGAGGGGAACCTTCGAAAATCGTAGGAGCGCCTAGTGCGTTTGTTAATTTTTTCATTAAGTATTTTAAAGAACTACAATTTAATGAAGGTCTGGAATCGATCTGATGATGGAGCCGAAAGACAGTCGAGGGAATTCCTCAATGATTTACAGCAGCTACCTTGTGTTTGGGCTTGATTAATTTGTATTTATGAGAACTTTACACCTGAAGGGTTGTGACAGTCATTAGGGGTCTGATGATGAATACGAAGGACAGTTAAGGGAACTCCTCAACGGTTTACAGTAGCTATCTTGTGGTTCGTTTTAATTCATTTATATTGATGAGAACTTTGCACTCATATGGGTTATAAGTGCCATTACAGGTCTGATGATGGAGACCATAGACAGTTGAAGGAATTCCTTAACGATTTACAGCAGTTACCTTGTGTTTGGGCTTGATTAATTTTTATTGATGAGAATACTATACCCAGATGTGTTATGACTGTCATTAGGGGTCTGATGATGAAGATGAAAGACAGTTAAGGGAACTCCTCAACGGTTTACAGTAGCTACCTTGTGTTTGGACTTAATTTATTTATATCGATGAGAACTTTGCACCCATATGGGTTATAAGTGCCATTACAGGTCTGATGATGGAGACCATAGACATTCGAGGGAATTCCTCATCGATTTACAGCAGTTAGCTAGTTTTGTTGGGCTTACTTCATACGGTTCAATATTCCAAAATATTCAGGTCGTACAAAAATAATACCCAATTAAGATTGAAGTTTTTCATAGGGCAACCACTACCTACTAGTCATGCTGATGCGTCAATTTGAGACTGAATTTAAGTTGCGTAATCGCGTCATCTCTAGCAATGCTCTTTCGTTGGTTGCTAAGCAATTTATGCTTGTCACAATGCATATGGTGAAATGGAGCTGATGGTGGCTTCACCACCAGCTCCAGTTCTTTTGGTTTTTACCAAGAGAAATCCTCAACAATAAACTCCTCAATTCCTTGCATCGGGAAACGAAATATTTTGTAAAAGGTGATGAGCAGTTGACATTAGGCTATTGTAACTTCGATAAATTATTATCTAACCCACTAAAAAGTGAAAAATAAAAACTTTTTGACAAAAAAAACAACCGAATTCCAAAAAATACACTACAAAGTGAAAAATAACTTTAATTTCGGAAGTCGGTGGCAAAATACTAAAAAAGATCCAAAGACACCAGAACAGCTTCCCGAACGCTGCCCAGCCGAGTCGGATTCGACGATTGACCTCTTTCTCGATGTTTGACCTACCTAACTGGACAGTCAGTTTATCCCAGGTGAACATAATTGTCCACAACTTCCAGTGTAGCATCTCCGAGCTTCATGAGACCGGGTGTTACATGGGTATTTGACATGACCTTCGTTTTGTCCATGTCCATTTTAAGACCCACTCATTCGGAAGCTATACTGAGGTCATCGAGCATTGTACTGAGGTCCTCCACAGTGTCAGCCATGACTACTGTATCGTCTGCAAACTGAAGTTGAGTGATGTACTCGCCGTTGATGTTGATGCCAACCCCTCTCCAGTCCAGAACCTTGAAGATATTCTCCGGTGCAGTGGTGAACAGTTTGGGAGAGCTTACGTCTCCCTGGCTCACACCTCGCTGCAGAAGGATAGGTTTCAAGGTCCGGTTCTGAAGTCAGACTGACATAGTAGCATTTTCATATAAACACTTCAAAACTCAAACTCAAAGCATTTATTTCAAATAAACCAATTACAGGCACTTTTGAATTGTCAAAGGGTCAGTCAGTCAGAAAAATGAAGCTAGTTGTCCATTCCAAAGCGTAGTAGGTACCTATGGAGAAGAACGGGCAAGAAACTCCATGGACACTCTTTTAAATCAATATATAGTTACAAAAAACAAATTGTTTACATCATTCATGTTCAAATTAAAAATGTGAGAACGATGTAGAAAGACGTGCACGTTTAAAGTATCCGTAATAAAAAAGATAAAAAAAACAATTCAAAAATTTAAATTAAAATAAGTCGTGGCAGCCAAGAGTTGACCAGTCCCTACTGACGGCGCCCGTTCACGAACATGACGCATGGATCAGCACCATTCAGCTCAACCATTTTGAAGGGAACTTAATGATCCAACACACACGCCACCACCAGCGAAACATTTGAGTGAGCATGACATACTCTCAGCCGCCAGGGCAGGCGTGACATACTTCGGCATCTCGATGTTCCGATAGTCAATCTAGCACTGTTGGAGAGACTGCAGTACAGCCCAAGTCTTGATCGAATCGAAGGCTTTCTCATAGTCCGAAAACTCTGAGCAAAGCGGCAGGTTATACTTTTCAGTCTTCTCTATAACCTGCTGAAACGTGTTTATGATATCTACGGTGCTAAAGCCTTTACGGAATCTGGCTTGTTCGGGAGGCTCTAAGAAGTCGTCAAACACGTGCGTGACACGGTTCCTCATGACTCTTAAAAACAGCTTGTATTCATGGCTCAGAAGAGACATGGGCCTATAATTTTCAAGGAGGTCATTGTCGCCCTTCTTAGAAAAGAGTACCATCACACCTCTGTTCCATGCCTGTGGCGTTTTACCTTCGAGTATGACGTACGAAACGACGAATGAACGAATTGGTATATACTTGCATGCAAGATCTTAATATTTGAATGGTCATTCAAAAATAAGACTGGATACCAATGTCCCATAATTTCAATTCAAATAGGCTTTTAGCATCGATAAATTGCTCCAAACTCTAAGCATAATACGCTAATAAATATCATAATAAACAACTCCTAAACAAACTTGGCCAATTACGAACAACTTTACTATTTTGTATGGATTACTTCTTCATCGCAATTAGTTAGGGTCCATTGTTTGATCTGTCGTCTCAATAGGCATTGGTAATAATAACGGACCACAATAAGGGCTGGAGGAATCCCCCTCCGCAAGGGAGGGGGGGAGCAATAAGGGGGATCGTGGTGCTTCCTCCAGCAGACGTTAATCTTGCGGAATTCCGAGCAAATGCGGATAGATCCATCGTCGCTATCCGCTCGTCTCGATTCCGTTTCGAATTGCTGAGAATTATTTTTCGCATTAAGAAATCGACTTGGATTTGTGGAGCGGTATTGTTGAGAAGTCGCCCGATGTAAAGTTTGAAATGTTAGCAATACGTTGAGGGTATTTGTTGTTGAACGTTTTGTGAGAAGACTTTGCTACTGTAATGAAAATAATGTTACCTAAAAACGTTCGAAAAAGGAATCATAAACTTGAATTTAAACACTAATATTTAATAGTGTATCTACTAAAGTTACATTTAATAGAAAACAGGCACTTGGCTCACCTCCACTTGTTTTACAAAAGCCTTAAATAAGACAAAGCACCTTTCCTCCCAAAACGTCAAATCCTAGCAGTTTCAAACCAAGTAATATGACACCATGTTTAACATATATACAACCTTCGTAACACAGACACACAAACAATACCTAGATTTATATCTCCCCCGTATATTACACTCGGAGGATATTGGCACTAGAATTTCTGTGGAGGCACAGAATAGATAGGCTACAGAAGGTTCTTACAACGAGTGACAACGCATGCACACATTGATAGGGTTCACGTCGCCGTGCACAGCGAGTGCAAGTGAACTAGCGGCGCGACTGGCCTTCGTTTGAAATCTATGTGTGCATGCGCCTGTTTTCGTTCTTTGTATGGAATCCGTCTTCTGTACCTATCTATTCTGTGGCTTCGGTATGCAAGAGACAGTTTTGGTACCCTACACCGAAAGATCCCGCAATATGCATTGTACTTATGATACCCTCCAACTTTATGCTTTCTGATATTGAAATGAAGTTTTACGAATTGAAAAATTGTCGGAAAATGGAATGAGAATTTTGGGGAATTTTTCATTTTGACGTAAGTGGGTTGTTGTATTCTTCAACTCTTATATGAAAGGGGCAATGGCTCAACTATTGACGGGAACTCACTTCAAGCATGAGTATGTAATAATAATAAGCTTGGTAAGTTAACATGAATACTGCAATGTTATGAATGTGTTCATTATAGTTGAATTTTTCACTCTTACTAAAACCAAAAAGCCCGAGCTACTAACGGAAAAAACAAGATCTGATTTCCTGAGAAATAATATCCACTTAAAAATAAATACGTTCTACCAAAGTTCAATAATGTGTAAAGAATGCACAGGGTGCAGAATATTTAGTACCTATCTCTTATTTTTAATAAACTTCCAGCAAACGTTGTACAAAACGAGTTCGAAAATTAAAAATTAAAACGTTCTTAACACATTTTTTTTTCCAATTAATGTATCTTTAACTAAATTTATGTTTTACTAAAGTCTTATATTGTTATTTAATTAGCATTGTAGTAACCACCGTTGTTTTTTTTTTAAGTTTGAAATGAACGGCTCGTCGTCACACAGATAAACCCTGAGAGGTTTTCGTTTTGTAGCTAAAGCAACTGTAAAATTAGGTTAGGTATTTTGGAAATAATAAATAAGTAAAATAAATACTAATAATGTGCAATCAACTTTTCTGTCAGTTATTCAAATTAGGCTGACAATCAACACTTTTTGAACGTGAAAATTCAAAAGATAGTCCCCCAAAACGAGGCGCCCTTCACCTCTTTCTAATGCTTTAGCTGGGAAGAAGAAGGCGCACAACAAACTCTTCAGCGTTAGAAGAACTTGAGATAATCTAGTACCTAAATATGAAAAAAAAATGTGTCAAGTCGGCGACATATTTCGGTACCGAGTACTGGCCAATAACAGAATCTATTGTTCATTTTAGAACAAACGTAGGTCGTCCACATAAATTGATTTTTCAATAATTCCCGGGAACAATTGAAGCAAACAAAACGATTGGTTTCACAAAACATGTTAAATCCGTTAAATTTAAATTTTCTCGTCTGCTTAGAATCGAAAGCTTATAACATCCAAGACCAATTTCACACTCAATTACTCTATAGGTAAACATAAACGAATCTGCTACTGTACATAATAAACATGCCATAAAATATGGCTTCCCGAAGGGTTTCAATCCAGGAGGGGTAATGGTGTTGCTCTGTTTATAGCCTAGTATGATTGATGGGCTCTTATCTGCAGGTGCACGTGGCCCAGCGTGGCCTGGCTCCCACCTTGAAATATGGGCAATGCATATTTGGGGGATTAAGGAATAAAAACAGTGAAAGGTGTGCATTAGGCGATATTGGGTTAGCACTCCGCTTTTACGTAAGTGTGCGAACGTTATTGATATTTGTCGTGTAGCCTAGGTACTTTTTTACTGGAAAGCTTTGGAGGTTAGAAATAATTGCATGCTTTATTACCTAATTGCTGGTTGCATGTTGTAGGTCAATTGGTTTACAAGCTTTTTAAATAAATAAGGACTAGGGTTTTTCTGATTAATTCCATAAATAACTTTGTTCAGGCTAAGCTTTGACTTTCTGACTTTGCTTTGGAGGCCTTTACGGATATTCTTTTTTATGTAACCTGGTTGCTGTTTAACAGATGTTATCAAAACTTTATTTGTCATATCATATCAACATCAATATAATATTAGGTAATTAAGTTCTAGTTTCTAGCTTTTATATTTTTTGATATCTAGCTGAACATCAACACTATTCACTGGTATGTCTTGAGAATCTTCAAAGAACGAAGAAAAAAAGCTTCCCAGTGCTCATGTACCTCCTTGTAAAATTATATAATTCCAAGATTCCTCCAAAAGTCTTCTAGATCTGCCGAGAATTCCTTTTCCCAGTTACACTTGCTTGCAAAATTATCTAATTCCAAGCTCACCTGTCATTGAACCTGCAAATTGGTAAGTGTATCATTTGAATCACTCGGGAGCCCATTGTAGATAGCTCAGCATCACAGATTTGTTCCCGTTCACTACATTACCGATGGAAGCAAGCAGCTGTCGCTTGAGATTAATGGCCGTACCATGAGTTTGATGCGATTTTTTATAGAATTGTGTTGGCTAGATCATGTGAATATTTTCATGGTATAAAAAGAATAAAGAGCTAAATGAAATTGAAACTTGTGTTGCTGTAGAAGAAAAGCCAGATTTAAAAGAATGGTTTCAAAACAGAATTTTGATACGATTTTAATTATTTTGGTTGGTTACTTAGTAAAGTACAACAGCTATATTAGACAATCCAGCAATAAGTATTAATATAGCAGCTTTAATTTTTGTTGATTTAGAATAATGTCCATCTTTACCTTCTGGACCTTTTACATCCATTGACACAACATCGAAAAATAAATCATCCTACCGAAAAATGAAGCGAGCGATTATTATACGCGCTTCAAACTTTCTCCAAATTATGATTAATATGATCGAGTTAAAGCAGTAAACGGTTAATCCATCAACTAGTAGGGGCCTTAGCGAACGTGACTTATCTCTGTATTTCGCTAACATCCCTCATTCGCATCGATTCGTTTCGCTTCGCTACATAAAACGTGATCGACGGAACACACGAGAAATTCGCTTTCGAAACATTGCATCCGAGAATCCGAGGGCTTCTTGTGCTTGATATAGGGGGCTTTAGGTCGGTTTGTTTGTGCTTATCTGAGGAAGTAAGGGTCTTTATTGGATTATGGGTAAGTCATGGTACCTGGGAATTATCTGCGTCAGCGAAGCAGCGCAGGGGCAAGACGACTGCGCGGTTAACGCTATTGGTTCGTTTAGCAAAGGTAAGTTTTTACCTTATGTTATGGAGGAAGCTAAAGTTCTTTCTGATATTTTATGTTTTTTTTTATAGGAAAGACAATAAGTATCTTTATTATTAGATCAATGATAATATGCGGACGATATTACTAACAAGAGAAACAACAAATGAAAGTAATGGTGATGAAAATAAAGTTGCCTGAAAGTATAACTGCAATAGGGGCAAATAACTTCCCATCATTGCTGTTATTTGTAACTTATTTCAAAGAAGATGTATACAATACTTTGTGTACAACACGAACGATCGAAGAAACCTAATAGAAGTAAAAGGTAATAAACATAGTGGTAGTTCTCGGTAACTTCAAATCAGTCAGATGTTGAGTTTCAACACCTGGCTGGAACCGTCGGGAAATGTAAATAAAACTAGTTTAACTTCACTGTATAATGTGCGGTAAGTGGGGAAAGTAAGCAAATAATTGACTTCGTCGGAAAGCCGTAGTCGGACCCTTGGATAAGAATGTTGCAACCATTTTCTAGCAGGGAAAACTGCGTTATCTAACGAACAAAGCTTAGATAAAACCTTTGTGGTTAATTATACAGGTTAATGGCTATTTCTATAAGGAATTTGGAGATAAAGTTAGGCGAAATATTTAAAAGAGTATGCTTAGATGGTTTGAGCATGTTGAGAGGATGAGCGAAAGGGGACTAACAAAACGTATTCACAAGACAGATGTGAATGGAAGGGCTGCCGGGGGGGGGACGTCCTATTAAGACATAATTAAAGTGACATTATTGGTGATGTTCTGCAGACAGGTCGGGTGCGTAGTACTCGCAACCGGCGTGCGTGTATGATCAGATGTATGAACGTAAACGAAGCAAAAGGAGTATCTAAGAATCGTAACAGGTGGCTTCCTGTAGTTTCTGCCACCCCGTTTCTGTTTCCACATGGAAAGAAAGCGTGAGTTTATGTATGAAAGTAAGAATTAGGCGATACAATTATTGCAGCAGTCATCGAGCATCGAAATTCTTGGGATTAAGATTAGTAAGGAAGCGGATTACGGAAGACTGCGACTGTTGGTTTTAAGACATGCCCGGTATCCGTAGTTCCTTTTTTAGAGCAATTACAATGCTATGATTGATCTACAAAAATGTATCGGTACTATTATTATAACGAATCCATCTTATCTGTGTACCGTTGAGCTCCTTAAGTGCTGAGTTGATCTGCACGATTACTGACAAATGCGTGCACCAACTGGACAGGTTCTTTCCTCCAAATACCATTTCAGACACTAATTAACATCGTATTCACTCATGTGAAGACCATGTTGATTAGTTTTCTGACCAAGATCATCTCTGGACTTTAAAAGAGACTGTGACATCTGAGTTCGTTTTGGCCTTTCTTCTCAGAGTATACTGATAGGAAACGCCGACCTCATCTAGTTAAAAAAATATGATTGACGTGTAAGTGTTTGTACAAACTTACTTACAGAAATAAAATTATTTATAATTTACCTACATTATATGCAAATAAATGATTTCTAAGTATTTTTTTCTACAGTTACTAAGCCTATATTGTTCCCATTGCTAGGACACAGGTCTCCTCTCTGTGAGAGGGAGTGGGCCATACTCCACCAAGCCGGCCCAGTGCGGGTTGGTGGATGTCACATGTCTACGAAGTTTTGGTTCTAGGACATGCCGGTTTCCTCACGATGTTTTCCTTCACCGTTTCTAGACAAGTGGTGATGAAATTAAATACACAAAGTGCCTGCCTGGGTTCGAACTCACGACCTACAACTTGTGAATCGGGGCCGATACCACTGGGCCACCACTACTCGTTTCTATAATTTTTTTAAATTATTTCAATCGTCTTGAAATTCAATATTCTTTTGTCTCGGTTATTAGTGTCTACGCCAGCTTTCAACTTGATAATTAGACCTCGGTTTCAATTAGTTGCTCTAGTTAACAATTAATATAAATCACAATAGAAGCCATCAAAACTATTAGACATGGTAATTTTCATATAACAAGTGCAGTTCTCATCAATTTTAATAAGCAATTTGATTGTTAAATTAACAGAGCACATGATTTCAACGATAGGAATGATATGAATGTTTTTGACCTTAGATGTTAATTTGTCTGATATTGACCTTTATGTGAGTAAAAATAAATGTAATGAAAATTTATTATTGCTATCGGTAAAAGGTACCTAGTACATTTATCATGATAGTTCAGCAGTGAAAGAAAGAATGGAAAAAAAGAAGAAAGAAACTTCATTTAGCACAGACTTCAAGGCACACACACAACATAATACCAGTGAAAAAGAAAAACAAAAGAACATCAACAATTTTAGTAAGCAATCAGCCTGCCTTTTGCCGACTATGTTGGGGGTTGGGGTAGGCTTTTAGTCTAACCGGGTGCAGCTGAATACCAGTATTTTACATGGAGCGACTGCCTATCTAACTTCCACAACCCAGTTACTGAGTAACACGATTACCCCTTGGTAGGACTCGTTGTCAGAATTTTGAATTTTGAGTATCCGTAACGATTGTCAAAGATCTACGAATGACAGCCGGGATCGACGGGTTAACGTGATTTCCGAGGCACGGAGGGGTCTCGATATGTAATGGGTGGCCACCCATCTATGAACCGACCGCGGCAAGCGTAGCTTAACCTTCGATCGATCCGTGCGGCTGTTATTATTTAGCCACGATTACCTGCTACTAATTTTAGAATGATGATTAGCCTATAATGATCCCGCTGCTGGGACACACGCCTCGTCTCTGTGAGGACTGGGCTGTAATCCACCTCGTGGGTCCAGTGTGGGTTGGTGGATGTATTCGAAATTTTGGTACTAGGACATGCCGGTTCCCTAACGATGTTTTTTTTTCATAGTTTATTTTTCATACCCCTACCTCCTACGCTTTGGAATGGGCAACTAGCTTCATATTTCTGACTGACCGACTCCTTGACAATTCAAAAGTGCCTGTAAATGGTTTAATTGAAATAAATGCTTTGAGTTTGTGTTTCCTTCACCGTTTTTGAGAGCAGAATAATGATGATGAGTCGTATGTTTATTTATTTTCAAACGAAACTTTTTATGAGAGCATTTATACTCGAAAGGTTTAGGTAGTTAAATAAAGGTAAACAAATCGTAAAAAGGGTTATTTTTAGTTGACACTTTCTTGTTTAAAAATACGTTACAACAAAATTAAAGTTATTTGCGATTTACACGATAGTTTCCTCTTTTATTAAAAGTATGTTAAGCTTTATCATTTATTCGTTAAACTATACTCTTCGTACATGTAATTGCTTAAGCACATTTTTTTTGTTAGAATTATAAAATGTATCATATTTTGTAATCTGTCTATTATAAAGAGCCCAAAAAGACAGGTTCCCTAAACCTTTTAGAAAATACAACGAACTAATTCGTTGTATTTTCTAAAAGGTTTAGGGAACGTTTAACGTTGCTAAATTGAAGAGTACACCTGTGACGTAGTATGGCAACTGAAGTAGCAGGTAGCAGGTATTACGTTTAGTCGGTTAACCAGATTGCTTATAAGTTGTGGATGAATTAGAAAAAATGATCTAAGGTGTTACTGTATTGCGGCTGCCACCATACCACTGTGAGCGCAATTCAATTGAGTTAATATGGGCTCAAGCTAAAAGGTTTGTAGCTGAGAAAAATAAAACTTTTAAAATGTCTGACATATACATTCTTTTGCCAGAGGCTTTAGCTAATGTGAGTGCTGAGAATTGGAAAAGTTGCGAGGGTCATGTAACAAAATAAGAATAGAAGATGTTTAAATTAAACAAAATAATTGATGATACCACTGAACGCTTTATTATTAATGTGACAGATAGTTCCTCAAATTCAGATTCAGAATAGAGCCTATTCCTAAGGGACTAAAAATAATATGATTTTAACATTTGAAATAAAAGGTTTAACATCTATGAGTCACGTGGTTTTTTTTTGTTTACCTTATTTAACTACCTAAACATTTCGAG
This sequence comes from Griposia aprilina, assembly GCA_916610205.1. Taxonomy (NCBI): domain Eukaryota; kingdom Metazoa; phylum Arthropoda; class Insecta; order Lepidoptera; family Noctuidae; genus Griposia; species Griposia aprilina. The sequence goes on along the minus strand of OU744294.1, from coordinate 9,387,818 downwards.
TATAGGTTGTTTAAGCCCATGACACGGCTAGTCAAAGGGCGCCATAGATCAAGATACTGCACCCTAATTGTGGAACACACTGTCAATCATAATCTAAATCATTTTGAAGCCAATCCATTGCTTCATATGTTCGAAAAATTTGTCTGCTCAACAACGTAATTAACGCAATGAATGTTGTTGAACTGTCACAATGAAAGCCATTCGTGCTGTTAGTGTGTTACGCAATTACCCCGCGGCGCGGGTCGAAACTCTTCGTTACATTAGCCATTACTACTATCCACTAAAAGCGGTACTTTGTTGTTCTTTTGAGCGAATTATGTTTTATATAATTAACAAGCAGACCCGACAGACGTTGTCCTGTCTTAACTATGAATGTCATATGTCGTTTACTTTTAGTTTTGACTATTAACTAAAACTAAAACTATTGACTCATTTATCAACCGATCCATCTGTGTTAAACGATATTTGCAGCGCGCATTCAACGCAAACAACTGACAGTTATGTAAAATTAATATTGGCGTTAAGTTTTCTTAAATTTTGTAACGTTCCGATCAACTTCCTTATTCTTTTATTTCATAAGATCCTTCTCCTGACAATAACGAAAACAACAAAAAAAAAAATTTTGTGAAATCGGTCAAGCCGTTCACGCGTGATGGCGTGACCAAGGGAAATAGGGATTCATTTTTATATATATAGATAGAAAACAAACAGTTAATTTATCAAATTAAATTACATTCGAAAACGTCCATCGGTTTCTTACTTATCTCTTTATAAACCGACTTCCAAAAAGTTTTTTTTTGTTGTCAATGTTTTTTTTCTTCTTTTTATGTATTTTCACCGATTTCTCCGTCAATTACGAACCAATTTTGAAAATTATTTTCTTGTTTGAAAGGGGAATGCTCTCGAGGTGGTCCCATTGTTACCAAGTCAGAATCTGATGAGGGGATCCCATGGAAAACGAGGGAAATCCTCAATTTTTATAGGCACACCTATAGCGATTTTGGTATTTTTTATAGTAACTCGTGCATTTGCTCTCGGAAAGCACCATTTGGTGAAGCGGAACTGATTATGAAGACCAGAGGTGGCCACCGGAACTGCTCATTGTGGTTGCGATTCGATTACTTTAATATGGTTGCTAAGCAAGTTAAGCTCATCACAATACATATGGTGAAATGGAGGTAATGGTGACTTCACCATCAGCTCCAGTTTTTCTCATTTTTACCAGCAGAACTCCTCAACAATTAACGTCCCTGCATCGGGCAAAGCAATATTTTGTAAAAGTTGATGAGCAATTGAAATAAGGCTATTGTAACTTAGATAAATTAATAACTGACCCACTAAAAAGTGAAAAATAAAAAACTTTTTTAGTCGGTGTCTTTGGATCTGTATTTTAGTTTTTTGCCACCGACTTCCGAAATTAAAGTTATTTTTCACATTGTGGTGTTTCTTTTAGAAGTCGGTTGTCCTTTTTTGTAAAAAAGTTTTTGGTGACTGTACACACATCAAAAGTGTCTAGGGATCAAGGTATTAAAAATATATATATATTGCCCTATTGAAATTAAATAAAATGTGTAAAATGTCTATTTAGATTGATTATATAAAATGTTTTAGTATGTGTAGATCGACGAAATACTCGTACTCTATGCTTTTAAGCATTATAAATACAGACTTTTTGCTTATGCTGGATTTTTCGCCTTAGTTAATCTTGACTTTAAAATGTGATAATAAGATAAAAATAAAAGATTTCAAAGGTTTTTATTGCGTAAAATAAACAATTAGTAGTCTGTATTTCCGCTGTTAATGCATATAACACAATCGCAGCCATATTCAATATGAGTTCATCCAAATCACGTTGCGGAATAGCCACCCACGTCCGTTGTAACAGGTGAAAAAGATTTTTTAGTGCGTGTACGGCATCCATATTTGACAGAGCTCTTCTTTGAAGCATATCCCATGCGTGCTCAATGGGATTCAAGTCTGGCAATTGAGCAGGCCATGTAGGACGTTGATATTAGCTGTGGCGAGTGTGTTTGCAACGACTCTGGCAGTGAATGGACTCGCATTATCATGTATACGCAGAAATGAAGCACCAAATTGGGTCCGCAAAGGAATGACAATATCTGCTACAATGGTTTCAGCGTAAATCTATGCATTGAGATTTCCTCTCATCCAAATCAGCTTGGTTCTTCCGCCGAACCAAATACCTGCCCATATCATGATTGTTCCACCACTGTATGCATGGACTTCCTGGCATGATTTTAAACGTTATTGGCATTTAGGGGTCCTCCAATACCGTGTAAGTCTAGAATCTGGTCTCATACCAAAGGGAAATTCGTCGTTTGATCGCTTGTTAACATCCCTGAAGCCTCGTTATCAACATCATCGCGGTTATTGTACGATTTCGTCGAGCGGCGTAATTTGTATGCAACGATCTTGTCTGCGTGTGGTGATGCGAGCTCGTCCTCCATGTGGTTCTGCCACGCTGCCAATGATGCGGTAACTGGGTAACTTGTCCAAAGTCGACTTATAACACTCTGCGTAGTGCCCAGAGCGATTGCCACAGCACGTTGCCGGGAACCAGCTTCTAACATTCCCACGACTCTGATCGTTTCCTCTCGGCTCAAATGACATCTTCTCTCCATAATAACGTTCTTTTGTATTGGTTCCACTGAGGAGTATGGCAGAAATTTTACTGATTTGGCCTCAAACCCGTTGCAGGATTATATAGAAATACGGCTTGACAGAATATTTTCATCTTTTGACCGAAATTCAAAAACAATTCTCTTTTTAATTTAATAAAAAGTAATTGTAAAACCTGATTTTTCGTATGAACTAGCAAAAACGTGCTTGATCGCTACAAACTTTTGATGTGTGTGTTTGCTCATTCCTGTTAGTTTGACAGAAAACTATTCTTATACCAATCGACTTTATACACAAAACTTTTAGGCCACCTGTACAGTCCCAAAAAGATGTAAGTATTACACGGACAAAAAAATAATTGAATTGTCTACAATCTTGGTTACATAATTACGTTATATTGTACTCGTATCAATGTGTAGCTAGAAAACATTTTACACATTCTACCATATTTTTGAGGCTGAGTGTACCTCAAATCATTGAATATATTTAGCGTTAAACGTATTTGAAATATTATCAATCAGTCCGTGTCATCTTCAACCCTACTATCATCTTATACTACCTATTGACAGTTTTTTTTTATTACTTGAGGGCTAGATTTAGGTATTTAATGATTTGTGGTGCAAGTGAGCACGTCATCAAAACTTTTATCCATTCCTCTTCAAATAATAAATTCGAATTATTTATTCAAAACACAAGTATATCAACAGGTAAGCAAATGTTGCCAGCTCTCAATCGCGCAGATTCCTTAATATCGGCAATAATTCCCGGGAAACGTCGCCCTTCCCGAGATCCCGAGTATCTACGGTGACACGCCATCCATCTTGCTCATTTTTACTTCGAAGCCCGTCCGTACCGATACACAGTTAGATTTTGATTGGATGGAGCTCCACTGAATAAAAAGGAGTGGGAACTGGGAAAATTGTTTTTTGAAGCCGTATGGAGCTGTCGCCAATTTTACGGCGTTCAAATTTCTACGCGGTTTTTTGCAATGTTTGTTGAACTGAGAATATCCTTTGAGGAAGCGGAGTAGTTTCTGTTTTGTTTATTTACTTACGAATTAGTAGAGACAGCACTAGTTTTCTTTTGAAGGAACTGTACCTAATGTTTGGAGGCTTGAAAATGCTTGCTTATTTTTTGTGTCAGGAATGTTAATGTACTCTATGCATTGAGCCTTTTCTCCGTTTTCGCTGCGATCAACATACGAAAGATCACAAATTTACATGCATATCGTGGTGTTCTTATATTAATTTAACTATTTAAAGTAACAGCTGCTAACTCCAAAATGCTAACGAAATTGGCCTTCGTTTAGCAGTGGATATTCCCAGCTAGTACAATCTTAGGTTAGCATAAATATTATTAGGGCCGCTTATGTTTTAAAATGGGCAGCTTTGTCTCAAATATATTTCTGTTAGGACTGCTTAAGAAGGTCTGTTAATATAGGTCTGCTTAAGATACCTAAAAAAATCCCGGTTTTCTCTTATCCCGACCAGAAATAACAAAATACAAAATTTTCGGGATGTCTCTGTACCTACTTCCCGAAAAATGAATTATTTTGTCATATATTATTGCAGTGTATCATGCGAACTCAAACTTTTCTGGTCCATAACGTACCACGTACTGTAAATAGGCCAAAGGGATTAAGCTACCATGTCCCAGTTTGTAACTTCATTGCATCCGGGATCAACAAAATATAATCAACGATAATTTAATCGATGGCCAATGGCGACCGGATTACTGCACGGATTACTTTTAAAAACTCCCGTTATAAACCGTTTAATATTTATAAAAATAACGCCAGTGTTTTGCTATACTGAATAACAAGTTTTTTTTGTTGTGGTAATAATTTTGGCACATAATCCGTTGTTCAGACAGAAGCGGTAGTGGTAGTGGACTTACTGTCAACTGACTATAAATCGGAGGTCGGAAATTATCTCATGGAAACGTACTACCGGGATAAAAAGTATTTTATGTCCTAACCCAGGTCATGGTCTACACCTGGGCCGGCAGTCTCGACTAGAAAGCGACGCTGTCGCAAACTACCGATTGGTAAATATTAAGCTGAATTCTCAGTTGTAGCCCGCTAAGTTCAAATTTTCTTTAGCTTTTTGCAAATTGCAGCTCTGTTTTACGTCGTATGTTGATCAAAATGCAATTCTCGACTGTGGGAATTATATATTTATCGAATAATAATCATCAATTTCATATCAATCGTCAAATTCAAAGAAAATTTGAATTTGGCGAGCTACAACTGAGGTTTCACCTTAATATTTAGCGATCGGTAGTTTGCGACAGCATCGCTATCTATGTCGAGATTCCATATCCATCCATATTTTATCTAAATCCGTTTTAGCATGAAAGCGTAACAAACAACAAAAACTGACTTTCACATTTAGAATATTAATATATAAAATATAAATATAACGGGTGTAAAAAGATAATTAATGAAGCCGAAAGACATTTGTACTCCCCGTCATTGTAAAAAAAAATAACCGATCTCAAAAAAGGAGGAGGTTTCTCAATTTGACCGTATATATACGTTTTTTTATGTGTGTTCGCGGTTAACTTCGTCGTTTATGAACCGATTTTGATTATTCTTTTTTTGTTGGAAAGGAGATATCTCAAGGGTAGTTTCATGATAAGGAAACCAGGATCTGATGTTGGCATCCTAGAGAAATCGAGGGGAACCTTCCAAAATCGTAGGGGCGACTAGTGCAATTGTTATTTTTTTCATTAAGTATATTTTAAAGCACTACAATTTGATGAAAGTCTGGAGTCGATCTAATGATGGAGCCAGAAGACAGTCGAGGGAACTCCTCAACGATTTACAGCAGGTACATTGCGTTTGAGCTTGATTAATTTGTATTGATGAGAACTTTACACCTAGATGGGTTGTGACTGTCATTAGGGGTCTGGTGATGAAGACGAATGACAGTTAAGGGAACTCCTCAACGGTTTACAGTAGTGTAACCCCGCTCCTTACACCGTCCTTTTTCTGTACCTGTGGTATACAATACATGTAAACTGTACCAAAAAATATGCAACTTCAATAAGTTACAGTACCTCCCAAATTATAGGAAATATCAAGTCACTAACCTTTAAACAAACATTGGGAACATAAATAATCTCATAATAATTACCACAATGCTATCTGTCCAACTTGTGTGTTGGCATAAATACAAATGGGTTAGTGAACATTCAACACTCTGCACCTTACCGGTCCAAACAAGAGAAATGGTTATATTGTGGTGCGTTGACCACTTTACATTTAGACTTAAAAAACTAGCCTTAATCTAATACATAATCCCGCCAAATGAAAGACTGAGAGAATTGAGAGAGAGATACCTGCTATTCATTTGTTCACCTTATACAGTTAAACAATTATATACCGTTGGGCGCCAACTGTAACCCGGCTCCTTCGCGTTGTACAGACTTGATTAGGAAACTGGATGTTGATGGTCTCCTTCGGCGTTGTACTACTCACCACCGTGCTAAATTAAGTTTGTAGGGTATAATAAGCTGCTAGGGAAAGATTCAATTAAACAAGTACCTTCTTACACAATACCATGTTTATTACAATAACACAATTGAAGGTTCACAATATTTAATGTGGCTGGCCACATACATTCCCCCATACACTTGGGCATCCACACAAGTGCAACCAGTCTCGGGTCTAGTTGTATTGGTGTGTTGACCTGCAAAGAGACTATAACAATAACTCAGAGTCGCTATAGCGAATTTGTGAGGTGAACCACTTAATAGTTACTAGCTCAATCACACAAATACCGGCCTATCAAGTTTGTGCTAACAACGGGAACATAAGATTATGCGAAACAAACCGCGACACAACACTTTATGGCAACTGGTCTCATTACCTAGTCCATACAATAGGCCTAACTCTCTCATAGACTAAATTACTAACTGACCGGTATACTCGGAGATCTCTCAGTACAATCCCTTCACTGGACGGGACTACGACCCTTGGCATCAGATACAGGATACCCCTGTGTTTACACGTTACGTGGCCTACGGGTATTGATAGTGACGTTTCGTTACCTGGAGCGGCGAACTTCCCTCATCACCGATATTCGGCTAAGTAAGGCCTTCCTGACCAACGGATGACCACACCTCAATGGTTGCCTGCACCCGGAGATATTCCAATCATCAGACCACGGGGCTACTCCAAAGTATCACGTCTCAATTATGCATCAGACTAATCCCTAAAAGAAAGGCCAGCATAAATAGCCAGACCTGAAGCAATACATTCGTGTCAGAAATCACATGTACGAGCCAAGCCATCCCGCATGAACAAAGAATACGGTTGAATACTCAACGGATTCAGCTTCGAATGGGACTTATTGGAAACCCATCGGGTTATTTGGGCACAGCCTGATCCTCCAGAACTGAGTCCCCATTTCAAATCCTATTATATCGTGTCACACACGTTGCGGGTCTTGACCTTTTTCCTGGTCAATGTCACAATCCTTCTAGATGCTTCCACCACCATAGACCAAATAGAATTCTTGTCTATTGGTTATTTTGCATTTATTAGGCATTGTTTAAAATAAAATGTGGGAAATTATGTCTATATGTTTATTTATTTAAATCAACTAATAATCTTGTATATAATTTACATGACATAATTTCCCTAGGTTTCTCTAGTGTTACAGAGGCTACTTTGGCAGCCATGCCATGAGCCTGTCTGTCCTGACACAAGATTTCGCTATTTGTTGCGTTATTTATCGATTTTGCAACGTCACAGTAGCTACCTTGTGTTTGTGTTTGGAAAATGACTTTAATTTCGGAAGTCGGTGGCAAAAAACTAAAATACAGATCCAAAGACACCGACTTCCGAAATTAAAGTCATTTTTCACTTTGTAGTGTTTTTTTTTAAATCAGTTGTTTCTTTTGTAAAACAGTTTCTTTTTGTACTGGACCATACCTGGAAACCTTCTGGTTACGGAGAAATTGAAGGTCAAAATTCCAATATTTTTTTCAAATACATTTTTTTTTATTTGTTGAACATAGGTAGGTTAGTCCCCTCTTTGAGGAGTGGCTTGAGAGGCGCCACGGCCTCCTCACCTTCCGCCTGATGCAGGTCCTCACCGGACATGGCTGTTTCGGGAGGTTCCTGTTTCGGATAAGACGGGAGGCAACGCCCGGGTGTTGTCATTGTGTGGATCGACCGGAGGACACGGTGGAGCATACGGTGGAGGTTTGCCCGGCTTGGGCGGAGCACCGCCGTGTCCTCGTGGCGGCGATCGGCGGCGGCGATCTCTCGCGTCTGGCCTTGGTTCAGGTCATGGTACGGAGCGAGAAGGAATGGGAAGCAGTCACCTCCTTCTGCGAAGAAGTAATGCTCTCGAAGGAGGAGGCGGAGCGCGTGAGGGAGAGGCGATCATTGCGCCCTCACGCTCCTAGTCGCCGCAGGAGGAGACACCTTGGGCGTCGGGAGTCGATAGCCGACTCTCGGCCATCGTAGCCGCGGGCTTGTGGATGGCGAGCAATGGGCAGCTCGCCGTCCGGTAAGGACCAGGCCCGGGTCGACGGCGCGTTGTGTTCCACGCGCTCCTCAAAGGGATGTCAGCATAATTGACGGGGTCCGATAGGGCCGATGTCTGCTGCGTTCGCGGATTGTTCGAAAGAGTTACCGTGGCCCTGGCGCACAGGCAACTGAAGGAACACGGGTGGGTTTTAGTCAGTAAGAGTCTGACACGCCCTTCCGCTCCGCCCAGAGCGGAAGGGTCATTTGATGATTTCCCAGCCAAAAAATTAAAAAAAAAAAAGGTAGGTTAGGTACAGATATTGTAATTATTAAAGAACGCTATGTCTAGCGCCGTCATCGGCGTACAAATATTATCTTGGTACAAACATGCTGATTATAATAAATTTTATCAAACAATTATCACAAATTATTGAATAAGTAATTCTAATTCAAATTGTCGATACAATAAAATATAATAATAATAAATTCTAGTATAATTTGTCAAATCAATAAATATTAAATTATAATACTTAATTAATTAATTTAGAAAAAAATAAAAAAGAGGTAATTATCATTATAATTACCATTTTTATTTTTTACACATTTGTCAGATAGGTATTCGTTTACCTGATAATTATAGGTTTTTATGAGCGCTAGCGTCAGACCCCCCGAGTGTGACCGAAAATATTTTCCGGTCTAACGTCAAACCCCCGAGCGTGACCGAAAATATTTTCCGGTCTAACGTCAGACCCCCCGATCGTGACCGATTCGGTTTGCTGCGTTCAAATCGATTTAAATACCACTGGCACACTGTACTGTTGCAAAAAAATTCCGCCGGGTGGCGCCCTATTAGTTTCCGCGTACAATATTATGCTATAATCTGTGGCGACCATAAATATTTTTTGCAAAATAAAAGTTTTAAGTCAGCGCTCCGCCATTTTGGATGACGAACGATGCGCGCTCCGTACATATTATGTGTTGATGGCGTAGTTAATAACCCAATGTATTAGTGTTATATATCATAAAAATCCTCATTAATCAAGGTTTACGAATATCTATATGTGTCATAGGTTTTGAATCAGTTTTTATGTGTTAAACTCGTTGTGAAAAATTGAGGCCGTAGCGACACGCTACGCGCCGGCATTTTCGTGTTAAATTACGTGTGTTTTACTAAATAATTTACTAAAGTAATGCTTGTAATATGGACATAAGTTAATTATTAGTATTTTAAAACGCTCAGAACGTTTTAATACTATGAAGATAGTTCAAGATCACGAATAATTTAATTCGTTCCGCAGTACAATTTTAATAAGCCCCGTTTGAGGGGTGTGACGTTTTAACACGTTCACGAATTTAACAGATAAGGGTTCAGACGAATGTTTAACCGCGCATACGCTTCGTTGTTTTTCCAATTCTTTTGGTATGCCGGTACTGAATTGTTGTAAAGTATATATAATTATTGCATACAAATGATTGCCTATCATTTCAAATATAATTACACAAAAATCATGTAAAATAAATTAAATCCTATTTATAAACACACGTTTCGCAGAACCCTTAGGGGGGCATGAAATTGTTGCGGGAATGGGGTGTTTGTTTTAGTGTATTGTGTTACTCTGAGCAAACCAAGTACGGACATATGGGTATCAAAAAAAAGCTTAGATAGTCTAGTTTAATAATTAATAGGTTTTATTGACATAAACTACAAACTAATGTACAAAATTTCAGTAAGAACAAATATTTTACGGAAATTCAACACATATTTTCAGTTTAACATTTTTTTACAGTTCTTTCGACTATGAAGTTGTATGGTAGTTTTAACACTTGTTGATTCTGTATGGTTTCAGCTACACACACGATTTTTTATTAGGGTATAAGTTCGGTAGTTTTCAAGTTATTACACTTTATGTTAGAAATGACCGGTGCGCGGTGCCGTGGCCGGGCGACTATAGTGACCTCGTCGTATGACACTCCTGCAGGCGTTTGACGTTTGCGTATGACACTCCTGCAGGCGTTTGACGTTTACGTTTGAGCGGATAATATTTTCAGAAAAGCCTTTTTAAAATCGTGTATGTTGTTTATTTCTTTTATTCGTCTAGGGATCTTGTTATAGATCCTAGGTGTCATTCCTAAAAATATTTTTGTATTTAAAGAGCAGTGCTATGTGGCTTAGCGCATATCTCTCTGTTGCGTCGTTTAGATCTCAATGTTTCAAACAGATGGAAGTTGGATTTGACAAATACTGCTGTCTCAAAAAGGAACAGTCAGCAAAAGAGATAAGTATCCAGGGTCACCCGATGAATGTTTTCGAATAAAATAAAATAAAATTAATAGATAACAAACTGGTAATTTATCAAATTAATTTTCATTCGAAAATATTCATCGGTTTCTTACTAAACTTCAATTATATCCAGCGACCCTAGATACTTATCTCCTTAACTGACTGTACATACAAGGCAATTTTAAGAGATTACATTTTTTGAAATATGGAATACAGCTTTCAGTTGGTTTAAGTTTAAACACAGCACGCACACATTTTTTGGGCCTTTGGGCATTTTAACTGACGTTTTTTTACGAAAACAAGTTTTTAATGTTATAACACAACTTTAAATACCTCCACGACTCCTGTACGGTTGCATGTACCCATAAGCACAATGTTTTGCGTGTGTTTCATTGCGTATTAACGCAAACAGCAAATTTTCGCACCTAAAATAGAAATCGTTTCCCAGCAATTATTTTTGTGCTATGTTACTTAGTTTGTTGTACAGAATGCACTGTATAGCTAGGAGTGGCTTAGTACTCCACTAAAACCACCGCCTCTGTCTGTACAAGGATAATACTTTGTTATGATACAATTGGTATCCCATGCCAATTTCGCTGTGATGACTTTTCACAGCACGAGTTACGTTTAGGTAACCTAGTTTCCCACGAACCACACAGGGTAATAACGATATACTAAGCTACTAACTGCTGTAAAGTCCATCACAATATTGACGGTAAAATCAGATTTTCCAGGCGTATTACGTGATCATGCAAATAGGCTTGTGAAATTAGTCATTAAGTTCGATCGCGATACCAACGCCAACGCGTCCACGATTGCTATCGAACGTCATCAGTTGTTGTAATTAGCAGTTAATCTAATGGAACTTGATTGAAGTGTTTCGCTTGTACTATTTTCTTGGAAGCTTCGCGGGGCGGAGCAGTGGCCTTTTTAGTTGTAATATTCTTGTTTGTTTTATTGTGTTTATTTTAGAAATCTTGCCTGTGGCACATCTACCGTTTACGTAATACTATAATTCATTTAAGTCTTCGTTGATTTTTCTTCTGTTGGTTTTGAAAACAATTCACGTGGTTTGGATACGGAATAGGTTACTTCTACTTTCTTATTTGCTCTTAGAATTCAAAATCCAACAGTCAAAGAAAAATCATTTATTTCGAATAGGCACATAAAAGGCACTTGAACGGCAAATTTTACAAAACAAAATAGAATTGGTTCTAGTCGCCCCCCTTCCAAAATGTAGTTTCGTATGTAGAAGAATAGGCAAGAAACTCCACCGTTACTCTTATATATGATTTAAAAATGTTGTATACATTAATTATATTATTATATGTGAAGACAATGCATTATTACGCATAACGATACAATGCATAATTATTATGAAAAGTCTTAGAACTTTTAATTATGTCCATTTAGTCCACCCAGATGTAGACCACATTCTAGCATCGTCTATAACAGCACAAATCCCCAAAACATAAACACCTCGGTCATCTATCTGTTCCATTTTCGCCGATCACGAACGCGTCCATTTCACAAAGTCATTATAAAAATGAATGCGTCCAGCAGTGTCGTTCGCGATTATGTACCGGATGTTGTTCCGGGGGAGGGCGCTGACGTCAATTTCCGGCGTGGGCGCTCGTGCCGGAAGCTGCGAAAAACACTTCACTCTCCATACGATTATAATGCAGTGACTGGAAACCGGAATGACGTAAGGGAAATTAGTTTGACGCTTGTTTAAATCATTTGTGATTACAAATGATTTAAACAACTACTTTGAAGATACAAAGCTAGCTTAAGTTAGCTTAGCTTTTGAGACAAATCTGGGTGAAAATGTGGTGTTCTTCTTTTTCGGCTCAGATTCTGAGGTTCAAACCGTAAATATTTATAAATACTAACCATATGAGGAAAGATAGGCTTAGGTTCCTTATGGGGGAATGCTTCATCATCTTCCTAGCTTTGTGACATGTTTCTCGGGGTCGGCACAACACGTTTTTTTTCTTCCAATCTCCTCTATCAACTGTCACTCTATCATTAATTTATTTTTCTATCATATCATCCCTCACAAACAAATATTATCCCTCAATATAGTGACACCTACAAAGTCCTACATTTAACTTCGGATGTCGTATAGATGCCACCTGCTTTGTAAATAAGATTCAAATTTCACTTCACATTCAGTACAGGCAACAGCGGTATCTTTAATTTCCATGAGCAAATTGACTACTGTACTTAAATGTTTCTCGATTGCTAATCAATCTGTTGCTGCCATTTAATGTCAGAGCGATATAAAAGTAGAAAAATCGACTATTTGTAATGAATAACACTAAGACTGATTGACTGTTGGTATGACTGTTGTTTGTTTCTGTGTTTTTGTCTATTTGTATTTGTTTGTTTGTTATTTGTTTTGATTTGTTAATGTGTGATTTTTAATAAACGAGAGATATTTAAGTACTGTACTAAGGGTTAAAGTTGCTCATGGAAAGTAAAGATGTTACAGTTGACGGTACCTCAATCGAATTTACTGTAAAGACCCAAATAATATTATTTCATCGTTACTACCTACTTAATATTTTAATTCGATGAATAAGAACATGTTTTCCAAATAACATTATGTTGTTTTAATATTACTATACAAGTATACACAATAAATAAATAAAGTTACATGCCTGACATAGACGGATTACTTTGAAATATAAAATATGTACAGGTAGGTAAATAATATATCTAATGTATGATATGAACGTATTTTTTTCATGGAATGGGAGGTCCAAAGTCCCGTGTGATTGATGTACCTACTTACCTACCTACTTTCTTTAAGTGTATTATGGTTTTATTTCAATTACTCTTAGTTATTATATTTTATTTATTGATGAACGTTATTCTAATGTCGTTTGTCTAGTATGATTTAACAGTGCTTTTATCTAGGTGGTGATAATCGATAGTAATATTTTAAATGCGAAAGTAACTCTGTGTGTGTGTCTGCCTGTTAATTTTTCTCGCCTTAAGGCGCAGATATACGACTTTTAATGATTTCAAAATGAACATCACGTCTAAACGAATAGTCTTATTTATTTGAAAAAAATATATGATAAACTAGACTATTTTCTTCGTAATTTTATATGTGAATATTTGAAATTGTATTTTTATAACATAGTGTAATTAATTTGTAAACTAATGTCTAACCCGAACACAAAAACGATAATCACGCAAAAACTATCGGGCGTATTTCCATCAAATTGGCACCATCTAAAAGACAATTTAATTACCCAATTTTTTGTATAGGGCTTTTATGTGTATTGTGTTTGATAAATCAAGGGGGGTTGTTTTTGCGAAAAAACTTGATGCGCGTTGAAGCGGGGGCTCTTACGGGCGACGGGTAGACGCTAACGCTCTGTGCAATTTAATTCGCTTAAAAGTTTCGCATGCTCCTCCCACTCGCTCAAGGTCGCTGGCACTTATTGTCGCCTTAAGGCCCTCTCGTAGTGCGGTGTGTCTTGTAGTACAGCTCGGCGGTTACTGTACGGCCTGTGTGAGCGCTTGAACTGCTAGATTTTGTATATATTTAATAAATAATAACGATATTATAAATTGTGTTCCCAACATACACATACAAAACAATAGGCCTTATCTTTTGATATAACTTGTACATGGTTTCATGATGGAATCTCTTCAAGGTACACGTTTTAAATATCAATTTAGTGTCATCTTTATGATTTTTTTTTTATCGAGACAGTTATTATAATTCACGATTCTGTCTCCACACAGCGTCTGACCGAACATATTTTTTTCCTAAAATATTTTTTTTGTGCAATATTTACATTTGGCTAGTTTAATACAGAAGTTCAATAAATTTAAAAAGTACTGCAACCTCGTCTTAATGGTTGTACGGATTTCGATGAGGCACACAGGTATGACTTGAATTAGGTACGTTCCCGTGGCATAATTTCTAACCTCCACGCGGGCGAAGTCGCTGGCAAAAGCTAGTAAGGTTTAAATGTACAAATTAAGTAAAATTATAAAGGTGACTTACAAAACTGTAGTTAGAGTTTCCAAACTTAATGTCTGAAATAATTTGGTTTGTTAAAGTTCCAAATTAGGTTTTGACAGGCAATCCTAAAACATTCGTTATTGAATAAAAAGTGGGAAATCATCAAATGACCTCTCCCGCTCTGGGCGGAGTGGAAGGGCGTGTCAGACTCTTACTGACTAAAACCCACCAGTGTTCCTTCAGTTGCCTGTGCGCCAGGGCCACGGTAACTCTTTCGAACAATCCGCAACCCTGCAGGCATCGGCCCTATCGGACCCCGTCACTTATGCTGACATCTCTTTGAGGCGCACGTGGAACACGACGCGCCGTCGACCCGGGCTTGGTTCTTACCGGACGGCGAGTTGCCCATTGCTCGCCGTCCGCAAGCCCGCGCAGCCTTGGAGGGCCTAACATTATATTGAAATAATAGTAATTAAAACTTCAGGTGGATTTTGGATTTCGTTATCTAGTCGCACAAAAGAAAGAAATACTGAATGGACATTAAAACAACAAAAGATTACGTATCTGAACAATCCTGCACCCTTGCGTAACACAGTAAAAGTAGGAATATTTCATTTTGACAGTTCAACAATATTTATTGCGTTATTTACGTTGTTGTGTTTTTTCTCGAACATATGAAGCAATGGTAGAGAATGTAATAGAGACTAGAGATGCATTCCACCAGTTTTTATGACAAGTCTTTTACAGTTCAAGCAGTACGGTTATGGAATGCCTTGCCCGTGTCGATAAGGCGTGCTCAATCTTTGTCCACTTTTAAAATTCTTGTTAAAAAACATCATCATTACATTTAGTTTCCTTGCTCTTGTTTCATGTTTATTGTTGATATTATAATTATGTAGATAAGTATTTATGTTTTGTGTATATATGTACCTATTTGTTACACTACTGACTACCTGCATTCTTGTCTCTCCTTCTCCTTGAATCCATCCAAAGGTTGTCTGTAAAAGATCAGTTTTAGCGATAAGACCGCCCACTGTGTCACCCTATGTAAAATTTCTACATTTATATCTGTAATTTTGATGGTGTACATAATAAAGAATATTCTATTCTATTCTTTTTTTTCTTCAAAATGATTCAGATTGTGATAGATAGTGTGTTACGTAATTATGTTGCTGAATATGAACTCTTTAGGGTTGATTAGAGCATACCGATTATAACATAACAACATAATGATTATGACACCTGTATTTAATCCCCGAAGGTTTAGGCAGAGGTGTACTAATAGTAACGCCCACATTTCATCAGTTATGTCTAAGTCCCATGTAATAGGGGGCGAGCCTATTGCCATCAACCGGGCACAAATTCAGACATCAAGCTGCTACTGAGAAATTCCTGATGGAAAAACCAAGTAAATGTTGTTTTAGCACACAAACGATTATGCATGCAATGTAGATTCTGCCCATTTCATTTCAATAACTTGTACAATTTTCTAGAAATAAACCAAACAGTTTATTATCGTTAACTTGTCTATTGACCGACTTTAAAATAAAGGACACTGCAAAGTGAAAAATAACTTTAATTTCGGAAGTCACAGTCTTTGGTTTTGTATTTTCGTTTTTTGCCACCGACTTCCGAAATTAAAGTTATTTTTATTTTGTAGTTTTTATTTTAGAAGTCATTTGTTTTATTTTTCACTTTTTAGTCGTTTTACCAACTCCACACAAAATCGTATGCCACTATTTGCTATGTAAATAATAGTGACTCGAAGTTATTATAACATCACTAATATACACTAAGCGGAAAAATACGTTTTTATTTAAAAAATACCCAAGCTAAGTTAATAAAATTTATATGAGACCAATGCTGAGGCAAAGCCTATCCATAAAAAAAAATCGAAATCGGTCCACAATTGCCGGACATATCGCGTAACAAACATACAAAAAAAAACAGACGAATTGAGAACCTCATCCTTTTTGAAGTCGGTTAAAAATAAGAGTGCAACAGATTGTAAACTTTTGGTTAGAAATAAGGTGAGAAATTTTCAAAAGAGAGGTTTTTATCTCCTAGACATTTGCAGTAAAAGCGTGTTTATTTCAAGGGCCTTAATTTTGCTTAAAATAAAATACGTTTTTCACATTTGGAACCATAGCCCTTTCCTCTCAATCTACTTTCACACCTTCAGCATAATTACGAACAGTTTAAAAGCTTCTGCAGACAGGTGCGACACGTCAGCGCGATGCGACTCTTAGCTTGAATTTTTCATAGAAATTATTCTACTACAGTCACGTCGCGCTGTCGCATCGCGCTGTCGTGTCGCGCCTATTTGTAGGAGCCTTTAAACTGTTCGTAATTATTCTGAAGGTGTGAAAGTCGAGCCTTTATACCTTCAATGTTTCCCTTTCATACAAACCAAATTAATAAAAAAAAAAAAAAAAAAAAAAAAAAAAAAAAAATATTTATTAATTTTATTTTTTTTTTTTTCAAATTAGCATGAACATAGAAAATAAGCCGAAGTAACAGGTACCTTAGCTGGTAGCTAGAATTGACTGTGAGTGGCTAAAGTTTCATTTGAATCATCCATGCATTATTTTGAGAATATTTCTCGCCTTTCAAAATCGTTTTTCGTTCACTATTTTTTACCTGTTAAATGTTGAGGAAACTATTAGGGTAAAACCGGGATAGATGACGCAGTGGGATAAATGCCTCATTTTCAAAAAACCTAACTTCCCAAACTCGCAACTATGAATTAATAGTATAAGAAGGAGCCACAGTCACCCCGCACTTCAGCTGCCCCCTGGCTGACGTACGGTGAGGATGCGTTTCGCTCGTGTGCGCAATCATCTCCGCGGCGAACTTCACGATCACGTCAAAGATTTAAAGGTTACTATTTGCCATTGTATAACTTTATAAATAGTAATACTTTCCATTATATTTTTTATTACTATAGAGGTATGAGGAACAGGGTGTAAAGTTCACTCACACCTCCGTAGAAAAGGGAGGATCCTCTGACCAGCCGGGTGTTGTGTCTGGTGGGCAACTGTCCAACGGTTGATGTCGGGACGTTGTATATATGCTAGTCGCGCGGTAAACTCTGCTTGCGCGATGCAGGATTTGCGTGACGTCAGTATGACGTGTAGCTCGCATGTGGCGATGTTGATACCGCTACAATTACATCAATGTACTGGTTCATTAAGTGTTCATCTGGGTGTTAATAGTTGCACTTTTGTTTTTAATTTATTTAAAAAATACTTGGGCATCTGTCCCTATCTTATAGGATAGTTGCCCTGATTTTTCGAGGTATAGGTGCCCGTAGGGACATCTATCCCTCCATACACTATAATGGTGTCAGTGCATACTTTTAAAATATTTTTTTTCTGTTATATTTTTTATGTTTTTTTCGTATTTTTATATTTGGACTCTTTATTTGTAGGAGCACCATGCCACGAAAATATAAAAGAAAGGAAGGAGTGCGAGCTCGTGTGTGTGCTTGGACTGTAGAACAACTACAGTCAGCTTTCGATGAAATGGACAAAAAAACCGTGGGGATAAATTTAATGAAATATCCCGACAATTTGGGATTCCATCGAGAACATTGCGAAGATGTCATGCTGCTAAAAATTCAACGAACTTGACATTGCAATTAATATGCATAATAACAATTAAGAATTCATATTTTTGTTGAACAAATGTTTTTGAAATTTTATTATGTTTGTTTGTGTCGTATTAGAATTATCTTGTAACGATAACAATTAAAACATTTAAAAATAAAATGGTTTTTCGTAATTCGACCCCATATTTGGTTGGGTTTTTCGTTTACACAGTATAAAGGGCATCTATCCTTCTTAGTATTTTCATGGTGGGGCAGCTATCCATACAGGTAGGCATTTATCCTCAAAAAAAGTGTTCCACAAAAAGCTAAATTCTGCAAAATTTGTTAATGATAGGTCAAAAAATAATAATTATAATTCAATATAAATGATTAAACTAGCTACACTCATAGAAATTATTCATATAAAATTAATATTTTTTTAAATAAGGAGGCTATTTCAAAAAGTGGGGCATCTATCCCGGTTTTACCCTAAGTAAGTTGGAATGTAGATACAGAACTTATAAAAATGTGATTCACGGAGCGTTAGTTTTTATCCACAATTTTTAAACGAAGGAATTAAGTACGTTATAATGATCACATTATTCAGGACCTGTGGGAATTTTATACACGCAGAGTTCAGTTTTTCTCATTCCTCTACCGGCAGAGAAAATTTTATTAAATTTCCAACAGTGAGTAAGTTTAAATAACACTTTAGGAATTACTCCACTTTTCTCTTAAGGCGCGGTAAGAAGCAAATATTTAGGTAATTAACAGTAGCACATCGCGGCAACAAATAAGGTTCAAAATAGCGATGCGTTTGATCTTATACCCTAAGTCATCAATTCAGATAATTTATGTAAACAAATGTGATAACAGATCAAAAAAATATCGTCTTAATGGTAATTCACATAAAATGGTGGAAAACAAGGTTAGATTTGCTTTTAAGTTCTGATTTTTAAAATAATAATTAAAAAATTATTATACCGTGTTAATTTTTATAAGTTTTCGGTTTTAAACAAAGTTATTAAAAAAAGAAAATTTTGTGGTATAAAATATTTTATGATACTGGTAACACTACCGGAGTTCCCAACATTCTCAAATTTCGTTTGACATAATTACAAAGTCGCGTCTTTTCACAACATTCGTTTTCTTTTCCCGGATAATACTATTCGCTGCGTCTTTGTTAATTGTGCTTTATTATCATCGTGTTAACTGTTTCATCTTGTTGTTAGTTGTTATATTTCCTTGTTTTAACTTGGACTTAAAAGGGCTGATTATGATGATAATAAGCCGCGACTCCGACACAGAACAAACACTGTTCGGCTACGATATTTTGTTTGCATAGCTCGTATAAATAGTTAACTGTAATGAAAAGATAGAAAAATTTAATATTAAATTGTTTTGTACCACTGTCCTGTCATTTTGACAATGACATTTCTTTGTTTACTTAAATTATCTGAATTGATGACTTAGGGTATAGTTGAATCGAATGACCACCAAATTTTGCCGTTTTAATTAAATAAAAAAAGAAATGTAGGTACAGCTCAGTAGAATACTTTTTAGGTATTTCTTTAGTTGATTTAATTCCCTTTATTTGATAATAAAGGAAAATAAATCCATAAAATTAATTACATAAAATTTGATGGTTTACGCTCAACATTTTGAGAATAATGCGGCAAAAATATTTTTTGAGCTCTGGTTTACGATTTTTTGATCATGATATAATTTTATTTTTATGAAATATTTTTGAATAAGTCTTTTCTTTGAACATTTAAAAATACACTTAATTTTTTTCTGGCTTGTAATATGTACCTAGACGCCTAACTGTGCCCTAAAAAACTGAGCGTTATACGATGTCCTACGTTTGGGTAGCGCCTTAAATGTCGAAACTTTCCATTCATAAAAAACTGGAATATAAGAAAAGTAGGAAGTTCCGTCACGTGCGACTCGACTGTCAAGTGAGCTAATGCCATTTCCGAATACCGCCTCAGGTAGCACCACGGAGTAATAAATCATTGGAGTACTAATACGCGTAGTTGTTCGAAGATCTGCACCCTAATTACGCAGCACACTATCTATCACAATCTGAATCATTTTGAAGCCTATTGCTAATCCAATGCTTCATATGTTCGAAAAATGTGTCTGCTCAACGACGTAAATAACGCATTGAATGTTGTTGAACTGTCAAAATGAAATCCATTCCTACTGTTAGTGTGTTACGTAATTACCCCGCTGCATTCACTTTTCATGAGAAAAGTTGGCATAAAAGAACATAGCGTTGGGTTGTGCAATTTTTTCTCAACAGTAAATATTTCAAAATATTTTACATGAAAGACATTTAACAAAATTGTAGAACACTTAACTGTTCCAAACCAAAACTAAAAATTTACAAAAATGATTGCTTTTTTAATGTTATGTTCGCAAAAAACGTCGCCAAAATTGCTGATAACTAGTTCTGCGCAATCTTGGCAACGTTTTTTGCTGAAAAAAGAATATAGCTTTACCTAGGTACAGCTATTTTCCTTTTTTTTGTCTGAAAGGCATTTCGAACTAGCATATTTTTCTTTTGAAAGATTTGTGCACTACTGCACAAATAAATAAATCATGAATTAAACAATGTTTTGTGAAAAGCGGGGTACCACTAACCCGTTTTTCACAAAACATTGTTACTCCATGAGCTTCTTATTGTGTGGTCACGACGGCTTACGTCTGAGCCGGTTTTAGGCCACCGCCAGATTTGCGTATGAAAATTATAAAGGAAAAGTGGCGGTAAGCTCTCGGATTATTTTAGGGTGGCGAATGTTGTTTTAGTGTTTAGTTTGCTTAGTACACCACATAAGTTAGACGTAGTTTGATATGATAATATTCAGAGAACAATATTAAAGGCTTTGTGGAAGATTTTGGTAGCAATTTTCAAGCAAACAATTTTAATTTTGTACACATTCGGACCGAGTTCTGAGCAATTGGAGTAAAGCTTGTTTAATTTAATGTCTTCTTGCCCATTCCGTTTGTTGTGAAATAGCTCCAGTTTTTCTCATTATACAAATTACTTGAATTTACTTTTGAGAAGCAAACGTTATTTATTCAAGACTTTAGCGTTAACAAAGAATATCAGTTTTGAAAACAAAGATAGTGTGGAATTGTGGATTTCTTTTGAATGTTTTTTTTTATAATTCATCAAGGTCTTATTTGTATCATGTCATAAGTACCTTTTCTCCTTTCAAAGTTTTAATAAAGCCTTAAAACCCCACGTAATCTTATTAATATGACTTTTTACTTTACTGTGTCAGCTGTACAATAGGTAGTTCCTCGAAAATTCCTCTATAAATTATTAGGTCAATATCCGGTCTGCTCCGATAAACCTTGCGATAGACAATAATGACGTCATGATGTATGATGATGTGTTAGTAAAATTATTGAACATAAAATTGATGTGAAATCACTTTGAAACCGTAGCCATTACAGGATGTCCTCGCGCACATTTGGGAGTGGCGCGAGGAGGCGAAACGCCGGGGCGTTACTTCGCAGCCGCGAGAAATCGCGGCACAGCGGACAGAGCTCCGGCGGGATCTCATGGCGGCATGGAGAGTGCGACTGTCGCAACCCAGCGCTGGCCACGCCACAATTGCGGCGGTAAGTCCCCTCTTTGAGGAGTGGCTTGAGAGGCGCCACGCCGTCCTCACCTTCCGCCTGACGCAGGTCCTCACCGGACATGGCTGTTTCGGGAGGTTCCTGTTTCGGATAAGGCGGGAGGAAACGCCCGGGTGTTGGCATTGTGTGGATCGACCGGAGGACATGGTGGAGCATACGGTGGAGGTCTGCCCAGCTTGGGTGGAGCACCGCCGTGTCCTCGTGGCGGCGATCGGCGGCGGCGATCTCTCGCGTCCGGCCCTGGTACAGGCCATGGTACGGAGCGAGAGGGAATGGGAAGCCGTCACCTCCTTCTGTGAAGCAGTAATGCTCGCGAAGGAGGAGGCGGAGCGCGTGAAGGTGCGGCAATCGTTGCGCCCTCACGCCCCTAGTCGCCGCAGGAGGAGACACCCTGGGCGTCGGGAGTCGATAGCCGACTCCCGGCCACCGTAGGCGCGGGCCTGCGGACGGCGAGCAATGGGCAGCTCGCCGTCCGGCAAGGACCAGGCCCGGGTCGACGGCGCGTTGTGTTCCACGCGCGCCTCAAAGAGATGTCAGCATAATTGACGGGGTCCGACAGGGCCGATGCCTGCCGGGGTCGCGGATTGTTCGAAAGAGTTACCGTGGCCCTGGCGCACAGGCAACTGAAGGAACACGGGTGGGTTTTAGTCAGTAAGAGTCTGACACGCCCTTCCGCTCCGCCCAGAGCGGGAGAGGTCATTTGATGATTTCCCACCCAAAAAAAAAAAAAAAAAGCCATTACAGGATAATTTCAATTTCAAACTAAAATTCTTGAAAACTGGGTTGGTACTTTCATATGATCTTCGTTTGGTTTTGTGGTCCGCTATGGTGAAAATTATGTATATACTGGTTAAGAGAAAATAAAAATTAACTGTAAACTGGAAGATTTAATTTTAATTATAAATATAAAGATAAAGATCAATTTATTTGTACAACATGAGTAGATTACAATACATGGATGCATGCAATGGTGTTAAATATAAGTACGTGCTATATGCTATACCATAAAAGGTGTAAAAACCTTACAGGTTTTCAAATACCTAGTCATTAAAATTACAAAATATTAAATTGTACTATGAAATTGTCACAAATTTTAAAAGTCAAAATCGTTTAAGATGTCAGTTATACTATAGGAACATTTCATGGTCAACATCTTTTTCAACTTTGTCTTAAATAAAGGTGTATTTAATTGCTTAATGTCCTTTGGAATTTTATTATATACACTCGAGAGCAATGAATCCGGGTCACTTAAAGAATCCTAAAAATCTCGGAAACTAAAAATGCTAGGTTAATGCAATAAATTGTATTTAATAGACAATGTAATACTCCTTAAATGAAGGTATTAAAACTTCTTAGTTATTGTAAAGTTATATCATAAAAAAATCAAATTTGAAAAAGGGCCACTTTCGAAGATGGAACTACGAAATTACAGCATTTGGTTTTGCTTTTGTTTGTAATCTGTCGTTTATGTGGGTACATAAACCATGTTGATAGTGCTCTATATTCATTATTCAAGCTGAAATTATGTCGCTTACGCCTGAAGAATGCACCAGAATACTTACAATGCTGGAAACCGGCCGGAGTCAGCGCGATACAGCCAGGACTGTCGGTGTGTCGCTGTCAACAGTACAAAGAGTTCTCCGACGTTACGAAGAAACTGGTTCTAACCTACGCAGACCAGGAACGGGCAGAACCAGGTGTACCACAGCACGAGAAGACCGATACTTGGTGAACACCATGCTTCGAAATCGCTTTCTCACAGGAACTGAACTCACAAATCAGTTTCGACGCCTCGGAGGAAGTAACCCAAGTGCATGGACAGTAAGACGTCGGCTTGCTGAATCTAACTTAAAACCCCTTAGACCTGCAAACGGCCCTAAACTGGAGCGTGGGCATCGTATTTCAAGACTAAGATATGCCCAGAGCCACGTAAATTGGAGTATTGAAGATTGGTCAAAAGTTATGTTCTCCGACGAATCAAAATTTATGCTCTACAAGCACGATGGAAGACACAGAGTGTATCGAAGACCAGGGGAAAGATTCAAGCAAGCATGCATCGAAGAAAAAGTAGCCTACGGTGGTGGGTCTGTACTTGTGTGGGCCGGAATTTCTTCTGAAAGTCGCACAGAGCTGGTGATCATAGAAAACGGCTCTTTAACTAGCGTAAGATATGTGGAAGAAATCCTCAATGATCACGTTGGTCCATTTATGGTCAATTTAGGTGAGGATGCTATATTTATGCATGACAATGCCCGACCTCATACAGGTAGGATTGTGAATGACTACCTTCAAGAGATGAACATTACTCGTATGGAGTGGCCAGCGCGCAGCCCGGATATCAACCCGATCGAGCATGCTTGGGACGAGCTAGGCAGATGCGTAAAACAACGAAACCCTCCCCCAATCACGCTTCGTGAGCTCAAAATTGCTCTCACAGAGGAATGGGAGAATATTCCCCAAAATCGTATAAGGAACTTGGTGTACAGCATGCCAAACCGCGTAAACGCAGTAATGGAAGCACGAGGAGGCAATACGAAGTATTAAAATTCAAGAAAATCGTAATAAAGTTCAAAATTTTCATGTTTCCTATTTTTGTTTTAAGGAGAGATCAGCAGTTTTTTTCTTAATGTAATTTTGTGTTAATAAAATGTATGGTGACTCATATTTTTTTTACTTTCATTTAAGGAGTATTACATTGTCTATTAAATACAATTTATTGCATTAACCTATCATTTTTAGTTTCCGAGATTTTTAACATTCTTTAAGTGACCCGGATTCATTGCTCTCGAGTGTATTTTAGGAGCCATACAGATTATGCTTTTGTGCAACATTGCAGTCCTAGAAGGGTGAATGCATAGATCATTGTTGCGTCGACTTCTAACGCAATTATCCGATAACCGTGGAAACAAATATATATTCTGTCTTACAAACAATGCTATTTCAAAAATGTATATAGACGGAAGTGACAAAATTTCATGCTTTACAAACATTGGCTTACAACTGTCAGTAGTTTGCCGCCCAAAAATTGCTCGTATGCAACGTTTTTGCATTTTGAAGGCTATGTCTTTATAAGTTGAATTGCCCCAAAAAATTATTCCAAAACTCAGAACAGATTCAACAAGACCATGATATGCTATCAATAAAATGTTTGTGTTAACAGTCGGAGCCAGCCTATAAAGAGCGTAAGATGAACTGCTGATTTTTTTACAAAGTTGATCAACGTGATTTTTCCAATTTAATTTTTTATCAATTGTCAATGCCAGAAATCGTGTTGTTTCTACTTCTTGAGTAGTTATAAACTAATTTAATGTTTTGTGTAGGATCCAATTTATTTCGCTGACTAAAATGCATATATTTGTTTTATTAAGATTAATTTTTAAATTATTATTATCAAGCCAAGTAATTATAGAATTTAATGAATAGTTAATTTCAGAATTATATGAGTTTATATCTTTTGACGCTATGGTTACAGTACTGTCGTCAGCGAATAATGATATAGGTTCAGTGGTTGCATTTGGTAGGTAATTTATATATAGTAAGAACAGTGGTGGGCCCAATACGCTACGCTGGGGTACACCATACGTTATGCAACGCATAATGGAGGAGAAAATTTGATCACTTCTAGTTCTAGTATTGAATTTTGAGATTTCGATTATTTGTTGACGGTCTGTTAAATATGATCTAATCAATCCCAATACGTTAGCCCTTAGACCATAAGCTTCCAGTTTGTTTAACAGAATATTATGATCAACATAATCGAATGCTTGTGACATGTCGCAAAAGACAGAACAAAGAGGTAAACATTTGTCAACGTGTCGGGAAACATTGAGTAGAACATCATAAACCGCCATGTTTATATTCTTACTTTTTTGGAAGCGCTTTTGTTCCTTACATGGAATCTTATGTTTTTCAAGGTAAGTATTGATTTGATTGTAAAAGTACTTTTCAATTTTTTTTGAGAAAATAGTAATTAACGCGCTATGGGCCTGTATTTTTCCATTAATAATTTATTTCTTTTTCTAAATAAAGGTTTTATAATGGTCAGTTTGAGATCTCGCGGAAATGTCCCAGATATTATACAGAGATTTATGATATGGTGGTGTGGTGATATGGTGGTGAGAGATTTCTCCATTTACTGCTTTGATTATTTTTGTGGCAATGCCCTCGTAACCCACACTGTTCGTGTTTTTAAGATATTTGATAATCTCCTGAATGTGATAAGGTAAACTTGGTGATTCTAACATTGAGTTTGTTTGAGGTTGGATTAGAGATGTTTTTTCCAGCACCTGAAATAGGTTTTACAAATTCAATTATAAATAGTACCCATCTATGCCAACTGGAAAAATAATTAGTTATTATTATTATTATTATATTTATATTTTAAAATAAGATTTAAAGTATTCTAATAGGAAAAATGTACACCTTTAAAATGAGTCTTAAAATATAATAATCTACAACTTCTAAAGTTTTCACACGTAAGTTCCTCTATTTTTTTGACATTAGCATGACTTGCGAAGCTGAAGGCTCTCAAGTCATCTACATCATAATAACTAATATTTACTTTCGTGTCTAGCAAACTAAATAGTTAGATACTTGGTTAAACGTACAACTTACTTAGTCATGGTAGTTTCTGCTTCGTATATATTTTAATTCCGGAACTCTATCGATAGTAAAAATTAAATCTTGCCTTAGTTCTGCCATACGGTGAAGTAAGTAAGTACAGTCACAGCCAAAATATGTAAGTGCGTACCTCGCCACGTGGTACGTGGTACGTATCACCTTAAGTTCTGAGTTGAGCTGCACGATTACTGACAAATGCGTGCACTGACTGGACAAGTCCACTCAATCTGTGTAGTTTTTCTTCAAAAGACCATTTCAGACAAATCTACATGGTCTTCACATGATCTGACCAAGATTATGTCTGGACTTTAAAAGAAACTGTGACCTCTGAGTTTGTTTCGGCCTTTCGTCTCAGAGTAGTCAGATAGGAAACGCCGACCTCATCTAGTTTTAAATTATGATTGACGTGTAAAAGTGTTTGTACAAACCTATTTACAGAAATAAAATCATTTATCATTTAATGCCTGTTTTGTCTGCTCATTGTACGTTAGTATCTTCTTTACCGACTCAACATTATACAGGATGGCGATTGAGTCAACTTCATCCGTCAAGGTGGTGTAGGTACACCCCCTAAATGACGGTTCATTTTAAACAACTTTCGCTACGAAACTCATATCCGATTCGTGAGAAAAAAGAAACAAATGCCTCTACAGCAGTAGATAGACTATTTCGATGCATGTACTTATGTTTTTTTTTACAAATCGGTTCTGTGTATCATAGCGAAAGTTGTTTAGGATGACGTGTAGAATCACCCCCTTGACGGATACAGGTGACTAAATCGCCACCCTGTATATTGCATTGGAATATCAATAACGCAGAATGTCATTCAGCCAACTTCTATAGAAGTCACACCGAATTTAAAATGTGACACTGACAGACTCGGACAATTATTTTTTAATTTAAATTTCACAAATTGGCCAGGTCATTAAAAAGGTTGGATGATATCAACTCGGCATTGGTTAAAGGCGTATGCTAATTTGATCTTTGTTATCAAGTAATTAAATGTAGTTTTCTATGCAACAGTCTGCTTAGTGCCGTAACTTCAATAGGTAGGTATTATGTGTCTTGACTTGAAAAAATAATTTTAAAACCGAACGAAGATATAAAAGACATCAAGTATATCGTTCTTTCTGTTATGCAAAAATGTAATTAGAAAACTTAACTCAGCACAGCCTTAAGACGGTTTTTCTATTAAAAATGTGCTAGGTAGCTAAGCGATGAAGCTATGCTACGACAAATGTATCTACATCCTTATGAGCTTGGCACGTGTATTAAAAAATCAGCCTCTTTACACTCTTTTTAGCCAAGCTTCGTTATAAAAATAAATCAATATCCTATTGCTTTATATCATATACATCTACACATACAAAGACAAACAGCTAAGCATATCTAGTGGAAAAGAAAGAAAGGATAACATTTATTTGGTAGCAATGCAAATGAAAAAGAGTAAAATTAGCCGCGGTATGCCTGAACCGAGTTGACTTCAGGACTTTCGAGTCCCCAAAGTTAGAGTAGGTATTTATGATAAACCTAAAGTAGATATTTCGGGAGGTAAAACCCGACCTTTCACCCCAAATTCGCAATCAAAACGTCACCAACCACTATTACCTTTAACCGTTCACCTCGTCCCTAATTCCGATCAAAAGTAACCTTAAGGGGGATGCGCCAAGGTAGCCCGCGAAATTCCAATTTTCTTACATTTTTTTGCAATTTGCAGGTCATTATCAGGTTGTATGTTGATCTAAATATGATTCGCGGCCATATCAAATATTTATTTATAGAATTATAATCATCAATACATCTGTCTAAGTTCATATTACTCTATTGAATAACTATTTAATGAAATCATGACATTTGACGGCAATTCTAACTTAAGGAGGTCGATTGCTGATTCTAATGATTATCATTCTGTTAAGCCATGTTTGTTACGGTCGCGAATCATATTTTAATCATCTTACAACCTTACCTGCAAATTGCAAAAAACGTAAGTATTTTTGAAATTCGCGGGCTACCTTAGCGCATCCCCCTTAAATACAGTGAACAGACTACATAGTTTCCATTTAAAAAGTTCCTGTAAGCCGGCAGTCGGATCAAGTGTACTGGAGCGGCATAACACCGCTGGTCCTACGTGTGTCGGATTACCTATCCGTATTGGTATTCACGACTGTCGACTAATTGTCGGATAATCGCTTTCGATTTTTATTGCAGAGATCGGTTACTTGTGAAGTGGGTTGGTAAATTTGAATTTGGTTTGACTGGAGTTTTTTTTTTTTGATGTTCTGTGATATTGTTGTATGGTTCTGGACTTCTGAAGGTCAAAAGTTAGGACGGATGGGTCAGAAATCCGAATGGAAGGAAGCTGAATCTAAAACTGAGCAACCCTCGACAAGGTCAACTTTTGATAGAAATTTTGAACCTGTGCCTGAACAGATTAGGTTACAGAGAACATTATTCATCGAATATAAAAAAATATGAAGTCATGCCAGAACAAACTAGAATAAAGGAACACAATACTACATCTAGGAAATACAATGTTCTAATTCTAGCTGATAAACAGGAAAGCGATATAGGTAGTTTGCTATGACGCGACTTGGAGTAGACTATAAGGTACTGTCTATAATAAAAATTTCTTTATGTAACATTTTGACGAAAGAGAGTTTGTAATAATATTGACAGGCACAAATGATGTCAATCCGATTACTATACAATCCTTCTTACAATAGAATTGATATAAAATCTCAAAAACAAAATTTATTAGTTGGAAATGTACACAATGCAAGATACATCAACACGTAAAAATGTATTCTATTCTTAGTCTTAAGAGGCTTACAAGAGCTAAAGCGCGGTCACTGTCGGATTGCATAGAAAAGAAAGAGACGCGCGATGAAACAACGCTGGTAATTTATTGCAAAACATGAAGCAATTATGGATTTACAAAAAATCTATTCATTGGACTAAAAAACTAAAACACTATTACGTTAGTATGTTACTTGTAGAATGATCTGACAAGAAATCTGAATGTTTGCATGTATATTAGTATGATTTTTAATTGTTAAAAAATTTTTTTGAGGTATCTTCGTGTTTCTTTTCTATCATATCAAGTTAATTGTATTATGTTTTCAATACACTATCTAACTAGCATATATCCAGAAGCATATCATATATTTTTCTGATTTTGTTTACTGCAGCGGATCATATATTTTTAGGCATTATAAATTTGCGTTTAGGTCATGTAGTCCCCTTAGTATGTGATAATTTGAAGCATACATTTATTACCAGTGTATATAAACATAATACCATAATCAATTCACGGCAATTTTTTAGGGAAATTTTACGAATCCAGTATCGAAATACGGTAATAACAACATAATGCGCAAACACATAACTTCTTGGTAGACCGAAATATGTAGCTCTACTAGTAGGTAGTATAAAAATATCCCCCGAAAAGGCACTATACGCTGGGCACGCCATTATTGCGGCGGTAAGTCCCCTCTTTGAGGAGAGGCTTGAGAGGAGCCACGGCGTCCTCACCTTCCGCCTGATGCAGGTCCTCACCGGACATGGCTGTTTCGGGAGGTTCCTGTTTCGGATAAGACGGGAGGCAACGCCCGGGTGTTGTCATTGTGTGGATCGACCGGAGGACACGGTGGAGCATACGGTGGAGGTCTGCCCGGCTTGGGCGGAGCACCGCCGTGACCACGTGGCGGCGATCGGCGGCGGCAATCTCTCGCGTCCGGCCCTGGTCCAGGCCATGTTACGGAGCGAGAGGGAATGGGAAGCCATCACCTCCGTCTGCGAAACAGTAATGCTATCGAAAGAACTCACGGGACAAGTTAATGCAGCTCTAAGTTACCTTTATTCATGGTTTACTGTAAATATTTTGTTGTTGTGTAGCTACAAATTAATAATACATATACCAAAATAATGTTATTCAAAACAACTGCTCGTAATAAAGACACCATGGTAATAAGACTAAATGTTGACAAAATTGAACTCCTGAGAGTAGCTAAATTCTTGGGGATACACATAGATAACGTATTAAATTGAAAAAACTAACTAGCTGCCATCTATTTATATATCATCTGCGTGTTATGCGTTAAGGCGCTTCCCCGACCAAATGACCTTGAGCGTTCGGTCCTTCTCTGTCTCGTTCCCTGAGCACGCTCATTTATCATAGAATTCACAAAAAAAAAAAAATTATTTTAATAATAAAAAAAGACAAGCGATGTTTCGAAATAAAATAAAACGTGAATTATTTAGATTTTTAAATTATCTATCCATTAGTGTAGTCCTCAAATTAATAGAACGTCATATTTAGCAACAGATGCATGCAAGCAATAATTTTAGTCACTTTTTTACAAGGAGATTTTAAATGTATTTATAACACATAAAAACAAATAAGAACGTGCAATGTGATGATAGGATATCGAACATTAATAATGTGCTTTTAGATGTAGTTTATTACCCATAGTGAATGAGTTAATAGCCTCTGAATAACGCACTATGGCAAGGTTTTGGTCGGGGTACCGCCTTAAGAACCCTTCGAGACGAAATTGACAACTAAACCATAAAAAAAGTATAATGAGTCTAAATTAAAATGTAGCATACAATTTTCGAGGAACAGCTATAATTAGAACTGCCAAAGAGCTTGTTTAAAAAAGAGAGAGATGTCACCCATATTTCTCAGATTTGAACTTCCTTACAGTACCCAGTCTCTACATTCTAGTACTCCTGACTAATCTTAAGAAGTACATACATGAATATGAGACAGATGAGGAAAGAATGGTTAGGGAGAGCACACGTAGGAAGGATTTGAGAAATAAGATAAGTCCTCACTTCAACATTGTGAAACACAGTTCACAATATCAAGCACTGGAAATATTTGACAAGTTACCACTATACTTAAAAAGCTTTATTTATACATCTGCATTTAAAACTAAGCTTCAAGGATTCCTACTAGGTAAGTGTCTCTACTCCGTTAACGACATGTAATATTTTATGACCATGCGTTATCTCCTGTCAACTTAAGTAGGTATGTATTTAAAGTCCACTGAAATGGTTATTTAATGTATGTTATGGACATTTGTTTTTAAATGACAAATGTATTATTATTACTTTTATTAGTTTGAGTTCACATTAACTATTTTATTTAAATTTATTTTTTAAATGATTTTCTATTCTTAATTTTATTGAGTTGACATTGTATGATAATATTATTTGTGTATGATGTGAGTTATGTTGTTAATTTTTTAATGATCATAAATTGTATTATGAGCGTTTATTTTTGAATTTTATTTATGTAGAATTATTTCAATCGCAATGTAAATTAGCATAAGCATAATCAGCTTATTATGCAATGTAAATAGTTAAGGAATAAATTGAATTGAATTTAAAAAATGGTTCTTATAGGTACATAGCGATAGAAAGACAGAGATCGATGATAAATATCGAAATATAGTTATCGGCAAGGGATAAAGCTAAATCATCAATCATAAATCAGTGCCTGTTTAGTGAAATGTGGAGAGAATTTCTGAAGACTAAATAAAATCGAAAGAGAATAGTCCTGGCGTAGTTTCTAGCCATTGAACAATAATGAAGCCAGTGTTAAATAATTTGAAATGTAACTGAAAGATTCCTTCAAAAAGAAAGAAAAGAAAGACAGAAAGAAAAATGCGTTTATTGGCATTGCAGCAACAAAATACACCATAAAACTAAAAAAAAACAGAAAAATTTGATGAGATGAGATGATGAGATGAGATGAGATGAGAGATGATGAGATGTCAAATCTATTTAAAATATTATATTCGGGCATTGAACATGAAAAATAACAAGTCCAAAATGCTTTTAAACAGGACCATCTGTACCTACCTGACCCCTGACCCCCCCCCCCCTTACCTGTACCTGTGTGTGTCTGTAAATATGCGGCAATGTTTCCGAGGGAAGCGCGTGCGTTGAATTTTGTTACATTTTTTGTATCAGGTGGCTCTTGTTCAAGTATCACCTTCTTTGAATTGTCTTAGCCTGAATGATCCTAACTAGATTGTACGTGAATAGCATTTCATCTTGCGGTAGGCCTCTAACGTTTTGATTGTGTTTGAGCCTTTTTTTAGAGTGAATTAAATCAGTCGAGTATAATAATTTAAATACTAAATTGAACAGAGTATGGATTACCCCTAGTTTTAATAATATTGATTTTGAAATTCTGTGGATTTATCTATCACAAATCGAGACGGGTGTTCTTGAAAAAAATATTATTGTACTGGCTACACGAAAGAAGGACAATAACACTGAATGAATAGGTTACATCAATAAGAATTATGCCCGTTTTCATTTACTCTAGACGACACATATATATGACGGAGAAGGTATGTCTCTCTCGTTATTATATGCCATATTTTAACTACTGTGGGCGTACTATGGGTAATGTTGGTTATTGCGCAAGAGAAAAACCGTTTGCAGTTCAAATCAAATTATAATTTACGATCAAATTAATCACACTAGCGAATCACACACTGTAGGTACACGACACAACTATACGGAACGCGCGACTGTTTCTAAACGTCTTCACTGCTTAACCGCCAACAATAAACTCTGCTTTGCCCTGGTCAAGCCTGAGCGTTTTAGACTCTGTCCAGCGCCACCTGGTGGCACCGGCGTCCCGATTAGTCAAGTCAAACGATTGATTTAACGTATTTCCGAGTCTGACATATATATATTGTTATTGCATATTGGACTTTCGGTCCTAAGCCTAGCGTTGAAAATCCAACAGTGCGGTTTTGTTTATGGGCATTTAACAAGTAATTATCTAAAACAACTGTTTAATACAATAGGTACCTTCTTATACATGATTAACCACAGCTATTTGACCAAACCACCTTTAAGTATACATTATTTTTCCAAAAAAAGAAAAATATAATAAAAGGTCTTAGTATTTGTATTGCAGTATTTTAATGTGTTATCTCGAATATCGACCATTTTGAGCCTTTTATATACAGTTTGAATAATTTATCTACATTCACTATAAACACATTAGTAGCTGTAAAATTTCTCTTCTAAATAAAGGACTTACGAAGTGTTTTCTCTGAGCTTTCTAAATTGTCTCGGGATTTATTTATTTAGGATAGTTGGAATAGAATGGTCATTGTTGATAGTCTGATGTAGTGAGCAGTCTAAATATTTTCAGTCTGAGAACTTTGATAGCGAATTGAAATATACACTGAATATTTTTATTTAAAAACATAGTTGAAGTGCCAATTTATTGGTTTAAAATCGTGCCTAAGTGTCTATAAATATATATTGCAAGTTGCGATTTTGATTAGTTAAATGGATATAGTAATTTTATCTTACGGAGCGACGCGCGCTTTACGTGTAGCAAGAAAGTGTACAAATACGGTGTGAATGTGTGCGTGAAGACGAGTAGGGTCAGCACGTACACGCATACACACACACTCATACTCACACTTCCGACTTCGCCACTATCTCGGATAGTACCTCGGAGCTCCTGCGCTTACACACACATTCACAGCGTGTTTATACACTTGGTAACCACAAGTAAAACGCGCGTCGCTTCGTGAGATAAAAATACTGTACAAGATGATACTGTAACAGGAAATATCGGTCGTCTGGTGGCAAGATGGGCGGATGATATAGTTAAAATCGCGGGTAAAACCTTGATAAGACTGGCAAAGGAGCATGGGGACTGGTACAAGAAAACAGAGGCCTATGCTCAGCAGTGGGTGAAGTCAGGCTGTAGATGATAATGATGATGAAATGGATACAAGCACAGTGTTTATTCTTAAAAAAAACGCGGTTGCAATTTCTATCGAAGAATTCCATCTTGAAAATCACCTCACAATTTTTCACACCAAAATAGAATTAAATGTTTTCCATAATGCATTCACGAACTTTACCCGAACCATGCATCTTAAAAATAGATAATCACATTTTAATCCGAACTTGCCTACTATACACTAACGTTACCGACATAAATGTACATACACTGACGTAGCTGTTGCACACACAAATGTACAGATATCCCAAGAAAATTATGCGCTTCGGGAAACATCGTCTATCTTCAAAAATACGGATGCGCGATTATAAGATCTAATGTAGTGCTGTTACCACCATGGAAGTACTTTCCTAATTTGTATTAGCATGATTACAAAATGATACATAAATAACTCTAAACAATTCCAAAAAAACTTTTAAAAACTGTTGAGTGATAGATGAATATCTGCGACCGGAGTAGGTAACCCTGCAGAAAGTACACTTCATATAAACGTGTAATGATAGGTTCATTACTACAAAACGGGGTAGTACAAAACTTAGAAGCCTGCCTCTGTTGGGGGTTACTCTGTGGCGCGACTTTCGTGCTAATTCCAAAACAAGAAGATTAACGAAGCGCATTCCTTTTCTGGTTTACCTGTACCAACATCAATGTTCCACATAAAGCCATTCATGCACCGCCCGGCTTTCCCCGTAAACTTTGAACCAACTTTATGTCAGGAGTCGTGCGTGCCTTGAACTAAATTTTCCTCTTGCGCTCATTTGGCCAAACTACACCATTGTTTTGTGCCCCTCATTTCCATTCGAGGAATAAGTAAGGTTGTACAGCAAGAGTAGCTTTATAAGTAAGGCCAATGTTTGGTCATAGTCACAGAAGTGTTTGTGGTTGCTTATTTTTGTAGATCAGGCGCTTGTTTAGACATGATTTTGTAATTATTGTAAAGCATGGTTAAGGATTAGAATATTCTTTTCCAAATACCTAGTTACAGTCAAACGCGAATTTAATCTGTGCAGTAAATATTCTGCAGTCCATAAGATGATTCGTTAAACTTTTCAGAAAGAAGAAAGAAAGAAAATACGTTTATTTGCGGTAGACATGACGCAGAGAAAAACACACAAATACACAAAAGAACGAGTTGGGGGAAATATGCGTCACATCCACGCAAAACGGCAATCGTTCAGCATAATGCTACGACCCTATGCGAGACAGAGCCCCAGCGCTGGTAACAACACAACATTTTATTGTTGATCGACTGTTGAACCAAAAAACTATTAAAATATTTTTTAATACAACGTCTTCGTGTAAATCCACGATTTATGCAGACTCAGCAGTAGATACAGCTTAAAGAGCAGATTAGAAAGCTCATTCGACTTGACGAAATTCGTGGTCCTTTAGTTGGTGCCAATGTTTGTTGTTTGGGACCAATTCTAACGCGTGGAGTACTAGACGTTAAGATGGTGCTGAAATGTGACTTGGAATTGTTTCACCCAAGTCTCAACATTCTAGATGTTTCTGTATATTTGTGAAACTGACCTCGGAGCGGACTTTATTGAATTAAATTAGCGTCTGAAAATTTTACTAAGGAACGAAGTCGAGCTTGTAATATAATTATGGAGAATATCTTCCTGAGTTAGACAAACACAATTGTTTGTGTTATTTTGTTAGTATAAAAGGATATTATAAATGTAGCTTATTTATTACAAGAGAAATCCAGGACACCTACGCTTGTTTTTTTAATTATCAAAAGTTTTATCATAAACATTGTTTTTTATTTATATCATTTTTTTTTTTAACGAAAGGTTTATTTTTATGAGCTTGTTATTTGACGACATCCAACCACGGTGCAGCTTAGAAATCATGAAATGAAATTTATTTGCAAGAATTGTAGTAAATACCAGTGGCGAAGGTTCCATACAACTCGATTCCTACCGGCTTCCCTTTCAAAAATGGCACAGTCAGTATTCTATAGACAATTAGTATAATCACATTAAATATAAATTAATGTACTCCGGCTGACCTCTTACAAAAATTTACCCTTTGCTACTGGTACATACAGATGATCGGGTTTTTTTTTAACAGTTTCTAAAACAATTCGCTAAAACGAGCATACATAATTATTGTTACATTAAATAAATAAATTAAGCTGCACGTGATTAGATGAATCAAGTAGTACCTGTATCTATTGCGTTACCCAGTCATGATCGCAATATCTTTCATGATGGAAATAGCAAAGTAACAACCCCATACATAAGTTTAGAATATAACCTTTCCAGAAAACTAGATCAACGCAATGGATATTCTTGATGAATTTATAAAGAGACTTTAATACAACTCGGATGATAAATAGATAGATATATTTACTTAGTGCACACAAAAGAAATAGCACACCATACAAAAGCACAATTAAGGCTGCTCTCTTGAAAAAAGCTGGAAAAAAGCATGCAGGTAAAGCCACTTTTCGTCGGCATTTACAGAGAAATTCGTCTGAAAAAAAATGTTAGTAATCTACATGATATAATACGCAATTTGGTTTAGCCATAATTTTTCCATCGGTATCACAAAATAAAATAAAAATATACTAAATCACCTCCAAATCATTGAGATGAAACCATTTTGCTCCTTCGTTTTTTATCAAAAGAGTATAAAAAATATATCTACTGCTTTGCAATACAAAGGAAAAT
This sequence comes from Griposia aprilina, assembly GCA_916610205.1. NCBI lineage: Eukaryota > Metazoa > Arthropoda > Insecta > Lepidoptera > Noctuidae > Griposia > Griposia aprilina. Next base: position 9,351,103 of record OU744294.1, on the reverse strand, counting down.
AATTTAGTTTTGTTACTTCTTTTAAATATGTATTATTTTTATTGTAATAAATTAAAAAGGCGTCCAATTAATGACTGCGTCTACGTCACCCCCGCACTCGTCCTAAGATTCAGTTTGAAGTTAGCTTCGCCCAAATGCTCAAGGTTATTGGCATTATTACAAGCCTTAAATGAATGCTATTCCCTTTTTTTATTAATTATATACTTATACATAGTATATACATATATTTAAGTGTTACCTTGTATATTGTAACCTATTTAGTATAGATTATTTAGTTATCTCATTGTTTGATGAATTGATGACGTTTTCCAATGTAGTACCTGCACCCTAGTTACGTAACACACTATCTATCACAATCTGAACCATTTTGAGGCCTATTGCTAATCCATTGCTTCATATGTTCGAAAAATTTGCCAGCTCAACAACGTAAATAACGCAATGAATGTTGTTGAACTGTCAAAATGAAACCCGTTCCTACTGTTAGTGTTACGTAATTACCCCACAGATTTTATAAACGAGAATACCATATAATCTGATCCCAAGAGCTGGTTAAGTGATTGAAGTAGTCCATTCCTTTGTTCATTACATAATTAAATGATAACAAATTAGGAACATAACGTAAATACAAGGTGCCAATATACATTTTTTTTTAAAGAAATATTTTGACTCTATTACTATTACTATGAGTTATGACACACTTTAAATCAATTATCGATCATAGGTACAAAGCTCATACACACTCACACTCACTCTAACTCATCAATAACAATTAAAACTTGACAATTGAAATGGATTTCTTAGGTTAAGACAAGACTTGTCGAAAGTTGTACAAGGACGGCTAACTTGGTGACATGTTCTGGCAGACTTCTCGTGTGAGTGTGATAGTTTCACTTACGTCGTGTACACAGGATAGGGAAAACAGTAGGTCAATTAGTGAAGTGCCTTCCCCACTTAATAGGTATCTAGGTATCTTCCTTCGCTTTAATTTGGTCTTGAATTGAGCTCAGTTTGATCTCGGGTTGGCTTTTCCTCGTTGATTACGTACGGTCACCAAATGTGATAAGTAACCAGGGTCGTCGGGGGTGAAGTTTAGTAAAAAAACGATGAATATTTTCGAATAAAATTTAACTTCATTAATAGAAAACAAACAGTTCATTTATCAAATTAAATTTCATTTGAAAACATCCATCGGTTTCTTACTAAACTTGAACTATATCGACGACCCTGGTTACTTATCTATTTTGGTGACTATACATACACATATATAAACTTACGCCCTCTTCCCATGGGAGATGGCAAAAACTACAGAACATCATCTGCAACTATCCTTACATACTGTCTTACATGGATGCTGGTTTCGAGTAAGAAAAGAAAGAAAGAAAGAAAAATAGGTTTATTTGTCACAGAAAAACGTGCATACAAAAAAAATAATTAGCTCAGGTAACAATGTAAATAAAAAGAAACAAACAAAATAAATCTATAATCACGAGCACAAAACAGAAATAGTCGACACCTGCACGTCATGACTGTGACAAGAAGGCTTCCACTCAGCATGATGCTGTGCTATGGGGGACCCACAGCACGGCACTGGTTTTCAGTGGTACTACGCACCTGACCTTGGGTTGGTTATTCTCGACGACATGATGCCAACTTTTTCTCACCCGTCAATGTCAACTAGGGGTGAACATCAAAGTGACAAGCAGCAGCGACTTCCTGCTTATAGGTATTTAACACCAAACTGCACTCGCCTAATTGTCTTTTAAGCCAGGTAATCGTGGCAGTTTCATGGTATTGATCACTCGAAGAGCTTCCTGTTAAGCAATGGCTATCATAAGAGACGACTAAGATTTAACATCCAGTTCCAAAGGATGGTCAGCGGCATCCTTCTCAAGTTTCAATTATTAATAATAGGTACATAGCAAATATACCAAAACCAGTAACAAAATAATTGCAATTTAATTTATTATTTATTTAACCATTTATGTACACACATAGTTGTAATTATATAGGAAGAAAGGAACAGAAAAATACGTACAAAGGTGATGCTTATTTCTAAAGAAACCTCTTCCAATTATCTCTTCGAGTCTAGTCAAGTCTTGTTAGTATCTATGTTAAAATTCCCAAAAAAAAAACTTCCTCGTAGTATTCATGAAAGCTAGTCTACCTATTGATCTACTGTTTATTTTCATACTACGTAAAAGATCTGTCTCGTATAGTGTGGATTCTTGTTAGCCTGAGCCGGTGATAGCTCAAGTTAGCTACAGCGTGGATTGGCCTGGATTATTATCTTAGCGACAACACTGATACCGTAGACATTTTAATTAGCTGCCTTGCTCTACAAGTCTTACTGAAGAGCCCTTTCAAAGTATTTATAGTAGGAATATTATTGAAGATCGTGATAGGTCATTCTTTAGTAAGTTGCCTTTATAGAAGGTGTTGTCTTAACTCGGCTGTGTTTTAAAAAGAGCAAGTTATTTTTTTAAATTCCTAGTCGTGATAAGTAAAGGCTGATTCTTGTCCAATGATATAGGTAACATACAATGACCTATTACCAATTCTTCTTTTGAAATTATATTCAATTAAATTTATTTATTTCGGGAAAAAAAGCATCCATATTGTATTACTTAGTATTAAAAACTTAGAAAAAATTGTTAGTAGCATAAAAACCAAAAACAAATTATTAAGTATTCCAATAAAACCCAAAAATTAAATTCAAATCAATATCAAAAACTAATTTCAAAACAAAATTTAAATTACAATAATAAACAAAACCAAATTATACTCAAAATCAAAATAAAAGTCAATATCACAGTAGAATAAAATAAAATAAATTACAAACAAACAAACAATAAATGTCAAAGTGAGTTTTCTTAATTAGCTTTTGATATTATAGGACAATTTTTCATACCTCGTAACTGTAAATAAGTTATTTAAACAGATAATTTAAATATGAATCTATAGAGTAAGTTTGAAGTAGAAAATTACAAACTTATCCCATATCTGCTCATACAAAAATACGAGTACAACACCAGAAGCGTCTCATGATTAACCAATTACCATTATTTAATTAAACATTATCCTCTTTCAACCCATCCGGTGTTAAAATTAATACCTTTACAAATACGCGTTTGTTTTCAATACATACTTCCAGCTTATTATAATTTATATTTCATTGGAGTTAATTAAATTATAACGAATGTACGTGACAATGGGATTGTGATCAAATTAATAACATTTCGAAGAGCGTACGCGTTCAACTAAATTAACTTCCCGTCAGTGAGTAAACATGCTGTCACAACTATGCTCCGGTAATGTACTGGTGATAGTGTTATTCATACTGAAATAACACAGGATTTTAACCTGTATTTTCTAAAGAATAGAGGTGGGAATGTGGTGCGTAGTTTTGGAAACGTGATGTTAATTTGTCGCTGTCGTACGAACTTATATCGAAGTTAGTACTTGTTATGTTATTCATTTCGAAAATTACTTGGTTGTTGAATAGGTGAAATATTTTTTGTTGTTTTGTGTTGAAAGAAGGAGAATGGTCCAATATGTCTGATAAGGTTTAATTTATTAGCTGTAGACCTGGAACCTGGATTTTTGTTTTACAAATGATAAAGTATTTATTCGCTAGCTGCAAACAAAATAAAACAAAAAACAAATTAATGCTCTATATATTACACTCCAATTGTCCGCTAGACCAACACAATTTTATAAAACATTTACAAACAATCCAACAAAAACAAACTACTAAACAATTCCAATTCTCGTATTATAAACTCATGACTCATCATATGAAAAGCCGGCAGAGTACTGCACTAATAGCCGACCAAAACGCGTATTCGAGCCAAATACGTTACTGTGCTACGTGGCGTACCGTATTATCCGCGACAACGCAACGGTGAAATTGAAACCAATAAAATGCTGGTTGAAGTAAAACGTTTTTCGTGTAGCAGCCATGCACTGCCCCACTATTTGACGAGGGTTGTCATAAGTCTTCCTTGTACAGTCGGCTAAAAAAGCGGCTTCTCTCTTATAAAAACCAAACCCTCTAATTGTTTTATCAATTTCACTCCAATTTTAGCTAGAAGCTAGAAGAGAACCGCTTTTCTAGAAAACGTCTCGTCACTTCCTTACGCCACTCTATCGTCACTCATGTTATAACATAAAAGGAAGGTTAAACGGGATTACAGGATATAAATAAACAGCAGGGAAGCAACTGAAAAAGTTAACCTCTAAAAGTTCATTGCCAGCTGTCAAAAAAAAAGCGGCAAGTAAAGACCATAGTCAACTGATTTTGATCGTTTTTTACATTATGCCTTTGACGATGAACTTTCTATCTAGTTTCGGTGCGAAATTTATTGACTCTAGTGATGATTATGGATCTTTTAGCCTTTTTCTGAATATTTCAAGTCATAGTAAGTTTATTTTTCTAACAGATGGCGTTATTAACTCAATTTGGACTAAAACTTAACCATGATCCTGCTTTCCCCTTACCATTCCTGTGTAAAAATACTCTGAACAGCCGTTATTGTAAAATTTGTATATTAATATGTATAACTTTTATGGTTTATATAATAAAGAGTATTCTATTCTATTCTATTATGTGACCGTCCACCGTTTACTTCGGAAACCAAACCTTTTGTCTTTGTGCTGCTGTTTTTATAGTGACGTCACGTGTTCCATGTTTAAGTTTTAAACCAGCCATGTTTTCATTGCCTAGTTAAGTAAAACGTTATCAAAATTGATAAACCACTTTTTTGTCGACCGTACCTACGCGTGTGTGCCGCTTCGACTATTTCGAGACAGTTGACAAGCGTGAAGATCTGACATGTATTGGTTTCGTTGGTGTGATATTCTTTTAGATTAATTGGTAGTCTGGTTTGATATCTTTTAGATAGAATTTTAGGCTCAGCTTGTCTTGTCTTATCGTCGTGTACAAGAGATCTGTCTCGGACTGGTCTTAGATTGTATCTAAGCTTTGGATCCCTTATCATTGAGAAATGGGTAATTCCTTTGCCCATCTGTTATCTTTAGCTGATCATGTCATCATTACTACCTTCTGTCAGTAGGTATATATAGGTATATCTCTGGTCTCTCTGGATATCATTTTGGTATGATCTACCGTATTTTTTTGTCGTTCACAGCATAGCTTAGCAGGTTCTTAGTTACCTATTGGCAATTAAAGATATCTTTATTATTATTTCTATATGCGGTTTCCGGTGGCAAGTGCAGTATCTAATCGTTAGTCAATAGTGCCATTGAAAAATAATTATTTCTTGTGCAGTTAGTTTTCTGACAGTAGTATTATTTTATGTACACGAAATGTTTTTTCTCTGTACAAAATCATGTTCATTAAGTTCTTCGGTTCTATGTCTGTTCCAAATCATTTTCATTCTTCCGATTACATCAATCGTATAACCTGTTTTCTCGCTATCACTTCACTCCTGTAATCGTATTCCCAGAACGTGACCAAGAACAGAGAGATCGATACATCGGGTGTCAACCATCCCGTTCTATGATTGACGTTGATTGACTGGGTTAAGTATCTGCCTACCCAAGCACACGTAATTGACGAAGCGTATAATGTACTCTATGCTTGGGGTACGTAAACGTAAAGATGGTGGATTTTTACGTATACAGGGTGACATTTTGCGATGGGAAAAATCATAATAACATTTTTTTTGGAGGGAAAACTGAAGCTTTGAGAAATGGAGCCACGAAAGGCAGACCAACGAACTCATGGTGATATGGAGAAAGCAAAAACTGCGTTTATTGGTTTAAGGATAAAATGCCAGCCGGTATTATTTCAATGAGCGTAAAAAATTGATACGGGTTAAATAATGAAAGGGAATATTATTTAAGTGTTAAATCTTTAGAGTATTTTCGGTTTTCCCTACAAGGTGATGGGATTATGTATGAAATGATGTGGATGAAGATGCCATATTGAGAAAATTAAGGTGGCTGCTGTAAGATGACCAACCAACCTGTGGGGTGGTTACGTAACACATTAACATTAGGAATGGGTTTCATTTTGACAGTTCAACAACATTCATAGCGTTATTTACGTTGCTGAGCAGACAAATTTTTCGAACATATTAATCAATGGATTAGCAATAGGCTTGAAAATGATTCAGATTGTGATAGATAGTGTGTTACATAATTACGCCTAACATTCTGCACTCTAATTAGGGTGCAGGCTGTTACCTTTAGATGTTATGTTGATAATAATCTTAAAGTTTCGATTATGATTCATGATAGCGACTTTAAAAAGACATTAAAAAACAGAAGAGGATCGGAGGTTTCGTTCCTCATTTGATCATAGTTTAGATATTGGTACCTATATGGTTTCGGCACCAAATTCAAAAGGGTTATGATTGTCGGTACCAACAATTATTATTTTATTGAGCAACAATGTACCTGCTATAATAATAACAAAAAAATCGTTAGAAGTCTCAATCATAGAGTAATCATTCACAGGGCTTGCTATTAAAAGTGAATTAAATTCACATTTGGTAACCAGTAACGTAATTTATTAATGTATGACTGACATTGATATTATATTCTCTTAGTATGTTTATTTTATCTGGCGGTCGTTGACCAATCATGTGTGATAATGTAATTCATGTGTTTTGGCTTCATTATCTAATGAACTAGGTAAAAAAAACGTTTTGTTAGATTTTTTGGAAGTGAAACTTCTTAGGCGGTGATTCGATAATTTTAGACGAAAATTAAGAGTAAAATTTCAAGGACGCGTCTCGTTTAGGCACATTTCGCTACATGAGGGAGAAAGAGGATGTAACTCTCTCTGTCTCTCACACTAAATTACTCTTAATCTTTATTTTTTAAGAAGTTTCACTTCTATCACGTGTACGGTGCTACACGCGTATTTTTTTTTAAATGTAGTTTGGCCAATAGGCTGACTGCTTTTTCTCGTAACCGCTGCCTTTGGAAACCTGCAACTTCTCAGACCAAGTTGAAAAGTCTCGTATGTCTGTATTTTTTCATTGATAAGTTCTTGTTTGACCGCTATTTCTCACTTCTCACCGAATAGTATTCAAATAGTAACTTAAGTTTACTTTTCTCTTTCACAATTATATATATAATTACTTAATCAAATCGCCTCTCATTCGCAGAACGCATATATACACTTAGGTTAAAATAAATCCTTTGCTCTCATATCAGTGAATAAGGTTTCTGTTGCAAGCTGGAGTTTATAATAACCTGGCGGTTTCCGCGATACATTAATATGTATCGAGGAAACCTTTGATAATGGCCTCTTTGTTAATTAAAATATGTGGAGGTATCTATGGTGTCGCTGTTTTAAACGTGTAGTTAGTGGCACCACCTACCAAATTAAGTAGGTATTATCGGTGTAAAGCCGCTATTCCATTAGACAAGACAATTGTATGCAATTTGAGAATTGCATACACGTTGAACAAACCTGCATACAAGCTACAACTTATATGAGGTAGTTTGAACTTGTACATTTTTTATTCAAGTGACGTGCAAATTGAACGCACAAACGTTAGTTGCATGTTTCGGATGCTTCTTTTTTTTATTCAATCGGTAATATATTATTATCTCAGAAATGACTCGACAAGCAGCACCGACCACAGCAGCTCGTTTTCCTCCGATAAAGTCCTACGCAATTGTTGAAGATCTTCACTTGCATGCAAGTAAAACCTGTATGCAATTTGCACACCCTCGAAAAAATGTTTCCAATGCAAGGAACTTGTACGCAAATGTGACGTCATACTTGCATGTAAGACTTGCCTAATGGAATCGCGGCTTTAGAGATGGTGAATTAAACACACAATGTGCGGTTTTCTCGTGGACGTTCACGTCCATGTCACTACATCGCGATAACACAGGGAAGTAAAATGTATGGAGATATACATATGTAGACGCTTTTAAATTTCTATCCACGGTAACGTTATCACGTGTACGTATTTCCAAACATTTTATGGACTTAGACGTGGATTTTTATGGTGTACATAATAAAGAGTATTCTATTCTATTCTTCCATATCGTCACGTTAGAAATTATAAAAGTGTAGGTAAGGTACTTTTCTGAGCACTCACTGGGACAAAAATCCTACTTGAAAAATTGCCTCACATAGAAATCATAACCCTGGTTTTAGCATCATGAACCAAACCCAGAGAACTGCCGATTCGTTATCGGCGAAGACAGAGTTGAAAAGTGCCTGTAATGTCACGTGCAACGAAATTCTTTCAACCGAAACACAGCCCTGTTGCTTTGCTGGCAAAAATAGACCAGGGTTTACTATAAGCTGGTAGTTTCCTGCACCTTAATTATATAACACACTTTAAACCACAATCCAAGGGTTTTGTATTAAATTCTTAATCCATTGTTTCATAGGTTTGAAAAATTCATTTGCTGATCAACGTAATAACGCAATGAATGTGACTGATCTGTCAAATTGAAAGGTTTGCGATCGATTGCCGTTTTAAATGTGTTACGTAATTAACTTGCTGGTTGAACTGTTTATAAATGATGAATGATTTTATTTATGTAAGTAGGTTTTAACAAACACTTTTACACGCCAATCATATTTTTTAAACTTGATGAGGTCGGCGTTAACTACTCTGAGAAGAAAGGTCGAAACAAACTCAGAGGTCTCAGTCTCTTTTAAAGTCCAGACATAATCTTGGTCAGATCATGTGAAGACCATGTAGTTTCTGTAATGGTCTTTTGAGGAAAGAACCACACAGATTGAGTGGACCTGTCCAGTCAGTGCACGCATTTTTCAATAATCGTGCAGATTTTCATCAGGATCTCTTATAATAAAAATATCATGTCAACATAAGCAAACATAATTATAAAATCCTGCATACGTATGAAGGATAAGCTAGTATTGACATTAAATTAATGCGCTCCATTCTTTCCGCGGAACCCAATTAATCTCCTAAGCCGCTAGGGAAATAAGCTTGACAATGTATCACTTTTCTTTAGGGCTCATCGTTCGCCCATAAAATGATATTGGCAAAAAACGTCACGATGGAAAAACATATCAAAATATAGCAACCAGATTGTGTATCGAGGATTTTTTATGCTTGCGACGTAATGTTCGTGTGGTGTAACAAAAGTTTAAGAAATCCATAGATATAATATAACAGCGAAGGTTTTGAAGGAAATTTCTCGTCGACTGGTCGACACTTCACGTGACCAATGGCTGGCTCGTTCTTTGGCCATAGAATTGGCATTGCCATTCAATGTGGCAATGCTGCCAGTCATTCCGGGGCACGTTTCCTGATGACACCGATGCGGATGACTAGTTCGATGCCTAAGTGACCAAAAAACAAAAGAGTCTTTTGTATTTATTTGTATATTTAGTTAGTGAGTCATTTAATTTAGTACCTAATGTAAATAGTTAGTTGCGTTATAATATATTGTATATAATCATTTTAATGTTTATGAAATAAAGTGTAGTGCGAATGTAACTGTGTATGTATGTCTGTTACGGTTTTACGTTATAACGGTTTTTTTTTTTGGCTTGGACATCATCCAATGACCTTTCCCGCTAAGGGCGGAGCGGAAGGGCGTGTCAGACTCTTACTGACTAAAACCCACCCGTGTTCCTTCAGTTGTCTGTGCGCCAGGGCCACGGTAACTCTTTCGAACCATCCGCGACCCCGGCAGGCATTTGCCCTATCGGACCCCGTCAATTATGCTGACATCTCTTTGAGGCGCGCGTGGGACACAACGCGCTGTCGACCCGGGCCTGGTCCTTACCGGACGGCGAGCTGCCCATTGCTCGTCGTCCGCAAGCCCGCGCCTACGGTGGCCGGGAGTCGGCTATCGACTTCCGATGCCCAGGGTGTCTCCTCCTGCGTCGACTAGGGGCATGAAGGCGCAACGATTGCCTCTCCCTCACGCGATCCACCTCCTCTTTCGCAAACATTACTGCTTCGCAGGAGGTGACTGCTTCCCATTCTCTCTCGCTCCATACCATGGCCTGAACCAAGGCCGGACACGAGAGATCACCACCGCCAAACGCCGCCACGAGGACACGGCGGTGCTCCGCCCAGGGGCCGACCTCCACCGTATGCTCCACCGTGTCCTCGGGTCGATCCACACAATGATGATACCCGGGCGTTTCCTCCCGCCTTATCCAAAACAGGAACCTCCCGAAACAGCCATGTCCGGTGAGGACCTGGCAAACTGTGTAAACTTTGTCCTGACCATAACGAACACAATAAAAAAAGAAAACACAATTTAGTGCACTCGTTCGGAAGTTATACGCGTACATACATTTAGGCGATTCATTTTTATTTATATAGAAAAGACAACAGTATTCTTTACTACCTACTTTTTCCAAACACACCAGCTGATTTTCTAGAACTCGTCGCAAAATACAGTGAGAAACGCAGCACCAAAACAAAATAAGAACAAATTTTCAAATAATAACGTGCAATTTAATTTGAGCTTAATAATAAAAATAAGCGACGGATTGGGGCTTACAGAAGCGATGGGAGTCTGAACAATCTCCTTAAGAGACCCTCAGCGCTTCCTGATTGAGTCGAGGGCTGAAATATCGAGAGATTTCAAGAGACCAACTTTGTGAAGAACGTAACGTTTTGTGATACGTATTGCGGTATTTACCAGTAGTGAGAGTTATTGGATTTGAGTTACGACTATGTAAGGCCTAAGGGTAGAGGTACATTCTTAGAACTTTAGAAATACATTAAAGAGTAATGAATATATATAAAACTTAAACTATAATGACATTCTCCTATTTTTGCCATCGAAGATATAATATAATTTCTTTAAGGTAGCGTAAGGCACCTCCGCCTTGCGTACTAAAGTATGTCTACCACACTAATTAAGGGGGAAGCTCCAGGGGAGCCCACGAAATTTAAATTGTCTTACGTTTTGTGCAATTTGCGGTCAGTGTCAGGTTGTATGTTGAACAAAATATGTTTTGCGACCGTAACAAGAATGTATTTACAGAACTATAATCATTAAAATCATAAATACAACCCTCTCAGTTCATATAATCCCATTAAATGGCTATTTCATGAAATAGTCCTTCGTCGAGTAATATTTTATTCAACATACAACCTGACACTGACCTAAAAATTGCAGAAACCGTAAGTAAATTTGAATTTCGCGGGCTACCGTTACGCTTCCCCTTTCATAATAATGCCGTAGCAACTACGAAAATCAGCATCCGTAAAAGTTTGCGTAGCGGCTGCCGTCTACCGCGTAGCAGCTACGCGTAGCACAAAATACTTATCTTATTTTAGATTAAACTTATTATCGAGCAAGGTACATTGCTCTTGAAGGGGTTCAAGTGAAGAGTTTCTTAGGAACAAACTGGGGGAGAATAAAATTATAAAGAAGTTAACAAGAGCGGTGTTTTTAACCGACTTCAAAAAGGAGGAGGTTCTCAATTCATTTGTATTTATTTTTTGTATGTTTGTTACGCGGTATCTCCGTCAATTTTGGATCAATTTCGATTTTTTTATGCATACGTTGTATACCTTAGGAGATAGACCCATTTAAATTGTATTAACTTTGATTGGGTAAATTTTCAGTTGGCTTCAATAATACGTATTTTTTCCACATAGTGTATATTGATGATGTTATAATAACTTTATGTCACTGTTATTTACATAGCAAGTGGTAAGGACTATCGGGAACACTTTTATGTTTTTTTTTTTAATTTCTCAGGTAGTTTTAATGATAATCTGGCAGTTTGACTGCTTTATGCGGCCTACCCAAATGTCGTTTCTTTGATATTGATCGTCGAGTGGTTGAGCTCCTTAAGTTCTGAGTTGAGCTTCACGATTACTGACAAATGCGTGCAGCGACTGGACAGGTCCACTCAAATCAGTATGGTTCTTTCCTCAAAAGACTATTTCCGGCACCAATTTAGCATGGTCCTCAAATAATCTAACCAAGATTATTTCCGGATTTTTATATACCTACACATTGACATTGATGAATTTTGTAACTACATTGACATGATATTGACCTTGTAAAATAGTATTTATTTTAATAATTGTGAATGTAAAGACTATGTGGTCATTGTTTATTTTCTTACTAATTAGTTTTATTCATGGTCTGGCGGTTTGAGTAATTTATGCGGCCAACCCAAATGTCCTTTCTTTGGTATTGTTCGTCGAATCGTTAAGCTCCTTAAGTTTTGAGTTGAGCTGCACAATTACTGACAAATGCGTGCACTGACTAGACAGGTCCACTCACTCTGTGTGGTTTTTCTTCAAAAGACCATTTAAGACACAAATCTACATGATCTGACCAAGATTATATCTGGACTTTAAAAAAGACTGTGACCTCTGAGTTTGTTTTGACCTTTCTTCTCAGAGTAGAAATGATTGATGATGATGATGAGATTGGAAATGCCGACCTCATCTAGTTTTTTTTAAAATATGATTGACGTGTAAAAGTGTTTGTACAAACCTACTTACAGAAATAAAATCATTTATTATTTAAAGCTCCCACAAACAGGCGCGCCGCGACAGCTCAACACAAAGGCGCCGCTCGTAGCGCCACACGCGGTGCCTTTGTGTTGGCTGCCGCGTCGCGCCAGTGTGTACGAGCTTTTATACGACTTTTTGAGGGTTTGGAACAAAACTAAAAAGTGAAAAATTAAAACATTCATACAAAAAATTAAAAAAAACAATCGACTTCCAAAAAAAAAACACTACAATGTGAAAAATAACTTTAATTTCAGAAGTCGGTGGCTAAAAACGAAAGTACAAAACCACACAGACTTCCGAAATTAAAGTTATTTTTCACATTGTAGTATTTTTTTTTTGGAAGCTGTTTTTTTTTTTGTGAAATGTTTTTATTTGTCTTATCACAATCAACAACAGGTACGTACCAGTAGTTTACAATAGAAATTCCGAGAAAACGATTAGTAATCACCATGGAGATTTATTTTCGACTCACTTTTCAAACTCAGTCTATTTTCATCGCATTGTGTTTTACGAGTATGTGATCTCTGTTTTATAAACCATTTTTTTTAAATCATGTTTTCTGGAAGCAAAATTATTTTAATGCGATTTGCATCAAGTCGATCGAAGATCCAATAATGCATACACTCTCAAAAATAAACGAGCAATATTGCATGTTCCTGAGCAGAGTTCATGAGCAGTGGTGGCCCAGTGGTATCGGCTTCGAGTTACGAGTTGTAGGTCGTGGGTTCGAACCCAGGCAGGCGCTTTACTTTGTGTAAATAATTTCATCACCACTGCTCTCAAAAACGGTGAAGGAAAACATCGTGAGGAAACTGGCATGTTCTAGAACCAAAAATTCGAAGACATGTGACATCTACCAACCTGCACAGGACCCGCGTGCTAGATTACAGCCCATTCCCTCTCATAGAGAGGAGGCCTGTGCCCCAGCAGTGGGAACATTATAGGCTGATTATGTGACAATTTAAGTCTACCTAAGAAGCCGATTTTATTGAATAGAACCATTCCATTCATGTTCCAAAGATCTTCCAATATCATAATACCACAATGACAATTAACTCTAAAACTCAAACTATTCCGTCAAAGTTAAATCCACATAGCGTGAAATTTTACACCTAGCTTTAGAGTGACAACACGAATTCCACCAGTGTTTACATTGCGAAGTTGTCTGCAAGTTGGAGCTCACATGACTTGCTGCTCGCTGATGCGGATCTAACTTCTGCTAGGTGAATATGCGACTTATTGATAGGTATCTGATAAAGTTGTGCCTACAGAAAATCTGTAGGTACCTAGTACCTACCGTCTATAAGTTTTGAATGCTTGTAACTCAATCGCCTTTTAAGGGCTTAACGGATTTGGATGAAACTTGGCAGTTTGGCACACAGTTTGGCCAACTTCTGGATTAACACATTTTGTTCTTTATATCTAACCAAAGAAACAATGGATGGACTGAGAGAAAGATGATATGGCTAGAAAAGATCGCTTTTAGCGATAAGACCGCCCATTGTGTCACCCTATGTAAAATTTCTACATTTATATCTGTATTTTTTATGATGTACATAATAAAGAGTATTCTTTTCTATTCTATTCTATTCTAGAAAGGAAGTGACTACCGAGATGACGACTACAAGAGAAGATGGAAGAAACAGAGACGTTGCATCGGCCCAAAATAAATTGGCAGGAGAATGATGCTCATGATGATGATCTTAATAATTGGCTACATGAATAGTTTCTGTTGGCTGCGGAAAATATATACGACGGAGAAGGTACTTTTCTCTCGTTATTATCAGCCATGTTTTAACTACTGTGGGCGTACTATGGGTAGTGTTGGTTATTGCGCAATAGAAAAACCAGTTGCAGTTCAAAACAAATTATAACTTACTATCATATTAATCACACTTGCGAATCACACACTGTAGGTACACGACATAACTATACGGAACGCGCGACAATTTCTAAACGTCTTGACTACTTACGCGTCAACAACAAACTCTGCTTTTACTCTGGTCAAGTGCTAGCGTTATACACTCTGTCCAGCGCCACCTAGTGGTACCGGCGTCCCGATTAGTCAAGTCAAATGATTGATTTAACGTATTTCCGACAGGAAACAGGTTTAAATTCGATGATTAAAACATCATTTTAATTCCCAAGTTCGTTAGGTATCTTATTAAAATCTGAACCATGTTTACATCTGTTTTTTGTGTCATTGTTAGACCGTAGGCATTCTTCACATCACTACTTTTAGAATAAAACTCACTGTATTGAACTGAGCGTCGTTTCCGCAAAACATTTATTTATTTTTCCAATAATCTCTTACAATCAATAACAATCGATCCCATAAACAATCCTCCGCCCTCGTAAAGTGTTGCCAACCTAATTGTTGCCATCTTTTAAATAAAATATTATCCATTTAGTACTTAATCGACTAACTCAGCTCGATATGAATGATCACACTAAGAACATAAATATTTTAGAAATAATAAATAATATAAATTCTTAACACTACTAAACTTCAAGCAGTGAAGTCGAAAACAGCTGATTCGGAAATCGACCTAATCTTAGTTATTTCGTCAAACATCGACACGCTTCAAGGCCCGGTGGCTTAACTTCTAGCCCACAATATACAAGTTAGTACATCTTGTATCAAACACATCAGAATACTCAATAGTTCTGAGCAAACTCAGCCTTCCGAAACGTCACGAACTAACTCCAACAAGTAATGTGACATGGGTTGTGTTAAGTTTTACCCTAATTTTAAGTGTCTTGTTAATAATTATGTCTAAAGTTCGCGTTACTCCCCTGTGTGCGACCGTATTCGGCGCGTTACAGGGTTTCGGCATAGAATAAAAAGATATAGAAGTGAAACTCGCATCGCGCTACGAATACGAACGTATTCTAAATACAATATGCAGCATGTTACGCGGGTAAACGCAGTCAAGGTTGGACAAATTAGTTATTCAACAACAACAATACAACTATATATAGTCAGTGTGAGAGATGTTTTTAGGCCAGATCGATGTCCTCCTCGTACAGGAGACATTTCTAAAACCCCAGATGCGAACGCCGTCGATAGCGAACTATCGGGTTGTTCGAAAAGACAGGACTCGGTGTCACAAGGGTGGCACCCTCATTTACTACAGAAAATCCCTCTACTGCATCCCCTTGGACCCGCCCCCCCTCTCACGACTAGAAGTCTCCATTTGCCGGCTAGGCATGACAGGCCATCAACCGATCACCTTGGTATCGGTCTACCTCCCCCCTACGAACCAATCAGAGAACTTCCAACTCCTGACTGACGACCTGACCTTACTCCTCGGCCTGAGTGACTCCGTTATCATAGCGGGGGATCTCAACGCCAAACATCACGCCTGGAATAGTACCAGAATCTCTACCCGAGGGAGACACTTGTTCGACCTCTGTACCCCTCTAAATTTCGATGTCATCGCCCCGATGACTCCCACTCATTTCCCCCACTCGGTTGACCATACCCCTGACGTGCTCGATGTATCACTTTTAAAGAATATCAACCTACGGTTGGATTCTATAGAGGTGATACACGAACTATCATCTGACCACCGACCAGTTGTGCTTAAGCTAGCCCCTCGCGTAGGCCTCCCCGACCCCGACCAACCCCCCTCCACAAAAGTGGTAACGGACTGGAGGAAAGTAAGCGAACGCCTGAAATTCAACACGTCCCCCCACCTAGACTCCATCCCCGACCTCTTCGACTCTATCGCTGACACGACGGCTGCGATCGACTCATTCACTGGACACGTACAATCAGTCCTGAACGATTGTTCAAGGGAAGTTCCAGCGACGGACGACCGTCGCTGGAAGTTGCCGGACGATGTACGTGAACTGATGACTGAGAAGAACGCGGCTGTCCGTGCGTACAGCAACTTTCCCTGCGACGCGAACCGAGCCCATATGCGCTACTTACAGCGAGCTGTAAGTACACGTGTAGCGGAGCATCGGGAAACGGGCTGGGATAAGTTGCTGAGTGAACTAGAGCCTACCCACCTAGCATTCTGGGAGCTTCAGAGGAAACTCAAATCCCGAGAAGTAGCCCCTATGCCCCCCTTGATCCGCCCAGACAATACCATCGCTTTCGATGATGTCGACAAGGCCGAGTGCCTAGCCGACAGTCTTGAGGCCCAATATTCGCCCAGATCTCAACCTGTAGACCAAGCTCACCTCTCTGAGGTCGACGCCGAAGTCGAAAGGAGAGCCTCCCTCCCCCCCGTAGAAGACCCCGAGTGCCCTCTGCCTCCCGTCACCCCCGACGAAGTGCAAGAGCTCATAAAGGGCCTTAAGCCCCGTAAAGCCCCCGGTTCTGATGGAATGACCAATAAGGTGTTCCAACTTTTCCCTGCCCACCTGATCATGCTAATGACCACCATCTTCAATGGTGCCATGAGCAATAACATCTTCCCCCAAGCGTGGAAACAGGCCACTGTCATCGGCATTCCCAAGCTGGGCAAGCCTAAATCCGCTCCCTCCAGCTACCGCCCCATCAGTCTCCTCAATGTCATCGGCAAGATCTATGAGAGGCTTATTTATAAGCGTCTCAGAGACTATGCCGAGACGAAAGGTCTCATTCCCAACGAGCAGTTCGGTTTCCGAACCCAACACTCGTGCGTCCAACAGGTCCATCGTATCGTCGAACACATAAGCGTTGGCTTCCAACGTGGTTCGTTGACGGGTGCTGTTTTCTTCGATATAGCGAAAGCGTTCGACAAAGTCTGGCACAATGGCTTATTATATAAGCTATACCAACTTAAAGTGCCAGATCGTCTCGTGCTCATCCTGCGAGACTTTTTGTCGAACCGCACCTTCCGATTCCGCATCGAAGGAGCGCTATCCTCCCCCCGTCCCATTCGCGCCGGAGTCCCTCAGGGCTCCGTGCTCGCCCCTCTCATTTTCACGCTATTCACCAGCGATATCCCCAAAAGTAAAAGGGCTCAGTTGGCTCTGTTCGCAGACGATACGGCCATTTACTACACCGGCGTAAGCCCCGACGCGATATCTCGCACTCTCCAAACCACAGTCAACCAACTCGGTGACTGGTTTAGGAAGTGGAGAATCGAAGTCAATCCCGATAAGAGTCAAGCGGTTCTATTTTCGAAACCGAGACTCAACCCCACCCCTCCCCGTCCGATCACCATGTTCGGCAAGCCTATCCATTGGGAGAAGCGAGCCAAATACTTGGGTGTCACTCTAGACCATAGACTCTCTTTCGGTGAGCACATAAAGCAGGCGCGTTCGCGCGCCGCTTTCGCTCTCGGTAGACTCCACTCCCTATTGAATGCACGCAGCAAATTGTCACTCAAGTGCAAATTGCGCATTTACACAGCGTGCATTCGACCAATCATGACCTACGCGAGCGTGGTTTTCGCACACTCGAAACCCCACCACATCCATAGGATGCAGACCCTCCAAAACCGGTTCCTCCGTAGGGCAACCGGCTCCCCTTGGTTCGTTCGGAACGAGATCCTCCATCTCGATCTTAAAATCCCCACAATCCGTCAGTTCATGAAGCGCATTTCCAAGCGCTTCTTCGACTCCGCAGCCTCACATCGCAACCCTTTGGTTGTCGAGGCTGCCAGATATGCCCCCTCCCGCATTAGTCGTACCCGCCGTCCAAGGCATGCCCTGTCCGACCTCGATGACCCCATAACCCTCCTCCAGGAGAGCAGTAGGGCTACCAGTACAGTACACAAACACAGACCGCCATCGTTCCGACCTCGCCGCCGAGGTCCTACGCGACGTCCCCGACGTAATTGTCCCCCCCCCCGACCCTTGCTCGACGACGCGCCAGCCCGCGCCGTAGCTGAGCCTGTAGTTTTAAATTCCCCAGTTAATAATAATATAATTTAGATCCAGCCTGTCCCATCTTGCTGCCCTCCCCTCAGTGACGCCCTAAGCCGAGGTTCGTACCCCACAGGGGGTGCCCTTAGCGTGCGGTCACCTAATTTTTAAGTATTTTTCGCCCCTGGCTGGAGGCTTTAAGTTAGTAGCTTAAGACACCCACAGGTTTGCCCGGTTAAGTAGCCAGGACCTTAGTGGTCACAACTACGAGCTGCCAATTAGGAAAAAAAAAAGAAAAAAAAAATGTTTTTAGGATTAGAAAGAAAGTACGTTTATTTGCGGTAAACACGACGCAGATAAAAACACACAAATACAAAAAAGAACGAGTTGGTGAAAAATATGCGTCACATCCACGCAAAACAACAATCGCTCAGCATAATGCTACGAACCTATGCGAGACAGAGCCCCAGCGAGCGAGCGGCGAGTGTGCGTCGTAAGAATCTGATGTGACCTATAAGTGATTATTTCGGCGGTATCAGTGTACGTAGAAAAATAATATTTTCTGTCAGAAAAACGGATTGTTTAGCAAATTGTCGACCAACTTAAATTGACCGTATTTTCAAATCACACCAGTAATTATTAAACAGTCGTTTGAAATAGCTATAACGCGGCAAAGTTACGGGGTTGCTATAATACATTTCCCCGACTGTACTATACAATAATGAGTTTCGCTTCTATACAGTTCTACAATTTTATCTATGGTTTCGGGGAAAATAATTGAGTTGATTATTTATTTGGTCGTAGGCGTCGGGTGTAGTGTAGGTTGGTTAGGTAATCAAAATGTAAGTTTCTTTAGGTAGCTGGTTTGTTTTGATTTCAGTGTATAATATTGAAGTTCTAGAAGTTTTGAACCAGTGTTTATCCATGCAATAAACTTTGGTTTAAAAGTTCTATGACTTACTATCTTCTATTAACTTAAAATTTTGGCATCAACATTAAGGGGACTACATGACCTAAACGCAAATTTATAATGCCTAAAAATATATGATCCACTGCAGTAACCAAAATCAGAAAAATATATGATATTCTTCTGGATATATGCTAGTTAGATAGTGTGTTGAAAACATAATACAATTAACTTGATATGATAGAAAAAAATCACGAAGACACCTCAAAATTTTTTTTAACCATTAAAAACCATACTAATATACATGCAAACATTCAGATTTTTTGTCAGATTATTCTACAAGTAACATACTAACGTAACAGTGTTTTAATTTTTTAGTCCAATGAGTAGATTTTTTGTAAATCCATAATTGCTTCATATTATGCAATAAATTACCAGCGTTGTGTCATTGCGCGTCTCTTTCTTTTCTATGCAATCCGACAGTGACCGCGCTTTAGCTCTTGTAAGCCTTTTAAGTTATTAATAACGAACGTTTGCAACTCCGAAGAGCACATTCTCAAGGATTTTCAACAACAAAATTAGAAAGTTCGTAGGATCAAAGTTGGTCACTTAGCTTTTAAGATTACAATGAAACTGGGCCATAAGCTGACTGAAACAACTTATAATACTAAACGCAAGAAACGTTTTCAAGGTCAATAGATTCCGTTGATAAATAAATCTTAAACAAAAAAATTGTAGGTAAAATCCACATTAAACATTTTTTATATTGAAGCAAAAGGAATGTGTAAGGATCGTAGCAGATGGCCATGAGAAGAAGGCGTGATTTTATGTACCTATGTTTGTATGTATTTCTAATATTGTTGTTACCTAGGCGCATCTCGTATATACCTAATTGTGGATAAACAAACAACCAACTTGTTTAGTTCAAGAAACATGTTAACTACATAAGACTAATGAAGATGCACACGAACTAATAAACATGCAATCAAAGTTTCTCACAAGCTAATGTTATTCACATAAAGTGAATTTTCCAACTAAAATCATTTGAAATTGTAGTCTGGTAACAGTTTGTATACCGGCTTTGTGAATAGGTCTGTAATGAGCGCCTAAGTTAAAACTTTGTTAGGCTTCATATAAAATGTATGTGAGCGTTGAGCTTCATGTGAAAGTTCAATTGCGAGGCATTCTTACTTCCTAACTAGGATCTCATTTGATGATTACGTCTTTCAGTTTTACCGAGCGAGTAAGTAGGTCAAAGTCAATTTGGAAAATTACTAATTACCACGTTAGTCTAATGGACGTCGTGGTCTTGTGTAGGTCGTGTACCTAAATGCGACTGCTGTACTCAGCAGTCGCATTCATCTGCAGTCGGGTTCTGGATTTGATCCGTAAGTGAGTCGGGCAAAGCGTAGTCAAGTCATCCCGTGAAACTCAAACTCAAACTCAAAGCATTTATTTCAAATAAACCAATTACAGACATTTTTGAATTGATAAGGTCGGCCAGTCAGAGGGATAAAGCTGGTTGCCCATTCCTAAGCGTAGAGGTAACTATGGAGAAGAACGGGCAAGAAGATCCAGGCACATTATTAAAAAAAAAAAATTGCTTAGGTACATCATTCAAGTTGTAGTTATAGATGTGAGAACGATATAGAAAGACGTGCACGTTAAAAGCGTCAATAATAAACAATTCAAAAATTTTAATACGTCGTGGCAGCTAAGAGATGACGAGAGTGCGCGCAAGATAAGTCTGCGCGCGTTTTTAACTTTCAAGCCTATATCCCTGCCAGCACTTTTAACCACTTTCGGGCTAATGATGGCGATTATTTACTTTGGAAAACACGGAACACTGCACACTCTCTTAACACCTGATATAAACGTCGAGATGGCGGCAAACAATTATTTCCGATTACGGTCGCGCGCAGACTTATTTTGCGCGTACTCTAGTCCTCACTGACGGCGCTCGTTCACGAACATGACATATGGATCAGCACCATTCAGCTCAACCATTTTGAAAGGAACTAAATGTTCTAACCCACATGCCACCACCAGCGAGACATTTGAGTGAACATGACATACTCTCAGCCGCCAAGGCACATTCAAGTCAATGAAAGACGTACCCAGTAAAGGGTAACTTCAAGAATTTTCTAGTAGCAACTTTATTTATATTGGTACCCAGCTGATGGTAATATGCTTGCATGCAACCAAGACAGACACACACAGATGGGTCATGCATATATGCATGGGCATGTTTACATGGGACTTAAAATGATAGGTAACTAGCGAATCACGTTAATCATACGCAATTAGCTCCTAACCACTGCCGTACTATGTCTGAGTGATGGTAATTTTGGGACATGTTCCAGTATTTTACTAATTGTCTGTAACAATAATTAGTACATATCGCACCTTTAAAGAAAAACTGTTACTAAACGAAAATATAAAATTTAGCACAAGAGCTTAAATAAAAAAAATGCACTGCTTTTTCGCAATATAATTTATGTTAAATTTAAATAAATATCCATCATTATGACTTCAAAAGATAGCTTAAAGCACCATAATCTTAAATTCTATCGCGAAAAAGCCGTGCATTTATTTTATTTAAGGTCTTGTGCTAAATTTTATATTTTCGTTTAGTAACGGTTTTTCTTTAAAGGTGCGATATATACTGCTACACAAATATATAGTTTCAAATTTGGTAGACCAATTATTGGCAGCAGTTTCGTTTACGATCAGAAGTGACTAAAACCCCACGTTGGTGGGGTTTTAGTCACTTCTGGCAACTTCAGGCAACTATTATAATAGACTTATTTCATCTGGAAAACATAGTTAGCTAAGCCGCGGGCTTAGTTATCAGTAAATAAAGCAAACTTTCTCGTAATGTAGAATGTAGAGAACACGTACTACAATAATTGTATTGGATTTGTAGATTACAAGCTAGTGCAGCAAATACTGCAAGGTTGCAGCAACTACAGCTAAATAGTACTTATGTTACGTCACGTCTGTAATTTTGCAAATGAGTTCGCATGCAGTTTGAAATTCGTATTTGGAAGCTGTCGAGAAAATCATTTCTCGATTATTATTTGTTGGTTTTGATAAAAGAAACGAATTCGATTCCAATTATTTTTGCGATGCTCATTCGATTATCTGTCCCAGAGGATGTTTTGAAGCAGCTACAATTTTTATGCCAATACAGTGAGTAAAAGATTAAATATAACAGCTGCTTTCTAGTTTAATTTTAGTGTTTTCACATGCGTAACCTTTTTCTTTTTCGGTTCTTTCTATCTCCATTTATGTGAAGTTTTTTACCTGGATTGAACAAAATATTTAAGGGGTAAATGTGAAAATAAACCCATTCAAATTCTATTGGCGTTTTCCTGAAAAGAAAATAACCCTACAATAAAATAATCCTTGAAATCTTAAATCACAATCAAAATACTCAAAAGCTCGAATATACACGCCATTCCAATTTCCGCTTACTGAATCTAAATACAACAATTCCGTATTTCGTGGAATCACTTAATTGTAGCACAATCTTAGTGCTTGTTCACGTACAACTTGCGGGTGAGGGCACGGTGGCGAGCGGAGCGATCTTCGCAGGTAGTTCAATGATGGTTGAACTATTGAGCTTCCCTGGGGATGTACTATGTACACATTATTACGATGGTTAATAATAAAATCGGGAAATTATGTGTGCGGCAAAAAAAGTTTTCTTTAGCACCTGCAACTTAGCGTCTCTTTTTATATGTAGGCGACGAGTTAATAGAACAGCTTCAATTATATTAATTCATCATCTTTACTATTCCAACAGAATATCAAAAAACCAGCGTCAATTTACGAGCGTAAATTAATATGACTCCGAGCTACCGATAAATATATTTACTTCTGAATTGATAACTCAAGTGACTAATGTTGTAAGTGAGCTACTAAGCGAGCTCGGGACTTAGGGCACCACCGACTCGGACAGGTTAGGTTAGAAGGGAATGGCGGGGTCTAAAAGACCCCGCCATCCCCTTCGTGGTTATTTTTTTTAAACCACCCAGAAGTAGGAGCCCCACAAAGCGGGGCTCCGTCGACTACGCTTATCGTTATTCATAATGCGCGGGCATTATGAATAATGCCCCTATTTATTACTTGGTCCATAACGTTGCTTAAGAATTATCACCATGCTGTGTCATATTAACAGTAGCTCGTTTTACAATATATATTCGCTTGAAAACCATTTATTAGACGCTAAAAGTTTGTCGCTTACCTATTAATTATTTAGACAACTAAATATATTTGAAGACGAGAATGACATTTTAAAGAAGCTGCCTTAATTAGCACCCAATAAAATCTACTTCCAAATAGGGCTGCCTATGATTGATTACTGTGAAGTTAAATGTGTATTAGCGCTTTCCATACAAATGAAATTAGTTTGACAGCCAAAACGTCATGATTTGAGAATAGATCAACGTTATTAACCACAGTTTTAATCAAAGTCATATTTATTATTTGGTAAACGCGCTGCTACTCTTCTGATAATCAATGTGAACAAGCCCTTACTACTCGTATATCCACGCGTTCCGTGCGATCATTATATGGAACCGGCCATATAGCAAACGGGAAGTTTGTTGGTTGCTTCTATATTCCAGCTTATCGTTCAAATATCTTACATAGAAATTGTGTAATTCCGACTACCGACCGTACTCGTTTTGGTTAGTACTAAAATTGATAATGGGTAACTTTACGATTAGCCGGAGAGCTAAGTAAGTCACATGAAAAAAAGGAACATTAAATGATACAAGGGATAAAAAAGTGTGAGCTTCAGGTCGAATTCAGCTTTGCGTAGTTCGGGATGCTAGGAGTCGGGAACAGGATCAGCAGGATGTAGCAGGATCGGCAGGGAGTACTGGAGGTGGATGAGGACGGGACTGCGGTGTCTTACGCCGAACAGGATCAGGAGGAGCCTCATGTTGTCTTCAACCCTGTCAGAGGAGGAAAGTTCTTAGGAGAATTTGTAAATAACGCTTCCTCGGCCTCCTACGGGACGCAGGAGGAGCGCCCCATCGTTGAAGACCTCTGCGTTCAGGAGTGGTCGGCTGTGGGGAACTACGTCAGACGCAGCGCCTCACGCTCGGCAGAAGGGATGTCCCGGTTACCAATGGCACACAGGAAAAGCGCCCCAGCGTCGATTAAAGAATGAACTTTGCTCTCGACATCTTCTCTTGGGGTTTTTTGGACCCTTGCTCGACGCTGCGGTCTCTCGGTCCCCAGATTTGGGGACCCGTCCGTGGGTTTCCATTCCCCTTCCACAAGTGGGGGTGGGAGTGCTTTATTGACCACCTAGCCGCTGAGGGGTATACCTCCCCTCAGCGTTCTGTAGTGTGTTTCTGGGGGTGTGACTGTGAGAGCGCCCAAAGTGCTTCATGACGCTCGTGCGACCAGGCCACTGCCGGGTGAGATTCCTAGTTTCCTAAGGCAGGCCCGGCAAGATCCGATCAAGCAACATGGGCGTCGGTTTTGGTTGGCGCTCACCCACAGTGGCGGCTGTCCCCGCTCCCTACAACGTAACCAGATCTACCCGGGAGCGTTGTAGTGAGTATCGAGCGACTTCAGGTATGTGTATGTCGCTCTTGTGGTTTATTTCTGTGTTTATCTGCGAATGTGGAGTAGTGTGTGTGTGAGCCGCGCACGTGGCGCCTATATTAAGTAAGGACGCTTTGCGCGCGGCGGGTGTCATGTGGAATGACTTTTGATAGGACTGACTGCCGCTTTTATAGTCCCTGTAAAACATTGAAGTATGTGTTCAACGTTTCAAACATTACTTCATATTTGATTGTCGGCCAGATAAGAACGGCTTTCAGAGAGAACCTAACATTATTATACATTGACTGGTCTTATCATGTAAGCTTTATAACCATTTATAACATTGAAAAAGAAAACTGGCAGATGAAAATGTATGACGAGAATGTCAAAGTGTAAAAATATACTAAATTTTGATTAAATTTAATATTATGAAATACAGATTTGTATTTAAAACTGCAGTGGTACTGCAGTGCTTCCGCAATGTTTGCGAATGCTTCCACCGATGATTTCTTTGCAGTTATTAGAAAAAAAACTGCATCGATGATGAGTAGTGTCCGTGGTAGCACCGACACTGTCCTCAGAACGTTAGCGTGCAAAGTTGTCGGTCCGTTTATTGTGTACTGGGCAGGTATACATCTGCACAGGAATAGGAAATAGACTAAGTTATTAATGTGTAACGTGTTTTGTTTGAATAATAATAACCCCACCGCCGTATCTCTACGTCGACGTCGTGGTGGGGCTTGCACGCTCCTGAACTCTGGGTCTGTACCGGTAGAGTTTACTTTACCGAAACAGGTCTAGGGTGAGGAGCCAGACCAAGAGAGATTCAGAAACCCGCAGGGCAGCATGTGGCAAGCTATTGGGCAGTAGCGACCCCACGAACCCTATCTCCCGGGAGAAGTCTTGTTCCTCACCTCTGGCTTGCCTTTATTGTCCGGCTGGAGTGAACAATGACGAGGAACAGAGCTCCCACCTCTTTCTTGCCTTTATTGGCCGGCTTGAGTGGAGATTCGCAAGAGCAAATGTGCTCGGAGGAAGGATGCTGGTGGGGATCTTGACCGTACTTCCGGGATTGTCCTGATAGCCGTGGGATACCCCTCTACTCCTCATAAGCACCCCAGGACATGTTGTCCCCTTGTCACTACGACACTATGTGCTAGCGACCGTTTTCGCGGGCCCATTATTGAGTGTGCAAGTCACCCCCTGCCATTTTATCTGTGTATCCTAACTAATATTATAAATGCGAAAGTAAGTTTGTCTCTTACCTTTTCACACCTAAACCACTGAACCGATCATCCTGAAATTTTGCATATACGTTGTCAGGTGTACAGAAACGGACATAGAGTACCTGTCATCCCGAAAAATAGTATTGTTCCCGAGGAAAACAACAATAACGTTCATATGATAATAGATGGCGCCATGTGTCTTTCGAATCATAATTGAATTATCACCCGAATTGATTGTCAAAGTCTAAATTAACGCGAGCGAAGCCGCGGGCAAAAGCTAGTTTTATATAAATCATTGGTCAGGCAGGGGCCATAGTCTTTCCATAGTCCTAGATAACCAGTCCACTTAAGCTACACAAATCCATAGCCCAATATCTTTGTTTCTATATCCTACAATAGTCCTACACCAACCGGGGGTTGTCCTTGAGTGCAGTTCTATTGGCCGAACAGGGACAATCGTCGGTTGGTCCCTCATTTCATTAAAAATATCTAAAGGGCCTCTGCGAGTTGGCTTCGGCCCCTCGTATGCCTTCCAAAGGTCCGGGATCCCAGGGTCCCGAGAAATATCAAGAGACGTAAAAATCATAATAATAAGAACAGTCAAAGGTAACTAAAGGTTTGCTTTTCAGTGGTAAATGTGTTCAAAAACATGTAAAAAAATGTGGGAGTGTCATACGATTTCATACTTGAAAACATAGATTTAGGTTCTGAGTTTATGACAAGAATTGTTGGGCACAACAGCACTTTAAATGTTAAATATACAAGTAGAATAAAAGATGTGGTTTTGGTGTAACAAAATACGACCAATGGTAGTCGAGGTTTAATTGGAATTAACAAGGAATTTTAGTTCATTGTTCTGGAATTACTACATAAATGCTAACCAGTAAATCAAAAGCGAATATTATTAAAATAGTTTCCTGGCTTTTACGTACAGTCTAGTCTACTGGTGTTATTCGGTTTTTCTATTAATAATTTCTCAGTAACAGCCCGGAGTTTGGAAGTCGGCGGTGTGATACTTCCACGCCTCGAAAAGCACGTTAAGCCGTTGGTCCTGCGCCTGATCTCTCCCCGGTCGTGTCGGATTGCCGTCCCGTCGGACTATAAGAGTGAGGGAAGAGAGAGTGCATCTGTGTCTGCGCACATACTTCAATACTTGTGCACTATAATATCTTCCACGTCGATGGCTAGTCTCCGCTGATATTGGCCGCCATGACCAAAATTCGGTCTGGAGGACTATTATAGTTTACTGGTAGCTTGCCCTGATGAAGAACGTGTGGTCTATTCCAAAAGTACCTGATGAAAGTGTAAACAAACCTTATTCACGTTAATTTCTTAGTCAATCACTCTCTAAAGGGAATTAGTAACACATTCACAGTATTTAGGTTTCTAGTTTATATCTGACCACTTTTTCCATCCATTATTATTTGAATAATATGTGTTATAAAATTGTAATTGGAAAATCAACGGCGAAAATTAGGGTTATAAAATTAGCCTCCATTGTCACATTAAAAACTTCTTTAATATGATTTCAAATTAGAATGACGGGTTTAAGTATTTAAATAAACAATTCAAAGCAATCAATTTGTAAGTGGAACTACAAATTACTACTGCTATAAATTGGCATCCACGCATACGTTTTCTGAAAGTTATCTGATGAAAATGTATTCAATTGAATACATTTTCATCAGATAACTTTGGAACGGACTATACGTGCGAAAGACTACTTTTGTACCATTCCAAGGAACGAGCCATATTGCACGTTTATTTTTGAGAGCGTATGTATTATTCGATCATGTACATATGTACCAACCAGCGGAATGTAGTTCGTGGATTTCGATCTCCTTTTTGATAATCTTGGTAAGATTTAGTGGACCCAGCTCTTTTACTGAATTATTTTGTCATACATGAAGAAGGTATTGGTTAGTTATGTTTCACGAGGAGTTAGCAATAAAACAAATAAAGAAAGTTTAAAAGATATTGATTTACCTCAAAGGCAAGTAAATAACAGACTTTAACAGAAACGTGAAACTAAATGACTAGATGGGGTTAACGCTCCCAAGTGGCCTCCAAGACTTTGCTCGGGGATCTAATTTAAAAGTTCTTGATTACAAATCGGTTGACTTTAATCAGGTCAAAGGTTCAAGGACTATTTAGAACGAAGGTGTTTTAAATAGATATCAGGGATAATGTTTGTTGCTCTTCGAATAGAAGAAAATACAATGTTAGGCCTTAGACACTTTGGGCACGCCACAATTGCGGCGGTAAGTCTCCTCTTTGAGGAGTGGCTTGAGAGGCGCCACGGCGTCCTCACCTTCCGCCTGACGCAGGTCCTCACCGGACATGGCTGTTTCGGGAGGTTCCTGTTTCGGATAAGGCGGGAGGAAACGCCCGGGTGTTGGCATTGTGTGGATCGACCGGAGGACACGGTGGAGCATACGGTAGAGGTCTGCCCAGCTTGGGTGGAGCACCGCCGTGTCCTCGTGGCGGCGA
This sequence comes from Griposia aprilina, assembly GCA_916610205.1. NCBI lineage: Eukaryota > Metazoa > Arthropoda > Insecta > Lepidoptera > Noctuidae > Griposia > Griposia aprilina. The sequence continues at coordinate 9,322,643 of OU744294.1, read as the reverse complement.
TCGGCGGCGGCGATCTCTCGCGTCCAGCCCTGGTACAGGCCATGGTACGGAGCGAGAGGGAATGGGAAGCCGTCACCTCCTTCTGCGAAGCAGTAATGCTCGCGAAGGAGGAGGCAGAGCGCGTGAGGGTGCGGCAATCGTTGCGCCCTCACGCCCCTAGTCGCCGCAGGAGGAGACATCCTGGGCGTCGGGAGTCAATTGCCGACTCCCGGCCACCGTAGGCGCGGGCTTGTGGATGGCGAGCAATGGGCAGCTCGCCATTCGGTAAGGACCAGGCCGGGGTCGACGGCGCGTCGTGTTCCACGCGCGCCTCAAAGAGATGTCAGCATCATTGAAGGGGTCCGATAGGGCCGATGCCTGCCGGGGTCGCGGATTGTTCGAAAGAGTTACCGTGGCCCTGGCGCACAGGCAACTGAAGGAACACGGGTGGGTTTTAGTCAGTAAGAGTCTGACACGCCCTTCCGCTCCGCCCAGAGCGGGAGAGGACATTGGATGATTTCCCACCCAAAAAAAAAAAAAAAAAAGGCCTTAGACACTTTAGGACCAACCTAGATCGATAGAAGGAATGCACATTGAAAACTTCTTCTTTTCCATATTCTGTAGATATAGATCAAGTAGTGTTAAAAATGGGTCAGTCAGCAAGATAATAGTGGAGCGGCCTGCCCAGGGTAAGTACTCTAAACATAGGTACATTTGAAGCTAACAACACATTACAGCCTTATCGGGCCGCAGCGCATTGCATTTCAATATATAAAAATTTGTCCTGTTTGTGAACGGGAGTCGTCAGTTGGGACTGCATCATCTCTTATAATTTCTGAATTGTTTTTTTTTGTTTTATCTTTTTAATTACGGTTGTTTTTCACGTGCACGTGTTTCTACATCGTTCTCACATGTATAATTTCAATACGAATGATGTAACCAGTTTTTTGTGACAATATTTTTATTTAAAAGAGTGTCCGTGGAGTTTCTTAACCGTTCTTCTCCATAGGTACCTACTACGTTTTGGAATGGGCAACTAGCTTCATCGTTCTAACTGACCGTCCCCTTGAAAATTTAAAAGTGCCTGTAATTGGGTTATTTGAAATAAATGCTTTGAGTTTAAGTTTTGATACAGAACACCAGCCAAATGCGAGTCGGATTCGTACACGAAGGGCTCCGTATCACCGTACAATATTTAGCACTACATTTTTTTAAACTCGTTCCTTGTATAGCCCCTTAATTTTATCCCTATTCTATCCCTTTTTTGTTGTTATAGCGGCAACAGAAAAAATATTAAATTAATAGAAAATAAATAAAAAACAACTGTCTACCTGTTACGGTTCGTGAGATACAGCCCGCTGACAGACAGACGGACGGACGGACGGGCAGCGAAAGCTTAGTAATAGGGTTACATTTGCACCCTTTGGGTACGGAACCCTAAAATGTCCAGTGCAACCTGCCTGTAGTCTGCGATGGTTCACAGAAAATTTTCGAAAGTAATGTAGATATTTAAGAGGATTTTTGCAATCTGTAACAGCCTTATTTAGGTATCGTGGCACGTGAAGGTTAATTTGGTAATACTTTTTAGCGAGATGACACAGAAAGTTATCTTCACAAAACTAAAAAGCCGCCCAAATAATACACACGATATATCTAATACACATTCATTATACATATACTATATCAAAGTATACTATTGACTTTTACTTTAATTATTAATAATATAAATCCAAAAGTACTTCTGTCTGTATGTCACGTTTTCACGCCTAAGCTGAATGGATTTGGATGAATCTGGGTTAGGACCTAAGACACTTTTTTATCCCGGGACGATCCCATGGGTTAATTTCCGACCTACACGCATGGAAAGTCGCGAGCCGAAGGTAGACTTTAATAAATAAAACCTAGGGAGGTACGATCTCTATTTATGAAAGTTTACTAGCCTACTAAATATGAAATCCCGCTCGTTTCGCTCCACGTTGAAACTAACGAAGCTACGCATCGTAAGAAGGTCGTAACCAAACGTACAATCGCCAGCAGGTCAAGCTACACGAAACTGTCAAATTTGTCCAAACGATTTTAAACCTTAAAATGTTGATAGTTAAGTTCAAAATTGAATGAGAAAATCTGACATTTTGTGGTAACTTGATGTGCTGGCGACTGTACCTAATGCGATCGATCGGTAACAAGCTGTACGTTTGTTTATTTTGTTTTATTGAGTAGAGTCTGCTTAGCGAACTATCGTAGGTGCTAGTAGGATCGTGCAAAAAAGTCGTGCAAAAGATCGTGCAAAAATCTTAAATTTAAAGGCATGAGTTTATGTGTATATATGTATCTAACTAAGTTTTCCAATAGAATTGGTTTGTCACTGTGTCTAGCGCAGCATAGGATACATCTGCCTAGGTTAATCTTTTTGAAATCGTTAACGATACCTTTTCTTAAATTTCATTGCCTGGAGTAAAGCATTTGATTAAATTATATCGAACTATGGTAGTAATAAATGAAAAGGTAATTCAGTAAGGGATGTTTCTGTGAGTATAGTATTGATAAGATGAACATTCCATAAGATATTGAATTTATAGTTCTATATATTAGTGCAGAAGTGGATGCAGCTTCGTAGTAGTGCCTCCTCTCGTATTGTGTTATATTTTTGTGTTATGTGTTTATTATTATTTGTTACGAATAACATTTGTATGTATTTTATATTTGATTTGAATTACATTATTTTGTATTAGTGATTCCCATGTGTTTTCGTTGATATACACATGTATGTAGAAGATAATTTTCTGAAGTAGGTATATTTTCTTTTGATCTTGCGAGCGTCAATTACCTAATATATAGCTAACATTTATTAGGTTCGCCTTTCATTGACTTGAATGTGCCCTGGCGGCTGAGATTATGTCATACTCACTCAAATGTCTCGCTGGTGGTGGCGTGTGTGTTGGATCATAAAGTTCCCTTCAAATTGGTTGAGCAGACTGGTGCTGATCCATATGTCATGTTCTTCAACGGGCGCCGTCAGCTGGTCGCTGGTCATCTCTTAGCTGCCACGGCTTTTGATTTCTGAATTGTTTTTTTTTTCTTTTTTATTGCGTACGCTTTTAGCGTGCACGTTTTTCTACATCGTTCTCACATGTATAATTTCAACATGAATGATGTAACCATTTTTTTTTGTAACTATATGTTGTTTTAAAAGAGTGTCCATAGAGTTTCTTGCCCGTTCTTCTCCATAGGTACCTACTACGCTTTGGAATGTGCAACTAGCTTCATTTTTCTGACTGACCGACCCCTTGACCATTCAAAAGTGCCTATAATTGGTTTATTTGAAATAAATGCTTTGAGTTTGAGTTTGAGTGTTACAAAGAAATAAAACAAAACACTGTAACTATTTCAATAATGATTGTTGCTTGTTCAAAATATGTGACATGGGATAATGTGTTTTAGAATCAACCCCTCCGTTTTGAAACCCATTACTAATTATATTGTTTCAATATTTCTTTAATAATCTTCTTTCTCAGGATCACGTAAATAGTAATCTAAAGTATTATTATAAGGATTGCCTTTTAATGTAATAAAATTTTATACAAAGACAACAAATGTTATTTCTAAATGTACCTACACTTTGTTTACTTGATGTTTTAATAGAGCTGAACTTAGAAGTTCAAAAGAAATATTATTGAAAGTAACATTTAGATCCATCCAACTTTAAATGATCGTTGTCAGTCTTCATAAGTCTGCAGTCCCCTCTAATGTTTCTAATGTAACTGTCGCTCAGTCTAATGTCTAATGCCATTTGGGAATTTGCATACGTGGTAAGACACTTACTCTGACAAAATCTCGGGAGATTAGCTTAACTATTATTTTTAAAATGGTTTATTTCATCTGTCTTCTGTACATGAAACTTTACTTCATAATTCTTAAGTGAAATTGTGTGTTCCCCGAAAGTTATTTATGTTGTATACGATACAAAAGATTTCAAAGTCTGAATTTCAACACTTTTATCAGAAAAATAATTAAAACGTTATTTTTACAATCAAACCCGGAACCTTTCACCAGGAAACCGGTTTAGCTACTACTACCCCATAAAGCATAAGCAATAGATACGACGACCAATCCTAACTTGTTACTTAAATCCCCTTAACATATCACCCTAAATACCACCAAAAAACCGTAAGACAATACCTTGGCACCCAATCCAATAGATAGCACGTAATAAATCAACAATTTAGCCGGGCAATTTTCATAATTCACGCAATATCAACTTACCCGAGTATAAAGAAAAAAGCAATTTCCTTAGGTTGCAATACTGGAGGGACGAAGGAGGTTCACCCTCCGTTCACACCGGGCCGATGATATCGTGTTATACTGTTATACTACGAGGATGTAAATCTGGGTGAAGTGATGAAGGTAATATGGGTCGTAGGGTATGGCTCTAGACTGTTTTGACTAAATTCATGGTTTATATAAAGGTGTTTTTGCTCTTTTTGTGGGAATTGAAGTCTGAGGTGAACTTGTGTATCATGTGTGTTTTTTTGTGAAAAATAACTGAATATCGTTGCATTTATGACGCGCAAGAGTTCATTGAAGTCGCGTTCAATCTGTCATGGATTCTCTCAATTACACAATGGGTAATCTTTTTTTAGATTAGTTCTAAGTTAGTAGATTCGATGTACAGGCTATGTAAAAGATAAACTTTTAATTAGATAACTTTTTTTAGGTCGTTATTGACATAAGACGGTACCACAGAAAATGTTAAAATTCTTAGCTTTCTGTTGAACATTAAATTTTAGAAATTCATTGTTGCTATCTGCTTAGGTTTTAAAAGCGTTTAAATAAAGATAAGTTCTACTAAAATAATCTCACTACCAAAGCTTTTAGCTATGCTAAAAGGAATTTCAACATCATAATCGTTGTTAACAACCCTTTAATCTAACAATTTTATTACAGATTCAAGTATAATACAAATACAATTAGCATTTTATTTAATAATTCTGCTATCGAAAAATTGTTAAAACTAAATTCAGATTGTTAAAGAATTTAAATCTAATGAAGTATTCTCGAAGAGAATTACCTAACAGACGCTTTCACCAATAACTAAGTTAATCAAGTTAAAAGCTCTTACTTAAGTGTGTCCTTCACAGCTTAAAAAGGCTAATGTAAGTTGGTCAGGCTCTAGACTTTTGGTAAGACTTAGTTATTGTTTTGTGACGTATTCTTGTGTAAAGTTTTCAATCATATCTGCATAAAAAGAGGGTTTTTGTCTAAAAAATAGATAGTTACGCAACCGTATTTTGAAATTTCTATGATAATGTAGCTCCTTTGTGGCTGTCCAGGAGTTGAACGGTTTAGGCAAAGAATAAGTAAGACGTACATCTATGTAATTAAATTATAGTGAAGGTTTCGTTGTTTCAAATTGTAGTCACGTAACTGTAATTTCAACAAGATCTGTTAAAATTTGGTTTAGTACCTAACGCCACCATCCCAAAATTAAGCAACATTAATTCTTAATGAGTTACAAAACATGTTACCATCAATTTATTAGACCCGCGGTCCCAAGTGTGACCGCGTCCCTAGGAAGGTGTTTCGGATATGAGCGATTATTCAGGGCCACGGTAACAATAGGGTAATAAATTATGATTGATGAACGCCCCCGGGAAACGCGCACCTCTTTAAGGGAACAATAACAATATTTATTTATATTTGTTGTGACCGAGAACATTCGGGTGATTAGAGACACAACGGGTGTTCGAGATTCTGTGCAGTTTGTTGTCGTGCGGAGCGGAGAAATAATGTAGGCAATACTCGTAAGTACAAAGCAATATTATGAGATATAAAATGATACATAATTTCTTGTATTTATGGGCTATATTTTTAGTTTGAATAAGGTATTGTTGGTTTGAAATTAGGCTCTGTTCTTCGAAATGTTTGTTTGTCATAGACTGTCTTTATTCTGCTGGAGTAACTTTCTGAAGTTTTCATAATCGGATGCATAATTTGGATTCCCATAGTCCTTAATCGAAATGGTGTGGGTATATTTTTGGATACTCAGCTGAAAGAATATGTGGTGGATGTTAAAGAGTGAATGATAGAGTGATAGCTGATAAACTGATCTTCTTTTTCTTCTTCTTTAGGATTATGGTTTCCGCACTTAATCCTTCATGTGGACCATAGTGCGTGGGCCATGGCGGCCGTCGGTGGTTATTCCAACCAGCCCATCTCCTTCCAGAAGTTGATGATGTCTCCTGGTCCACTGAGAGCATCTGTGTAGGATCTGGGTGCCCCTAGGGTGTGTGACCTAATTTGGGTGACGCCTGTTAAAATAGTGAATGATAGAGTGATAGCTGTTAAAGTGATTGTGGAGTGTTTGGTGGTTAATATAGTTAGTGTATAGGCATCCCAGTCAGGGTGTGAGGATAGTGTAAACGAGAAGTTTTAGAAGGACTTCGATCGTATGATGAAGGATGTGCAAGATTGTGAAGAAGTGTATATGGGGGTGATTTTACGGGCATGTAGGAAGACAAAAGGATGGGTATGAGAGAGTGCATGGTGGTTGGCGATACGGAGACCGTAAAACTGATAAAGATGAGGAAATAAAAGAACGATGGAAGGTTTATTTTGAAAAGTTAATGAATGAAGAGAATCAATGGAATGATATGCTCAAAGAGGTACAAGTAAATATGGATTTGGTCAGGGAAATTAGCACGGATGAAGTAAGAAAGGCAGTTCAAGGTATGAAAAATGGAAAGGCTATGGGCCCAGATGATATACATGTAGAAGTATGGAAGTGTTTCAAAAGAAGATGGATGTATGTGGCTGACTTTATTCTTCAATAAATTGTTGCATGAAGGGGGGATCCTACAAGAATGGTGCAATAGTTCGCTAGTGCCCATCTTCAAGAATAAAGGTGATGTACTGGACGGCAACAACTATCGAAGGATAAAGCTCATGTCACATAGTATGAAGGCATGGGAGAAAGTAATAGAGAAAAGACTGCGAGAGGATAGTGAGATTACCCCGAACCAGTTTGGGTTTATGCCAGGTCGAGGAAAAGTGGACGCAACTTTTGCACTCCGCCAGTTTTGCGAGAAGTACGGAGATACACAGAATAACTTGCACATGGTGTTCATTGAACTGAAAAAAGCGTATGTTAGGGTACCTCGGGATTTGATGTGGTGGGCCTTGAAAGAGAAAAAATTGCCAGGGAAGTATGTAGAGTTAATTCGTGCTACGTACAATCGATCTCGTACATACCTACGTCCGGTTGGCTGCTGGTAATACCGGCGAGTTCAGTATGGCTCAAGACTTTAAGTCCTTATCTCTTCCTGTTGATTATGAACGCTCTGACGTCGGACATACAGTAAGAGGCACCCTGGTGCATGCTGTTTGCTTATGACATTGTTCTTGTCGTGGAAGATGGATCTTGGAGAAATGGCAACAGAAGCTGGAGAATGTTGACTTGAAAATCAGAAGAACCAACACTAAATATATGTTAAGCGATTTCAGCGGTCTCTCCAGCTCTAGAGCCATAGCGCTTGATGGCGCGCTTCTCCCAGTCTGCTCCGATTTTCGGTACCTCGGTTCACTCATGCAAAGCAATGGCGAAGTACATCGGATGGAAAAGCACAGAATTAACACTGGATCCATGATATCACGGCAAGTCACCGGAACAATCTGCGAATCCCGCATTACCCTTAAAGTTAAGGGGAAGATATATAAAACAATGGTTAGACCTGCTGTCTTGCATGCATCAGAATGTTGGTCCACAAAAGGGATGAATCAGATGAGAATGCTAAGAGGGATGCGTGGTGTTACACGAATGGATAGATTAAGAAATTAGTAAAAAGAGGAAGTCTGAAAGTGGCTCCGGTAACTGCAAAGTTGTGTAAATCGGTTGTCGTTGTATGGGCATGTGATACGGAGGAATGAGGAAAATGTGAGGAAAGTTTTGAGTATGAATGTCGATGGCTATAAGACTAGCAGAAGACCAAAGAACCGATGGATGGACTGTGTGAATGATGATATGTTTAGAAAGGGGATGACTACTGAGATGACGACTAATACAGAAATATGGAAAAAAAATACATGTTGTGCCAACCCCAAATAAAATGAGATATGGGCAGAAAATGATGATAGCCCGTAATCGTATACCTACCTACACTCTACACTCTTTTTTATCTTTGTTTTCTTTTTTCTTTGTTTTTCTTTCTCTTTCTTTTTCCAACAGCGTACTGGTGAAATTGCTAACTAATCTTTATGATAATGTTTACCACTGGTCCAGTATCTAACAGGAATACAGGATTTATAAAAATGGAAGTCACTTTACGTGAATATGGACCTTATATCAGGACTGAGAAAATGAAGTCGACCTTAGAATGCATAGCAAGGGATAGACTGATTACGAGGATTGGGTAACAAACAAAGCATTGATTTAGTTATAAAGCATGAACCATTCATTGCTACTAACCGCTTTCAAATCCTCCTCATCAACTATAAGCACTTTCCTCTACAGAATTAATCCTATAAAAGGTTTCAATTTCTCTAGAACTCTTGTTCACTCCACCAGACAACTACTTAGTTCGACGGTAACAAACCTTCTACCAGATAGTTGCTATTAATCTAAGTCACCTATTGAAAGTAAACAATATAGTGAAAACCGTGAACCCCTCGACCATTTCAGTTTCAACAAACAACATTTGTCATCTGTCACACCGTACCCTTTCCGACAAAGACAAACATTTTATGAACCGTTGCGCGTTGGTTCAAACGGAAATATTACTTTTCAAGCACATATGGATGGTTGTAGAAATATTTATAAACAAGATGTATTACGGTGTGAATAGGTCCGAGGTTCGTAAATGGAATGGGTATGTCTCAATTTTGCGTTTGGACTTACAACTAGCTTTTGTCCGCAGTTTCACTCGCTGCTTTGAACTACTTTATGTACGCGGATAAACGTATTCTATGTGTTAATCCAGGAACGGTCTTTTTGTGTGTAAAACACCAGATTTCACCCAAAATCCTTTCTGCTGTTTGTACGTAACTGAGTGGCAACCATACATACAAACTTAAAACACTTGTATTTTTTATAATATTAAGCAGGATAGTAGGATGTGATAAGAGGGGCTCATGGTTAAATGATAACAGCGGCAGGGGTCGATCGAAGTATACTACGCTTGCCGAGGTCGGTTTGTGGATGGGTGACCATCCATTACATATCGAGACTCCTCCGTGTCTTGGAAAGCACGTTAAGCCGTTGGTCCCGGCTGTCATTTGAAGATCTTTGACCATCGCTTAGTTAATCTGGAATTATCGGAGGCATCCGGGCGCAAAGTTCCGGGCCACCACCTTCAAGCGAATCTGCGCAACAACGAGCTCCGCGCCGGGTAAGGTCTGGCAAGTCTATTCGCCGACAGTCACCTTTCCTGGCATCCGCAGCGTGGCACACTGCTGCGGTCAACATCATACCAGGTTGAGCCAGGAGAGTACTGCGCTACTACCAAGGGAAATTAGGGAAACTTGTGACCATAGACCTACCTACCTCTATTTCTCATTAAAAAAAATATAAATATACCTTTTATGTTAACAAGGTACGTGATCTCATTTATATCCACCACGTAAAACGCTTCTGTCACATTGGCCCAGACAGAAGCCCAAAAGTCGAAACACCAGTCGTACCAAAGGGTATCGTGTTAACCAGTAACTGAGTTGTGGATATTGAGGTCATTCGCTTGCATCTGGTTAGACTGCAAGCCAACTCCAACATAGTTTTCAAAAGGCTAGTCAGATTGGTTGAGTGGGACGTAATAAGGGACAATTCCAAGGCGGATAGGCAGTGCTCTCCTTTCTGGCAATAAAAACAAAAGATGATGGGATCACCAATGCATCCCCCAAATGTGGACTAGGTTTCTTTAGACGACATTTGAGGTACCTACTCATGTTTAGCAGTCGACTTTGAAAGGTTGTCTATTGCATGATTATGTTGTCATGCTGATCAGAAATGTATTTGATGTAGGTTGTAACGATCTCCGGCTTAACCTTTTTCTGAGAAAGATATGCGAAAATCCATTATGAGACAGTACCTACCTATCCAGAAAATGTTAGTTTTTGCTTCCGGCTGTCAGTCTCAGTGAGTCGTATTTACAGAAAACATTTTTATAGAATATCGTATAAAGTATAATATACGGATATTTTTTTTTATTCGTATGTCGTAGCTCCTTGATTTATAACTTTATGGATGTCCTGGTTTCAAATATATAGCGTAAATTGGCGTAGTGCGTAAATTAGTACCTACCTATTATGAAGTTTTAAAAGCTGGGAGAAAAATATACTTCATATTGTTGAGAAATATTTAACAAAAATCGTTAGATAATCTAAACAAAACTTTTCGTGTTAAACGGCGTTTAAAAATTTTAAGCCAAGTATCTTCGAAAAATCCATTATGGAAAGCATCAGCTTACCGCAATACAGTGAAAGTATTTCAGTCTAATGCGTGCTTCTGAAACTTTCAGGTATAAAGGTATAAAGAAGTATACCGCTAACTGCTTCGCTTCGAAACTTCGCTGAAATGTGGTGTGAACAACGGTATTATTTTAAAAATACGATGTTACTCTTTTAGTGCTCTCTTTAAATTCGTGCTTTCTAAATACTTGAGTTTTGTTCGTGATGCTCTTGTTTGTTTCAAGTTTTTATTTGGTTATTTTGTAGAGATAGCTTTTCGAATATTTTAGGAGCAGTTTTGGTCAAGTACCTATTGTAAAAATGCAAAATATATCTTTATTAACACTTTATTGATTGATAGCAGAGACAATAAGTTACCAATCGCTATGAATCATAATATGTGAATACGGCGCTTGGGAAGGAGTCAAACCATAGTATGTCTAGTTATTGAAACTCCTACTTAAGCCTATTTCAAAATAGTACAAAATGTTAAAGATTGCTTTTATACATTAATTGCGCTTGAAGCAGTTGCGCGCTTGCGCGCAACTGCTTCTCACAGTTTTTCCGATTTGACAAAATGTATCTATTATACACCATTATTTTATATTTGCGTTAATTTCCAGGGAACATTCTTCAGGTCTAATTAAGTTAATTTCTCCAAGAAACTAATGTCTTAACTCATACCATTTAAAAAATATTAATAATCATAATTTTATCACATAAGTACGTTAAACCAGTGTAAAATCTTCTTAATCCATAACCAAATATTACTTGCTTTTCATTCTTAAGTAAAGTAATGAGCTGTCATGGATATAATTCAAACACTGTCACAGTTGACACTTACTTTTGTCTAACACAAAGTTGCCTTTTGCAATGGTCATAAACTCAATATTTATTTATTTTGTGTGAAAACACAAAAAAATAAGATTTTTTAGAATTTAACAAAAACTGGTTTCTATCTATAATCTAGAATCTATATAATCTATATAATCTAGAAACTATCTTGTAAATCCGTTTAAATAGTAATTGCACTATGTCGAAGTTAAAGCAAATGGAAAAAAAAAACACGGTGTATATATAAGTTTAATATTAATGTAATATGCACATAAAAATTTCGGAATAAATTGTCTAAATAATGTTGAAAAATGACGCAGTCACTCAAGCAGACACGAAAAGCGACTTTAATTTATAATAATATATGTAGGTATATATATAAGTAATAAATAACACTATACACTTTTATATTACATTGCCCTGCAATAGTCACACAATTTTACAGTACGGTAGCTGTTTGTCAACATTTAATTTCCTACTTCAACCAAACTGCCAATTACTCTCATACCGACATTGTTGAATCATTACATTCTCTCTACGTTCTGGCAACAGTATCCTACTAATATTATAAATGTGAAAGTTTGTGAGATGAATAATGATGAATTTATGGATGGATGTTTGTTACTCTTTCACGCAAAAACTACTAAACGGATTTTTATAAAATTTGGTACACAAACAGACCATTACCTGGGTAAGAACATAGGCTACTTTTCTTCCTGGATTGCAGACGAAGTCGCAGGCAACAGTTAGTACAATATAATGTAACTTGTATATAATATCGTAATACGCCTCACAATTGGGCGTCCCACGCGAGGCCTAGAAGAACTCGTAAACTTCCTCCGGCATTTCACTCAAAGAGGCATAAAGAAAAAAAAAAACTAATTGAAATTATGTTGGCTGCAATACGGACTAAGTTTCAGACGGTGAGAGCTGCAATACCGAGTTTTATTATCTTAATAAAAAGCGGAAAACTTGGAGGTTATTTTTAACTGCGGGTTTCTGAGTGTCTCTGGTAGGATTTAAGTTTGGTAATTAAAAGTTGCGGTTCGTTAGTATCGTGCGGTTAACACTTGTACTGTGGAGCCAATTTGCGCAGCGCATGGTCTGTTGGCTGACGCGTTTTGTGTTAAACTTAACACGGCGCCGTTTTTGACGGATTTCGTGTTTTAACAACGCTTATAATTCGTCAAAGTTATGTTTTTTTTTTTTAATGGGCCATCTATTTAATTCGGTAAAATGAGAACAATTGGTTGTTTTGGGGTTTGCCGAATTTATGCCGACTCGAAAGGAACGCTTTTTTGTGAGAACACGATAGATGAATGGAATACACGGAAAATAAAAAAATGTGCAATCAAATTAATAACCTCGACTAACTCTCGGTGTCGACTAAAACTATTTCAATTTTCATTTTTTTCATGAAAGTGAAAGCTACTTATATTTGTTTAGTTCAAAGCAATTAAATAATATTTTCATATTGATATAAATTTAGTTAATAAAATCTGGCGACGACATGCGACAGTCGAAACACATTATTAATTAAATTTTGCTTCATTCAACTTGGGTACACTGTAGGCCACACGTCAGTACTTCAGTAATAACACCTTAAGCTGGCGTAGCGTAGTACCTAGAGTTTCAATAGAATAAAAGGCCAAATTTCATAATAATTACTTACATTATTATTGTGCAATACATAAAATTAAAATAACTAATATACTATACACAAACCTAATAATATATATATAAATAATTAAACACCCAATTAAACTCATCCAATAATTCTTAATAATATTGAATTGCTTGAATTGCTGCTTATCCCTCTTCCTCTCTCCTAATTTTGCTGTGCCCGACAGGGTCCATATTGATATTTTACTTTGTTAGACCATATATGTAATACATATGGAATGCAATAAAGAATTGACTACAAATCTATGATTTTACAGGAGGCGAAAAAAACGTCTCATTTCTATAGTTTTCTAACTTTTGAACCAGAAAGTTACTTATATTTAAAAAATAGTAGGAAACGCTTGTGCTGGTGCTGGTGATAATGATTTCAGACCATGTCTTCGCAAATACGAGTTCTTTCATATTTTACCTACTAATATGCAATAACGAGTAAATCGGTAAAATATATCGTTAGTTATTACATATTCATACTTCACTGTCGATATACTTATTTTGTTACCACTGACGTGGATTTTCTTGCCGGCTCTTCTCCATAGGAAACAGCCAATTGGAACCGTGCACCTAGCTTCTGATGTTTCATAACTGCCCTTGGAGGTTTACCTATGTGAAATAAAATATTTTGATTTTTGATTTTGACGTGTGAATATAATTATAATTACAGGTACTTGAACGATTTACAAACATATCAAAAGGTTTTTCAGTGCAAAGTATTTGCAATGTGACTTTTTCAATTCGTATGTACTTTCACGAGTTTTTCCTTCATGTTACTGACATCGATGAAGGAGAACATCTTGAGGAAACCTGGACTTATAGTTAATACTAGCTGCTGCCTGCGGTTTCGCCCGCGTGGATGTCGGAAATTATCCCACGAGAACGTGCTACCGGAACAAAAAGTAGCCTATACTACTCCTTATAACATTAGCTATCTGCAAGTGAAAGTCCGATCAAAATCGGTCTAGCCGTTTCGGAGATTAGCCGGAACAAATAGACAGAGAAAAAGTAAAAAGAATGGTATTTTGTTCAAAGTACCATATATACTTTAATATGCATTTAGCAAAAAGCTGTTATTTTGACATTACAAACAGACACTTCAATTTGATTTATTTGTAGTATGTATGAATGTATATGTATGTATGTATAGATAAGTCTGGAATCGTCAACCTGTCTTGAGCAATCGTGGTGATCAATGCTCGCGCCTTCTGTGTGTGAGAAGAGGCCTGTAGGGGCAATAATAGGCTGGAATTGTTATTTATTCTTCTATTTTACCACAATCCTATTGCCTATTCTACTAGACTTAAATAACACACACATACATTTTCTTTTCTGTTCACTTTCAGTTTTCCTGCGTAAGTTTTTTCAGCGTGACACTAGGCTTATCCGCTAAAATATTCAGTAGTACGAGACAGACGTCTATCAAGGCCTATATAGTCATGTGGAATAGCCTAGAAAAATGGTAGGAACGAGAAAAATATACAATACAAAGAAAACAAAAAGGAAGGAAGGAGGGGGTTATTATTATTTTTTAAATTCTAAACTTAAATTCATATTTGCACACCATGGCAGTATGGTAAACATGTTAGCATAACTCTATGTATTATAACACCTTGCATGCATTGTTTCATTATATTGTATGTACACACATGTTTTAGCAAATAAAGTAATCTGAATCTGAATCTGAAAAAAAAATGCGAGAATAATATTGATGCCAGATTTCATCCGTCGTAATACCTATTCATTTTTTTTTTTTGTTACAAATATCACTCACAATACTATATTTAGTAATTCAAATATTCACCTTGAACGTTAGACTGTGATTTTAATGATAACATTTTTTTTTTGACTTCGACTGATCTGATGATAATGAATGCACTCGTAATTATCAGGCTTCACAGTGGATGGGTATTTTAATCACAGTATGTTTAGGTAGGTAATCTACTATCAGATAATTACCGACCTGTAGTGTAAAAGCTGTATACACAATCAGCCTATATTGTATTCACTGCTGGGACAAAGGCCTCCTCTCAGTGAGACAGTAACCCACCACGCGGTCCCAGTTCGGGTTGGTAGATGCCACATGTATTCGAATTTTGGTTCTAGGACATGCCGGTTTCCTCACGATGTTTTCCTTCACCGTTATGAGAGCAGTGGTGATGAAATAATTTACACAAAGTAAAGCGCCTGACTGTGTTCGAACGTACGACCCACAACTCGTAAGTCGCTACGATTAGCACTAGGCCACCTCTGCTCGAGCTGCTCAAAGTTGAATGTGAGCAATACACCTAGGTGCTTATAGTTTGCTTCAGTTAATAATCTGAGTATCATGCAAGTAGCTATTTATTAATAGTTCATACACGAAGTATAAGCGACAACGAAGACATGGCCAAAAAGCAGGCCTTTTCTATACACAGTAGGTCGTGATCATCATCATCATTGGCAGCTTTGTTCCAACTAATCAATGCTCAGTATTGGCGTGTTCCAACCAATCAATGCTCAGTATTGGCGTGTTCCAACCAATCAATGCCCAGTATTGGCCTCATCTCTTTTGTGCCATGCTTTCCAGCACAGCTTTTCTCAATCGTTCGAATCGCTATCGGATTCGATTGTTAAAATTCGTTTAGTCCGTAGATTCCTAGTGTTCGTGGAGTTTCATGCTCGTTTTTCTCAAGTACGTACTATGGTTTGTAATGGGCAACTAGCTTCACCTTTCTGACCAACCGACCCCCTGATAATTCAAAAGTGCCTGAAATTGGTTTATTAACCGACTTCCAAAAAGGAGGAGGTTATATGTTCAACTATATGTTTTTTTTTTATATGTATGTTTACCGATTTCTCCGTCAATTGTGGACCGATTTTGAAAATTCTTTTTTTGTTTGACAGAGTATGCTCTCGAGGTGGTCCCATTGTCACTAAGTCAGAATCTGATGAGAGGATCCCATGGAAATCGAGGGAAATCCCCAAATTTTATAGGCACACGTATAGCGATTTGGGTATTTTTTATAGTAACTCGTGCATTTGCTCTTGGAAAGCACCATTCGGTGAAGTGGAACTGATGATGAAGACCAGAGGTGGCCACCGGAACTTCTTAATAATAAGTATTTTACGGGTTTTGATTCGATTTTAATATGGTTGCTAAGCAATTTATGCTCGTCACAATGCATATGGTAAAATGGAGCTCATGGTGGCTTCACCATCAGCTCCAGTGGTTTTGGTTCTTAACAGGAGAATTCCTTGTCCCTGCATCGAGAAAAGGAATATTTTGTAAAAGGTGATGAGCAGTTGACATTAGGCTATTGTAACTTAGATTTATTAATAACTGACTCACTAAAAAGTGAAAAATAAAAACTTAAAAATAACTTTAATTTCGGAAGTCGGTGGCAAAAAAACAAAATACAGATAAATAGACACCGACTTCCGAAATGAAAGTTATTTTTCACTTTGTAGTGTTTTTTTTGAAGTCGGTTGTTTTTTTTGTAAAAAAGTTTTTATTTGAAACAAATGCCTGGAGTTTTGAGTTTAGGGGGAACGCTACAAAATAGTAGAAAAACATAATATTTTATATTTATAAAATTACTGCTGGTTTCCTTTTTTAATTAATTAGTCAATGTGTTACGAAAAACTTAATAATAATAATGTATTTACCACTTAAACATATTCTACCATAAAAGTTACCATTTTATAGCGTTCCCCCTAAACGAACCTTAACAATCGTATTGAACAAAAACAATCGAATTCGATAGCGAATCGAAGGGTAGGTAGTGAATAGCTGTGCAGGTCCATACGAGTCTGAAACCAGGTCTTACCCACGAACTTCAAACTCAAACTCAAAGCATTTATTTCAAATAAACCAATTACAGGCACTTTTGAATTGTCAAAGGACTGACCCTTTGACAATTCAAAAGTTTCCGAGATTTTTAGGATTCTTTAAGTGACCCGGATTCATTGCTCTCGAGTGTAGTTGCCCATTCCAAAGCGTAGTAGGTACCTATGGAGAAGAACGGGCAAGAAACTCCATGGACACTCTTTTAAATCAATATATAGTTACAAAAAACAAATTGTTTACATCATTCATGTTCAAATTAAAAATGTGAGAACGATGTAGAAAGACGTGCACGTTTAAAGTATCCGTAATAAAAAAGATAAAAAAACAATTCAAAAATTTAAATTAAAATAAGCCGTGGCAGCCAAGAGTTGACCAGTCCCTACTGACGGCGCCCGTTCACGAACATGACGCATGGATCAGCACCATTCAGCTCAACCATTTTGAAGGGAACTTAATGATCCAACACACACGGCACCACCAGCGAAACATTGGAGTGAGCATGACATACTCTCAGCCGCCAGGGCACATTCAAGTCAATGAAAGACGAGCCTAGTTAATGGTGGCTTTATAGTAGGTACATAGTGCTCACACATGTGCTATACAATTATACATTGTTAAGAAATTGAATTTATACAATGCAAAGATGTTGTTGTTTTTACAATCTTCAGCAGCTCCAACAATATTTTCGAATGCTAATCAATTAATTTATGCCCCCCTGTGGAGCAGGACCAGCGTTGAGCCAAGCATCTTTGTCAGCGATGTAATCCCCCAACTTATAATATGCTTGGCTGCATAGTGTGCGTTTTATACAAGATTTAAATTTTGTTTCATTCAGAATATCTTCTGAATATCATCCATCCATCTGGCACACAATAGGCACCTATGTGAAATTCCGATAAGAAATAATTCGTTTACGCTAAGGTTTAAACCAATTTCATAACGTCCCTTTCATTTGTAATTAAGACACGATATTATGTATAAGTTCATGCTCATACACCTTCGTTGAGCAGTCGATCTCACATACACGGGTAGGTAGGTAGACGTGATGATAAGGGAATGTGTATAGATAACGGTAATTCCCTTGCTCATCGATTTTGAACAGCACGTATTTAGATTTAGAAGTGTACAGAATTACATATCAGGAATTTGATACGTTTGGATCAAAGTCGTGGTGTATTGTTACTGGAATTATAATGGAGTCAAAAGGGAATACCTACTTAGTTAGATTCCTCTTAATATATGAAGAGGAATATAACTAAGTATGTATTCCATTTTGCAATAGAACAATAGTGGTGAAACCTATCACTTTATAGTTTGCTTCCTGATTCCCAATCCTGAGTCTTGTCTTGTTTGGCTAGTTCATACTGGCCAGCTGAAAAATAATTCTACATAATATTTCTGACCAATTTGTAAGAAAAACCAGCGAGTAACAAGACTTTTATTACTATTTTATACGTGTATAAAATAGTAAAGCCGCCCTCCGCCTAATCGAAACAATTGCGTGACAAGACCCTATCTGACGAGCTGTCCACCAAAAATGTACGCATATTGCGAAGTTCCAAACTTTTCTGTCAAGTCACATAGGCTAAAATAGGCACTTAACCTTAATGGGGAATGCCATTAATTTTCCGCGAGATGCCTTAATGCTTTTGTCGCTGAAAAAATTGCCAGTGAATAGGTGGGGGCCGACCACGGGGTCAATTGTTTTTTTTTTATCACTAATACCATGTTTTAAAGCTTAAAGCGCTTCAGAGATGAATGAGTAAGCACTTATTGCGCTGTTTTATAAAAATATTTTTATTACCGTAGCGATGTTCGTGTTGGTTAAGTAAATAACCGTATAAAGCTATTATAAAAATGTTGTTCTTTTAAATTTTTTGGGAGTGGATTCTTGTTGATTGAGATATTTTACATAAACATAACATAACATCACGCCTGTATTCCCCGAAGGGTTAGGCAGAGGTGTACCTATACACCCACATTTCGCCAGTTATGTTTAAGCCCCATGTAATAGGGGGCGAGCCTATTGCCATTAACCGGGCACAAATCCAGGCTCCGGGCTGCTACTGAGGAATTCCAGATGGAAAAACCCAATAACACTTTGCCCGACCCGGGAATCGAACCCGAGACCTTATGCTCAGCAGTAGCGCTTGCGACCACTAGACCAACGAGGCAGTCATGAGATATTTTAATTGTTAAAATTGGCATACAAATATGAAAAAAAAAAAAAGACGTGTGGCACTCGGATTGCCGCGGTAAAGCTATTGCATAGCATTTTGTATAAGAATAAGAAATAAGAATTTAAAAAAATTAAATCTAAAATAAATTTAAAATGGGGCGCTTTACCCTAACCTTATCGGGGCCAAAAGATAGGCCCTTTACTGCCGATTCCAAAGACCCCAAACTCGATACCTCTACGACCTCCGGTTCAAAAGTTAAAACCCGGGGGGGTGAAGTAGCCCTGGACGGGTGGAGGGGTTGGTCAAAAGGGGTGACGCGGGGGGGTCCCGGGATCATATATAAGTGGGATTGATTTAAATATAAATAAATATAATACAACTTAATATTGGTGTCGAAAAAGAGGGGGTCAAAAAAGGGGGGTCAAAGGGGCTTGTCTGTATGTATGTACTATTTGAAAGGGAGGTTATAGGGGGGGGGGGGCGAAATTTGGTCAGAATTTTGATATTCCCAGCCGTTTCCGAGATATTGGGATATTGAGTTTTAAGATAGTGGTGATTATAATAAATGTATGATGTCCGACTGGTAAATGATAAATGGTACGAAAGTAAATGGAAATAAATATTAATTCAAGTTACACTTTTTGATAAATACCTATACACCTATATACTTTCTCATAAACAGCTGCTTATGTATTCGTCCAATTTCGGAGCAGCTCGTCTCGATTCGTGCGAGCTTCGTAGAGTCGTACAATACGTCTAGTTGCACGCACACAGACACCGTGTCGAAGACTGCCGAAAAGAAACGACGTTAGACAATGCACGGCCTTCAAGCCACACCTCCGTGCCCGTCGGAGTGGGGAGCGTGAGGTTTTTAATGTTACGGAATTTCTGGCTCCGGTCCCCGCGCTCAAGGCCCGCGATAGAAGCTATGCAGTAGCTTAAAAAATCGCAAGTAAAATAAAAAATGCGATGCAATCTCCGCATTTTTATGTTTTACTTCCGAAAATAAATATTTTATCAATATAACAGATTAAAGCGAATGAAAGTAAATCTGATCAAAGTAAATAAACACAGCAAATACTTAATAATAATAAACGTACCTATGGTGAATATTCAGTGTAATAATTACTTAACCTTTTAGGGTTTACGTAAATATTCTGTTTTTCAGACAACGTTTTGTAAAAGGTAAAACGATGAGCGACCTACGGGAAATCTTTATGGTCCCTTCCATTGTTTTCTTGCTCTAGTTTGCAGCAACTTTTATCTTACAGACACAATAATATTCTGAATTTTCTTCACCCTTTTCTTATCCATACATTTATTTAGCTCAAAAAACCTTAATTAGTCCACAAGGTACAGACAACAAAACCCAATAGCAGCCAAAAATAACTTTGAAGTTATTTTCTTTAAAATTTACGTTTACTTTAACGTCTCAAGTTCGCCCTCACATAAAACAAGTAAAGGAAAACAACGAAATACTCTGAACCTTTCCTAAGTATGACAATGTTGAGTAGGTAAGTAGGTACAAACATACCAAGCCTTATCTAGGGATGGTAAACCTTTTTACATACTTTTTCTTTCGTATCGATTGTACGTCTTGTCAAATTACATGGCCCCAGTCGATAGCCCAGTAGATTCAATTATTTGTTTTGGGTCAAGTCCTGCCGCGATTTGAGAGAAAAGTTACTCAAAATGAAAACAGAAGTTATCCAGATATCAATCCTTTAGTTATGACGATTTCTGACACAGTCTTATCCTAAAAGGAAATGATAGTTTACTATGCAGCACAGTCTAATGAATTGAGAACAGATTAACATTATTGTACCTACTGTAAAGGTACATAGTTAGTTCGATTTTTACCTGACTGCTCGACGGCAAAGATGTATCTTCAGAAATTTTCTTTCGGCATAGGTTCGCCATCCTTGTCTAAGCCTTTCATTTTTATTTCACCGTTCCTTCCATTCATGTCTCTTCGATTGGAAAATTATTCATCAAATCAGGACGATAGGCAGACACCGAGATAGGACC
This sequence comes from Griposia aprilina, assembly GCA_916610205.1. NCBI lineage: Eukaryota > Metazoa > Arthropoda > Insecta > Lepidoptera > Noctuidae > Griposia > Griposia aprilina. The sequence goes on along the minus strand of OU744294.1, from coordinate 9,301,685 downwards.
CGCTTCACGATAAAACCCGGTAATTGGCCCCTTTATAAAAAGAAGAAACAATCGTTCGTTTTTCCATGTTTATTTTTCTCTTTTTCTTTATTGGGTTGTTTATTTTTTTATTTGGTTTATTTACCTGGTGAGTTTGTGAGACGATTTGTTGGTACTTTATTATGATTGAATTAGATGTTGAGTGTGACGTTACATTTTGTTACATATTTTTTTTTCAGTTTTAGGTAAGTACGTCGACCTCGAGAAAGGAGGCTTTGAACTCTTGAGTTGGTTTCGGTATTTCTTTTTAATGTAAGAGTTAGACAGATATAAAATATTGGGTTCGTCTAGACTTAAATTAAATGTTAACGAGTAAACGTTTTACGCAGTCATAACCCATTTAGGCAAAAGGAGTATGTAAGGATCGTAGCAGGTGGCGTTCCGTAGTTTCTGCCTACCCCCATGGGAAGAAAGCATGAGTTTATGTATTTATATATGTAACCCGTTTACTCAATAAAGATTATTTATTTACTTACCATTTGTTTGGTTATGTTAGAGCCAAAATCGATTCTGGTTTAATAATAAGTATGGTGTTGAACGAATGGTTGATTTAATTGTAGTCAATTTCTTTTCCCAACACATTGTATTAAAACACAACACAAAGTTTCATAGTTACAAAAATTTGAATGAGCTTCACGAAACAGTACTTTCCGAGTCCCATTTAAATCAATTTCCGGCGCAATTAGAAAGAGTTACTGCGACAAAGCAACCAAAAATTTCGAAAACGCTATGAAACAAAAAAAAAACAACAACCAACTACCAAAAAAAAAAACACTACAATTTGAAAAATTACTTTAATTTCGGAAGTCGGTTCTTTGGTTTTGTATTTTCGTGATTTGCCACTGACTTCCGAAATTAAAGTTATTTATCACTTTGTACATTTTTTTTGTAAATCTGTTTTTATTTTTCACTTTTTAGTTGTGGTTCAACACCACACAAATTCGTATACTACTTGCTATGTAAATAACAATGACAGGAAGTTATTATAACATGGAAAAACGTACGTTTTATTGAAGCTAAAAGGAAAACTGCACAAGCAAAGTTAATAAAATTTATATGGGACCACCCCTGAGGCATACCCTATCCATTAAAACTAATTAAATAATTTTTGATATTGATCCACAATTGTTGGAAATGTCGCGTAACAAACATACAAAAAGCCCGTAGACCCTATCAGAATACCAGCGCTGCGGTACTTATTTTTTTAAATTAATATAAATATATAAATATCGCAGCATTACGCTGAGATAGCCTTTTTGGCCTCGCATAGGTCTTTCATTTTTACTTGTTTATTGTTGTTTTTATTGTTAACATTGTTAGTTTTAAATGCGCTTTTATTATTATTTTATTTTTAATCTTTGTATTTCCTGTGCGTGTCCCAAATAAAATATATGTCTTTCTTTTCCGTTCTTTCCAAAAAAAAAAAAATATGAATAGAGAACCTCCTCCTTTTTGAAGTCGGTAAAAAAACCGGGTTAATGCTGACATTATTCAAACAAAAGCACTTTAAAAGTAACAAAACTGCATAGTTACCGAAACTGACAAAAATGTTCGTTTACAATCGTCGGTTTGTGTTAATTAAGAATTGTACCATCGTTACTATCTAGTTAAGTCGAGTTCGTTAGCGAAACTCGGTTATCGCCCGTTACTCGTTGATTGTCGGTGAAAGTGAGAACTCGAGAATGTTCCCTGTAACTTACTTGTACTCCGAAGAAATCTACTCACTTACAAATTGTCTATTAAAGGCGTGTTTGTAGCACGTGAGTTTAGAGATGGGGTTGGAATTTTCAGTGTGTTCAGGTATATTGTGGATTATTTCTTTATTATCTTTGGATGTACCTACCGTTACGGCTCTACATAAAAGGTCGAATTGTCGTAATCGTCACGCTTGGAAGATCCCTTTTGGCTGTTGCAGTTGTTTTTGTTAGCATCAAAAGGCTGCCCAATGTGCGTAGATAAGTTATTAGTTATTAACCAGAGATCGGATATTCGGATACATATTCACCTAAAGTTGAGATGTTGGCTAATATGGAATGCGCTTTTGTATCAATAAAATCCCGCTAACGTCATATTTCAGTGATCGAACCGGACCAAATCATATTCATCGAAAGGTAGTGATTACTACTGATTACTATCTACCTATTAGTGGGAAAGTTGTTGCAGCCGAGGTAATATTTACGCCCAATCAGGATATAGTACTTAATTTAATAAAAATAATTATTTTAATTTATGTTTTTTTTTGTTTTAAGTAACACTCACCACCTCTCCTCTTACACCCTACATACACAAATTTGCAGCGGAAGTTAAACATTAATTTTAAATAAATATACATCTGGTTTTTTTTACAAAATAATAATATTTAAATAGCCGCTTCCATATTTTCATAGCACAAATTAAGTTTAGGTAAATATGCATTCGAATATCCGATCTTTGATTATAACTCTCATATTATGTTGGTATGTAAAATTAAAAGATACTCCAAAGCGGGTAAAAAATAATAATTATCTTTCGTGAGGTTTGAGTTTCTTAATTAATGTTATTCGACACTCACACTTTTACTCGACCTGCAGACAAAACCTTGAAACTTAGACCCAAAGGCAATCAATCCAAAACTGTGTATCAATAGAGTCACCAACATTTTATTTACCTTCCTCAAATAAATAAAATATCAATTACAAATGAATAAATGTAATCAACAAAGTGCCATGCGTAATAATACGTAGAGCATGCTACTGGTTACTGTCAATTGAAATGGACGCCTGTTGTGATACAATGATAGCGATGTGATAACCTGTCAGTGCTGAGCTGTCACCTGCCAATGGGTTGTTAAGTGTATTGACGTGATTTTTTCATGTGATAATGTTGGTTTTGTAACTCTGGTGCTATTGATTGGTGTTGCATTATCAATATAGAGTAGCTTAAGAGTCCAATTGCTTAAGTAATTTGAATATTATTAAGTAGTTCTATAGGTATTCAGAATCAAAATTATTCACCCTAAATGTGTAACACACTATCAACCACAATCTAAATAATTTTGACGGATATTGCCAATCCATTGCTTCATATGTTCGAAAAATGTGTCTGCTCTACAATGTAAATAACGCAATGAATGTTGTTGAACTGTCTAAATGATAGCCATTCCTACTGTTAGTGTGTTACGCAATTACCCCACTGGTCAAACAATGTAAGGTTGTCATGTGTCACTTTCGAATAAAGTCTATTATGGGGAACGTTAATTAGGTTGCTAGGATGAAATATTTAATTAGTATCAGAGTGGGCTTTAGTTTAGTTTTGAGTTTATACCTTTAATTCTATTTGTATTATTTCATTAATTATTTTTATATACGATTATTTATTATGATAAAAAATTTAATTTTATTTGAATGTTCAACATAATTAACATATGATCTTTTAATTGGATTGAAATAAATGATTTTGAATTTGAAATTTAGTGTTTAACAGTGTAGGTACAGTATGTCGATTCTGTAAAATCTCAGAGCGACAACTTAGGTGAAGTGAGCGTCAGCTCACCATCCGGTAAGGACCAGGCCCGGGTCGACGGCGCGTCGTGTTCCACGCGCGCCTCAAAGAGATGTCAGCATCATTGAAGGGGTCCGATAGGGCCGATGCCTGCCGGGGTCGCGGATTGTTCGAAAGAGTTACCGTGGCCCTGGCGCACAGGCAACTGAAGGAACACGGGTGGGTTTTAGTCAGTAAGAGTCTGACACGCCCTTCCGCTCCACCCAGAGCGGGAGAGGTCATTTGATGATTTCCAACCCAAAAAAAAAAAAAAAAGGTGAAGTGAGCGTGAACTGAGCTGTCAGTGTCATCCCAGTGATGTTAGGGTTTGGTCAAGCATTACGTTTACAATCATAATCGAAATTTTTATCATATTTTTTATGCTAATTCTATTGAACATTTTATATTATTTCAAAGCGTCTATAAATTTTCGTCTTTATATTTAAGTGTCTAAACATTAGTTTTTTAAACTAGTCGCTGTGTGAGCTGTAGTCATCATAACTCTGTCTTTGCATAGCTTAAAACTGAATAAATGTTCACTACGCTATTTAAAACAAAAGTGCGAAATGACGGAAATATTTTTTTTTACGTTTTCAATCCCCCATATAACCACCATTTCGAAAAATTTCGAAAAGCTGAATCGACATAAATAATTCATATAATTATCGAACCTACTCTCAAAATTTCACGAGATTCGGTTGAGAAATGCGACCAGAACAGACATCCGGACATCCGGACCTACGAAAGCATTTTTGCCCAAGGTGAAACGGAGACGCTTTACGCTCGCTTGGTCAATAAAATAGGCCCCATTCATTCTTAGCATCAGTGAGATAACACTGACAGGTCACTCCACGCTCACTTCACCTAATTTTTCACGGTGAGATGTTTACAGAATAGCAATGCTGGTATTTCTGAACTACTACTTACTATCATTTCAGTATTCATCCACACATATCTGCAACTGCTTCAGCTGTATCTTGCCATGCTTCCTAATTTATGCCAATTGCATCCACTAGTACACCAATCAAAGATTTATTAAAAGTAGCATTCCTTGCAAGAGGTCCATGTTTCGAAGTTAATTCAGCTTCCCAAAATTCAACAGTCCCAACCAAATCTTCAACCATTTTTAGTCAACTCCTCAACTTAATAAAGCTCCTATTTTGCAAACATAACACACCCGAACCATGCTAATTACGTGGCTCAGTAAAGTGTTAGTACAGCACTAACTCTGATACCAGCGTGGCATACAAATGAATCGGTGGGTTATCGTCGAAACCGCAGGTGTTATCGTTACTCGTATCGTTAAAAGCGGTTACTGTGGCAACGCTCGATTCGAATAATCGTTATTTATTTTAGTGAGAAGTACAGGATTTTATGTTATGAGATCGGATAGAAGTTTAGTGTGAACGGTCTTAGGGTAATTGGGTTATGAGTTTTCAGCACCTTAATTGCGTATCATACTACTCGTATCTATCACAATCTGAATCATTTTGAAGAATGAGAATAGTTTTACATTATTTTAGGAAAATATTATAGAGACCGCCTCGTTGTGTTTGCGAGCGTTACTGTTGAGTATGTTGTATGTTGGTCTTCGGTTCGTTCCTCAGGTCGGGCAAAGTGTTATTTGCTTTTCCTATAAATACGTAATTTCTCAGTAGTAGTACGGAGTCGGGATTTTTGCCCGGTTAATGGCATATAGGCTTGCCCTCTGTTAAATGGGACTTAGACATAACTGGCCAAATGTAGGTGTAGGTAGACTATGTAGTTACACCTCTGCCTAACCCTTCGGGAAAACAGGCGTGATATTATGGTATGTTATTAGAGTGTTCTAAGTTCATTCCTACAATTTCGGTCGACTTTTGCCATCTTTTACTTAGCTTAAGGCGGAACCTTCAGGGTAGCCCGCGAACTTAATTATTTTTATTTTAGATGGGTTTGCTCTTGACTCTAGTCTAGGTTGAACTTCAAATTTTGCTACGTTTGTTGCAATTTACAGTTCACTGTCAGGTTGTATTTTGATTAAAATATGATTCGCGACCGTAACAAATATGGCTTTACAGAATTATAATCATTAGAATCAGCAATACAACTCCATAAGTTCATATTACCCTATTTCATGAAATCATGACATTTGAGGGCAATTCTAACTTAAGGAGTTATATTCCTGATTCTAATGATTATAATTCTGTAAAGCCATATTTGATACGGTCGCGAAACATATTTAGATCACCATACAACCTTATACTGACCTGCAAATAGCAAAAAACGTAACAAAATTTGAATTTCGCGGGCTACCTTGGCGCATCCCCCTTAAGGGGGATCCTCAGCTGTAGCCCGCCAAATTCAAATGCTCTTTGGTTTTTTGTAAATTGCAGCTCTGTTTTACGTCCTATGTTGATTAAAACACGATTCGCGACTATAAGAATGATATATGTATTTACTGAATAATAATCATCAATTTCATATCAATCGGCAAACTTTGGGTTCCACCTAAGAATTTTCATATGAAAAATTCTGAAAATATTTTAGCTGGACAAAAAATCCAAAGTTTGACGATTGATATGATATTGATGATTATTTAGTAAATATATCCTTCCTACAGTCGCGAATCCCATTTTGATCAACATACCTACGACGTAAAACAGAGCTGCAATTTACAAAAAACCAAAATAAAATCAAAAATAATTTAATAAACGACGTTTGTTTTAACAATAGATAGATAAATGGATAAAACATTTATTCAGTGCACACAAAAGACATAGCACAACACACAAAAGCACAATTAAATGATAACAAATTACTTGAAAAACAACAACAACTATATACAATACAAACACGATGTTTATTTCTTACTCTTAAATCTCATTAAATCAAATTCTCAAGAGGAATCAATTTCTACTTAAATGAGGTTATACAGTGGGATTGTAGTTTTTCACAGCAACTGCCCGCTGGGACTCGAAAACTCTTATTATGTAGATGAAATTTAATTTATGTAAAATTAAGAAATAAATCTTCATTGTTTTTAAACTAATTACTTACTGTTTTAACGTGTGATGATAACAAATAGTTATATTTAGTTAGTTACTTATTTAATTTAGTGCCTAATGTAAATAGTTAGTTACGTTATATATTGGAAATATATAATCATTTAATAATAAAAAAACCGTTTGTTATTAACTTATTTTTTTTTTTGTAATTACCTTTATTTCTTTAATAGTCTTGCCCCAATTATTTCTAAAAGTGAAATATAATACATGTTTTTTTTTTCAGTACATTCCAGTTTTCGTTTAAGTACATTCTCGTTGAATCAATCGCTTTAGGTATTTGTTTTATTAAGAAAAAATAACATTATGAACATCACAAACAAACATACTGCAATAGAGATAAGAGAGAGAAAAATAAAATATGACCCTCAGTTATACTTCAAGCGAAGATGATGGTTTCCTCTAGATAAGGCTATGATAAATATATCACATTGTCTTCCTCACTCACCGTACCAGTTTTTCTCATTTTATATTCACTTATAATATCTGAGAAATAATACAAATAGGAAAATCACATGCCATTAGTACTGTTATGTAGAAACCATTACTATCTTAAAAACAACTCAATGCTTAATGGGACTGATGGTTACCTGATAAATGGAGATAATCAATCAAGATCGATAAACAATTTTTTTAAGTTATCGGTGCTTGCGAAAATATTTAAAGTACGTAAGTTATCTCTTTTATTCGTGCTGTGAGTGTGATATTTATTATAAATCTGGTCAAATGTCAAATGTGTAACCAATTTTTACGCTTTGGAATGGGCAACTAGCTTCATTTTTCTGACTGACCCCTTGACAATTCAAAAGTGCCTGTAGTTGGTTTATTTCAAATAACTGTTTTGAGTTTGAATATGCCATCGGCAACAGCATAAGGCCCGTTGTAAAAGTAGTCAAAGTCAAATTATTTATTTCAAATAGGCACATAAAAGGCACTTTCGAACGTCAAAATTTGATTCTAGTTGCCCCTTCCAAAAGGTAGTTTCGTATGGAGAAGAATGGGCAAGACACTCCACCGTTACTCTTTTAAAAAAGTTTTACACTATGATGTATACATTAATTATATAATTATATGTGAAGACGATGCACCTAGAATAAAATTACTATACCACAATATGTAAAAAGAATTAAATATAACGCAATGATAGGTAAATTAATTATGAGATACATACATGGTGCTCACATATTTACAAATATTGAAGAGTAAATGATTTTACCAAAATTTCACAAGTAATAATTTAATGTGTGAGTTAAAGTAGTTACATAATGTAAAAATCAATGACATCAAAATTATAAATTATACAATTAAATTAGCAACCAGTTTGATTTTGTCTAGACTCTAGATTGTCCTATGGAGCAGGACCAGCATGTTTCCAAGCATTCTTATCTAGGATATAATCCTCTAATTTGTAACATGCTTGTTTACAAAGTGTACTTTTAATATGAGTTTTAAATTTTCTTTCATTTAATTGCAATATATCACAAGGTATTTTGTTGTACTATAATACCTTGTGATATATTATTTACATGGCTATAATCGTAAGAGCTTGTATCAACTCAGCCTACCACAAACCGTTGCTGGACACATGCCTCTACCATACTGCGCCACAACATCCTATCCTCTGCCTTCCGCATCCAGTCTATCCCAGCCACATTTTTGAAGTCGTTGGTCCATATAGCTGGGGTGGCGGGTCCCACACTACGCTTACCGATACGCGGTGAGCTTGTATATGACACGGCAAACAACCAGACGGCGACGCAAATGGCGATGGCGCCGCGCCATGCCGTCGTGGCCGCCACGAGTCTATCAACAGGCTTCTATAGTGGTCCATATAACACTGACGACCGTGCCTAGACACGGCGAATTAACCATAGTTTTTCACGGCAAAAAACTTGTGTGCACAATGGGCCTAATTCATAGAAAAATACACCAAAATTTAGCGACAAAATACATATGGATGGCGGTGTGTTTCCAAAACAAATCTCTATTACAACAAAAAGAGACTACCTAATTTTAAAAGTAAGTTTATGAAACGTAAAATAGCAAAACATTTCATACTAAAATGTTTCTATTAAAAAGTTATTTGCACATAGATTCCAGCAGTGTCGTGAAGAATATTCAATATCTTCATGCCGTTTACTGAAAGTATCAAGTACGTCCGGAAAATTCACTTCCGGTCACGTACAGACTTCCGGCCAGTGACTAAGGAGCTGATCGAATAAAAACTTCTTCTACTTTATAAATATTTGTGAGGAAAATGTCACAAACAAAAAAAGAGATAAAAATTGGACGGATGTGAGAAGAATTTTTTATAAAAGTAACAATTAGATGTATATTTTGAAACTTAAGGAAAATTTTGACTTGAGGAAAAATTTAGTTTTAATGTACCTACTTTTATTAATTCCTTATACATTATTATGATTAATACAGAATTTAAGTAAATTTATTAAGTACTAGATATATATTTTTTTTGAACTATAAGGCGTCTCTATAATCTACTAAAAGTGAATACCCATTTCAGTAAGAATCTTAGCGTGACATTTTAGGCAAGGTGAGCATGAAGTGAACTGTCATCCCATCTGGTGGATTGTCACATTTAAAACTAGGTATAGTGTATTTATGTTGCACTGGTCGACGTCATCACGTCTACGCCGGCTGTCGATAAAAACAAGCGCTGGGGCTCTGTCTCGCATAGGGTCGTAGCATTATGCTGAGCGATTGCCGTTTTGCGTGGATGTGACGCATATTTTCCCCCAGCTCGTTCTTTTTGTATTTGTGTGTTTTTCTCTGCGTCATATTTACCGCAAATATACGTATTTTCTTTCTTTCTTTTCTTTCTTATTGACAGCTCACTTCACCTAAGTTTCCAAGGAGATTTTTTACAAAATACATAGATCGACAGGCTTGTAAAAGTTTTGATTACCCATACCAACAACTATTTGAACTAAGATAAAAAAAACCAAGAACATTATAAATTCTGTAATATATGTAACATGCAAAATGCATATCCACACAAGACTGTAGTTAATTCCCTACTGCTATGTACAAACTATGTTCAAGATATCGTAATATTGCATGTGTGCCGATGGTACTACCGTAGGTACGTCTTAGATTATAATATTAGCTGATTGCTATGCTGTTTCTGTTAGGTTACATTATGGAGATGGATTATCTTATACGTAAGGGGAAGATCCTTTCGTTACTAAATAGGGAACCAATTCCTTCCATAAACACATTTATTACGAGTGGTAAAAATACCACTCGTAATAAATGTGTTAAAAAAAAGAAAAAAAAAGATAAACAAAAAAAAATAGATAAAGGAAGAAGATACAATATAATATATTTAAATGGTAGAATTCGTCTTGGAATAGTTCTGGCCCTTCTCTCAAAACGGTGAAACATCGCGAAGGAACCAGCAAGTTCTAGACCCCAAAATTCGAAGACGTGACATCTACCAACCTGCACTGGGCCCGCGTGGTGGATTACGGCCCACTCCCTCTCACCGAGAGGAGGCCTGTGTCCCAGCAGTGGGAACATTATAGGCTGATTATGCTTATGCTTCTTTCAAAATCTGAATTAATAATCATTTATTCAAATAAGGCTGAGAATCAGCACCTCTTGAATGTCAAAATTACATAAGATAATCCCCTAAAACGCCCGCCCTTCACCACTTCGTAGTCCTTTAACTGGAAAGACAGCAATACAGTCTGTTGCTTTCAGGTAAGTATTAAGGACTAGACACGTGGCAATCAGTTTCAAAGCGTTTCGTATTTTACAATGATTTTCAACAGAAACTAAGCTTTAACTAAGCTTTTAACTAAGCTTTTCGGTAGCAAAAGTCCATCCAATACATTTTCGAGTTTTCCATCGTCGTAATCGCTGATAGAATGGCACTTTGTCTAGGCCTGACCTTGTTATAATCTATTCGGGATGAATATCTTCAGCATTATAATCTTTGGGTCATTTACAATTTACATTTTTCAAGTAGTTTTATATTCGTTACCGAAAGTTTTTGAATTGTTAAAGCTCGTGTTATAGTTCATAGAAAAAGCCTCTTACAATGATCTCCCTTTTTAAGTATACCAATGAGATCTTATAAAACACAGGCGCCCTCTGACTTACCACTTACGATCTTGACTTGTACGTTGTACGTAATAATAAAAGTATGAGAAATCCCTTCAGTTGAACGATATATTACTGCCTGCGGAAACATAAAAAACTATGGAGGAAGCACGGATTTGGGGGACGCGTTGCAAGGGTCCCCCAGATTAGATTTATTTTTAAAGAATTTGCTTACGTATCTCAGGAATTTATCATTTTAATGTGACATTTTCGGAGAGCGGATGCAAGCGAATTTTGAAATATAAAATTGGTATACCAGGGTATGCATCTCTTTAATCATGATCTATCGATGGAAAGGGCTTGTACGGTATAGTAATACATACTCTTCTTTGTACCTCTATACATATACAATAACAACAACAACATACATATACAATACATATAAGAGATTCATGGTTATCATGTTTTTTATTTTTTCATAATTTTTTCTAAAGAAGGGATGTTTACTTTTGAGGATGAATGAAGTATTATTGAACATTCTGATGTAAGCGCAGTTTTCTTTGTGCTTTCTATGCTTTTCTATAATAGGTACTTACATGAAAAGTAAAAAATATAAACTACAAGAAGATAATGATTATAATGTAGGTATGTACAGTCAGCAAAATAGATAAATAACCAGGGTTATCAATATATTTGAAGTTGAGTATGAAACCGATGGATGTTTTCAAATGAAATTTAATTTGATAAATTAACTGTTTGTTTTGTATTAATTAAGTTAAATTTTATTCGAAAACATCCATCGGTTTCTTCCTAAACTTCAACTATATCCGACGACCCTGGTTACTTATCACATTTGGTGACCGTATGTAAACGAATCAAAAGTAGTATATAAGGATCGTAGCAAGTGGCGTTCTGTAGTTTCTGCCTATCCCATGGGAAGAACGTGTGAGATTATTTTATGTGAGCTCCATAAAAAAAAAAACACAGACTTAAAAAAGTGATAATTTTAAATCAGAAAACTAAACTTCATTCAATCTATCTTCCCTTAGAATTGTCAATATTGCCTTCGCCGTTACTCTGACAACAATCTTAATAATCTGATAATAATCTTTGATTGATTTGGTCATAATCGTTGACTTATTATATAACTAGCTGTACCCAAGGCTCGACTTGCGTAGTTTGATTCTAAAATACCCAGAAATATTCATCTAAAGCAGAGAAAGTTAACGTCATGGGTTGAATAAAAAAGAAAAAGAAAGTCCAAGAAACCGATGAGCAAATATTAGCTACACAAAATTCTTTCGCTAACTATAAAAAAATTAAGAATATCCTATTTAACCGCAAGCATTTCCCCAAATCCCTACCTGTATCACGGCAGTTATTCCAACATCACTCGCCATAGGGGCGCGTTGCGTTAACAGGATGTTTACTTCCCTCCCGTAGATAAATGTGCAGTAGATGTAGGGTTAAGTATCCCTTTCTTTCTATCAAACCGAGATAGTGCGTAAATATCTTCATGTTGACATTATCTTGATAGGTGTGTTGATGTACTGGATATACAGTGTTAATTGTATAAGTCGGGTTATTTTTTTCGTGTTCTTCGGAGGTTGTATATTCAAGTATTATGACCTATTTCACCGGTTACTTTTGATCTTCAGTTAATTTACCTGGCATATAATTTGATACCAATTCAATTACAATGTATCCGGTAGCATTATCAGCCAGTGACATTCCCACTGCTGGGACACAAGCCTCCTATCTGTGAGAGGGAGTGGGCTATAATCTACCACGCTGTGGCCCAATGTGTGTTGGTGGACGTTTCCGGTAGTAAATGTACGGTGTCTATGTCAGGCAAACAGCCATGAAAGTCAATCTTGATGATATCCGGCTGAAACCACTAACATTATTCATCATTGTAGGTATACATGAACAAAAATTGTAATTTACAGTTCAACGTTATCAAGCTAGAACGAAATAATCCATAATTCAGCTACTCACACATAAAATAAATTGGAACAATAATGATAACATCCGGAATCAAACACCAGCTGACATCCCACAGCATCCTCTCCGACATAGCAACAACATATTATGCACTTTGTTCCGCAAAACCGACCTAGACATTTAGATTTATAAGCTGCTTATATATTGTAGCTGAGAAGAGCGGAGCTGTGCGGAGCTAGGGAAATAATAAAATATTTTTAATCTATTGAATTCCATTAACAAATTTTACGTCTCCGTCTCGCTCCGCTCTACTGAACATATCCAGAGCGAAGCTATTTCCAGCAGAGCTAAGTCCACTAACCCCGTCTACCCATGTTTGCTTCGAAAGCCTTGGATAATTCGCTCTCCACCGAATCTTCGCGCCGCTCTGCTACAGTAAAAGTGGTTACAGCCGGATCTACAGCCAATTGGGGGTTACTTTTATTTTCTACAGCGCGTGTAGGATGCAAAGGTCCTCTCAGCGTCTTGTCACTCCTGCATTATGGCTTTGCACGACTCTGCTACACTGCTCACTCGGTCTTCTCCTCGTATTTTAACCAATAGAAGTCCACTATATTCACGTTATTAACGCAGCACAGTGAACAAGGCAACTCTGCTTCGCAATGCTTCCTCGCTCTTCTCCGCTTACTCAGTTCGCTTCAATAGACAGGCAGCCTTAGTCTCGCTCTTGATGAAACTAAAACAAAGTTAGGTTTAAAAATTACAAATTAGAGCTTATATCAGAGACAATGGTGCCGATTCTCTTGTACACCGAACGAAACTAAACTATCGCTAAAATTTCTTATTTTTGGTAAGAGAATCTTAAAAGCTATTCTGCAAACAAGATTCTCTAAACTTAAAAACAATTTAGACACAACTAAAATCGAGTTTGACAATCGCTAAGATAAGTTGATTAAAAACCAAGATTTGTCGGAAATTAAAATAAAGAGCGAATGAAAGTGAACGAAATGATCCGTAGTGCAAAAAAACAAAATTATTTTTAATTGTTTATCAATAATTATTTAAATGAAATACAGGGAGCCTAATGTCAGCGTAAACTATATTGTTGTTATATTTTAGTAAATTAAGATATTTTTTTTATCTGTGACCAATGTGATCCTGCTAGAGTTGTACACCGAAAACGATTTAGAACTTCGGCGATAAGTTTTCGATTTTCAACAAGAAAAAACCTTTAATTTTATTAAAATCGACTAAATACAGCATTTAAAAATTTATTCAGGTAGCATGATTATCACGCTATTTATTTCAGCGTAATAAAGCTAATTTACTGATAAAATGGGATCTCGAGCAAAGGAAAATCCGGTATTTCTATAGAGATCGTATTCTCATTGCCATAGGAAAGCCCTATCAAGGACATCTTGAATTTGTTTGAGTCTGTTTGTCTGGTCATGTTAATAGGTGCAACGAATGCGTTTCGTACCTATTGTATTCTAATAACAATAATTTTATTATTTGCCTTTCTGTCGAATCGAAAACAGCTGCAATCACACGCTTCCATAATGATTTCCAAACTCACAAGCATCCAACATTTCAAGAACTGGAGGAATGTGCTTCGTAAATTTTAGTTCACGACTACTAATTTTATTCCATACCTTTTTAATCGCGATTAATAATAGTCTGATTTAGTTTGACAATCAGAATTTTAGGTGAAAAACGTCAAATTCAGAATAGCAAAATTGCTATTTTCACAAAATTGAATAATTAAATGACATTAGTGCTATGTTTAACTAGCTCTGGTTTATATTGTTTGGAGTTTAAGGAATCTTGTTTCTTTAGCCCCTAATAAATTAGTTAATTGGTTAATTATTCGATTACTTCAATTAAAATCGTTGCTGGATTTGACTGGTTGATTATTATGAGGGAGACCCTTTGACTACTTTTGGTAAATCATTATTTTCTATAGGAAAAAAACTAATAGGTACATGAGCTTAAAATACTCAGTCTGTAGTCTAGATTTGGGTCCTGTCAATGGCGATTGGCTCACCCATTTTTACTTTGACTTATAACATAAGTATATAGCTGGCGAAATGTGGCTTACTACTGAGCCCTGTGCCACAATCCTTTCGGAGAAAACAAGCATAATGTTATATAAATTCTAAAAACGGAACAGCCTAATCATAACTAGTAGATTATTTCCACAGAGCATTCGATCTGTAAACAGTTACTACCAGTAATATTGTGTACATCGACAGTCTTGTTTGCGTTAAGCCTACCCAATTTGAACTCCCCGTTAAATGGATTTTGAATTTCCAAAATAACACACTGTAGGCTCATGATGTAGTCATATTATGTGCGTAGTGTATTTGCCGAAGGTTTATCGAGGCTAAATTTGTCGAATTAGTTTGCATTATTTGGGGCTGAAACTAGAGGTAATTTTGAGGCTAGGCATCCGGCTGTAAGGTTACCTAATGTTTGTCTTAATGCTATACTTTGGGTGTTTGTATAAGATACCGCAGAAGTCGACAAGGGCGCGGTTAGCAACACTCTGATTGATTTCAAGGACTTTGATCAAACCAGTCGTGTTGATGGAGTTGTTTTCGGACTTAGAAAGAAAAATTAAAAGAAAGAAAGTAAATACGTTTATTTGCGGTAAACATGACGCAAAGAAAGAACACAAATACAAAAAAGAACAAGTAAATACACGGTACAGTATAGTTACTTATGTGGAAAATACAGAAGCATGCAGGGTGCTGCGCTCTTTGGCTCTGTTAATGATGAAGTTTGACGAGAAGCGCTGAGTGCGACATATCAAGATGATCAAGTGAGGATGGTATCGTGCAGTGCGTCTGAAATTTCGATGATAAAAATTCTTGTGACCATGTTAATGTCAATGGAGATAGGCAAGATTTGTGAGCAAATGAAGCAATGAATAATGGGGTCTGTTGACAAAGCTAGTTTAAACAAATAAACAAACCTTCAAAGGACAAAGACAATGACCCACAAACAAATGAATGATAGGAATTTGCAAACCAAATCGAGTGATTCCAGAATACGTCATGTCCGATTGTTACTCTTTGTTGTTTGTTAAACAAATTCCCCTCATCTCCCTTATGGCTTTAGCCGTAAACATTTTTATGTTGACATCATAATATTGTTTTATTGTTAGAAAATTTACGAGCATCCCCTCTGTGGCTTGTGTGATCCCGCATGGCGACGAATAATCTGTCACTGATATGAACGTTTTGATTTGTGAGCGTAAATTCGAGTGGTTGTATCATAAAACAAATGTTGCGTAGAAAAGTATACTAGTTTTCGTTTTTGATGCAATTTAGTTCGCTATGGAATTTTAGTTGAACTTGAAATTAGGGTAGGTTGAGGTCAAACAAAGAGAAAGATAGAAGTCTGTCAACTTTATTATAGGCTACAATGAACAGATAAAGGTGTCACGTCGTTGTTTTATCTTGGATGGCTTTTAAAAGAAAGGTAGTATTACATATCGATAAACTCACTAGCAGAAACTTTGGATATATCTTCAGGTTGTATATATTCGACAAAATGTCAGCAGTTATGAGCCCGTTCGTTTTCGGAGTTCCGGAAAGCCAGGAGTAATTGCATTATTGCTGTATCTGGACGCAAACCCAAAAGTGACACTCATGTCGTAAAATATACCTCCATTTTCTGAAATACAGGTTACATTTTACAGCTCAACAAGCGCTCACGCAAACATAAAATTCGACAATTAGGAGGGAACGAGGGAAAACAATAAACCTTGGAGCATTGTGATATTTTTACAAGCAAATTTACTGTTGTTAGAGATAGAGCGGTCCCCTTTCCAAAATGAAATACTAGACATTTATGGGCTGCTTACGAGCCAACTCTTTACCGAAAGCGGACAACGATATTTGTGTTTTTATTGTACACTTCCGCGTCATAAAGAGTTGGATGGATTTGTTTTATTTTTGTTGTTTGTAATCGTATTATGCTGATTTTGTATGCGAAAACATCAGAATCACAAGGTTTTACATGTGTCGGTGTGGTTTTACCAAAATGTACGCCTTTCTTGTAAATTAGGGTCTTATACTGGGTGTCTCAAAAGTGGAAGGAAGGATGTGTTTTTTCAATAAAATGCGGACGGATTGGAATTTCTTCGTATTTTTTTATTTTATTTTAAAGAAGGGATTTTTACAATTTTATTTGAACAGAATATCTAACAAAAGACCGCCACAGGCATTTTTGCAAATGCTGTTTCTTTTGCATTTTCATACATTTCGCGGCTTATTTCACAAATAACTAGGCGAATATTGTGTTTCAAGTCGTCAATGTTTTGTGGATCGTACACTAACGGTCCTTATTTTTGACGTAGTCCCAAAAATATAAATCCAGTGGCGTCAGATCGCAAGATCTCGGTGGTCAATTGACATCGCCTCTTCAAATCCTATACGTACTTTTGGGACACCCATTTTTTTGTAACGATAGAGGTGGAAAAGAAATAGCGAATATAGTGTGTGTAGTAAGCACCTTCAAAACTTCTTCAATTTTGATGATACCGTATCTGGTGATAAATAATAGACGTGTGAAAATATGACATGGTTTTATATTTCCAGACTCCACGGCAAGAGTAAATATAACGCAGACAAATATTTTAATTTTGAGCTCGCTTGTTTTTATCAAACATCGAAAAAAATTAAAAAGAATCGCTGTATTAATATTTGTATATTTTATTTATCTCTGAATTACTAATGAAAAACAAATTTGGTAAACAGCAGGATAATACTCCAAAGGAACATAATTGAAGAATGAGGAAGGAATCACCGGAATATTTTTTACGTAGTATCAAATTCGCAATGTCATAAAAATTCTAGAGGTCGACGGGGTACTTATAAATATTCAAATTTGTACAAGCACTGGGCCAGGTGGGCAGGCAGGTTTGCATAAGTAAACTTGCGAAGGGTGCGGACACGAAGCACAATAATCCGGCTTCAGTTCGATAGAAAAAGCAAAATCAAAATTCATTCCGTTGACCCGAGCTCCGGTCGTAATTTCACGACAGGGCCGGAAACTATTTCTATTCCGAGGGGATCCAACCCCAAGGCGGCACGCCTCCTTGTTTCCAAATATTTTCCTCTCCTGCCTTAATGCAGCACAATCGTAATTTAAAACATGCTCCCTCGTTTAAAATGAACGCACGCTCGGTTTCTACCGCCAGATTTGTGGACGGAATGTGTTAATTGTTTCGTTCCATACGCACGGCTGCGGTCGCTATACACTGATATGCTCTCGCTTGACCATGTAATGGAACGGGTTTAATGGTCCCAATTAATGAGTGGCTACCGAATTTAGAATTTCGGCGACTTACATCGAGACGGCCGCAATAAAAGTTGGAAGTAATAGAGTTGTTGTAATCTCGGAGGCGATATACCGCGTGGAGGGCGTGTTATCGCCGGCGGAACGGTAATGACGGTGCGATAAGATCGCTCGGTGAGGAAGCGAGGGCGAATCGACTGATCTCAGACTGCGGCCAGATTAAATCTCTGTAGGAACTGCCCGCAACATTAACTAATGACACTCCGGAGATGGGACAAACTCCGATAGCCACCGAATGCCCCCGATCCACTCGACACCGACTCGTTTCAGTTCATTTGAGGGAGTCGCCGGGTAATCAGCATTCAAGAGCTCATCGCCAAAGATAAGACAAGTTGGTGACGGCTGTTTCGGAGTTCAATTGACTTGATTCATTATTATACACCACGGATATTTGATTTCATGATATGGTGGCACTTAATATTTTATAACATAGGTAATTTTCGTTTATGTATTAAGTATCTTGGGAACCGCATTCATTAGTATTTCGTTGCCCCGCACTTACAGCTTTTAAAGCTCCATTAGTAAGGACAACATTACAAAACCCGTACAAACCTACGAACTCAAAATAAATAAACGCTTTCGCGTAAATAAATACTACTTCCACCCTGTATTATACCGTCGAATTGTTATAAATAGCTGTTGCAAATTGGTAATAAATGAGCTACAAAAAAGGTCCGACTTCAAATCTCCCCTTCCAAAGTCGAATAGGGAAATTTGATATCGCATAGGAGAGTCCCATTAAGGTCGAGACCGGCTCGAGATTTCGATAAGTATGTATATTTTATTGTTAGTCAAGCTGTTGAGATTCAACATATAAAATATATCAGCTGCGTTATGATTCGAGTGGGTACAAGAACTCTCTGGTTAAAACGAACTTAGCGGTAAGATTACTGTAATCATGACAACAAATTACTGAACTGCTGTGAAAAATTTGCTGCTCCAAATTTTAATAAAGGCACAGTGTATGATTTGATATCATCCGGTCATGTCCGTAAAGTTTCACTAGTTAATTTAATTTGACCCTGTTGGAGCGTTGGAACGCATCGGCGCGCGGCGTAAAAATACAGGATAGATTTCGAAACACCATGCTGTGTTCCAGAACGGGTAGACAAGAAGGCTGTCCTGCTCAAATGGGAATGGGTAGGTCACATCAGCCGCATGCACGATAACCACAGGGCAAAAGTTTCTATGCAATGGGAACCTGAAGAGGACGGCAGGTTTGAGGTGGCGCGGTAAAAGAGTTCATGGAAGGACTTGAGGGAGGTATGTGCCCAGCAGTGCACAGTACAGAAAAAGCAAAAAAAAATGCAATACATTATGTCATTTCATTAAACAGTCCTAAGAAAAACATAGACGGTACAGCATCATTTGCTATCTACAAAACTTATACAAAATGTATTTAACCAAAACTGATAACAGTTTGCAAAGTCGTATACCAAAATGACTTGTTGGTAGTTCCATGTTATTTCGGCACGAGTGTGCAGTTTTACGAGGTAAGACGGACCTCATCGATCTTTAGTACTTTGATTTGCATGATATTGGGCCGTAAAAACACCGTAAAACTTCACCTTAAAGCTATATAATGAACTGAAAGACAAGTATTAAAGCATTATTATGTTGATAATGTTTCAATTAACATATTAGCTGGTATTTTATTGCAAAAGCATTCATGAGGGGCGATACTAAAACTTAAACGTTAATTAATATCATATTTCAAATTAATTTGTCTATGTATGTTACAATATACCTACTTTATGTATTAAAAAATTGTATGCCATCATTACATGGTGGAACGTGCCTTAGCACCGAAATTTTATGTACCTAACATCTATTGTACTTACCACATTTATGCAAATAAACGATTTTGATTTTAAATTTGAATCAAAATGTAAGTAAGTACTCTAGAGTCTTTAGCCTCCATGGCATAATCAGCCTATAACGTTCCCACTCACACACCTCACAGGCCTCCTCTCGGTGAAAGGGAATGGGCCGAAATCTAACACGCGGGCCCAGTGCGAATTGGTAAATGTCACATACCTTAGATTTTTTGGTTCTAGGACATGCTGGTTTCCTCACGATGTTTTCCTTCACCTTTTTGAAGCTATTTCCATATCGTCTCCATGCAACCTCCGCGAGTATTTACAAGATACTAGCTTTACCCGGCCTGACTTCGCACAGGGAGCACTAAGTATTTAACACCTACCCTACCTGCCCTACGTACCATACCTACCCTACGTACCCTACCTTCTCTACCTACCCTACGTACCCTACCTTCTCTACCTACCCTACGTACCCTACCTAACCTAATTACGCTACTTACCCTACGTACCCTACCTGCCCTACCTTACCTACCTACTCTACCTACCCTACCGACACTACCGACCCTACCAATCCTACCCTACCCAGCCTAACTACCCTACCCTACCTACAAACCTTGTCCTGACAATAATGAACACAAAAAAAGAAAAATCCAATTTAGTGCAGTTTCGTTCGGAAGTTATGCGCGTACATACATTTCGGCGATTTATTTTTATTTATATAGATTGGCATAAGATTATGATATAAACTCTATTACAAACAAAAGAATTAGGCTTTCCATTAGGAATTTCTTAGTAACAGCCCGGAGTTTGGAAGTTGGCGGTGTGATACCCCCGTGCCTCCGAAAACACGTTATGCCGTTGGTCCTGCGCCCGATCTCTCTCCGGTGGTGTCGGATTGCCGTCCCATTGGACTATAAAAGTGAGGGCAGAAAGAGTGCACCTGTGTCTGCGCACACACTTGTGAAGTATAATATGTCCCGCGCCGAAGGCTAATCTCCGTTTAGATTGGCCGCCATGGCCGAAATCTGGTCTAGAGGACTATATATTATAGTGAATATTTGAAATTTTCCTTTTACTGTCCATGCTAGCGGTGTTAGGTGAGCCTGTAAATAGACTTTCCCGCGTTTCCCAGACGTACTTACAGCACTTTGACTGACACTCGCAACAAGCATTAATTCAATGCCTTGTTGGTTTAGTGGTCGCAAGCGCTACAGCCGAGAGTGAGCACCTAGACAACACGTTGACCGACCCACCTGGATTCGATTCAGGTCGAACAAAATGTTGTTGGGGTTGTCCATCAGGAATTTCTCAGTAGCATCCCGGAGTCTGGATTTATGCCCGGTTGGTGGCAACCCAAACCCCCTGTTACATGGGACTTAAACATAACTGGCGAAACATGGGTACCTACACTTCTGCCTAACCCTTCGGGGATTAATTTGCGAGATGTTATATTAAGTAAAAAAATCAAAAAAATCTAACCACCATTTTCTAAGTAAGCCACAAACGTCTCTAGCTTGGTGCTACGATGCTAATTTGCAGCGGTATTGTTTGCATGCCATTTGATGTCCGATGTTTCGTGCTGCCGGATCTTCATTGTCCCGGACAATGCCTGCCTAGAACACAATAGAACGCTACCTGGCCAAAGTGTTATGAAGCCGTTAGAAAGTCTTAATTGACGTTTTGAACGGATTTAGCTTACTGGTTTAATGGGGTGGAATATAGGGGGTATACAGAAAGGTGGTTGAATCGAATTATAATGTTTCAGTAGTTAAATTTGGTTTCCTAAGAAACCGGTGAACGGTTAAAACGGCTGTCCAATTACAGAGCGTTTTTTACACCTTTATGTCAAATGCTGGTGAATATGACAGATTTCCATGACAACCGTTAAATATAATATGATGGAACAGTTTCCTAGGAAACCAATGCTTTAGTTCGTACTGGAAAAAGTTTGTCTTTCACGGACTTTCAATTCAGAAACAAACCTTTTGTTTTTACCCCGTTTTTATCAACTCACTTTTAACTCTACAATCGTAAAAGCCGAGAGGGTATTTTTATCTTCCAACTTTCTTATATATGTAAGGATATTCTCCTGTATCTTGGGTGCTTCTTTAACTTAGTAGGATATCCTGTTACTATAGTGGCTGCGATTACAAACTCAAATCTCACTTACTGCTTACTTACGATCGTTTGTATGAATTATGACCAGAGATCGGATATTCGGATGCATATTCACCTACTCGTAAAGTTGAGATGTTGGTTAATGTAGAATGCGCTTATGTATATTTTTTTTTTTGTTTTATCTAACACACACCACCCCTCGACTTACACCCTACATACACATATTTGCATCGACGGTTAAACATAAATTTTTAAATAAAGATTTTTTAAATAAATATTTTTTTTAGAAGTCGCTTTAATACTATACAAGTATACACCCGACTATACTAGAAAGGTTTAGGTAGTTAAATAAAGGTAAAAAAAACACGTCAGTCATCGATGCTAAACCTTCTACTTGAAATGTTAAAATTATATTATTTCTAGTCATATAATAATAGGCTCTATTCTGAATCTGAGGAACTATCTGTCACATTAATAATCCACACACATCATCATCTGCACATCCCTGTACACGTGCAGCCTGTGGGTTGACTATACTGAAAGGGCATACAGTGCCCTCCGTGTCCAGTACAACAATGCGTTCCGGGTGGTGATGGGGCTGCCCCGTTTCTGTAGCGCATCAGGGATATTCGCGATGGCACGCACGGACTGTTTCTGCGCTGCTATGCGCAAAAGGGGTACGTCCCTGGTCCGCCGGGTGCGACCAGCCCCAATGCCATCCTGGCAATGATCGCCGACAGGTTGGACTGCCCTTATGTCCGGCATGGATGTGACAGGCATGTTGCTGTTCCAATGCCGGTTAGAAAATTATAATTATTGTGTTTTTTTTTATCAATTTTAATTAATGACCAATAATGCGATTTAATTTTAATTCAATTTATTTCATTTTTTATTTATTTATTTAATGTAACATAATTTATCATTTATAATTTATTTAATTCAATTTACCTTTATTTGTCTGTGTATTGTTATTGTAGTTGTGTGCCTAATAATGAGTCTATTGTTACTTGATGAATAATAAATAATAAAAATAATCAAGCTTTCAGTGGTATCATCAATTATTTTGTCAAATTAAAAAAAATAAAACTGTTCTTTTATTACATGACCCTCGCAATTTGTCCTATTCTCAGCAGTCACATTAGCTAAAGCCTCTGGGAATAGAATTTTTAGGTCAGCCATTTTAGAAGTTTTATTTTTGGGTCATGTTGGTGTTCATGTGTACTCTTCAATTTAGCAACGTTATCTAAGTCGTTGTATTTTCTGAAAGGTTTAGGGAACCTGTCTATTTGGGCTCTTTACAATAGACAGCTTACAAAATATTATACTGTTTTATAAATCTATCAAAACAATTGTGCTCAAGCATTTACATCTACTAAGAATAGTTTACGAATAAATGATAAATTTTAACATACATTAATAAAAGAGGAAACTATCGTATTAATCATAATTTAATTAAATTTTGTTGTAACGTATTTTTAAACAAGAAAGTGTCAACTATAAAAAGCCCTGCTTACGATTTGTTTACCTTTATTTAATTATCTAAACCTTTCTAGTATAGTTATGCATTCCCGGTGATCCTGGCATACCGAGTTTTTTTACAAAACAAACATATTTTATGAAGCCGCTTCCATACATTCATAGCTAAAAAATTACTTTAGATAAATATAATAATAATAATAATGGCAACACCGCCGTGTCAACAAAACGTCTCGTTTTCAATTTTATTTCATAATATCAACAAAAAAAGTAATTTTAACTCATATTTGCAATAGTTTACCATTAACCAAATCTAAAACCGGAAAATCACTTTGAAATCCTTTGATTACATACATAATACGAGTACCAGAATGTAAATAAATTTGAACAAAAACTACCGAATCGGAGGTGACATGACAGATGTCACCTCCGATAAAACAAACATAATTAGAAAATGAAGACAATATGTTGACAAGATCAGCCGCACGTCGAGCACGCCCACCACCTCCGGACTCGTCGCTCAGTTCCGCCTCGCTGCCGCCGGTATCCACTGTGAGCACTATGACGACACCGGCCGCGGTAGTTGCGTCGAGCTCGAGCGACGAGTATTTCTTCCCGCCCACGACGCCACCACCTGTTCGTCGACGTGGAGGACACCGGCCGCCGGACGGTTTAGGACCTCGAGGCCCACCGGCCTCTGATAGGTTCCCAGCTCCCGGCGGAAGTGTGCAGCGCATGAGATGGACGCGATCCATCAACGAAAACGTCATGCGCTCATACTATGGGGCTACAGAGGGGGGAAACAATCTGACCGCGTACCGTGTTCGGATGCTCTCTCTTTTTCAGGTGCTTGAGCCAGCTGTCAACGTGTCGGCACAACGACTGTCGGATCAGGTGCGGGTCATCCAACGTAATCATATGTTGGATGACACTGTACTTGGTCGCCTGCGAAATGAAATGCAGAGTAGTCATGTCATCGCCCCCCCGTCGCAGACTGTGGTAGTACTACCACAGTCTAACACAAGTCAAGCAGATGAGGAGAGTGATGATAGGGCTACAAACGTAAGTACCCAGTGCAATGATGAATTGAGGAGTGCTTTGGAGGACGCGATTCGAGAATATCGGTTCATATCGCCCGAACTTAGACCACGCTTACCTCGTTTACCCATGCATAACAAAAATAGGGTGCTGGTGGCGGCACTGGATGCGCAGTTGTCAAATTATTTTGATGACTGCGTAGACCTCACCGATACACATTCGATTCTATACTGCGCGGCTGTAGCGGCATGTCGTGTAGCTCACGTCAAATTTGCTAATGATTCTAGAGCTACACGACCGAAACCAGCCGTACCAGCTTGGCAGTGCAGAATTGAGCACCGTATTGGTGGGGCCAGAGCACTCATCGGCAAACTAATCTGCTTCAGGGAGGGCAATACTCGCCCTAGACTGATGCGCTTTGTGAGACGCGCATTTGCAGGGATTGATATCAGTCCTCAGGACTATATGTCCTGTGTCACAGAGCGCATCGACTTCCTGAAGCAGAAAGTGTATGCATGGGCGAACCGTATTCGTCGGTATAAGCGGCGAGTGGAGCGATACACTCAGAATCGCACCTTCCAGCGCGATGAAAGGTGGGTTTATAAGGATTGGGAGCGACCGGATCAAGGTGTGGCTGACACGTGCCTGCCGGATGATGATGCCATGTGTTCTTTCTGGCGCAATATCTGGTCGGTGCCTGTCAGTCACACCGAAGATGATTGGGCTCGGGAAGTCGAGCGAGCCTGCGATCCAATACCAGAAATGGGGGCTATTTCCATCTGTCCCCAAGATGTAACTCGTGCAGTCCGTCCGCTGCCTAACTGGAAGTCTCCAGGGCCGGACGGACTGCACAACTTCTGGATCAAATGGTTTGGTAGGTCGCACGCTCGCTTGGCGGCTCAGTACCAGGTTGCTTTAGAATCTGGTTCGCTACCCCAGTTCCTAACAACAGGAGTTACCCACCTGCTCCATAAATCAGGTAGTACTGCGGAACCCAAACATTATAGGCCGATCACGTGTTTACCGACGGTCTATAAAGTTCTTACATCCATTTTGAGAGCTAAAATTAACAAACATATAGACACCAACTCCATCATGTCTCCTTCTCAAAATGGATGTAGGAACGGGTCCCGTGGTACTAAGGAGCTACTCCTCATTGATATGGCCATTAGCCAACAGGTTCGTCGTTCCCGAAAGGATCTGTCGACATGTTGGATAGATTACAAGAAGGCCTATGACTCGGTGCCACATACATGGCTGGTGAGGGTGCTGGAGTTGTATAAAGTAGATGCAACTCTGCGCACCTTCCTGAAGTCATGTATGGGGCAATGGAGAACGGTCCTTCACTATCCAGGATGTCGAAATATCCAGAGGAATAACGAACCGATAAGGATCGAGCGAGGCATATTTCAGGGTGATAGTTTGAGTCCGCTTTGGTTCTGCTTAGCCTTGAATCCTCTAAGCACACTGTTGGAGGATTCAGGTCTAGGCTATCGGCTGAGGAGAGGTGGTCAGGTTATATCTCACCTCCTCTACATGGATGACCTAAAACTCTTTGCCCCCAACAATTTGCAACTGATGGAGCTACTGAAAGTAACTGAAACTTTCAGTAGCGCCATCAGGATGGAATTTGGTGTGGACAAATGTGCGGTCATGCATGTAAAGCGAGGGGAGATTGTGGAATCCGTCGGAACACAACTCTCGGATTCCATAAATCTTAGAGCCCTCTCCGCATTCGAAACCTATAAGTATTTGGGTATGTCGGAAGCGTTGGGCATCAATGGTACTGACATGAAGCAGTTGTTATAGGAGCGCTTCTTTGGCCGCCTGAAAAAAGTATTTAATAGTCTTTTATCAGGCGGAAACAAGGTGCGCGCCTTTAACGGTTGGGTCATGCCGGTTTTGATGTACTCTTTCGGCATACTCAAATGGACTCAGACCGAACTCGACGCCCTGGATAGGAAGGTCCGTACACTGCTGACTGCAAATCGAATGCATCACCCACGATCATCGGTAATGAGGCTGTATATCCCGCGAAAGTGTGGAGGTCGAGGATTTTTAAATGCTAAGACCCTCCACAATCGCGAGATATGCAGTCTCAGGGAATATTTCTTAGAAGCCGACGTGGGGATGCATCGAGATGTGGTCACAGTAGACAAGGGCCTCACCCCGCTCTCCTTAGCTAAAGAGAACTGGCGCAAACCAGTAGTGCTTGACACTAATGATCGCATGGAAGTATGGCAGAGTAAGGAGCTTCACGGACGCTTTTTTCGGGCTCTACATGGGCCCGATGTAGACCAACTAGCGTCCGTAGCCTGGCTGCGTTTCGGTGACCTCTTTGGAGAAACCGAAGGTTTTGTCTGTGCAATTATGGACGAAGTTATCTTAACGAATAACTACCGGAGACATATTATGAAGGACGGGACGGTTGACGTGTGTCGAGCATGCCATCGTCCGGGTGAGTCCATCAGACATATTATCTCCGGATGTTCTCGTCTAGCTAACGAAGAGTACTTGCATAGACACAACCTTGTAGCCAGGATTATCCATCAGCAACTTGCTCTGAAATACAGCCTTGTAGAATCGGAAGTGCCGTACTACAGGTATGTGCCCGACCCAGTTCTCGAAAATGGACATATCACATTGTACTGGGATCGATCCATCATCACTGACAGGACTATTGTTGCCAATAAGCCTGATATAGTGATGGTGGATCGATTAGAGCGGCGCGCAATGATTGTTGACATAACGGTCCCGCATGACGGGAACCTCGTGAAAGCCGAGAA
Organism: Griposia aprilina; assembly: GCA_916610205.1. Classification (NCBI taxonomy): domain Eukaryota; kingdom Metazoa; phylum Arthropoda; class Insecta; order Lepidoptera; family Noctuidae; genus Griposia; species Griposia aprilina. Next base: position 9,274,475 of record OU744294.1, on the reverse strand, counting down.
AGATAAACAAATCAAGTATCTAGACTTGGCTCGCGAGGTTGTCGACATGTGGGATGTAGACTCAGCGATCATTGTGCCGATAGTCGTGACAGCCAATGGCTTAATAGCCAAGAGCCTCGACCAACACCTGAGGAGGCTCTCGTTGGGCAGCTGGATCAAGGGCTTGATTCAGAAAGCGGTACTTCTGGACACGGCTGGCATTGTTAGGAGGTTCCTCTCTCTGGAGCCCTGACCGCCGGTAGCTTGGACCCTGTTCCCGATACCGGTGGGCTACTATTTTTTATATTTTTAAATGTTTTTATATTTTTTATATTCTAATTTATTTAAAAATGTAATTTATATGTAAATAATGAAATAAAGGAAATAATAATAATAATAATATTTATTTAATTCAGACTTGGTCCATAAGTTTGTTAGTAACAATGTTCTTATGCTAATGTTAGTCTTAGTAAAAATTCAAATCCAAAGTAGTTAGTAATAATGTTCTTAACCTAGTGTTAGTACAGGTACAATGTAGTTAGACGCTTGCTCTTGCGTGAAGGCCTATCCAGTGCGCCATCAGTACAGAGTCCCAGCGGCGGGCACACGCGGCCAGAATGGCGCAGGGGCATATGCATCCGAATATGATCTCTGATTATGACGTACAAACGCGGCTTGATTGATCTCGCGAGTCCGTCATCTACAACTAATACACTCGAGAGCAATGAATCCGGGTCACTTAAAGAATGTTAAAAATCTCGGAAACTAAAAATGATAGGTTAATGCAATAAATTGTATTTAATAGACAATGTAATACTCCTTAAATGAAAGTAAAAAAAATATGAGTCACCATACATTTTATTAACACAAAATTACATAAAGAAAAAAACTGCTGATCTCTCCTTAAAACAAAAATAGGAAACATGAAATTTTTGAACTTTATTACGATTTTCTTGAATTTTAATACTTCGTATTGCCTCCTCGTGCTTCCATTACTGCGTTTACGCGGTTTGGCATGCTGTACACCAAGTTCCTTATACGATTTTGGGTAATATTCTCCCATTCCTCTGTGAGAGCAATTTTGAGCTCACGAAGCGTGATTGGGGGAGGGTTTCGTTGTTTTACGCATCTGCCTAGCTCGTCCCAAGCATGCTCGATCGGGTTGATATCCGGGCTGCGCGCTGGCCACTCCATACGAGTAATGTTCATCTCTTGAAGGTAGTCATTCACAATCCTACCTGTATGAGGTCGGGCATTGTCATACATAAATATAGCATCCTCACCTAAATTGACCATAAATGGACCAACGTGATCATTGAGGATTTCTTCCACATATCTTACGCTAGTTAAAGAGCCGTTTTCTATGATCACCAGCTCTGTGCGACTTTCAGAAGAAATTCCAGCCCACACAAGTACAGACCCACCACCGTAGGCTACTTTTTCTTCGATGCATGCTTGCTTGAATCTTTCCCCTGGTCTTCGATACACTCTGTGTCTTCCATCGTGCTTGTAGAGCATAAATTTTGATTCGTCGGAGAACATAACTTTTGACCAATCTTCAATACTCCAATTTACGTGGCTCTGGGCATATCTTAGTCTTGAAATACGATGCCCACGCTCCAGTTTAGGGCCGTTTGCAGGTCTAAGGGGTTTTAAGTTAGATTCAGCAAGCCGACGTCTTACTGTCCATGCACTTGGGTTACTTCCTCCGAGGCGTCGAAACTGATTTGTGAGTTCAGTTCCTGTGAGAAAGCGATTTCGAAGCATGGTGTTCACCAAGTATCGGTCTTCTCGTGCTGTGGTACACCTGGTTCTGCCCGTTCCTGGTCTGCGTAGGTTAGAACCAGTTTCTTCGTAACGTCGGAGAACTCTTTGTACTGTTGACAGCGACACACCGACAGTCCTGGCTGTATCGCGCTGACTCCGGCCGGTTTCCAGCATTGTAAGTATTCTGGTGCATTCTTCAGGCGTAAGCGACATAATTTCAGCTTGAATAATGAATATAGAGTACTATCAACATGGTTTATGTACCCACATAAATGACAGATTACAAAGAAAAGCAAAACCAAATGCTGTAATTTCGTAGTTCCATCTTCGAAAGTGGCCCTTTTTCAAATTTGTTTTTTTTATGATATAACTTTACAATAACTAAGAAGTTTTAATACCTTCATTTAAGGAGTATTACATTGTCTATTAAATACAATTTATTGCATTAACCTAGCATTTTTAGTTTCCGAGATTTTTAGGATTCTTTAAGTGACCCGGATTCATTGCTCTCGAGTGTATTATAAATTCGAAAGTAACTCTGTCTGTATGTTACCTTTTCACGCCTAAACTTTTGAACGGATTTCAATAAAATTTGGCAAGGAGATAGATGGCATCCTGGGGAAGGATATAGGCTACTTTTTGTCCCGGTAGCAGGTTTCCGTGGGATAATTTCCGACATCCACGCGGGCGAAGCCGCGAGCAGAAGCTAGTATTTGAGAGCGAGACGATCGCTTTCGGTTAGGACGCGGCCAGGCGATGATACCTAAGGTGATGACGAATAATAATAATAATAATAACTTATATGTATGACAATAAAATTGGAATTTCAATGATAATGCCGGAGAACGTCGCGGCATGCCTAAGGATACCGCGGCATCGTTCTCGTTGAAAGGAGGTCAACAAAAGCCCAAACAACTTTTCCCAAACATGTACCTCGAGGAACACGTGCACCAAATCGTAGATAAAAAATAGAAGAATTCGAAAATAATAGTATTTTTATCCTTAAATAATTTAAAACTACATAATCAATTATTTTGTAAGTATGTACAATTGCGTTACATTTGGTTGACACTCGGGTTGACATTATTTCGTAAATGTCATTCACATTTGTCATTCGGGTCGTTCGTGAAACAACAGTGGCTGAACCCGACCGGAGACAGCTGTCAACTTGACAGTTATTTTTTTACTATGTAAGGTAGTTGTGCTTGTGCCGATGATAGAATGCCAAAATGGCGTGTTTTTTAATATGTTAAAAGTTATTTTATTCTCGTCCCCGGGTAACCATAACAAAAATATAAATGCAATATCATTCAGTGTAATCTAGTCTATTTTATGCCACAAAGTGTACCTCGGAACTTCGTTTGGGCAGATTTTGGTGACATCCTTTGAATTTTATTAGCATACCTTTAGGTTATATTTCTATTCGTCGTAAACCTGTATCTAACTATGACATACGTTTAGGAGGCAAATAGTTTTGTTTGACACTTTATTGTTCAAATTCTTTGCATAGTTAAGAGTTTTAATTCAAATAAGTTTTAAATACACGTATGTACAATTGTCGACTTACTTACTATGATGTAATTTATATAAAAAGGTCGCAGACGGAGAGTGACCCCGTATATTTTCATCATATTAAATTCACTGGATTTTAAATAACGTTGCATGCAAAATTCTCCTGCATTTAATACTTTCAGCTTTAAACAACAAAATTCTTGTGAAATCACGGGATTGTGTGTCGAAATATAACTACTAAAATGAAGTTCATTCAATTGCCACAACGCATGCAAAATTTATTAGCATTATGAAAATTAATTAAATTATTTCATCACCATTTACATGTTAATTAATTATGTGTAAGTCAATAAGACCACTCGCCTTCGCTTTATTTATTGAATTAAATAAATAAGTAGATACTTTTTCCATCTGTACATAATAGTAATAATTATTTTTTTGTGGCGTGTTTTTTATCAACTGACTTCAAATAAAAAGAGGGTAGGTAAATTTTCTTAAGAACTTTAAAATTAACTAAATAAATTAAATAAGTTTGTTTTTGATTATGCGTTTTCCCCTCATAAAATATATATACGGACAAAATCAATCCATTCAAATTAGAATACTTTTCATTTGTAGAACATAGGTTAACGAAAAATATACACACAAGTTATATCGAATAAAATAAACGCTTTGTCTTGCCTTCAACGAAGTACAAACATTCTAATTATAATTTCTACTTAATTCGTATTAAAATAAAATTATAACATTCAAAATTAATACACAATTTTAACATTCATTAACTATGAAAGCAGCACCAATTACTTTTAAACTTGCCCTGACTGTCAAATACCGCAACTTCAGAAACCAAAACCCTCAAAACAAAGTTTAATCAAACCACATTAGGAATCATTGACCATAGCTGATCCCAAAATAGGGGCACATCTTGGGTCGGTTATAGTAAATAGGGGACGAATCGTCTGAATTAATTAATTCGTTTGGCGGGACCCACTAATGGACTTTTGTTGTGATACAGACTGTTACCGACCAGTCGGCGTTCTTGTAGCGGCTCTTTGTAATTACAGATGATAAGAAACGCCAGATTGATCGGTGGTACGATCCCTTATTCGTGAGATGGTTGGTTTATTGCGAAATATGGCCCAATTAAGAGGTCTTATGAGGCGAAGAAGTTTAAGACTTTTGTAAATATAAATTCTGCATCGATGTTGCATTTTTTGGTTGTGAGAATCTTTCACGGATCGTGTGACGTGCCGTGATCGTCTTTAGTTGAATGGATTGTTTTTTTCCAGTATATTTTGTGCGTATAGAGACATGACACTTGCGTAAACACCCAGATCTGGAATAATGACAGTGTGTAGGCCATAACAGTTTTTATTCCGACCCCGCCTCAAACCCAGTTTGCGACCCGTTAAACCAAATCGCTCAGCCTCTGCTATCCCACCCGGTGTCAGTCAATTAAAGTCTACAATATACAATTTCACTCTATACTCCTTGTAGGTACCTTGTAGTTTTCCTCCGTTTCGCCGTTACACAACACTGAAGCAACAATGACCGTCATCCCGCATCCAATAAGTCATCCTCCCTTACCTTGAACAATACGCCGCTAGTTCAGCGCAGACTGACGTCATAACTCATGGCTAATGATGGTGCACGTCAGCGTGTTGTGTGGCTACATCGATAGTTGAGTCTGAGTATTCGATCGGGAATTGAGAACTCAATTGAGTAACAACTTCTTCTATGCTTAGGGCTGTGTTTTTTAAGGGATGGACAGATGGTGAACTCATAAAAATGCTGCGTTTACAAAATACATCTATTGAAAATTTAAATGTTAATGAATATTTAGCGACGTGAAACTCGAATCCCAAAAAGAATATAAATATGTCCGCTAAATAAAATGCATTAGCACCTGGTTTTTCTGATTAATTTAGTTTCCATAGTCGTAAGACACCGACTGTAATAAATACATGAAACTTGTTAACGATTCTTGGGAAATATCTACTCAAAAACAAAATAAATAAATATTTTCTATCAATATTTTGTAATAAAATCAGTCAATATTTGATTGTAAAATAAATAAACAAGCATGGTGCAATATTAAATGAGAATTAATTAAAGTTAATCATGCCAGTTATCCGCATTTCAGTTTATTTGTAAATCAGTGAGGTCATGTAAAATAAAACCACATTCGACAAGTAGGTAAGTAAAGTATATTTATTCCAATATTATAGTCATTTTAGTACCGAATAATACATATTTGTGAAAGAGTATGGAAAAATAATTTGTAAACATGTGTTTCATTGTTTATTTGCTATATGGGAAATAAGGCCCAGTATACACGGTGATGTATGATATTTTATGGTAAAAAGTTGAGATCACACGTGAATATCCCACTGTTCACGCGGTTAAAAACAGATGCAGTATGGAACTGCCATGTCATACCAAAATTAAACAGAAAAATATCGTACTGATCATTGCCGTGTGAACGGGGCCTAATAAGCTGAGAAGCGAGCGAAACTTCTAAATAAACGAGACATAAAATAAAGGATACAGAAGTTTGAAGAAACATTCTGTTTTATTAACATGAATGAATAACTAAAAGGCCAAATAATTAACAGCTATTGGCTAGAACTATATATAAAAGGACATAGGTACAACAATAAATTATACCTGGTTGAAACACGAACATCATTATAACAATTCATAGCCACTCAGCAAAGAGAGAATTGTTGCTCAGTAGCAGGTTTGACACAATGAAACACGAACTATAATTCACACTCAGTATGTATTTGGGCAGAGTAACATTCACAATATAATGAAAGTTAAAAATGATTTGCCTCCCTTTTCATACACTTAACCGCCATATTCAAATCAACTGTCAGTTACTTACTCAATATGTTATGAAATACTAAATTATTGTTATAAAAATCAAATAAATGAGTTATTCTGGGAAAATAAATAGAAAGAATATTATTTAGATATTAATGAGAATATTTGAAAGTAATTTAGGAATAACTAAGCAACTGCTTTATCATAACCGTCGAGTATCTATCTGGTACTTGTTAACATAATGTAACAACCTTAATAAATACTCGATATTAAGACAACTATGGGTTCTTTCATTTGGTCCTTACGTAAGCCGATTATAAAGGCAGACTAGTTAAACGAAGGACAAACATACATCATTCATACAGAGGGACTTACGAACATAATATTCTTAAGAACATGTCAAAGAAAGAAGTTTTTATTGTCACTGAAACACGTGCATTAAAAAACAGATAAGTTAATTTGAAAACCTACAGTAAAACAAAACAAATCTATAATTACAAGCACGGACCAGATAAAGTCGGTAACGGTAAATAATTTATGCCCATATAATTCTAAAGATATTGTATAGGAAACATTACTGTATCTTAGTTAATTATACTAACATAGTTTAAGTAATACTAACAAAATTATGGGTAATGTTCCTGAATCAAAGATGAATAAATAAATAAATAACTTAATGGCTTGTATCTAGTTGGTGTTCCTTAAATATATTGACTGTAAAATCTAAAACTTATTTATTATTATTATTACGACATCGACATTACTTAAATAATATTGAAACATTTTAAATATTCTTGCTATTTTTTATTTATTTCTTTATTTTTTGACATGACATTATAATTGTTGATCGCTATTTTAATATGAATTATTATTTTAAATGAATAGAATTGTATCTAATTTTAATGTTATTAATGGCATGCTAATCTATTTTTTTATTAAGAAACTATTATTAGTATTTTTATGTTATTACTAATTACTTAATGTATACTTACTGCATGCTTTATATATAATAACCAAGATGTAAAATCTCAATATTTGCACGGCTGAAATGCCGAATATAGTGAAACCCATAGATCTTAATAACTTATGTTAATTACCTATATTCTAGCAAATAAATATATCATTCATTCAATAAATAAATAAATAATCTTTGAAATTTTTGGCATTTTTCCACCATACCTCAAACTGGTTTCTTCAAAATGTCGACAATCAATGTGCCTGTGGCCCAGCTCTATTTTGTCTCCTGCTTGAATTGTGGGGAAGTGGAAACTATGTTTTTTCTGATTACTTTCCGATGCAGTTTTAAAGACAATTAAATAATTTTGCTTTGGCAATTAGTTCATTTATTTGCTGGAACACGTCGAGCTTCATTGTCTCGCCGCTTTTCTTACGCCCCGTAGATTCTGGCTCTCAGGAGTTGTAGTGGCGCGTTGTCCACATCAATCAATTTATTTTTATGGGTAATTAGTTCAAACAGGTCCTATATTTACATAATAGTAACGAGTATTGCTTACTGAATACCTCCTTCAATATGTCCTTCGTTTAACCAGTCACATTCTATGTGATTCCCCCTGATTTATTAGATATCATTTGCAATAGGTACATGTACAACCCGCCCCCCGGCCGGCGCAGGCGTCTTCATTAATATTCGCGCGTAGGATGCTCTGCCAATAAATAAGTAATGTAGATTATTGCTCTTAAATTTCAAGGTGATAGCGAATATGGCGAGGTTGTGAGAGGACGACGCTGTTATTGGCTAGTTATTTTTAAATTATCGAAAAATTAAGTAAGGGGCTCGTGGTAATAACAGCCGCTCTGGTCGATTTTCTAGGTTAAGCAATGTTTGCCGAGCGACTCCAACATAGTTGCGAATAATTACAGACGATAAATAACTAAATAATAAATAAATAAATAAAATTTATTCAAGTATAAAATAAAATTATGATTTACATTAATTACAATCGAGGAAAATGTTTAATTCTAAGTGTAATGTAGACCTGCTTTCTATATGATTTTCTCTTGGATTCGACTTTTGAAGCCAGTCAAATCAGCATGCGTAGCATACCACTTCTATCTCTACTCTACGAAGAGACTACAAATCACTTTCTTAACAAAAAAACATTCTTTTCTTGAATTTTGACATCGCGCTATAGAAATCTTTCTACAATCTGTCATTTTGTCTTCCGTTTCTATATTGGCATTGCTACGCAACCAGATGTGGGTTAATATTTTGAAATGACAGTCTGCGTAATTAATTGTTGTCGGCACGGTTGGCGCAGTGGTTAAGCGATTTACTGCTGCGCTGCGTGTCGCGGGTTCGATTCCCGCACGGCACAAATATTTGTATGACCTACAAATAGTTGTTCCGGGTCTGGCTGTTTGTGTGTTTGAGTTTAAATGTTTGTAAACGCACCCACAATACAGGAGAAATTCCTAGTGTGGGTCAAAGTTTAAATAAAAAAATAAAAAAATAATATGGGGGCTACTGATATATTTTACCATTTATCTAGCTTAGGCTGTATTTATCTTGATATTTTTTATTTTTTTATTTTAGATGGGTTTGCTCTTGACTCTAGTCTAGGTCAGAGATGACAGAGACAAAGTCGACGATGGAGTGAGCTTACCCAGAATAAGCCTGTTCACTCTCACTTTGAAGATTTGGGTTGTATGCGGTCGGAAACACAGACGCAGGTAGCGAATTCCACTCTTTTGCTGTGCGCATTATAAAAGGTGTTTGGAAGCGCTTAGTGCGAATTGGTGCAATAGCAATTAGGTAGAGATGGTAACTTGCAGTGCGCCTAAATGTCCGATGGTAGAAGGGGGCCGGTGGAATGAGGTCGTGGAGTTTTTGGGCACACTCACCGAAGTACAATCTGTAGAAGACCGACAAGCAGGCAACCTTGCGGCGATGAGCCAAGCTGTGAAGCTTGGCATCCACCAGTTTTATGTCGCCAATGAGTCTCTTAGCTCTGCGTTCCACCGAGTCAAGCGCGGCAAGTTGGTATTTAGCTGAGCCATCCCAAAGGTGGCTGCAATACTCCATGCAGGATCGGACTCGCGCTTTGTACAGGGTTAAAAGCTGTCCAGGCGTAAAGTATCGCTTCACCCTATTTAGGATGCCCAGCTTCTTAGCCGCAGTTTGGGCTTTATACTCGATGGTGGCGCCGAAGTTGAGACCACATGTCAACTCCATGCCTAGGAGCTCGAGCCGATCAGTAACAGGAACAGATGTACCCCGAATAGTAGGAGATTGGTCGAAACGACTCCTTTTAGCGGTAAAAAGGCACGCCTGTGTTTTGTTGGCGTTAAAAGAGACCAGATTGTCATCACCCCACTGGGAGACAAGGCTTAAGGTCAAATCTGTCCGCTCTAACATGGCCTCTCTCAAGGAACAAACTTCAGCCCCGCTGGTTTTTGCGCTGGACAAGTATCTCTATGAAACAAAACTGTCATCTGCGTACCCAACAATATCAGGCTGAAGTAGGTCATTGATGTGCAGCAGGAAAAGAGTTGAAGAGAGAACAGCCCCTTGAGGAACTCCTTTAAATAATGGTCAACCATCCAAGATTACCTACGCATTCACGATTAACCTAAGCTTTTTTTACGTTATTTAGTATGTACCCTTTTAGGAATCAAACGTTGGGTAACGAAAGGACCAATACTGTCCCACCTTCTGTGTACCTTGCCCAATTACTGCGAGTTGAATGTTGTGTCAGTATTTTCCACAGACGGACTGCCATCTGCCCTCTGCAACCCGTTTACTGAAACACCGATATTCTGCGGTAAGATCTAGTTAACGCCCGCATATACCTCAAATCACAAAATGCGTTTAGCGCTAAACATATTTAAAACGTTATTCTGTCTGTGACATCTTCAAACAATTGAGAGAAACAGAATGGTGTTTTATATATGTTAAGTGGAACGTATTTAGCGATTTGTGATGCAAACGGGCCTGAGATTCGAAGGACTAACAAAATACTTACAACAATTAAAGACTCAAGGAAGGGAAACCTGCCTCTTGGCATACAATTTTAAGGCATAATATTTTTTGGCATAACGTTTTCGCATAACTTTTATTAGCAGAATGACACTTTGGCATAATGCAATGGTTAGGTTAGGTTAGGTTAATTTCGGCCTGGATGTGGATACCGTGGCGGGGCGCCTGAGGGGGTCTCTGACCGAGGTATGCAACTCTAGCATGCCTCGGTCTGGCCGACCACTACCCAGGCGCGCCGTGTACTGGTGGTCGGTTGAGCTGGCGGGGCTCCGAGCTGCGTGTGTCGAGGCAAGAAGGGCCTACACGCGAAGCCGGCGGCGGCGTCGACGAGACCACGCCGACGAGGACCACCTCTATGAGGTGTAAGTGGAGGCAAAAATGGTCCTCGATAGGGCCATCGCCGCCGCCAGAGACTCGGCGAGAGCGGATATGCTGGAGGGTCTCGACAGCGACCCCTACGGGAGACCTTATAAGGCGGCGCGCAACAAATTGCGCCCCTTTGGTCCCCCAGTGGCTGAGACCCTGGAGCCCTCATTCCTGGATGGGGTGGTTCAGTCCCTGTTCCCGTGCAGGGACAACTTCACCCCACCAGTGATGGGCGCACCGCTGGGGATCGCTCCGCCAGCTGAGGAAGAAGAGGAGGCCCCTCCTGCCACGGAGTCGGAACTCCGCGCGGCGATTGTCCACATCCGCGCCATGAAGACGGCTCCGGGCCCCGACGGTGTTCCGGCAAGAGTGGTGGCGATCGCTGCCACTCAAATGGAGGAGAGGTTTCGGGACCTCTTCAGCGCATGTCTTGCGTGTGGGAGGTTCCCAAAACCGTGGAAGGAGGGGCAGTTGTGCCCCCTACGCAAGGAGGGCCGCCCGGCGGACTCCCCCTCGGCATACCGGCCCATCGTTCTGCTCGATGAGGTCGGCAAAATGTTCGAGGGGATAATCGCTGGCCGCCTAAACAGCCATCTGCGGAGTATCGGGCCGGACTTGTCGGACGCTCAGTTCGGTTTTCGGGCTGAGCGCTCCACGGTGGACGCGCTAGCCCGCCTCAAGGGCCAGGTGAAGGGGGCGATGGAGGCGGGGGACGGATTGTTGGCTGTGTCATTCGATATAGCCAATGCCTTCAACTCCGTTCCCCACTCCACCATCCTAGAGGCGCTCCGATTCCACGGAGTGCCCCTATACATGCGTCGTCTGCTGGCCAGCTACCTAGAGGATCGGACGATCATCCTCGTCAATAGGGCTGGCCAAGTCCGGCGGTACGCCGTCCAGGCCGGCGTTCCGCAGGGGTCAGTCATAGGACCTGTCCTCTGGAACATCGCCTAAGATTGGCTCTTGTGGGGAACTCTCCTTCGGGGCACGAGTGTCATCTGCTATGCGGATGATACTCTCCTCACCGCCAGGGGGGGCAATTTTAGGGAGGCGGCCAATCTGGCCTCAGCGGGCGGATCCTTGGTCGCGGGGAGGATCCGTCGCCTAGGTTTAACGGTGGCGCTACACAAGACCGAGGCCGTGTTCTTCCACGGGCCGCGGCGGCGCCCCCCACCTGATGCCCACATCTTCGTGGAGGGCGTCAGAATTGAGGTGAAGGCCCAGATGAAAAATCTTGGCCTTGTAATCGACAGCAGGTGGCGCTTCAGCCCGCATTTTAGCGGGCTGTCGTCGCGCCTGCTGAAGACCGCAGGCGCGCTCTCCTGGCTGCTTCCCAACTTGGGGAGGCCCAGCGCGCGATGCCGGCAACTTTACGCCGGTATCTTGAGGAGTATGGCCCTTTACGGGGCTCCTATCTGGGAGGACTCCCTCCAAAGGAGGGAGAACGCCGCTGCTTTGCGGGCGCCCCAAAGGGCCATAGCCCAGCGGGCGGCGCGGGCCTGCCGCACAGTGGGCTTTGCGGCAGCATGTGCTCTGGCCGGCACCCCTCCTTGGGAACTCGAGGCGCGGGTGCTCGCCAGAGTATATGAATGGACGGCGGGGCGGAGGGCGGGAGGAGAACGCCCAGCCCCGGAAGAGCGGGAGGCCGTCCGGCGGGAGGCGAGGGATGCCATCGTCCTCCATTGGACGGGGGAGCTCGCCACCGCAGCCTTTGGCCGCCGAACCCTCGACGCGATTGGGCCAGTGCTGCGAGACTGGCTCGAGCGGTCGCATGGGTTCCTCTCGTTCCGTCTGGTGCAGGTGCTGTCCGGACACGGTTGCTTCGGATCTTACCTGCACCGGAAAGGACGGGAGGAGACGCCGTCGTGCCACGACTGTGGCGTGGTGGAGGACACGGCGCAGCACACCCTCGAGGTGTGCCCGTCGTGGTCCGAGAAGCGCCGCAGTCTCATCACGGTGATCGGACCGGACCTCTCACTTCCCGGCTTGGTTAATGCCATGCTGCAGGATGAGAGGTCCTGGGCGGCAGTCGCCTCCTTCTGCGAACACGTCATGTCCCAGAAGGAGGCGGCTGAGTGCGCGCGGGAGGACGATCCTCTCGCGGAGTCGCTCCGAAGGCGGAGGAGGGGTCGAAGAAGACGTCAATTTGATAGTCATCTCCGACTCCTCCCAGGTGGAGGCCAGCAGGCAGCGGGTGCGGGGGCGCTCTTGCCTGTATTGCACAGGCCTCCACCAGTGTCGGACGGGAATGACCAGGTGTTCCCGGCCATTCCCGTAGCCCCCCAAGCTGGGGGGCATGCGGGGCCCGCCAGCTAGGCGGGCACGCGCCGGGAGGGTTGTGGATGCAAAGGCTGAGCCGGATTCCCATGGCCCTCCCATCACGGCGATGTGGGAACACCGCTGAGTTTTAGTGGGTATACTGTCATTCCGACAGGAGTCCCACATATCCCGTCTCGTCCCCCCACGAGCGGGAATGCATAAAGAATTTCTCAGAGACAAAAAAAAAAAAAAGGTTAGGTTAATTTATGGCAATAAACATTATGGCAAAAGATTTATGCGTAATGATCTGAATGCTGAATTTCGTTATGCCAATAGAATAGAATATTGTGTGTATTGTGTGTGTTGTGTGTATTGTGTGTGTGTTGTGTTTTGTGTGTTGTTGTTGTGTGTTGTTGTATTGTATTATATTGTTGTTGTGGTTGTTTGTTAATGTTATAATGTTGTCTTAAAATTGTATGCAAATGGGTAGGGAGATCTCAAGAAACTACCCGAAGCACCACAAAACATTCCCATTAATTTTCCATATAACGCTGAAAAAAAGTGCAATCACCAAAACAAATACTAAAGTTGTTCTGTCGACGCTATCGTTAGGGTGCGGCTACACTGTTCCGTTTAAAACTGTTTACCTTACTAATGAAACACCATAACGTGACGCGAATATGCCACGTCATAATTAAATACCGCTAGGGTGCGCCTCTGTATTAGTTAAAAGATTTTTAGTAATTAAATTCCGCTATAAATTTTGACGTAGTTTTTTTGTGAAGTTTTTGAGGTTCCCAAGGGTGTTCTGATGGTTTATTAATAGCCTTAAAATTTTTGTACGTGAATAATTGGTTTTTTATTGGAGTTAAATTTTAAAGGTTATTTTACAACAGTCAAAGTCAAAATCAAATCATTTATTTCAAATAGGCACATATAAGGCACTTTAGAACGTCAAAATTTACAAAAAAATTGAATTGATTGTAGTTGCCCCTTCCAAAAGGTAGTTTCGTATGGAGAAGAATGGCCAAGAAACTCCACCGTTACTCTTTTAAAAATGTTTTACAATATGATGTATACATTAATTATATAATTATATGTGAAGACGATGCACCTATAATAAAATTACTATACCACAATAGGTAAAAAGAATTAAATATAACGCAATGACAGGTAAATTAATTATGAGATGGATACATGGTGCTCACAGATTTACAAATATTGAAAAGTAAATGATTTTTCCAAAATTTCACAAGTAATAATTAAGTGTGCGCGTTAAAGTAGTTACATAATGTAAAAATCAATGTCATAAAAATTATAAATTATACAAATAAATTAGCAACCAGTTTGATTTTGTCTAGACTCTAGATTGTCCTATGGAGCAGGACCAGCATGTTTCCAAGCATTCTTATCAAGGATATAATCCTCTAATTTGTAATATGCTTGTTTACAAAGTGTACTTTTAATATGAGTTTTAAAATTTATTTAATTTAATTGCAATATATCACAAGGTATTTTGTTGTAACATTTAACACAGTACCCCATAAAAGATGTATGTACTTTAGATAATCTAAAAATTGGTTGATCTATTTTACCTTTACTTCTGGTATTAAAATTATGTCTAACACTTATTTTATTAAAAAGATGTAGATTTTTTCCTTTAATTGTGAAAATACCTTAAAAATATTAATAAAATGTATGAACGTAGACAAAGCAGAAGGAGTTTGTAAGGACTGTAACAGGTGGCGCTCTGTAGCTTGACTATATATATATATAGCTTCTCCCACATAGGAAGAAGGTGAGCTTATAAAATATGAATATGCAAATAATTCTCAAAAAGTTCGAATTTTGCGATCATTATACTCTAAAGCCCCAGTAATCAGTGGATAACGGTTAATAGCACAAATCATACCTTTATTACCCTTTGTACGTAAATCCTTTAACTACTCTATAGAAATTCAGTCTCAAATTGCTCTTATCGTTCGTACAAGAAATTAAGCAGAAAACGTCGGTATTAATATTTCTAGATTTGCTTCTTAAGTCCTATTTTATGGTCGACAATGAAGTCTGAAATATTATTTGAATAAGATCTTAAGGACTGTGGAATTATTTTAAATGAAATAAACGGAATTCTTGGACCGTAATTATTTAATCAGAATGTTGATGAGCTTAATAATTATGTCAAAGAGGAACTAACAGCAACGGTTGAACCAAATGAACCCTCAAATTCACGCCACCAGTTCGCGCCACTTTGACAAGAGGTTTTCCATTTCGACAATGAATATAAAATATATGACGACGTTCATCATTCGTCCATCATTCAGTCACGACTAAAGAAAATATAGGCGCTTTGACCCTTTTGACAGATGCCCAGATCTGACGTCTCAGTGCTGCCACCTGGTGAACGTCATTTCAGAACTCCCTCATTGTTGTCGGTTTGCTAAAGGTTTTGCTACAACTACATATACAATTCACTAGCGACTCTCTCTGCGACTTCGTTCGCGTGAAATTTCATGTTGTAGCATAAAATATAGCATCGCTATTACTTAGTTTTTGTTAAGCGTTCTTTCTGATTTATGTCCTCTTTGCTGGGCTCCTAAAGGCCGTAACCTTCCTCAAGAATTGGGCAACCAAATGCAAAAACATTTTTACAAATCTGACTGGTAGTTCCAGAGATTAGCGCGTTCGAACAAAAAACAAACTCTTCAGCTTTATTATATTATATCATGTAGATACCTTATTATTATACAATTTTGTGGGATAAACGTCTATTCTTAACACAATTTCAGGTAAGGAGGGTTATGATTGGCATTTGATATCGAATCAAATACACACTGCGCCAAAATACGCCACATTTGACGGGTGACGTCATAGACGTACTCACCCACCTTTATCCGATTTCAATAAAGAGATAGGTTGGTACATTGCCTGTTTGTAAATTAATGTTTGTTTTGAATGTTTGGTTAATATGTCTGATGGATGAAATTGTTATAATTGAATCAAATATTTAATTGAAATATACGAGTAGAATACGGAATTTCGACGCACATAATATTGATAAATACGATGCTACAAAAAACTTTTTTACAAAAAAACAACCGACTTCCAAGAAAAACACAAAAATACGTGAAAAATAACTTTAATTTCGGAAGTTCGGTGTCTTTGGTTTTGTATTTTCGTTTTTGACCACCGACTTCCGAAATTAAAGTAATTTTTCACGTATTTTTGTGTTTTTCTTGGAAGTCGGTTGTTTTTTTGTAAAAAAGTATTTATTTTTCACTTTTTAGTTGTGGGTTGCTAGGTAGGCACCACAACTAAAAAGTGAAAAATAAAAACTATAACCATAACCATACAATTCGTATACCACTACTTAACTTGATATGTAAATAACAGTTACAGGAAATTATCTAACCATCACCAATATAAACTAAGCGGAATAAATACGCAGTTTTAAGGATAACTCAAAAACTGCTGATCAGAACTTGATCAAATTTATATGGGATCACATGTGAAACATTCAAATAAAAAAAAAAACACCCAAATCGTTTCAGCTCGAAAAAAGTTCTGAGCTAACACACATAAAACAGGGTGCAAAAATATTAAAAAAATACAGTCGAATTGAGAACCTCCTCCTTTTTTAGAAGTCTGTTAAAAATTGCGATGCACGTTACTGCGAAAGACCGTCTCTGCGAAGTCACTCCACTTCGATGCACGTTACCGCGATAGATCTTCACTGCGGTACTACTTGACTTCGATGCACGGTACCGCGAAAAATCATTTCTACGGAGCTACTTGACTTCGATAATCTATTGCGAAAGGTCGTTACTGAGAAACTATTAGACTTCGGCATACCTGCTCCTCTTTCGTTAAGGTTATCATATTAGCTATCTAAATTTTTTTTTTTTTTTTTTACAACAACGCTTATACAACCAGTGTGTTTCTGATCGTTTTGTAATCATACTTGCTATGTACTTTCAATTTTGACTTACATACACACAGTCAATACCGCATCCATGGGTACATATCTAACGCCTTCTTCCCATAGGAGTAGGCAGAAACTACAGAACACCATTTGCTACTATCCTTACATACTCCTTGTGCTTCGTTTATGTTAATACTTCTGGTCATACACGCACGCCGGTTACAAGTAGTACGCACCTGACCTTTCTGAAGAACATCAACAATAAGGAATAAATCCCACCAAAAACATTTCATGTAAAATGTTGCCAAGACGACCACATAAGGTTTGCCCTGTGAAAAAGATATCAGATCTCATGTAGAGCCAAGGTTCTGAATCTACACGGCCTAACTTCACAAATTCTACATATCAGTAAAAATGTATGGCTTCGCCGTTTCGCTACCGTCGTGGAGGTGATGCGAATATTTAGTTTCTGAAGTAAGTAGCGAAACAGCCAAGCCTAATTTATAAGTTTATGATTTTTTTTGTTGGTTGTATACTAAACTTAGATTACATACCAAATTTCAGCTTTCTAGCACTTCAGGAAGTAGCCAAACATTTTGATGATCATCAGTGTGTCAGTGTATCAGTGAGTGTGTCAGTGACGAAATCGGTGTATTTTAGATATCAATAAAATCTAAAGTATTAGAGCTATTCAATTGAGACTTTGTATGTTTAATTAGTCTATTATTGACATCATATTCTGAGCATATGAACTATCTGATACATCAGTAACTAACTCTATGAGGGTTCAAAAAAACGACGAAACACTTCGAGAAAAGGTAGGTAGTGCCCTTGCGCTTCGCTTGGCTCGTCTTGGCGGGGGCACTACCGTGCCCCTAGATATTATTTGTCTACCTAGGGTATCCCATCCCGGAGTTTCCTCTCACAATTGCTTTGTAAATACCTCTTGTCAATTAAGCCCGTTATTTTTACATAAAGTCTCACAATTGGTGGAATTTTATCCGTCACTTTTCTCTAAGATGAATTTAAATCACAACTTTTAAAAGAATACTCGAACTTTGTACGAAAAATAGGCAACTTAAATAAGAATTTTGGTACTATTCAGTAGCCTCTGAGAATATGAACGATTGTTTGGCCAGTTCTTGGCAGTTGATATTAAAATTGATGGATATCCATTTTGACTTTACATAGATAGTTTTCTTATTTTACTTTGTACTGTATTGGCCTGCAATTTTGTTTGTATTTTAACTTTACCTTGCGTTTGAACTTCTCAGGGATAGTTTAGAAAAACCCTTTCGAGTTCTTTCTTCAAGTACCTTATTAGGACGTGCAAGGTCTACTTATAACATGGAAATTTCAGATACAAGTAATTCAGGTTTTAACGAAAATAATTAATGAGGTATTTAATAAATAAACTTGTATGACTGACAGATTGATTACAGTTTGAAAATCTAAAGAATCTTTTCTTAGGATACAAGATAGGTATTTGTTTAAATAATTAGTTTAGTTACTAGAATTTAGTTAAAAGTTAGTTTGAAATTTAGACTATGCCTACGTCACAATTAAGATCACATATTCATCAGAAGTTGCAATAAAACAGTTGAAATTTAATATTCAGTACTAACAAGAATACCTTTTGTAATAATTCTTAACATTATAAAGTTTAACAAGTTAATAACTTGAGGCCTCAGGCCAACTTATTCATGTTATATCTAGACATACATTTTTACTTAGGCAATGCGTATACTAGAGACGAAACTGTTTCGTCTACATAATGGTTAAACAAAGACAAAAAGGAAAAGAAAGCAAATGAAAAAAGGAATTAAAAAGAAACCCATTTGAAATAAAAATAAAAAAAATGCAAAAAATAAATTATTATTTTTATACAGGCTGTTTGGCAGAACGTTGAACATACGAAAATGGTGGATAGGTGGGGTCATCTGCTACTTACTCAGCCCTAATTTATTTGGCCCTGGCCCCCTGGTTTTTTTTTTTTTTTGCTTTCTTCTAGTTTCACCACTGGAAGGCGTATGAGGGGCCGAAGCCAACTCGCAGAGGCCCCTTTGACAATTTTAGATGGAATGAGGCACAAACCGACGATTATCCCTGTATGCACTGTGCAAGTGCACCCAAGGACAACCCCTGGTTGTTGTCGGACTGGTGTCACGGGATAAAACTGAATAAAAGTTATCTGCGATAATAAACATGTATTTCTGCCTACCTCAGCACTTCCTTAGCTGAATTATAATACAGAATAACAACACGATACAAAGGACAATTTAACATGAACAGAACAGATATAACATAGAACAAATGTAGCTAATTTAAGTTGATTTAAGGACAGTATAAGAGACTAGATTTTTAATTGAGAACGAGCGCACGTTCGAATTGGGCAAGGATGAACACTAAGGTCGTTGAACTTTGAAAATCATTTATTGCCAATCATTATGAATGTGCGAGCCCTCCACGTCTCAATGCGCATTCAGTTTCATCACATAATTATTTACTTAAGTTAATTTATATATTTCGAACGTGTATAGTGTAAATAATTGTTAGAACTGTAATATGTTCATAAATATTGTGTGTTATGAAATATAATAAATAAGTAATTAATGAACTTACAATGTTTACGTTAGTCATGATTAGCTGTAATAGATAATGTAATGAGGATCGCATGTAGTCTATAAAAAATGAAATGACAGTGACACTAGTGACAGCTGACATGTTTGAATGGAAAATAAGTGAGAAGAGGTTACGCAATTTGCTTAAGGGGGAAGCGCCAAGGTAGCCCGCGAAATTCGAATTTTCTTACGTTTCTTGCAATTTGCAGGTCAGTATCAGGTTGTATGGTGATCTAAATATGATTTGCGACCGTATCAAATATGGCTTTACATAATTAAAATCATTAGAATCAGCAATACAACTTCCTTAAATTAGAATTGCCCTCAAATGTCATGATTACATGAAATAGTCATACAATAGGGTAATATGAACTTATAGAGATTATTGCTGATTCTAATGATTCTAATTCTATAAAGCCATGTTTGTTACGGTCGCGAATCATATTTTAATCAAAATACAACCTGACCGTGACCTGCAAATTGCAAAAGACGTAAGAAAATTTGAATTTTGCGGGCTACCCTGAAGGTTCCGCCTTAATATGGTATGTGTAGTTTTTACAGTTAGCGTATATTAACAATATGACTGTTTCTTATAAACCAAGGGTCGTAACCGCTGCAGGACTTGCAGGATATGGAAACAAAAATAATTATTGCACTATGGATTTCAGTGGCTAAGATGGACTGGTTACCAAGAACTATGGAACGGGTATGGCCCCTGACTGACCAATGTTTTATATATAAAATACACGGATAAATTATTAAAACTGATTTTCCATTTTGACAACTTTTCCAAACGCTGTCGAAGTGGCAGAATTCTGGTCGAAGCTTATATTTTTTATTTTAAATCGGTTTGCTGTTGACTCTAGTCTAGGCACCTGAATGACATTGACAGGGGGCGTTGCTGGTAAACATTTGTGAAAATGTCACAGAAATTGTATTGATAAAACAATATGGCGACGTTAGTACCGATTTTGGTCACGCGCCAAAGGAACCCAGTAGCGTTGTATGTGCCCCATCATTGTGTTATAGAGTGGTAAATAGTCTGTTTAATAAAGACAATCTTGATTCAATAAGTGCACAGCGGTAATGTATTCAAAAATGAGTAAATTTATCTGCTAACGCATCGTTGAAGCACCCTTTACAAGCTTGAATAAGAACAAAATCACACAGGACTGTTGTTCTAAATTTAACAAACATCTTGAACTTTGTTAACGAATATCATTGTGAAATAGATTTGTGTTTGCTCAATAGGTGCTGCCGAATCGTGGAGAGTCAGCATGCCGACCGTTGGTACTAACTGACTCCCACCCATTCCCACATGCATACGTTCTTTCTCGACGCGTGCTCATTCATGATTTTCTGTCTTGTAAACTGCCATACGGCCAGCAATATACCTGAAAAGTGTCCAAAGACGTTTCCTATATCATCTATGTTACAAAGATCATTTAGCAAAAAAGTTATCAGCTACAAAGACAGATTAGAGCACTACAAAATGGTCTCACTTGGAGACAGCCGAAAAACGGCAGACCTGATACTACTGCCAAAAGTATTCAATAGAGTCAAAGACTGCAGCGAACTACTAGTCAAACTGCAAATGATCGCTTCATCTCGTCCGCCAAGGAAAAGCAGCTACAATATATTTTACGTCTCAGGATCTAAAACTAATCTGGGACATTTTGCCGCTCTCCCGAGTCTCTGTATGTAATAAAATGAATTGTCCAAGCGTTGTAACCTGGACATAACTCTCCCCATTTCAAAATACAAAAAGAATTTAACCACCGCACCGCAAAATAACCAAGTATGTAGCAATATTACTTCTCTCCAATAGTCAGCAGATGTGAAATAATTATAATTATTATTATACTAAAGAATTGTAATATGAATGTTCAATCATAACATGTATATTTTTTATTTTTTTCCCTAAAATTTAATAATTTATTTTCTCTATTTTTATTTGTATCCTATTTAAACCACTGTAATATGGATTCTCACTCTTGACATGTTATTTTATTTTTCTTTTACTCAAATCTCATAATTTATTTCATCATTCATCATTTATTTTCTCAATTTTTATTCTTATCGTGTTTACACCTAGTTATAATTATGTGCATGCTGTGGTCTCCTGTAATTGATGGAGCACACGTAAAATAATTTGTTTCAATATTTTGATTTATCCTATTATTATCATAAATGTGAAAGTTTGTGAGGATGGATGGATGGATGTTTGTTACTCTTTCACGCAAAAACCACTGAATGAATTTGGATGGAATTTGAAACACAGATAGTTTATAACCTGGATTAGCAAGTAGAATACTTTTTATCCCGGTAGTACGTTCCCGTGGGATTAAATCCGACATCCACGCGGGCGAAGCCGCGGGCAAAAGCTAGTATTGTATATATGTATTCTTTGTTAGCGATCCCAAATAAATAAATAAATGAATATTGGGAGTGGATATGATGTAGCAGATACTATGGTTGGTAAAATTTTTGACGATCATTATTAAGATAATCAGCCCAATAAGTTGGTATTTCGCTCCGCAAGCTCAAATTATTCACTCCTGAACTTTCTCCTTTTGTTTGTTTTACTTTTTTTTCTCAGAGAAAAACAAAACAAGGCTGAAAGACGTGACCTTTCTTAATCAGGCTATTATCATTCGAGCCAGCCGTCCGTTCCCCTTCGGAGCTGGGAAATAAGTACTTACGTCGATAAAGGCATTCCGATATGGAGCTAAACTGGCAGAACAGCGTAATGAGGATAGCAGTAGGTAATCTAGATGTTCATAAATCTTCTCTTGTCTCCTCTCTTGAGTAAGGCTTAGTGTGAAAAATGAGGAACTTGCATACAAAGTTACATCTCCTATTTAACCGTATTAGGGGATGAATATTCAAATAAACTTCCTTAGCTACCTTCGCTATACAGGGCAAATTAAATTAGCTAGCGAAACTCCGCAGACGTGATGGGTATCGATATCTAAACACGATAAAATAAAAAAATAAAAAGATTTGATGTATTTTTGGGGGCTCAACGACCGCTCTGGTAGTGTTGTTACTTGAAGTATATAAGATGAGAAAATCGGTTTTCTTTTGTTTTATCGTGTTGATATAAATCGATCTCGATCACGTCTGTGATGGTTACACGGAAAAAAAAAACAGTTTTTTTTAAAAGATGTTACAACATACTAACTGCGGTCGGTACTAGCTAATTTAATTTCACCCTGTATATAACGAGCTCTTGCAAAAACTTTGTTACTTCTAGACCCAGCTGTTGCGTTGTCAGTTAGGGAACTCAAGTTTTTTTTTAAGTTGATGAGTAGTGTGGCTGTTTGTAAGATGGTTCTGTGCTAGTTCAGTATCCTGAGATGGTGATTAGATCGACGAAACGTTATGCAAACTACTGTCTACCTTACAGCTTACGTAAAATTCAATAGTACCTAAACGTAAGAAAACGCTGGAATCAACCTTTCAGCCATCTTCGGCTCCATAATCACGAGACAGTTAAAAGGCTGCGCACAATGACGTGACGTTGACAGCTCATGACCAAATAGATGCTTAAAAGGCACTAATTGCATGAATTGACGTGAACTGAACACAGTCCTAGCAAGCATGATATTAAAACATAATATTTAGCTTTGTCGGAGGGGCTCATTGAAATAGCAGCCCTGTGCGATCTGCCAATTTAGGTTAGGTTGCACAGTACCACACGAGTGCCGTCCCATTGGACTATGAGAGTGAGGAAAGAGAGAGTGCACCTGTGTCAGCGCACACACGTGTGTATAGTACAACTATTTTCTTTTTCTTTCACTTGGTGCAGACCGGACCATGTCAATCGACTTGGAAGTCCAAGCATTCTAAGTCAATTGAGAGCGTCCGGTCTGCACCAAGTGCAAACGGCAACTGACAGAAATCCGATGACTGACGAAACACGAAGTTTGCCGAGGGACATTAAGAAAATAGTTGTACTGTACTATAATATCTCCTGCGCCGAAGGCTAGTCTCCGTTGAGATTGGCCGCCATGGCGGAAATTCGGTCTGAAGGACTATTATTTTAGACACGAGTCATAAATAAAAATACATGACTCTAGAAAATTCATTAAAAACTACATAGGAGAATCGGCTTAAATATCATCTCATATCATCTCATCATATCACGCTTGAATAAAAATAAGAACTCACTTTCGCATTTATTAAATTAGAAATGAAATGGACTTCCAAAGAGATGAAATAATATTAAAAGCGTTATAAAATGTCGTGTCGGAAAGTATCATCTTCTAAGGATTAATTGCTAATGGAAAGAGATTTTACGTAATCTCTGCTTTTTGTTGTGGTACGTACTTATCGAATGGAAATGGTAGAAAGGAAATAATGATTAGTTTCTTTTCCATTCTATCTTTTATACGCTATGAAATGAATCGAGTAGGTACCTAATTACTTTGAGTTATCGTTTCAATATTGATATTTATTTAATTATTACTTTTTGTGAGACTTCACTACATTTCAATGCTACGAGTCTGGGATATTCTAATAAGAAAAATCATCTATAAACTTTTTAAGGTCTTCCAAATTAGGCAAGTCTGTGAAACAAACAACTAGAAATCAAGAAAACACTTACAGTACCTAAAATATTGCTTCGATAAAATACCACTATTCATACAGAATTTTACGATAATATTATACAGTCAATAGAACAAAACGAGAATGTTTTCGTCCACTCACCCACTCTAATGTACTCGCACTTGTTATTTTCGTAGGAGGTAAACGACCTAATTTACAGAATACGAAAATTGCATGAACTACAAAAGAGACTTTACAAAATTAAAAATTGTTGCTCTGTTTTTAAGGGTGCGTTCACATTGGCATTCGGGTGTCATTGAACGAAAGATCGATGTCAATAAATTAACTACGTTCATTGACGTTTCCGAGCGGTTTTTAAACTTGGGGATGTTAGTAATGAAAGTCGCCCTAGGTCAGTATCATAATTAACTTATTTCAGTCCAGTGGCAACGTCCCCTTTGAAAAAAGGGTACCCATCGGAGATACTGGTAAAAATAAACTGGTATTTCCGATATGCTTAAACTCAGCTCAGACAGGTTTTGAAGTTTTACCGCGACACAAAAATTTATGTCATATTATTTTCTACATTTATAAAATTTCACCATGACCGATGATAAAAAACTTCCCTACTTTTGGTCATAGAATAAAATACTCTTTATTATGTACACCATAAAAATTACAGATATAAATGTTGAATTTTTGTTTTGTCATTTTCGTTTTACAGTAACCACAAATACCTAGATTCACCATCCCCCTAACAAACCCCACAGACAGCCCGTAATCTAATCCCCAACCAGATTAAATTCGAACAATTTATAATTAACACATTCGGCCGCCGAAAGTGCCACATAAAATATTAATTACTGCTGCAGTATGCTGAAAAACCTTTCTTCGATATCACAGATCTACCGTAATGGTAATGGGGAAAGCCGCTAAAGGATTAAAAGTATATGAGGACCCTTTAACACAAATAAGGGTTAGGGTAGAAGGATTAATACGAAAATAAACAATGTGAAAGATTCAACAATGCGGCGTGCGCAAACAAAGTTTAATGAACAGAAGAAATTATGACAGTGTGGCAGGTGGGCTTCATTTTTAATACTAACGTGTTTTTTATTGTTATTAGAAACATCCTATATTTTATAAAATATTTTGTTTGTAGATAAAAAGGTGAACATGATATGATGTGAATTTCACGAGAGTTTATGGATGTCAGCTATCCGGTAAAAAATATACATGAACTATTAAGAGGCTGACATCGGCTAAACCGAATACTGCAGTGTCGGACTGCATAGAAAAGTAAAACATATATCGTTAAGTTAGCCGAAAAGAAAGAGAAGTGCGATGACACAACGCTGGTAATTTATTGCAAAATATGAAGCAATCATTTATTAACAAAAAATCTATTGATTGGACTAAAAATTAAAACACTTTTACGATAATTATGTTGGTTGTAGAATAATCTGACAAAAAAAAACAGAGTGATTGCATGTATATTTAGTATGGTTTTTAATCGTTAAAATAATTGTTTAGAGGTATCTTCGTGATTTTTTTCTATCGTGTTTTCAACACACTATCTAACTAGCATTAAGCCTAAAGAATATCATATTTTTTTTCTTATTTTGCTTACTGCAGTGGATCATATACTTTTAGTCATTATAAAACTTGCGTTTCAGTCCTGTAGTCCCCTTAATTTGTGGAATTTGTACACTATCGAATTTCGTTATAAAAAAAATGCACTATCAGCTGTCGATTTCAATATAAAATCTTTTTTCACGGTTGTTACTGTGAGCTCTATAATGAGTTTTACAATAGATTTAATTTGTATTTCTTCATATTTCATGCTGCATTTAACAGCAAAATCTGGGTAGTGAATATTATTATTATTATGTGTGCGAAGTTATCCATCAGTGCAAAGTTGTGAACAGTCTCTACTGAACTGTTGAACTGCTATGTAGCGAAACTATCCTCAGTGAAACATATTTGGATTAGTTGGATGTTAGATCTGTTAGAAATCGGTGCTAGTTGCACTACTCTGTGTTGAAAACTTTTCTTGTATGAACTTTGAAAGGATTACCTACATCAAAACAGAATTAATTATCGAATAATTCCGTAACGGAATAATTTTATGTGTAATTCATTCAGTTCCAAACGTAAATGACCATGAGATCAGATAAGCTACCGGTTTTTTCCGTACGTTGAAAGAGAAAAAAATACGTAAATATCAGTATCAGTAAATATCGTATCAGTTTTATTGTAAAAGAGATGCAAAAAAATACAAAAAACCTTAAAAACTGCAGAAAGGTGGACTGGATGATGCAGACACAAAACAGAGAACTGGAAATTAGGGAGCATCGGCTTTATCGAGCACTTAGCGAAAAATCAGTTAAACGAATCACCTTGACATTTTAATGAACACATCTAGTTCGATTTTCGAACAAAAGCAGACTATGTAAAAGGATGAACATAATTTTATCTATAGACAGCGACCCACCCCTTCTTCGCTTGGTTTTTACGAGTTAACAAAATTTGGAGTCTTCCTTATTTTATTTTTGTTTAATACGAATTAAAGCTTCTGGAATAAATGCTCTATATGATGGTAAAAACCTTATCAATATTCATAAGCGGTTTCACAGACATACACGAGAAGCGACTTTATTTATTACATTCAAAGTTTAATAATACATGTTTTCCTGTAAGAAAAACATATTTCGTTAAGTTAGCCGATATCGAATAGCCAAAGTTCGTTATGGTTGGTGTTATATCGAGTGTAAAGAACAAGACTGTCGTGTGCTCTATAATTTCTGATTTATTTTATCGCATTGAAAATTTATTACCAACCAAGTAACATCTGTTTTTTAACCGACTTCACAAAAAGGAGGAGGTTCTCAATTCGTCAGTATGTTTTTAAATTCATTTTCTTTCTTTTTCTTTCTTTCTTTCTTTTTTTTTTTTTATGTGTGTTAGCTCATAACTTTTTTCTGGGTGAACCGATTTGGATGATTCTTTTTTTATTTGATAGGTAATGCTTCACATGTGGTTCCATTTAAGTTTGATCATGGTCTGACCAGCAGTTTTTGAGTTTTCTTTAATAATGCATATTTTTTCCACTTAGTTTATATGGATGATGTGTTAATAATTTCCTGTCACTGTTATTTACACACCAAGTAGTGGTATACGAATTTGTGTGGGGTAGGTAAGGCAACTAAAACGTGTAAAATAAAAACTTTTTTACAAAAAAACAACCGACTTCCAAAAAAAACACTAAAAGACCTGAAAAATAACTTTAATTCCGGAAGTCGGTGGCCAAAAACTAAAATACAAAACCAAAGACACCGACTTCCGAAATTAAAGTTATTTTTCAGGTCTTTTAGTGTTTTTTTTGGAAGTCGGTTGTTTTTTTGTAAAAAAGTTTTTACTTCGGTATTTTAGTAGGATGATACAATGTTTGTCATTGTGTGGCAATATTTGTTGCTTTGGCTAGGTAAAAAGTTAACAAAATTTAGCATAGACATTGATAATTTTAACATTTTGTTAAGATTTGAGTTGTTAGTTCGTTATGTAGGGATCCGGTTTTGAGTTACATAGCTGTTTATCTGTTTTTTATTTGATGATACAATATTGTCTTTTATTAAGTAAAGTTTTTTATTGCCAAAATTCTTATATCTAATAGCTGTTTATATAAGATAAAAAAAAGAAAAAAGGGAATAAAATGAATAAAGAAATAATTATGTATCTACTGTAGTTTTACAGTAGATACATAATTATTTCTCTTCTTACACATAAAAAGGCACCCATTTATTAATAATAAATATATATATATGACGGAGACGGTATGTCTCTCTAACTATTATCAGCCATATTTTAACTTCTGTGGTAGTGTTGATTATTGTGCAACAGAAAAACCGTTTGCAGTTCAAATCAAATTATAATTTACGATCAAATTAATCACACTAGCGAATCACACACTGTAGGTACACGACACAACTATACGGAACGCGCGACAGTTTCTAAACGTGTTCACTGCTTACCCGCCAACAACCAACTCTGCTGTACTCTGGTCAAGCGTTAGCGTTATAGACTCTGTCCAGCGCCATCTGGTGGCGCTGACGTCCCGATTAGTCAAAGTCAATTGATTTAACGTATTTCCGACATAAGTTATTAATTTATTATTCTGGATTTGATGTCATAACACGCTTGGTGTAAGACCTTGTTCTAATTTCACAGTCGTTGAAGTAAAATTCTAGGCTCATTGAATTATATTTAACGAAGCAGATAAGTAAATATTCTACGAAATGCTACTGAGCAAATTTTAGATAAAATAAAGTGAGGGAAACGTTCAATAATTTATCGTATTTTCTTTAACTAATAAGTAGATGTCAGGCATTCTATCGCATTATGTTCGTTACACACGTTATCCCAAAAATAATCAAACTTATAGCTAAAACAATTTTACAAAAAAAAAACTTCTTAACGAAGTCGGTTCTTTTTTTTTTGTTGTAGTATACAAAGCCTATGTATTTACGAGTATTTTTACATTGTAAGTAGTAGTACATTTATTGTAACATCATGAACATGGACGATTTAATACATATTATAGAAGCTAACTCAGAAACCATATATAAAATATACCAACGAATTGAAAACCGACCTCTGAAAAAGGAGCACCTTATTCGGAAGTCACTTAAAAAGATAAAAACGTTTATAAATCTAAAAACAAAACCACCTTGCCCAGTAACAAAACCTTAAACTCGAAACATCTCGCCACCTGACGTCATGACGTCACACCATTAAACTACCTTTGTCTGATACTCAAAGCTGATTCTAAGGAAAAATATCAATGTCCCGTCTGACAAGCTCTTAGTGTTGAAAATTTATAATGGTAGTTTCCATTACCCGAAGTGCTCTCACCAGAGATGCATGACGCACTTGCTGGAAAATATTAATATTATAGAATCGTGTAGTGCGCTTATGACATCGGGACGGGCTTAGCATGTGAATGGGGCTTTAGCCTCGAATGTATTTAGTGTCGTTAGGTGTGTGGGGACTTGCTTTTGATGAGGTTTAGCGTAAAGATGATTGATGAGTTTCTTGAAAAGGTGTTGGAGACAGTATAGGTTATAAAGGTGTTTTTAAAGGACCATTTTTCGCATTTAAGGGAGACTCTAAACATGGTCTTAATATTATCAAAATGAAAGCGGACTAATTATTTATTTCAGTCGTGTTATAGATATTAGGTTTTGTCCACTTCATCGCCGGCGTGCAAATCAGAAACTATCCCACGGCATCGTACAACCGGGTTATCCTCACCCAGGTCATGGTGTACCCGGCAGACAGACAGAGTTAATTTCGCATTTATAATTTACTAGCTTCTACCCGCGACTTCGTCCGTGTAAAATTTCTGGTTCCTCCGACCCACCCCGTCGCATCGCATCGCCTGCCCGCGCTTTTACTTCGTTTTCGCTTAGCTTCTTAGCGGTCCTAGCGTGATGAAAATATGGTATAGCCTTTTTCAAGAATTGGGCTATCAAACGCAAAAAAAAAAATTGAAATCCTTCTGGTAATTCCAGAGATTACCCCAAACTTACAAACAAACAAGTTTTACCTCTTTATAAAATGAGTATAGATTATTTTATAATTAGATGGATTAATTACTTATCGTTTAAAACTGAACTCCTACTTCAAGTATTGTTTCTTTAGTTTTTTGTGACTGTGAGTTATCTAGCCTGACCATGTAGACTGAAAACATTGTGATTACTTATATTGAACACGTTTTTACCGTATTTTATACTCGTACGTAGCCAAAAGCTGTTCGTTTTTCAAACATACGATGTAACTTTTGATTGGTTACATGCAGTCTGATTGGCACAAATTCAGTTCAGAATTGACAAAAAAATGATACGTACATGCATGACATCATGTTTGCATTCCCCGTAGGGTATGGTAGAGGTGTACAGTCAGCAAAAGAAATAAGTATCCAGGTTTACCGGATATAGTTGAAGTTTTGTAAGAAACCGATGAATTTAATTTTATTCGAAAACATTCATCGGTTTCTTATTAAACTTCAACTATAACCGGCGACCATGGATACTTATCTCTTTTGCTGACTGTACCTATAGTACACCCACGTTTCATCAGTTATGTTTAAGTTTCATATCATAGGGGGCGAAAAAAAAAATGCTATCTTTAACTCATAAATAAACCTGCGGGGTAGTTACGTAACACACTAACAGTAGGAATGGGTTTCAATTTGACAGTTCAACAACATTCATTGCGTTATTTACGTTGTTGGGCAGACAAATTTTTCGAACATATGAAGCAATGGATTAGCAATAGGCTTCAAAATTATTCAGATTGTGAGTAACAGTGTGTTACGTAATTAGAGTGCTGGATAGAGGGTACAAAATATGTGCGTACAGTAATTACTGTACGCACATATTTGCTACCCTCTATCCAAAAACCAAAAAAAAAAGAAAAAGTTAACTTCATCGACGTCACATATTTATACAACAACAATTGTTGTTGTTGTATAAATATGTGACGTCGATGAAGTTAACTTTTTTTTGACGATACTTCACATGTTGCCTGAAACATTTTTGCTCTACCCGTGAGTAAAATTTAGCAATAGGCACACCTATTTGCATCCTGTTAATGACGTATTTAATTTTAGAGCGACATGGTCCAGTCACTAGACCTTGTAAAGCGAATGCCCGTATTCACTTACACTAGGCGACAGCTAAATTGATTGACTGAATATTATTGCACTGTTGAATTTGTTGGATTGTCAGCTTTGAAACGAGCGTTGAAAATACAACAGCGCACTTTATTTGGTAATTAATTTAGGTACCGTCTAGCGTCAGTATAAACGGGCATAAGTGGACATTAAAGAACCAAGAAAGTGCGTGTCCAAAAAGCAAAATTGAATTGGTATGTCCAATAACCACCTTATTTATTATCCTACAGACAATAAAAGACAAAACACGAAAATTGCTGCTCATTCTCGTTGAAAATCGACATGCAACTATCATACACAGCCATATCCTTTGCAGATGGTCAATTGCACGGCCAATTATTGTTTGTCATTGCGGAAAATTACACAAGATGGCCCCATTTTCTTCAGACCATGACCACTCAAAGACCGTGAAACTAGTTTACCATGTATTATTAAGGTAATTCCGACCTGTTTCTTTGTGGTTGGTAGTTAGTATCTATAATACGTGCCACTAAAGATGAGACTTGACACATCACATGGTTTGACTTGCGCAGTAGATGATTTATAGGTCTCTTTAGCGGTATGAGGCCTGAGGCGAGATGGGACCGCCGCGCCGACCGACCGATCAAATTATGGATAATTATTTCGTACTCTACTGTACCAGCGCAGGCCCCCACTAATGACGCTAGTCAAGTCTCATCTTTCGTGGCGCGTATTGTACACTAAGGGTAAATTATGGGTAGGTAAAAGGCACTAAGCAAGCGTGGTGATCAATGCTCATGCCTTCTTTGTCTAAAACTTACCAAGAATTTTCAACAAAATATATCATCAACATCATTCCGGAAAATACTAACATTTGTACATCGATAGAAACATTATTTGTCAAATATCAAACGTAGTTCAAAGTCTACTAGATAGGAGGAATATTCGGGAACAGTGTATGACGTGTCCTGGTTTATTCCTTTTGTGACCGTCCCTATATCCCAACGCTCGTTGATCACAAAGCGTGATCGAATTTTAGTCACCAACTTCTACTAAATGGGTAGAGTATAGGGACCCATACTAATATTAGAAATGTGAAAATAAATCTGTGTGTCTATATCTTAGATTTTCACGCCTTAACCACTAAACCGATCAGTGAGCAGTTTAACAGATAGGAAGTCTGGGATCTGGAGAAAGACATAATTATGCTACTTTTCATCCTGAACCGCAGACGCAGCGGGCATCAACAGCTAGTATATAATAAATAAGGATTAATGACTAGTGATATGTACGAGTTGACCCACGGGATAAAGTACATACAGAATACCAACATCAGGAGAATATGACTGCCTGCTTTCC
Source organism: Griposia aprilina (assembly GCA_916610205.1). Taxonomy (NCBI): domain Eukaryota; kingdom Metazoa; phylum Arthropoda; class Insecta; order Lepidoptera; family Noctuidae; genus Griposia; species Griposia aprilina. Next base: position 9,242,622 of record OU744294.1, on the reverse strand, counting down.
TCGAGGAATCCCCAAACGCCTATGTTTGATGACAACGCATTTGACTAGCCGTCATGACTATTCTCATGTCCCGTATATATTAGGTTGGGGAAAAAGTCTTTTCGCATTATAGTATGTATGAACTTGTGATAAAATCTCTTTGGCTATACTATTTGTATCTGGCTGGTTTTGGTATCATTGAAAGTTAAAATTTTAAAGAACATAATTCCAAATTCAAACTAGGATAATGTGTGATTTTCATTTGTTTTTCGTACTGTCAAGATCAGTGAATCTAATGAAGAAATTCGATACATTTTAAAATTTTACTACAAAAAAGGGTAAAATCGCAAAGCAAGCCGCGAAAAAAAATTGCGATGTTTATGGACCTAGTGCAGTGTCTGTGAGAGTAGCACAAATTTGGTTTAAGCGTTTTCAATCCGGAAATTTTGATGTCAAAGATGCACGTCGCTCTGGTCGCCCTATTACGGATAAAATGGATGCCATTTTTGAAAAAGTGGAGCAAGGTCGGCATATCAGTAGTTACGACGTAGCTGAAGAACTGGGAATTGACCACAAAACAGTTTTGGCACATTTGAAAAAAACTAGGTACACAAAAAAAACTGGATATTTGGGTACCTCACGAGCTCACTGAAAGAAACTTAATGAACCGTGTACTCATTTGTGATTCTTTATTACGACGTAATGAAACCGAACCATTTTTGAAGAAGCTGATAACTGGTGATGAAAAGTGGATCACGTACGACAAGAACGTGTGAAAAAGGTCGTGGTCAAAGGCCGGTCAGGCTTCACAGACTGTTTCGAAACCCTGGTTAACCAGCAACAAGGTGATGCTGTGTGTGTGGTGGGATTGGAAGGGCATTATTCATTATGAGTTGTTACACACACCTTGTTGCGATTTAACCCGGGTTTCGCTACAGTCTGTGAAGCCTGACCGGCCTTTGACCACGACCTTTTTCGCACGTTCTTGTCGTACGTGATCCACTTTTCATCACCAGTTATCAGCTTCTTCAAAAATGGTTCGGTTTCATTACGTCGTAATAAAGAATCACAAATGAGTACACGGTTCATTAGGTTTCTTTCAGTGCGCTCGTGAGGTACCCAAATATTGAGCTTTTTTGTGTACCCAGTTTTTTTCAAATGTGCCAAAACTGTTTGTGGTCAATTCCCAGTTCTTCAGCTACGTTGTAACTACTGATATGCCGATATTGCTCCACTTTTTCAAAAATGGCATCCATTTTATCCGTAATAGGGCGACCAGAGCGACGTGCATCTTTGACATCAAAATTTCCGGATTGAAAATGCTTAAACCAAATTTGTGCTACTCTCACAGACACTGCACTAGGTCCATAAACATCGCAAAAATTTTTCGCGGCTTGTTTTGCATTTTTACCTTTTTTGTAGTAAAATTTTAAAATGGATCGGATTTCTTTATTAGATTCACTGATCTTGACAGTACGAAAAACAAATGAAAATCACACATTTTCCTAATTTGATTTTGGAATTATGTTCTTTAAAATTTAAACTTTCAATGATACCAAAACCAGCCAGATACATATAGTATAGCCAAAGAGATTTTATTACAAGCTCATACATACTATAATGCGAAAAGACTTTTTCCCCAACCAGTCACCAGGTAATAAAGCAACGAGGTCGACAATAGGTACCTACCCGAACAACCAAGTCCCAAGCATTGTTCGTATTGTTTTTGTGTTTGTGTGTTTTTCTTTGCGTCATGTTTACCACAATTATACGTATTGTCTTTCTTTCTTCAAAGTCAAAGTCAAAGTTTTTATTTGTAAAACATAGGTGGTGTAAAAACAGGTGTCGTTATACACTTAGGTATATAACAGAATTAACTTTCATTAAAATTAAATGACAAAATCTTTTCACGCTAAATGACATAAAACTTATCTTAGAACAAGTTTGCGTTCTTTCCTAAAGTAAACAGAACACACAGCAATAGGTAGCTACCATTCCGATTTATTATTCCAATTCCAGCCGAAGCTCCAAGAGGAATCCGTCCGGTTACGTATCGCTGATTTGTATTTAATCCCAACCCAGCATTTGAGAACGCTAAGCGATATCGGATAGTTCCGTATGAGTTGCAGACCGTATGTTTGCACTCCTCTATTTGGCCGAATCGAAAGTTTAATTATTGTTTCAGTTTACACTCCATTGAGCGCGCATCATTAGTTCGTGTGTTGCGGTCAGTGTATAAAATAGGGTAAATACAAAACTAAAGTTAGGTTGCATGGAACAGTCTCGTTTGTGGTGCGAGCGCGAGTTTTAGGTAGTGTATCGTAAGTCGAAAATTCTGAATATTGGTTGCAAACATCAGTTATCCATTATCTCCCAGTAGGTAAAGTAGGTATTACTGCTAGCTTTGGAATAGAATTTGAAACCAAACAAGTATCGACGTAAAGATATAAAGTGGACATGGTATAAGAAATGGTGAAAACAGCAAGATCGAGAAAGCTGGCTTACGGAGAAGGTTATTTTTGATGTGAAACATCTATAGCCGCGGATAAAACCGACTGTTGGCGTGGCGACGCAAGCCGTAGCGACGCGTCGTCACGCTATATTTTCTATACAAAATAGTATCGATGATTTTCATTATCTCGGTTTTCTATAGTGAGGAGTGAGAACATGAAAGGCCCTCGTAACAAAAACGATTAGTGTCTTATAGCTAAGCTTTATGCCATTTAAAAGTGGACCTTGAACATAGGGTAAATAAGAATGAATTTGCAATGTTAAGCTGCGCTTGCCCAAGGTCAGTCTTTGGATGGGTGACTACTTTGATTATATTGAGTTTTAACTTGATTCATTCGCAATAGTGAAGCAGCCAGGTTAAGCAGCGCTTGCCAAGGTCAGACTTTGGGTGGGTGACCATTTTGATTCTTGATTAGCTCGCAATAGTGAAGCCGCCAGGTAAAGCAGCGCTTGCCAAGGTCAGTCTTTGGATGGGTGACCATTTTGATTATATTGTGTTTTAAATTGATGAGCTCGCAACAGTGAAGCCGCCTAGTTAAGCTGCGCTTGCCAAGGTCAGTCTATGGATGGGTGACCATTTTGATTGTTGATTAGCTTACAATAGTGAAGCCGCTTGGTTAAGCAGCGCTTGCTAAGGTCAGTCAAGGGTAACCATTTTTGATGTGAAACATCTATAGTTGCGGGTAAAACCGATTGTTCTGCCACGCGTCCCGTGACGGCTCAATTTTTTTTTCTCTAATTCTGATGCAATCTTTCTATCTATTGACATTCAGCATCTTTTATTTTTATCAAAGAAAAATTCAAAACAGCGCTATCAACAGTGACGTGAGGCTGGTTTCGTAAACATGTGTGCACTTAGTGAGGTGTAGTTTGGTTGTAAATTGACTTGTAAATGTGTGCGTGTGTGTGTGTGTGAGCGTGTATGTACAGATCAAGGTGTAGTTTTTCATGCTCCACTGTATTGTTCGCAGCACTATGTCTTGATTTTTTATTTGGTCTGAGGTTTTAATCATTCTTGGTATGCGTCCACTGACTCATTCACATCGATCTATATTAATAAGTACCTATAGATTGTCGGCAATCTTTTAAGCCTCTTGAAATAATACGGTAAATATGACATTAATAGATCTACATGTTTTAGCTATGCCGCCTGCTGAACGGAAAACATTGGAGGAAGGTGGTACCACTTATGTTTTTAGTAGGCAGAAGTTGTATTTAATTGTAATGGATTTCAGAGAGATAACAGTACCAGAGTAAGCTAAAAACTTCACATCACTACTTGAATGCGGTTTTAGGTATATTATATCATATTTCGCCCTCCGGTAAGGACCAGGCCCGGGTCGACGGCGCGTTTTGTTTCACGCGCGCGTCAAAGAGATGTCAGCATAAGTGACGGGGTCCGATAGGGCCGATGCCTGCCGCGTTCTCCGGTTTACCGGAAAGGGTTACCGTAGCCCTGGCACACAGGCAACTGAAGGAACAAGTTTGGGTTTTAGTCAGTAAAAGTCTGATACGCCCTGTCGCTCCGCCCAAAGCGAGAGAACTTATTTGATGATTTCCCAATCAAAAAAAAATTCACTACTATATGGCGGTCGGCTTCTAGTCTAACCAGATGCGTCTGAATACCAGTATTTTACATGGAGCGACTGCCTATCTGAACTCCACAACCCAGTTACTGGGTAACACTTATACCCCTTGGTAAGACTTAGGCATATTACATACCTACAAAACACTATTATAACGCTCCGTATACACAGTCCATACGGGCTAACGTCTAGAGAATTGCGTCCGTTGCTCCACTTACAATAGACCCATCGAAGTGGTTTATAATGGGTCATAGGCGTAATTCTAGCGCAGGCCGGCTAAAGTGTAGAGGCAGGGTAATATTCGCTTTGTACTGTGTGTTTCCTGCTTTACTGTTACTAGGTGCCACAATACCTATCGTATGTTGTTGAGCGCTAACATTTCCATCTATCTATCTTTCTACATAGTATGTATATAAAACACAAATATTGTTTCTACCTGTGTTCGTTATAGACTTTGAAATCATCCAACCGATGTGCCCCAAAGTAGTTTCAATAGAAATGCAATAATGCGAATATAGTTTTAAAACACTTTTTAATACGCTTTTATTAGCTTCATACGTATGTTAGTATGTTAATATGTAACGGAATCTTCGAACATAATTTTGACCCCCTTCAAAACGTCGGATTAACTCGAAATTTGGCATACTTATTAAGGACCGATGACAATTCAATATTTTAAACAGTTTGACCCGTTATCCTTACTAGGATAATCAGGATTAGCGAATTTTTGTTTTCCTGATACCCGGAGTGTCTGCGTCAAGACCAATAAAGGAAACTACTTGGCGCGCCGATCACCTATTTCTCGGATAAGTTACCGACTGTGATTAAGATAAAATTTTCGGAGAGGGAACCTGAGAACAGGCTATCTCATCCAAGGAAGGCAGTAGGCACTCAATTTACCCATTTATCGGATAAGTTACAGACTTAGAATAAACATCAATGAAACACCGCTCTTCTATGCAATAGCTAATAGAAATGTGAATATCATAAAGCTATTGCTAAATAATCACTAAAAAAATAAAAATTAATAATAGTTTAAAAAAACTAAAAAAATACGCTTTTATAGAAAATCCAACTAAAAAATAGATTTTTATTTTAATAAATTTGATTTCAAAAAAATTGTGTAAGAAAAAATGATTTAATTGTAAAAAAGCGTGGGTTGCATGGTATCAATAGTTATAAATATTTTATGAACAGATATGAGTAGAAGGGTTATTTTGATAATATCCTGAAAAGCACCCGACGCTTTTTTTACAATAGAATCCTTTTTTCTTACACAATTTTTTTGAACTCTGATTTATTAAATTTTATTTTCTATTTTTTTGTTGGATTTTCTGTAAAAGCGTATTTTTTTAGTTTTTTTTAAACTATTTTTATTTTTTTATTAGTGTAGTAGCACAGGTATCCGCTAGTGGCGTATAAAATACAAAAAATATTAAATTAAATAAAGAGTATAAATGGCATCCATGAAGGTTTGTCAGTCTGATACATAACATAACATCACGCCTTGATTCCCCGAAGGGTTGGGCAGAGGTGTACCTATAGAAGACCTACATTTCGCCATTTTATTTATTTTTTATTTGAGATGGGTTTGCTGTTGAATCTAGTCTAGGTCAGAGATGACAGAGACAAAGTCGACGATGGAGTGAGCTTACCCAGAAGAAGCCTGTTCACGCTCACTTTGAAGAGATATGAGTTACGTATAAGTCCCATGTAATCGAGGCGAGCCTATTGCCATCAACCTGGCACAAATTCAGACTCCGGGCTGCTACTGAGAAATTTTAGATTGAAAAAAACTTTATTACAAAAAAAACAACCGACTTCAAAAAAAAGTCGGTGTTTTTGTATCTGCATTTTATTTTTTGCCACCGAGTTCTAAAATTAAAGTTACTTTTCACTTTGTACTGTTTTTTTTGTAAAAAAGTTTTTATTTTCCACTTTTTAGTGAGTCAGTTATTAATAAATCTAAGTTACAATAGCGTAATGTCAACTGCTCATCACCTTATACAAAATATTCCTTATCCCGATGCAGGGACGTTAATTGTTGGGGTGTTCTCCTGTTATGAACCAAAACCACTGGAGCTGATGGTGAAGCCACCATCAGCTCCATTTCACCATAAGCATTGTGACGAGCATAAATTGCTTAGCAACCATATTAAAATCGAATCGCAACCCGTGACATACTTATTATTGAGAAGTTCCGTTGGCCACCTCTCGTCTTCGTAATCAGTTCCATTTCACCGAATGGTGCTTTCCAAGAGCAAATGCACGAGTTACTTTAAAAAATACCCAAATCTCTATACGTGTGCCTATAAAATTTGAGGATTTCCCTCGATTTCCATGGGTTCCCCTCATCAGATTCTAACTTGGTGACAATGAGACCACCTCGAGAGCATACCCTTTCAAACAAAAAAAAGAATTTTCAAAATCTGTCCACAATTGACGGAGAAATCGGGCAACATACATAAAACAAAAACACATACAGTCGAACATATAACCTCCTCCTTTTTGGAAGTCGGTTAAAAACCCAAAAGCACTTTGCCCGACCTGGGAATCAAACCTAGAACCTCATATTCAGCTGTAGCACTTGCGACCACTGGACCACAGTGAGTGATACTGACATTAATTAAAACGACATTTATTTAGCAGAACTTTCTTTTTTCCAAAGATTTACATTGGTAACACTAGAGTAATTTAAAAACGTTAAACAAACTCGCCTTTTTTCAAGCCATAAGCTGAGAACCCGATAAAAAAAGTGAATCCAACATTCCCTAACCAGCAATCACCTAAAATCATTCTTAATTCGAAATTCGTAAATGGAATTGTCCGCCATATTGCAATACCAAGTGGAAGTTCATAACGTGCGGTTTCGTATCCATTATTCTGGGTAAAGTTGTAAGTGGTCGGTACCCTTTGGGGCAGAGAGACCCTGATTCAATTCACCTGCTAGGCCCTTTGACAGTCGACTGCGCGGCGGATGGACCATATCGGCAGTTTAGGGTTGCTTTGAGGCCCGAATTATGTACGAATGGTATATGTTTTGTGGTGCAGCTGAAAGGCTTAAATATGGAGGTAAAAGAGCGCCAAACTATAGATTTATGTCGTCATTTAATAGCTTAATTAGAATCAATCGTTCTTATAAACAAGTTTTATTTAAAAAAAAAAACTTATAGTAAAACTTTTCTAAACGATTGAACAAGATCCTTCATAACAACATAATAAACTTTAAACTTCACGGTTTCCCAATGCTTCACACTGAATCTAACGTAATTACGTAAACCCAAACTCTTGCTGAAATTAAACGGTCTTAGGATAGAGCAATTTGCCTTTCGTAAACAGTAAATTTTCCTCTACCTCTTTCTTCTGATCCTCAATTTGTCTCTCACAAAGAACAAATTCCGATTACACTCTTTGACATTCCCACCAGTCATTCTAATTAATATTACGATTATTACTTTTCGACTAATTTCCGACAATATCTAAGTTTATAACGACATTGCCATCTGAAGGCTTGGGTACAATCGCCAGGAAATTGCGGAGTTCGCCCGGATGGACAGAATTACTTCCTGGAAATGAATTACAACTGTTTTATGAACTAAAATAATATTTGATTTAAATAATTCTGGTAACTTGGTCTTTTATGTGGGTTTAATGTTGTAAGATTGCTTATTAAGAAAGGAGTAAATTTTGTGGCACTTCAATACAAAATTAAGAAAAAAAAAACCGTACAAGTGCGAGTTGACCTGGCGTTGAGAAGGATTCGTACGATAAATATGATATACCACCAAAACCATATTTTCATGTAAAGTAGGTTGCTAAGACTTACTTATCGCTTTCACTGTTAAAAAGTTATCAGATCTAATGTAGAGCCAAGTCCCTAGCTCTAGAAGGCTTAATTATAAAAACCTTACATCTTGGTCAAAATGTACGGCTTGGCCGTCTCGCGGCCATCGCACAGACACTTGTAAGGGCAATATAGTAAGAAATTAAGTCACTGGTCTTTCATGTTGTGCCATGCAATAGTTTAATAGAACGGCCAAGTCATACATTTTGATCAAGATGTAAGGTTTGTAGAGTTAGGCCTCGTCGATTTAGGGGCTTGGCTCTACATTAGATCTGATAACTTTTTAACAGTAAAAGCATGTAAGTCTTGGCAACTTAGTTTATATGATATGTTTTTGGTGGGATTTGATATTTTTTTTGTAGTGTGCTCTATTTCTTTTTATTTTAGCGGTGATATTGTACTGATATTATACGGATATGTTAAAATCATAACCCTTAGTTCTAGCATAGTCTGGTAAAAAAGGTATTTCTTGCACGCCAGGAATTATTTTCTTCATAGCCAACGAAAATGTGTTTCTTTTTTGTTGTATAAATACATGCTAATCTAGCTTTCATAACAAATGGAAGTAGGTATAACGATTATCCGAAAGAAATACAACATTGCTCCTCCCTTTAAGGGACTTAGAGGGTGAAAGTTATTTTTTTTTTTTTTTTTGATATTTGTGTGCAAATCCTGGGAGCAGTGGTGGCCCAGTGGTGACGACCGCGACTTACGAGTTGTAGGTCGTAGGTTCGAACCCAGACAGGCGCTTTACTTTGTGTAAATTTATTCCATCGCCACTGCTCTCAAAACGGTGAAGGAAAACATCGTGAGGAAACCGGCATGTCCTAGAACCAAAAATTCGAAGACATGTGACATCTACCAACCCGCATTGGGCCCGCGTGGTGGATTACGGCCCGCTCCCTCTCACCGAGAGGAGGCCTGTGTCCCAGCAGTGGGAACATTATAGGCTGATTATGCTGTGCAAATCCTAGCCTGAATGCCAAATTTCAGCTTTCTAGGACTTCGGGAAGTGCCCTAGAGGTTTTATATTATAAACTGTTCTGCACCCTGCATTTCAAGGGTTGGAGAATAAAAGTTACAATTTATTTTTATTTATTTGTTGTTTTAGCGCAAATCCTAACCTGCATACCAAATTTCAGCTTTCTAGGACTTCGGGAAGTGCCCTAGGGGTTTTGATGAGCGTGAGTCAGTCAGTGACGAAATCGACGTATTTTAAGTATTAATAAAATCTAAAAAAAAAAAAAACTCTTTATTTCGGAATAAAATTCCATAACTATACAAATTTGTTAGCACATGACCACTGAAAAACTATGTGAGCGTACAAATACAATACAAAGATGTTAGTATCATGAAAACTTAAAAAACAATGTTAGTAGACATTACCAATACTTACAGGAGCATGTAGCTGACTTAAGTACCGGATGAAAGGACAATCCAGCTTGTTGGCAATGACACTCAGGTGACTGTTGGTACTGGCACGCACCCTGTGCAACAAGGACGCTGCTCGCTTGCGCCTGATTGCAGCGAAGCTGTCAGTCTGGGCGTCCACGAACATCCCTGAGGCCTAAAGCTAGACACATGAAACTTAGCAAGTTTTATAGGCTTGCTAACTATATTTTATCCTGTAAATTTGAGCTCTCTAGCATTATCCAGGCTGAATGTATATCGGTATGAAAATACGACGAAACGCTTCGAGAAAAGGTAGGTAGTGCCCCTGCTTTTTATTTTGGTCCGTCATGGCGGAAGTACTACCGTGCCTAAAGCTCCCAAGAACAAACTTGACATTGTAGTCCTAAAACATGTACTGCCATACATCCCAACTGCAATAATTGTAAGTTTTTACGCACAATATTAACAGATTTACCGTGTCATTTTAAGACCCTAGACATCTTATTGGTTTTCCTGTCATCTGTAAGTAAAGAACTAATTTCTGTATTTTTCCTAAATTTTTGGCTCAGGTTTTTCGGAGATGAGGGGGGAGGGGGGTGGTCAATTTGATTTATTTATTAATAGGTCAGCCTACAATTGTTTACACATTACAATACATTTATAAGTGCAACAATTACTTACAAGCCAACACCACATGCACTTCATATATTTTCTTAAATAACTTCAAAACTCTTTATTTTAAAATTGTACAAATATATGTTTGAGACCCTCACAATAAGCCCTTTTATTTGATATGTCATATTTGATATGTCATGTAATACCCCCATGTTCAAAATTCATTTATTTACGTTACGCGTCTGTGTTTAGGTCACCGAAATTCATATTATGTGTACCAAATTTCAACTTAGTCAGTCTAGTAGATTTGGAGCAAATTGGCTGTGACAGACGGACATACAGATAGATAGACATAATACGTAAACGATAGTACGTAAACAGGGGGTCTACTCGCTAAGTACGGTATCCGTAGTTTCGGTCGAAGTTACGGGCGATTCGCACTCCATATCACTTACGGAAATAAGATTATTTAAAGATCCGAATTAAAAATGAATGACAATACCACTTGACAATTGTCCTTATTCCCAATGTGTTATTGAATCTCCGAAAAAGTTAATTGATCGGGAGTAGGGTTCATTCCAAAGTATCGAACTACTTTTGGACGGGCCCGTTCGTTCGTTGACGGACTTAGAGAGTACCCAACTAGCAAAACAGTCGAATAATGAATGAGTTATTCGGCTACAGCTCGAATAAATGTTGAGTAGTTGCTACGTAGTAACCAGAATGTAGTATAAAAGCGTTTATTACGACTTTTTTGCATTTTTCGCTTTTAAGTGCTTTAACCTTGTCGTATAAACGTTTACTCGATATTTTTATAGAGCATTTATTCAATAGTCATATAGTCGCTACCATTTCTTGTTTATACCTCATGTGAGTGCAGTAATAGCGCTATTGGCGTTGCCGATTCCCAAGTTTTATACACTCGAGAGCAATGAATCCGGGTCACTTAAAGAATCCTAAAAATCTCGGAAACTAAAAATGCTAGGTTAATGCAATAAATTGTATTTAATAGACAATGTAATACTCCTTAAATGAAGGTATTAAAACTTCTTAGTTATTGTAAAGTTATATCATAAAAAAATCAAATTTGAAAAAGGGCCACTTTCGAAGATGGAACTACGAAATTACAGCATTTGGTTTTGCTTTTGTTTGTAATCTGTCATTTATGTGGGTACATAAACCATGTTGATAGTGCTCTATATTCATTATTCAAGCTGAAATTATGTCGCTTACACCTGAAGAATGCACCAGAATACCTTCAATGCTGGAAACCGGCCGGAGTCAGCGCGATACAGCCAGGACTGTCGGTGTGTCGCTGTCAACAGTACAAAGAGTTCTCCGACGTTACGAAGAAACTGGTTCTAACCTACGCAGACCAGGAACGGGCAGAACCAGGTGTACCACAGCACGAGAAGACCGATACTTGGTGAACACCATGCTTCGAAATCGCTTTCTCACAGGAACTGAACTCACAAATCAGTTTCGACGCCTCGGAGGAAGTAACCCAAGTGCATGGACAGTAAGACGTCGGCTTGCTGAATCTAACTTAAAACCCCTTAGACCTGCAAACGGCCCTAAACTGGAGCGTGGGCATCGTATTTCAAGACTAAGATATGCCCAGAGCCACGTAAATTGGAGTATTGAAGATTGGTCAAAAGTTATGTTCTCCGACGAATCAAAATTTATGCTCTACAAGCACGATGGAAGACACAGAGTGTATCGAAGACCAGGGGAAAGATTCAAGCAAGCATGCATCGAAGAAAAAGTAGCCTACGGTGGTGGGTCTGTACTTGTGTGGGCCGGAATTTCTTCTGAAATTCGCACAGAGCTGGTGATCATAGAAAACGGCTCTTTAACTAGCGTAAGATATGTGGAAGAAATCCTCAATGATCACGTTGGTCCATTTATGGTCAATTTAGGTGAGGATGCTATATTTATGCATGACAATGCCCGACCTCATACAGGTAGGATTGTGAATGACTACCTTCAAGAGATGAACATTACTCGTATGGAGTGGCCAGCGCGCAGCCCGGATATCAACCTGATCGAGCATGCTTGGGACGAGCTAGGCAGATGCGTAAAACAACGAAACCCTCCCCCAATCACGCTTCGTGAGCTCAAAATTGCTCTCACAGAGGAATGGGAGAATATTCCCCAAAATCGTATAAGGAACTTGGTGTACAGCATGCCAAACCGCGTAAACGCAGTAATGGAAGCACGAGGAGGCAATACGAAGTATTAAAATTCAAGAAAATCGTAATAAAGTTCAAAAATTTCAGTTTTCCTATTTTTGTTTTAAGGAGAGATCAGCAGTTTTTTTCTTTATGTAATTTTGTGTTAATAAAATGTATGGTGACTCATATTTTTTTTACTTTCATTTAAGGAGTATTACATTGTCTATTAAATACAATTTATTGCATTAACCTATCATTTTTAGTTTCCGAGATTTTTAACATTCTTTAAGTGACCCGGATTCATTGCTCTCGAGTGTATTTAAGAAGCTACTCATCATTAATTTGATAAACTTTATTTATTATTACTATTATATTATTAATCATTAGCGTGGCCCACAAATATATGTTAAATAACTCCTAAGATTTCATCGATAAAGTTACTTTGCATGCTCATTTACATATACATATTATGCAAAATTGTATAGACAGTACATTTCTATTACATTCTAAATTAAGTAACTAGGTGTATTCAATACTTCCATATTTGTACTGCTTTAGCTTGATGTTCGTTCTCTAGTGTCAGTAAGTCACACACAAATGACAAAAGGAATTAAAACATGCAAAAATTCATAAAATAATGGAATAATAGTGACGAAATAACTAATACAGAGCGAAATTGTGGAATAACAGCAATTTTTTTGCTTTTAACTGACAGAAATGACGATTTATAGCAAATAGGCAACACTTACTTCACGATTTTGTTGATTAATAGTAACGAAACAGCTTTAACTTCAGAATTGGTCATGGAAGGGCAGCAATATTGCTATTGCTACTCTAAATTTGGTCCAGTTTTGCTTTTACTCGATAATTATTCCACAATTATGTTCCTTATTCAACAGTAACATGACTTTTATAGTACTATTAGCTGAATAATTTGCGCCTAATTCACGTTGAGTAAACGTTTACTCGCTTTTTATACGACTTATTACATCTACTATTATTGAACTATGAGCTAAAACGGAAACGTGGGCTCGACTATTATAGCACATGTTTTTGCCAGTTGGGTTGGTTCGATAAAAAATCAGAAATTCACAAACTCGTATTGGTAGGATGTTTTTAATATAGTTTTAGGTATCATTACTTTACTTTTTTGGGTGAATTGTATAGAGTTAAGCTTAAAACAAACAAAACAAAAGTGATTTACCTTTATTCTGTCTAGGTGTCTTTCTAGCAGTTTGCGAGACGTGACACAAAGGCTTTTAAACGGATTTAAAAAGATTCAATTTCGGATTGTTTGGATATTAGATTAAAAGTTAAATTAGTTTTTATGGCTTTCTTTATTCCTCCTGGAATTTGACTTAAAACCACATTGCATTACTTGTGCTAATACTTGGCTATAATTCAGACATTAAAGTCTGCAAACCCATTGTTCAATTCAATTCTTTCTCCAATTCTTCCAAACGATTTAATCTTCTCTCAATAAATAACTCACGCACACAAAACACACACATACATATTCATGTCCCTAAATAGAATCCGATTCTTCGCGATTTAAAACAACAAGACAAAGGTACCTAAACCAATTTCACCGTTCGCGCGTTTTCCGATACCCGCATTGTTTGGAACCCGATAACTTAAATGAAAAGCAACTTTTGATTGTTCAGGGCACCGTGAACAATTTGCGGATAGAAAAACGTGCGGAGTCCGATTTTAACTCGGAAAAACTGTAGGTACGAGCAATTTTTCGAAGCCTTTCAAAAGCAAACAAGTAACGAATATAGTTTCAATGGAAATTGTATGGGTTTTACGTACCTAACTATGTTTTGAAGTTTGAGTTCGAGGTTTTGTACTGCGTTTATTTTTGTGTTCATTCTGGATGGTGTTTTCGGTTTTTTATGGTGTTTTTGACAGTGATTAAGGCTAACGTGGTAGGAACCTATATCTAAAAGCTTTACCTAGCTTAAATATTAGCTAAGTACTTATCTTTTACTCGTTCTTTTCATAGTAAGCAGTGAAGAATTGGATTTAAGAATCTTCTTTTTTCTGTTTAGATATCCAATTAACATCTTATAGATTATAGGAAAAATTGCTGTTAAAAATGTTTTCAACGATTACTGACTAATAAAAAATAATATAGGTAACTCTTAAAAATAAATAAAATTTTCTCTTCATTATAACATTGAGTAGGTAACACAAAACTCTCTCAAACTCGTATAACAATAACCAAAATTGCTTGAGTACCAACAAAAATTTTACGCCGCCATTTTCTCACTTTTTATCGGCAATATCATGGAATAAACTCTTAAAGTGCGGATTATATCCAACTTTAGTATCATATTAAAATGAGTTGAAGGAAAACTTCGGCCGACAGGACCAGAATACTTGAGTAGGTCGGTGACAAGTGAAGACCACGGAGTAATGAGGTAATGGAGAACGGGGCCCTAAAATATTAAATAGTATAATTTTATTCTACAATGTGTACTTAGGTGTTGACTTAAAATTAAATGTGATGATTATGGGCCCTGTCGGGCACAGCAAGATGGTAAGCTAGTAGTAGCAGTAGGCTCATAAGAGTCATAAGTTAGTATCATCACTCGCAGGAAATGTTAATGTACACAGCATTATCTGATAACCATGTTCCATTGTTTATTATTCCGCCAATGTGCGACGTGTTTGTGTCAGTTGTCGATTGCATTCACATATGATCGCTTCATTTGCTAATAATAATAATAATAACATTGGCAACACCGCCGTGTCAACAAAACGTCTCGTTTTCAATTTTATTTCATAATATCAACAAAAAAAGTAATTTTAACTCATATTTGCAATAGTTTACCATTAACCAAATCTAAAACCAGAAAATCACTTTTAAACCCTTTGATTACATACATAATACGAGTACCAGAATGTAAATAAATTTGAACAAAAACTGCCGAATCGGAGGTGACATGACAGATGTCACCTCCGATAAAACAAACAAAATAAGAAAATGAAGACAATATGTTGACAAGATCAGCCGCACGTCGAGCACGCCCACCACCTCCGGACTCGTCGCTCAGCTCCGCCTCGCTGCCGCCGGTATCCAGCCCCACTGTGAGCGCTGTGACAACACCGGCTGCGGTAGATGCGTCGAGCTCGAGCGACGAGTATTTCTCCCCGCCCACGACGCCACCACCTGTTCGTCGACGTGGAGGACACCGGCCGCCGGACGGTTTAGGACCTCGAGGCCCACCGGCCTCTGATAGAGTCCCAGCTCCCGGCGGAAGTGTGCAGCGCATGAGATGGACGCGATCCATCAACGAAAACGTCATGCGCTCATACTATGGGGCTACAGAGGGGGGAAACAATCTGACCGCGTACCGTGTTCGGATGCTCTCTCTTTTTCAGGTGCTTGAGCCAGCTGTCAACGTGTCGGCACAACGACTGTCGGATCAGGTGCGGGTCATCCAACGTAATCATATGTTGGATGACACTGTACTTGATCGCCTGCGAAATGAAATGCAGAGTAGTCATGTCATCGCCCCCCCGTCGCAGACTGTGGTAGTACTACCACAGTCTAACACAAGTGAAGCAGACGAGGAGAGTGATGATAGGGCTACAAACGTAAGTACCCAGTGCAATGATGAATTGAGGAGTGCTTTGGAGGATGCGATTCGAGAATATCGGTTCATATCGCCCGAACTTAGACCACGGTTACCTCGTTTACCCATGCATAACAAAAATAGGGTGCTGGTGGCGGCACTGGATGCGCAGTTGTCAAATTATTTAGATGACTGCGTAGACCTCACCGATACACATTCGATTCTGTACTGCGCGGCTGTAGCGGCATGTCGTGTAGCTCACGTCAAATTTGCTAATGATTCTAGAGCTACACGACCGAAACCAGCCGTACCAGCTTGGCAGTGCAGAATTGAGCGCCGTATTGGTGGGGCCAGAGCACTCATCGGCAAACTAATCTGCTTCAGGGAGGGCAATACTCGCCCTAGAGTGATGCGCTTTGTGAGACGCGCGTTCGCAGGGACTAATATCAGCCCTCAGGACTACATGTCCTGTGTCACAGAGCGCATCGACTTCCTGAAGCAGAAAGTGTATGCATGGGCGAACCGTATTCGTAGGTATAAGCGGCGAGTGGAGCGGTACACTCAGAATCGCACCTTCCAGCGCGATGAAAGGTGGGTTTATAGGGGTTGGGAGCGACCGGATCAAGGTGTGGCTGACACGTGCCTACCAGATGATGATGCCATGTGTTCTTTCTGGCGCAATATCTGGTCGGTGCCTGTCAGTCACACCGAAGGTGATTGGACTCGGGAAGTCGAGCGAGCCTGTGATCCAATACCAGAAATGGGGGCTATTACCATCTGCCCCCAAGATGTAACTCGTGCAGTCCGCCCGCTGCCTAACTGGAAGTCTCCAGGGCCGGACGGACTGCACAACTGCTGGATCAAATGGTTTGGTAGATCGCACGCTCGCTTGGCTGCTCAGTACCAGGTTGCTTTAGAATCTGGTTCGCTACCCCAATTCCTAACAACAGGAGTTACCCACCTGCTCCATAAATCAGGTAGCACTGCGGAACCCAAAAATTATAGGCCGATCGCGTGTTTACCGACGGTCTATAAAGTTCTTACATCCATTTTGAGAGATAAAATTAACAAACATATAGACACCAACTACATCATGTCTCCTTCTCAAAATGGATGCAGGAACGGGTCCCATGGTACTAAGGAGCTACTCCTCATTGATATGGCCATTAGCCAACAGGTTCGTAGTTCCCGAAAGGATCTGTCGACATGTTGGATAGATTACAAGAAAGCCTATGACTCGGTGCCACATACATGGCTCATGAGGGTGCTGGAGTTGTATAAAGTAGAGGCAACTCTGCGCACCTTCCTGATGTCGTGTATGGGGCAATGGAGGACGGTCCTTCACTATCCAGCATGTCGAAATACCCAAAGGAATAGCGAGCCGATAAGGATCGAGCGAGGCATATTTCAGGGTGATAGTTTGAGTCCGCTTTGGTTCTGCTTAGCCTTGAATCCTCTAAGCACACTCTTGGAGGATTCAGGTCTAGGCTATCGGCTGAGGAGAGGTGGTCAGGTTATATCTCACCTCCTCTACATGGATGACCTAAAACTTTTTTGCACCCAACAATTCGCAACTGATGGATCTACTGAAAGTAACTGAAACTTTCAGTAGCGCCATCAGGATGGAATTTGGTGTGGACAAATGTGCGGTCATGCATGTAAAGCGAGGGGAGATTGTGGAATCCGTCGGAACCCAACTCTCGGATTCCATAAACCTTAGAGCCCTCTCCGCATCCGAAACCTATAAGTATTTGGGTATGTCGGAAGCGTTGGGCATCAATGGTACTGACATGAAGCAGTTGTTAAAGGATCGCTTCTTTGGCCGCCTGAAAAAAGTATTTAATAGTCTTTTATCAGGTGGAAACAAGGTGCGCGCCTTTAACGGTTGGGTCATGCCGGTTTTGATGTACTCTTTCGGCATACTCAAATGGACTCAGACCGAACTCGACGCCCTGGATAGGAAGGTCCGTACACTGCTGACTGCAAATCGAATGCATCACCCACGATCATCGGTAATGAGGCTGTATATCCCGCGAAAGTGTGGAGGTCGAGGCTTTTTAAATGCTAAGACCCTCCACAATCGCGAGATATGCAGTCTCAGGGAATATTTCTTAGAAGCCGACGTGGGGATGCATCGAGATGTGGTCACAGTGGACAAGGGCCTCACCCCGCTCTCCTTAGGTAAAGAGAACTGGCGCAAGCCAGTAGTGCTTGACACTAATGATCGCATGGAAGTATGGCAGAGTAAGGAGCTTCACGGACGCTTTTTCCGGGCTCTACATGAGCCCGATGTAGACCAACTAGCGTCCGTAGCCTGGCTGCGTTTCGGTGACCTCTTTGGAGAAACCGAAGGTTTTGTCTGTGCAATTATGGACGAAGTTATGATGACAAACAATTACCGGAGATTTATTGTGAAAGACGGCACGGTTGACATCTGTCGGGCATGCCACCGTCCGGGTGAATCAATCAGACATATTATCTCCGGTTGTTCTCGTCTAGCTAACGAAGAGTACTTGCATAGACACAACCTTGTAGCCAGGATTATCCATCAGCAACTTGCTCTGAAATACAGCCTTGTAGAATCGGAAGTGCCGTACTACAGGTATGTGCCCGACCCAGTTCTCGAAAATGGACATATCACATTGTACTGGGATCGATCCATCATCACTGACAGGACTATTGTTGCCAATAAGCCTGATATAGTGATGGTGGATCGATTAGAGCGGCGCGCAATGATTGTTGACATAACGGTCCCGCATGACGGGAACCTCGTGAAAGCCGAGAAAGATAAACAAATCAAGTATCTAGACTTGGCTCGCGAGGTTGTCGACATGTGGGATGTGGACTCAGCGATCATTGTGCCGATAGTCGTGACAGCCAATGGCTTAATAGGCAAGAGCCTCGACCAACACCTGAGGAGGCTCTCGTTGGGCAGTTGGATCAAGGGCTTGATTCAGAAAGCGGTACTTCTGGACACGGCTCGCATTGTTAGGAGGTTCCTCTCTCTGGAGCCCTGACCGCCGGTAGCTTGGACCCTGTTCCCGATACCGGTGGGCTACTATTTTTTATATTTTTAAATGTTTTTGTATTTTTTATATTCTAATATTTAAAAATGTAATTTATATGTAAATAATGAAATAAAGGAAATAATAATAATATTATAATAATCATTTTATTTCAGAAAATTATTCCCATTCTAGCATTACAAATAACGTAGAAATGTACTTATGGATTCATTATACAATAATTAAAACAAAAATTAAAACATTCCACATTAAAATCATTGCATTCAAAATAAATTTAAGCTAACCACTACATGGTCTCATTGGAGGGTACTTATTATTGTGTCAAGTTAGCCGAAGAATCCAGGCCGAGTAGTGTCCATCTATGGTATCATGCCAGCGTAACCATAGCAAGCGTAATTTTGGCTGCAGAAATATCTGTCCTTAGACATTTTCTTTCGTTGTCTTTTCTGAAGACGGAAATGCGTTTGTGTTAGAAAGAAAGAAAGAAAGAAAAATAGGTTTATTTGTCACAGAAACACGTGCATACAAAAAAGATAATTTGCTCTGGTAACTTTTCTTTCGTTGTCTTTTCTGAAGGCGGAAATGCGTTTGTGTTAGAAAGAAAGAAAGAAAAATAGGTTTATTTGTCGCAGAAACACGTGCATACAAAAAAGAGAATTTGCTCTGGTAACTTTTCTTTCGTTGTCTTTTCTGAAGACGGAAATGCGTTTGTGTTAGAAAGAAAGAAAGAAAAATAGGTTTATTTGTCACAGAAACACGTGCATACAAAAAAGATAATTAGCTCTGGTAACAATGTAAAACAAAAACGAACAAAATAGATCTATAATCACGAGCACAAAACAGAAATACTTAGTCGATAGCTGCTGTTGGTAAATTTTCCTGTGGTTATTCAGGTTGACAGAGAAATCGACACGCAAACTGTAACCATGAATTCAACACATAATTCGAGACCCTCAGAGCGTAGAATTTTTTAGTCGGTTATAAAAATAAACATACCAACTGTTTGGGTATTTAAAAGTAAAGGAAAACAACACTATCTTTCCACTTTCTCATATTTGCTTATGTATTTATTATTTAAATTACATTATATTTTTGTATATTTTAGGCATATTTATTTTAGAAGTATGTATGTATGTAAGTATATTTTCTTATGTTATGTATATATTTAAATTGGAAAATTATTGTAGATTTTTTATATTTTGTTTTCCCTTCTACTCTTACACACGTTGTTTCATCTCTTTAAGGCGGAACCTTCAGGGTAGCCCGCGAAACTCAACTGTTGTTACGTTTTTTGCAATTTGCAGGTCACTGTCAGATTGTATTTTGATTAAAATATGATTCGCGACCGTAAAAAATATGGCTTTACAGAATTATAATCATTAGAATCAGCAATACATCTCTATATGTTCATATTACCCTATTCAACGACTATTTCATGAAATCATGACATTTGAGGGCAATTCTAACATATGGAGTTGTATTGCTGATTCTAATGATTATAATTCTGTAAAGCCATATTTGATACGGTCGCGAATCATATTTAGATCACCATACAACCTGATACTGACCTGCAAATTGCAAAAATCGTAAGAAAATTTGAATTTCGCGGGCTACCTTGGTGCATCCCCCTTAATATACTCTCCTGTCGCAGGTATGCTGGAAGAGATTTCTTTAGAAATAACCATCACCTTTGTACCTATTTTTCTGCTCCTTTCTTCTTGTCTGTTTATAATATGTGTGTACATAAATGGTTAAATAAAAAAAAGAATCTGCTGTTTCATTGAAAAGTCCAATTAATATCTACGCAGTCAAAATGTACTGAACAGAACAGCAAATATATTTTTGGTAACCGGCGAAAAGTTTCAACACAGGGATTTCAGAATCATTTAATGAATCCATGGTAACAGTTTGTGCAGCGATCTACCCTGTAAAATACATAGTTATATTTTTATTCTAAGAAAAGTGGATTAATAATGTTGCTTTGTTCGTATTTGATTACCTTCTTTCTGGTATCAATAATGTTAAGAAAAGCTTTTTCACAACCGACTTCCAAAAGAAAATCACTAAAAGACGTGAAAAATAACTTTAATTTCGGAAGTCGGTGTCTTTGGTTTTTAACCGACTTCACAAAAAGGAGGAGGTTCTCAATTCGTTTTTTTTTTTTTTAATGTGTGTTAGCTCATAACTTTTTTCTGGGTGAGCCGATTTGGGTGATTCTTTTTTTATTTGATAGCTGGTGCTTCACATTTGGTCCCATTTAAATTTGATCAGGGTCTGACCAGTAGTTTTTGAGTTATCCTTAATACTACATATTTTTTCCACTTAGTTTATATTGATGATGTGTTGATAATTTGCTGTCACTGTTATTTACATACCAATTAGTGGAATACGAATTTGTGTGGGTTAGGTACCGCAACTAAAAAGTGAAAAATAAAAACTTTTTTACAAAAAAACAACCGACTTCCAAAAAAAACACTAAAAGACGTGAAAAATAACTTTTATTTCGGAAGTCGGTGCCTTTGGTTTTGTATTTTCGTTTTTGGCCACCGACTTCCGAAATAAAAGTTATTTTTCACGTCTTTTAGTGTTTTTTTTGGAAGTCGGTTGTTTTTTTGTAAAAAAGTTTTTGTATTTTCGTTTTTGGCCACCGACTTCCGAAATTAAAGTTATTTTTCACGTCTTTTAGTGTTTTTTTGGAAGTCGGTTGCTTTTTTGTAAAAAAGTTTTTATTTTTCACTTTTTAGTTGCGGTACCTACCCCACACAAATTCGTATACCACTACTTGGTGTTTAAATAACAGTGACAGGAAATTATTAACACATCATCCATATAAACTAAGTGGAAGAAATATGCATTATTAAGGATAACTCAAAAGCTACTGGGCAGACCTTGATCAAATTTAAATGGGACCACATGTGAAGCACCACCTATCAAATAAAAAAAGAATCATCCAAATCGGTTCACCCAGAAAAAAGTTCTGAGCTAACACACATAAAAAAAAACATACAGACGAATTGAGAACCTCCTCCTTTTTGTGAAGTCGGTTAAAAATAAGAAAAAAAGTGGACAAACAACTTATTCGGCTTACTTAACCACGAGAAGCGTTTCGTACTCAACTTAATCAAAACAAAGTACCAATCTACACAATAAAGAAAACAAAAACATCTTTAAAACAAAGTTACCCAAATAAAACCAAAGCATTTTCCTACATAAAATCTAAAAATAGAACGATCTTCTCTTCATGAAGTACAGTACAGGCATCCATTAGGAAAAAAAAAACATCTTAAAATTGAAAAAAGAATACTGTTTCCAAGAAAACAGATACTGACCTATCGTGATTAAATTGAACGTATGATTCCAGGGTCCAAGAATCCCGAATCGCTGTTCGTGCATAAAAAGGAACGGCGAGGGATCTTGGGGTCATAAGGGTCATATTTACGATAGCCGTAGGCGCAACCTTATTGCATAAAACATGGCGTGAATAAAGATGACGGTGGTGGGTGTTGTTAGGAAATGAGGTTGGTTGTTGAGGAATATGATAAGAAATAGAATTAGTGAAAATGTCTAGAGAAAGTGAAAGACGTTTTTCCAAAGAATACCGGTTTGTAAGGTCTGAAAACCCTTTTTGTCAATGATCGATGCTTTCCTAGTTTCCTAGTCAATTATATGGTATGGTTTCACTTTTCAGATTCTCTTGTATGTGTGGCATACTTCATATGGATAGATACTACAAGCTACTCTGTATCTTTAATCTTTATTTATATAATTCTACTGTACGTGTGTATGTCACTGAACTCCTCCTAAACGGCTGGACCGATTTGAATGAATATTTTTGTATGCGTTTGGGTGGCGCCCTGGATGGTTTAGATTCACAATTGAACCCGGTAGGTGGCGCTGCGATCGAGTTCTAGGAAACAGGACAACGTCTGTCCGGTCAGCTAGTATAGATATAAATGAATAATTCAGAAACTTTGAAATTGTTTATAAAATGTGTGTCAAATATTTTTATTTTTTGACATACAGAAGCAGCTGCCAAATCGCAAAATTTTATTCCTTATTTAATTTATATTAAAATCTGCCGTAACATAATTAATAATAATCAATGAGTTGAACGCACCACGATGGGTTATAAATTTCAATAGCCCCATACGCAAGACATCGGGCATAAGTCAGGCTGTCATTCTTACGAAGCTGTTAGATCGAAAGGATAATAAAAGATTAATTCTATCATGTCATAGCCCCGTCTTTGATTGCGACGTTCTTCAACGAAACTCTTCCTTCGTTTTTAGGAATCGGATATTCCGGTCACGAAGTTCTTATGAATATCTAATAAGAATCGATAAATGCTCATTGACTATCGAGTTGTCGACACTCGATGAAGACGTCAAGTTTTCATAACGATTCCCTTTTATCGTGAGTGTCTATTTAAGATTTTGTAGAAGGTTTAACGGTTAATAGACGATTATGTATTGTGTTTTTTGAACTTCAATAGGTTCTTTCAATTTGGTTGATACGGTTAATTTTTATTTTGATAGACATAAAACATAAACGCACGCTTTATCCCATGGGGGTAGGTAGAAATTACAGAACGCCACCTGCTACGATACCTACATACTCCGGTAATACATTCAGTATGTGCTACCCAATACAGTACATTTTCTGCTTGCTTCGTTTGCGTTCATACAGCTGGTCACACAAGCACGCCGGTAGGCGAGTACTACGCATCTGAACTTTCTATAGAACATCACCAATAAGGTCACTACATATTCTTCCCTCCCGGCGTTTCCAGTCACATCTGCCTTGTAAATACCTTTTGTTAGTCGTCTTTCATTCTTCAATCTCAGTATGACCAAACCATCTAAGCATACTTTTTTCAATTAAAAGACATCTCGTTGATCTCGTTATATGTATATTCGACGATTTAGATAGGTACTTATTCGAAATTCAAAATCTAAAACACAGACTATGGAAAGCTTGTGGGCGCGTTCATTGAGGCTCCGACCAGCACGCCGGTTGAACGCGTCCCAAAGGGTCATGGCCATCCGGCTGGTCCGGGGATACCGCACGGTCTCCTGCGAGGCGGCGAGCCTCCTTGCCGGATTGCCGCCATGGGATCTGGAGGCAAAAGTCCTCGCGCACATTTGGGAGTGGCGCGAGGAGGCGAAACGCCGGGGCGTTACTCCGCTGCCGCGAGAAATCGCGGCACAGCGGACAGAGCTCCGGCGGGATCTCATGGCGGCATGGAGAGTGCGACTGTCGAAACCCAGCGCTGGGCACGCCACAATTACGGCGGTAATTCCCCTCTTTGAGGAGTGGCTTGAGAGGCGCCACGGCGTCCTCACCTTCCGCCTGACGCAGGTCCTCACCGGACATGGCTGTTTCGGGAGGTTCCTGTTTCGGATAAGGCGGGAGGAAACGCCCAGGTGTTGGAATTGTGTGGATCGACCGGAGGACACGGTGGAGCATACGGTGGAGGTCTGCCCGGCTTGGGCGGAGCACCGCCGTGTCCTCGTGGCGGCGATCGGCGGCGGCGATCTCTCGCGTCCGGCCCTGGTTCAGGCCATGGTACGGAGCGAGAGAGAATGGGAAGCAGTCACCTCCTTCTGCGAAGCAGTAATGCTCGCGAAGGAGGAGACGGAGCGCGTGAGGGAGAGGTAATCATTGCGCCCCCACGCCCCTAGTCGCCGCAGGAGAAGACACCCTGGGCGTCGGGAGTCGATAGCCGACTCCCGGCCACCGTAGGCGCGGGCCTGCGGTAGGCGAGCAATGGGCAGTTCGCCGTCCGGTAAGGACCAGGCCCGGGTCGACGGCGCGTTGTGTTCCACGCGCGCCTCAAAGAGTTGTCAGCATAATTGACGGGGTCCGACAGGGCCGATGCCTGCCGGGGTCGTGGATTGTTCGAAAGAGTTACCGTGGCCCTGGCGCACAGGCAACTGAAGCAACACGGGTGGGTTTTAGTCAGTAAGAGTCTGACACGCCCTTCCGCTCCGCCCAGAGCGGGAGAGGTCATTTGATGATTTCCCACCCAAAAAAAAAAGACTATGGAAAGCTAAAACAGTAGTCTTTAAAAATATTACTGTTCTTTTCGGTTTTAATAGTTTTAAACCGAAAAAATCAGTAATATTTTTAGCACCTACACATTTCTAACAAACATATTTTTAATAAACTAGGTCCAACACAGCAACCTAAAATCAGAATGTCCAACATAAAATGCGCAACTTCGAATCTCACTCCAACTTTGTTTATGTTTTACTTTTTACAACTGGCAACGTTAAAAATGCTCCTACATTGAACGCAGGCCATTCACAGAGTGAGACGGACGTCCGGGACGTGAAATACGTCTCTGTTTATGTGTTTGTTACTTGAATAGTTGTGACTGTATTGGCAGGGAAGAGTTACCGAATAAAAGCACAGGAAGAGACATTTAAAAAACATTATGGACTGTTGTTGGCATTTGATGTTGCATTGCATATAGGTATTTAGACTTCAAGTTATATATTAGACGCGGGACACATAAAAGAGACGTGAGACGAGGACGGGACTACTCTCACGGGACGGTCTTGTCCTTTCTGTATATTTTGTGCCAGATCGTGTTAATACATTTTGTATGAAGAATAATGACGATAGGTGAAAGGGACGCCGCGTCTGTGTTCCGACCGCGTAGTCGTCTCTTCTGTGTGGCCTGCGCCTTATGTTACGTTGCACGTAAATGTGTATCCACCATTAGGTAGGTAAGGCCTTTTTAAATAAGCCTTTTTAATAACTGGTTTTTGTCGCCAGTGTCGCTACTTTCAGATACGTTACGGTTATTTTTTCCTCCAAAAAAAGTCAGACAAGTTTCATTGCACTTTATAAATCTATATAAATCACTTTATAAATCTGATTGGTGCCGATTTGATTTCCCCCTAAATCCGTTGTCAAATCCCATGTTAAGTAATTATTATTGGTTCTCCTCTTTGACTGGAAACGCAATGCACAATAATGTTTGTCTAAGAATCATTATCTGTTTCTGATAATAAGTGTTTAAAGCAATTTAGAAACAGTAGTTTTAAAATACCTATATACACATATTAAGTAAAAAAAAAAAAAATCGCCTGTCTCTTCCATTCGCCATTATGAAAAACTTCAAGCAACTTTGTTTACTTCTCCTGCGCTGTCTCCAAAAACAGTCATCATTGGATAGTTTTTATTTCGTCTCACTTTCTTAATATTAGTTCTTGAATAGACTCGAGGCTTTTTCTACATTATAAACAGTAATATACAGTCGGTATGTGCTACACAATACGTATATTTTCTGCTTGCTTCGTCAACGTTTATACGTCGGTCAAACCCGCATGCCGGTTGAGTGCAATACGCTCCTGACATTCGTGCAAGACAAGATCGATAAGTTCGGTATTTTATATCCTTGTATGTATCCGCGTCATCTTTGTGAAGTTGTACTAGGTCCATTTTAGAATTTTTCCTTCTAACTCAAAGATAGCCCAACAATTAGAATTCCATTGTATCCTCGACACCTAAATAAATTGAAATCTGAGTGGGAATTTTAATTAAATTAATGTGTAATTTCATACTTCTGTTTGGGTAACACTTTTAATCTCATTTGAAAAGGGTCTAATATTTTTGTTCAACTTTGCGTTTTGTTTTTTATTGTGGTAAACCTTTTTATTGTGCAAACATTTACTTACCAGTTTTATTTTAAGGATAAAAAACTATGTTTGGTCCTCAAATGGGTTGCTGTAATTGGCTGTGATAAGCTGAAACGTACTACAATAGTTTTAGATTCCTTTGTACTATTAGGTACTATAATTAAGTTATAAACAAATTAACTGACTGCACTATATGTAAAAATTTAAGTCTACCTTAAAATCTCTGTCATTTTCTTCACTTCAAAATCTCTTATTCGTGTATGACTTGTGTATTTGCCCGAAAATCCTACTTAAAATGTGAACCGATTTCGAACTTAACCAATGGTAATGTAGTTGCCACACTTATTTCGACTCCTCGACATATCCCGGCTATAAATTCCTGGCAACTCTCACCTATGACCGAATCGTGGCCGCCGTTTAACAACGGAAGCCGGAGATCGGCACAAACTTGCTAAGCTCCAAGTTGCGACCCGATTGGGTTCGATCCTAAAATCGTTCATTCTATTTCGAACTTGCCCGTGGTTTGTGCACAGATCCAAAGACACCGACTTCCGAAATTAAAGTTATTTTTCACTTTGTAGTGTTTTTTTTGGAAGTTGGTTGTTTTTTTTTGTAAAAAGGTTTTTATTTTTCACTTTTTAGTTGTAGTACCTACCCCAGAAAAATTCGTATACCACTACTTCGTATGTAAATAACAGTGACAGGAAATTATTAACACATCATCAATATAAACTAAGCGGAAAAAATATGAAGTATTAAGGATAACTCAAAAAATACTGGTCAGACCTTGATTAAATTTAAATGGGACCACATGTGAAGCACCAGCAATTAAATAAAAAAATAATCATCCAAATCGGTTCACCCAGACAAAAAAGTTCTGAGCTAACACACAAAAAAAAAACATACAGACGAATTGAGAACCTCCTCCTTTTTTGAAGTCGGTTAAAAAGATAACGTCTTGAAATAAACCGTGAACGGGAATTCAAAGCAAAAGGGACCTAATACTGGATCTTCTTCAAACTATTTAAAATTGTAAACAAGCTTTTAATAGATGTTATTCACTATCTACCAGTTTACCAACATTGAGTTCAATTTAAAAATACAATCTGCTCTATACGTCAACGTTTGGCCAAAATTACGACTGAAACCTAAATCCA
The DNA here is from genome assembly GCA_916610205.1 of Griposia aprilina. Taxonomy (NCBI): domain Eukaryota; kingdom Metazoa; phylum Arthropoda; class Insecta; order Lepidoptera; family Noctuidae; genus Griposia; species Griposia aprilina. The sequence continues at coordinate 9,215,111 of OU744294.1, read as the reverse complement.
CAATTTCAAAGTAACGTTTCCTGTTAGAAGCTTGTTTTCGACCCTAAAGTTTTGGAAGACAGCGGATGTGCGACCACTGCTGTCAACCGACTTCGATTTTAACATTGGAACTTTAAAATTTTCTATTAGTGCCTCCCCCAACTATGGACAGTTTCCAAGTAAAGGCGAAGTATTAAAAGTCTTGGTCGTTAGGGCAGTTAATATTTTTGAACCGAATTTTATTACTACCGTTTTAAGTTTTGCACTTTTTTGTAAGCTTGCTTCTGCATTTTTACTGCAAGCTTCCGTTATAAAATTCTGCGTAGAATCTGAACTTTATTTATCCTGTGGTAAAATAATTACTCATTATGCACATAATTATTATTAGCGATGTTTTGTGGCCAGGCATAAAAACGTGAAAATAGATAAAGGTATTAAATGTAATTTGGGAAGGAGATTGAAATAATATTTCAAGTCAAATTCTCTTCATATTAAAAATTATAAATACATCCCAACTAATTTAAAATTAGATAGGACAAATAAACGCCAACTGCCTAATTTTGAAATACACAACGACCTTACGAAACACAATACAGAAAAATATATATACCAAGCCATTTAAGAAAATCTCTCCCCCGAGAAAATCAAGACATTACAGTAAAACTCTCTCCTCCAATGAAGATTTAGTCTCAGAATGGTGGTAAGTGATAAGTTAACATTTGTCCGCGCTCGCTACTGCTACATTTAATCGACGCCATACGTTTCGTGGGATATATAAATCGAGCTTTAAAATTTTGTGGAACGCTCCGTTTGGTCGCTTTTAGCGCCTTAATGGTTCGGGGAACAGAAATACGTCTTTTGCTTGTGTAAGGAAAATTCTTTATTCATCTCTAGCTCTATTTAGATCTATTGCGTACTGATCTGTTTGAGAGTGAAGATCTGATAAAACATCATCATCATTCCTCTTGTCTTTATCGCAATATATTCGGGATCAGCTTAAAATGTCTTCTTTTTCCATACTTCGGCTATACAGGTCTTGAAAGAATTATTATTTTAAGGAGTTGTATTAAGGAAATAATAAATTATTATTTCCTTATTATAATTCCTAATTACATTTCATGTGTTACATTGCACTAATACTTCGTATTTCATTACAGTAAATAAATCATAAAATCATGCATTTGTTATAACTACACATTCATTCATATTTGTTGCTTTTCATTGCAATTCATTTAAATAAATAATTAAAATACATGCATGTAAAATAAGATAACTGTCTGTTTTATTTTATTTTTTATGATTATTTATTGTATTTTTTTTTTAAAGATGCTGTATAATAAATGTTCTAGAAGATATTACTGTTTCGTTGACCCTAAAAACACTCAGTGTAATTGTCAGGACCCTGATTTCTATTCATTCATACATACATATGACCGAAACGTGGGACTACATTTAGAAAAGAACTTAAGTACTTAGAAACGCATCCTCGGATTGAATGAAGCCACAACAGATACCATCAATGCACTTGTCCACACATATTTGTCACACAAACATAAAATGTTAATTATGAAACCGGACCAGCTTTTATGACAGAACGCTTTTACGCTAAATTGAAAACAACTCATGGTTTATTCACAACACGCTATCGTCAACCAGTTAACCAAGATCTCTGTGACATTACCCAACGTGAATCACTTTTCAAATCGTAGGGAGCTAGTTATAATAGTCGTTATTCTATCAACTGGTCCGCATTGACTTCGGTATATAGATATTATATCGTTTAATTCTGATGTAGTGTTTTTAATTCATTAGCTCAGATTATTTTGTTGTTTGATTTTCGATGGGATATTTGATTGTTTGTTTGTTGGTTGCATTGATTAAATATCCAATATCACCGTCGATGTGTTTTGTAAAGGAATACAGAGAGATAAAAGGGAATCGATTCTCTATGGTCCTTTTTTGCCGACGAGCTATGGGGGCAGTTATCTGTTGTAGTTCTGCGAAAATACATCGGTACATAGATTTTTTTGTGGTTTATGTAATCGAATATGATTTAAATGTTGTCAAGGCCTCTTTCATCGTCTCCATCAACAGTATATAGCAGTCAACTGCTGGATATAGGCCTCACTGATCGCACGCCATTTCATTCGCTTCCATCCATTATTAAGCTCTAAATATTGCCAGATGTGTCGGTTCTTCCAGCTACATAGCTATAAAAATATTAGACATACTAAATAATAATCTACAAGCAACTAAAACTTTTATTGCTTCAGGGTCCACGAACGTTGGATTTAACAGCATTAAATTGTAAGCGAAAGCCTTTTCAGCGGACGTGGTGCGGTTGAAAATAAAAGAAGGATCGATCTCAAAACAATACGTGAGCAGGAGTTAACCCCACAAAGTGTTTGCCGGTGTAAAACATTGCGATACTCCAGCTTAGCCGAAGAGAATAGAAAAATTTACCGCCTCGCTACAATGGGTCCGCTTAATCCAATTGTTGTGGGTCCTGTTATTTCATTTGTTGGTTTACCTGAGATCTTACATACATAACAACACGATTGTACTTACCCAAGAGATAGGCAGAGGTGTATAGCACTTTTCATCAGATATATGTTTAGTCCTATACTATAATAGAGGACGAGCATATTGCCATAAAAACTGGCCTAAAACTCCGAAGTCAGAATTTGGCTGCTGTTGAAAAAATCTTGATCGAAAAAGCCAATAACACTGCTCCACCTGGGAATGTAGAACCCGGTAGTAACCCGACGTCCAGCAGTCAAGTTTGTGGACATTAAACCAGGGAGGCAGTCATGCACATGGGATCTTGGAAATATAGCTCTGTACAGAACATGGCCGGTGATAAGATACTGGGTGTTTTTGACACCGAGTGTCTTTGACAAAGTCGAACTTTTTCTAAAACTCTGTGTACCAGCCACGAGTACTCTAGGTACTGCAGTTCCTTTTGTGCAGTAAAAGGTAATTGAGAGAGACAGAGTAATGCATTGTTAGGGTGTCGTTAATGTACTACTAGCCATTTGGCTGAATTGTTTGCTTTAGTGTTAGTGAACGCAAGCTGTGTGGTACATTTTGTTGGTTTACTGTTCAGAGTTGAGGAAAACGTGTGTTCGAGCCCTATGTTACGTTGTGTCTCTGAAATTAAATACGTTATTATCAATCTGTAAAACAATAGTTTTAAATTAAAGAACAATACGTTTTTCGTTTGCTGAATTAAATTCTCTTCTATTGCACTTACTACATACCTACATGACAAACATATTAAACAAACAAAAAAAAAACATTCATTTCTTTGACTCGTAAAGTCCAAAACTTTCCATTCATTCAAAGCTTATCTCAAACTTTTCTTGGTACAAATATAAATACGAGTAATAGGTATTATTAAAACAAACGACCCATCTGCTCAAGAAATTGTGTAAAACACTGGCTTTTGATTATTATTTGTTTCAAGTTGATCCTTCAAAAACATCAATTACAGGATATCGGATTAATGTTTAAACTTTTCTATCTTAATATCATCTTGATGAATTGCCTTGTTATTCTAACCAAAGGCAATCAGGAATGTCAAAGATATTTCGAGCTTTGTTTGGTTTTCGTGAATTGAATTATGTTTTCGAGTGCCTGGGCAAGGTAACTTAACTGTACAGTTCATAGCTATTAAAAAATTGGATTATTTCATCCCTTGATTGACATTATCAGACATGGAGGGCTTTGTGACTGTGGAATCGAAGCGAAGGAAACCCACATGCCGTAATCGATGTGGTACTGCTCTGTTTGGACCAAATACATATTATGTTGCTGCGTCCTGCTACACCATCGACGCAGCTGTACGTATCCCGTCTACATCACTCCACGATAGCTGAAGATATCATGGAATACATCAGAACTAAGACCAAGTGGACCTTGAGAGTAGAGAAGTTGGAGTCGCGCCATAATATAAACTTCAAGTCGTTTTGTGGTGCGAGTTCCAACTCAGTACCTAGAAATCTTCATGAAAGAAGAGTTTTGGCCGAAAGGTGTGGCGTACCGACGTTTTCGTGGAAGGTTACGCGAAACCACGCAGCGCAACACGACGCCGACACAGTCTTAAAAAATAATAAATCCGCACTTTATAAACAATAATTTATTATAATAAAAATATGTATGTTTAGGTTAAGTTATTTATCTAGGGGCCTGAGTCGCCTGAAATAAATGGATTATTATTATTATTATTACATCCATCCCCTGGAGAGCTTACTTCACTGCTGCATGTAGGCCTCTGCCAAGTTCCGTCACATCAGCCACTCTGTCGCTTTTTACATCCTGTATACCGTAACTAGGTACCTTCTTAAATTTTTGGTCTTTCTATTAAAGTCTAAACCAATGCCTACGGTCCTACGGTCGGTTTTGCAATCATTTTTGGTGACACCGTGTAAGTTGATGATTAATTATTTTCGACCCATGAATGGAATTGCATTTTTATGAGTCAATAAAATGCCATAAACAGGGTGTAATTTTGAACATCATGAACCTCTTAAGGGGTCATTGTACTCATCATTGTTAAAAACTTTTACTATGGAACGAAACAAAAAATTGCGAAAAAAAATCAGCTGTTCCCTACATTTATGTTCGCATAACTCGTCAAAATGTTGGGAACAGCTGATATTTTTTTTGCGATTTCAGTTTTGGTCCCATAGTAAAAGATGTTCATAATGATGAGTACACTATTATGTAGTATACACCCCTTAAGAAGTTGATTGTGTTTAAAATTACAACCTGTATATTAAAACCCTATAAGGTATTATCAAACTTTTCTTTGAATTCCTTCAACAATATGCGATAAAGAATATTTGGAAATGTTTGTCGCATATCTTTTTATACTAAAGCTATTCTATTCACATTAGATATTTAGACAAACATAATTATATACGTCGGGCTTGGGAGTCCAATTAAAGATACAATATTCTATCGGGCTATCGGTGTGATGTCAGTGGGTCTGTCAATTAGCTATCTCGGGAACCAATTTAAGTGGCGACAGCCATGATAGTTCAGTTTTGTTTCGGACCTTTTTAGAAATATATATTGGAAGGCAATATACTGGTATTTATGGCTATCGTAATTTTATGATACGACTTTTTATAAACTTTAATAATTATTTGAACCAAATGATTGTAAAGTGTTCAATTTAAATTCAAACCTTCCCACCAGGAAGTTCCAAATGATTATTTCGTATACACGGCAAAAAAAAACTGCAGGCCCTCAATTGAACTGAGCCTCAAGGAGCATCTATCTCTCTTCTATATAAAAATACAAAGTCGTTTTTCGTGTGTGTTCACTTAGTTCTAAACTGCTCTTAGTTTCTAGTTCTTTACCATCATTTAGATAACTTATACCCGAAGGTTTATGTGTATAATAGAGTAACATTTAACTTTGATATAGCCCAGAACTCTCGTAATTATGACTTGTCACCATACCACTGCCTAGACTGTCCCGGCAACACATGAAAGCTGCCAACTTGCTTGCTTACTTGACATATTTAACTTGTTAAATGGGGATTATAAAGCAGCGAGGTGTTTGCGTAACACACCCACAATTACAATGCCGTTAATTTTGTGTCCCTAGCAATAAAAAAATATTGACTATTTTAAAATAATACCTTAACAGATCTGATTAGACTGCCATATTTTTATGAATTTGCCTCATGACTGCTTAGCTACGAAATTCCTAATATCCATTGAATGCTTAACTGAAGATTTTACTCAACGTTACCTGGGTTTCAATCATATGACCAGAGAAGAAGTGGTGGTAAGGTATACTATCCCAAGTCATATTTTTGGTGCACAGAAGAGAGAATTTCCGTTTTCAGAGAAAACCGCAAAAAGCCTTCGCAAACGACGCAACCTGGTAAAACTTTTGCTAGTCTTATGTACGGACGGCTATCCAGCAGAAATTGTAGGATTGTATTCAGCGATTAAGTACTTTGTATACAACAATTATGCGTAGCGTGATGCGAGAAGAATCAGTTAAAATCCGCGGTCCAATACGAATACGTCACACGACAGCAACTTTCAGGATTCAATCCAAGCTTTTGAAGAACTTGGGTAGATATAATTCCCACATGACGCCAACTAGAGGAACAAAAAACAGTCTATGAGGCTGTGTAACGATAGGTGATCGATACAATTAATGGACGTTTCAAGAAAGCCTCTAAAATATTTTAAACACTTGTGCTTTTTAAGGGGAACGTTTTAGTAACAAATGTTCCCCTTAGAAAGCACTATCTGCTGATATGTCACTTATGGCTATTGAGCACTAAGAACATTCCTAAATTTCGATGCCCAAATAGTCACCTATTTAGGTCGTTAACTCAGAACTGACTAACAATTGGCAAAATTCGTGTTAGTAGCAAAAGTTCTCCTTGAAAAGCTCTTGGGTTTGGTTTATATCTTATAGCTATTGAGCACTAAGAATGCCTTAACTTCGGTGCCCAAGTAGTCCCCTATTCACTTCATTAACGCCGAACTGACTAACAATTGACAAAAGTCGTGTTAGTAGCAAAGGTTCTCCTTGTTTAGCTTTTGTCTTTGGTGTATATCTTATAGCTATTGGGAGCCAAGAATCCTTTAACTTCGGTGCCCAAGCAGTCACCTATTCAGGTTATTAACTCCGAACTGCCTAAAAATTGGCAAAAGTCGTGTTAGTAGCAAAGGTTTTCCTTGATAAGTTCTTTCCATTGGTATATATCTTATAGCTAATTGGGTTAAGGGTAGAAACCCACAGTTCGGTGCCCATTCTCCTTTTAAGTACATAAATCCCAATATCATTTTCATCAGACCATCCTTCTAATAAATCTACAGCATATGATAGATTACCGAAAGTAACACAAAAAATTGCTTTTATAAAAATATCGAAATGTGCAAGGGTCATGTTTCGTCATTTGTGAGTAAGTTCATCAATCACGGGCTACCGAATGTCAATCGATACTGACCAGTCATCAGAAGTATCTGATCTATAAAATATTCTGTTTACAACATCCTCTTTTGAAGGATTTTCGGCTTGAATATTGTGTGGAGAAAGTTTAACGTTGAAATGTTATTCGATAGGTTTTAGGGAGATATTTTCATGTTTCAAAAGGTTGTACTTACGATACTTATAATGCGGTGCATTAATTAAGCCCACTAGGTAAGGAACCATGCTCTTCGCGCTTTCATGCCGATTATGTAATGAATTGTATATTATAAATGGCTATCCTAACAGCATTTTTGTGAACTTTGTAAAGCAAAGTTCATAAACAATACTAAACAAACAATAATTTATGTATTCAATAATAAACGAATCTTGCAGTTTAGTTGGAAAAACAAAGTTTGCTTTCATATCCATTTTATATTGCAAACCCCTGAAACGTCTTTCGAAAAATATTTCCTCACCCAAACACCATGGCCGCTTCGAAAAATACACAAAAATAAACGCTTTGACATCCATATTTCACCCCACACATCCCGCAGGATCCCGCTGTGTTCAATACGGTCAAAAATCTCCACAAACCGTTGATTAATATGTGGACACGGTCCCGATTTTGATAAGGCCCACCAATTGGGCAGAGTGCACTGCGCGGATTAAAATGAATTTTGTCGAGAGCAGCGAAACATAAAAATAGAAGAGGCGGAGTGATTGAAATCGCCATCACGTAGTGTTGACACATCGGCCGTATCCGACATGGCGGAATAATTCGTAAATTTACAACCGAATACATCGGTTTATTTTTTATTTTTACGTTGCATGTAAACGTGTGTTTGTTGAGAGTATTTTGTGTATCTTTTGCTATACTTTTTTATATCATAAACAAAGACGTGGGCAGAGTTTTGCCCAGCAGTACAACAACACTGGTTGTAAAAAAAGACTGCCAAGTATCGTTCACCCTCTCTCCACCTGCGAGTGTCATCAAAAGGATCAAGTCTTCCTATGGCTACTACCTACTAGAATTTACTTTGTAAGAGACACAATGATCAAAACTGACTTTAATCAAGAAATATGCGAAATTAACTCATCAATCCACAAAAAAAGGGAAAAAATACAAATTATATTATTAAAAAAAAACAATTCTTACTATGTTTCATTTTAACTAGACTAGGCTAAGTTGAGCCAACGAGTTCGAAATCATCACAAATACATAGTTACGATCATTGATAAGCCGTGTATGGCTGGCTATGCAGTTTAAGGTAGAATGAATGCTAACAATCGAGGTTTGTTAGCATTGTTCATGTATTATAATGAATAAACATAGATCAGAATAAACGGGTCTATACTCCATATTGAAGGCTTTATATAGTTTCGTAAGCCCGACTATATGCCAGAATTGCTAAAAATGCGTATCTAGAAGAATTGTTTTTACGAAGACATTGAAAAAAGCAACCCCATTCATCCAGATTTCCAATTTCAAATTGCCCCTAACTCAAAAATAACGGGCAATTTCAAAAGAATTAGATCAAGACTTCGCCATAGTTCATGAACTGATATAAAACGGCGATATTTCAAGCTAATATATATCGGAGCATGGAAGTAATATGACGTACGAACGTGACACCGAAGTGCCAAAGGAAAAAAATATTTCACGTTTTTTTGCACAGCACAGTGTTGGGAGCAAACTTCACAAAAAGCGAGTCACAAACATATGACGCTCGAAATTTTGCAAGACACGTCTCGGCTTCCCTACATGTAGTTATTGCGGCATTTTCGGGCAAAATTGTGCTTCTCAAAGTGTACTTTAGGAGTTATTTGGTGTTGATATTGTGTGGTACTTATTCGATGCCGGTTTGAAATTGTGGTGCTGGCTTTTAAGCGTGATCTAGAGCTTTTCGTTACCGACTTTGTGAGATAAAATGCATTGACAATTACTTCTTTTTCCAATTGCACGAAAAGTTTGTTCATACTCACTTTAATCTGAAAGAGTATTATTTGTATTACTTCATTTCTAAATTGGCGGTTAGCGAAATATAGTTGAGGTTTTTTTGTTTGAGCTGTTCGTGGCGAAAACATATATAAAATTGTAATGTGAAATATTAAGAAAATCACTTTATTTGATATGATCGCAATACAAATTAAATATTTACACGTTTTTTTTATCTAATAGTCAACACCTATTCGACCATCTTCTCGAGAGAGAAAAAATAAATCTAAATATATAATATTGCAAGTAAAAAAACACCTTCAATTGTAGCCAGGCTAATAAAACAAAGTAAACTTAAAATCTATGTTCGGATACGAACATGACCCACAAGTGCTTTATCATACCGTTCATTAATCTTAAAAATATTGCTGACAAGTCGAATTTAAAGACTACAATACATTTAATTTATTAGCCATTCACGAACACCGTAAGCACATCATTATCTCTAATGATGAAATTAATTTGGCTATTATTATCAATTATAATATCAGGTGCTACTTTATTAGTATCAAGTTTAAAAATAACTACTTCGTAATTATACAGATTATTATTGTGAGTCTGTCCATTATTAATCGTTACTATAGTAACAATTCATTACTGTTATGTGACGATATGCGTTTCTACATAGTAAGTAGTCCGCATTGTTGGCTATTGTGCGTCAGTAAGGGCTGGAAAATTAGGGTTCTATTGAATTTCCTCCCGACGGGTTTCCCAACTTGGCTCGGAACAATACAGTTTGTTAATACGGTCACATTTCGTCCCGCGCTGATATGGGACATACGGCTATCTGGAGAATGCCCCTCATATCCAGCAATGTGCTGGAGTGAGACGGCTACAGTTTGAATATATGCTTTTGTAAATGCTTCGTTATTATCCTGGGAAGGACATGTGTTTGGTGTTCCGATGTTATTATTCTTCAAAATATTTGGAGCGTGCTCTAGGACCCTTTTATGAAGTATCTGAAATATTTTGTTATTGTTGTTGTATTATTGTATAGAGACGAATTTGTTTTGAGATAGTTTGTTGATCCCTTCTCGGCACGTGGATCCTCATTATTTTGTGTCCTTGGAATATTATATCATATTTTCAAGGGCTGAAAAGGTTTTATTGTTTTCGCATTCAAACAATAAAATGAGTGAGACTATCCTAAACTTGGGTATTTATTTGTTTATCGAAGACTATTTTTGAAAATTTACTTCACGAGAATTAAGTTCTGGCCTACTCCTAATTTCTAATCAAAATAACTGTAGCTAACAACTACTACACAATTTCTATTTTCTAATTTCTTAATATTCTTTTCCATTTGCTGCTTCACTTCTCCAGACATCATTGCCGTAAAACATTTTTTACGTACAAAATTCTCCTATGCGAATATGTAAATATAAACTATTCGAATGCAAGACAGACGCATCTAATCAGGCTCCTTGCTACAAGAGAGCATTACTTTTCATGTTCATTTGCGAATTTATATTAAAACCTATTGAATATAGTGATTTATGCCCGCCTCAGTTCGATGGGAAATGAGATTGCTTCCGTCTTATCCGATGCTCTTAAATTGAAGCTCGCGTTTTTTGTTACGGTATTGTAAGGGGAGATTTTTAGCTTTCGAAGTAATAAGGTATTGCATTATGTGGTCCTCTACGTAGTTCATTCGTAACCATATATAATAATATGGTAGCGGTTAAGAAAATGAGTATTTTTTCTTAGATTTTTAGGGTTCCGTACGTCCTATTGAAAAACGGAATGCTTATAGTATCTATCACTCGTGTGTCTGTCTGTCCATTTGTCACAGCCAACACTCCAAACTCTAGTACAATTAATTTAATACTTCATAAGCTGATTTCGGCTATGATGACTGTTTTTGTTTCCGACAACCATAGGTTACGGGCATGTGCTCTGATGAGGCTTATGTAATCTATATTTACTGTATATGTACGTGCACAGTGCGGATATGTTAGCTTAGAACGCCATTGTGGTAATAATATTGTATGTTGGGCGGTGGTTTACTCTTGCGGTGATCTCGTATGCTGGTCTTCAAAGTCATAAACATTTTATGTCACCAAACTCTTCCAAACCGGTCTATCCTTTGCCAAGTCCTCCCAACTAGACGGATCTATATTGCATCTCTTCATGTCTTTTTTGAACGTCTTTGTATCTTAGAAACTGGCCGCCATGTTTCCGCTTGCCGTCCTTGAGTTCAGAAAAGAAGATGCGCATACGCAACATGCATATAGGTAAAGGTATCACGTGATTGTTACAGAATTTTAAACTGTTAGATGATGAGGATCTACATTTTTCATTAATTAAGAACAAACGACGAGGAAAGCAGATAAACAACCAGGAATATAAATATTAACATCCCTTTTATTTCTCACGAGTATGTTCAGCGATTAACATGTTCCACGTTCTCGCTCTCATCGTATCTTGTTATTGCATTATAATGAACACGGTGCCAATCAGTATGAAAATAAATAATAATAAACATAGGATTTTCAGCTTCATTATCAACTTTATCGACAATAATTTTAGCATATTTTAACTTAGAAAGACTGGAGGCCTTTTTTGAATTTACATATAATATTAATTAAATTACACACACAATTTCACAATATGAAGCAGATAGCTTCATATTATAAAATTGTGTTTGTAATTTGTATAAAATGGTTGGCAAGTGATTCAGATATGCACGAATCGGGTGGCGAAATCCCAAAAAATTAATCCTCTCGCGAGCCGTGACCATGAAAAAGGAGGAAAATACAAATATTTTCACAATATATCACCGCTTAACGGCGAAACGGAGACGATACTATTAACATCAACAAAAAAGCTAAAATTCGTCTGCGAAAATACTTGGAGTTGATCAAAACGGACGCCAACAGTAGCAGCCAAAATGCAAATTCCTGAGACTGCAATATTATAACAAGCTCATGAATACGATCCGTAGTTAAGATTTCCGCTGTACCGTCTTATTCTTATCAATTTTCCACCAAAGTACTGAGTTTCCTAGTTGCGCGCCACAGCCAATGTAAACAAAGAGAATCCCTGAGTGGCTCTTAACCAACTGAATGTAGTTTATGAGCAAAGGACATGTTTCAAAATGGGCCAGGTCTATGTACACCACCTCAAAATAAAGAGAAAGATCCGTAGAATTCGGAATAAATACAGATAATTCATTCAAATGTATACTGTTGTGGTAGTTAATTGATAATTATCAATTATTTTTATCGACTTTCCAAAATGGCGTCTCACTGATTTACTTAAAGTTACTCTGTGCTTAAAAAAAATGACAGTAAACCATAGATCGACCATTATCCATGGAAAGAGAACTATCAGCTGTCACAACAGTGTCAATAGACCTGTCAAACGTCATTAATCAATCAAAATGACAGCTTACCGCCATGACGTGTTTTTGTTGTGTGTTGCAATTTCAAGCGTAATTTCTTATGGTTTACTAGCAAACAAAGCCATTTTGAAGTAATTGAACCGTTGAGAACTGTTTTATTTAAATTTGTATCCCTATTTTTAAGTATAGTGTACAAGGACTCCATACATTTTGGAACGTCTCCTTTTCTGAATAGAATGTCTCTATTACACGTTCGGTCTGTTCGGAGTGAATGGATTTGAATGAAATGAAAGGTTAAGCTTTCGAGTCTTAGAAACGACGAGGAACCTTAACTTTGTGGGATAGATAAGTCGAATGTATAATTTTCGAGCGCCTGCGTAGTACCGTTCTTTAGTAATTTGCTCGCCTTTTCAAGGTGAAACGTTACGTGTAATACCGGTAATTTAGAATTTTTCAGTACTAAAAAAGCTCGTAATACTAGTAATTACGTGTTGTTAAATTATATGGTTCACTTTTTCATAGAATAATACTCGTAATCTATGTGTTTCTTTTCATTGCTACTGTAAATAGAAAATATCTAATGGTATGTTTTAATAACATGTTTTTCAATGTGGTTTGAGTAATTTTAATGAGGCTTCGTGTTTGTATTGCGTCAAATAAGTAGTCATTATAATAAATAACATAGAGAATAATAATTATACGAAAACGTATCAATGGAGGTAGGTATTATATCTGTAAGAAAACTACATGTTAGTCAAGCACACTCTATTAAATTTTGAATAGCAACAACTAAATTCCTACAAAATGAAATAACAAAACAGTCCAACTTACTACACAAAGGTGATATCTTAACAACAATCGTAGGCGGGTAGTTCAAGATGTTTTGTGCAAGCGCCGCGGGTAACATTTGAAGTGTTAAATCTTAATCCGAACTCAAGTGCTGCCCGCTTTCTAGTATCGCACGATGCAAACTGGACCTTTTACTCGATTTTATGTCTTTTTCATCAACTCTAAGTAACTACACTATTTTTGAAGATTGTCCAAAATTTTGCGAGACAAAAACGATCTCTTGTCATACCACAAATGATTAAGCACTGAAAAACAGAACCATCTAATACCTATTTATGTCCAATGGGTATGTACCTACCGGGTATCGCGAGTCTTCTTTACTCAAAGCCTTCCTCTTTTTTAAATGATAAATGATTTTATTTCTGTAAGTAGGTTTGTACAAACACTTTTACACGTCAATCATATTTTTATATTAGATGAGGTCGGCGTTTCCTATCTGACTACTCTGAGAAGAAAGGCCGAAACAAACTCAGAGGTCACAGTCTCTTTTAAAGTCCAGACATAATCTTGGTCAGATCATGTGAAGACCATGTAGATTGGTATCTGAAATGGTCTTTTGAGGAAAGAACCACACAGATTGAGTGGACCTGTCCAGTCAGTGCACGCATTTGTCAGTAATCGTGCAGCTCAACTCAGGAAGTCAGGACTTAAGGAGCTCAACGATTCGACGAACAATACCAAAGAAAGGACATTTGGGTAGGCCACATAAATTACTCAATCTGCCAGATCATGATCAAAATTAACTGCGAAAAAAAAGCAATGACCCACATAATCCTCACATTCACAATAATTAAAATAACATAATACTTTACAAGTAAATAGTCATGTCACAATTGTGTAACGTACAAGTGCAATTGTACAAGTGTACAATTTTACAAACTGAAGATTTTGTGTTACATATTCTCAAGAAGATTATATCTATAAGATGGTTTCCCGTGGTTAAGATGGTTTTGGTTACCCGTGTTTTCTCTTTCTTTTACTCTTTATTCGTTTAATATTTAGGGAACTGGCGAATGCCCTTAGTTTTTTTTATATTCACGAGGAAAACATTATTTTAGAATAAATACAACTTTGTTACACGCACTCTAATTACATTTAACCACAATCTGAATCATTTTGAAGGATGTTGCTAATCGAAAGCTTTATATTTTCGAAAAATTTGTCTGCTCAACAACGTAAATAACGCAATGATGTTGTTGAACTGTCAAAATGAAAGCCATTCCTACTGTTAGTGTATTACGCAATTACCCCGCTGGTTATTTTGAAATAAATCAAGTAAAACTCAAGCTCTTGTAAGTAGTTTAAGTAAAGGTTAAGCATCTTTAGGTTCACTTGAAAGGTGTATGATACTAACATAAACAGTGTTCGGTACAAAATTTGCAACCGAACAGCTCAGCACTTTTGCCTGCGTGCATTTCCATATTTGCATGTGTCTGATGTATCGCAAAAATTACTAGTTATTACGTGTTCGACTATCAATCGCGTTAATCAAACTAAACCAGCGGATTAATTACGTAACACACTAACAGTAGGAATGGGTTTCATTTTGACAGTTCAACAACATTCATTGCGTTACTTACGTTGTTGAGGAGCCAAATATTTCGAACATATGAAGCAATGGATTAGCAATAGGCTTCAAAATGATTAAGATTGTGATAGATAGTGTGTTACGTAATTAGAGTGCAGCACCCTAATTACGTAACACACTATCTATCATAATCTTAAGCAATGGATTAGCAATAGGCTTCAAAATGATTCAGATTGTGATAGATAGTGTGTTACGTAATTAGAGTGCAGCACCCTAATTACGTAACACACTATCTATCACAATCTTAATCATTTTGAAGCCTATTGCTAATCCATTGCCTCATATGTTCGAAATATTTGTCTGCTCAACAACGTATATAACGCAATGAATGTTGTTGAACTGTCAAAATGAAAGCCATTCCTACTACTAGTGTGTTACGCAATTACCGCGCTGAGCAAACCCTCTTAGTGCTGATTTAGATTGGATTTACCATTTCATAATTATAATAAATTAAAGTATTCAATAAGCTTTTAAACCATATTACTTCGTATCATTAGATCAGTGATGGGAAACCAACAACCAAACCATAACCAGTCTAATATAATACCAAATCAACCAAATATCAACCAACCCAGAAATTAGTGCTAAGCCACGCAGGCACGAAAATGTACAAATAGGTATGTATATGCAATGTATTTATATTAAACAAAAGTAATAATAATAATATATTATACATATAGTAATAATTACACAAATAAGTATGTATATGCAACGTAAATAAATTGCATATACATACCTATTTGTAGAGTTGCAAACATTTAAAAAAAGAAAATGACAGTTCGGAAAGGTGTCATGTGCCTGCTTTGGGAAGGAAATGTATGTATGTATGTATGTAAATGTATTAAATTTCTTTAGTTCATGTAATTTGTTATCATTGTGCTTTTGTGTGTTGTACTATGTCTTTTGTGTGCACTGAATAAACGTTTTATCTATCTATATAAGTATTTGTAAATTATTATTATTTTATGTTCCGCGACTGTACCAACCTAAAAACTAGCCTACACTGAAATAGAAGCTCATAACCTTTACGTGTTTCTCATAATAATCATAAAAAATGTTACACCATATTATTATGGGTCAATAACCGAACCATTGTATGGTATTAAGTCATAATTTTCAGAAATTGAATTCTTGCTAATGCCAGCAATTTGCATAAACAACAGTTACGCTGCGGTTAAAGTTTTCGCCTCTACCCTGCCCAATCCAAATTCACTTTTAGCCATAAAAGTGTAGATAAAGGTATCAGAATCTGAATCAGAATCTGAATTCAGAATATCGTTATCGCTTTCGTATTTCGTATCGCGATACCAATAAATAAATTATCGCTTAATTGGTATCGCTTTCATTAATTTTGTAATGAGTTTTTTAAAGTAGTCCTTTTTGTTGATAAGAACCGTTAAAAGGGCAATAATTAGTTCGCGAACTTTTTTTATTATTGAGAGTGCTAAATGGAAATGTCAATTTTGATTCGATTTTTAAAAAATTCCGTGTTAGGTTCGTTAATTAAATCCGATAGGCTTCACAATTTCGTATCTTTTTTATTTATTATGGTTCGGGAAAATTCGGCTTTTAAATAGCTGGCTTTACGCATGGAGAAGATAAAGATTCTCCCCTTGGAATAGTATGTAGGTTCTGTCCAAATATCTGTCGCTGATATAGATTTTGAACTCACTATTCAAGAGAGAAAATGACTGAGACATCATCGTTGGCGTGAAGTTACAACCAATGAAATGTCAAAATTACATAAAACCTTAAAAACCCACAATTCTTTCAACCTAGATCATTAAAGTACGCGGTTTTATCATAATTTATGTTTAAGAATAATCACCGAAGAGCGATTCGATGATAGAACATATAGGTTATTGTGAATGTTGTGATTGCATAGAACTCTTTAAACTTTGATTAAAAAATTATTTTTAGAAACTGCTCTCATGCTACAATTTTCTCATTCAACAAAAAACATTAAAGACTCCCTAGAAAGTAATCAAAGGAACATTTGATTCCATTAAATACATTTTCAAGGAAGTTCAATTAGCTGGAGGAATCCGATTTCAAATAATACTACTGTCGACGCTCACTATATGAAAAGCCTTTTAATTACCGCTTCTTGGGTGCACTGTAACACGGAATAGTACGTACAGAAGTACAGCTCTATACAACAAGCGAAAACACACACATAATATCTGTTCCAAAAGTATTTTATGAAAATGTAAACAAATGGATCAGAAAACGTCCCTGTGGATGCCAATAAGTAGCGCCACTTACAAATTGAGAACTTTGATTTGATTATTTAATGATGTTTTTCATTTGATGTGAATTTTATAATCTCAATTTTCATATGATTTTTCATAGTTATTCAAACAATTGAAACAAGTTGCAACCTTCTATATATAGATGAATGTGTTACTAATACCTTTAGTGAACGATTGCGTAAGAATTTCAATCATCAGTTTCTTTACAATTTCATCAGACACTTTTGGACAAGACAACAGTCGTGGTCCAAAGCCAGTAGCGCCCGCGAGTGCACTTGCACTCGCTGTACGTGAAGCGTGTCGATATATGCGTGCGTTTTTAGGGTTCTGTACCCAAAGGGTACAAAATGGGATCCTATTACTGAGGCTCTTCTGTCCGTCCGTTCTGTGACAGGGCTGTATCTTTTGTCGCGGATTGTTCGAAAGAGTTACCGTAGCCCTGGCGCACAGGCAACTGAAGGAACACGGGTGGGTTTTAGTCAGTAAGAGTCTGACACGCCCTTCCGCTCCGCCCAGAGCGGGAGAGGTCATTTGATGATTTCCCACCCAAAAAAAAAAAAAGAAAAGAGGGCTGTATCTTTTGAATAGAATAGAATTTATTTGCAAATATGGGTAATACATAAGTAGTAGTAGGTATCTCAATACAGAGTACTGCCATATTTCACCATTCGGCATGCAAACATTTTCATTACATAAAATTGTTAAAATTTAAATTCTCATTTAAACATTAACTTAATTATTAAACTCTCATTAAATAAAAATATTAAAATTCAAATTTTCATTAAATCATTCACTTAATTATTACATTAAACCTACATTAAATAAAATTGTCATTAAAACATAAAAATAGTGGTCAAACTTATTTAAACAAACAAACATTATGAACCGTAATAGTTACTTGAAATTCTCACTAAACATATACTTAATAAAAATAAAATAAAGTTAATAAAAATTAAAGTGGGCTATACAAAAAACGTGTTTAAAAAAAAAGTCGTGTTAAATATTGTACGGTAGTACGGAAGTTACGGAACCCTTCATATGGAGACCGACTCGCACTTGACCAGTTTTTCGCTTTGTATGGAGCCGACCTTCTGTGCTATTCTGTGCCTTGTGTGCACTGAAACCAACGCTATTAGACAACAAAGAGAATCGATTATTTCCACAAACCTGAACCATTGTTTTCGCTAATAATTAATATTTTATACGTAGTTGTGTGTGAGGTGATTTATCATCCAACGATCTATCGAAAGATAATCGTTCATTAATTAATTATTGAATGATTTTGTGTTTGTTTTTAGAAGAAAAGGGAGTGAGTACCTAATTTATTAATATTTTCTTTGCTTGAGATTATTACACGTTTTCAGTCCTTTTAGAGCGTATTATCTTACCTTAGTTCTAGGCTGACATTTCATTAAGATTGCCAAAGAGAAATCGTCTTTGATTTTATAATTAGGTACGAATGTGTGCTCATATTAGTCATTTTCTTCCCATTTTCAGCGGAAGATTTCCTAATTAAAAGGTATAAAATAAACTCGGATAAAACTGCGAAGGCTTGTATCGAAAAGAATACCTTTGATATTTATCTCACTTGTTAACATGTTTAAAATTCTGTTCGACAATACTATAACCAAAAATCGGTATAATAATAAGCCGATAAAACCTAAAATACACGCAAGTTGATAATAAACCTGTGTCATTCCACTTGTAACTCCCCGAATACACCCAAAATAGATCGAGTAATCTACATAAAATTACTAGCGTCGTCTTACGTCGTGTAATGTTCTAATTACGAGATACATACTTTAATGTAGTTAATCGTGAACGTGTTCGGTGGTGCCATTATTTGAGTCGCAATTAGAATGTATCTGAAGGCTGTGATGTAATTGTTTTATTTTGTGTGCGTGTTGGGACTACGAATGGGTTTAAAATGTGTTACATGAAGAAGGCTCAATGGTTCTGCTTTCAGTCAATTATACATTTATAATTGACTGAAAGCAGAACCATTGAGCCTTCTTCATGTAACACATTTTATGATGTTGTTGTTGTTTTATGATGTTTGTATGATGTAGATCTGGTATTATTTTTTGGCATCATTATGCCAAAAAATAATACCAGATCTAATGTCTTTTTTAATGTCCAAAAGAACAAAGAACTAAATCCTTAATAATTATGTTTGTTCACAGCATAAAGCACCAACAATAAAATTCTCTAATCAAAATTGGTACGAAACATTACAATAATAACTTAAGAGGCTTACAAGAGCTAAAGCACGGTCACTGTCGGATTGCATTGAAAAGAAAGAGACGCGCGATGACACAACGCTGGTAATTTATTGCAAAATATGAAGCAATTATGGATTTACAAAAAATCTATTCATTGGACTAAAAAACTAAAACACTATCATGTTAGAATTTTACTTGTAAAATAATCTGACAAAAAATCTGAATGTTTGCATGTATTAGTATGGTTTTTAATGGTTGAAAAATTTTTTTTAGAGGTATCTTCGTGATTGTTTTCTAACATATCAAGTTAATTGTATTATGTTTTCAACACACTATCTAACTAGCATATATCCAGAAGAATGTCATATATTTTTCTGATTTTGGTTACTGCAGTGGATCTTATATTTTTAGGCATTATAAATTTGCGTTTAGGTCATGTAGTCCCCTTAAGATTTGTCTTTACTATTGTAATAGTTCACCAAAATTTAAACAAAGTGTTAATAATGATAAGTGGGAACTTATTTTAATTTTATTATCACACACTCGACCTATCCAAAATATATCCAAAGAAACACCAATCAAACTCGCAAGTCTTTGATCAACAAAAATATCGGAATTCCAGTCTTCGCTTGACGCGTGGGTGCTTGTAATTAGTCTACCGCTTGCAAATTAGCGGACCACGGGAGATTTATAGGTTCGAGTATAACCGTGAGAAGCCACGGAGAAAGAATCGGAATTCTCGATTTATGTGTACTGATTAAGGCATCAGTGGAGCCTGGTTTGAAGGTCTTTGATTAATGAGTACTTAACTGTCTTTAATAGAGTTCTTTGTAAAAGAGCTCGTCCAGGGAATACAGGATGTAAGGGATTTTTCGTCGGTTCCCTAAATTTTGACGGTGAAGGTATGGAATTCTTATATGAAACAGCTACTACTTTTCGTGTCGACGGTACCTTCTTTGATTGAATAGGTAGTATTATATTGTTTGATATGAAACCGTTGATATTTTTATCCGGCGAAAAAATCTGTGCTGGAGGGTCTAGAATCATGTACTGAATTCATGGTAACAGTTTCCTCGTCGATGTTCCTTACACCGTGGATACCACACTTATTTCTTCCGCCAAACGAAGTTAGTCTGCCAGTGTAATGAGAATGAGACACAGGACTTTTCAACTTTGTCTCTAGGGTAGCAACGCACCTGCCATAATTGTCGGTGACCGCCATAACATTGATCGTGTAGGTGGAAAAAGAATAAATGGCACTCAAGTAGTTGTATGCCATCTAATCTTTCTGGAGATTTTGTTCTTCGTTTCTGATCTATACTAATATTAAAAAGAGGTAAAATTTGAGAGTTTGTATGTCGGTAACCTTCGAAACTACTGCTTCGATTTTTTTTCACTAATGGAAAGCTACAGTATTCCCGAATGTCATAGGATAGATATATTTTATGTTAACGCAGACGAAGAAGGCGTGAGTTTAAGAATGCATGTGTAAGAAATTTCACGCGGATCTAGTCGCGGACAGTAACTAATATTAAAATAAACTAGGTCAAGTAAACAATGTTTGTAGTTCTGATTCCCGGTAAAGAATTGGACACCTCTTCTAGAATTATCTTAAGTGTTACATTTCGTAATTAGTTCGCATGAAGACAAGAAGCCTGACTTCTGTGAGAGCACTGAGAGTTCACATTCAGTGGAATACTATGTCAAATGCGGTTGGCGTGAGTATTTAGTAAGTACACGAATCAAGATGCGAAGGTAAAATAAAGTGCCAGCGCAAACTGTGCGTCTGGTCGTTGCAACAAGTCGCAAAGTTGTCCTTTGCATCTGCGTTTTGTCGCTGTGACTACACGCAGAGCCTACTTTTGCGTCCGTGACTAGTAATTACGATAGACGTAGTGCAGAAAGCGATTATTTTCTTTGAGTATTCAACCGAACTCGCTTCGATATCCGTTTCGATAACATTGATATCGAATGTATCCATTTTGAGATTCGCAATACAAACACACGTGAACCTCCCTCAAAAATTACAACAAAATGGACGCTGACCTGTCGCATGCGACTATCGTCGGGTGTGTGTGTACCGTGGATTTAGTCGCTGCGACAAGTAGCGAGAGCGTGTGACTCCCCCAGCCTGTCTTTGAGACTCTGCAACTCAACGCCAAGTTTGCGGAGTTTTGAACAAAATATATGAAAATTGTCGGCCGCAGCCTGTAGTTGCGTCTACGCGCAGAGCTGTCGCAGTCCCATGTCGCTTAGTGTGCGCCATGTCAAAGGGTTAGAAATCTAATGACACAGTCTCATAATGAATTTTCTACGTAATATAAGGATCTAGCCCTAACATGATCCTTTCAATACGGCTGTATTTTTCGTAGTAGGTACCTATACTACGAACATAAAAATATTGTTGAACCTGATGACCCAAATGTTTTATAGGTCAAACAAAAATAATACACCACAACATGATGTATCCTTTTCATTTATTACAAGAACTAATAACAGATAGGCAATCCATTCCTGGATGAGACAGGCACAGACCAGGGAAGCATGGTACAAAAGGGAGGAGGCCTACAAACCGGTGGGTGGAACAAGACTGCCAAGATGACGGTGATTCCATTATGGGTGTCAATCAGGCTATTTCTATTCTTCATATGTATAGTCAGGGTAATAAATTATTTATCAAACATCACGTCACAACACAAATCCACGTCAATGTTCCGTGTAGATAAAAAATTGTCAAAGAATGTGTTGTGATTCGAACATCAATTATTTAAGTTGGGGTAGTTAATTTAATAATCAGCTTATAAAGTTCCCACTGCTGGGACACAGGCCTCCTCTCTGTGAGAGGGAGTGGGCCATATCCATTATCCAACATGCGGGCCCAGTGCGGGTTGGTGGATTTTTCACACATTTACTATCAATTACTTATTAGTTCCGGATCTGAGAAGCATGTTTTTTTAAATTGGATTCAAAAAACTTCAAAACGTCAGAACTTACTTATGTTTTAAAACTGGATGACTTCGTCTGTGCAGAAAAACAGAAAAAAACTCAGAGGTTACCGTCTTTTTAAAGTCCAGACATTATCTTTGTCAGCTCATATGAGGACCATGCAAATTAATTTTTGAGATAAACTTTTGAAGAAAGAACGACACAGATTTGAATGAAAATGTCGAATTCCAAGGCAGCAACATCTTTTACTTCGATACTACTACAGATAGGTACGTAGAGGTACAGCTGAAATGTAGGTAAGGAGTTTTATTACTATTGCTCTCTAGATATTTCCCTGCCTGAAATATATTATTTAGGAATGCTTCTATGTTTTATGTTACATCACGTTTTTTTTTCCTCTAGGACGTAGCTTTGACCACAGATGTTCTCAGAGGTGATTTATTCAGCTAGTAGTGCTTATTTACTACGATAAAAAGGAACTGTTGCTGCACCTTAGGAATAAAAACAATAAATGTAGGTATAGTATTTTCATCTCACGAAGCAACGCGCGCTTTACTTGTAGTAAACAAGTGTAGAAACACGCTGTGAATATGTGTGTATGCGCAGGAGCTCTCGGTACCGTCCGAGACAATGGCGAAGTCGGAAGTGTGAACCCTGTGCGTGTGTGTTTTTTGTGCTGACGCTACTCGTCTTCACGCACACATTAACAGCGTGTTTGTACACTCCGTTACCACAAGTAGAGCGCGCGTTGCTTTGTGAGATAAAAATAATGTACTGATATCATTGGTTTGCCAAGAGTGGTCCAGTTTCGGTGTGGTCGACAAAGGGTGTTGAAAAGGTAGGTAGCAGCGTTAACATAATGCCTGCTAATAAATACAAAACAGTGTAGCCTCGAATGGTAATTTATCCATCCGTTTTCAACTACTCATCCCTATATCGATCTTTCTAACCGGAAAGTAACAAAACTGTTATGACTAGAAACTAGTACAGAAGCACATCCCCGAAGAAATCTAGTCATACCTACAAAAATAAAATAAAAAAAACACAGTATCATAAATCTTCGAGCATCCTGTTTTACAATTAAAATTGAATATTCCAAAAAAATAACCATCAAGTTAACCTTTTTACATGACTGCCCAAAAAAAGGAGTGCTTCCCACATCAATCAAGAAAGCATTTTTATCGTACAAGTCAGTGGACTATGATTCAATAGTCTGTGGTCCCTTAAAAATGTCAGCCATGACACTTATACCTACCATGTTTCCAACGAGGCGTTAACTATTCATAAATAATAGTATTACGTATATCCAGGAAAACTGGTCGCGGGAGGTAATGGCATAGGCACACATATGAGGGACTTTATAGTGACGTGACACCACCATGAGAATAGAAATGAATAATTATTAATTTTTCATTCTTGTGGAAACTCACTTGAGTCTGTATGCTCTGTTCTCCCCACTATCTATCCTGTATCTATAAATAGACAAGATTATGTATGAAGTCATGATTAGTAATAATTGGGCAATTTCTCAGCTATGTGGTTGGATTTCAATCCAATTAACACTTACCATCTCACCTTCGACCAATTAGTAGGCAATTAATCCGTCATGCGGTCTAGATCTTGTACTGTAACTGATTAAGATTAATAACCTTATCACAACGATTCTGATTTCTTTATTGAAGTCGTTTTCTGTTAACCAACTATCCGTTCCGTAAATTAAAACCTGTTCAGCCATAGGGCTAAATAAATAAAAAAAACACTTCACAAATGAAAACATAAAGTATTAGGCGACGTTGTGAAAAATCACTCTTGCTTTCTACTCTTTCTAGCACGATGTTACTCGTGCTAGAAAGAGAGGACAGCAAGAGTGATTGTACCAATAAGCATTCCTGCTAAACAAAATTCTTTTAAAAAGTACCAATCGCTATGAGTCATCAAGATAACTTTTAAATCGGTCAAACGTTCTTTTTCACTTTGAATTCATTCATACGTGAACCACAACCTAGTCTCCTTACTACGCAGTCAAATAAAAAGAGCGAGAGCCGACTCGTTTGTCATACTAACTAGCCCACCACTGAATTACATCGCATCTGCGGCTTGATTGAATAAAACAACTATAATAATTTTATTGTAATCCTAAAAGTAACAATACAAGTTTGAGTGTTAAAATATCGATTGATCATTATAGAAGTTTGATTTTTGAATTGGTCAATCGTTTTTTTTTTTTAATTCATTTAAACATGAATATACCACAGCCTTGTCTCCTCACTACACAGTATAATCACATAGCGCGGGAGCCGACTCGTTTGTCATACAACACACAGTGTACACTGCTTAATTACAGCCCATCTGCGGCTTGATTGAATAAAAAACTATCCCAATAGTATGTAATCCAAAAAGTAAAAATACGAGGTTGAGTGCTAAAATCGATTGATCATTAAAATAAGTTTAATTTTTAAAACGGTCAGTCGTTCTATTTCATTTTGAATTTATTCAAACGTGAATAGACCACAGCCTTGTCTCCTCACTACACAGTATAATAACATAGCGCGAGAGCCGACTCGTTTGTCATGCTAACTAGCCCACCGCTTAATTACAGCCCATCTGTGGCTTGATTGGCGTTTCATTCGGATAATTGTTATCCAATTTAAACTTAATAACTGTGAACAGTAATTGTAATAATACTACTGTTTTATAGTGAGTTTTTAAGTGTTTTGTTAGTGATATTTTCTTATGTTACAGAATTTGCACGGAAAGCAGCATTTTCATATGATACATGTAGGTAGATATGCAATTTTATTATTTTCGTGTTCACAGTTAATACTGGATAAGTTGATTACAGGCATTACAAGGATAAAAGATTCTAGGAAAATGTGGTTTACGGGAATAAACTTTGTCCATTTCGTAGCGCCTGTTTGAAAGAGCCTTAATACATTAAGCTCAGCAAATACATGGATCTTCTTATACCTGTCTAGGTACCGTCTGGATAATGGAAATTATAAGCTGTAGCGATATATCTAAATCAGATATTAGTAATTAGGTAAGTAAGTACATAAAAAAGATGTAAACTACAACTTATAAATTATTGATTAATTCTTTATAATGTCTGTACTGTGCTCGTGGTTGTAGATATGTTTGTTATTTTTTTTTTTAATTTAATTTACCTTATCTTATTTGTATGCACGTGTGCATGCACAAATAAACTTTTATGCCAATTGAAAATCATACGAAAACTGTAGGTAGAAGAATATTTCATCATGGTGTTACTTGGTAGAATTTTTTATACTTATATTCGACATAATCCACAATACACGTCAAGTTTTCACTGACTGCGTCAGAAATGTTTACAAACGCTACCAAATTCCAGCAGGAGTTTGTTGAAACAGTATTAAAAATATTCTGCAGCAGGCCTCCACGCCGAATAATGCTTTGTAACACTAAAGGAACTGGAGCATTTAACTTGCACCAACCACGCAAACATAGTTCGAAAATAAGCTTCTAAACGAGCATTGAAATTGGTCCATTGTTGTGAGATCGATCAAGGGCTCGTTTGCCAACAAAAGGGATAGATAGGCCGCATTAGGGCTTGCCCCTACCGGCGGCACGGCACGGCAAGTGATTTTTACGATTAGGAATATAACTTAATACTATAACAATAAAATTTAATTTTCAATGATAATCATCTAAGTACAAAAACAAAGCTGCGGCATGCTTAGGCATGGGTTGTCAGAGTTATATTCCTATTAGCTGTTGCTCGCGACTTCGTCTGCAGTTCAGGATGAAAATAAACCTAGGTCTTTCTCCAGGTCATGGTCTACCCATGTGTCAAATTTCATCCAAATCCATTCAGCCATTTTAGCGTGAAAGCGTAACAAACAAACAACCTCACTTTGGCATTTATTATATTAGTTAGGATTTGTCACATAAAAATCCCTTGCCGTACCGTGCCGCCAGAGGGCGCAGGCCCTTACACAGATGAGAGCCATTTCAGAACCTTAAGAGGAGAGTCCTTACGAAACGCCTGAATAGGGGTTTACTGTTTTCAAGATATCTAAACATTCACCGCATCAAATAATACCAAAAAAATAAGTAGGAAAGTTAATAGACCTGTCATCAGTTCCATTGCGAGATATTTCCAAAATTATCCAAAAAATCCTGCTAAAAACAATGTTAAAATTTCATATTCACATCGAAATCGACACATTCTATTTACACATTTTATCTTATTTTAAGTCAATGTTTGAAAATATTTTTCGTTAAATCGTGACACAAATGTATGATTATGAAGTTCCCTGTTTTAATTTCTAATTAAATAAACCCATACGATAGTAATTTACGTCTAAACATTCTTTATTTTTTTACGCAAATCATTTTCCATTTCCCATACATTTTAGTATGGAGCTTACTCTCTTCCGCAATTTGATTTATATTCGAGCACGCGCCGAAAACTATTCAGTGCCGCCCTAGAAACCAAGGTGAGAGCACGTCAATTTTTGATCTGCACCGAGCTCGAAAATAGTTTACGCACACTTAGACACAAGGCCTAAGGGTGGGGTGCTAGTGTCACGGCGTAACCGATAATTTTCAAAAGACAACGCTTGACTGCATCTGGTTTTGGCAAAATTTGCAAAAGAGGCCTTATTAAATGCGGACCTCTCGTGAAAAGTTTGCTTCGTGGAGCAAACTTAGACCATGTAAAATCGCTACAGTACGGTAAAGATCACGAGCATATTGCGCTAGAACAATTGGCAGTTCTAAGAAGTGTTGATGGCTCTCCCTGCGTTATAAAAAGATGTGGTCTTTTTGTTGACTCAGTGTTAGGATATTTAGGAGCAAGTCCAGATGGACTATTGGAAACTGATAAAATCGTAGAAATTAAGTGTCCATATTCTTGTGCAAAAATGACAATAGACGATGGCGTTAAAATGAAAAAGATTCGTTTCTGGAAATTTAGCCAAACAGGAGACCTGATAATAAATAAGAATCATGACTGGTATTATCAGGTTCAAGGACAGCTTCACATTACACAAAAAAATGAATGCATTTTTATGGTTTGGACTAGTATAGACTCAAAGATTGAAATAATAAAAAGAGATGATGACTTCTGGCGAAATAATATGGAACATAAATTAAAAAAGTTTTATATTGATTGTATGCTCCCGGAAATAATAGATTCTAGATTAGACAGGAAAATGGACATAAGGGAGCCCAATTATTTGATAGAAGCAATTAAAAAAAGAGAAGCAGAAAGAGAAACAAAAAAACGGAAAAGCGAAACTGTTATTAATGATAGCAAACGCAAAAAAAATATTAAAAAAGCTGTAACTGCAAACTAAATTGTGGCAACTGATCTAGCCCATACAACCGT
The DNA here is from genome assembly GCA_916610205.1 of Griposia aprilina. Lineage (NCBI taxonomy): Eukaryota > Metazoa > Arthropoda > Insecta > Lepidoptera > Noctuidae > Griposia > Griposia aprilina. The sequence continues at coordinate 9,187,623 of OU744294.1, read as the reverse complement.
AGAATTAGATAGTCACCCAGACACATTTACAAATAATTTACATAAATCCGCACACACACAGAGAGATACATGCATATGCGCCCGCACACGTACGCACGTGCGCAGCCACACACACACAAACACACACATGCATACTCACACACACATACGCACACTTACACACAAGTCCACATCTGCCTGGCTTATTAAGGTGAATCCTCAGCTGCAGCTCGCAAAATTCAAATTTACTTTGGTTTTGTGTAAATTGCAGCCTGCTTTACGTCGTATGTTGATCAATTGTACGATTCGCTACTGTAGGAATGATATAAATTTACTGAATAATAATCTTCAATTTCATATCAATCGTCAAACAATTTGTTCCACCTAAGAATTTTCATATGAAATATTCTTAAAAATTCTTAGATGGAACAAATTTCCAAATTTTGACGATTCTAATAGATAAGTTTAGATAACAAGTATCAAAACCTGAGCCTGTGTTGTTACCTGAGCAATTTTTTTTGTATGCACGTGTTTCTGTGACAAATAAACCTATTTTTCTTTCTTTCTTTTCAAAATGTTGTATAATGGCTAAATAAAGAATTTATTATTTATTTATTAATTACCTACCTGCTTACTAATGTGATGTTGAATATATACTTATTATTAAACTTAATAAGTTATAGATAATTCATTTATCCATTAAATAATTTAAATAGTATGTACAATTACTTGTTTTTTTTTTAATTAGTCCTTTGCCTCTCTTACGTCTTTCACATACATACCTTAAAATATCTATGAACAATATTTAGTAGGTATCAATTTATTCAAAAATAGTTAAAAGCAATCAATAATACAAAATTCTAAATAATAAAGTTATTGGTTAAATTAAACAACATAAATAAAGTTAATAAAATAATAACAACATAATTAATTTTATCAATCGACCTGATGAACACTGTAACCCCACCCTTTGGTGACGACTAATACGTAATACTGGAACGCAAGCCTCGCGATGCGGCGAGATAATTGCTAATACATTGCGTGTTTTCTGACACATACTTATAAATCCTTTAGGGGCGAACACGCATTGAAATTATAATATTTCCGTCGCGCCGTATGGTTTGTTATTTGTTTCTAGTTAGGTGTACACCATACGTAATTTATACTGCGCGTTGTTGCAGTGTAAGTGGAAAATATCAATGTGTGCGTTCTAAAAGAAGTTCTCACGCTCGCAAACTTCCCTCTTAACGAGACTTATTGAAAACTAACAATGGCATCTCGATGAAACCTCAGCGTTCATGTAATAAATGCGTTTTCAATAATAACCCCCCAACTATTTTCTAAACTGCCATATTTAGATAACATTGAAGGCTAATTTTGAGAAGTGGATCGGGTTATTAGCATTATTATTTCTATGTTGATTTCTGTGGTAAAGCAGAAAGCGGGCAAAGGAAATCGTACCGCTGAACTAATGTGCAAACAGGGGACTTCGGACCTCTTACTGTAATTCTGCGTGCCCTGTGTCCCAAAACATGCATTCAAAGTGACCTCTGCACTGCCTTCGACAACGTCGTGGAAATGGAAAAGGTTTGGCGCCAACAAGATCTGAAATACTGTCATGCCAGCGACATGAAGAAGAAGAAAACTGTAATACTATGTAGGTACTAGGTACATATGTATCCACTATGTTCTACGATGGAAATGACTTCGAACACTTTTCCAGTACTTCTTCAACACTGCCATCCAAGTTCATAACCATGAAAAGCAGTGTGTAGTTCAGCAAAGTAGATAATATTAACAAAATAGGCGAGGCAGAAACGTCTAAGTGAAAAACAAAATGAAAAATTCAGGTTTTCGATTTTGGAAAGAGCAAAAAGCTTCCATCTAGAATAAAAGTTGCAAAAAAAGGTCTTATCTTTTCTTTTTGTAGGTCAAATAACGTCACAACATTGTAGAGTTTTTCGGAAGCCTTGTTTAGCATAGGAACAATATATTTCTTGAAAATGCAAATATTTGTCAACTTGTCGCTTTTGTGAAACTACGTAATGTTTAGGTCGGTTTCAAGACATGAAGCGACTTCTGAGCTCCACTATCCAAATACTGGACGTTCCGATCTTCTAAGGTTATATACATCAGTTATCAGAATTTCAGACTTCAGGATTAGTGCTGAAGACCTTGCCATTGTTACTCGTGTATCAACCGGGGCTGCAGTTTAACAAGTTTTCCAAAGAGTATCAATATTGAGGGTCTGAGCAGCCTGGATAATCATAATCTATCTGAAAAATTAAAAAAATGGATCCTCTTTTGTATGAAGTCATCTGACAGATAAATTAACCACAGCAAAGCGAGAGATGGTGAAAAGACTTTAAAAAAAAGTAAAAGAAAACGAACGAACGAACAATATCTAGACTTATTAATAATTAAGGTCGCTTTTCGTGTGTGTCTGTGTGACCGCGAACCGTGCCAAACAGGGGCGAGTCACTAGTATATAATAATACTAGCTTATGCCCGCGGCTTCGCCCGCGTCGAGATTGGAAATTATCCCACGGAAACGTACGATCGGGATAAAAAGTACCCTACATGTTAATCCAGGTTATAAACTATCATGTGTTCCAAATTCCATTCAAATCCATTCAGTAGTTTTTGCGTGAAAGAGTAAAAAACATCCATCCATCCATCCATTCTCACAAACTTTCACATTTTTTATATTAGTAGGACTAGTAGTATTAGCAACCCGCCCCTTGCTTCGCACGGTTTTTAAGATTTGATAAAACATCGAAATTTCGTTATTTTAGGTAAGTTTAATATAAATATATTATACACACAAGCCTTCCGGAATAAATTCCCTGAATGATGGTGAGAACCACATCAAAATCCATTGCGTATTTTATTTTGCGAAAAGCAACTTACAATCAATCAACTCAGCCTATCGCAGTCCACTGCTGGACATAGGCCTCTCCCAGGCTGCGCCACAACACCCTGTCCTCCGCCTTCCGCATCCAGTCTGTCCCAGCCACCTTTTAGAGGTCGTCGGTCCATCTAGCTGGAGGGCGTCCCACTCTACGCTAGCCGATACGTGGTCTCCACTCCAGGACTCGTCTGCTCCACCGACCATCGGTCGTCCGACACACATGGCCAGCCCACTGTCACTTCAGCTTGCTTACTCTGCAAGCTATGCCGGTAACTCAAACTCAACTCAAACTCAAAGCATTTATTTCAAATAAACCAATTACAGGCACTTTTGAATTGTCAAGGGGTCGGTCAGTCAGAAAGATGAAGCTAGTTACCCATTCCAAAGCGTAGTAGGTACCTATGGAGAAGAACGGGCAAGAAACTCCATGGACACTCTTTTAAATCAAAAAATGGTTACAAAATATTGATTACATCGTTCATGTTGAAATTATGCATATGAGAACGATGCAGAACGTTAAAAGCGTCCGTAATAAAAAGACAAAAGCAATTCAAATATTAAATTAAATTAAAATAAGCCGTGGCAGCTAAGAAATGACCAGTCCCCACTGACGGCGCCCGTTCACGAACATGACGCATGGATCAGCACCATTCAGTTCAACCATTTTGAAGGGAACTTAATGATCCAACACTACTCCGGTAAACTCCGGTTCTTTTCCGGATAACTTCGTTTCTGACTTTATCCTTCAAAGAAACCCCAAGCATAGCCCGCTCCATAGCGCGCTGAGCGACCTTATTTAAGCGAATTTAATTTATAATATCTATGTAGATATAGATAATATTGAGTAGGTACATAGTACATGTCCACTTAAACTACACAGATTTAGAGAAAGAAGGAAACTCAGCATATTAAATCAGAAGATACCAAGAAAAGAACTCTACAATCCTTTGAAGATCACAGAAAAACAGAAATTCCTTTGAAATTCGCGACGTAATAAATTACCAGTCTGCGATCTTGAGTGGGGGCGTCAAAAGGGCATATCACATTATTATGGTTTGACAGGTAGCGTTCAATGTTCCCATCGGCGGGTGACGCCATATTAAAGTCTAGGGGAAGTCTAGACAGGAATTTGAAAGGATCTTAAGTGATAGACTTTTAAATTGTATAGCTTTTTGTTTATGTATAAGGCACCTGCATAGAGCCTTTTGTGTTAGCTATTTTGGTAGGTTATTTACCTATAACGAAATAATGAAGCCTTAGGAACACTTTATTTTTTAAAAGTCTAGTGGCTATGCTGCCAGCCTTTAATTAAAATAATACCAACTAGAAAAGTCACACAACACCTTATAATAAGAAGATTTTCAAGATACGGTCTTTTGATAAAAATTCTGATTTACATGGCAAAATAAATTTAAATTATGTGTTTTGGTCCTTGAGTATCTATGTAGTAAATATGAAAATATATGTTTTTAGCTACTTATTACCTACCTATTATACAGGCAGTAAGTTACTTGTTGGGGTACCTACCTAAATTATGTACAATTAGTCTCGATTTTCGCAAAAACTTGCAAACAGGCCCGACACGACAGTACGACGTGACTCTAGTAGAACAATTACTATGAAAATACAACACAATTACAAAAATACAAAATAGTTTATTGTGACAAATAGAAAATTACATTACATTTAAACGTGTTTGGAGCCTCCTTTTAGGCAAACAATGCCTGTATTAGAAGGCTCCGCTCTTTCACATCGTTGTCGTACACCTAGACTAACTAGTGTTAATATAGTGTACTGTGACCTTATGGGAAAATATGCAATGCCAGTACATTTTTCTGTATTTAGCTTAAATTTACTAATCTTAAAAAAATAAAAATAGAAATCTAAAAGTAAAGTTGCAATATAAATTATTAAAAGTAAAAATAAAAGTTATAAAACTTATTGCAGTTAGCGCATGTGTTGTGGTGTATACTGTGGTGTCGTAAGTAGTGTTATATGTGTTATGTGGTGAGGCGCGCGATGTGATGTGAAATTTGGTTTGATGCGAGGTGTGATGTGAGGTGTATGGTGGGTGATATGGTGTGAGGTTTATGGGTTGTGGTATGGTGTGAGGTGTATGGTGTGTGGTATGCTGTGAGATGTAGTGTGATTTGGTGTGGTATGGTGTGTTGTGTTGTGTTGTGTTGTGGTGTGGTGTGGTGTGGTATAGTGTGTGGTGTTTTAAGTTATGGTACTCGTATATATACATTTCGGCTACTCAACTTGTTCCAGGAGTGCCTCGGTTTCCTCATAGGTAAACGGTTTTATCCAGTCTATTATACTTTTTTTACAGTAGTGGTAACTTTTTTTTATATATATAAACATGTTTGTTAATTTTATTACAGAGCTGAGTAGAGCGTTTATTGAATTGCTTGCATGCAAATCTAGTTTTAGTTTGGGTAACTTGGACAGCTAAATCTTTTCTCCTTTTAGATTTTTTGGTTTTCATTATATACTCGTAGTAGGGTTTTATGTTTTTTTTAGTATGATTTGGGTTACATACAATTTCCTTACAGAGAGTAAATCACTTATTTGGTATAAGCTTACAGTGCAAAATCTTTTATTTTTAAAATACATATTTTTTATTAATGCACGCTGTGCTCGTCCTATGTCTATAAATTTTGTTTTTGCTGCACCGCCCCAAATTGGGATACAATATAACAGTACAGACTGAGCCAGTGCCTTATATATTTCATTTAGGAGATTTCTGGGACGGTTCTTACAGCTCTCTATTTTAGTTGGAACAATATGTCTGAGTGTTTTAAAGATCCAACTGATTTTCCTTATTCGCCCAGAAATCCGCTCAAGCTGAGGGTACCATGACAGTGCTTGATCTACCACAATTCCAAGATATTTAGACTCAGCAACCTTCTCAATGCACGGGCAGTTACAGCTTATAGTAGGCATGTTTCCACACGTGTGTACTTTTAAATCCAACTCTTCACTAGGCTGTGCTCGATTACTGATTCTAAAGCATATGTAGTTCGTTTTATTAGTGTTCAGGGAAAGTAAGAACGAAAAAGAGTAAAAGTTAATGGAAATTGTTCTACTAGAGTCGCGTCGCGCCTGTCTGCGGGAAGCCTTTAGTGCAATACGCTTTAGGAGTGTCTAAATCGGTTTATCCTCGACCAACTAAGTACTTATTTGTTTAATTATTTATTTATTGAAAAACACCAATAGCATATTTATATGTTCAACATTGGTTTAGGTACTACTGCTAACGTATACACCAAGTACAGGTGTGCATTACATGTAAGGAGAAAAGATATTGGACAGAAGCTGCCAAACTAGAAGTAAAACTAAGTTAATTAACTTCAAAAAAAAACAACAGAATAAATACTTCCAAAAGAACTAACCAAAATCCCCAGTTATTTATAACTAGCTGCGCCCCACGGTTTCACCCGCATAAGTCTCAATCCCGTGGGAATTTCGGGATAAAAGTATCCTATGATTGTGTATAGCGGTATCAACATCGCCACATGCGAGCTACACGTCATACTGACGTCACGCAAATCCTGCATCGCGCAAGCAGAGTTTACCGCGTGACTAGCATATATACAACGTCCCGACATCAACCGTCGGGCAGTTGCCCACCAGACACAACACCAGTCTGGTCGGAGGATCCTCCCTTTTCTATGGAGGTATGAGCGAGCTTTACATCCTGTTCCTCATACCTCTATACTGGTGACCCCGACGTGATCCAGTATAGAGGTATGAGGAACAGGTATATATATCTAGACAAGTATGTTTTATGTAGGTGTTTATTGTATATGTAAATGGTACACCACTGACTACCTGCAATATTGTATCTCCTTGTCCCTTTAATTCATCCAAGGGTTGTCTGTAAAAGATCGCTTTTAGCGATAAGACCACCCATTGTGACACCCTATGTAAAATTTCTAAATTTATATCCGTAATTTTTATGGTGTAGGTACATAATAAAGAGTATTCTATTCTATTTATATGTCCTAATCCAGGTCATGGTCTTCCCATGTGCCAAATTTCATTCAAATCCGTTCAGCCGTTTTAGCGTGAAAGTCTAACAAACAAAAAAATCTAATATATTCTCTTTATAATAACAGTTTAGATAAATATTTTCTGAATCATAAACAGATTTATTGAACATCGACATCTTAGCGTTCATACAAGAGACTATTTCTGAAAATCTTCGTATATTCAGAGGATGCGCGGTACAATAACGAGAATTAGTGATGTGACGCTCGTTTATTTTCGAAATGGAATTAAATTATTATTCGAACCGAATGTATTTCAATGTGATTCTGATTATAATTTAAGAGGCCTATATTTTTTTTAATAGTAATTATTTATTGTGTCTAGCCTCCTCTCATAAATGTTCACATACTTAACAAAATGTTATTAGCGTTTTAAAATATTTTAATTAAAATTTATTTCATTCAGTAGTATGACTATGAAGTTGACAATGATTGAACGAAATTTTAATTATGTATAGCGCTCAAGTTTTTTCTTGTCAGCTGTTGTGCAACTAATTAAAAAAAAAACAAGTTATTATGTAAAAGTAAAAAGGAATGCAAGCTTAAGGCATAAATTCCGCCTTTGTGCCGTTTATAGGTACTCGTCATAATGTTATTGTTTTAATTAAAATAACAATACCGTGCATCCATTAATTAAAGATACTACCTAATTAATACAAGCTCTAAATCCTGTGTTCCTAATACCCCATGAACAGCAATGGATGGAGATACTTCATCAAGTTTGTAAGGGCAGACATGTACCAGCGGAATATTGACGATGAAGTTTCAACCGTACCTACCTAATTATTCATCGGATCCAGTATTATTGTTTCCCGTGAATAAACACATTTTTATATAGCGGTAATGCCAGAGGGGCTCGTGGTAAATAAAAACAGCCGCACGGGTCGAGCGAAGGTTAAGCTACGCTTGCTGCGGTCGGTCCTTAGATGGGTGACCGGCCATTACATAATGACACCCATCAGTGCCTCGGAAAGCCGTTAGTCCTGGCTGTCATTTGTGTCGTTTGTGACGTGTGAGTACACCTTGGTAAGAAAGGTGTACTCCTATTACTCAATAACTGGGTTGTGGAGGTCAGAAAGGTAGTCGCTCCATGTAAATTACTGGTATTCAGCTGCACCCGGTTAGACTGGAAGCCGACCCCATCTTAGTTGGGACGAGGCTAGGCACATTGATTGATATAGCAATAAAGCCATCAAAATCAAAAGCATGAGAGAAAACAGCAAAATATATCATTGAATGATATAATAGAATGTTTTTTGTGTCCGTATGTTTTTTAATTGTGTAAATTATGCATTGAAATAGGCGTAGAAATAGAATGCCACCACGGCACGGAAACTTATAACAAAAAAAATCAACCGTATACTCTATGGTTGGAAGAATAGAACAAGACAGGTCTCCTCGCCCCCTTCTCTCATTCATCACCCCTCTTACGCCCAGTGCCAAAACTATAGACAATTTACAAATTTCATTGTCAAATGTAGGCAGTTTTCAAACTTTCACAAGTTTTGTTGTTGATCAAGTGAATTCTGCGTTGATTAATTTCCGTAGTTATTAAACCTCTCAGTGATTAAACTGTTATATTTTGCATCGGTAGTATAAGTAGGCAAGATGTACAACAAGTATTGTATCGGACATTGCCGGAAATAAACAAAAGGACGGTAAAATGCATCAGTTTCTTGTTAGTAAAATAAGACTCAAAAAGTGGCTTCTGAGCAGTGATTATTTGCACAGCTTAAGCGCCCAAGAACTTCAAAAACTTTGTGTGCCCAAACGACTTTGAAAAACGTTCATCACTGAGAAGTATTGGATCAAACTTGTTTCTCATCCATCATTGTTTTCGTATGATGAAATCACCTCTGGAATAACCACAAAAGTTGATGAAGATTCGTACGTAATAAAAAAATGAAAAATGGAAAATCTCTTCAGAGACTGCACTTATTAAATATAAAATATAAACTTGATTATGTATTTGTTGTGTTTCATTTACATATTTCTCAGTAGTTCCCTGTAATTAATAAGTTACCGATGAGCTCTTTTAAGACCTCATTGGATTTTAGCTGCTAACAGAAAAAAAAATGAGATCTGAATACAATAGAACGAGGTAATTGAGGCTTTCTGTGTGAGTCTTTGCCAAACTCAATAACTAAATTAAAAAAAAAAAGAACTGTCATGTTATAAACTTCCAACTTTTGACAATCTATAGGTAACCATTTTCTATCTATGGGAGTGGGTCGTCTGATACTATGTAGTCTGTGAATGCCACTAGAATGCCCGAAACTGCAAAGTCACCACTTCGCAATACCCTAAAATTCCCGAACGCACGAAACTCACCACTTCAAAACATGTCAAAGTGACAGCGGACCCCGCGTTGGCGCCTCTTAGTTCTAATTTTTATTTTTATTTTTTACGTGGACCCACCTCTTGCGTTTCAGGTTCTTTTGAAAGGTGGATAAATGTAGCATATGTTTGCCACAATCCGTGCGTGTGTATCGGAATTATAAAATAAGTTATCTGTGATTGAAAATCAGTTTGTAATCTGGGTCGCGGTTCGTGCGTTCTGTCAAATTAATACTTTAAATTCTCTAAATTTCAAAACTTTGAAAGAACCCTGGTAAACAATACGATAAACAAACAAAAAAACAAAACAAACACTACACACAAACAAACATAAACAATGAAATCATAATATTAATGACTGAAATTTCATTTTAGCCAAAAATAAAAACACGGTATACCGTGTTTTTATTTTTGGCTATTTTTTTTTTCGAAATCGTATACGATTTCGAAAAAAAAAATAGAAGTATTATAGAATAGTGTAATGAATCGAGTTAATTTTGTATGAAAATTAAAGTTTCTATTGTTCTAAAACATGTCGCATAATTAGGCCTGGTTTGTCCATTAAAGGAAACAGTCATTTGTTTACTATCGGTTCATAGAAATCTTTTGTTTACGAGTCGTGTTTATGTGGCCCATGGCGCGCCGGCAAAAAATGTTCCGAGGCGATCCTGGCAAGGTCATGCGTTGACCCAGGCGCATGAGTGGGTATCTTTTGCAATCTGCTGTGCTAAACCCAAAATCACGGGAAAAAAATCACTAACAGGAATGAATACTCAACTCACTTGGTAATAACATTTTAAATTTCGTTCGTCTGATACAATCCGCAATCATCAAAAAGCACACACAGCAAGAAAACCCATATAAACTAAATGACTTCGAATAAAACTTCGACCGCACACACAAAACTTCGACACAAACTCGAATACAAACGGACATCACTAAATCGAATAGATTTCCAGCTGTACCTACGTACATACACAAAAAGATCGCGGTCCGTTTGGCTATTTCATTTAAAATATGCATGAGACCCGGGTCAGAATGTCTCCTCGCACGAATAAAACTATATTGTTCAATATTGTGGAGCATTGGTCGCCAGAAATAGATTTTTTATGACTATATAAACATTTTAGTGCTTTGTTGTAGAGCTTGTTTTTGGTGACCTGCGTTTTGGTTAGGTTATGTTAAATATAACAGGATAAATGTGAGTGTATTATAGGTATACCTCTGCCTAACTCTTCGGGGAGCACAGGCCTGGTTTTATGTTGTGTTATGATAAGTAATATTGCGTATTTTCATTTTAATGGAACAATTATGATAAGAAAAATGTCAGAAAAGTTTGACTTAGTTCTGCCAAAATGAGCCAACCCACAATCTTTCATTAATTCAGTTAATTACGTCAAACTAATCCAATATTCCAAATATGATATTGGCACTATCAGTCCAATCTAAATCCAAATAGTAAGCTTTGAATAGATTTAAAATTAAGCGGCGTTTACCACCCAAAATCATTATAATTACTTCGGGAAATGGGAGGAATTTTGATGTGGGTTGGTTCTTGGTTCACTTTCGGGGAACGAAGCTCAGTTACAAGGAAATCTGACTTATTCGGCCAACTTTTAGTTCGCTACGAGAGGTTGGTCAAAAACCAACTGTACGTCATATAAACTCTTTAAACCCCACACTTTATTTATTTATATTAGTAAAATAGAAACAGATAAGGCATATTAGTACTACTATACGTAGTACTACTAACGGTAGTTTTTACTAATAGTTTACTGAAGGATCACGTTCCTAATTGAAAAAAAAACCACTCTTTTTTGTTAGATGATCAATGATTTTAGCTCTGTAAGTAGGTTTGTACACAAACTTTTACACGTCAATCACATTTAAAAAAAAACAAGATGAGGTCGGCGTTTTCTTCCTGACTACTCTGAGAAGAAAAGCCGAAACAAACTCAGATGTCACAGTCTCTTATAAAGCATCCTACTATTCTCATATATTCTTCTGTATCTTCTACTAGTTATTTATAACAACTACCCTTTTCAGTCACATCGAGAAATACGTGTTATTTCTCTCAATCTTGCTCAAAACATTACTTTCTCCACACTTTTTTTTTCCTGAATAAGTATTCAATACAGTTAGGAGCTTCCACGTGTACCAAGTATGTACAGTCTCATACATAAATGGTTTGTTAAGACGCGTAGCCGTATATTTTGACATTATAATATAAAGGTTTCATGATCGACGAACGATCACTGAACTGTGAAAATGTTTAATAGGGTGTGATTTTTATCTGAATTATCATAAAAAATATACCAGGGGACGACAATTAATGAAAAAACTGGCAAACGAAATAAAATGTAAATGTTATGGGCAGACTGTGAGTTTTGCCAATCAGCCGACTAGTTATGGAGATTAATTGGTTATTGTTGTTATTATATTAACATATCTCGGGACCTTTGGAAGGCGTACGAGGGGCCGAAGCCAACTCGCAGAGGCCCCTTAGAAAATTTTAAATGTATGCACTGTGCAAGTGCGCCCAAGGACAACCCCCGGTTGGTGTCGGACTATTGCAGAATATAGAAACAAAGTTATTGGACTACTTATTGGGGTAGCTTAAGTGGACTGGTTATCTAGGATTATGGGAATACTATGGCCCCTGCCTAACCAATGTTTTATATATAAAATACACGGATGAAATGGCAGGGGGTGACTTGCACGCTCAATAATGGGCCCCCGAAAAACGGTCGCTAGCACATAGTGTCGTAGCGACAAGGGGGCAACATGTCCTGAGGTGCTTATGAGGAGTGGAGAGGTATCCCACGGCTATCAGGACAATCCCGGAAGTACGGTCAAGATCCCTACCAGCATCTTACTGGAATACTTCCTTCCTCCGAGCACGTTAGCTCTTGCGAATCTCCACTGTAGCCGGCCAATAAAGGCAAGAAAGAGGTGGGAGCTCTGTTCCTCATCATTGTTCACTCCAGCCGGCCAGTAAAAGCAAGCTAGAGGTAAGGAATAAGACTTCTCCCGGGAGATAGGGTCCGCGGGGTCGCTACTGCCCAACAGCTCGCCACATGCTGCCCTGCGGATTTTCAGAGCCACGTTAGCCACGCCAGTAATTTCTTATTCGTGTGTCCGCCCCCCACATGATTAGATGGTCAATCAGGACGTGTGGTTGTTTAGGGGGCTTATTATTATTATTATTTTTGTAGACTGGTAACGTCAATATTTAGTATATTCTATACGAAGTTTCATTATTTATTGTCATATCCAATTAAAAGTACTCTCTGTATCCAATGGACGCCCCAACCTACATATCTTTTTAATATCCAAATAAATAATACGTACGAAAATAAAATATATTAATTAAGTGGTAAGTTAAAATAATAAAAAGATTTTTTTATACAAGAGGTGAAATAGTTCATAGCCAAATAATAATATCTTTTTAAAAACATATTCATTTGAACAAGTTATCCGGGCATATTTCTTTAGGGCACTCAAAACGTTATGCGAAAAATATGCTTAAGGGGCGACTAAGTATTTGGTACTAGAAATCATAAGCGAGGTACTATAAATAATGACATGGCGACTAATAATAACAGTGGGATAGGATGCAACAGCGAGCGAAGCGAGCTCGGGACTTGGGGCACCCCGACTCGGACAGGTTGGGTTAGAAGTGGATGGCGGGCTCTTCCAGACCCCGCCATCCCCTTCGTGGTTATATTTTTAAACCACCCAGAAGTAGACTACGCCTTATTATTATTGCCATTCAGAAATAGGAGGCCTTGCCAGAACAAGACCTCGATGCCACTTTAAATTAAAACAAAGCTTTGTTTTAATTTAAACTTAGTTGTTAGCTAACAACTGATTATTAAGCTGCTACTTTCTACTTAAAATTATAATTCGCTGTAGCTGCCAACCTACTATTTTTGCAACCGGCTTTAATTATTTTTTTAATCCCAAATTCAGATTAATTTGTCGCCGCGTTAAATACACGCCTATTTAAAACGAATAAGTAGGTATTAATATTAATTAAAACTTCGTCCACCGAATAATTTGCTTTATGACTCATTTTGTCAATTTCACAATGCCAATTACCACGAATACACACGTCAGTTAATTAACAAAACTCAAAACAACAATCGAACAACACTAAAACAACAAACATTTTACAATATACTCCTAAATAATGTCTTTTACCCCTAATTCAATGTAAAACAGCTATCAGCAAGCGAATAGTGTCGTGTTCACTCAACTTGAAAGACTGTGGGTGCAAAAACCCGTAAACACCGCGGTCCGGCCCGTATTTTGCGGAAAGGTGGCCGTCCTTCTAACTGATCGATGGCCCAACACTCGCGGAATTAGAGGTGGAACCGTGCGTATATCTAACCTGACTGAAAAAAGTGTAAAAATAGCTCTAACCTAGTTTTTATTATCCTTTTTGTTTCGCTTGCGCCGCACCACGGTGAACTGAAAATGGAAAACATTGTTAGCTGGTTCTCTGTGCTTGCTAAAAGTATTAATTAGTAGGTACTGCTTTGGAGTGCAAACTACTACGTTATTAAAGTAACAGAAAGTCGGGCAGGTTTAATAAATTAATTATTATAAACTTTCCCTAGTTAGTCTACTTTGAAGTGTGAATTCATGAGTTTTCTATTCATTAAAAGTCCAATCATTTTCTGTGTTTAATTTCTGACTTGGGAGTGATTTTGTGTGTAGGTATGTACCTACTGCAGTGCAACTATCTACAGTAATTAAATCAAATTTTAATGACGAAAAATATGAAATATATAGCTGACAGAGTCGTAAGCTGCCAGCAGACCTGCAAAAGAAGAAATTTTGTTCTGACAGTCTGCTATCAGACCATTTTTTTTAAATCTCTCTCATTTGCCTACCTACAAAGCAATAAACAAACCTATAAACATAAACAAACCTCCATACCAAAGACAGGTAGACTACCAGACAGACGCATCTAAATAATGCATGCAGCCAAAGTGTCGCTGCATCCCTCTATTGAGTCCAATTGGGTGTGTATTGGCCCTATCACGCATAATGCAGTATTCATAGTCGAGTCGAGCAGGCGTGCCCTTGTAAATATTTAGCTCTGCACGGATCATTTCATGCGGATTAAAGATTCTGCTGGGCCGTATTTATAGGATGTTAATTGGATTTAATTCGATTGATGCGTTCTTGAATTTGCATGCTGTGTTAATGGTGGATGGATGGATGTGTTTATGTGTGTTTGTTTTGTTGTGTGTGTGTGCGTTGATAAGAGTAGAGTACAGATATTCACAGGACTTTCTTTGTTTTTACTGCCTCTTTGTCTAGTGGTTGCTAGTATTACTGCTGAGCGGGTGGTCGTGGGTTCAATTCGTAGGTCGGGCAAAGTGTTATTGGATTTTTCCATTGAGAATTTCTCAGTAGCAGCCCGGAGCGTCTAGATTGTTGCCAAGTTGATAGAAATAAATTCGCGCCATAGCACATGGGGCTTAAACATATCTGGCGAAGTGTGGGTTAAGTGTGGCTCAACCGTTCGTGGAAATAGGCGTGAAATGATGTATGTTTTTTGCAATGATTAAGTTTTATAAACAATTAGTATAAAGCTAGGAATATAAAGCGTCCATAAAATACAACATTTTCATTTATGGGTGCGCTGTCAACACAACAAAATTTGCTAACGTGCCAAGCCAAATTCGGCGACACTAAGTGCTATGTTACTAAACTAACAATGTATACCACAGTGCGCTAAACTAGGTGACTCTGATTGTGTTTTTCTTTGTCACCGCCTTCCGCAACTACCTGTCTCTTAGTAGAATGCTAATGTTTCAGTAAATGAAAAACCATTTTCACCTTAAAAACTAGGCACTAGATATAAAATCCAATTTAAACAAATTCACAGGCTTTCTTCACCTAATTAAGAATTATCACACAATAAGGCCCGAAAATATCGGAGAAATTGGTGTGTAGAAATAAAAACACTCTTCTCAATATTTTGAAGACGGTTTAAACCTCAAACTAACAATGTCAAGATACCATAGTGGTCTAAAATTTAATTGTCACTGTCACCCACAGGTTCACCCCTGCACCAAACACTGTCGAAAAAAGAATTATGCCACAAAAAGGCCCAAAAACTAGTTTTTGTATTTTCTGCATTGTATCCACTATACGTCGATGGCAATTGACTCAAAGGATGATGCAGAACTTTTGGCGGCGCTGGTCGCAGGAGTATTTATCTATGTTTTTAAATCGATACAAATGGAATCAACAAACTCCGGAACCAAAAACAGGTGATTTAGTTTTAGTCAAAGAGGATGATTTGCCACCCTCTAGCTGGCTGCTTGGTCGTGTGGTTGCAAAACACCCTGGAGCCGATGGTGTTACTAGAGTTGTATCTACGGGAGAAATTGGCGTGTATAAATGAAAACACCCTTCTCAATATTTTAAAGACGGTTTATAACTCAAACTAATAATGTGTAGATACCATACTGGTCTAAACTTCAAATGTCACCGTCACCCACGGGTTCACCCTGCACCAAACACTGTCGAAAAAAATATATCATCAATGTGATTAATGTTCGCCGCACATCGGTCGAACAGACATTTTGTTTTGAGTTGTCGCCACCATCCATCTTGGAGACGTTCTGTTCGCAACAGTAATTAATTAACCCGAACTTGCCTCCTCATCTACGCCCAAATATATTGTTAGAAACTGGGTGAATGGTCTGAGATGTAATTAGCACAAAACTATCTGTTCAATTTGGTTGTTTTGAAGATTCGTTTTTGTCTTGATTAGATAATTATAATTAATCCGAAAAAAAAAGTTCTTTGTTTATAAATAATATATGTTTTCTTCTGTGGCGAGATCTGTAGATATCAGAAACATTACATACTTACATTTGAAACGACGCGCGACGCGACGCGCGACGTTTGGATTGAATCGAAGCATGAACAATTTTCTAAATTAAAACGTCATGACCAGCGAACTACGCTACATGTATTCAATTAAAGAGCCTTATTGATACTGACTTACAATTATTCTATTAATGTAACAAAGAAGTGAGATTATTTTACGAGTACATAACAAAAGACAGCCGGTCATATTTCAGCTGAACTACGCGCCGGCAGATGTACGGTCTACGAAAGCAAAAGAAAAAAAAAAAAACATAAAAGTTATGTTTTTAAGTAAAAAATCTTAAAGTTCCGTGTGAAATCTGGACAATAAACACAAAAGAAAATACTATATTTTGCAGCTTGGCGGAAACTTGGCTAGTTTCGAAATCCGCATGCAGAGCTAGTTCCAACTTATCTGCAGGAGGTCTTTGCTCAAATACTTCATGTAATCTCTAGTACCTAGTTTGTTACGTATTATTTAGAACTTGTCCAGCTAGTGTGTGCTACTGGAAATAATGTTTAGATGTGTGTATGTGTGTTATGTGTGTGTTTTTATGAGTGTGTTAGGTTTTGTTTATGATAATCCTGTACGAGTCGCAATAAATACTTTATACTTTTTTATTTTATTTTTTGTTAGGATTCAGCAATATAAGTTGTATATTGTTATCACCTTCCTTACTACCTAGGTAAGAGAAGATCATCCGGTCTATTCTATTATAAACCTACGATGAAAATTTAGGTGAAATATGAGCTTGAAGTGAGCTGTCATTCCACCTGATGCTAGGGATTGACGTCATTGACACACACTTGAAGAACTTGAAGCTCACTTCACGTAAGTTTTCACAGTACGAATTGTACAAAATAGATCGGTTGATTCCGAGATGTTAAATGGAATCTATTTGGTTATTACAACTTATATTTTCGGTGAAGGTTAAAAATAACGAAAATCACACGAGTTGATCCGTAGTAATAACACGTAAAGCTGCCCAAATAATAATGAAAAAGATTGAACACGCGCCCAAATTCCAATCAGAAACCGTAAATCTTTTTACCTCCAAACTTGAACATAAACAGGCTTACAAGATCAAAACACGATTCCTTCCGATTGATGGCATTCATAATTACTTCAAAAACTTTATATTAAGAAATATTCAAAATACGTCTCGTGGACGTAGTGCGGTGAAGTGAGCAGCACTCGGAATCACGACTCGTTATTTACTCATTAAAACTTTGAATTGGAGGCGTTTCTTCGATCGTGGAGGGGGCTGGAGGTAAACTTTTCAGAGATATGGCAGATGTTTTAATATTTACTTATATAATTTTTTTGTGGGGAGGGAAGCGGTGGTTTGGTTACGAATTGGAGAGAGAATAATAATAAACATTTAGGTGCATACTAAGTAATAATTGCTGGTAATAAATGGTAACAATGGTAATAAATGGTAACAATGGTAAGAAATGGTAACAATGGTAATAAATGGTAACAATGGTAATAAATAGTAACAATAACGATAGGAAGGTATATTTGTTGAGAGCTAGGTATCTATCTCCTTCTTCTTTTTGTCGCTGGTACGACTTTTCTCTTATTTTGTGGGACAAAACTTCGCCACTTCCACGGCGTCATCGGTGGCAGCGCAGGTGGTATCTATCAAAAAACATAGATAGCTACCCAGGTCTTGACAATAAGCCCAAGTCTGTTTCTTTTGTTTACTTAAAAATCTTTTAATTTTATTTAATTTTCACAATGTAGATACACACAGTTATAGGCTAAGCTGAAACTTAAGTCATGATCCAAATATTTCGTATTTGTGCCTTAAATAATGTATCGTTGAATATTACTACAGTCAAAAGTTCTGTGAGTT
This sequence comes from Griposia aprilina, assembly GCA_916610205.1. Taxonomy (NCBI): domain Eukaryota; kingdom Metazoa; phylum Arthropoda; class Insecta; order Lepidoptera; family Noctuidae; genus Griposia; species Griposia aprilina. The sequence goes on along the minus strand of OU744294.1, from coordinate 9,169,591 downwards.
AATTAAGTCAATACACGGATATTATAGAATGAACCAATTGTTTTAAATAAATCATGGTTTGTTCAGCTGGTAATTCCCAGGTGTACGGAAGTGGCATCAATGATACTTTCTAACATGGAATAAAATATTATCTTTTGGTATCGTAAAGGTATTATTAGAGAAAAAAAAATGTCTATAATAAATACTTTTACATTCTTTGTAACACTTTATAATGTTATGTTATTAAAGCTGGTTCAATTAATATCAAATAATTTAATTGATAAAAACTTTTACTGATGACCTTAGGTATGTAGTTACCTATTACAATGACGCCCTATTTACTTCTTCCTACTTAGTTTACATTATAGTTGTTTTTCGATCAAGTGGCTAGTGAAATAAATCATTCATGGAACTAAAACCATAGAGAATAAACTATCCCCACTTCTGATTCTGGCAGACGTGACACCATAAACTTTCCACTCCACAGAACCTTAAAAATATTTGCTGACAACCTCTATTTTATTAGCTACCATCAAAACTACGCACAAATCCGTACGACAAACAATAAAAGCATCAACGATCCTAGTTATTCTGGAAGCGTCCCATCTCCACAATCGCTTTCCAATAAAAATATCGATTTCATTTTCCTTTGTGTTTGCGCTTTAAGTGAGCAAATAATAAAATAAGGCGCGGTTACCAAATCCAATAATATCCCGCCACAAAGGGTCCTCGATTGTGACGGATACTGGGAACGGAATTTAATATTTTACTGAAGCTAGACCCGAAATTATTTTAGCTTAGAAACGGACTGAAATTTTGTGACCGTGACTGGTGGTTCTAATTTCAAATGAAATAGACTTTTAGCTTTGGTGATGTTTAATGAATAAGACATGCCCTAAGTGTGATAGATAGTGAGCAAAAGTAATGCTGGTGCTGGATACGTCTGAGTTACGATATTGTTAAATTAGGACCCCGAAAATCTAGAAATAGGGTTCATAAATAAGATTTTACTAAATATTGTTGTGGTTAGACTATTCGCTAAAACCTACGTAACGATTAAAGTTTCTAAGTTATAAAGATCATGTACGACATGCACGCTGGTGCATTTTGACACTACCACAGTGAAAATGCGTAAACATTAAATTCTTTTGCTCAATTTATTAACGCAACAAGGTTGACCATTTTATATTTGCCAAAAACAGTCCCTCTAATAATTAATTACATCCTAACCTACCAAATTTCTAACCCCCCAATTACAACGTAATTAAGTATCGTAAAACGGCCAAATAAACAATAGAAATGCAATGATTAAATTCTCGGACGGGAAAAATCACAGTCACAAGTGCTGTGAAGAAATTTACGACCCCCTTGTACGTGGGGTTCAAACCCCGGGACCCCTAGGGGCTGTCTATATTAAAGGAGGGTTGTGTACTTATTAAAAGTGGAAGTGCAGTGACGCAGCGGGAATACCTAGTCAAACACCTCCGGGCTTCGTCCTTTATTGGTCACCGGCTGTTAGTAAATGGTTTTGATTTTCGTAGTTTTGTTTGTAAGTAAACTAAGTTTTAGTGTATTGGGTTTTAATTGAGTGGTCGGCTAGTTGGGGGTTAAATATTAACACATTAAGAGAAGCACTTTTCCGTAATCAAATAATATACACCCATTTTCATGAATGTCGAACGAGCGAATTTTACCAATGAAAATGTAAGCGATTAATTAGTACGGTTCACTAATGTTTCACCAAAACACCATTGGGATTTTTTTAGTTTACAACCAACATTTCCTAACCTATTTATTTCACAAACAACTTATTCTGCAAATGTTTTATTTTATAAGCACTCGCTTTACAAACATCTATTTGGCAAAAATGCTTCTTTTTACAAATATTTCGGATGATATTTAATCATTTATTAATTTTTCATTTAATGTTTACATTATTTTGGAAAAATCACGTTTATACTAAATATCAACTTATAATAAATTTTCTAAACCAATGACAATATTTGAAATGATTATGGAATATAAAGCAGAAAATAACATAGATATTAAATCAAGAGTTTGCATATTAGATTTTGAAAAAGCGGCTATCTTAAGCTTCCGATCAAATTTTGAAAACGTAATCCTACATGGTTGCATTTTCCATTTAGTTCAAATAATTTAAAGCAAGTACTAAAGTTCTTTAAACCTACTAAAGTAATTTTTTTCTATGTAATCGAGTCGTTTCTGGCACTCGCCGGCCGCTGCTGCCGCAGCACCGCTCGCTTCGGTCGCTCGGCTCGTGCGTAGGGGGTCACAGTTCTAACCTAACCTAACCTAACTTTTTTTTTTTTAAATAAATTACCAAATCTAACTAGTTCGGTTCCAGGTAGCCTACTAAAAATAATCTCTTTTTTTCTATTAGCTCAAGTCGTGTCTAGCATATAAATTTTTACTTATATAAACATACCCGGGCATAGGCCCAACATAATATAGATTATGTTTTAATTAAAGAAACTATAAGCAATGCCAATGAGATTGAATATTTTTATTCAATCAATATGTAAAAAGTTTATAATCCAAACGTCGTTTTATGGGATAAAATTAAAAAATAATGAATTGTTTGACAAAAAATACGTTATTAAAAAAAAGTTTATCGGATAATTATTTTCTTAAGTGAATTATTTGGCAAACTTGTTGTTGTATAATGATGAAATGACAAATTATGTTTTTGCCAACCATTGCTTGCCAAGTAAAAAAAAAACAAATAAAAATAAACAAGTATCAATAAAGAAACCCCATTATTTAAGAAAAAACAAAGGAACAACTAGCATTCCTTATTTGAAAAAAGAACAAAGATTTAAGGCCATCCTTGTAACGACATTGAAATTAAAAGGCAGAGACGAACTTTTATTCCACTCGTAACATTAGAAAGTTCCGGTGAATTTGCTCACGCACCCTCTTAAATGAATTATTCAGGGCGGCAAAATACAGGGTAAAAAGTTTAAAAGCCGGTTGTCTATCTAGCTGTCAATAATGTTCTTTAATTTATTTTTGCAGTCGTGTGCATTGTTGTTTCCTGTTTAAATTAGCTCGTTTTCGTATTTTTTTAAGATTTTTGATTGGGGACTTAATTTAACAACCAAAAATATTTTCTAAAAGCTTAAAGGAAAAATAAAAATGATTAGGTTACATAAGTCAAATAATCACGTTATTCTTAAAAATACTTTTAAAAATACTATTCTAGCACCTCATTTTAGTGAATAGATATAATAAGTATTTCTTTAAGATTTCTTTGATGAAAAAATGGGGGCAGGTAATTTATTTATTTTATTATTTATGTAAACACAGTAAAATCGATACAGATATATTATTATTGAGTACAAAGGTACCTACTGCTTATTTCGTAAGAAATTTCTTCCAGCAGACCTGCGAAAGGAGAAATGAAGAAGTAATGTAATGTAATGTGTTGTGTGTGAGAGCAAGAAGAGAAGAATTTAATTTGGTAACTATCTCCTAAAACTGGATTTGAAAGGTACAGGCTATTTTCGCAAATTAAGCCGAAAACCTAAAACGTGTTTGACAGTTAAGTCGCGACACAATACCGACAAACTAAAAGGTTGTAAAAATACTCCAAACGATGTTCCATATAAAGGCTTAGGAGAACCGACTGTAAATCTGCTCGAAAAGACCCACCTACAGAAAGTTATAACATCGTTAGGCTTTCAAACTACAATATAAACTAGATAAAAGCACCATAAATTTAATCCTAAAATCGTAACGTTGTAAATATAAATTTAACCTGAAATACACAGGTGCGTTAGTGCGTGCTTTAGTGGTATATCATTTTTTTTGGATTATGTAGTTAAAGGGTGCCAGTGGGGCCTTAATACTATGCTTTCAATGTCTGTCAGCCTGAAGTCAAAGTCAAATCATTTATTTCAAATAGGCACATAACGTCAAAATTTACAAAAAAAATTAATTGATTATAGTTGCCCCTTCCAAAAGGCAGTTTCGTATGGAGAAGAATGGGCAAGAAACTCCACCGTTACTCTTTTAAAAATGTTTTACAATATGATGTATACATTAATGTATACCTGTGTATCGACGCTCCATTAAAGCCACAATACCTACCTAAGACGTGATTTCAAATTGCCCGTTGGACATATTAAACTCACCATTTAATAATTGTTATTACTAAATGAATAATTAATCTGAATGAATATAACTTTAAGAAGGACATTCCATTAATTTAATACCTTAAAATATTTTTATCTAATTTTATATATTTCAATGTCAATCGTGATCTTGATTTTGATAAACCATGATTGTATACATTTTGCATGCCTTACGGTAGAATCACTTGAAACATTTACATTTAAGAATACCATTGTAACAGTGTTTTCTGCAAAAATAAATAATTTGATTTGATAAAAGCATGATTCGATTAGAGCCTAAGTTTTAATGAAATACTAGGTATTTTGATTAAGATTTATTATCTTTATTCCAAGCTTTGATCTCTAAGCCTTATGTCAAGTCATGATTCGATTACTTAGGTCACCATTGAAATCTCATCAAATTTACGGCTAAAGTGGAGTTCAAAAGCCAACTTACTATTCAATGATCAGAGACTGAAGACTTTTACCAACCAGAGGTAAGTCTTTTACCCCAGCAATTGCATTACCATCGTTTATCTATACCAATATATTGCCACAGATTGTCAGAGTCAGCTCAGAGAATATTTTTGTGACGTTTTAATAAAATTTACTCCTCTTTGCCAAGGGTTCTTGCCATCTAGACATGGCGCGTGCAGTTTATTGTCCACCCCAAAAGAGCGAAGGTACCTTTACAATTTCTTTTATACATTCAGAAAAGTAATTTGCTTTACATTGGGATTTTCTCCGGCAATCTTTTTGTCCATATTTTCAGTTGAATGAGATCTTTCAATGCTTATTGTCAACATTAATCCGCGTTCAGACGAATCTTTATGATTTTCTGAAATGCTCCGCTGTGGCCGTGTAAATGTCAGGCTAAAGGAATTCTAATATTAAATTTCTAGGTATTGAATATGGTTTTCAATAACATTTATATCGTGTGACTTGTTTGATATTTATGTTCTGTTGAACTTTAAAATAAATATAAAATTATAAATCTCGTTGAGGCGATTCGAACGAAACCTGTCTTCCTTTAAATCTTTGAATAATTCGCTCAAAATTCTTCAATATCAAAAACAAAAACAGAACAGTTCAATTAAAAAACCAGAACGGGTGACCAAAAATTTCTCCAAAAAGTATAACCACTTTAAACGCAGACGGAGTGCAAACAAACTGTGAAACTTGGAAGCCCTTATAAGAAGGTCCTTCAAAATAAAATTACTAAAAACAAGTCGCAACTAGGTATTTAAGTAATATTTTATTAAAAATTTTAACCTAAAATAAAGGCTGCCAAGAGTAATAAACCACGGTAAAACCTAATATGATATTAATATTCGATCAAGAAAAATTAATAAGGGTGCGACGACGAGAAGACATGCCGTAAAAAGGCCGTAACATTTATATGAGGTTATAAAACTGAGTGATATTAATATTAAAGCGTATCTTTTGAATTGGTTTTATGTACTTAATATTAGTAACGACGACGAAATAATTTTATAAGGTAAAAATGTCTTTCTAATGTTTACATTTTTAATGTAACTTGGCGTAGAATGAAATGGTATCGTGTTTTTGGAGCAGGCTCGTAAAAAACTTTGTGTCGGTCGGCAAATTAGAAATACTTTGCCTCTGATTAAAAAATGATTTTAATTTAACTTGATTATAAAAAGTACGGTCTAGATCTCAATTTTAATAACAGTAATAAAAGAGACGTTCAAAGGTATACATTTTTAATAATATAAGTGTCAATAAAGAATCCATTAAAGCTACTCAAAAACGCGACAAATGGCAGCATTAAGCAAATGGAGTGTTTTATAGAAAAATTAAATTTAAATAAAATTTTGCAACCCATCCGATGCGTAGGCCTTCGCCTCGCAAAAACGAAACGAAACGATTGTTTGATCACCATTAAAAGTTTTCAAAACATTTCATTGTATGCCGAGGGATGGGAAAGTACACAGAAAATGCCGACTGTTTAAAAAGCGAACACTGCGTATTCAACCGTTTTTCGGTAACAACAATAATAAGAATGGGTAACTTTTAGATCTTAGCTGATGAAGATCTTAGTTGATGAGAAATGCTGCTTTCAATGAATTTCAGCTGAAATAACAATTTCGTAACTTTTATCTAAAAAGGCACATCGTCTTAATTGAGAATTGTATTTAAAATCGCAATAATTTTGATAACAAAAAGAGTTTGGTTTTCGGAAGGAGTAATAATATTAATCATTACAAGGTTCTATACAGGGTGTAAAAAGACCCATCACATACGTCAACTACGCATTATATCTGTACATCAAACTATAAGAAACATTGCACAAAAATAATTGCTGGAAAACAACTTATTTTTCGTGTGAAAAGATGCTGTTTGCGGTAGTGCGCAATGTAACACACGCAAAACATATTGCATAAGGAGTACTATAACATTAAAAACTAGTTTTGGTAAAAAAACGTTACTATAAGTTGGAATTTTGACCTTCAATATCTCCGTAACCAAAAGGTTCCCAGATACGATGCAATACAAAAAAAAATACAATGACGGGAAGTACCTACAAGTGACTCTCGGCTTCGTTAATTGTCTTTTTACACCCGTTATTAACTAAAAATAAACCACTGTAAAAGACTATATTATGTAACAAGTTTTCAGAATAATTTATAAAGTCTACGCACGTATCAAAAATAAGTTCAATAAGTTCCTAATTATTCTACAACTTGAAGAGAACTCTATTACTTTTAATAAAATATTAAAGCCAACTCGTCTCATTTGGTTACTTTGCTTGATGAATGAACGACCATTCTTGAAAAGTCTTTTTATTTTTTTATTTGGTCTTTGAAAAGTTTCAAAGTTTTCGACATCAATTTGTAGGAAGTATCTGTTTTCAATAAAGCGTGCGTTGGAATGGCGCTGGCGATACATGAGTATAATATTGCTAATAATGCTTAAGGCCCTCTTGTAGAGCGTCTCGGTGGGCACCGGCCGGCCGGTGCGAGCGGTTGAACTGCTAGCTTTTGTATACAGGGTGGGTAAAAAAACGTAGATCAAACGAAACAGGGCGAGAGTTGGGGTTATTTGCCATTATCAGTGTGCCAGAGCCCTAAGTTGATCTCCTTAAAAGTTATGGCTATTTGAGTGTTTTTTTAAAGAAAACACTTTTTTTTTTTATAAATAGGCAATAAGGGTAAAATGGGTACCTATTTTAAAAGAATAACTGGTGTTTAGTCGCTTCTAGGAAATGTAGCATCACTACAAAAGTGCTTTTATGAAAGTACCATGATTTATGAGTATTGGCACTTTTTTCAATAATCCTTAATCAAATGGCCACCAAGATCTCCGGATATAAATCATATTGTTTTATTTTATTTTTGGTGGGGATACTTCATAGTAGAAGTTATAAAATGTGTTCTCAACATGCCGTAAAAAGCAAAAAGCCTTATCTTTTGATATAACTTTTACATGGTTTCATGATGGAATCTCTTCAACGTACACGTTTTAAATAGCAATTTAGTGTCATCTATATGACTTTTTTTTATCGAGCCAGTTATTATAATTCAAGTTTCTGTCTTCACACAGCGCTTAACCGCATGTTTAATTTACCTAAAATATTTTTTTTAGCGCGTCATTTGCATTTGGCTAGATTTACAGACGTTTATGAAAGTTAAAAAGTAATATAACCTCGCCTTAATATGCTTTAAATATTTAAGTTTTATGACACGGATTTAATGGTCTCATTGGTACAATGCTCGCGAACGCTACTGCTGAGTATAAGGTCCTGGGTTCGATTTCCAGGTCGGGCAAAGTGTTATTGGGTTTTTCCACAAGGAATTTCTCAATAATTTAGCAGCCCGGAGCCTGAATTTGTGCCCAGTTGGTAGCAATAGGCTCCCCTCCTATTAAATAGGACTTTAACATAACTGGCGAAATGTGGTTTTACTATAGGTATACCTCTGCACAACCCTTCGGGAATTACAGGCGTGATGTTGTGTTACGTTTAAATGGTCTAAGACCCTTTACAAAATCATTATTTGCTTTCATCACACACCTACCTCATTTAAAATTCTAAATATTGCACCTTTAAAGAAATACCGTTACTAAACGAAAATATAAAATTTTGCACAAGAGCTTAAATAAAATAAATGCACGGCTTTTTCGCAATAGAATTTAAGATTATGGTGCTTTATGCTATCTTTTGAGGTCCTACTGATGGATATTTATTTACATTTAACATAAATTATATTGCGAAAAAGCCGTGCATTTTTTTATTTAAGCTCTTGTGCTAAATTTTATATTTTCGTTTAGTAACGGTTTTTCTTTAAAGGTGCGAATTATGTACATTAATTTACGAGCGATCAAACACCATCATAATATTATCTTTTATATTTTCTATGTCGTCGTCCCCAAAAATTATGCAAACGTCTCTGCTTTATTTTTTTGTTATTTAATCGCCCATTATACTCCTTCTGATCGCAATTTCCAACGAAGCCTAGTCAGTTTTTTATCATAAAGGGTTAAGCGATGTACCTTAGTAAACGTTTTCCCATACGGCACAATGAGCGTACCCCTTTTTGCGTGATGATCAAATATTTAAATGATGTATGCTCGACCAATGCAATGTACATACGCCCTAATGGGAATATGAATTTAGCCGAGAGACGAAAAAACTCGAACGAGTGAATAATTCAGTGAATTGGGAAAGTAAAAGCACTCTTCGTTGGAGTAGAAAGCGCGTCTGTCTGTCCGTCTGTCACTTACTTATGACATTAGAGTTGGCTGCCTAAAAATTACGTACAAACGAAAGAAAAAAAGAACATCTTATTCTCGTTCTTCGTAAGTGTTTGTGTATCTATTATGTAAATGTGACTCTTTGTTAAAGGATTTTATGTCTTGAATATTCCCTAATTGCTGTCTAGGTACAGCTATGAATTATACAAATTATTTGGTGTCCCAATGTATAAACTGCAGGTACCTAACCTCGTTTTTAGTTTTTGGTATCAGGAAGTAACCATGAAGCAACTAATGATAATACAATTACAGCTAGGAACTTTCCGAATATATACTTTTTCTTCTTCGTCGTATCGATGATTCCATATGTACAGGGTTTTCCAGAAATCGACCGACATACCGTAGGTGGTGATAGCTTTGGTCAAGCCCTTCCAAAATAACACAACATATGTTCCGCAATATCTTATAGTTTTCGATTTATACTAAATATAAAAAAAAAACAAAATAACCGCCATGTGTCTTTTTTTGACTCTCATGTGTATATAAAATCTTTCTATTAATATTTTTTTCCATCAAAATATTATGAAATAGTTACTATATCCGTAATTACCTTTGATTCTCCATAAAGCTGTCAACGTAAATTCACAATTATTTCATTTTTATCCTCAATTTTTTTTTTGTTAATATATTTTAAACAAGGGTGACGAAAAAGGCTATTTGGGGAACATATTAAATTTTTATTTTGAGAGGGCTTGACTAAAGCAATCACCACCTTACAGTATGTGGGTTGATTTCTGGTACACCTGTATATGCTAAATGCGGAATATCCAAAATTTGGCCACTTTGGCAGCGTTAGCGTAGGCCTCGCAAGGGAGTTCCAATGTGCAGGTGTTATTGTACAGCGATCACAACAAGAGGTGCATACTAGGACATAATAAATACTAAGAACTGTCAAATGCAAAGTGAATATATCAGTCTGTCAAATTTAAACCTAAAACTGATTTCATGATTTTTGGCATAGAGGCAACTCAACTAAACCACAGAAAAATACTGCACTAAACTAAAAACTTCACATTTCAAAGGACATACAACAGAAAATTCTATTTCTAACCCCCCAACTACCTTCAAACAACCAATAACTATCCCTTTCAACACAATCTAAGCGACGGCAAATTAAATACAAAGAATATTGGTCGTAATGACCCTCCGAAGTCTGCCAATCCCACGCCCCTTCCATGTCGAGCTTCGTAATGGGATATCTAAAACTTATCCTGTACGAAGCTATTATGTATGGATAGTATTGGCTTTGGTTTAGCGTCGTTTAATACTTACTAGAATGTAAGTATAGGGTAAATACCTCTTCTTGTATGCAGAAGGAATGACCGTTTGTCACCACAGTTGCTCAGGATGGGTTATTGATTTCAAAACAATAATATGTACATGCAATGTAACGAGTATTTGTAACGACGCTTGCTTATTGCGGGTTAGCGATTTTAGACTTCAAAAATTCCGTCCCGATGGTTTTTCTTCTCCTTTTGTCGAATTAATTGTGTCTAGAATTAATTTAATAGACAGACTTAGATAAACTTAAAGCGGAAGATACGTTACTTGATCACAGCGCGCGGTCCTACTGAACTAAGTCCAATGGACACAGATGCACTCAGTCATACGCGGACCATCGTCTGAACAGTGCATGTCGATTGTCGATACAGCTGGATAATTTTAGTTTTTGTTTATAAATACGCATTAAAATGCCTACTTGTGCATTTAATAAGTATTCTAATCACTCAAGAAAGAAAAATAAGACACGGGATTACTTTTCACTCGTAAATACAGCCAAAAATTTAATTTAATTTATTTATTAGTTGAAAATTATAATTTCATTTATTTTTTGCTTCGCCTTTTTTGTGAAAACGAGATAGATAATACAAAACAGGCGTGAAAGACACGATGCGACGCATCGCGGGACTTTCCATAATGCTACCTTAATGTCATTTATAATCGTAAACGTTCGACGGCCAACGCAGTTGTACCCACACGATTGTGTCAGGTTCTATCTCTGTCCTTGTCTATCGGTTACTATAAGTATGCTACTGTGATCACAAATGTGTAAGTTTCGTTGCATATGGTTGTGCACCCAGGTTTAGTAATTGCGAGGTTACAGCGTACCGTATCTTCTACTTTTATGTTTATCTAAGTATAAGGACCTAAACCACATCTAAAATAAAAATAAAATATTTCAAAAAGTTGCCAACTGCAGGACCTAGGCCTCTTCTTGTACTCAGACGGAAAAAGCATTCCTGGCTTGCTCATTGCGGGTTGGTGAATTCAGAACCGCTTAGTCAAACTGTGCAAGCATAATTAAGTCACCTCGCGAGGTTTTTGTTTTTCACTGTTAGTGTGCGATGTGTTTTAAACTTCTGATATCGTGATAGTTATAATTTTTTTCATCTAGCAACCCGCACTGGGCCCGCGTGGTGGATTACGGCCCACTCACTCTCACCGAGAGGAGGCCTTTGTCCTAACAGTTGGAACATTATAGGCTGATTATGTTATCGTTTTTTTTTTATAAATGGCAAACGTACTGATAGTCACTACCGAGTTTGGTTTAGCGTCGGATATTTATGGAAATTCAAATAATTTATTTTCTCTTCACAAACAATGGCATCAAATTAATTTATACATGCTTATAAACTATTTGATACTAGTTTGTATGAGACTGGTCTCTGCACTAGGAATACCTCAAATCACCAGGGTTCCACCACATGGTATGTAAACACAATCAGTTATTATGTAAATGTTAATAGGGATAATTAATGATAAACTCACAGATTAAAAAGAATAAAACAAAAAGAGAAGTACCTAAGTAGAAATAAGGGTGATCTATTATGTGGAGGGAAATTAGAGGGATGGACTATTTTGGATGAGTTAGTAATTGCTCAGTTGCTTTATGATCTAAGTTATGGAGCCATTCAACTAGAGCACTCTTATAAGCCGTGATAGATCGTGGTAATACAAATTATTGTAGTACATAAGTGGAAACCTAAAAAGTATAAAATCTTTGAGAGAAGGTCGGTCTTAGTCTTGCGCAGTATTGCAGACAGAGTATTTTACTGCGTTTTTTCTGGAGGAATGCTTCTTTAGAACAGTGTATAAAACAAAAAGTTGCCTCACTGTCAAGACTTTGAAGTGTTTGTAAAGATCTGCCTACAGTAGGATACAAATATAGCAAAAGAACAGGCTACCTTCATTACCACCCGTTGGGCTCTTTCCAATTTTAAAATGTTCGATTTTGGAGCACCACCATAAGATGTTAAGCAGTATATCAGAAGAGACTAAGACATTGCATAGTATACCCATACCCACCTAATAACCTCCGCATCAGCTACGTGACGAAGATATTTGAAAAAAAAGAAAATTTAACATCCTAATTTGCGAATTGTCGACATGAGGCTGTTTGTGGTTGAAAGCTTAAATTGTTAGCTATTATAATTCCAAGGTACTTAATCGAGGTAGTCTTTTGGAGAATGGGACAGGAACAGGTGTTCGAATTTGTGTCAATGCAAGAGCGCGCTTTAATGTGCAAATGGGATAGCAATTCAGTGCGTTTGTCAGTGAGGGAGAAAGCTATATACTTGGTTTTATCGACGTTAAAGGTAATGACATTATTTTTTAACCAAGCCAAGACCGTATTAAAAACTTTTTGTGCGTAATGATAGACACCAGCCCATGAGTATACTGTGAAAAGTAGTGCCGTATCATAGGCAAAAGATATGATTTTACAATGGGGTAGCTGTACGTTACAGAGATCATTAATATAGGCAAGGAAGAGAGAGGGCCCGATCACACTTCCCTGGGGTACACCAAAAGTGACAGGTAGATCTCTAGAAGGTAATTATGGATTCCTTTGTGAAAAGGTTTTAGTTATTGTTCGGCTCTTGTTATATAGGCTCCTTCCTTGATATTATTGTTTTCCTTGGGCTTCGATTACGTATTTCTTTAAAGTAATTTGAACGTCTGAGGTTTGTCTTTTTTCTGTTTCGTTCTTTTGTTATGTTTTTTTTTTTTTAAATCATTATAGTGTCATGGAAAACTGTAAAAGACTTATTCAGCGGAGACTGAAGAAGAATATTGCTGCTCTCCTGACAATTTACCTCCATCCTTGGCTAGCTTGAAAAACTAGGCTTGAGTAACCCGGGCATTATTTAATCCTCAAAGCCTGTACAAACTGTTTCCAATACAGGGATATGAATGCGAACAAACGTATCTTGCCGGCAAAGCTTCAATCAGTATGCGTATGCGTTCAACACTTTCAATATGGTAAACTAAATTTTGAAACGAATTCATATCAATGCATTTTGTTTGCAACGTTTGTTGGTAAACACTTTGAAATGATTTAACATAAAAACAACTGAAGAGTTGTTGGTATGTTTAGATGAGCAAACATTTTGGTAAAATCGTGCCTATGTACCTTTATTTTGAACATGTTTGTCCCATCATGTTTTGTCAGTTTTGCAGGAGTCAATAATTTGACTAACGTTGATTTTGGCTATGAATTTCTTAAATATTTTTTTATTTTTTTTGTGGTTATTTTCATTGGCAGGTACTAAAGGGCACTGAATCAATACTACAATACACTGAATAAATAACGATCCGGACCACCTTCACTTTAAAATATCACAATATTATGACTCCCATCCAGTGATATATGGAAATTGAACTTACAGCAAAAAAATATACTAAAGTTAGGCTTGTCGTTTATCGTCGATCGACATCTATTAATCGAATATTCGGTTATCGGTTATATCGGTTCATATTGATATCCGTAATAATCATTATTATAATACGTGTCCGGTAACTTTTCACTTACCCATGTCCATCACAGAGAATTAATTTATTATACCATAAATTATAGGTAATACCCTTTAATTGTGAGCTACTTCCTATGGCCCCCTTCCCATAAATAATAGCCCGTTATTAAGAGCAATTATTTTAATATAATGCTTTTATGAAATATCTGTTCGTAGTTGTTATTTGATACGTTTAGTAATTTTGTAATAATTTATGAATTGAAAAAGTTTAGTGTTTTCATCATCGAATTTCTACGACAATTGCACAAATACTCGTACAATTCAAAATAAAATATATGCACAACAGATTTTATAACAAAAAAAAAATAAGATATCCAAGAAAAAAAAAAAAAAAGCGATGTTTTGTTGTAAATTTCGGAATTCGGTGTCTTTGATTTTGCATTCACACAAATTCGTATCACACTCCTTGCTATGTAAGGAAGATTTATAACATCATCAACATAAACAACAAATGGATCAAGGTGAATCCTAACCTGTTGGCCGCCAAATTCAAATTTTCTTTGGTTTTTTAGGGTTCCGTACCCAAAGGGTAAAAACGGGACCCTATTACTAAGACTTCGCTTTATGTCCGTCCGTTTGTCTGTCACCAGGCTGTATCTCAAGAACCGCGATAGCTCGACACTTGAAATTTTCACAAATTATGTATTTCTGTTGCCGCTATAACAACAAATACTAAAAACAAAATAAAATAAATATTTAAGGGGCTGTAAATAAATACAAGAAACGCATTTTTTTTGTCGTTTTTTTGATAATGGTACGGAACCCTTCGTGCGCGAGTCCGACTCGCACTTAGCCGGTTTTGCAAATTGCAGCTCTGTTTTACATCTTATGTTGATCAAAATGCGATTCGCAACTGAAATGAGACATTTGACATAAGACGTAAAACAGAGCTGAAATTTGCAAAAAAACCAAAGATAATTTGAATTTGGCGGGCTACAGCTGAGGATTAACCATAACTATGTATTATTGAAGCTACCTCAAAAACTTGACTGTCTCGTTGGTGTAGTGATCACAAGCGCTTCTGCTGCGCATGAGATCCTGGGTTCGATTCCCAGGTCGGGCAGTATTATTAGATTTTTCCACCAGGAATTTCTCAGTAGCAGCCCGGAGTCTAGATTTGTGCCCGGTTGATGACAATAGGCTCGCCCCCTATGACATGGGACTGAAACATAACTGGCGAAATGTGGGTATACAGTAGGGTAGACCTCTGCCTAACCCTTAGGGGATTACAGGCATGATGTTATGTTATGTAACTCAAAAACTACCCAAGCAAAGTTAATACAATTTATATGGGACCTCCATGAATCCTCCTACCTCAGAAAAAATACTCTTTCGAACAAAAATAATGATCGAATTCAGTTTAAAACTGGCGAAGATATCGCAAAAAAAACATTAAAAGTTAATACAGACGAGCATAGAATCTCCTCCATTATGGAAGTCGGTTAAAAAAATATAGACGTACTTACCAAAAACTATATGATAGCGTAGGTATCTACTCATTTGTAGCATCTGCTAAAAAGGAAAAGTCTACATTCTGCCATAACAGTATTAGGATAATATCGTTAGATTTAATGAACGAGATTTCGGGAAACAGCTGGTTTTTATAGTTACTAGTAGTTTGTTTAGTTATTTTTCCTTTGAACAAACTAGTCAATACTGATTAGAATTGGAGAGTTAAATCGGATCCAGAGTTCCTCTCTCAAAATTCTTTTGGTTAAATAGTTAGTCCAACCTTATGGTCTAACAATTTAATATTAGTGCGTCTGCACTATAACATTAGTTCATTACACAATAAAAACACTATTCTAATATCACACATACTTCACCTCTCTCTCTCACACACACACACACCTATAGTGCGTGCGTGCGTAATGTGTGTAGTGTGAGTGTTCGTCACATATGAAGCACCTAGGTACCTAAACTTTCTCTCAAGTTCTAGAATGCATTACTAAAGTAGGTCACCTTTGTGTTTATAGTAACTATCCGTAACTTAACTGACTACCTCAACTAACCAGCTTCCAGGGAATCACCGCCACCGGTTTGTGATAGTCAACGTTGAGGTGATTAATAATTGAAACTAAATAAGCTTGAACTTGATTCCCTCACGATCATGTATCGTTGCAGTGTTTATAAGAGGCTGTTGACCAGCTTTGGGCAATTGTAGGGTTAAGGCGCTACCTTGAGCAAAACCTTGCGATATTGCGTTATTCAGAGGCTATTAACTCATAAATAAAGAGTAACAGACTACATATAAAAGCACATTATTAATGTTCGATGTCCTATCATCACTTTGCATGTTCTTATTTGTTTATAACTGTTATAAATACATTTAAAATCACCCTGTAAAAAAGAGACTAAAATGATTGATGGCAAGGATCTTTTGCTAAAGGTGACGTTATAGTAATTTGAGGATTACACTAATCGATAGATTATTTAAAAATATAACTAATTCACGATTTATTTTATTTCAAAAGATCGCTTGTCTTGTTTTATTTTTTTATTTATTCTGATAAATGGGCGTGCGCAGGGAGCGGAACAGTGTGAGACTCAGCGAGGACGGGACAAGAAGGACCGAATGCTCAAGGTCGTTTGGTCAGGAGAGCGCCTTAATTACACTTCCAATTTGTTTAATGTGAGAACGATGTAGAAAGACGTGCACGTTTAAAGTGTCCGTAATAAAAAAGATAAAAAAACAATTCAAAAATTTAAATTAAAATAAGCCGTGGCAGCCAAGAGTTGACCAGTCCCTACTGACGGCGCCCGTTCACGAACATGACGCATGGATCAGCACCATTCAGCTCAACCATTTTGAAGGGAACTTAATGATCCAACACACACGCCACCACCAGCGAAACATTTGAGTGAGCATGACATACTCTCAGCCGCCAGGGCACATTCAAGTCAATGAAAGAGGAGCCTAGTAAATGGTGGCTTTATAGTAGGTACATAGTGCTCACACATGTGCTATGCAATTATACATTGTTAAGAAATTGAATTTATACAATGCAAAGATGTTGTTGTTTTCAACGTGAAGGTACTGCCTCGCTGGTCCAGAGGTTGCAAGCCCTACTACTGAGCGTGAGGTCCTGGGTTCGATTTCCGGGTCGGGGAAAGTGGTATTGGGTTTTGCCTCTGAAATTTCTCAATAGCAGCCCAGAGTCTGGATTTTAAGCGAGGTTGATGGCAATAGGCTTGCCCTCTATTAAAACATAACTGGCGAAATGTGGGTGTGCTATAGGTTCACCTGTGCTTAACCCTTAAGGAAATACAAGTATGATGTTATGCTAGGTGAAGCTAGAACGGCACTCCTGATCTCAATGTCAGTAGCTTCAGGAAAAAAAAAAGTTGAATCTTAGGTACTAGCTCTTTTCTGTCTACTCTAAATTAATAACTTAAAAACCTCTATAAATATAACTCCACAAAAGGCCTAGGTCATATCTTTTTAAATATGCAAACCGGAATAATTAGGCTATCACAAATTCTAGAAATAGCAAGTATCAATTGTGCCAATATTGTCAAATTAACATAAACAACGAAACCGAATCTGAATACCAATCGAACAGCAAATCAAGACAATTGAGCCCAAGAAAGAATCTCAATTGGCGGAACTCAATCGAACAAAAAACTCTCGTCCTCTTAGAAAAGAAAATAAACAACTATTTTCAATTGGCATACTTCCTCAGACCAAGTTACAGGAAAACAAAAGTACTACCGTGTACTGCACACAATTGCAGTGAACTGCATTTATCGAAGCGAAAAATTGGGGTACTGCCAATTTTATTTTTCAATTCCCATTGTATCGTACAACTGGTGTATATTAGGCTGTGTTTTCATTAAGAGTGGGCCCATATGGCACTGCGAAACTACTGCGAAAGATTAGTGAAATTTCTTGTCGAGTTTTATATTGCAGAGGGGCGTGATTCTGAAACTGTTGGTATTGTGCCAAGACTGCATGAGGAATAACAATAGTCTATCGAACATATTCGTATTATACTATCTAAGTTTGAATAAATGGAACACTATTTTGAATAAGTGATGTAATGACGTAGATCATTTCACTCGAAACAAATGAATGAACCAATGACATTCTACCTTTCGACCTTATTTCTAATAAGACACAAATCATACTTCAATTCTTTCATAAATATATAATGTTTACGATGTATCAATGCCTCATCACTTTTCCAAAAGAATATAAATCGGTAAAACTCTAATTTAAGAACTTCGAACAATTCGTTTCAGTCTATTTGTTTTTAGTGTTCCGTATCGACACTGAAGAAATGGGAGCCAATTCAATAAAATCAACTGGGCAAGGCTTTAAGGCCGGTGGACTAGAAGGGTGAGTTTTTGAACCAGTTTATTTTGAAAATAAGATACACACGCCTTGCACATGTGGCTCTATTTTATTTTAAAAAAATATTATTATTACATACATAAATAAACTTACGCCTTCTTCCCATGGGGGTAGGCAGAAACTATAGAACGCCACCTTACATACTCCTTTTGCCTCGTTTACGTTCATACATGTGGTCATAAACGCACGCCGGTTGCGAATACTACACACCTGACCTTTCTGAAGAACATCACCAATAAGGTCACTATTAGTCGCGTATTATTTGAAAACCAACAATTATTCATAAAAATAAATGACTAAGTACTTCAGTAATAAATTATATTAACATTCAAAATAAAGCACAGCCATTATTATTAAAAGCCACACCACAAAACATAATAGGTAACACTATAGATACCACCAGTTTACCAGTTTTAAAATTAAAGTCACGAACGCGTGTCGTCTATTAATTTTTCTTTCGAATTTATTTCGTAAATTGAAATTGCAGTACCAGCCAGTCCTTTTTTTTAATTTCGACCCTTTTGAACCCGCTTTAACGGGCCGCAGAGCCTCCGGGCAAACAACTCAAATGTAGATAAAACATTTCCCAACTCAGGTTCTTAACTAAATAAAATGATACTGCCATTATAAAAGTTCTGCTTAACTCCGGGAAGAACTTAGTTTTAAAACAAGACGATGGTTAAATACTTTTATTACCACAATTTTCTGTGTTGGGTTTTGTAAAGAATTAAAATTATGAATGGTGGCCACATTTTGCCCTGGAACTTATTCTCAACGCAAACTTTCACTAAGAAGATTAGTAAAGTTTTCGAAAAACTTATTACTTTCCAATCTGTTACGGTGATGGATGAACTAATCGTTTTTTTTTTATCATCTGCTTCAATTTAATGTTAAGTCATCCGTGAAATTGGTGCAACTACAATTGGGAACAATTATCCAATCTACTTGACCCGTTTTCATCACGTACTTTAGACAGTGAATGGATAAAAATGCCTTATTATAAATAGCTCTTACCTTGGAAAAGCAGACGACACTGCAACAATAACAAAAAAAATACAAATGGTCATCATACGAAACCCGTATTAATTCTTACAATCAAATTCAATGAGGACACAGCATTACCAAACTTATTGAATGATTTCAATATAGTGTGTTTATTACAGCCACTCTTCATCGCCAAGTAAATTGGAAGCGTGTGTTTGACGCCATCGGAGTTCAATGGCTTTGGTCTAATTAATTTGTGTAATGAATATACATATTCAATTATTTATTTTAATTAATTTCACTGTACACAGTTTGTTTGTATTGGCCAAATGCACCTGGAATTGGGATACAATGCCATGATTCCGTATGACCCGAAAAAATATTGGGATCTCAACCTGTCCTACAGTACAACTATTTTCTTAATGTTCCTCGAGAATCATCGCATTTCCAAATACAAACGTATGATAATTTCCATGTCCTTTAATTATATTATTAGATTTATCCTGTATAATAATTTAATAATTTAAATTCAGAACTAAGTACTTTAATTGTTGTTACGTCAATACAAAACAACAATAAAGTACTTAGTTCGGAATTCAAATTATTATTATACAGGATAAATCTAATCCCACCAAAAACATTTCATGTAAAATGTTGCCAAGACGAACACACAAGGTTTGCCCTGTGAAAAAGATATCAGATCTCATGTAGAGCCAAGCTTCTGAATCTACACGGCCTAACTCTACCGACCCTAACTTCACAAATTCTACATATCAGTAAACAGTTGTAATGGCAATCATGTCATTTGGTTTAAGGCGCAGATATACGACATTTAACGATTTCAAATTGAACATCACGTCTAAACGAATAGTCTTATTTGTTTGAAAAAAAAAATGATAAACTAAACTATTTTCTTCGTAATTTGATATATGAATATTTGAAATTATATTTTTATTACATAGTGTAATTAATTTGTAAAGTAATGTCTAACACAAAAACGATAATCACGCAAAAACTATCGGGCGTATTTTCATGTAATCTGCACCATCTAAAACACAATTTAATTACCAAAATTTTTGTATACGACTTTTATTTGTATTGTGTTTGATAAATCAAGTTGGGTTGTTTTTGCGAATAAACTTGATGCGCGTTGAAGCGGGGGCTCTTACGGGCGACGGGCGGCAGTGCATCGCTGACCAATGTCCGGGTAGACGCTAACGCTCTGTGTAATTTTATTTGCTTAAATGTTTCGCATGCTCCTCCCACTCACTCAAGGTCGCTGGCACTTATTGTCGCCTTAAATAGGCTTTTATTTTTATATATTTTGTGAATGTGAGAACGTTGTAGGCCTAACTTGTAGACTGTAGATTTGTAGACCTTTTTATATTTTGTTGAGTACCTGTTACTTGTTGACAGGCCTACACTGTCCTCCCATATCTATCAACACTGTAATTTGAAACATTGTAAAAACCTCTTATATAGAAGAGTAACCGTGGAGTTTCTTGCCGGCTCTTCTCCATAGGAAACAACCAATTGGAACCGTGCACCTAGCTTCTGACGTTTCGTAAGTGCCCATGTTGGTTTATGTGAAATAAAATATTAAAGATAAACTTTTATTATTATTACATCGTCTCAAACTTTTTCGTCTGTGTGTTGCATGTCGCGTGACGGTCGGCCGCGGAGTAGGGAAAAAGTTTTTTTGATTTTATTTGAGAATAGTTGTACTGTACGTGATATGGTATTCTATATTAATTTATGTATTATGTCTTAAAGGCTTTAAGTGGATTGTGGATCAACTATGATAGTAAAGACAAGGGAAAGTGTGTCAAAGTATAATTACATCAGAGTTATAATAATATTCTAACTGTTACCAATCCACAATGATTCTTTTTTTGTGAGCACTCGCAAAGTGAATCCAACTTAGAGGAAATAGTACTCTATTTGTAATAATTGCCAGCAACAGGCCTTTTCTTGTAACTTTTGTGGGCTAAAAGGTATGCTTTAAAGCAATGTAATACTTGTTAATAACAACAGATTTTAATGTTCATTTGACTAAATTGCTACATAATCTACCTATGTATGTAACTATGTGTGTTAAAGTTTGTTCAAGAAAGTCTGGGAATAACACAGAAGGGATTGCAAAAAAATAGAGGTTGGTTTCGGTTATGTGAATCGCTGACTTCTGTATTAAAGAGGGTTCGATAACTAAATTAGTGCAAATAGGTGCTTATGATAGACATCTGGGTTTTCTGGATATCTACTCGTATTTTGAGGCTGCGTGTAGGTAATATTGCTCCTTACATAACGTATTCGATATGAGTCCATAATATTTGCAAGGAAAAGAAAATCTCTTCTTTCCGAAAAATATAAAAATATCCCCGTCAAATGTATTTGTCATAATAACCGCGCGTAAATTATGGGTTTTTAACGCCATCTTGCCCCATCTGTCCGTGATCCGTAGCTAAGAATAACCAAGTGTCGCAGAGTCAGCGACACCACTGTAATCAATCATCCGCCGACATCCAAGTGGCTGTTCACAGATAATACGGAGTTGATTCACTGCATATTTCACAACAGTGGCGGTACGCACACATTAATCTGCATAATGTGATTGGTTACGCGCACAGTGACGTCATTCCAACGATAGTATGCATGTGTGGGTGAATTCACAGTCGAGTACAGAATAGCAGTGTAAGCGTGGATCGGGAAGACTTTTGTAGGGAGTGAACTGGATAAGTTCCCTCGATGTTTTTGCTCCCCCTTCTGTCCGAAGCAGATGAGATTTAAGCAAATCGCCAGACAAATGATAGACGAGACAAATTGTTTGAACTGCCACAGTGTTGTGGCTTCGCTAATTTATTTTTGTTGCGGCTTCTCTGTTATGAATGATGAATCGTTGCGCTAATGATGAAGTAATGACTGTTCGTGGTTTTTAATATAAATTTACTGAGGGATAATTAATATGGTCATGAGTTTTATTTCGGACTTAATTTATGGATATTAAGCATAAGCATAAGCATAATCAGCCTAAAATGTTCCCACAGGCCTCCTCTCTTTGAGAGGGAATAGGAATTACAGGGAATGGAATGAATTATGGATATTAATTTTATGATATTAGTTGCATTTATGGACATTTTTCGAATTACCATTTAGCCTTACAGTAAAACAGTTTTTAAGTATTAGACTGTTTCATTTAAAAGCGTTTGGTCAAAGATAATAGTACCTATAGAAAGTATAAGCACAACCGGCAAGTTGTACCTACCGCAGCCGGTCAGTTCTGTAAAAATCTCACCGTGAAAACATTGGTGAAGTGAGCTTGACGTTAGCTGTCATTAAATGATAATTATATGATTTTATTTCTGTAAGTAGGTTTGTAAAAACACTTTTATACGCCAATCATATTTTAAAAACTAGATGAGGTCGGCGTTTCTTAACTGACTACTTTGAGAAAAAAGGCCGAAACAAAGTCAGAGGTCACAGTCTCTTTTGAAGTCCAGACGTAATCTTGGTCAGATCATGTGAAAACCATGTAGACTGATGTCTGAAATGGTCTTTTGAGGAAAAACCACACAGATTGAGTGGACCTGTCCAGTCAGTGCACCCATTTGTTAGTAATCGTGTAGCTCAACTCAGAACTTAAGGAGCTCAATGATTCGACGAACAATAACAAAGAAAGGACATTTGGGTAGACCGCATTAAATACTTAAAACCGCCAGACAGTTATAAAGTCATGTATTGAATCTAGCCTGCATTCCATCTGATGCCTATAGGAATTGACACTATTGATAGTTCACTTCAACTACATTTTTACGATGAGATTTTACAGCCTAAAATGGACGCTTTGGCAGAATCATAATATGATCTGCGTACAATTCGTATATCCCGCAATTCATCGGTTTGACAACTGCTATTTCACATTAGACTTCATTAGAGCAATGCATAATTTGTGGACCATTTTACGAAACTTCATACAAAACTGTCAAACAGATGAATTGCGGGATATTAATTGTACGCAGATCATATTAAGATTCTGCCAAAGCGTCCATTTTAGGCCCACAGTACTGTTGTGTCACTCAAATAAGGTGACATCCTTTATCTTCGTAAAAAATAATCTCTGAAATTAATATAGATACTTCACTTTATTTCAGACACGGCATGTATGATAAAAATAGTGTAGCGCTGATGTTTTCAGGAACATTGCTTCAATACAATATTCAGGAACGTGAAGCTACGATTCTGTAAAACAATTTACAGGAAAAACCTACAAGCGACTATTCATCTCTACGCGACCACGTCATAATATTGCGTGCACTTAGGTATAATAAATTTTATCGTATGCGAGCACCCGACTCTCCTCAAATGAATAATGCATACCGTTTGGCTTTTCATCGTATTCAAATGATATGAAGTTGTTATTTTTCGTTGGAATCTTGCCCTGAGACCGGACATTTCATATATTAAGCATTGTATTATTTATTGTTAGTATAATATAAACTCATTTCCGGCATAAGACTTAGCTAGTATCGGATTTTAAAATTCATGTTTTAGAAAGCTAGAATTATTGTTTTACTACCCACACTACATTGAAACAAAAATAAATAGGTACTTAATTTATACAGTGACAAAAAAAACATTTTTTTTTCTTCTATTATTGTCCGCCCATCCGGTTATTGTCTCACTCAAACTCAAAGCTTTATTATTTCAATTAAACCATTAAAAAGGCACTTTTGAACTGTCAAAGCGTCGGTCAGTTAGTCAGAAAGTTGAAGCCCATTCCAAAACGTAGATCTACAGGTCAAAGGCCTCTTCTCAAGCAAAGATGGCACGAGCATTGATCACCACGCTTTTTCAAGACGGATTGGTGAATTCAGACTTATACTCAGTATAAGTCCACGTATCCTCACGATGTTTTTCCTTCACCGATGTTGTCCAAGATGTCCAAGAATGGCCATCACAACATCCGCCCGTGTCAGTGACAAAAACGTGAGAAAAACGCCAAAACATAAAGACCTCATAAATGTTTTATGACAGACAGCTTAAACTGTAGACAAAACAAACAATTTGAAATAAAAAGTTCGACAAAGGCACGAAATAAAAAATTTAAAAGCCCATTTTTTTAAGGTCTAAGGTGAGGCCGTCCTGCCGTCACTCAAGTTTGTGATGGACCACAAAGATTTTTAAGGGCTGTATAAAACATGTGACTAAGTAACTGCGGCAGGGTTGCACGATAAACGGGAATCGTCTCGGGCCGTTGAACTGGAACCCCTGATAGTGCTCGCAACGGCTTCATAAAAATAAATAGTTCTATCTTTTCATTACTGGCTTTTCGGACAGATGCTTATCATTTTTATTTAATGCGTTGGAGGTTGGTTAATTATGGATGAATTATACTTTTGTTTAAATGGTTCAGCTGCAAGGTAGATAGGGAACTACGTATTGTGCATGTACTTTTAATGCAATAAATAATGGGTTACACTAGCCACATAAGAGCGCACGCTTGTAAACATAGCCGTCAAAAACAGTAAAGGCTCGTGCATACTGGCGCCACGCCACAGCGCGATACAAAGTCATCGCGTGTCGCGCGAAGACCGGTGCCTTTGTGTCGTGATGTCGCATCGCGCCTGTTTGCGGGAGCCTTAATAGTCACTGTAGCCTCATAAAGGATGATCATGATATAGTGTTGTTTGCGGATGATACTTCACTTTTGTTTAAACTTAAACGTCAGCAGCTGGTTACTGAGGATGTAAATAGCGCGATTTCAAAAGTAGTTTACTGGTTCAATGTCAATAATTTACTCCTTAACGAAAAAAAAACCAAATGCATTAAGTTTACGCTACCTCACGTTAGACAGGTGAAAACGAATGTATTAATGAAGGGCGAAGAATTGAATCCTGAAGATAGCACAGTATTCTTGGGCTTAACTTTGGATGCTAAGCTTCAGTGGGGCCCACATATAGATAAATTGTCAAAAAAGCTAAGCTCCGCAGCATACGCTGTTAGAAAAATTCGTAATTTAACCGACACAGAGACAGCCCGTTTAGTGTACTTTAGCTATTTTCATAGTGTTATATCGTACGGTATTCTGTTATGGGGAAATGCCGCCGACATTCAGACTATTTTTATTTTGCAGAAAAGAGCTGTTCGATCAATTTATAAATTAAGTCCGAGACAATCTCTCAGAGAGAAATTTAAGGAGATTAATGTAATGACTGTGCCTTCTCAATATATTTATGAAAATCTTTTATATGCACATAAAAATATAAAATTGTTTAAAAAATACAGTGATATCCATAATATAAATACTAGGAATAAACACAAATTTGTTGTACCTACAACAAGGCTCAAAAAAATAGGCGGCTCGTTCAGGTGTCAATGTATTCGCTTTCATAATAAACTTCCAAGCCACGTTCAAGATCTAAGCCTTAATAAATTCAAATCATTAATTAAACGTAAGTTGTGCCAGAAAGCTTTTTATACCGTTAAGGATTATATTGAGGACAAAAAGGCTTGGGATTGAGTTGCTCCAATTTTTGCATACTGAATGTTATTTTTTTTTGATTATTTTATATTTTTGCTAAATTTTTTAGTTTTTTATTTTACATAAATTTTGACATTTTGATAATTATTATATATACAATTTCATGACAATTTACTTTGTGAAGTATAGTATTATTATTTATTTATTGTGAATGTAATGGGGACTATGTAGGTAACTTTTATTTTTTATTTTAATTTTTCACTTTCTCAGGTAGTTTCAATGATAATCTGGCAGTTTGAGTGCTTTATGCGGCCTACCCAAATGTCCTTTCTATGGTATTGTTCGTCGAGTGGTTGAGCTCCTTAAGTTCTGAGTTGAGCTCCACGATTAGTGACAAATGCGTGCACTGACTGGACAGGTCCACTCATGCTGTGTGGTTTTTCCTCAAAAGACCATTTCAGACATAAATCTACATGGTCTTCACATGATCTAACCAAGATTAAGTCTGGACTTTAAAAGAGACTGTGACCTCTGAGTTTGTTTCGGCCTTTCTTCTCAGAGTAGTCAGATAGGAAACGCCGACCTCATCTAGTTTTAAATTATGATTGACGTGTAAAAGTGTTTGTATAAACCTATTTACAGAAATAAAATCATTTATCATTTATCATTTAGCCGAAATCGGCATGGGAATATAGGAACATATATAATTAACTAGCTTTTGCCCGCGGCTTCGCACGCGTTAAGAGCGGGTAGTAACCAAAATTGCCTATATTCAATTTGATTTTTCATGAAATTGATAAGACTTAGGTATAAAATAAAAATAATATGAGTAACTATATGATATTTTCAAACTTTTTGTGGAACAGAAACACAAAATGTTATTTTTTTTTCGATAACACTATATCACGAAGTTACCTCTAACCTTCAAGTTTATTCGATTTGTACTTAATATGCTAATGAAAAAGAATGATGAAAGATGAAATTATAATAATTCAAAGTTCATATTTGAAAACTCAAGATGACATACGTTTATTTGACAGATTTTTGACTGGTATGGTACAACTAGCGCCATTGCTCGGCATTTCGGTCAATTATCTTGCGGAGAAAATTTACATCATAGAGTTCGTGCTATTTTAGATTTTAGATCTTATTGCTATTAACTCAAGATCAAATTCGTTTACTCCCACTTTCGTTGACAAACTCCCTGTAAGGGGAAACTTAGACGAACCATTTCAACCGACTTTCGACAAACCCCTGAATCAAGTTGAAACTCGAAATTTAACATATAGGTAGGTTATTAGTCTAATAATATTAGTGGAGTTAAAATAAATAAACCGGAAAACTAAAGTAGGTAATGGGTTTATTGCGGGAAAAAGTACTTACGAAACGGTGCGCACGAGACATGACATTTTTCATACGGATAGTGTTCTCATGACTAAATCCCTTTTTATGGTGGGGATGAGTAACGGTCGTGACGGATCACAATATTTGGGATTGTCGGCTTGCTTATCAAAGCTAAAGTTTCAACAGTTACAAAACAGGAACTTAATAAACTTTCGACTTTCTCTGGCACGCATTTATATATGCCAATTATTTTGTCGGTAAAGCCGAATAATGTACTGTTTGTTCCGAAATTGACCTATTTTGTACAAATGTTTCAGGCGAAGACTTTGTTGTACTTGCGCTCCACGCAGGATAGGTTTTCACGGTTTGACACATGCCATTTGACTTTGCACAATACAGTGCGAAATCCACCCCACCAATATTATTTTTTACTTGGTAACACGGTTTCTAATTGACTTTGCACGATCCTGCAAAGCAATATCCACGATATACTATTATATTTTTTTACTTGGTTAACACTGTTTTCCACGAAGTCGTCGTGAGGTCCAACTAGTAGAAGGCCCTTAGTAAAATTTGATTACATTGGAATTTGAACTTTGTCACGTCAGCATTGAGTTTCTATGATCTATGATTCTGAATTCAAGCTTAGCTTATAGTATAGGCAAAATAAACAGATGTTTTTCCTACTGAAGAATTTCATTGAAAATAAAGGGACTGGACAATGATCATATTTCGTTTAAATATTGTAATTGAAAAATCATTCGAGGACTAGGGTTGTTGATCACAGCGGTCCAACAAATTTCCTTAGATGAATGCTATTTTTGTTCAATTGATTTCACTTTCTCAAAGTAAAAAATCGGAAGGTAAGTGATGCGATTATTATTATCGATATTCGATAATTGATTATTAGTTTTCATATCGTCAAAACAGCAAACTTATCGAGTTTGTTTTCATCATCATATAGGTAGTATTATGAGTATGTAGTATAGGACTTTGATTGAAGTGCTTTGCTTTTTTGCGTTCCGTGCCTCAAAAGGAAAAATCGAAAAACTTATAGGATCACTTTGTTATCCATCTGTCTGACCCCTTTTCTCAGGAATGCGCGGCGGGTATCGAGTTGAAATTGAACTGCCTTACTTTGGAGCTGTAAAAAAATCGAGCTTCTAAGACGTTTACTTAGAACTTTCGCATAAATTGCCATTCATTTCGCATATTTTCACACTCTCAAATAAATTAAAACCCATAAGATAAATCCGGTTGACCTAGAATCACGAAATGTGGTAAGAAGCAAGGTCTCACAGTACGAATAGGTACAGGAAAATATCTGGAAATCGTTCATAATTCAGGGGACCATATTTTCTCAACTACAACTTTATTTGTCTTTCAATTCGGAATCGAAAATTTATAGGCCGTATCTTGAATTTACATTTAGTATTTTAATTCATTCAAGTTGGTCTACTCTCCAATCTAACAACCCACCAGCATCGGTAATAGATTCAGGGACATACAATAATATTGAATAATATACCTACTTGTAGGTACACAGCTATCATACATCATGGTACATAGAGCTGTTTCATCTGATTATTTTGCGTATACATACTACACACAAAATTCAAATTCAAATGCCTAGATATACGCCGGGAGAATAGTTTCTGCTGGCGGGAAGGGATTGTGTTTTGTTTTCGTCGTGTTTGACGAGAGGGGTAGCCAAAGAGGCGCGGGTGAAACTTGTTTTTTTTCTTTCTTGCTGCGCCCTCTTAATGTAGACTTTGACAACCAATTCTGGTTATAATTCAATCATGATTCGAAAAACACGTGGCGCCATCTATTATCATAAGAACGTTATTGATGTTTTCCTCGGGAATAGTACTTTTTTTCGGGTTGAAAGGTACCCTATGTCCATTTCTGTACACCTGTATACATGACCTGTAGGTATATGCAAAATTTTAGGATGATCGGTTCAATGGTTTAGGCGTGAAAAGGTAACAAACCAGCAAACAAACTTACTTTCGCATTTATAATATTAATTAGGATTATAATATATAGTGAAACACTAAAATATTTTATTTATGGCGGACTAGATAAAACATGAATAAGTCTAGGTATATCTTGCGAATAAAATTAACTTTTACTCCAGACTCTAAAGGGTACTCATTCTAGGGTAAAAAGTGCTTTTATTCGTGGATTGATTAATTACAGAGTCACGATTTATTTTATACTTATGTACTCAAGTTTTATCAAATCCGCCATTAATATCATAAATACAGAGTGACAGTGACTAAGACGCATACACTGTATATAACCATGGATTAAGTACATGATTCTGAACCCCGTAGTCTTGACATTTTGCGTTGGTTATTAAAAAAAAAACAGCTTTTCCATACATTTTGACCGCGTAGATATTGCACTTTTTTATGAGACAGCAGTTCTTTTTTTTAAACCGACGTAAAATTTCTACGCTACCTTCTAGAATCGTGTGCTGAATTCATGGTTATAATTCGCGAGTTGATGCCTTTGCCCACCTGTATACATGGTTAGGTATTAGCAGTTGAATAATTTAATCAATTATATTAATTTTTTGAAATACCTAAGCGAAAATCTCAAGACACACTTAGGTATGACTACCTAATGGCCCGTATAAGTGCCCAAAAATGAGATAGAAGAGCCTTACTAATTGGATGTGAATGTTGAACATGATTCTAAAAGAAATTATCATTACTGAAAGCTCGAATTAAATAGGTAAATTATTTTTATAACACAAAAAAAAATACTTTAATTTTATATAATTGTCTAGAGTAGTCTGTGCAGGATTAAAAGAAAATATAATCGATTTCATTAGCAAGGCGAACTACCCCATAAGCCAGGAATACGTCAGTACTTTGCATAAAAGAAAGTAGCTTTCATGTCATCATAACATACCCATAATACCCACGTTTTCACAAATCAGAAGTTGAAGAAGCAATAAAGAACGATTTACACCAGCCGGGCCGCGTACGCGAGGAACCGATCGGCTACGGGTTCTGGGTTCCAACATCAATATGCCTAGACTTTTCCCTACTATCTTGGGGTCGGTTTCCAGTGTAACCGGATGCAGCTGAATACCAGTATATTACATGGAGCGACTGCTTATCTGACCTCCACAACCCAGATACTGGGTAACACGATTACCCTTGGTAAGACTTCGAATGTAAAAGATCCAAGAATGACAGCCGGGATTAACGACTTAACCTGCAGCTTTTCGAGGAATGGAGGGGTCTTGGTATGTAAAGATGGTCACCCATCCACAGACCGACCACAGCAAGCATAGCTTAACCTGATCGATCGACCCGTGTGGCTGTTATTATTACTTAGCTATGAGCCCCTTTTGACCGTATACCACCGGGTTCCAAGCTATGTAAATTCCATGAAAATATGACATTTAATTACTTCATTAACGCTTCAATTTTCCAATGCACTCCGATGAAGCTTGACGCGATGCACCCCGGCCGGTTTAAATATTACTTAATTAAGTATACTGGCTATACACATTTTATTTAACATTGTCTACATTTCCACTATACCTACTGGACAATCTACAAAAATAAATGTTGGCATTTACAACGTTATCGTTGTAACAAGAGCCCCTTTGTTTCTGTTCTAGAATCTTCGTTACGATGTTGGCAACTGCCCCGTGCAACTTGCCAGAATCTGACTGACCATTCAAACTAACGAACTGCTTGTGAACGTAAGATACTCGCCGTATCTTGTCTGCTTTCGGTATTGAATATAACTTTGCTTTATTCGGTTCAAACTTAATGTTTTGGTTTGCTGATAGGTGAGGATGTGTTTGAAGCCGAAGCTACGCTTTCCGCGGTCGGTTCGTGGATGGGTGACCATCAATTAAATGATAAATGTTTTTATTTCTGTAAGTAGGTTTGGACAGACACTTTTACACGTCAATCATATTTTTTTAAACCAGATGAGGTCAGCGTTTCCTATCTGACTGAGAAGAAAGGCCGAAACAAACTCAGAGGTCACATTACATATCGAGACTTCTCCGTATCACAGAAAACAGGTTAAGCCGATGGTCCCAGCAGCCATCCGTAAATCTTTTGACAGTCATTAATGGTAGTCAGAAGTCCAAAAGTCTGACGAACACTCTTACCAAGGGGTATCGTGTTACCCAGTTACTGGGTTGTGGAGGTCAGACAGGCAGTCGCTCCATGTAAAATATTGGTATTCAGCACGATCCGGTAAGACTGGAAGCCAACCCCAACATAGTTGAGACAAGGCTAGGCAGATTGACATCGTGTCTGAAGTCAATGTTTCACAACATTTGCTCATATAATGTGATTCGGATCTGTAGTCATAAAACATGTGATTTAGTGGACATTATAATTCGCTTCAAGAGAGCTTGAAGATCGTTTGTTCAGAAAAGGGGATGAGATTAGCCTATGGAATAGCTATATTCTTTGAAAACGTATATAACATTCAATATCCTTTATTAAAATAAAATCCAAACCATCTTAAAAAAACATTGTGCTAACCTCCTACATGGTTGCCATTTGTAGGTAAGGCTCAACACGGCTGTTGCAAATCTATAATCATATTTTATGCAAACGTATGATTAGCTAATATCGTTCCGTTCCATGTGTTCATATCTATCTTCTTCAAGGTTTGCCTTACTGTCAGGTATATCTTCACTAAAGCGATCTCTTGAACAGGACCACCTGTTGGATCCATGTTTATTATGAGGTCAGCTCGGGTTCTAACTATCAGTGACGAATATGTAAACGGTACACGAGGCATGTTCTCAATGTGCATTACCAAGTTTCTGAAGGGGCTTCTTCCCTAGAAAAAATAATTAAATTAGAAGAAGTCTTAGAAATCATTAATTAAATCTAAAAACAGTGGGGTGATT
Source organism: Griposia aprilina (assembly GCA_916610205.1). Classification (NCBI taxonomy): domain Eukaryota; kingdom Metazoa; phylum Arthropoda; class Insecta; order Lepidoptera; family Noctuidae; genus Griposia; species Griposia aprilina. The sequence continues at coordinate 9,137,832 of OU744294.1, read as the reverse complement.
GCGTAACACACACTAACAGTAGGAATGGATTTCATTTTGACAGTTCAACAACATTCATTGCGTCATTTACGTTGTTGACCGGACAAATTTTTCGAACATATGAAGCAATGGATTAGCAATAGGGTTCAAAATGATTCAGATTGTGACAGATAGTTTGATACGGAATTACGGTGCTGTTTCTAAAACAGCTATGTAGTCATGTTTGCAAAGACATAAATGAATTGATTTTAAACTGTCTTACTGTAAAATCAAATTACATCGTTTAAACTAATCCAGATAAAAACATGAAAGCAAGGTAATAATGGTAGAGAGCTACTTCATATGGTATATGGTTCCCACTGCTGGGTGACAGGCCTCCTGTCTAAGACGGAGATGGCCGTAATCCACCACGCAAGCCCAGTGCGAGTTTGTAGATATTACATACTAGAACGCAGACATTGTTGACCGCGAATCGGCAAACATAAGGAAGGACGTCCTCAGGCACAGTGAAGCGACAATCTTCGTAGGGTGGCTGATAGCAGCTGGATGAGAGCTGCCGATAATCACGCTGAATGGCGTACAATTAGAGAGGCCTATATCCAGCAGTGGATTGCTGTAGGATGATGATTATGACATCCTAGAACATAACATCACACCTGCAATGCCCGAAAGGTTTGGCAGAGTAGTGCATCCAAATTTTGCCACTTATGATTAAGTCCCATGTAATAGGGGGCGAGCCTATTGCCATCAACCGGACACAAATCCAGACCCCGGGCTGCTACTAACAAATTCCTGATGGAAAAACCCAATAACACTTGCCCGACCTGACACACACTAGAAACTACATACTAGAAATAACAACATAAATCTTGTTAGCCGTACTTACGGGAGGGAAAGGACACGACCAATTTCCTGCCAATTGTTTTGCGTACATCTGACCAAAAAATGGATCTTTGTACAAAAAGTCGCACAGTTTATACTCAAACTGTACTGGCACTGGCACAAAGCGGCCGCTTATGTATTCATTTAACTGCCATTTTAGCTGAAATAAAAGAATAAACAAATAAGTAAGTTCAATATAAAAGAGACTCATCTGCATAGGACTTGATTCAATTTAGTGTTCAACGTGAAATTGTTCTAAGCCTGACATACCTAGTTAAACGTGATGATATATGAGAATATGCAGAACTTTAACAGATTCTTGCTTGGCAAAGGCCACCAAACCAATGCACAAAAACTCAGCCCATTATGCTTTTGTTGTGAAGAATAAACAGAAAAATACAGATGTTACCCAACACTGTATCTTTCGACTCTATTTCTTCTTGGTAAAGCTTCTTTTAGTTATTAAAGTGTGTTAACAACCGTACCGTCAAGTTATTTCCGTATCCCGAGGTTGCGATGTAATCAAAATCTATGTAGTAAGGACTATTGCGACTGTGCCTTCTGTACGTGAACGTGATATTGTGGATATGCTTGCTGCTCTTGATTATCGTCTCCAGTTTCTCAGGATATATTTCTGTGGACTAACATTTTCAGAACTCAAATAATAAAAATAATGGAAATTGAAATAATCTTTATTTGCATAAAACATGGTATATAAAGTATATATATATATATATATATACTTACATGGTATATATATATATATACATTATATAGCATGAAATGTTTTGCTTATATCATAGCATGCAAATGAACACAAAACAAAACAACACACAAAACACATACAAATCGTTGAAAAAATAAAAAAATATGAGAATAAAAAGAAAATGTTGTTGTTGTGATTACATTACAAAATGTTTCCCGTCAGTAAATTATTTTATGCTTTAAAAATTAATAGTGTTTAACTATTGTAGTTTGTTTTGAAACAATCTAAGATCTAAAGTAGGTATTTAAATCACTTGGAATTTTATTATATAACCGAACACACACGGCTAAACAGCTTTTCCTATATTTAGCCAGTCTTGGTAAGTTCTTTAAATATTAGCCTGCAAGATTCATCAGGTTGAAGCCCATATAAAGCACGAATACACTTTTCTTGTGCAACAAATACCCTATTTTTTAATCAGAATCAGAATCAGAAATGTTTATTTACAAGAAAATACATACAAATTACAGGGAAAGATCTTATATCCCAAAAGACATTGTATTCTGCCTGCAAGCAAGCGTGCAAATTATTTATTTACATCTATTTATGTCATTATTATCATGCAATAATATATTAATATTACAATTATTATAAAATCAATTATTAGTTCATTTTCATTCATTATTAACATTAATTTTTAAGTTCCATAAATTCCTTAATGCTATAGAAACAATTATTTTATAGCCACTCTGTCATATTTTTTTAAATAAAATACCCTGCAGCAGTTTCAATTCATTTGGAATAATAAACCAGTATACACATATTAAACACATATTTTTTATAAATATCTATATGACCATGTGGGTGATAAAAAAGGTTGTAAAACTTAAACCCTTTTTTGTCTTGGTAGAACCTCACTCCGTTGCTTAAAGTAATGCATATAATTCTTGGTAAAATTGCAGATATCTCCTAAATACATACAGGGTAGTGGTTTTTTTTTTTGGTTTTTTGTTAAAGAGATCTACAACTATCCAAGAACTTGCCTTGCCTTGTTTATAACCCGAAGGCAACGTTTTTGAAGCTTGAAAACTCTGTTGGAATCGGGCGAGTTGCCCCACATTATAAGTCCATAGCTTAGGACAGACGACACATAGCCGTGGTAAGCCGAAAGAGCAGCTTCTACAGATACATTTTGCCTTAACATTTTCAACGCAAACACATACCTATCAAGTTTCTGACAAATATGTTGCACATGGCATTTCCAATTTAAATGTTTATCTACATTAAGTCCTTAAAACATTAATTCATCCACTTGATGTACTTTTTCGTCTTTGCAAATAATGTCTAAAAGTAATTGTTTGATATTATAGGAGTTAAATTGTATTAATTTCGTCTTACTGATATATATTCAAATTGTTACTTTCCATCCAACTTATTATATCTGATAAGGTCTTTTCGGTGACTGATTTGTAATCTTTTTTATCCTGATATTTTATTATAACATTAGTATCATCTGCAAAAAGGATACATTTCTGCGAAGTAGCCTCCGGAAGATCATTTATATAAAGCAAAAAAAAATAAAGGGCCGAGAATGCTGCCCTGAGGCACACCACACTTATTTATTATTGCTATTGAAATAAATTTCTCTTTGGTGTATATTTTGTCATTTTTTTTTACAACTTTGGATATCTCGGTACACTGTTTCCTGTTTTTTAGATAGCTAGCTATATCCATTCCTGTGCTTTTCCCCTTATGCCGTAGAAGTCTAGTGTACTTAAGAGCTTCGAATGATTCACAAAATCAAAGACCTTGCTCATATCTAAAAATAGACACACCGGTTGATTGCCATTGTTTATGATTTCTATTAGGTACAAGTTATATTAAGTTAAAAATTGCAAGAGCAGTTGAACTACCTTTACGGAAACCGAATTGCTCTTTGCATAATATTTTATGCGTACAGAGAAAATGATTTAGTCTGATAACCATTGTCTTTTAAAAAAAATTAGACATAATGGGTACTATGGTGATTATATAGTTATATTATTAGGGTCTGACTTATTTCCCGTTTTAAATAGTGGTTTCACGACAGACATTTTTAGCTGTTCAGGAAATACACCTTCCAAAAAAGATAAATTTATTAGATGCGCCATTGTATGACATAACCAAGTAGCACACGCTTTCAAAACTTGCGTGGCGATGCCGTCATATCCACTAGTCTTGCTATAATTTAGGGACATTACGATTTTTTATACTTCTAATGCATCTACAGGGTTCAGGAAAACAGTATTGAATTTTTTGTTATTTTGATTTACCTTAATATTAATAGAATTTATTGGCTGATTGGATGTTAAATTAATAAAATAATTATTAAATTCATCTGCAGATGTCTAACGGATCGTTACATGTCACATTATTTAAATTTATTTCGTCGATGTCATTTTTAAATAAGTCATTATTACTTAAAGTTGAGGAAATAGCATTCCAAGTAGCTCTACATTTATTTTTATGCTTTTGTATACGCCTTGTCATCATAAATTTATGTGCTTTCTGTGCACATCGTTTAAACATATGAGTATAAAGTTTATATTTTTCTCATTGTGTTTTATATAAATTTTACTAGTTATGGCTTTTAGATACAGCCGACGTTTCGTTTTACGTGACTTTCTAATGCCTTTCGTTGTCCAGTTTTGTGTGACTGATTTATTATTAACTTTAACCTTAATTACCGGAAAGCACAGATCGCAAAATAACGTACATGTTTCATAAAATAAATTAAAAGCTTCTGCTAGAGTGTCAGAGTTAAGTGTTTCCGAAAATAAAAGAGAGGACATACATTCGCAAAATTTATCGAGATTGTCCGAACAATAGTCACGTTTCAATTCAGACCAACAAGATATTGTTTTGTGTTTTTTCGCTTTTATAGTAATCGTTTGTGCTGTTTCGTAATCTGACAGGCCGAAATGATGAATTTCTGATTGACCATTCTTTATGTTACTGGCGATTTGATCAATGCAAGAGTTTGTGAGATAAACCCATAGCGTATTTTGATTATCTTCTAAAAACAACGTCATAGTGAAGGAAAGACTTACCGATATGAATTGAATAGTGCAAAACATAAAAAATAAAAACTTCATCATTTCAAAATCAGTGGAGTTCCATAATGCAATGCAATAAGCAAACTGCTAGTGATTTATATGTTCTAGTGAAATTAAGTTTAATGACAGACGATACTTAATGAAGTAATCATACTCATGACTGATGCTATTCACCATTATTATACATTTATTTAACCTTAACAAAAGGCAGTGCATTTTTTTACATCCTGTCATTAGGATATCTAAAAAAAAAAAAACATCTTTTGGTAATAACGAAGGCTGAAATGACCAAGTGTTAATCGATCCATGTAGCCTTTTCTCAACTATGTAGTAGTTGTTTTAAATGAAAATTCTTCGTTATGTTCAATTGTGTCTATAATTAGATAACTGTTAGTGACACATGATCGTGCACATGACGCATCCGTTCGTACTGCAATGTATTTAGCAACCATCATTACATCAAACTTTATGTTGCGTTTACCTTTATTACCATCAACCTCAATGACCTGGTGACTCCTGTCACCATGAAGCGAACCTTTAAAAAGGCATGTATTTAATCAAACGTCTAATAACTCCCATTATGCGCTCCTAAAAATATTAATGAGCACTCTAATATAATAATTGCACCTCTTTTTGTTAATATCAAATAATCCAATAACGATAGCAAAAAGGGTTGCGATTTTTTATAAACTAACCAAAGCATATTCCATATCTGAAAAATAAATTAAAGGTCATCAACACTTAAACAATTTCATGGTTGTACATTATTTGGGTAACACTGGGACAGCGTGGTAGATTCCGACCGCATACTCCCTTAGAAGGCCTGTGCCCCAGCACGAACATTAGTCTGGTTCTGAACATGCTGCAATAAAAGTCAGGTCTAGTCAGGCCCCCGGTGGCCCGCTAGAGGGCCATCACAATAGAAAATCAATTGTGTCTCATTAGCAATGCTTAATGAGTTTATTACTTCGTAAACGCTTCAATTTCTTTAACACATTGTTAAATGCGCTCTGATGAAGCCCGACGCAATGCACGGCCAGTGTAAATCGTACTTAATTGCTATACACATTTGTTTTATCCCTTCCTATACAATACACATTTTATTTAACATTGTCTACATTTCCACTATACCTACTGGAACATCTAAACAAAGCAATTATGGCATTTACAACGTTATTGTTGTAATAAGAGCCCCTTTGTTTCTGTTCTAGAATCTTCGTTACGATGTTGGCAACTGCCGCGTGCAGCTTGCCAGAATCTGACTGATCATTCAAACTAACGAACTGCTTGTGAACGTAAGATACTCGCCGTATCTTGTCTGCTTTCCGTATTGAATATAACTTTGCTCAATTCGGTTCAAACTTACAGGCTTATTCATAAAGAATCGTTAATCAACGTCTTAAGCATTACTTAACTAATTAAACCTTAAATATTAATTATATATTTCTTATTCATAAACGATATTTAAGCATTGCTTAACTAACCACTACTTAACTTTTTGTAAACTGGCAACTAGGTAGCATTTCGGTAGAAAACTGTCAAATCGGTCTATGGTGCACGTGCCAAACACCCGAATTAAAGAACAAAACTATCAGTCACTAGCTTGCGGAAAAAGTTTCGTTCGTGGTAATTTTGTAATTTGTATTTTTGAGGGTTAAAAATATTACTTATTAAGCTATGGCGGATCTAAAAGGATTCGACACGCCTTTGTCCAGTAAAAAACGATGCCGCTCCGCTAACTGGGGTGAATCAGAGTCGCCTAAATTCATTTAAATCTTGTACGTCTTGCTCAAACAGACTTAAATCGTTATTGACGTCAAAATATTCAATTATTACCGTACGTCAGACGTATAAAATTTCACTATAAAAGTTTTATCAATTCACTGCAACAAGTTAGAATAGAAATGACGGACTCAATCAGCTGCACAGACTACATAGAGATACTACGTATTGATATACGCTGTTAGAAGCAAGGATTTCGTCCGCCATTTTGTTGTTTAAATCGTTAAACAAGGTCCGAGGGCTGTTTAGTATGACAGCTACTTAAATAACTGTTTAAACAGTTAGTTAACTCTAAACAGCGTTTATGAATACAAAATCTATTTAACCACTGCTTAAAGTGCTGCTTAAAAGTTAATCAACGTTTATGAATAAGCCTGTTAATGTTTTAGTTTGCTAATCGGTGAAGATGTGTTTGAAGCCGAAGCTATGCTTGCCGAGGTCGGTTCGTGGATGGGTGACCAGCAGGTTAAGCCGTTGGTCCTGACTGTCATCCCTAAATCTTTGACAGTCTTTCCTGGTAGTCAGAAGCCCACAAGTCTGACGAACACTCTTACCAAGGGGTATCGTGTTACCCAGTTATTGGGCTGTGGAGGTCTGACAGGTAGTCGCTCCATATAAAGTATTGGTATTCAACTAGATCCGGTTAGACTGGAAGCCAACTCCAACATAGTTAATAATAATAATAATAAATACTCTATGGCATCTGTCAACGTCACAAGAAAAAATTTACGCTCAACATTTTTTATATATAATAAATAACTTTCACAGTCCAGATTTCACATTAGCAGTTTAAAAAAAAAACTTAAAATAATACCAAATGAAAGTAAAAATGAAAAACCTGCCAAAACGGACCATGAACAAAACAAATAGATAATGTGAGCAAAAGTAAATTATGCAGACCAGAGCCAGAGCACGACAAGAGACACACCCACCATCTCCGGACTTGTCGCTCAGCTCCGCCTCGCAGCCGCCGGTACGCGCCTGAACCATGAGCGCCGTGTCACCGGTCGCTGCAGTTGCGTCGAGCTCGAGCGACGAGTTTTTCTCCCCACCGTCGTCACCTACACCACCACGACAGCGAGGAAGAGGACGGCCAGCAGCGGGCTTGGGAACTCGAGGCCAACAGGCCTCGAACGGGGTCCCCGCTGCCGGTGGAAATGTGTCGCGCATGCGATGGACCCTGGATGAAAATGTGATGCGCGCATATTACGGGGCTACAGAGGGAGGAATTAACCTTACAGCGTACCGAAGTCGGATGCTCTCTCTGTTTCAGGTGCTTAAACCAGCCGTAAACGTCTCGGCCCAACGATTGTCGGATCAGGTGCGCGTCATTCGACACAATCATAGATTGGATGACGCTACACTTGATCGGCTACGCTTGGAAATGCAGAGTAGCTCTGCTAGTAATCCTTCCCCCCCCAGAATTTCGTGCATGCGCCTACCGTGGTTCCACTGCGGACAAACCAGCAAGATGAGGAGGAGGACACTAGGGCTATATCTGCAGATAACCTGTGCAATGTGGAATTAAGGAGCATTCTGGAGGATGCGATCCGTGAGTACCGGTTCACATCATCTGATCTTAGACCACGGCTACCACGTTTGCCCATGAATAAAAAAAATAGAGCACTGGTGTGTGCCTTGGATGCGCTGTTACCAAATTTAATTGAAAACAGCGCAGACCTTTGCGATACACACTCAATCTTGTATTGCACGGCTGTTGCGGCATGTCGTATAGCTCGTGTCAAATTTCCGAACACTGACCGAACTGCACAGCTGAAACCCGCCGCACCAGCCTGGCAGTGCAGGATTGAGCGTCGTATTAATGAGGCCAGGGTACTCATCGGGAAGCTCACCTGCTTCAGGGAGGGCAATACACGCCCAAGGGTGATGCGCTTTGTGAGGCAGGCCTTCTCGGGAACTAATATTAGTCCTCGAGAATATATATCCTGTGTCACAGAGCGCATCGACTTCCTGAAGCAGAAAGTTTATGCATGGGCAAACCGTATCCGTCGGTATAGACGAAGAGTGGATCGGTACACTCAGAACCGCATGTTCCAGAAAGATGAAAGGTGGGTATACAGAGCTTGGGAGCGACCCATTCCCACTCAAGGTGTGACTGACGTGCTTCCACCGGATAATGATACAGTGAGTGCTTTTTGGCGAAGCATTTGGTCGGTGCCCGTCAGTCATACTGAAGGTGATTGGATGCGTGTTGTTGAACAGACGTGTGATTCAATACCAGAAATGGAGGCTATTAGCATTAGTCCTCTAGATGTGGCTCGTGCAGTCCGTCCGTTGCCTAACTGGAAATCCCCAGGACCGGACGGACTGCACAATTTCTGGATTAAATGGCTACAAAGGTCACACGCCTGCTTAGCCTCGCAATTCCAGTCATCTTTAGAGACTGGGTCGCTACCATTGTTCTTTACGAGAGGAGTAACCCATCTGCTCCATAAATCGGGTAGTACTGCGGAACCTAAAAACTATAGACCAATTACATGTTTACCGACGGTCTATAAAGTTCTTACATCCATTCTTAGAGCAAAAATTGCAGAACATATTAAAAGCAACTCAATTATGTCTGTGTCTCAGAATGGATGTAAGAATGGGTCTCGCGGTACTAAGGAGCTGCTCCTTATAGACATGGCCATAAGCCAACAGGTTCGTAGATCCCGGAAGGATTTGTCGACATGTTGGATAGATTATAAGAAGGCTTATGACTCGGTGCCACATACATGGCTCATTAGGGTGCTGGAGTTGTACAAAATAGACGCAACTCTACGCACCTTCTTGATTTCTTGTATGGGGCAGTGGAGGACGATCCTTCTCTATCCAGGATGTCAACAGATCCAGAGGACCGATGAACCGATCAGGATTGAGCGAGGAATATTCCAGGGCGATAGTTTGAGTCCGCTATGGTTTTGCTTAGCCTTGAATCCTCTAAGCACACTGCTGGAGGATTCAGGTCTAGGCTATCGGTTACGAAGAGGTGGTCAGGTGATATCACACCTCCTCTACATGGATGATTTGAAACTTGCCCCAACAATTTGCGACTGATGGAGCTACTGAAGGTAACGGAAACGTTCAGTAGTGCCATCAGGATGGAATTTGGTGTGGACAAATGTGCAGTCATGCATGTAAAGCGAGGGGGGATTATGGAATCCGTGGGAACCCAACTTTCGGATTCTATACACCTTAGATCCCTCTCCTCAACCGAAACCTACAAGTACTTGGGTATGTCGGAAGCATTAGGCATCAATGCTGCCGACATGAAACAATCGTTGAGGGAGCGCTTCTTTGGCCGCCTGAATAAAGTGTTAAATAGTCTTTTATCAGGCGGAAACAAGGTGCGTGCCTTTAACGGTTGGGTCATGCCGGTTTTGATGTATACTTTCGGCATACTCAAATGGACTCAGACGGAACTTGATGCTCTGGATAGGAAGGTCCGTACATTGCTGACGGCATATAGGATGCATCACCCACGGTCATCAGTGATGAGACTGTACATCCCGCGGAAGTGTGGGGGTCGAGGATTCTTAAATGCTAAAACCCTCCACAACCGCGAGATTTGCAGTCTCAGGGAATATTTCCTACAAACTGACGTGGGGATGCACCGAGATGTGGTCGCAGTGGACAAGGGCCTCACTCCGCTCTCCTTGGCAAAAGAGAACTGGAGCAAACCTGCAGTACTAGATACTAACGATCGTAAGGAAGTATGGCAAGGCAAGGAGCTTCACGGACGCTTTTTCCGGGCCCTACATGGGCCTGATGTAGACTTTTTGGCGTCTGTATCCTGGCTGCGTTTCGGCGACCTCTTTGGGGAAACCGAAGGTTTTGTCTGTGCGATTATGGATGAAGTTATCATGACGAATAATTATCGGAAATACATTGTCAAGGACGGCACGGTTGACATCTGTCGGGCATGCCACCGTCCCGGTGAATCCATCCGACATATAGTTTCCGGTTGTTCTCGTCTTGCTAACGGTGAGTACTTGCACAGACACAATCTAGTGGCTAGGATTATCCACCACCAACTTGCCTTGCAGTACAATCTTGTGGAATCCGAAGTACCATACTACAGGTATGTGCCCGACCCAGTTCTTGAAAATGGTCATACCACATTATACTGGGATCGATCTATCATCACTGACAGGACTATTGTAGCCAATAAACCTGATATTGTGGTGATAGATCGACGAGAGCGCCGTGCAATGATTGTTGATATCGCTGTCCCTCATGACGAGAATCTCGTGAAAGCTGAGAAAGATAAAAAAATCAAGTATCTTGATTTAGCACACGAGGTTGTCGACATGTGGGGCGTGGACTCTGCAATCATTGTACCGATAATCGTTTCAGTAAATGGCCTAATAGCGGAGAGCCTCGACCAACACCTCAGGAGGCTCTCATTGCGCAGCTGGGTCAAGAGCTTAATTCAGAGAGCAGTACTTCTGGATACGGCACGCATAGTGAGGAGGTTCCTCTCTCTAGACCCCTGACCACCGGCAGCTTGGACCCTGTTTTTGATGCCGATGGGCTACTATTTTCTATATTTTTAAATGTTTTTATATTTTTTGTAAAAGTATTTAAAAATGTAATTAATATGCATAAAAATGAATAAAAGAAAATAATAATAATAATAAGCTTTATTTCATAAAAACAGTACTTAGATTAAATTCCAGTTCGGTGCTATGGTAAAACAGAAGTACACAAAAGTTTTAGCATCTGGAGCCGAACTAGGAGGAACCTGTATTTCGGCTAACAGCGCCAATCCCATCGAGTTACATTAGATTAGAGTTCTTAAATGCTAGCATTTTACAAAACAAAAGGAATAATTATAGTCTAAGGTTGTATTAATGGTCTGCACCTCTCTTTGTGTTGAGTGATATGGTGAATGAGTGAGTATGAGAGGGTGTGTCTATTTGTGAGTGTGCATGTGATTTGTATGAGTGAACACATGAATTAGTGAGATACGCGGATACAGTGAATATGTATATAATATATACGTACATATATTTGTATATAGATAAATAACTTTTGCTAACTTTAACATTATTACTGTCTACCTTGGTACAATTAGAAGTTGCTCAGTCTCATCGTATGAGAGACCTTGCAGGTATTCAGATACTTTTTTCTTACAACGATCTGTATTGAGTGGATAAATATTAAGATTTTTATTAAGTTGATTGTAGATATAGGGACCGAGGAAATTAAAGAATTTATTAGTAAATTTGGTGCTGTAAAACCTGTGTTGTGTACAAACCATATAATTTCTGCGTTTATTCATAAACTGGGGGTCATACATAATACAAGTGTGTTGCATAATAATTATTTTTAGTATGAATTATTGTCTAACAGTTAGTACTCCACACACCTGGTAAAGTAAGGCAGTAGAGAAAAGTATTGGTTTAAAGGTGCTGACCTTTAGTATTGTACGTTGGGCAACCTCAACAGACTTTAGTGCAGTTTTCGGAGCTCCTCCCCAAACGGATATACAATATGTTATGAGTGACTGGCAAAGAGCAAAGTAAATTCGTTTCAAGGTATGAGGATCAGCGATGTATCGTAGATTTTTTAAAATATATATAAGTTTACGAACCCGTCCCGATAAGATTCTTATGTGTTCCTTGAAGTTAAGATTTTTATCTATAGTTACGCCTAAATATTTGATGGAATCAACCAGCTCTAATTTAGTACAAGAGCAAAAATCAGGCGGTGTACACTCATGTGGAATAACGGCATGATCGTGGCCAATCCATGGGGATTGGCCACGATCTGATCTAATACTAAAGCAGATGTACTTAGTTTTGCCGGTATTTAATGTTAAGACATTGTCATTTAGCCATCTCCTCACAGTGTCAAATCCAGATTGAGCAGCATCAAATACTTCGCTCCAGTTATCAGCAGAAAAAAGGAGAGCAGTATCGTCCGCAAAAGAGATGATTTTGCCCTGGGAAAGTATTAAGTTGAGACAAGGCTAGGCAGATTGATTTTGTGTTTGAAGCCCATGTTTCATAACATTTGCTCATAAAATGTGATTCGAATCTGTAGTCATATAACATGTGAATTAGTGGAAATTAAGATTCGCTTCAAATAACTTGAAGATCGTTTGATCAGAAAAGGGAATGGGAGGTCTGACAGGTAGTCGCTCCATATAAAGTATTGGTATTCAACTAGATCCGGTTAGACTGGAAGCCAACTCAAACATAGTTGAGACAAGGCTAGGCAGATTGATTTTGTGTTTGAAGCCCATGTTTCATAACATTTGCTCATAAAATATGATTCGAATCTGTAGTCATATAACATGTGAATTAGTGGAAATTAAGATTCGCTTCAAATAACTTGAAGATCGTTTGATCAGAAAAGGGAATGAGATTAGCCTATGGAATAGCTATAAACTCAGAAAACTTACATATTATATATATGCTTTATTAAAATAAAATCCAAACCACCCTAAAAAATATTGTGCTAAACTCCTACATGGTTGCCATTTGTAGGTAAGGCTCAACACGGTTGTTGCAAAGCTGTACTCATATGTTATGCAAACGTATGATTAGCTAATATCGTTCCGTTCCATGTGTTCATATCTATCTTCTTCAAGGATTGCCTCACTGTCATGTACGTCCTCACTACAGCGACTTCTTCCATAGGGCCACCTGTTGGACCCATGGTTATGATGAGGTCAGATCGGGTTCTCACTATCAGTGACGAATATGTAAACGGTACACGAGGCATGTTCTCAATGTGCGTTACCAAATTTATGAAAGGGCTTCTTCCCTAGAAAAAATTATAAATTAAAAAAAAACTTAGAAATTAGTACTTACATTTAAAAACAGTTCTTAATAACAACTCTAAAAACTCATGTTTGCAAAGACATTAATGATTTGATTTTAAACTGACTTACTGTAAAATCTAATTTTATAGTTTAAATGAATACAGATAGAAACATGAAAGCAAGATAATGTTCTTCATAGGGTAGAGAGATATACACTTGCATACATACATACATAAAGTCACGCGTTCTTCCCATGAGGGTAGGCAGAAACTACAGAACGCCACCTGCTACGATCCTTACATACTCCTTTTGCCTCGCTTACGTTCATACATCTGGTCACACACGCACGCCGTTTGCGAGTACTACCCACCTGACCTTTCTGAAGAACATGACCAATAAGGTCATAGCATATAATACACACTAGCATATCTAAGCGTAATCAGTCTATTATTTTCCCACTGCTGGGTCACAGGCCTCTTGTCTGAGACGGAGTGGGCCGTGATCCACCACGCGGGCACACTGCGAGTTAGTAGATATTACATACTAGAACATAGACATTGTTGGGGTGAACGTGTTCTTGAGTGGAGACCGTGAATCGGCAAACGTAAGGTAGGAAGCCCTCAGGCTAGGTGGAGTGACGATCTTTGTAGGGTGTCTCGTAGCAGTTGGGTGAGATTTGCCGAGAATCGAGCTAAATAGCGTGCAATTGGAAAGGCCTATGTCCAGCAGTCGACTGCTGTAGGCTGATGATGATGAAATACTAGAACATAACATCACACCTGTAATCTTCGAAGGGTTTGGTAGAGTAGTACATCCACATTTCACCAGTTATGATTAAGTCCCATGTAGTAGGGGGCGAGCCTATTGCCATACAAATAAAACGGGCCAACCGGGCTGCTACTAACGAATTCCGGATTTAAAAAACCCAATAACACTTTGCCCGACCTGACACACACCAGAAACTAAATACTAGAAATAACAACACAAATCGTGTTAGCCGTACTTACGGGAGGGAAAGGACACGACCAATTTCCTGCCAATTGTTTTGCGTACATCTGACCAAAAAATGGATCTTTGTACAAAAAGTCGCACAGTTTATACTCAAACTGTACTGGCACTGGCACAAAGCGGCCGCTTATGTATTCATTTAAATGCCATTTTAGCTGAAATAAAAGAATAAACAAATAAGTAAGTTCAATATAAAAGAGACTCATCTGCATAGGACTTGATTCAATTTAGTGTTCAACGTGAAATTGTTCTAAGCCTGACATACATAGTTAAACGTGATGATATATGAGAATATGCAGAACTTTAACAGATTCTTGCTTGGCAAAGGCCACCAAACCAATGCACAAAAACTCAGCCCATTATGCTTTTGTTGTGAAGAATAAACAGAAAAATACAGAAGTTACCCAACACTTTATCTTTCGACTCTATTTCTTCTTGGTAAAGCTTCTTTTAGTTATTAAAGTGTGTTAACAACCGTACCGTCAAGTTATTTCCGTATCCCGAGGTTGCGATGTAATCAAAATCTATGTAGTAAGGACTATTGCGACTGTGCCTTCTGTACGTGAACGTGATATTGTGGATATGCTTGCTGCTCTTGATTATCGTCTCCAGTTTCTCAGGATATATTTCTGTGGACTAAAATTTTCAGAACTCAAATAATAAAAATAATAGAAATCGAAATAATCTTTATTTGCATAAAACATGGTATATAAAGTATATATATATATATATATATGTAGGATCAGGATTGCCGAGAGGCATGTCGTCAGGATTTGGAGTTCCCATTTTATTGGGATAAACAAGGACTGTATAAATAACTACAGAGATTTTATTATAGTAGGTAATAGTTACACAATAAGATAACCAAAACAAATGGTAATTATAACAAGATGGAGTAATAACAAAAACAATTAGATAATAGAACAGACTTTATAAGGTCTCAATTCGTATAGTGGCCAAGCTACCCAAAAACAAAGTGTATCAGCGAGCCAATACAACTATGTGAATATACAGCAGCGCTGTACCAGGTAAACCGACAGTTTAGTCGGGAACAGGGGCTCTTTATTGAGTCGAATCCGAAGATCGACTGACCCGCACACAGAGGGCACGCTCTTTTATAAGACTATGCCCCCACCTTGCAATCCCTCCACAACAACTCTGTCCGATGACGCACGGAAGTACGTCACGTGTTTACTTGATACAAAACATTAAAATGTGCTAAATCTAATAATACTTTCATTATAAAGTAATCAAATAATGCAAGAATAATTGTCGTAAACAAACAATAGTGAATTCACAAAGTAAATCATTTTAAAATTGAAGTAACATGTCATCAATTGTTTTAAACAAAACCATCGGATACAATTATCGAAATAAGTTGCTAAAAAGCAATTAATGTGTACACCGAGTACTTAATAAATTATGTTCAGATTTGTTAGACAATAATTGATAGTAAAAATCACTTAAATAATAAGAAAAACAGAATATAACAAACTCTGTTGACTACCCACAATTGTAATTGATAACCAACTCCGACATATATATATATATATATATATATATATATACTTTATATACCATGTAACCAATGTAATGTGTCCAAACATGGTATATAAAGTATATATATATATATATATACTTTATATACCATGTTTTATGCAAATAAAGATTATTTCGATTTCTATTATTTTTATTATTTGAGTTCTGAAAATTTTAGTCCACAGAAATATATCCTGAGAAACTGACTTACATATACTTACATGGTATATATATATATATACATTATATAGCATGAAATGTTTTGCTTATATCATAGCATGCAAATGAACACAAAACAAAACAACACACAAAACACATACAAAACGTTGAAGAAATAAAAAAATATGAGAATAAAAAGAAAATGTTGTTGTTGTGATTACATTACAAAATGTTTCCCTTCAGTAAATTCTTTTATGCTTTAAAAATTAATAGTGTTTAACTATTGTAGTTTGTTTTCAAACAATCTAAGATCTAAAGTAGGTATTTAAATCACTTGGAATTTTATTATATAACCGAACACACACGGCTAAACAGCTTTTCCTATATTTAGCCAGTCTTGGTAAGTTCTTTAAATATTAGCCTGCAAGATTCATCAGGTTGAAGCCCAGATAAAGCACGAATACACTTTTCTTGTGCAACAAATACCCTATTTTTTAATCAGAATCAGAAATGTTTATTTGCAAGAAAATACATACAAATTACAGGGAAAGATCTTATATCCCAAAAGACATTGTATTCTGCCTGCAAGCAAGCGTGCAAATTATTTATTTACATCTATTTATGTCATTATTATCATACAATAATATATTAATATTACAATTATTATAAAATCAATTATTAGTTCATTTTCATTCATTATTAACATTAATTTTTAAGTTCCATCAATTCCTTAATGCTATAGAAACAACTGTTTTATAGCCACTCTGTCATATTTTTTAAAATAAAATACCCTGCAACAGTTTCAATTCATTTGGAATAATAAACCAGTATACACATATTAAACACATATTTTTTATAAATATCTTTATGACCAGGTGGGTGATAAAATAGGTTGTAAAACTTAAACCCTTTTTTGTCTTGGTAGAACCTCACTCCGTTGCTTAAAGTAATGCATATAATTCTTGGTAAAATTGCAGATATCTCCTAAATACATACAGGGTAGTGGTTTTTTTTTTTGGTTTTTTGTTAAAGAGATCTACAACTATCCAAGAACTTGCCTTGCCTTGTTTATAACCCGAATGCAACGTTTTTGAAGCTTGAAAACTCTGTTGGAATCGGGCGAGTTGCCCCACATTATAAGTCCATAGCTTAGGACAGATGACACATAGCCGTGATAAGCCGAAAGAGCAGCTTCTACAGATACATTTTGCCTTAACTGTTTCAACGCAAACACAGACCTATCAAGTTTCTGACAAATATGTTCCACATGGCATTTCCAATTTAAATGTTTATCTACAATAAGTCCTAAAAAATTTAATTCATCCACTTGATGTACTTTTTCGTCTTTGCTAATAATGTCTAAAGGTTTGGTATTATAAGAGTTAAATTGTAATAGTTTCGTTTTACTGATATATATTCAAACTAGCTGTGCCCGCGACTTCGTCCGCGTGGATTAGTGTCTTTGGGTAGCATTTTTAATTATTTAGGCTAATTATTTTACAAATAAGACACATACGTATAAATGCTTCAAACAAACAAACTCAAACTTCAAACTTTCATCCCCTATTCCCTATTGTTATTTTAAACCCTAAAGGGCAAAACTTTTACAAACTTTGAATGTCATATTTATTTATATCGAATCAACAGCCTAAAAAATAAGTTTCAAGCCTCTAGCTCTAAAAATGACGATACGTCCATACAATTTTTCATCCTCCCCTTTCAACCCTTTTTTGCATTAAAAAGTAGCCTATGTCCTTTCTCAAGCTCTAGACTATCTGTGTACCAAATTTCATTTAAATCGGTTCAGTAGTTTTGGCGTGAAAGCGCGACAGACAGACAGACAGACAGTGTTACTATCACATTTATAATATTAGTAAGGATTATTACTTTCCACCCAACTTATTATATCTGATAAGGTCTTTTCGGTGACTGATTTGTAATCTTTTTTATCCTGATATTTTATTATAACATTAGTATCATCTGCAAAAAGGATACATTTCTGCAAAGTGGCCTCCGGAAAATCAAAGAAAAAAAAACACATACAAAGCAAAAAAAATATAAAGGGCCGAGAATGCTGCCCTGAGGCACACCACACTTATTTATTATTGCTATTGAAGTAAATTTCTCTTTGGTGTATATTTTGTCATTTTTTTTACAACTTTGGATATCTCGGTACACTGTTTCCTGTTTTTTAGATAGCTAGATATCCATTCCTGTGCTTTCCCCTTATGCCGTAGAAGTCTAGTTTACTTAAGAGCTTCGAATGATTCACAAAATCAAAGGCCTTGCTCATATCTAAAAATAGACACACCGGTGGATTGCCATTGTTTACGATTTCTATTAGGTACAAGTTATATTAAGTTAAAGATTGCAAGAGCAGTTGAACTACCTTTACAGAAACCGAATTGCTCTTTGCATAATATTTTATGCGTACAGAGAAAATTATTTAATCTGCTAAGCATTGCCTTTTCAAAAATTTTAGACATAATGGATACTATGGTGATTATATGGTTATATTATTAGGGTCTGACTGATTTCCCGTTTTAAATAGTGGTTTCACGACAGACATTTTTAGCTGTTCAGGAAATACACCTTCCAAAAAAGATAAATTTATTAGATGCGCCATTGTATGACATAACTAAATAGCACATGCTTTCAAAACTTCCGTGACGATGCCGTCATATCCACTAGTCTTGCTATAATTTAGGGACATTACGATTTTTTATACTTCTAATGCATCTACAGGGTTCAGGAAAACAGTATTTAATTTTTTGTTATTTTGATTTAGCTTAATATTAATAGAATTTATTGGCTGACTGGACGTTAAATTAATAGAATAATTATTAAATTCATCTGCAGATGTCTAACGGATTGTTATATGTCACATTATTTAAATTTATTTCGTCGATGTCATTTTTAAATAAGTCATTATTACTTAAAGTTGAGGAAATAGCATTCCAAGTAGCTCTACATTTATTTTTATGCTTTTGCCTTGTCATCATAATTTTATGTGCTTTCTGTGCACATCGTTTAATGCTTTCGTTTTGCATCGTAAATCAATCAAACAACTTGAAGATCGTTTGATCAGAAAAGGGAATGAGATTAGCCTATGGAATAGCTATAAACTCAGAAAACTTACATATTATATTCTATATGCTTTATTAAAATAAAATCGAAACCACCCTAAAAATATTGTGCTAAACTCCTACATGGTTGCCATTTGTAGGTAAGGCTCAACACGGTTGTTGCAAAGCTGTACTCATATTTTATGCAAACGTATGGTTAGCCAATATCGTTGCGTTCCATGTGTTCATATCTATCTTCTTCAAGGATTACCTCACTGTCATGTACGTCCTCACTACAGCGACTTCTTCCATAGGGCCACCTGTTGGACCCATGGTTATGATGAGGTCAGCTCGGGTTCTCACTATCAGTGACGAATATGTAAACGGTACACGAGGCATGTTCTCAATGTGCATTACCAAGTTTATGAAGGGGTTTCTTCCTATATGTAAGGTGGTTGAGATGGCGAGAACAAATTTTACTTCTCATAAGTATATGGATCACATTATATCGACTCACAGTTGGAAAAAAATCTCAGCAATCGTATCTTTATTATATAAAAACAAAACAACGTTATCGTGAAGGAAATACTTACCGATATGAATTGAATAGTACAAAACAAAAAAAATAAAAACTTCATCATTTCAGAACGAGTGGTGTTCCAAAATGCAGTGCAATAGGCAAACTTCTAGTGATTTATATTTTCTAGTGAAAATGATAAAAATCAATTTTAATGATAGACCATACTTAATTAAGTAGTCATACTCATGACTGATGCAATTCACCATTATACATTTATTTAACCTTAACAAAAGCCAGTGCATTTTTTTACATCCTATCATTAGGATATCTAAAACAAATTAATATTCAGTTGGTAATAACGAAGTCTGAAATGACCCAGTGTCAATCAATCTGCATATACTTTTCCCATCTATGTTAGGGTCAGTTTCTAGTCTAACCTGATGCAACTGACTACCAGTGTACCTAGTGTTATTTTTATTTTGTGTGAATTGAATTTGCGCAAAATAAAATTTTTTTTCTTCCTTCCTTTCTTCATCCCTCATTGTTTTAAATGTAAATTCTTCTTTGTGTTCAATTGTGTCTATAATTTAATAACTGTTAGTGACACATGAGTGTGCACATGACGCATCCGTTAGTACTGCAATTTATTCAGCAATCATCATTACATCAAACTTTATGTTGCGTTTACCTTTATTACCATCAACTTCAATGATCTGGCGACTATTTCACCTTAACGAGGCGAAACTTTAAAAAGGCATGTATTTAAACGAACGTCTAATAATTCTCGAGATTCGTGATTCGTGAGGTCTCGGGTTCGATTCCCGGGTCAGGCAGTGTTATTAGGTTTTCCATCTGGAATTTCTCAGTAGCAGCCCTGAGTCTGGATTTGTGCCCGGTTGATGGCAATAGGCTCGCCCCCTATTACGTGGGACTTAAACAGGACAGAAATGTGGGTGTACTATAGGTACACCTCTGCCTAACCCTTCAGGGAATATAGGCATGATGTTATGTGTTTAATAATTCCAATTATGCGTTCCTAAAAATATTTTTAAGCACTCTAATATTGCACCTCTTTTTGTGAACCTCAAATAAGCCCTATTTTGGGGACCTAAAAATACTAAATAGCTAAGTAACTGCGACCAATTTGGCTACTCGCTCGCTTCGTTTGTTTGGGTTTTAGTCTGGGTGCCATTGCTAAGTTACTTCGACCAATTCAGAAAGCCAGCCAGAAAGTTAAAAAGTGGCTAAACTGTTTTAAAAAGTGTGCGTCATTAGAAGCGCAAAAAGTTTTTAGAGGTTCAATAATTGAAATAAGTGTCCATCATTCATCATGTCAATTGAAACAAGTGTCCATCATTAGAAGTTCAATAAATTTTAGAGGATCATTTAAATAATTCCGCTCAGTGAAGGGTGCGCTGTGTGGATGCGTAAATATTCATCCCGACTGGGGATAATATTTGGGATGGTCGAACGCAAAAAATAAGTTTGTAGTAGTATAAAAAACGACCTATTGAAAACAAAGTTATTTCTGCAGTTGTACCGAAAATATTCCATTTATCTAAATAAATACTATAGACATCATAATCTTTTATATTATGGTATCCAACAATACACGGTCATGAGTATTGTTTTTTTTTTTCGTTTAGTAGTTTCTTGTTTGGTTTCATATTGTAGTCTGTCTTAATGCAAAATCAATACAATTGTTTTCACGGTCATCTGCATGATTGTTTTGCATTTTCCTATAGGACACAGTATAGGTCTGATTATGGTACCTTGTGGAACACTTGTGCAAAAAAAAAACAGTTTCTGTTATGACTGCTTAGTTGCTGGAGAAAATAAAGTTTTCTGCTTTCTTAAACTAGGCGGAAGTACAGGTAAACCAGAAAAGGTATGCGCTTTGATAATCTTCGTGTTTCCGAATTAGTGCGAAATTTGCCCCACAGAGGCAAAGCTTTTAAGTTTTGTACTGCCGTGTTTTTCGCAGTGCTATCATTGCACGTTTGTATTCAGCTTCCTCTCTTTCAGGTTACCTACTCTGGTCACACCTTGTCAATTTCACTCAAAAGTTTTGAAAAACTTTTTGGAATTGCGCAGACAGTTGTTAATCTCAAATTATTTAACCCCATATGAAGATTGACCAAAGGACATACTTTTGCTGGGGGATCTGTACCTACAGTTCCTTCTTGGAAAGGTTCTCATTTGCCTTTGATAGACCCACAACAACCACATTCAAAATAACATTCTGACATTACAGTAGAATAAACAAAAGAACAAAGCTTAGAAAAATCGTTGATTTAATTAAGTTCACACGTTTAGTAAAAGCGTAGAAATGTGTTAAAAAAAATAATTATAATACACACACAAAAGGCCGATATAATCGGCCCATTTACAAAACATGTCGGCTGGGCTCTAGCCGGGCTGCCGTAGTCGCCCTAACGGTCGAGGTCGAAAAGTTTAAGGCGACTAGATATAGTCGCCCGGACGATCAAGTGGATAGCCCTATATGCTCCCACAACCCAGGCAATCAATCTGCTGAACGTCCTGATTGCTCAGGAGCCGGATGTCGACATATGTACAGCAGTACATCTATGTTTAATGTTTGTATGAAGTTTTTTAGTTACATGTTTTGTTGTTGGCTTGCTGCGCGCTTTGGTGTTTACTGTAAGTGCAGCAAGCAATTGCTAGATAAATCAATAATAATAGTGACCATATTCAGTTGCCGCAACCAGACCCAGCTGTGAGAAACGGTCGTATTTAGGGTTCCATACCCAGGGGGTGCCAACGGGACCCTATTACTAAGCCACCGCGGTCCGTCCGTCCGTCCGTCACAGGGCTGTTTGTTTTGAACCGTAATAGGTAGACACTTGATTTTTTTTACAGAGTGTGCACTACTATGGCCGCTATAAAAACAAATACTATAAACAAAAATGTACGGAAGCGTGTTTTTCTCGGCATTTTTACTCAATATTGTAAGATGGTACGGAACCCTTCGTATGCGAGTCGACTCGCACTTGACCGCTTTTTTTGTCGACTACAAAGTGTCTTCGTCTGCGCAACTATGCATAAATCTTCCTTAAAACTTAAACTTCTGTATCTTCTGCCTCACAGTCATGTATACCTTCACGACAGCAACCTGTTCAATAGGTGGTCCAATAAAAAATATGAGATCAACGCGGATTCTCACTACCAGTGATGCGTACGTGAATGGTATTATAGGAATATTCTCAACGTGTGTTACTAAGTTTTTGAAGATACTTCGTCCCTGGAATAAAGAAATAAAGTTGTAAGACTCTGACATACAAGGCACGATGGAAATCACTGAAGATACAATCATGAATGTTTGTGAATATGTTTTTGATGTGTAACATCTTTCCTCTCGCTTTACTGCAATCTGTGGAAGTGATGTCGTGAAAAGGGACGGAAGTGTGTAACAGGATTCCGGGGAAGCGCCCGCTATTTGATTTGACCAATGAGCGCGTGTGGTGGTAGAGTTGACCGTCAGATGGTTCCAACCCATTTTCCGAGAGGTTGGTACTGTCAGCCCACAGTGTGTGCGTGTGTGTGACGAGAAAGAGAAAGGGAAATAGAGAAGGAGACCGCATCAGCTGTGCGCTTAACCTACAGTGTTGTGTATAAAGTGTACTGTTATAAACTAATTTATATGTATAAACTATATTAATAAATGTATCTACTGTTGATAATAAGTGCCTGAAAAAAACTTTTTTACAAAACAACAACCGACTTCCAAAAAAAAACACTTAAAGACGTGAAAAATAACTTTAATTTCGGAAGTCAGTGTCTTTGGTTTTGTATTTTCGTTTTTGGCTACCGACTTCCGAAATTAAAGTTATTTTTCACGTCTTTTAGTGTTTTTTTTGAAAGTCTGTTGATTTTTTGTAAAAAAGTTTTTATTTTTCACTTTTTAGTTGCGGTACCTACCCCACACAAATTCGGATACCACTACTTGATGTGTAAATAACAGTGACAGGAAATTATTAACACATCATCCAAATAAACTAAGTAGAAAAATATGCAGTATTAAGGATAACTCAAAAACTATTGGTCAGACCTTGATCAAATTTAAATGGGACCACCAGCTGTTTAAGTTTTAAAGCATGCGTCGTGAGATAAAAATACCATAAGGATGGAAGTATTGATAGCTGCGCAAGGGATTAGCACCTCATTCGGTAGGCGTGTCCAGTGGGGCGCTGAGGTTCATATGCAAGAACCTCCTTATGCAGTTAACAGTAATCAAAACAAGAAGAAATAGTTAATTAAAACCAACCGTCTTATATTTTCTCACAAGGCGAAAATTAATCGAACGCAGGTGACTAGGAGAGTGATGAATTTAAATGTTGATTAGTGGAGAGGGAGAGGGTGACCAAAGAAAAATTAAATTGGTTTATAACAACATCAACATAATATAAGCATGTATTCCCCAAAGGATTAGGCAGAGGTATATTTGATTAATGTATAAATGAAATGGTAGTCAATGACGATGTGACTGCTGACTGGGACCCGAGTTACTTAGAGACTAGTGCAAGTAGA
This sequence comes from Griposia aprilina, assembly GCA_916610205.1. Lineage (NCBI taxonomy): Eukaryota > Metazoa > Arthropoda > Insecta > Lepidoptera > Noctuidae > Griposia > Griposia aprilina. The sequence goes on along the minus strand of OU744294.1, from coordinate 9,113,777 downwards.
AGAAGTTTAGTAGAAAATATTCCATTCAAAATATTTAATTTCGCCTACATAAACCTACATGGGTACTTATGAAATGTCGGAACCTAGGTGAACGGTTCTAATTGATCCTTTCCTATAGAGAAAAGCCGGCAAAAAACTCCATGGTTACTCTTTTGAACAAAAATCATAACGTGGCTTTGCCGTAGTCGGGTAATAATTGGCATTTACAATAGTTTCAAATTATTGTGCTAATATGGGGGGACAGTGTAGGCAATACAATAACTTATAAGGCTGCACTTACGGGAGGGAAAGGACAAGACCAATTTCCGCGCAGTTGCTTGGCGAACATCTGTCCAAGGTACGGATCCTTGTACAAAAAGTCGCACAGTCTATATTCAAATTGTACTGGTATTGGTACATAGCGCCCGCTTATATATTCATTTAACTTCCATTTGATCTGAAATAAGAGGACAAACAATTAAATAAGTACCATTTGAACTGAAGCCAAAGAAATTGACTTGTGTCAATAGGCTCGCCTCACAATACCAGATTGAGGCATGATTTGGCCAAAATCCATTTTCCATACCAGCTACCCAGACTAGCCATGCTAGTCCATCTATAAGTATATCGATGTCTCAGCAATCGCATTAAGTGTTTAGTTTAGTTTGTGATAATCCTGTGCGACTCCCCATAAATACTTTTTCTTTATTTTTTTCAATTGTAACCAAGACACCAACGGGGCGCCCGGGCCTGGGGGCCTACTCTCCAAGTCAGTCAACGAATATACGGGCCCGTCCGAAAGTAGTTTGAAACTTTGCAGTGAAACCTACACCCGGTTAATGACATTTTCGGACAGGTTCATTCTTAGGTCGGACCCCAATCTAATCTTATGTCTGTAGGTGATACGGAGTGGGAAACGCCCGCAACGTCGGCCGAAACTGCGGATTTTGGGGTTAGAGAGTTGACCCCCTGCGCCTGATCTATTTCCGGCAGTGTCGGGTTCCCCTCCAATCGGGCTATGAGAGAGAGGGAAGAGATAATGAACTTGTCTTTGCGCACATACTTGTGCACTATAATATTATGTCCCGCGTCTGTGGCTAGTTTTCGCCGATATTGGCCGCCATGGCTGAAATTCGGTCTGGAGGTCTATTATTATATCTATATAAAACAAAGTCGCTTTGTTTACCGCTTAATTTTTCTAAACTGCGCAATGGATTTTGATGCAGTTTTTACCATCATTTAGGGAATTTATTCCGGATAGTTTATATGTATAAAAACTTAAATCTAATAAGGAAATTTTGATGTTTTGTCAAGTCGTAAAAACCTTGCGCAGCAGGAGTGCTAGTCATTGGTAGATATGGAACTAAAGGCTGAACTTGTCAAGAGGCCACTATAAATATATTTTCAAGATGTTGTAAGAATGATTACCTACCGTTAAGTTATTGCCGTATCCAGCGGTTGCGTTGAAATCAAAATTGATATAGTATGGACTGTTGCGACTTCGTTTTCTGAAGGTGAAGTTGATGGTGTGCAGGCAGCTGTCACCAGATTCTGTCTCTACTCGTTCAGGAAATATTTCTGTGGTCTGAATTTTTTGAAAGAAAACATATTAGTATGTAAACTACACTAAATGCCCTCAGACGTAATAACAATTAAACTTCAAATGTGTCTCGTTCAGTGTTCTTCAACGGGTTAGGTGACTTTTTTCTACGTCTTCCAAAATAACCATGCTTAAAAGAAAAATGTGCCATGATCTATAAAATTATAATGGAAACACATATAGAATAAACGATGAAAACATAAAGACTTACTGTAATAAATTGAAACGGAAAAAATGTAACAAATAGTATCGCCATCATTTTAGGTCCTTTCAAATCAGCCATCATCATGATCAGCCTACAGCAGTCCACTGGTGGACATAGGCCTCTCCAATTGCAAGTCTTTTAGCTCAACTCTCGGCAAATCTCATCCAGCTACTACCAGCCACCCTGCGAAGATCGTCGATCGTCCATCCACCCAAAAATAGTGACAAAGCAATTTATAATAAAAAAAACGATCTTAATGAGGGTCGTTGATACCTCATGATATGATCATACTGATGACAGTTGCAATTCAATATAACTATATATATTTATTTATTGATAACAAAAAGGAGTGCAATTTTTTATAGATTAACCAACCCAAAATCCATATCTGAGAAATAAATCTGGGGTCATCAACACTTAAACAATTTCATGGTTGTACATTAATTGGCCAACACTGGGACAGCTTGGTGGATTCTGACCGCACGCTCTCTCAAAAGGCCTGTGCTCCAGCATGAACATTAGTCTGGTTATGAACATGCTGCAATTAAAAATTAAAAAAGCAAAATTAAAGTATTTACAATTAAAATATAATAACATAAACTAATTACAACTATTAACAAATTAAAAGATGGCGTCGAAAAATTCCTCCGCATCGCTGTTGACTAGTAATAATGTACCCAAGAGACTGGTGGCATTGCCACGTTCGTATGTTCGTACGTTGTATGGCAATCCAGCCCTTGGGTCACGGGAAAATTAAATAAATTGGCAATAATAGATATTGTAATTTTTCCATATTATGTCCTGTCATGTCATTTAAATTTGGTTTATTGCCTCAGAAATACGTGCACATAATAAAGATAAATTTTATCTCGAATACATTGCACTACACTATGATATGGTGTGTACAAACCGATTTTCCCAAGTCATACTTCAAATTGGTAAACTAATTTAGTTATTGGTAAAATCTATGTGTAGATGGTAATGGTTTTAAGTACGTGGTGTCTTCACAGAAATCTGAACGCGGTCCTTTTGGTAAACGAGCGAACGTGCATATTTGCCTTCGATGCAGTTATGCATTTTTGCTGAGTGTTCGATTAATACTCGAACATAATTATCTTCTCCTTGTATCCTCCTTTATTAAAAAAAAAATGGTGGTTCATACAAAACGTACGCTACTAGTACATGATAATACCCCAGAGATATTAAGTATAGCGACAAGACCCCGGTTTTTTTTTTGCGTGGTAACTCAGCAAATGACTTCTCCCACTCTGGACGAAGCGCAAGGGCGTGTCGGACTCTTACTGACTAAAACCCACCCGTATTCCTTCAGTTGCCTGTGCGCCAGGGCCACGGAAACTCTTTCGAACAATCCGCGACCCCGGCACGCGTCGGCCCTATCGCACCCCGTCAATGCTGCTGACATCTTTTTGAGGTGCGCGTGGAACACGAGGCGCCGTCGACCCGGGCCTGGTCCTTACCGGACGGCGAGCTGCCCATTGCTCGCCGCCCGCAAGCCCACGCCTACGGTGGCCGGGAGTCGGCAATCGACTCCCGACGCCCAGGGTGTCTCCTCCTGCGGCGACTAGGGGCGTGAGGGCGCAACGATTGCCTCTCCTTCCGTACCATGGCCTGGACCAGGGCCGGACGCGAGAGATCGCTGCTGCCGATCGCCACCGCGAGGACACGGCGGTGCTCCGCCTAAGCCGGGCAGATCTCCACCTTATGCTCCACCGTGTCCTCCGGTCGATCCACACAATGGTTGCGAAGCACCGCCTGGAAGCCGTCCACGCTGTGGTCGACGTATATGCCAGAGCCACTGCATCGCCATGGGAGCCCCAACAAACCTCTGTACGCGTTGTTATACTGGACGCGCAGAGCATTGTAGGCTTTTTAGTGTAATTGCTCCGCAGGTTACACGTGTATAACGTTTGGCAATAGCTTTTGAATAGTGTGACTTTAACGTCACGTGAGCATCGCGCAAACCTGCGTGAAAGCATATTACCTATCTTACCTGCATTAAAATAAGATTACCTATCTGCCATCAACACAATAATGGAAGGATTTTAAGTAAACACCCATATGTCCCATGAATATTGTACAATAAATATTTAATTTCCAAAATTATTCACAACTAAAGCTTTATTGAAATTTTGTATTGTCAACGGCTTGGTCTTCTTTTTCGCATCCTTCATTTTCTGCGTGATTTTTATGAAGGTTTTCCATCTGAAGACTTCTTCGTTGGTATTTGTGAAGATGCCTTGAACATCGGCTCTGGTCCTTACGATCATGGACGAGTATGTGAATGGTATGTTGTAAGGAAAGTTCTCCAGATGTATTGTTAGATTCATGTAGTGATATTCGCCCTGAAAAGTAAGAGTGAGTAGGTAAATCTCCAATGTTATGTGGATACTTACTTTTTATGAGTTTTTATTAGCCTACTGTAGCCTTCCTGTTACCAACGTCAATTTACGACAAGATCAAAATTAGTGCTGATGAATTTGGTAAGAGTTGAGCTTGCCTCGATGCTAGGTGTGATATGATTTCTGTCATATTTAGTATCATTGATTAGTCATTATTGTTCTTTCAATCCGTTAAGATAATATATGTAATACATACATATCACAAGGGTAGCTACTTACAGCAGGGAACGGACATGACCAATTTCCAGGAAACTGTTTGGCATACATTATGCCGAAAAATGGCTCCTTGTATAGAAAATCACACAGCTTGTACGCTCCTAAAACACCTGTTGGTATGTAATGACCGCCCAGGAACTCAAATAGCTCCATTTTTATCTGCAAAAAAACGTATAAAATACTGCATTAAAACAGTAAGAATCAAAAAACAACCGACTTCCAAAAAAACACTACAAAGTGAAAAATAACTTTAATTTCGGAAGTCGGTGGCAAAAAACTAAAATACAGATCCAAAGGCACCGACTTCCGAAATTAAAGTTATTTTTCATTTTGTAGTTTTTTTTGGAAGTCGGTTGTGTATTATCGTTTTAGGCCACTGACTTCCGAAATTAAAGTTATTTTTCACGTCTTTTAGTGTTTTTTTTGGAAGTCGGTTGTTGTTTTGTAAAAAAGTTTTTACTTTTCACTTTTTCGTTGCGGTATCTACCCCACACAAATTCATATACCACTACTTGGCGTGTAAATAACAGTGACAGGAAATTATTAACACATCATCCATATAAAGTAAGTGGAAAAATATGCAGTATTAAGGATAACTCAAAAACTACTGGTCAGACCTTGATCAAATTTAAATGGGACCACATGTGAAGCACCAGCTATCAATAAAAAAAAAGATTCATCCAAATCGGTTCACCCACAAAAAAGTACTGAGCTAATTAAGAACCTCCTCCGTTTTTTTGAAGTCGGTTAAAAAATACTTTTTATGGCCGTGTACATGGGTACCTATACAGCATGTATTACAAAGGTGTGGTAAAATTTATGGGTTTGGTAAAGACCATCAAATTGAACATAGAACCAACATCCTCTTCCATTTGGGTCGAGTAGTTTATTGTAGTTTTGTATCGAACAATTGACAATTATTTCGCGATTACGATGTTGGTCCCATGGAGAAAGTTATTCAGTTTGATGGCAGACCATCACACTGAATTGTACTGGGTGTACTACAGATACCACACCCTTAAGTTAAAGGAGGTCAAAAAAGCCCATACAACTTTGCCCAAACATGTAACCTCGAGGTACACGGGCACCAAATCGTAGATAAAAATAGAGGAGTTTGAAAATATTAGTATTTTTATCCTTAAATAATTTAAAATTACATAATCAATTATTTCATAAGCATGTACAATTGCGTTACATTTGGTTGACACTCGAGTTGACATTATTTCGTAAATGTTATTAACATGTCATTCAGTTCGTTCGTAAAACAACAGTGGCGAACCCGACCGCAGACAGCTGTCAACTTGACAGTTTTTTTTTTTAATAAGTAAGGTAGTTGCGCTTGTGCCGATGATAGAATGCCAAAATGGCGTGTTTATTTTATTATGTTAAAAGTTGTTTTATTCTCGTCCCCGGGTAACTATAACAAAATTATATAAATGCAATATTATTCAGTGTAATCTAGTGTATTTTATGCCACTAAGTGTACCTCGGTACTTTGTTTGGGCAGATTTTGGTGACATCCTTTGACAGCACCTTTCTGATACATACTGTATAGGTAGCACCTATGAGTAAAGGCAAAATATTTAGGCATAGTAATTGATAAAAAATGTAATTGGAAAAAACATATTGAAAATATGTGTAATGGTCTAAAAAGCTTTGCATTTGCACTGAGAAATCTCAGAAACACTGTTGGACGTAATGCCGCTCTATTGGCTTATCATGGATATGTCTCATCTGTGCTAAGATACGGATTAATCATATGGGGTAACTCCACTGACAGCAATAAGGCATTTATTGTGCAAAAAAAGTGTTTACGAGCAGTGTTTGGTGTAGACCAAATAGAATCGTGCAGACCTATTTTTAAAAAAACATAAATTATTAACATTAGCATGCTTATACATACTGGCAAAGGGAGTATTTGTAAAAAAAAAACATCCTCATCTTTTCAGTACAGCTGGTAGCGGCAATATTTATAAGGTGGGAAAAATATCAAGGGATTCAACAAAATTGGCAATGCCAAGATGTAAAACAGCGTACAGCCATAAAAACACTAGTCGAATGGCAATAAAGATATTTAATAATATACCGAAGGTTATTAGAGAACTGCGAACCAGCTTATTTCAAAGGCATCTCAGAGCATGGCTTAACGAAAATTGTTTTTATACTATTAAGGAATTTATGAATTGTAGGACAAATGGGAAAGTTGCATGACATGACATTTTTATTTTAAGCTATTGACATTTGTAATTTCATTTATTTGGTTGTCATCTAAGAGTCGATATTTAGATAATTTGTAATTTAATTATTTTTCTTTGACATTTGTGATTTGATATCTAGACAATTTTTGATTTAGTACTTTTCATTTTTGACATTGGAATTTAATTATTTTGTTTGAATTGCATGAATTAGAATCATTATTATTGTTACAAATTTTGCATGCCGAATTTAGTAGGCGGAATATGAAAAACTTTTGTGTATGTTTGATAAAATCTGTATAATACCATATTTCAGGCAAATAAATGAATCTATCTATCTATCTAAATCTAAACCAATGCGGCAGTTCTAAAGAGAATTTTTGCTTACAATCAAATCTCGCACAGTAGTAAACAACGCAATTTGTTTGTCCGTATTACAATATCGAATGGTGCTTCACAAACCAGTTATTGACAATTTGGGAAACCATAAGAATTTATTCACGGAGGTATGAGCTAAAGTACGTACGCCTTATTTTCAGCGAATGACGCCATTTGCGCTCAGCCTTTTACCTCGCAAAAGCCTGCGTCATATATATTAGTTAGCGCTATTTTAGGAACAAAAGATAAGATTTATGAATAAAGATACTGTTTTTACATAGAGCAGTTTGTTTTCTTTCGTTGATGTTACAGATGTTACACAACATAATCGACCTAAAAGAGGGGTTCGTTGCTAAGTAATAACAGCCGTAAGAGTCGAACGATCAGAGGGCCTAGACAAAGTAACATTCGATTAGCGATGACGCTAGTAGAAAGCCAAAAAGTGTATGGAATTGACATAAGCTATCGAAATGTCACGTGATCATAGGTTAATGAATAGAAATTACCTAGGCAATGTTAACATCATTCGATTCTATGAAACGAATCGACAGCGTCGAACGATTACTTCCGTTGCGTAGCCAAGTGACACTTTTTGACAAGTGTTATCGCTAGTTTTCGATTCGTATGATGCCAAATATTAGCGTAAGCGGTAGCGATTGTAGAAATAGAATCGCTCCGAAGCGAATGACATTTGTCTAGGCCCTCGGAGGGCCTAGACAAAGTAACATTCGATTAGCGATGACGCTAGTAGAAAAGTTAAAATGTATGGGGTTGACATAAGCTATCGAAATGTCATGTGATCATAGGTCAACGAATAAAAATTAGCTAGACAATGTTAACAACATTCGATTATGAAATGAATCGACAGCGTCGAAAGATTAGGTACTTCCACAGAGATGCATAGCCAAGGGACACTTTTTACGAGCGTTATCGCTAGTTTTTGGAATCATTAGCGAAAGCGATAGCGATTGTAGAAATAGAATCGCTCTGAAGCGAATGACATTTGTCTAGGCCCTCAGGTTAAACTACGCTTGCCGCCATTGGTTAGTCCGAGAATGGGTGACCATCTTTACATAGGTGCCGAGACCCATCCATGCCTCGGAAAGCACGTTAAGCCGTTGGTCCCGGCTGTTATTCTTGGATCTTTGACAGTCGTTACGGGCCGTCAGAAGCCGGGAAGTCTGACAACCAGTCTTTCCAAGAGGTACCCTCAATATTTAGTCCAAGTAAATCAATTAAAACATGAAAACATACCGTTAGGTTATTGCCGACTCCAATGTTTGTATCGAGTTCCATATTGACATAATGAGGACTATTACGACTGAGCTTCCTAAATGTTACGGATAAGTTCTTGAGATATTTATGGTTCAAATATTCAACCTCATGCCGCTCGGGGACTATTTGCATAGACTGAAAATTTTAAATTAAAATTACATTACAGTTCAAGAACTAGAAAACTCTAAAATTGTACATAATATGTCACTAACGGGACATATATGATTGTTTGTGGACACCGATATTTTATCAGATGATATTATGGCGTTTGTAATAGTGACAATGTAAGTGAAGTTAAGAACCGAGAAAGTTTAAAACCTGTTGTCTCATGGTCAATCATGTCACTCTGAGAAGAAAGGCCGAAACAAAGTTAGAGGTCACATTACATATCGAGACCCCTCCGTGTCACATATAGCAGGTTAAGCCGTTGGTGCTGGCTGTCATCCCTAAATCTTTGACAGTCGTTACTGGTAGTCAGAAGCCCAAAAGTCTGACACACAGTCTTAACAAGGGGTATCGTGTTACCCAGTTACTGGGTTGTGGAGGTCAGACAGGCAGTCGCTTCATATATCAATTCAAATCAAAATATAAACAACAAAAAAAACACATAAACCAACATGGGCACTTATGAAACGTCAGAAGCTAGGTGTACGGTTCCAATTGGTTGTTTCCTATGGAGAAGAGCCGGCAAGAAACTCCACGTTTACTCTTTTAAAAATAATAATATCTCTTTTATAATTTAATATAAAATATTGGTGTACAGCTGCATCCGGTTAGACTAGAAGCCGACCCCAACATAGTTGGAAAATGGTAGGCAGATCATGATGAGATCAGCTGGTGTCTGTTGTAGATGGTAAATAGTGTAGATTGATCGAGCTGTGACATTTAATAGTCCAAAAGATTAACAAAACTAGAAAAAGTAAAATTGAAAGAAATGTTCGTGTTGCCAAGGAAGCCGTTCACGTTTAAGGGGGATGCGCCAAGGTAGCCCGCGAAATTCAAATTTTCTTACGTTTTTTGCAATTTGCAGGTCAGTATCAGGTTGTATGGTGATCTAAATGTGATTCGTGACCGTATCAAATATGGCTTTACAGAGTTATAATCATTAGAATCAGCAATACAACTCCATAAGTTAGAATTGCCCTCAAATGTCATGATTTCATGAAATAGTCATTCAATAGGGCAATATGAACTTATAGAGATGTATTGCTGATTCTAATGATTATAATTCTGTAATGCCATATTTGTTAAGGTCGCGAATCATATTTTAATCAAAATACAATATGAGAATGACCAGCAAATTGCAAAAAACGTAACAAAATTTGAATTTCGCGGGCTAGCCTGAAGGTTCCGCCTTAAGGTCAAATGGTAACTCACAATACAACACATTGTTAAGTAGAATATGCTATAGGTACACCTCTGCTTAACCCTTCTGGAAATATAGACATGATATGTGTGTGTGTAATATACTATTTATAATTTTATATTACCCAAATTAATCCCAGGGCGTTCAGCAAAGTCAGTAATTTCATTGTAACTAATACTTTTACCTACTAGTCGTTGAAATGTTTTTAGTTCTAATATGATCTATGGCTACGATCTGTGATTGATAGCCATTAAAATACAGTAAGGTTAAATATTAGCAAATATTGTGCGTGTCACTAATATGAAAAAATACTTTTTGTACTTTTATGAATAACTACGGAACCATAAAAAAAGGTAGACACCATTTGAAAAGCTGTAAAGGTTACCTATTCAACAGTTTTCATACAGATTCTAAGTAACAGCATATTTAATGTTTTGAAAACTTCGTTTTTTTTTTTACAACAGTCTCCATTTTCTTTTGAAAATCGGAAAAAAGGTGATAGTTTAATGAAAAAATAATGGGAAATTATATGTGCGGCAACAAAAGTTTTCTTTAGCACCTGCAACCTAGCGTCTTTTTTTATATGTAGGCGACGAGTTAATAGAACAGCTTCAATTATATTAATTCATCATCTTTACTATTCCAACAGAATATCAAAAAACCAGCGTCAATTTACGAGCGTAAATTAATATGACTCCGAGCTACCAATAAATATATTTACTTCTGAATTGATAACTCAAGTGACTAATGTTGTAAGTGAGCTACTAAGCGAGCTCGGGACTTAGGGCACCCCGACTCGGACAGGTTAGGTTAGAAGGGAATGGCGGGGTCTAAAAGACCCCGCCATCCCCTTCGTGGTTATTTTTTTTAAACCACCCAGAAGTAGGAGCCCCGCGTAGCGGGGCTCCGTCGACTACACTTGTCATTATTCATAATGCGCGGGCATTATGAATAATGCCCCTATTTATTACTTGGTCCATAACGTTGCTTAAGAATTATCACCATGCTGCGTCATATTAACAGTAGCTCGTTTTACAATATATATTCGCTTGAAAACCATTTATTAGACGCTAAAAGTTTGTCGCTTACCTATTAATTATTTAGACAACTAAATATATTTGAAGACGAGAATGACATTTTAAAGAAGCTGCCTTAATTAGCACCCAAAAATAATTATACAAAGGAAAACTGTATTTTTTTATTTTAAACAATTTTACCAAGAGTAGCTGAAACTGAGACTGTATTTTTTGCAAACAAAGCCGAGTACATCCAATAGTTAAATTTACATTGCCATTCCGTTTAATTTCAACAAAAATATACGCACTTCATTACTTTATAATAACTTTGTTATGTTCTGGCTTCCTGATTACAAAATAGTTTTATTATTAAAACTCAATTGAACTGACTGTATAAAGTAATCAGTACGAATTGTTAGTATATGGGATTTTGAATACCGTCATATTATGCGAAGCGCATAGGGTATCTCAAATCGTGATCGACATTTAAGAAAATTTGTTCGCGCTTCATTTAACAGTATGCTTAGATGGTTTGGTCATGTTGAGAGGATGAATGAAAGGCGACTAACAAAAGGTATTTACAAGGCAGATGTGCGTGGAAACGCGTAGGGGACGCCTTAGAAAGACATTAGCGCCTTATTGGTGATGCTCTTCAGAAAGATCAGGAGTATCTGGAGGAGGCGGAGGTCAGGGTATTCGCAACCGGCGTACGTGTATGTTTAGATATATGGACGTAAACGACGCAAAAGGAGTATGTAAAGATTTCGGCAGGTGACGTTCAGTTGTTTATGTAGTTCACAATCAAATTAAATACACATTATGATCTTGAGATAGTGTTTTATAGTCTCGTTCAAATCAGTTTAAAAATCCTATCCTTTACCTATCGCTTTTTTATGACGAGACGCAAAGCAACTTCACCTTTTCAGTCGGTATTTTGAAATATGATGGAAAGCTTATATGCATATCCTGTAGCGCTCTTGCATTGAACAAATTCATCGCTGACGATGCACGCTGTCAGCCGTCAGATTCCTCAAATACAACGTTAAAGTTAGATTTGAAGCACAACAGTGTAACTATATCTATCACTATAAATTTGGTTTATGCTCCTTAAGCATCTAGCGTAGGTTAATTTCAAACGTATACGCTGCGCTAACACGACGCTAAACCTGTGCAACGCAACGTTAGTTTCGATACGTTCATGTCTATGGTACTCTAGCCCCATTGGTTTTGTGGTTGTAAGCGCGACTGTTGAGCGTGGGGTACTGGGTTCGATTTCCAGGTCGGGCAAAGTGTTATTGGGTTTTTCCATTAGGAATTTCTTAGCCGGAACTCTGGAAGTTGGCGCTGTGATACCCCCGTCTCTCCGGTCGTGTCGGATTGCCGTCCCATCGGACTATGAAAGTGAGGGAAGAGAGAGTGCACCTGTGTCTGCGCACACACTTATGCACTATATCTCCCGCGCCGAAGGCTAGTTTCCATTGAGATTGGCCGGCCTACGCATGGCCGAAATACGGTCTGGAGGACTATATATATATAATATACTTCAGCGCCGAGTCTACTAACACGCTTGATGATCATCCATTTTTCTGACTGTACCTAAGCAGTTTTCATTACCGTAACCTCAGGTCTCAAGTCAACATAAATCAATGAGTAATAAAATACGGCCAGTCCTTTTAAACTAAGCTCGGTCAGTGGTTCATTCGAACACAGGCCGTGCGTATTTCTTTCACAGCTCTCGCCTTTCATAATAACTCATGCGTTAACGCCAGGGGGAAATATAAAAATGGAACGGTACTAGAAAAAAAATGTAGATTATCTTTATGTATTTTGTTTTGTTGCTAGTGGGGATTAGATTTATACGTATTTTAGCGTGAGATAAATTTATTTAGAAATTCTGCAGGTATGTTGAAGATCTCTATCGATACGATGTGTGAACTAAATAACTAGTTTTTTATTTATTTAGGCGTTATTAAAATAATTCAAATCTAAGAACATAGTCTTTTCGATTTGTATAATAAATTGGACGATTTCATTTTAATTACTAATACTACGAATCCACATATTTTTTTTTATAGGACAAGCATTTAAAATAGTTCGAAATTCAAACTTCCACAACATGAACCATAGAGCCAAAACTCTTATTCACGATAACAGATATTGTTGGAGCGGTAATCATATTTTGGAATTGCTTTATGCTCTACCCGTTAAAGGAAACCTTCTATTAGGCAAGTAAAATTGCGGCTTCCTTCGAGCCGGTTGCGGACTCGAGCAACGGCCATTGTACTGAAATAATATCTTGGGAACAGCCATTTTGCTGTTAGTTTGATACGTACAATAAATTCCACATATTGGAATATGGAGAGTTATTATTCCATCGCTGTAAATTTCAATCTGAACGTTCTTTTAGCAGTTCGTTATTGTGAGTCCCTACGTACCTACTATATACCTACTTAATAAATTATTTTTATGCCTGTTTAATACTTTTGTAGAAATGTTTAATATTTTATTCTTTTTTTAACTTTAAATCCAGCCGACATTTTTGTTTATTGTTATTGGCTCTGTCCTTACTCCCGTTTAGCAGATTTCACAATCTCCTGAAACATATTACAGCGCTTTAAGCGCTTTAGGACTTACAAAAGTGTAGACTAATCGAATACTTTGCCAAGACTAAATTGAGCGGCTCCTCTGCCAAATTCTACGCTAAGAAGATTTAGGTCTTTAACATTTTCTCTTAGACATTACTCCAAGTTATTCATGGGCCACATTCACGCGGATAATATCTAAATGCATGTTCTAACACGGCAATTTCCAGTTCAATTTGAATGTTTGGCGACAGGCCAGGTCAGTCGGGCTTAATAACTAGCTAAATAGTCCAGCGGCACCGCTGTCAGCGGTCCTGATGCGGTTTAGCGGTCGCTATTGACAAGAGTACATATTATGAGATTGTTTTAAGATTCGAACCTCTTTTTTTATGGTATTTTGTTGAACAATACCAATACAATAAATAAATGTGTTAATCTGCATATAGCTTATACATTCTTAATTGCATACGTTTAATTGCAGGTAAGTACATTTTATTTGAAATATTAATTGTCACCATTTTAGTTAAAATAATGAAAATTTGTATCTCTATCTGTATGACGGAGAAGAGAAGTGTCGCTCGTTATCATCAGCCATACTTTAACTACTGTGGGCGTACTATGGGAAGTGTTGGTTAATGCGCAATAGAAAAACCGTTTGCTGTTCAAATCAAATTATAATTTATGAACAAATTAATCACACACTGTAGGTACACGACACAATTATACAGAACGCGCGGCAGTTGCTAAACGAGTTCACTGCTTGACCGCCACCGACCAACTCAGCTTTAACTCTGGTCGAGCGTTATGTTGTAGACTCTATCTAACGCCGCCTAGTGGCGCTGGCGTCATAATTAGTCAAAGTCAAACGATTGATTTAACGTATTTCCGACATAAAATAATTATTATAAATTAAATTCACTTTTCGTGTCTGCCTTCGTGACCGCGTTGGTCTTTTAAACTTCTAAACTATGCAAATATTTTTTATGCTGTTTTCATCATCATTTAGATAATTTAATCCGGAAAGTTTATGTGTATTAAAAAAATAAAAAAATACAAATGTAATAAAACATTAATATAACACTTACGTAATATAATAAAGAGATCCTGGTGTTTTGTCAAGTCGTAAAAACAGTGCGAACCAGCGGAATAATTGCGTAACAAACTAACAGTAGAAATAGCTTTCATTTTGACAGTTCAACAACATTCATTGCATTATTTACATAATTGAGCAGACACACTTTTCGAACGTATGAAGCAATGGATGAAGTATTCCCGTTTAAGCACCTATTTTGAGGGCACCTATGCACTGAGCACCAAAGGTATACTCATTTTAGCACCAATCAATATAATACCTTGGTGCTCAATGGGCAACAAACAAAATTATTGAACTTTATTCCCTTTTGAGCACCTACGGTGCGGTATCTTCTAGTGATGGGTGTGATGTAATAAAACATATCGATAAAAATTGTTAATATCTTTGGTGCTCAATGCATAGGTGCCCTCAAAATAGGTGCTCAAACGGGAATACTTCCAATGGATTAGCAATATGCTTCAAAATGATTCAGATTGTGATAGATAGTGCGTTATGCATTCATGGTGCTGGGCCGAGCCTCCATTATTTTATAAATAAACAGTGTACTTGGTTTGCAGCCGGTTAAAGAATAGAATAGAATAGAAAACTTTTATTTCAGACTGGGAGTCCATAGTGTCAGTAACAATTTTACTTAACTGCTAGTGTTAGTAGGTTACAGACACAAATCAACATACTACAATTAAAAATCAGCGTGGAGCTGCATCCACCTCCGCAACATCGGGGAATCCCACCGATCTGCGAAAACACTGAGAATACTGTTGGTGCTGCCGCGAAGATGCGTCATCTGGGATGCACTTCCTAAAAAATAAATAAATTCCTAAATTCCTAATAATGGCGGCAAAACCATTAATATTATTATCTGCAAACATCCCTGACGCACTACAACGCCACGGTAAAAAGAGGTTACTAGAACAAGGAAAATTCTCATCCCGGAAAATTAGAAACTTTCACGCTCGCGGCGAGTGCTCAACTTTACATTAAGTTTAGTTTTCATAAGTACAGGAAAATAAGTACCTATACATAAACCCTCTTACTAATAAACACTGAATAAAGGCTCCCGCAGACAAGCACGACGCGATAACGTGGCGCGACAATAGTAGAACAATTTCTATGAAAACTTCATCGAAATTCCTCTACCAGAATCACGTCGCATCATCGCGTCGTGCCTGTCTGCGGGAGCCTTAAAGTTATGTATACCGTCAGTGTAGTAGTCTTGTGTGTTTTAAATTCTGGCCTTTTGACTACATTTGTATGTTGTTTTGTTTAAGTGTGTTGAGTTTGTGCAGAAATAAACCATTTTCTTTCTTTCTTAATTTGTTAAATCATTGTTTTGTTGAAACATAACATAACATGACGCCTGTAATCCCCGAAGGGTTAGGCAGAGGTGCATCTATAGTACACCCACATTTCACCAGTTACGTTCCACGTAATTAGGGGCGAGCTCATTGCCATCAACCGGGTACGAATCCAGACTCCGGGCTGCTACTGTGAAGAAGTACGTGCATTATAAGCTTGTCATAATTTTGTAAACGAACGCCTTATTAAAAAAACGTTTAAGGTAGACAGGCGCGACGCGACACTCGTAGAACAATTTCCATGAAGTTTTTATAGAAATTGTTCTACTAGAGTCGCGTCGCGCTTTCGTGTCGCGCCTGTTTGCGGGAGGGAGCCTTTATGCCTACAAAATTCTCAAATACAAAAATCTTCACTCGCGATTCTCTAAAATAGTAGGTATGTCACAGTCGTATTGACAATAGAGAAGGTTTGCCGAGATCGGTTTTCCCTCCAAATTGGTTTCGTGTCACGTCTATCGAATATTCGAATTGGTTTTAACCTCACTATGAAATAACTTTCCATATTGCGTGTTTTTTTCTGCTACTGGCACATCGCGTTGGCCTTTTCTATTCATGAGTTTTTCGTTTGTATACGAGCACTGAATTGTACTGCCGTTACTGGATGGAGATTTTTATTATATTTTATTGTGGCTTTTTTGTTTTTAGTAAATTGTTTTTTAAAAGCCAATTTTTATACTGGAATGGGTATGGCAGATTTTTTTTTTCTGTTCTGGCTGCCAATCTCGTAAAAAGTTGTTTAAATAAACGTGTTATAAAAATTGCTTTGAATTTTGGATGGAAAATTCTGTCATTGAAATATTGTTGTGAAATATGTTTACTTTCAATAATAAACTGCACTATTTTTCTAAAATTTACTGTAAAGTAACTGCTTGTTATTAACATCTTATTATTCATTTCAAAATGCTGGTTAACCTGTAATGGCGACTGTGTAACTCCAAAGCTAATTGTTACCTATACTTATAATAGGTATATTATATACAGAAGCGGTTGGTAATTCTTTATAAATAAATAAACATCTCATGCCTAACTTTCAAATTGCAGGTAAATTATAAAAACTCTACATGCCAATCAATGATAAATGATAAATGATTTTATTTCTGTAAGTAGGTTTGTACAAACACTTTTACACGTCAATCATATTTTTTAAACTAGATGAGGTCGGTGTTTCCTATCTGACTACTCTGAGAAGAAAGGCCGAAACAAACTCAGAGGTCACAGTCTCTTTTAAAGTCCAGACTTAATCTTGGTCAGATCATGTGAAGACCATGTAGTTTCTGAAATGGTCTTTTGAGGAAAAAACCACACAGAGTGAGTGTACCTGTCCAGTCAGTGCACGCATTTGTCAGTAATAGTGCAGCTCAACTCAGGAAGTCAGGACTTAAGGAGCTCAACGATTCGACGAACAATACCAAAGAAAAGAAATGACATTTGGGTAGGCCGCATAAATTACTCAAACTGCCAGATCATGATTAAAATTAACTGAAAAAAGAAAACAATGACCCACATAATCCTCACATTCACAATAATTAAAATAACATAATACTTTACAAGTAAATACTCATGTCATTGTAAATATACAATTCAACAACGTCAATGTGTATAAAAAAAATCGGACATAATGTTTGAGAACCATGTAGATTGGTGTCTGAAATGGTCAATATTAAAATAATTAATTAACATAATAAGCACGTGATACAAAAACGTCAACACGCAAGCTTCATTCAATTACCGACCATTGTACTTCGAAAATTAAGACAACACTGCCTATTATAATAATAACGAGAACTTTATATTCCCCACTATTATTATATTAAAAGTGATTACGTGACGTTTTTCCACAGATTCATTACATTAATCCTTTGTTACCGTCCCCACAAAATTTGTGAAAATTAAAATAATTAATATCCATTCATTATTCTAGGACTATTGTACTCGTATGAACAACAATAGGCTGTCACATTGGCAGGAAATAATTTATAATGCACCACTATTCGTGAATGTACAATTGAAGCCAATAGTTATTATCAATTATTATTCATTGGAAAACGGACGGGGTTGTCTAATGGGTGTTGACAAATTGACAATGGTAATATATGATATTATTATACAAAATGGTATAATGCCCAGGAACTGGGTTGTGAAGGTCAGATAGGGAAACGCTTCATGCTAAACACTGGTATTCAGCTGCATTCGGTTAGACTGGAAGGCGACCCCAACGTAGTTGATAAAAGGCAGATGATTTGGTGTGGTGATAGGCACGCTTTCAGTATCCAGTAGCGCCTTCAGAAATTGTTTACTTGATGTTGTTAAGAGGGCGCACACGGGTCCACTAGCGCCACTCTTTTAAAAAAGTATTATCTCGTAACTCAGAAGGAATTTTGAATAACGGCTCAATACGATCTAAATTAATGTGGCCGCTTTTGTTTAGATCGAATTTTGTTGCTTCGTGTCTCAATATGAAAGTTTATAAAAGGTATTAGAAAAATCAAAAAAACAGAGATCGGATATTCGGATGCATATTTACATAAAGTTAATATTTAGCCATGAAAGTTTGGAAGCGGCTTCTTAAAATACTTTTTTGTAAAAAAACAGATGCATATTTATTTAAAATTAATGTTTAACCCCCGATGCAAATAAGTGTATGTAGGGTGTAAGAGGAGGGGTGGTCTGTGTTAGTTAAAACAAAAAAAACATGAATAAAAATAATATTTTTATTAAATTAAGTACTGTATCCTGATTGGGCGTAAATATTTCCACGTTAGAACAACTTTAGTCACTACCTTTCGATCGCTATGATTTGGTCCGGTTAAGTCACTGAAATCTGACGTTAGCGGGATTTTTTCGATACAAAAGCGCATTCCATAATAACCAACATCTCAACTTTAGGTGAATATGTATCCGAATATCCGATCTCTAATCATGAAGAAACAACGCTCATCATGGTATTCTCTGACCAACATCCTCATTTTCCTTAGATGCGACTCTATAAGAAAGTGATGTCAATCGCTTATTATGACTCTCAAAGGGCCCTTAAATTAAATCCAAAATAACAGAAAAGTATTACAATAAAGTATCTGACGAGACATTCAGACCTACTAACATAGAAAGTAAACAGAATTGTAGGCACTGGATAAAGATGATATTGCCCATAACAGTCACAAAGTCGTGGAAAACTGTGCAATGACAACCTTTAGTATCGTTTTAGTACTGTGCAACATTTTATTAACTGTTCATCTCGTTCTATATTAAGGCTTGTAATAATGCCAATAACCTTGAGCATTTTGGGCGGAGCTAACGACCAACTGAATCTAAGGACGAGTGCATTAATCGGACGCCTTTTTAATTTATTACAATAAAAATAATACATATTTAAAAAAAGTAACAAAACCAAATAATTTTCCTTTGTATTGCAAAGTAGTCGTTTTTTTTTTTTTATACTCTTTTGAGAAAAAAACGAAGGAATAAAATGGTTTCATCTCAATGATTTGGAGGTGATTTGGTGTATTTTTTTATTTTATTTTGTGATACCGATAGAAAAATTATGGCTAAACCAAATTACGTATTATACCATGTAAATTACAATTGATTTTCAGATGTAATGTCTCTGTAAATGCCGACGAAAAGTTGCTTCATCTGCATGCTTTTTTCAAGCTTTTTTCGAGAGAGCAGCCTTAAAGAAGAGTTGAATTTCTGTTTAGTAGGAAGTTCGATTTGAGGAATATTTCTTCTAGCTTCCGGAGTTCATACCGACGTGGTGCCAAAAGATTAAAAGTACGAATGACCCTCTTTGGGCAGTCAGCCTCATTAGCGATTAGTTTACGGGCTTTTTAGACAAATAAGAAGAAATAAGAATACCGTTATGACTAAGTTGGAGGTTTTAAAAACGCTACTGCAAAAAATATAGGACAATATAAAACAGCGGGGTAATTGCGTTACATACGAACAATGACAATGCCTTTCATTTTGACAATTAAACAACATTGATTTCATGATTTACGTTGTCGAGCAGACGAATTTTTCAAATCTACAAAGCAATGGGTTAGCAATAAACTACAAAATCGAAATCTAAATTATTTTAGATTTTTTTTCCCCTTCTACTCATAGACTAGTTGTCTTCATCTCTTTAATATACTCTCCTATCGCAGGTATACTGAGAGAGATTTTTTAGAAATAAGCCAATTACTAATTAAGTAATTAAGTATTTTGTACCTATTTTTCTGTTCCTTTCTTCTTGTCTGTTTATATATGTGTGTACATAAATGGTTATAAAATAATAATAATAAATAAATAAATAAAATCCTTCGGAGTGCGAGTGTTTTACGCAATTGGTGTGCTGGTTTCCAAGACTTAAATACAGAGTATTTTAAAATTTCTTTTGAAAATCTTGACCAAACGTTTAGCTTAAGTAACTACTTTAATGTACCCAATTAAATAACAACTATGAAATCACTGGAACTTATAAATAGCCTTCAAAAACAGCCAAGCGAACTCCGATAGTTTACCGCAAACTCCATTTATTAAACCTTAAAATTCTAAATGTGAATAAAAGAGTGTTGCGAAAATGCAAATTGAAACATAGCCAAGTTCATTAAAGTTAATTTCCGTGAAATAAAATATATGCACGGTGGATGTGACGCGGATTTGTGACACTGAAAGTCTCTTTAGACGAGCCACAACTACACCACATCACAGCAACAAAAGTGGCCGGGCATTTTATTGGATGAAAAAGTGTAGTTCCATTCACTACAATTATTTGCAGACACGTTTAACGGCTGTTTTGCCATGTGTTTAGGAGCAGTGGTGGCCCAGTGGTATCGGCCCCGACTTACGAGTTGTAGGTCGTGGGTTCGAACCCAGGCAGGTGCTTTACTTTGTGTAAATAATTTCATCACCACTGCTTTCAAAACGGTGAAAGAAAACATCGTGAGGAAACCGGCATGACCTAGAACCAAAAATTCGAAGACATGTGACATCTACCAACCCGCACTGGGCCCGCATGGTAGATTACAGCCCATTCCCTCTCAAAGAGAGGAGGCCTGTGTCCCAGCAGTGGGAACATTATAGGCTGATTATGTTGTTGTGTTAGCGGCTATCGCGAACGTCTGGTCAATACCGATGACTGCGAGTGATTGCATAGGCAAGTCACCGGCCACATCTAGAGTGCATCGTCACTACGTTGCATTTTGTGGCTGTCGCGCAAAAACAAACACAACGCCAAGCAAATACAGCGACACAATACACACTAGTCACTCCCGGCAACATTTTTTCCACTGTGGTTGTAGCCCATCTGAACAGACCTTAAATTATGCACGAAACTATTTAAAATGCATGGCGGTGCTGCCTCGACGCCTTCGGATATGTAATGTGACATAATGCGATCCTCGAATGCAATTAACCTAATTCTTGACTGTCGCATTCTCGTATTTCACCTTTCGGGTTAAAGTTTGGTGCATAAATCTTGCCAGAGCTGTGGGCCGTTTATTGAATCCATGTTTAAGATTAATTCCTGGAAATATGTGCCTAATTGCGTAACCTACTTTCAATCACAATCTGAAACATGTTAAGGACATTGCTGCTCCATTGCTACACATGTTTGAAAAATTCTTCTGCCCAGTAACGTAAAAGTTGCAATAAATATTGTTGACAAGTCGAAATTAAAGGCATTGCCATTATTGGTGCGTTACGCAATTAACTCGCTGATCTATTTTCAGTATAGGTAGGCTAGCACTAACCACCATTTTGCAACGGTCAGGTCAATCGGTACCGTGAAACGGGGTGAATAGGAATGCAGGCGTGAATCGGAACGAAGCTTTAAAAGTGATTTTAACATTGAAATAATATACATAGTTTGTTGCCAACAAGAGCGCTTAATCGTTAATTGAAATACATTAGAGTCCTTTTTGGCAAAAAACTATATTATTTCAATGTTAAAATCCCTTTTAAAGTTTCGTTCCGATTCACCCCTGCATCTCTATTCACACGTTTGACGGTACTAGAAGTTCAGTTTTACGATCACTATCCTATTAAAGCTACGGATAATGCTCACTTTCAGAGAGCTAAATGACCAGCTTTGGAACTGTGATATTATTGAACAATTAATGCATATTTTGGACTATGCTTTTACGCCCAGCACAAGCATTTTTCATTCGAAAATTACTTTGATAAATTAATGTGATGATAAAAGGGATGTGGCTATTTTGTCACCATAGTCGAAATGTTATACGCCATTACCAAAGCATTTTTATGACCTTAAAGTGAAAAGTTTATTCCAGTTCTGCGCCATATCAGGAAAGTGGAAGTTAACAATAAGTTGGGGCCAGCCGTCCAGCAACTGGACTGCTTCGGCTTAACCTACTTTAATGAGCAGCTTTGCAATTTCTACACGTAACTCCAGGTGGGAGCACCGATTGAGAGCCGCTGTTCAGCACACATTGAAGTTCGCAGCGCGATAACGTTACTTAAGCTGGTTAATTTATGCTTCGTGGAATTTGGTGCATTTACCCTGCATCCTGCAGTATTGTATGTTTGATTTATATTATGCCGTGTGATGTCGCAGGTGGGGATTGGGAACTGCAATATTATGCTTGCTCGGATTGGAAGGTATTGCTCGCCTTCTTTTTTGCAGAGTAAGTACTTGCTACAAGAAATAGACAATTCAAAACGATTCGGATCCCTTATGAGATGATTCAGAATCATTATTAGCAGCATCAATAGTTTTTTTTTTATCCTTGCATGCAAATGCAAATAATTACACAACTCTAAAAACCCCCCTCTTTTTGCGTCGGGTATTACCTAAAAATATGTTTTTACCTTTGCCATTTGAAAAAAGGGCATTTGATTCGTCTATAACAGTAAATATAACTCTCTTTTAGTTTCTGAGTGAATAAAAACATTTTGAATTTAGAACAAGCATGAATTAAAGGAATTGTGTACAGAAAAATAAATAAAACGTGCTGAAACCTGGCTGGCTAAATGGAGCTATTCCATAGAGCTATACAATTAAATTAATAAAATATATCGTACTTATGTACATCGAAAACTGTTCTATTTTCACTATATATTTTTAATGTTTATATTAATCCTTTGTTCTCTTACCGATTGTATAATAAATGTGATAAATATAAATACTACTTATACTAGGTACTATTTATTTTCTCGCAGTCAATGGAAAACGTAGAGTACGAAAATCGTCAAAAAAAAATCGTCGTGGTCCTTGTATCCCTTGAATTAAGTTCCCTTTTTCACTTGTTTTTCACTTTACCTTAAAAAATAAATAAAAAACTATTATAGAGAAAAACCTCATTCTTCTACCATTGCAACGTTCACACCAGTGTTGATTCAAATCTCATTTACAGAAACAAAAACAGCTATTATTACAGTTTACGACATTTATTCCTCAAAAAGAATACAATTCATTTATCATTAGAAATACAAGTTAATCTTAATACTCAACACAAGAACTTATGAAGAACGGTAGGTACTCGTAATAAACTAGTAAGCAGTAGAACAAGAAAAAGTGAGTGTACCATTACATATCGTTTCTTAATGGCAAGTCAATAGCAATTACACATTGCTAAGCCGCGCCATCGCGAGACCCTTTAGAGGACCATCGGGGCTTGATGGTATGGGTGACATAACAGCCCTTCGGAGCGCCATGGGGCCTTTAGCGAGCAAGCTTTCAATATGTTTTAGTTGTTAATATTTCAAAATTGATAAGATAGTTTAGTACCTAAATGTATTTTATACCTTGGTATATGTTTTAAATAAGTAATAATTAAATGTAGTAGAAGCAAAATAATACGAGGAACTTTTTAAATAGGTGGTTGATTTAAAATCGAGACAAATCCTTCAAGATGTGGTGCTTTAAGGTTTTTTTTGTATAGAGTAAAGGAATGGATCTCTAGGCAATTTATTACTAGTGGCTCCGTCAGCTGTAGACCTAACGAGTCTGTCTTTGCATAGCTTAAAACTGAATAAATGTTCCCTACCTTAACTTACCACAAAAAGCACGCACAAAGAGCGCGAAATAGCTGAAATATGTATTTTTTTACGTTTACAACACCCATATCTCCGCCATTTTGAAAAATTTCGAAAAACTGCATAGTCAATTTTTTTTTATATAATTATCGAACCTGCTCACAAAATTTCACGAGAATCGGTTGAGAAATGCGACCTGTAGAGGAGAACAGCCACCCGCCGGACATCCGGACATACGAAAGCATTTTTGCCTAAGTTGAAACGGATACGCTACGCTCCGCGCTTCAAGCTCGCTCGGTCAATTACAATAACATCGCACTATCTCACCCCACGATGATGGAATAAAAAAGTTTTCAAGATCTAACATCGTTAGCATGACGCTTGAACCCAGTAAACTACTTTAGCCAGCCGTTTTTACAATAGTGTGAATAGAAGTAGAACTAGGGCACGCAATATTTCTATGGAACGGTGCGTGAAGTACCCTTACATGCTCTTACCTTGTAGTAACGATCCTCTATTAACGGAAAGAAGGGAGGAAGGGATGTCAAGCACTCCTCCACAGCGAGAATGTTTTGCTGTTTTGAGTAATATAAGAACTGGGGATGTTTTTTCTCGAGCACTCGTGGGGTTATTCTTGTTACAATGGACGGCGCGGTGAAGGGGTTAATGTGTTAAGTACATGGATGTTGTGTACCTACTTCCATGTTTTGTAAGTAGGCTGTTGATGTTTGACGTGTATGTGTAAAAATAAGGAGTATTTGGGTTTTTTTTTTGGCGTGAGGATAATATGTAGAAAGTCATTGTCATATCTTTGTAAGACGAGTTTCCTATTATAAATTCAAAAGAACGAAAATACCTATAGATAAATACAATAACAATATCTAAGTCAGTACCTTATCAATCAGGCATTTGATGATATTTTTTTTATTTGAAAGCTGTTGCTTCTCATGTGGTCCCATATAAATTTGATCAAGATCTGACCAGTGGTTTTTGAGTTATCCTCAATAATGCGTATTTTTTCCACTTTAATGATGTTTTAATAATTTCCTGTCACTGTTATTTACATATCAAGTAGTGAATGGTATACGAATTTGTGTTGCTTAGGTACCTACCACAACTAAAAAGTGAAAAATAACTTTAATTTCGGAAGTCGGTGGCAAAAAACGAAAATACAAAACCAAAGACACCGACTTCCGAAATTAAAGTTATTTTTCCCTTTGTAGTGTTTCTTTTTGGAAGTCGGTTGATTAAAAAAAAAAAAAAAAACGCATATTTAATCTACTCTATGGACCTACTATAGGTGCACGTCTGCCTTACCCTTCAGGGAATGCAGGTGTAAGGTAATGTTAAGTTTGTTAATCTACTCTTTCTTTTCAGGATCCTATTTCAAGACTCTAATATTCTTCATCTTGCTTCATATATGACAAAATTTCCACAGTATCCTCAGTGCTAAGCTACCATACATTTTTCCTCATAAATAATATCTTATTTATAAATGATCTTCCATGAATGACAGCATATATTTTCAATATTTATTGCCATTACATACATATAACGTCTGTTTGGAGCGATAGCGTTAAATTGTTTGCCCCTTGTCAAATGCGAGCATTGGGCGTAAATATTTGACAACGCAGTACATTGGGGAAATTCGTTTAGGGAAATAAAAACAATAATTTAGTTTGGAAACGGTGCGTTGGTTTTGGATTAAAATGTCAAAAGTTTTATTGGCTTATGCAAGTCTTCAGTATTTTTTTTGGATTGAAGTAATAAAAAATCTAAGGAAGTCTATGTAGGAATATTACCATTGAACCATTTTATTTCCACACGATAAAGCTGCCCATTGTATGTTTTGTAGTGTTAAATTTATTTTGACACGTTATGTATTTTCTGGTGTACAATAAAGTAAGTATATATAAATAAATAGATGTTTTAAAAGAGCAGAATGGAAATAGAATAAAAAGAAAGGAAAAACCGGCCAAGTGCGTGTCGGGCCACGCACAGTGTAGGGTTCCGTAATAGCCCGTTATCACAATATAGTACGATTCTGTTGTTCTTTATTAACCGACTTCAAAAAAAGGAGGACGTTCTCAATTCGACTGTATGTTTTTCTGAATATAATGAAAACGTAACCCGTTGGTACAGCGCCATATAGCGGCAGTATTGTGAAACTTATGATAATTCAATATGTTTTTTTTTGTTTTTCAATGCAAGTCTTTACCCGTTATAAACAAGCAACTACTTAATCTTTGTCACTTTATAGGATAATGCTAAGGATTTTGTATTTGGTACAAAATTATCCTACACCCCAGTTCAACGACTATTACTGCTAAACTAATGAAGGTATCTTAACCGCTATAATTTTTCTTTAAAGTTCATGAAATGCACTATCATCGTGCTTTTTTCCAGATTTTTCAAGCCAGCAGTTTAGCTTTTGGGGGGGACAAATTTTTGTTCCAGTAGGGCTACTGGAACAAAAATTTGCACTGTAAAGTTTAATATTTCGTAAATGGAGCATTAAATCCAAAAATAATTTTAGGAAGCCCCAAGTCATTTTAGAAGACCTATTCAACGATACTCCACAAAATGGAGTAGACGACGAAAAAAATATTCATCCCCAATTCCGATGTAGGGGCGACCAAAAAAAAAATATTTTCCAAAATTTTGTTGTTAGCGTAATTAATATACACAATCCTACAAAATTACAGCTTTACAGTCGCTTAGCAAAACCTCGGACAGACAGACGGACATGACGAAACTATAAGGGTTCCTTGTCAGAACTACGGAACCCTAAAAATTACGTGTTAAGTTTGGGTGATTTACGTGTTAAGTTTGGGTGATTCAGCTTGGGCAAAAATGCTTTCGTATGTACGGATGTCCGGCTGTTCTCCTTTAGAGGTCGCATTTCTCAAACGATTTGGTAATTATATGGAAATTTTTATTAATCCCGTTTTTCGAAATTTTTCAAAATGGTAGAGATATGGGGTTTGAAAACATAAAAATATACATATTTGAGCCATTTAGCGCTCTTTGAACATTTATTCAGCTTTAAGCTATGCAAAGACAGACTTGTGAAATCTACAGCTGACAGAGCCACTAGTAACTAAAGTTAAGGCCTATATAGTTAAGTACCTAGAATAAATCTTAGAGAGAGAGAAACATCTTTTAATATAGCAACATTTTCTTCCACACGAACCCAAAAAACAACCTAACTAATAATTACTCTTTCCGTCCAAGACGCAATAAGTCTTGATGTATTAAATGCACTCTATGATGATCATCCTATATCATTTTGACAACAAATAATGGTAACTAAGTTATTTTAGGGCGGGGACAGATATGCAAGGGAAGAGAAAATATTACTGTCATATTTTCTGAACTCCCCCTAATAATTAGGCAAATGTAGCGAAGCATCTTTCAAGAGGAAACTGTCATTTGTTTTACATGTACAATGTCATTGTGAAATATTCCTTGTTTTTTGATGAAGCATTTTTTATAAGGAAACGTTCAGAAGATGCCTTACTGAAACTTACCTACTGAAAAATATTTCAAACGTTGCTGTATAAACAAACATTCATCCTTTCAGGATCTAAAAGATTTTCATTATCGAGACATTAGGAAAAAATATTCGGAAAACGTCGAAAATCCAACAAATTCATACGAGTACGTACCTACCAAAAGTGTCGACACAAATAAAAAAAAAAACAAAAACAAAACGGCCGTAATCCTGAAAACATTATTACAAACAACCTTTTGTGTTCAAACGATTAAAAAACGAGTTAACTCAATGGCGGTTCATCACAGCCAGCGAAACGATTAAAAATATAATCAAAATGAGTTTCATTACTAACAAAACAAACACAAACATGAGAGCAGGGTTTTAAGGCAATTAGTTTCACGTCATTCTGTTTTGTGTTTAATTATTGCATACATTTATTTACACATTAGGTTAACGGCAAAAACGGGTCCCTCTTTTGAAATAAATTGTCTGTGTTGTAAGCTGGACTTTATGTGCACCACGTCATTAGAAAATTCGAGCATTCCACTATTATTGTAATCCATTGCGCAATTACTATTGCAACAATATCCTCAAAATACACACGACCGATGAAAGCTAGCAATGGATTTCAAAATCAGGAGTAGAGTGATTGTGTAGCGCATTTCATAGTAGATGCCAAGGGACTTCGGGTCCTAACAATTTGTTACATGTATCGTTACTTGCGTTCTGTATTTTTGGAACAAAGAAACTCAGTCTATTGTCCGAATTCTTATCTATAAGGTAGTAATTTGGTTAGGGAAAGTCACTGGAAAAATCATTGAAATGGCTCTGATAAAGATAA
This sequence comes from Griposia aprilina, assembly GCA_916610205.1. NCBI lineage: Eukaryota > Metazoa > Arthropoda > Insecta > Lepidoptera > Noctuidae > Griposia > Griposia aprilina. The sequence goes on along the minus strand of OU744294.1, from coordinate 9,085,783 downwards.
TGAACAAAACATTTCTGCGTTTTTCCTGTTATTTCGGCAAATATTTTATCGAAATTTTTTTTTTTTTTTTTTTTTTGCTTTAAATATTTTAAGCATATCATGTAAATTGGCGTGGATTGTATTCTTTTCGTGGAACAATCGTTGTTTTAATGAAGTTTTTTATTTTTATAAGTACCCAGTGGGTAGCTATCGGAAAATGATCGCGTTTTCAACAAAGTGAATAAAATGTATGTAGGTACATCTCTACAGTTACTGCTGTAGTAAAATCGACGATTTTGCTTGTAATCGGGATCAATGTTAGAGCAGCCTGGTTTTAGTAGCTTTTCTACGAATTGTAAAATAATTTCAGTGTTTATGAAAGTGGTACTCCACTCTATACTGTTGTCCACTTCATACTGTTTATAGGGACTTGGTCGATCGATTTGGTCCCTAATTTACTATGACCACTCTACTTCGAAACCACGTCAATTCCTTATGTAACCACGTCATCTGCTAATAACGTATTCTCTATGATACAATAAACGAAGCCGTTTCTACAAGACACGATATTGATGTGGTAAGATTACGCGGGGAATAATAATTACCATACAGAATTGGGGCCCAGGTAAAGCTACGCTTGCCGCGGTTGACCAGTGAATATGTGACCATCTTTACCTACCAAGACCCCTCGTGCCTCGGAAAGCACGTTAAGCTGTTGGTCCCGACGGTCATTCGTGGATCTTTGACAGTCGTTACGGTTCGTCAGAAGCCCGAAAGTCTATCAACCGGCCTTACCAAGGGGTATCGTATTATCCAGTAACTAGGTTTTGGAGGTCAGATAGGCAGTGGAGCTCCATGTAAAATAATGGTATTCATATGCATTTGGTTAAACTGGAAGCCAAGCTGACTCCAATGCAGTTAGGGAAAGGCAAGGTAGGAAAATGATGACTTGACTCTATACTGTGAAATTAACACTAGAAACATAAACGGCAACAGCGAGAGTTTTTTTTTTAAAGAAAAGCCAGATCCTTGTGTATACTAGGTATTTGATAGAACCATTTCACGAATTAGGCCCACTTGCACCGCCAATTACTAAACACATTTAGCGCCAATCGAGTTTAAAATATACTTCTGTTTCAGGCAAATGTTTGATGATGATAGAGACAGAATGATGTTTAAAACTCGTTTAGCGCCAAATTTGTTCAGTGATTGGCGGTGCAAGTGGGCCTAAGATTCATATACACAAACTTTTCATAATCAATTCATCTAAACTTTTTCCCTATTTCAACTGCATTTGTTAGTCCCCATTTAAAAATGGATGCGTTTTAAAAAATTGATTTATCTACAACGAATCTGAAAAAATATTTTTTATCGAGGAATTTATGTTTCGTTGCGCCATATTGTTCGGCTAAATTGTTTCGGGAGTACTAGAGAGGGGATAAAGAAACAAATACTCGTGAACTGTGATTGCGCAACTGATATTTAAAACAAATATTCGTTTTCCAAGAAGCGGTGATTAAACGCTCCATGATTTGATTCGATTTCGTCAATTATATTAATAAATGTTTGCCGAGGCGCCAAGGGAACCCTAGAAATTCGAGTATAACAGTAACTAATTAATTATTCTTGGGAAACTTTTGGTTCAGAAATGTTACAATGAAATTATAATTAGCAGCGGATATTATATTAGCGTAAAAATAGAATGTGATTCTTGCTACTTAATTTCAAATTTATCTTACTGAAATTATAATAATACTACGTTGATATAATTTGGAATAATTTCTTATTATTTTGATAATACACAAAAACAACTATTTAAATCAACACGTAGTGGGTACCTCTGGCGCTACCATAAAATCACTAGAATCTTAGTAAATGAACATACCTATTAGGTAAATCCCAAAATTTGGAACAGTTATCTGGTGTTCCATCACTATGAAACCGAGTGTTATTATTAATTGTCCCGACGTTCCCTCCATATGACCTTCTCGTTTGACCATTTAGAATTTTAGGCTCGTATTCAGGAAAATTTGTACGTTCCTAGCAATATTCTCCAACAATTCTTTTGGAAACTGTGATATATCCGTTTCGTGATTGTTTAATTTTGGTATAACAATCCCTCTATTTTGACAAAACCAGTTTCAAATAAAAATGATCTGTCATTTTATAAAATGGAAGTTAGAATTTTCTATTCTGCGTTATTATCACAGATTTGAATCCATGTTTGTTTTTAGAATACGTGACAAAAATACATTTTAGAATAGATTGGATGTTGAATTTGTAACTAGAATTGCTACCTACCTACTTTCAAATGACTGTATGGACTTCTCTATTTAAAATTCGGAAATATTTAATTGATCCTTTAAAAACTTATTGACCTTCTAACGATGTTTGCTTTAACAAATAAATATGCCTCTCAAATGTTTTGTGCTTTTAGTGAGGTAGGTACGATTTTTTTAATAAATTTGCCTCTTATCCAATTTCTGGCCTTTTCTGAAAGTTGGTTGCAAAACTCAAAGCATTTATATCAAGTAAACCAATTACAGGCAAATTTTGAATTGTCAAGGGGTCGATCCCGGTTAGTCAGAAAGTTGAAGATAGTTGCCGATTCCAAAACGTAGTAGGTACGGTACCTATGGAGAAGAACGGGCAAGAAACTCCACGGACACTCTTATAAATCAACATTATAGTTACAAAAATATTGTAATCATGTTGAAATTATACATGTGAGAACAATGTAGAAAGACGTGCATGTTAAAAGCGTCCGTAATATTTTATTTTATTTTTTTATGAAACAATTTAGAAATTAAAATAAGCCGTGGCTGCTAAGAGATGACCAGTCCATACTGAAGGCGCCCGTTCACGAACATGACGTATGGATCAGCACTATTCAGCTCAACCATTTTGAAGGGAACTTAATGATCCAACACACACGCCACCACCAGCGAGGCAGTAACTAAGCTACCCCACCCCACCCCGACCAAATGGGTGAGGTTAGGTTAGGTTAGAACTGTGGCCTACCGCGCGCGAGCCGAGCGTGCGAAGCGAGCAGTGTGGCGGCAGTAGCCGGCGACAGCTATATTCATGTTGGTCGCAGCGAATTCACTATTTTTTACTTTAGGACAAAAAATGAGAATTATTTGAGGGTCATAAAAAGACGCACGTTTATTATACTAGAGTGTATTATTAATATTTTTAGGGCATCAAAATAGGTATTTCGGTTCGATTAAATAGGTACCAAAAGATATAAGTAACCAGGGTCGTCGATATATGTAGTTGAAGCTTAGTAAGAAACCGATGAATGTTTTCGAATAAAATTTAATTTAATTAATATAAAATAATCAGGTCATTTATCAAATTACATTTCATTCGAAAACATCCATCGGTTTCTTACTAAACTTCAACTATATCGACGACCCTGGTTACTTATCTCTTTTGGTGACTATACATACCTTTCAAATGATTCTATGGCGAATTCAATCGCAGACGTGATGAAGGTCTTTAATAGTTTAAATCGTTACCTAATAAATTCTTGTTTCATTGGTTTAAATCTTGAAAGTCACTTCAGAGATTAAAGTTTCTAATCAACCCATTGATTAAAATATATCACTGCAAGCAATCTTCTCAGTAATCGACGTGTTATTAGATCCATCTATCTTCTCAAGTGTTACACAGTTCCATGAATTCTCGTCTTAATACTTTGACAGACAATTCACACAATTCTATACCTGTTCCATCCCACTTGATTAATCCAATAAAGCCTGAAGATCAATATAGTTTGCCCGAAACTATGTGAGGTGAGACATTAAATCGTCCCTTTACGTCCCAAGTACCGAACTTCAAATGGAATTATTGACTCTAATCGATGTAAAGTTTACGCCGTTCCAGAATGGTTGTAACTCTCTGGAATTTAATCAACCATCTATAAGATATCAGGGATTCGATATTAATCACTTTGGTATTTGGTAACTTTGCCTGCTTACTCTTTGACACTTCGGGTTAACACATGTTTGTTATTGTTGCCATGAAGGTATGGTGAAGGCTAAGGGGTGAATATATTAAATATCTGGGCGGAGTACCGTCGCCTTCATCATTGCTTAGGGCTTCAGTAGTTCCTTTGTGCTAGTTCTTAGATTGGTTTTCGGGAGGCGTAACGGTATTTGTAATTATTGGATGTTCTTGATTTTCTCTTGTTACATTATTTGCTATTGTTCGTTTGTAGCCTACACGATGTTGCCTTCCCTTTGTATCTCGTACACATTCAAAATAAACATTATTACTGTACAATATTGTACGAGTACCACACGAAAATAATTCGCCGTCCCTTAATTTGCGCAATGATTCAAAAACAACATCATTAGGACGGTTCATTTCCCTCCATGATTGCTGTTTTCCACTTCGTGTGGACATATTAAAATTGTATAATAAGTTTTGCCAAATAATGTAGGGTTTACTCTTGCAGTTTATTTGTGACAAGCTGTTCGTCGTTTGTTTGTTTCTTTTTATTAAATTGTTACCTGAGCTAATTTTTTTTTTTTGTATGCACGTGTTTCTGTGACAAATAAACCTATTTTTCTTTCTTTCTTTTCGTGCTCGGCATCTAAATTTCCGACTTTCCAGGTGGATTTTCCAAAAAAAAATCTTTCATACGAACCTTGTCCTGACAATTGCAAATACGAGATAAAAGAATTAGCCAAATAGCCGCTTTGAAGTGATGGGCGGACTCTTTGATTTGATGTGATGTAGGTATATGTTATGTGCTGCTTAAGAATAAAATAGAATAGCTCTTTATTATTTATGTACAACATAAAAATTACAGATATAAATGAGGAAATAAAATGTAATGTAATGTGTGTGTGTGTGTAATGTATGTATATAAGATTAGGATAAGCAATAATTCCAAGTTATTTGAAATTATTGTTTATAGAGGTTTTTTTCTAGTAACTAGGAAGGTAGTCATTGTGTTTTACGATAATTTATTCATAGCATGACGATGTGTACAGTACATATTTGAATAATATTTCACATAGGTAGCAATGTACATAAATAATATACTTCCTGTTACAAAATTACCCTCCGATTAGAAATGGAATGACATTTAGTAAATTCATGTTTATGTAATTTATTATGTAGATTGTTAATGTTATCTTAACAATTTTTACCTTGTAGCTTAGAAAAGTTAGCCCAAAGCACCAATCTATCGAGCTAGTAATAGAAGCAATTAAAACATTGAACTAGTACAATATGAAAGCGTTTCATATCCAGAAGGTAATTAAACTTTCCTGTTTGAAAATGTATTTTTGAACGAGGACAAATTGTAAAATTGATTACTTTGGTGCCCAAGGGTATAAGAAAAAATATACCGATTAAAACGTAGCACAAAATTCAGCATCATAGTTCTGGTTCAGGGGTATATAGAAGATATTTTGTTATAACACATAATATAACATCACGCCTGTATTCCCCGAAGGGTTAGGCAGAGGTGTACCTATACACCCACATTTCGCCAGTTATGTTTAAGTCCCATGTAATAGGGAGCGAGCCTATTGCCATCAACCGGGCACAAATCCAGACTCCGGGCTGCTACTGAGAAATTCCAGATGAAAAAACCCAATAACACTTTGCCTGACCCGGGAATCGAACCCGAGACCTCATGCTCAGCAGTAGCGCTTGCGACCACTAGACCAACGAGGCAGTCACATATTCAGTCATATTTTGTTATGTAAAAGCCAATGGTATATTAGTTCATAATTTTCATATTTACAGCCGAAAGTCATCCCGTGCTGGACATAGGCCTCCACCAAGCACCGCCACTTCGACCGGCTCTGTGCTTCCCGCATCCAACGAATTTCTGCGGCCTTCACAAGGTCATCGACCTCCTTGTGGGAGGCCTTCCAAACTAACTCAAAGCATTTATTTCAATTAAACCATTTACAGGCACTTTTGAACTGTCAAGGGGTCGGTCAGTCAGAAATATGAAGCTAGTTGCCCATTCCAAAGCGTAGTAAGTACGTAGTACTAAATCAACATAACATTACAAAAAAAAAATGGTTACATCATTCATGTTGAAATTATACACGTGAGAACGATGTAAAAAGACGTGAAAGTTAAAAGGGTCCGTAATAACAACGATAAAAACAAACAATTAATATTAAAATAAGCCGCGACAGTTAAGAGATGAACAGTCCCTACTGACGGCGTCCGTTCACAAACATAACGTATGGATCAGCACCATTCAGCTCAACCATTTTGGAGGGAACTTAATAATATGCGCCTGCATAGTGTGCGTTTAATACCAGATTGAATTACGTCTCTTTCAGTTGAAGTACGTGGGGAGGTATTATATTGTAACATTTTAAACAGTATCCCATGAAAGATAAGTCTACTTTAGCCAGATGCTACTTTCCAACGCTACGTCTTTCGGTACGCGGTCGCCTTTTCGTCCCCATCGGCTTTAGATATTGTGAAACAAGACAGACTGACTTTAAATAAATTAAAAAACAATATTCAAAAACGTACCCGTTTGTGTATTGAACAAAGTGGTAGGCAATTTGAACAGTTGTAACATTTTAAACAGTATCCCATGAAAGATAAGTCTACTTTAGCCAGACGCTACTTTCCAACGCTACGTCTTTCGGTACGCGGTCCTCTCCAGAACTTTTCGTCCCCATCGGCTTTAGATATTGTGAAACAAGACAGACTGACTTTAAATAAATTAAAAAAAAAAAAAACAAAAACGTACCCGTTTGTGTATTGAACAAAGTGGTAGGCAATTTGAACAGTTGCTGCAATACAGCAACCAGCCTCAGCCCCAGCACACCACATTTGGTCGCCTACTGGCATATCATAGCGCTCTGTTCATCAAACATAGATCTGTATTTTCTTTACCTATGCTAACAAATAAATAAATAAACAGGGGTAAAGCTTATCTACTAGCCTATGTAGATAAAAAGTGATCATTTGTAAATACTTACGTAATTAGTAATTAGTGTAAATAATTCAGTTGATTCAATTTTTTTAAATACGCCGGACGCAATTATCTTTTGTTTGTCATTATTTGCCAAGTTAGAGATAGAAATTGTGGATTTAATGTAGGTTGGTACCTACTTGGGAACATGAGTCAATTTTTTTTCTTCAATAGGGTCAAAGTCAAAGTCAAAACACTTTTTTCAAACATAACATAACATAACATCACGCCTGTATTCCCCGAAGGGTTAGGCAGAGGTGTACCTATAGCACACCCACATATCGCCAGTTATGTTTTAAGTCCCATGTAATAGGGGGCGAGGGGGGGTTTTTTCAAATAGGCACATAAAAGGCACTTTTAAACGACAAAATTTAAAATAAAATAGAATAATTGATTCTAGTTGCCCCTTCCAAAAGGTAGTTTCGTATGGAGAAGAATGGGCAAGAAACTCCACGAAGGGTCTAACGAAAACAAATTGATCAGTAATTGAAATTGGCTGTACGTTTGTAACTTAAATCGTCCCTCTATTTTATTAATCTGCTCTTACTAGGGACCTACCTATCTTCCACAACATAGTTTAGGTTTTTACTAAGAAAAATGTTTTTGACAGTCCAGGAATTAAGTGACTTTTAAATACTTACAAACTGCTACATACTGAGAACATTAAGATTGCAATAGTAAGATTTTTTACGCTAGGGTAGAATGAACTCTGATAAAGATGCCGCCGCTCCATTCTGCGCCGCCCTTAGAACGCAAAGCTCGGACCGCGCTCCTAGCAGGGTGGTTCAAACTACGTCATGCGTCATGTCATCAATGATGACATGACGCATGACGCATTTTTTTTTCTTATGAAAAATTAGTAGTCATTGGATAAATGAAGTGGGCTGCCGTTGTAAGACAATTAAAATGTCCCGGTGTATTTATACACTTATTATTTATACTGCCTCTTGAAATACGCGCAAGACGGTTCGTGGTGACTGAAAATAGCTTGTAGACATGGCTCATGGCTATAATATTTGATAGAACAAACATACATCTTTTTACCCTAATGGACGATATTAGAACACGTCCGGGATCTGTTAGATCGCAATACAAAAATGTAATGTTTACAGGTAGGCACAAAAAGCATTATTAAGAAAAAGCTTACTATCAATCTATATAATCTATAATAAAATACCTCATGTCTACAAAGAACAATCATTTAGCATGGTATTTAAAAAAAGGCTAACATCCTTACTAATAGACAAATGTTACTATTTCATAAAAGAGTTTTTGAATGACCAGAGTTTATAATATTATTTTAATTTATTATTTTTGTTTCAAATTTCATTATAGATACACCTTGTTTATTATTATTACCTATTATTATTTTGTTAATGTAAGTAAAACAACCAATTTAATAAATCATTAGTAAAATATAGAATTAAGACTTTTGTTTTTGATGTTTAGTTTCTTTAGAAAAGCTGCAGTAGCTCTTTATAGCAGTTTGGTTAATTGAGTAGATCATAAACATATTTTTTACTTTTGCATGCCGTAAGGTAGATTGTGTGGGAACTGCTATTACAATGTTTACACCTTATTTTGTACCCACATTCATTGCAAATAAATTATTTCTATTTCTATAATAGTTATACTAAATTTCTATAATAGTAAAAATCCTATGTTACCGAATTCTTATTCTAAAAACAGTCCTTATTAATTCCGCAAGATTGAACTAAATATTTATGGTTTAACATAGCGTGTCCACCGTTCAATGTGACAGGCGGAAACAGAGCATTGCTCGACACATCGTATGAAAGGACCAAATTGTAAAGCAATGGGTTTCCTAGTATTTTTATCAGACTTGAGATCTTTATACACTTCTGCATTAAAACATCAAAGTTAAATTAAATTGTAGAAATTTTAAAATACACAGAGATAATCTAATTCTCAGATTGACATGCGTTAATTGCGCCATAACACAGAAGTCTTTGATTTTAATCAGATACTTAAATGTTATGAAAAACCAAGTCTCGATTTAAAATACTGAAAGTCTATTAAGAAGTAGAAGTATACCAATATTATTAAGAAGCAGATTAAATGTAAAACAAACAGATATAAACTTGAAGAAACAATAGCTTAGTAACTCTAGTCGCAATGTTTCCTCACAAAAGAGCACAGCAAAACAGTGGAATTCTCTACCTGCGCCTGTGTTTCCGACCGCATACAACCCAAATCTCTTCAAAGTGAGAGTGAACAGGCTTCTTCTGGGTAAGCTTACTCCATCGTCGACTTTGTCTCTGTCATCTCTGACCTAGACTAGAGTCAAGAGCAAACCCACCTCAAATAAAATAAAAAATAAAAAAAGACGTAATAAATATAGGACACAGTAATAGAACCAAGTACACATTAAGTCTACAATGCGCCCTCAATTAAGCTAAAAAATTCCTCGCCACATTAAACAGTAGCTATCAAAGTACCAACAAATAAATTGAAGCAAACGTAACGAGTGAAACATTCCTAGTGCTAACTATAGGAAGTAGAAACATAGAGTAAGTATATACAGAAGCGAAACTCGCGGTATGTTTATAACCTCAAGGCTTAAGAGTCTTACAAGAGCTAAAGTGCGGTCACTGTCGGATTGCATAGAAAACAAAGAGACGCGCGATGACACAATGCTGGTAATTTATTGCAAAATATGAAGCAATTATGGATTTACAAACAATCTATTCATTGGACTAAAAAATAAAAACATTATTACGTTAGTATGTTACATGTAGAATAATCTGACAAAAAATCTAAATGTTTGCATGTATATTAGTATGGTCTTTAATCATTAAAAAAAATTTTTAGGTGTCTTCGTGAAGTTTTTCTATCATAACAAGTTAATTGTAATATGTTTTCAACATTTTGGTTCCTGCAGTGGATCATATATTTTTAGGCATTATAAATTTGCGTTTAGGTCATGTAGTCCCCTTAAGAAACGATAAAAATTAAAAAAAAACGTTACCACTCCAATCTTTATATATATTCGAACTCTGTATCTTTGTACATAAAAACATAGCCTTATTTCAAGTACATAATTAGGTTGTACTAAGAAAAAGTCGAAATAACCACAGATTTTGTGTACCACAACAAAGAATTAAACTATTTTCCAATAATGTTTACTGTATGGCAATTCGTGTGTATAATAAATTACCTAATGTTTTCAAAAATCTTAACTTCATGACATTTAAAAATAAACTATGTAACTTCCTAAGAGTTACTACTCAACAAACGAGTTTTAAATGAAAAAAATTATTCTGAATTTAAATTAGACGACGATTTATATCAAGCTCCTAATGATTGAATAGAATTTAATATCCATGTCATTATATTTAATAATCCTTGACATTGAATTTGATAATAGTTCGCAGTTTCTTTATCCTTGACATTGTATGGTATATACAACTAGTTTTGATGTATTGTTCTAATGCATTTAATTTTAATTCTTTGAAATATTATAACGCTAGAAACAGCAGAATATTATGGACGTCTTATTATGCGTAACACCTTTGTAATAACAATATTCTAACAAACGAATTGATTTGATTTAAGCACAGTCTCAATTGCGAAGCTGATTAGCCGTAGCAACAATCACCGTCGTGGTAGACCTGTTCTTAAGTGGAGATCGTGAATTGACAAACTTAGGGGAGCGATTATCTTAGTAAAATGTCTGGTAGCAACTAATTAGATGAAAGTAGCCGAGGATAGAGCAATCGATGGAGTGCAAATTGGGCAGTCCTTTGTCCAGAAAGGGGCTTCTATAGGCTGATGATGATAATGATAATGATGAATGCTGAAAACGTTACTTATACGCTCCCTAGTTGCACCCGATTATCTGATTGTCCTAGACTGGAAGCCGATCACAACATAGTTGGGGAAGGATGGGATCGGGATAGGATAGATGATAATGAACTGCACCCGATTATCGACGTTGACAAACTTTCACTTTTTGGCTTGTTTTATTAATACTATTGTCTATATAAACATTTAGAACTAGGTTTTGGGTAGGTATTTATTTTATTTCTTATTTTTTGTTATTTTTATCTTTTCGTATGCTTCACCGGCTGACGACATCACGTCAACGCCGGCTGTCGCTGGCAACCAGCGCTGGGGCTCTGTCTCGCATACGGTCGTAGCATTATGCTGAGCGATTGGCGTTTTGCTTGGATGTGACGCATATTTTCCCCCAACTTGTTATATTTTTTGTGTGTTTGTTTTTGTCTGCGTCATGTTTACCGCAAAATAAACATATTTTCTATCTAACACTGTTTTGGCGTAACTGAGTGCGGGTCGAAATGGGTTGGTACGGAGCGGTAGTTCTGTACGGTTTCCTTATTCTATGGTAGTACTACTGAGCTCTAATCATGTAGTCCGGAACCCCGGACATAGTAACTGGTCGGAACACTCAAATACATAAAGTGGACGATATGACCGTCTAGCTTCGCTTGTTAAAGAATTTAAATACTTCTTGTTCTTTGTATAATTACGTGTTCATGTTTACTGTTTTTCTTGTTTCAACGTAGCTTGCAGGTTGGTTTATTTTTAGCTTTGTAATAAGATTGTAGTATATTTTTTTACAACATGATCTCCACTAACTTTATTTACAGAAGGAGGAAGGATATGAAGCAACGTTTTTTCCTGTTTTGGTTTGAGCTTCTTATTAAATGGGTAGGACATCAATAAAAATTACACTGATTCATACGTTATTTTTTTTTTAATACAATTTTACCCCAATTTCGAAATGTATACAGTAGGTACAAACAGTATAATGTACACCATACACATAACTACTGTCGGTTCGAATGATATCAGCTGACAGCTTTCGTCTCAGCACAAAAGCCGACAGTCCCAGTACCTACGCTAACGAAACTCAACCTCCAAAACTCCCCAAAAGTAAAATCATAATACAAGATAGCAGGCTACTATGAATGTACATATAAAATTAATTCACACCTAACCCCATCGACGAAAGATAACAACTTCCAAGGTTATATTAAATTCCATCCAAAAGAACTTTCTTTGAGATAAGGGCGGTACGTAATTTCATTTACGCCGTTTAAAACTTTAACTTCCGAGAGTCTGATTAAATTTTTAACAATATCTTTAATTTATAGACGCTGAAGGAAGTTTTATTGCAAGAGTTTAGGGGTGTGCGTTTCCATCATTTTGTGTATCTTGAATTTTAAGATGCATATCTATATACCTTCTTGCTTTTCTAGAACTCTCTGCTTCGGATTAAGATTAAATTATAAAGTATCGTTTAAGTGATGAAGTTTTAAGTACCTACTACAACTTTTTATCGTCGAAACAGTCTATCTACCTTCTTTTTTCATTTTTTTATCGTGAGGAAATCCTCATGGATGTCCTCCACCCAGGGTTGGCTGGAGGGGTCTGTCAGACTCTTACTGACTAAAACCACACGGTGTTCTTCTGCTTCATTTCGTTACGCTCCCCCGGCCAGGTGTTGGTCCGCATGAACCCATGCGGACCCCGTCACCCTGAGCGGCCGCATACGGCCGCAATTCCTCTAAAGAGAGGCGCGCGCGGAATACGACGCGCCGCCCTGTTCTATCTGCCTAGCCCATGTTAATATGTATGTACCTACTTTTATGTTATGAGCTCAAGTGGCTTCCCATACGTCTTCGCCGGAATTCTCATATCTTGTTTCAGCTCTACAGTATTCTGTTCAACCCTAAAACCCCCTCTTATCTTAAAGAACGTTTCAAGTTCCTTCATGACACACATAATAGATACCTGAGGTCATCGGAAAACTTAAGACTAGATATGCCGAGGCATTCCACCAGTTTTTATGACAAGTCTTTTACAGTTCAAGCAGTACGGTTATGGAATGCCTTGCCCATGTCAATAAGGCGTGCTCAATCTTTGTCCACTTTTAAAATTCTGGTTAAAAAACACTTCCTCTCTCCTTAAACATTGTCATTACATTTAGTTTCCTTACTCTTGTTTCATGTTTATTATTGTATATATTATATTATGTAGTTAAGTATATGTTTTATGTATGTATGTATTTGTTGTATATGTAAATGGTACACCACTGACTACCTGCATTATTGTCTCTCCTTCTACCTTGAATCCATCCAAAGGTTGTCTGTAAAAGATCGCTTTTAGCGATAAGACCGCCCATTGTGTCACCCTATGTAAAATTTCTACTTTTATATCTCTAATTTTTATGGTGTACATAATAAAGAGTATTCTATTCTATTCTTTTCTTTCACAAAATACTAATGTTTTTTTTTTATACTTTCTTTTATTTCATTCTGCTTCACTTCAGAAAGATAATATAGTGGTGTCATTACCTAACAGTATAATTATTATCATCATATTTGATTGACTATGTTCAAAGACTAAGTTTTATTCAATTTCATTTAAAAGGAAATTATACATACAAAATTAAAATCCTCCATAAGTTCTTTCATTCAATATCCCACATACCCCTGGCCATTATGTATATTAAACAAACATTTTACACTTACCAAAACTGTTCATAGTAATGGGCTAACAGATGCTGCTCCCTCAAGGGTCCGTCCATTTGGGGGTCCGTTGAAAAGCCGGAAAAGCACTAATCCATCACAAAGAGTTACGACGTCCTAGCCGTTATATACGATCGTGGGACCCACGCGATGGAGCGCTCATATTGGGGCTGCTTGTATCGGAGTTGGTTTAGTTTGGTGATTGTGTGGCGTGTTACTATGAATATAGTTCTCTCTTATTGAAATTGTAAATGTTTTATTGAAATAATTGATGTAACCTAGGCTTGTTGAAAAAATATCGAAACATCGATATTATTATTTCAATGTATCGATATTTTTGAGCGGTATTTAATATTTCGATATATTGCTGTATCGATATAAAATTCTAAGTATCGAAAAGGGATAAAAATCGATATTTTTTTCAGACCAATAAACATTTATAAGTTTTAAGATTAAAAAATCCTAAAAAAGAATACTTTTTTTTTATACTAACATCTTTTTTTTCTAAATTATATTTTACGTATTTTTTGTTTTTGGTCGGCTCGATTTGCTGTTTTATAAATTGGTTTTTAAGTGGGCAACTCTGTTTGTCAATTTCAACTTCAACTGCCCGTCAGTATTATTACCATGAATGACTTATTATAAGTCAGTCATGGTAATAATACTCGCAATACCCAACAACAGAAGTCGGCTTGCAACCGAGCACATAAATCAAAGAGTTTTTCTTATGTCTGTATCAGATAAATTAATATTGGCTTGATTAATAAATAATTTAAATAAAAACTTTTTTACAAAAAAACAACCAACTTCCAAAAAAACACTAAAAGACGTGAAAAATAACTTTAATTTCGGAAGTCGGTGGCCAAAAACGAAAATACAAAACCAAAGACACCGACTTCCGAAATTAAAGTTATTTTTCACGTCTTTTAGTGTTTTTTTGGAAGTCTGCTGTTTTTTTGTAAAAAGGTTTTTATTTTTCACTTTTTAGTTGCGGTACCTACCCCACACAAATTCGTATACCACTACTTGGTGTGTAAATAACAGTGACAGGAAATTATTAACACATCATCCATATAAACTAAGTGGAAAAAATATGCAGTATTAAGGATAACTCAAAAACTACTGGTCAGACCTTGATCAAATTTAAATGGAACCACATGTAAAGCACCACCTATCAAATAAAAAAAGAATCATCCAAATCGGTTCACCCAGAATAAAGATCTGAGCTAACACACATAAAAAAAAAAAAAACATACAGACGAATTGAGAACCTCCTCCTTTTTGTGAAGTCGGTTTAAAAATTAATGGTTGTTCATGATTTATTAAAAATGATGTCTATTGATTAGTATTTATCTAGTAATGTAAGATGATTGAAGTATATTATGAAGTAGAATATTCTCTGTCAAATCATACCGATATATCGATATATAGAATTTTTTTCCTAGATATATCGAGGTCGATATTGATATTTTAACAAATATCGATACATCGATATATCGATATTTTTTTTCACTTCCGGCATCCCTAATGTAACCTACACAAATATTTATAATAATATTAGGGCCTTAAACTAAAGGTATAAATGTTATCATTAGATTCTACCTGAACTAGGAATAAATCTGTATCTCAGGTATCTCACTCAAGGTATACATAAAATATGTATATCTAAAATTCCTTAAACAAAATACTTAGTAAATAATTTATCTGACTATAAACTATGATTTTATTCAATTTAAATTAGTTAGCTTACTTAACAACTTTTCTGTATCATTGTCGGTAACTAAGACATTTTTGCAACCATGTTTTATGATAATTTTTGTAATTAAGCAGCTATTAATGCGTACAAACAAGATCGCTAAAAACAAAAAAACAAACTCGTGTTATGGGTAAAAATATAGTCTAAGGTGTGCTGGACTTAGAACTGCTTCGTCGAGGTTATTTTAATGCAAGTTTATACATAGTCACCATCTCTCTCTCTCTCATTCTAGTCTTAATTCTCTGAATACCAGAATTGTAAATAGAGCGACTGCTGACCTTCACAGCACTGTTACTGGATAACAACGCCTATCTGACCTCCCCTCCACAACGCAATAACTGGATACACATTACCAGTTGCAGTATTATATTCCTGCATTTTTTTTTGTAATCCACCTCTTTCTTTTAAAACATATCCAATGTGTGTTAAGCTTTATTTGACCGACAATTTATTTTGTTCTTGAATTTTTTGAAGTATAAATCTTCTGTTTTTGACAAGCAAATTTTTAAGTGGATTTCATTGCAGAAAAATTGGTATCACCAAATGGTTGGTTGATTTTTTGATTAGGCCCATATAAGCTGAAATTCCGACGAATGATAATAACTCGATTTTTCCAATGAAGTTATTAGTTATTCTGTTGTAAACTGGGTACGTATTCTTTTTTATCCGTTTATCTTATCGAAGCCTCTATCTCTTTGTTTCCATATTATGTTTTATTTCTTTGTCATAAGAACATTCAGTAAACGCTTTGCTTGGAGTGCTTTATTTTATATTTTAGAATTAGAATCCTATCTTCGACAAAACGGTATGTAAATTTTATCATTTTCTGTATTATTAAAAATTCTGTTCGTAACGCGGACCTTATTCCCTATTATTTGTCCTAGGTATTGACTGTATTTATCAAGCTAAATTTCGGTCTCACCCCCCGGGCTAAATGTCTAGCCTGTGAGTCGTAGAGAATTAACCCTTCGGCCTGCAACGAGTCCACAACTATACTTCGTGATCCTCTTTTCAAAGCGCACGCCGATTGTTGGATGTTCCAGATATTTATATGTTTTATTATTCTAAACTCTAAGTCTTGTACCTTTTAATTTAAGACCGTACTATGACCACAGTCTAACTTGGAATAGAATAGAATACCACCACCACTGACTACCTGCATTATTGTCTCTCCTTCTCCCTTGAATCCATCCAAAGGTTGTCTGTAAAAGATCGCTTTTAGTGATAAGACCACCCATTGTGTCACCATATGTAAAATTTCTACATTTATATCTGTAATTTTTATAGTGTACATAATAAAAAGTATTGTATTCTATTCTATTCTAACTTAACGCCGTCTATCAAACAGTATATTTTCCAAAAAACTTATATTTAACGTGCACGTCCTTTGAGGACTTAGGGGGTGTGCATAAAGAGCCTGATTGCAATGGGTACTATAGTACCCATTTGAATCAGGTTCTTGATGACGCATAGCCTAAAACACCACTAAAAATGTATTAACGATCTTGTGCGTCAAAGATTTTTTTAATTTTTCATAAAAAAATATCGACAACCACATCTGCAATTTTTGTTCTAAATGCTTTTTACATTTATAATTTCGGAGTATTTTTTTAAAACAATTATAAATTATACGTATTTATGTGGTGAATTCCCATTTTCTAATTGACTTCACAGTGTTATAATAGGTACTGAATGGGAATAAAAATGGAAATCCAATCTCAAACAATCAACAAAATTCCTAACTACTTCTCACCTTTCATAATCATCAGAGCAAATTCATAAACCTAATTCAAATGACCACAAAAATACAAAGAATAAACAAAACAAAATAAAAAGTTGGACAGTACAAAACGGAACACAGCGCGACGTAATGTTGTTTACGGAAAGAAACAACTTGCGATCGGGATGCGGAACGGGACAAAAGTTGTGCGTCTGTGGTCTGCGCGCAGAAAAACAAACAACCAATCTAATTATATGGCGCCCAGGGTAACTTGGGTGGTTATAAACAAATAATAATACATGGATGACAAAGATGCGTCAAAGTATAGCCTTTATGGCCCCTTTAAAGGGAAAGATAGAAGAAGGCTAAATCGTACCGATATTACGAGTATGTAAACGTGAAAGATTAAATTTTCACATGATCTAACCAAAATTATGTCTGGATTTTAAGAGACTGAGTCTTCTGAGTTTGGCGTTATTTCTCAGAATTGTCGTGTAGGAACACCAACCTCATCTAGTTTTTAAATTATTATTGACTAGCTGTTGCCCGCGAATTCGTCTACAATCCAGGATGAAAAGTAGCCTTTATCCTTACCCAGGTCATGGTCTATCTGTGTGTCAAATTTCATTCAAATCCATTTAGCCGTTTTGGCATGACAGCGTAACAAACAAACAAACTTACTTTTGCATTTATAATATTAGTTAGGATTAGTATACACAACATGTAAAAGTGTTTGTATAAACCTCCAGAAATAAATATAATTTATCATCATTATATAGGTCGAAAAATTTGTCTCTCCAGAGAGATCTGGAGTAGCTTAGTTCAAAAGTTAACAAGGAAGAAATTGTCATTGCTTAACTTTGTCTGGACCCTTCACATACAATCTGTTTTACTTTATCTTTGTCCTATTGACACTAATATGTATAGCTCAAACCACCATCGCTTTCATTGCTTTGTCACTGACGTGCGTAGATAGAAATATTAGCCTAAAGTTTAGATGGCATCCCGTATTATACTGTTAATACTAATTTGTTCAGCTCAACCCAGCATCACTATCAAGAAAAACAAAGAAAGAAAATTCGTTTATTCTGCACAAATAAGATGCACTTTACAAAAAATTACAAATTACATACACTAACACAAAGTAGACAAAAGAATAGAATAGAATACTCTTTATTATGTACACCATATAAATTACTTTTTTTTTTTTTTTAAACCAAATGATAATAAAAGATATGTATGACGGAGAAGGTACGTGTCTCTCGTTATCATCAGCCATATTTTAACTACTGTGGGCGTACTTTGGATAATGTTGGTTATTGCACAATACAAAAACCGTTTAAAGTTCAAATCAAATTATAATTCACGAACAAATTAATCACACTAGCGTATCACACACTGTAGGTACACGACTCAACTATACGGAACGCGCGACAGTTTCTAAACGTCTTCACTGCTTAACCGCCAATAAGAAACTCTGATGTACTCTGGTCAAGCGTTAGCGTTATAGGCTCTGTCCAGCGCCACCTGGTGGCACCGGCGTCCCTATTAGTCAAGTCAAACTATTGATATAACGTATTTCCGACATGTATATATATAAGCCTCGTATTCACAAACATAAAAGTTAAAAAGTTTGACAATGTTGTCCGTTGCTTGATGTCAGGGCACACACCCAGGTTCACGTCTAGATGTCACTTCCGTGTGTAGTAATATTAGCCCGCAGTTTCGACAGCATCTCGTAAACATGGGCCGCCCAATCCCACGTTCCAAGTTATACTGGGTTGACGTTACATTCTGTTGTAATGACACAGAAGATGGAGCTAATGTCTCATTTAGTGTGATGAGGTGTGATCTTTTAGGATCTTAGAAACCATTTTTATCGTATTCTGGGCTTACCGATCAATAGTCATTATTAAAGTTTGGTAAGGTCTGGTGCTGATTTTTAAGTGCAGAAGCGATCATAGCATCAAGGCTTTGTAATATTTGCTTACCAAATTTGCCTAGACTATGGCATTTGACTCCAAATGACCCCTCTGAACATTAGCAATTCGGTTGATGTTCTCAAAACTTTTAATAGAACAGATCAGTCAAGCAGATTAAAATTAAGTATTAAAAGTAAGTATTATGTGACAAAACAATTTGTTTCAAAATTTTAAATTTTAGTCTTAGTCCTCGGCAATCAGGCTTAACTTATCGCGATTCAATCCACGACGGCAGACTGGATAACTTTTATCTTTTATTTTTTCTTTTGATAAAATTAAACGCCTCAAAAGAAAATGCGACGAAAATTTAATATTCTTCAAGCGTTCTCTTGTGGAGATCTTTTTATTTACTTCGTATTTTACTTGTTAACTTTTTATACTCTTTGTATTTGCTGGAGGCCTTTTCCAGTATCTTAGACCAAGGCTTTCTTTTATACCTGAATAAGAGGTACCTGTATTTTATTTATATTTTATTTGTCCCAGCCCGCTCTTACGTGGAGCAAAAGAAAAACGTTTGTTGCTGTTTGTTTGTGCTTCGTAAATAAACTTTCTAATGTCAGGAGAAAAGTCTCTCAAGGGTTTTTTTAAATGTAGGTTTAAGTTTAGATTTACAATTGAAGTTATGATAGCTTCATTGCAGATAAATGGTGAACTAATAAAGTATTTAAACCTTTGACAGTGTTTTTTTTGCATAATGTTCTTTTATATACATTTTTTTATTATGTGCGTGCACATAGTTAACCAGCCATAAAAAATGCAAACAAAATTAGTCAATTCTGTCAAGTAGTCTATTATAGATTTAGTAGTGTAGTATTCTATGTCATGTATTTAATCGAACCTCAAATAATTTCTATTTTGATATCCTTAAAATATTATTGAAATCTCTAATAAAATAAATGCGCTCTTTACGGGAACTCCTAATAATTCCTATTTTGGGGTCTCAATAATACTAGATAGCCAAGTAATTGCGATCAACTTGGATTTAGCGCTTGCCGGCTGCTGAAGCGGCACCGCTCGCTTCGCTCGGTCGTCTCGCCCGCGGTTGGTCACAGCTCCAACCTAACCTAACCGGGTTTATTAGGGTGAACTAGCTTAGTTACTGCGACCAACTGAGATTATAGGCCAGAAACTTAAAAAGAAAAAGAGTGTTCATCATTAGAAGGTCAATAAGGTTTTGGAAGATCAGTTAAATATTTCCCTTACTTATTCTATTATATTAGGTAGATCGGCGCAACATTTTATTTTTCAGTCAGTATCAGTAATCAGTTTACATTACTTACTATCAATAAAGTAAGACCACGTCCTAAAGTAAATAATAAGTAGTGTTAGCACGATATTATTAAAACCTACCCATACATACCTTGGGTATACAGGATGAGTATGTGAAGCTAAATAAAGGCTCCTTCAAACAGGCACAACACGCGAAGCGACACAAAGGTACCGCCTGTCTCGCGACGAGTGGTGCCTTTGTCGTTTCGCGCCTGTTTGAAGGAGCCTTAACTGTAAGTTGAGCAAGATAAGTTCAGAATTCAGGGGTGACACATCCTAAGGCTAAGCAAGGCTAGGCAGATTGATTTGAAGGATGTGTGTGTGTTTGTGTGTGTGTTGGTGTGTGTGTGTGTGTGTGGGATGTGTTGTGTATGTGTGTTGTTTTGTGGATGTGTGTTAGTGTGTGTGTGTTTGTGGATGTGTGTGTGTGTGTGTGTTTCGGGTGTGGGCCGACCCCTTAGTTGGGAAAAGTTCCCAACTAATGGGTCGGCTTTTAGTATAACTGGATGCAGCTGAATACCAGTATTTAACATGGAGCGACTGCCTATATAAACCTCGACAACCCAATTACTGGGTAACACGATGCCCCTTGGTAAGACGGGATAACACCTACTACAAATATAATTCAAAATGCTGAATCTTTGAAACTTTGACAGGGCTACAGATAAATTACGTTACTTTGTTGTCCTCTTGAGTGCTCGTGATGATCCTGCACATTTCTAACATGTTTCTGAACTTTGGGTAACGAACTGATTGGTTAACAAATCAAAGGTAGTCTGTTAGTATGTTTTATCGATTTAATTTATAGCCAAGGTCGTCTTGAACATCATTTTCAATCTAAATCCAAATGAGACAGCACAGTTTTAATCACAATCCGAACGTTTTGAAGGATATTTCTAATCCATTGATTCATAGGTTTAATAAATTCGTCTGCTCAACAACGTAAATAACGCAATGAGCGTGGCTGAACTGTCAAAATTAAAGAAAATGCGAACAATTGTCATGTTATGTGTATTACGTAATTAAGTTTGGATGCTAAGATTCAGTGGGGCCCACATATAGATAAATTCTCAAAAAAGCTATGCTCCGCAGCATACTCTGTTAGAAAAAAACGTAATTTAACCGACACAGAGACACCCTGTTTAGTGTACCTACTTTAACTATTTTCATAGTGTTATGTCGTACGGTATTCTGATATGGGGAAATACCGCCGACATTCAGACTATTATTATTTTGAAGTAAAGAGCTGTTCGATCAATTTATAAATTAAGTCCGAGACAATTTCTCAGAGAAAAAAAGGAGATTAATGTAATGACTGTGCCTTCTCAATATATTCATGAAAATCTTTTATATGCTCATAAAAATATAAAATTGTTTAAAAAATACAGTGATATCCATAATATAAATACTAGGAATAAACACAAATTTGTTGTACATACAACACAGCTCAAAAAAATTGGTGGCTCGTTCAGGTGTCAATGTATACGCTTTTATAATAAACTTCCAAGCCACGTTCAAGATCTAAGCCTTAATAAATTCAAATCATTAATTAAACGTAAGTTGTGCCAGAAAGCCTGTTATACCGTTAAGGATTATATTGAGGACAAAAAGGCTTGGGATTGAGTTGCTCTAATTTTGCATACAGGTTTTTTTTTTTTGCATTTTTTTTTTATTTTTTTTATTTTACATAAACTTTGACATTTGATAATTATTATAATACAGTGTCATGACAATTTACTTTGTGAAGTGTAGTATTATTATTTAATTATTGTGAATGTGAGGACTATGTAGGTCACTTTTATTTTTTATTTTATATTTTCACTTTCTCAGGTAGTTTCAATGATAATCTGGCAGTTTGAGTGCTTTATGCGGCCTACCCAAATGTCCTTTCTTTGGTATTGTTCGTCGAATGATTGAGCTCCTTAAGTTCTGACTTCCTGAGTTGAGCTGCACGATTACTGACAAATGCGTGCACTGACTGGACAGGTCCACTCATTCTGTGTGGTTTTTCCTCAAAAGACCATTTCTGACACAAATCTACATGGTCTTCACATGATCTGACCAAGATTATGTCTGGACTTTAAAAGAGACTGTGACCAGATAGGAAACGCCGACCTCATCTAGTTTTAAAAATATGATTAACGTGTAAAAGTGTTTCAAACCTACTTACAGAAATAAAATCATTTATCAGTACCCCGCTGGTTTTGATTCCCAGGCCGGGCATAGTGTTATTGGATTTTTCATCAGGAATTTCTCATCCGTAGCTCGGAGTCTGCATTTGTGGCAATGGACTCGCCCCCTATTACATGGGACTTAAACATAACTGGCGAAACGTGTGTGTACCATAGGTAGATACTATATAACCCTTCGGGGATGTAGAGGCGTGATATAATGTTATGTTATTTATTCAAATATATTGAGGAGGTTAGGATCAAAACCGCAACATATCGACTTTAGGCAATTACGTATTTTTTTTCACAAAATGTTATAACCTACCTTTAGCAGTAACTGTTTACTTCAAAACAGCTTATTCTCCTTAGTAAAATGATGTGTATTATTAACGTTTAGTTCCAAACCTCAACATGATATTGCGGTTAAAAAAAAAACATTTTTGGGGACCTATTTATCACGTTCACGTTCTATGTGCTCACAATTTATTAAGTTTTTTTCGATTTCTGCCTTATTGAAAAGAGTGGATATGTAGTGGTTTTGATCCTAACCTCCTATATTGTTGTATCTAGCCTATATAATGTTAAGGCTCCTGGAGAGAGAGGCGTTACGCGACGGAGCGACGTGATTATGATAGAACAATGTCCTTGAAGTTTTCATAAAAAATATTCTACTAGAGTCGCGCAACGCTGTTGCGTCGCGCTTTTTTGCTGGAGCCATTAGAGTAGTATCGTGAATATCTATCTTTCTGGGGCGAAATAAATATGTCTACAGTCTGTGGTTTATTATTGTTTATTTGTTTTTCTTTTCTGCTACACGTCTAGGATTGATGATGTCTGGACTTTTGTTGATATACGGACAAAAAATAACGCGCTGAAATCGTTCTGTTATTGGTCGTAAATAAGTTTTATGTACCTAGTTAGTTACATACATACAACACATACATAACATCACGCCTTTATTCCCCGAAGGGTTAGGCAGAGGTGTACCTATAGCACACCCACATTTCGCCAGTTATGTTTAAGTCCCATGTAATAGGGGGTGAGCCTATTGCCATCAACCGGGCACAAATCCAGACTCCGGGCTGCTACCGAGAAATTCCAGATGGAAAAACCCGATAACACTTTGCCCGACCCGGGAATCGAACCCAGGACCTCTAGCTCAGCAGTAGCGCTTGCGACCACTAGACCAACGAGGCAGTCAGTCTAGTTAGTTATTATTATTATTATTATCATTTATTTCAGGTATTTACCCATAGCAATGCTTATTACATCAGAATTAATTAGATTACATTATTAAAATTAAATTACACTAAATTAAATTAAATTAAAATTAAAAGACACACAACATACCAACACACACGACATACAACACGACATACGTCTGAGCAGGTACACATAATGAAACATTTCAGATACAATTTTATTAGTACATGCACATAAACGGGTCAGGAAAGATGCCTTGAGTCTCCTCAAGAGCCTGAAAAATCAGTAACTCTGTTCTCAACGAACATGTCAGTCGCACTACACCGCCAGGGCAGCTTCAATATATTTCTAAAGGCGTTATTATATTGTACACGTAGAGTGTTATAAGCACTCTTCGTGTACCTGTACAAGAGTTGAATGGTGTTTTAATTCTAAAAAAATCATTAGATAACAGTTTTGTAGTCAAGTTAGTTATGAATGTCTTTTTTGTGCATTTCATTATGCCGTGTGGAAGTCTTCTGGCCACAGTCATGCCGTGCAGCCGTCGACTATTTCTTAATTATTAGAGCTAATTATCTTTTTTGTATGCACGCGTTTCTGTGACAGATAAACCTATTTTTCTTTCTTCTTTATAATTATCTTCTCGCTTTACGAGACTCGAGACTAAGCGGACGTGTGTTTTGTATTATGAAATAAACAAATACGACAAATAAAGTAAATTATTTGCGCTGTCAGTATAAATGTAAAGTGTGTCGCGTGTGACTTGCAGGTTTTTTTACAGAGTTTTGTGTGCAAGATGAACTAAATATTTTATTTTTATAAACATTAAATACGGTGTTTCTAGTAGTATGTCTAACCCAGCATCGAGCCCATTTGGTCGGAGCCAATTACTACATCGAAGTCCTCCACCGACGCCTACCGAACCATTACCCCCGAGCGACCCAAATCCACCAACACCCGCAGAGGATGAATTGCCGAGTGAAGTCATCAGCACGCCAGAAATCCAGAAATAGTTAGGATCTATAGATGCCATTCTGAACGAAGTTTGCTCTATTGTCGGCGAAGGAAAAATGAATACAGACCAGAAGCTTCGTGTCTCCACTCTTTGCCGGAAGGTCTCAAGTGGGACTTCTCAGATGGCCGTCTTATACCAATCGTTGAAACAGAAAATCATCCAGGCCCATACCACAATCCAGCATCTACAGGTTCACCAGAACGTTGTGAACTCTCTCCAGCAGTTCAAAGAGGTTGTAGAAACCAAGCTGAATACCTCAGGAAACAGTTCTTATGCTAGCATGGTGAAGAAAGGTTCCGATAATTGCGTCCGTCCTGCAAATTTGAGATCAGTCGCCATCTATCCTAGCGATAAGACCCAAACAAGTGACGACACGAAGTCACTTGTCCAAAAGATAATCTCCCCCGAACAACTTAAGCTTCATGTCCGTGGCTTCAGAAAAGTGAAAAATGGGGGCGTTCTGATTAGCACTGAAAATAAAGGCGATATTGACAAGCTTAAGAATTCGAACAAACTAGTATCGTCGGGCCTTACAATAGAAGAACCTTCTAAACGCCGCCCTAGGGTCGCTGTCATTGGTGTGCCCATATCCCTTACCGAGAAGGAGGTATTTGACTGTATTTATGAGCAGAACCTTTCTGACAAGCTGCCGAATACAACTCGTGAGTCCTTCCTTGAGAGCATCAAACAGCCATAAATCGGGTAAGAAAGACCTTCCTACCTGTAACTACATCTTGGAACTACCAGCTAGCATAAGAAAAGTTATGATCAATCAAAACAGAATTTTTATTAATTGGAAATCGTGCCCTGTGAGACATTTCACGATAGTCACGAGGTGCTTCAATTGCCAGCAGTTCGGACACGCAGCCAAGTTTTGCCGAGAAACTAGTCCTACTTGTAACCATTGTGGAGAAACTAGACACTGCTTCAAGGAATGCAGCAGGAAATCTTCTCCCCCTCAATGTGCGACGTGCAAACGCTTTAAGAGGAAATGTGACCATCAAACTGGTGATGTAAGTTGCCCGGCGCGGAAATATGCAGAGATAAATTACATAAACTCAATAGACTATGAAGGCGCCTAAGAGCGCCACCGAATTCTTTATTTAGTTAGCACATAAACAGGTAGCTTAGTCTCTATTTATATTTCCTCTAAGTTTATAACCATGACAAATCAGTTTATTTGTGATCTAGATAGTTTTTCTGTATCTGAATCTAAAATCTGTAATGTTGAGGACTGCAAATACCTTCTTCCTTCTGGTGACAAAACGTTAACCCTGCTCACACAGAATATTCGCAGCATAAATCGAAACATGACCGGTTTTGAAGTGTTATTACATAATCTTGACATAAGCTGTGATATTATCGTCCTAACAGAATGTTGGTTGTCAAAACAGACAGTCAATTTACCATCTCTTGACGGATATTATTCTTACAAAACTGACAGAAACATAAACCAAAATGATGGATTAGTCATTTATATCAACAATAATTTAAGAACTATCAAAGAAGAACCTGTATACCAAGATAGTAATTGCTTAATAATTAAAATAATTCCTGATAGGGTAGTCATGGCTATTTATAGGCCTCCTTCTCAAAATATGAACCGATTTTTAGACTCACTTGACACAAACTTAAAAAATATAACATCTTTTAAAAACATAATACTTTTGGGCGATATTAACATTAACATTGCTTCCGGGAAAACTGATACACATGTACATAATTATCTGAATCTTTGCTCATTTTATGGACTTTTACCAGCTCACTATCACCCACGCATCAGAGCGGCTCATGCCTAGACCATATCATTCTAAAATCAAAAAATCCATCCAAAACATTGGTTACTAATTCTTCGCTTACCGATCATCAAGCTGTTTTACTAACATTACAATTGAGTTCACCTAGAAAAAACTGCATGCGTAGCTACACTAAAGTTAATATTACAAACCTTGAAAACGACATACGAGGTATTAATTTTGACCCTGTTTATAATTCAAACGATGCAGTAGCAGCAGTAGTTCTTTGGAGTATTTCATAAATTCGCTACAATATGCAATAAGGAAAAACACATTCACTAAGACAATGCCTCGAAAGTATAGTTGTATTTAACCTTGGATCACACCCGGTCTTGTTCGTTGTATAAGAGATAGAGACAAACTTCACCTAAAATTTAAACTCGCACCTGATAACGAAATACTTTGTGATACTTATAAAAGGTATCGAAACTTCTGTAATAATCTTGTGAAAAAACTAAAAAATCAGCATGATAAAAATGAATTACAGAAGGCGGGTCAAAATAGTAAACTTGTCTGGAAATTTATAAAAGCTAATTCATTTAGATCAAAAAATCCGGAACCTCCGCTTGATTTACTATGAACAGAAATAAACCCATCCGAAGCAATGAATAAAGTAAACAACTTTTTTGGTAACGTTGGTAAAAACTTGGTAAAATCTTTAAAATGTGGCAATTTTTCCCGTCATATCCCGACTACGACAACCTCTACACTAAACTCTTTTGTTTTGTTAGATACCGACGTAAACGAAGTAGTAACACTAATAAACAGGTTAAAGGATGTTTGTGCTACTGGATGGGATGACATACCTAATAATATACTTAAAAGATTTAAATACCTACTTGCCCCTCCGCTAACCTACATTTTTCAGCTATGTTTATCTAAAGGAATATTCCCTTAATTGCTTAAAAAAGCTGTGGTCACACCTGTATTCAAGTCTGGAGACAAAAACTGTGTGAATAACTACAGACCTATTTCAGTGTTAACAGGCCTCTCAAAAATTCTAGAAAAAATTATTAACAGTAGATTGATAAAATATCTGGAAGATAACAGACTACTTTCAGACAATCAAT
This sequence comes from Griposia aprilina, assembly GCA_916610205.1. NCBI lineage: Eukaryota > Metazoa > Arthropoda > Insecta > Lepidoptera > Noctuidae > Griposia > Griposia aprilina. Next base: position 9,058,340 of record OU744294.1, on the reverse strand, counting down.
TTGGTTTTAGGCCTAAAAGATCTACTAGCCAAGCAGTACATAAATTAACTAATTATATAAGTTTCAATCTAGATAATGGTATGCACACTATTGGTATCTTTTTAGACCTTGCCAAGGCCTTCGACACTATTTCTTGTACTTTACTTTTGCACAAGCTTGAAACACTTGGGATAAGAGGAGCACAACTTCTACTATTTTCTGATTATCTTAGCGATCGCCATCAATGTTTAAAAATAGGTCAGTATACAAGTTCTGAACTTAAAAATAGTTGTTTTGGGATTCCACAAGGCAGCATTTTGGGCCCTACGTTATTTTTAATCTATATAAATGAACTATGCAGCCTGCCGCTCCGAAATGGTGTCATAATATCTTATTCGGATGACACCGCTCTATTGTTCTCTGCTAAATCAAGAGTTGAGGCCTATGAACATGCTCAGAATGCTTTTAACATTGTTTGTAATTGGCTCCATAATGATCTCCTAACATTAAATGCAGATAAAACCAAATACATTTCATTTACAATGAGACATACTAACATACCGCTTACTAATCTAAACATTTACGTACATAACTGTAGCACGTACGCTGACAATGCATGTTCTTGCCCCAGTTTAGCTAAAGATGACCATTTAAAATATCTAGGTGTCAATATTGACTCCAATCTAAATTTCCGTAAACATATCGATTTACTATGACTAGAGTGCGCAAATTAATATATGTTTTTAAGAATTTACGGAACATAGCCGACTATAAATTAATTAAACAGGTTTATTTAGCTTTGTGTCAATCCATTCTCAACTATTGCATAACTTCCTAGAGTGGTGCTGCAAAAACAATTTTACTCCCTCTAGAACGTGCTCAAAGAGCAGTTCTAAAGGTTGCTACCTTTCGCCCTTTTAGATTTCCTACGCACCAGCTCTACATAGCATGTAATGTACTAACAGTACGGCAATTATTTATTCTAAGCTTATTAATACACCAGCACACTGCACTTCCTTTTGCCCCAGTACCTACCGACAGGAGAAGGAAGGACTTGGTTTGTATAAAGTCACAAACTAGACATGCTTTTGCTAATCGATTTTATGTTTTTTTAGGACCTTTTCTGTATAATAGGCTCAACAAGTTACTAAGCTTCTATAGTGTAAGTAATATAAAATGTAGTAAAATGTTATCAGAATATTTAGCGATACTCAATTACACAGACACAGAAAAACTTTTAGAAATTTTGGCATGATGATAATATATTCCTTCGTATTTACTTTTTTATATTTAAGTAGGCTTAGTTTTAGGAAATAATGTACCAATATGCTTTTTCTTATAGTTGTTAATAGATTATTTTAATCAGTTCAATTTAAATTTTACTGTCCCAATTATTGAAATGTAAAGTGATGGCCTGAAACACAGGTTTGAATTAACCCAGATCGGGCGTGTCCCTCCCTTATATTGTAATTCCGAATCATCATTATTTGCATCTGTAATAAAATTTTAGTTTTAGTTTATTTTTAGGCACTACAATATTGTATGGAAAATATTACTACAGTTGACTAAATGTACACTTTTTGTAAATGTTTTTACTCAATAAATATTATTATTATTATATATTTTTTGACGTCATAACGTCTTATAAATCGATGAACGCCGGCTGCACGCGCGAAAAAACATGACTCATTGTCACGTTCCGCCTGAGCCGATGACGTTATCACGTAGAATTATCGTCCGTAAACCGATTTTTTTAATAACCTATACTGCACCACTGCAGAGCAAAGGTCTCCCCCATACTTCGCCATCCACAATTGCCTGCTGCCTGAAAAGTTATAAATTTTACATTTTTTTTTTTTATAAAAAACCTGTCCCGGTATGTAGCAAAGTAGAAACTAAAGAGACTGAAATAGTTTTTTAGGCGTATAAAAAATTCCGATAAGACAACAACAGATAACAGAACAACAACACAACACGACACACACTCACACACACACGACATGACACGACACATACACACGTTTGTTCTGATAATAGAATATTAGGTACTTACAATTTTTTTGGGCTCAAAAATACTCTTTGAATTTCTATCATTCCATTTTGTGGATTATATGCGTCGACTGCTGTCTTGCCTGCAACTTCTAAGATAAATAGCTTAATTTAAAAGTAAAACCTATTCAATTCAATCTTTTAAACAAAGTGGTGTCCCCGATACTCGCACATTTATTGCTCCTCGGTCCAATGACACAGCGTCAAGTCTTATAGCTATAAATCTCTCAAAGCCTTAGAACCGGGAATTTCAGAGGAATGTGTGAAAAATTGTTTGCTTTTCTGCCTAAGGACACGATGTTATACATATGCGTCATTTTCCCTTTGGATATATGAAGATAATGTCAAGTTGATGTAACCAATTTTTTTCTAACAATATTTGATTTAAAAGTATCCGTGGAGTTTCTTGCCCGTTCTTCTCCATAGTTACCTACTACGCTTTGTAGTGGGCAACTAGCTTCATCTTTCTGACTGACCGACTCCTTGACAATTCAAAAGTGCCTGTAATTGGTTTATTTGATATAAATGATTTGAGTTTTGAGTTTTTGACAATGTCTGCGATAATATGCGTTCGACCATCAAAGACCGCCTTGATGCACAAAAGCATACTTTGCATGGCCCCAAAAATATTTAATAAATTACCAAATAGAATTAAGGACTTAAATATAATTCAATTTAAAAACAAATTAAGACATTTATTATTGGAAAAATGTTACTATACGATTGACGAATTTGTTAATGATAAATTGTAAATTATTCGACATTGATATTTATTTAATTTTGACATTGTATTATTATCTTTATTTCCATTAATTATTTTTATGTTCAATTTTTTATGTTTTGCTTGTTTTTATTTTTATTTTAATATGTTGATTATTCTTTTTTTATAATAATGACTAATTTATAATTATGAAAGGGTGTACACCTTTAAGGTAGATTTTTTGAGGAACGAATTATTTTATTATTAAGATCTCATGTAAAATGTACCATAAATCACACCAATAAATGAATTTGAAAAAAAAAAATGACCTAAAAGTAAAAACTTAAATGTAGGGACCTAATCCATTCATTAAAAAAAAAACGATGAGCACTTGTATTCCTTCACTAATTTTAAGAAAGAAATTAGAATATATGCAAAAATTGTAGACCTCGTCCAAATGTCTAAAGCTATACAGTTTTTTTTATTTTCATTTTCTTTTGTGTTTTTTAATGTTTATATGAGTGTTTAGTTTAGTTGGTGCGAGTCCCAATTAATACTTTTGTTTCTTTCTTTTTCATTCTACTATCTACGTAACAAGCACACAAGCTCTATAACAAGTCATACGGTAGACGGTTAGAAGTTGTAGACTTAAAACTCTTTAAATTTAATATCATAAATAAACAGGGTGGCAGGGAAATCGACACGCAAACTGTAACCATGAATTCAGCACCTTTTTTAGAAATTTTAGGAAGGTTTCATTAAAAAAATAATGTTGTCTGTAAAGTCGGTTTACGGACGATAATTTTACGTGATAACGTCATCGGCTCAGGTGTAACGTGACAATGAGTCATGCTTTTTCGTGCGGGCAGCCGGCGTTCATCGATTTATAAGACGTTATCACGTCAAAAATGCTGTTTCATAGAAAAGTGCAATGTCTACGCGGTCAAATGTATGGAATAGCTATACCTTTTTTAATAACCGAAGAAAATTTTCAACGCAAACCAAAATCATTTAGGTACTTACTGAATTCATGGTAACGACCATGTATTTATAGTTGCATAGTACCTAATATTAACAAAAGTCCACACATAAATTCTAGACGAATAAAATAATTGTCCCACGACGACGAAACAGCGCAGCGCCGAGAGCCCCTCAGATTTATATCAACCAACGATCAAGCCCATAAAAACTTAGTCTCCACACAACTATAGTACCCCAACTAATATTACAGCAATTACGTCGAATAAAACATTAAACTTCTCACATAATTCGCGACACAGGTAACGTAATACTTGTTAACAAAGTATGAAAGTGTCAAAACTATCGCGCCAAATTGTTTTGCTACATTGTCCCGGTAGAGCGGTGTTTCATAACGTCCCATAAACTTGAACGTAAAAGTTAGGCTGTGGCGTGTGTGAGTAAGAATAGCGGAAAATCAATAAGCTGAATAACTTAACGGCTGAAATAGAACATTTCGAACATTCGTATCGGCAAAAACCCCACTTTCTCCTTTCAAACCTCAATATTCTGTGCGATTTCTGGCCGCATCTGACCTACAAGTGATGTCTAGATCGTCATGCCACCTTTACCGGGGTCGCCCTCGGACAATGTCCTCCTCTGTAGCAAAATAATACTAAGGGTAAGCGCACACGAGCCACCGGCCACAACCACCGGTGGCTATACTCAATACTCAATATATTTATTGTTTTTTTTTTTTTTTTTTTCCTGTTGGGCAGCTCGTAGTTTATATTTATTGCTTCCACATGTGAACTTATATAGGTGGTAGGTTCCAAAAATATGACCATTGTGGACCCTGTCGGGCACAGCAAAAGTAGGAGAGAGGAAGAGGGCTTTTATTTGACTACTTAGTTGTTAGTTACTATAATTATAATTATTGTGATTATTTTATACAACATGTAATTTAAAATTTGTCATTTTAATATTCATTGATATTGTAATAGCATTTTAATTTTTGATGTGTAAACATCTTAGCGCTCGGTCTACGGTAGGGGCTAGGTGGGACTTCAAGCGTCAGACGCGTAAGCGTAAGACTTCGAGCGTCAGATGACGTCAGCGTAAGACCCGTGTCTATGTGAGCGCGTGAACCAAACTGATGCGAGCTCACATGTTTACACATCAATTTTCGTGAGTGCCAAACCAACTCACACCGATTTTTTTTTTGTATCGCTTCTTGTTGCGGTGTTGAGTACTGCTGTAGCGGGTGGCCGCCATTGGCAACACGTGTGTGACGAATCCATACAAAACGTATGAAAAAGCAAGTAAACTGCTTATCGCTGGGCTACCGGTGGCTGTGGCAGGCGGCTCGTTTGCGCCTAGCCTATATGTAGGTATTGCAAATAACATGACGCGCGACGTCTGTCTTTGCCATATCCCATGCACGTCTTGAATGACCAAAGATAAGGTAGGCCAAATATTGTTTTCGCTTTAAACTGGATTGAGATGAGCCAATAATAATAATAAAAAACACTAGCAAAAAAATCTTACTCGTTCCTTTAACTAACATTAAAAACGTGCTCATATTCATCAAATTATCATCAGGGAGCCTTTCCCCACCCACTAGGATACAACCGACCTCTTGAGTCTTCATATTACACCAATCCTAATAAATATGAGCCCAAAATCTCTATTCACATCATCCGCTATACCCACCATATCCTCAACCTAATGGGCTCGTCACGTACCCTCGGAAGTGTCGCCAACAGAGCATGCAATTAGGCAACGTTTTGTGCAAATAATTATGCCCAGAGTATTTCGTTCCTCAGTTTGCACCTCTTAATTCACAACAAGCAGGTATCGTGTGAACCTACCCTCGTTACGAACAGGACAGATTAAAGCGTCTGAGAATGTCGGTTGAATGAACATGTTGAATTCTTAACTCGTTTCTCTATTTAAAGTCTAATGTAGGAGTAATGTATCAAGTCGAACAAATTAGACCGAAAAATAAAGGGAGAGATTTATATCTGTCAATTATATTCGAGAGCATTTCGAAGTAAAAAGACAATGTCTGTGATGTGACTATTTGATTAAATTGAAAGTTGGAAAGTAAAAAAGACAGTCTTTTGTTTGTTGATTAAATTGGAGTTGTTGATGAAATGTTGGATTGGGTTTCTTTGAGGTTGTTGACCTGTGGAGCTAGGCAATGGCATTAAAAATAATAATGAAAATGAAAGACTGAGCTTGTTTTTCTAATTGTAATTGAATTGAAGTGATGAAAAAGCAATTGCAATTAAGAACCCGTTATTTTTTCTTTTGTTCTATGTTATCATTAGAATTTAAAAAAAATGCGTAACTGCTGGTTTTATTCCAAAAACATGTTGATATTTTGTATCTAAGCTTATTAATATTGATACTACTTATTGATATCTTATGAACCTATACCTAAATTAAATACTTTGCAACTTAACAACTCCGCAAAATACAACACAAAAATATTTAAAGTTCCACTTTGTAACTAAAGTGACGTCATGACACTTCCATGGTCCTTTAACGTCAGCACGGAAGTGACATAAAGAGCAGCTCTGCAGCTATAAACTGTCACTGGCACCTTTCGCTTTGTGAATGATCGATGCCAAAGATTACTTTGTAATGGTGTGCCGGTCCTTCTTTCACTTAAACTAGTTAGCCTGCGGCTAAAGTGTCGTATTACACGAACATAGGGGCACGCAAGCCGGGTTAAGTGGTATGGAAGTGTGTTGTTACTTGTTAGGTTTTAATGGGAGGTAAGAAAAATAATTAAAATAATTTATACCATATTTCGGGAAAAAATTGTTTGTAACTGTAAAGTTTCAGAAGAAATTGTTATTTTTTCATGATTGAGATCATTTTGATTACTTACTTACGTAAATAGTTAAAATTAAATACAAAATTTACCTACGTTTCTTTATTAAATATACTTAGATGATGACTAAAAGGCGACAAAAATTATGGTATTCGAAAACATCTCGATTTATCTCGTGTCCCAAAATAAATTCATAAAGACAACCGTAAACAAAACAAATCATATTCACGGACCTGCCCCTCCAACCAAAATATTCAAGCCCTCATTGAAAAAAAAACAAAAACAATGAAACACTTATTAAACAGTGAAACATATTCAAAGAACGTAACAAAATGGAATGAATCAATGTTCAAACAAAGCGCGCATTCCGTTGCGATCATTGGCAAAACGGAACGGAGGTCTAGACGGATTGTAGACGAAATATGGACGCTTTATTCTGAGGTACGAGAATAAAACGATATTGTCGTTGATGTTGTGTTTGATTAGATTAATTTGTTGTAACTGTCTGTAACATGCTGTTGGTAGAGTTTTGTTACTGATTATCTGATTCTTAAAATATCTGTAGCAAAAGGAGACCATAGAGGTGACGTGACGGCACAATCCTGAATATAAGCCAATTTTCGAACACATGAAAAAATCCAGAATCTTATTGTCACCTGTCTCTGAAAATGAAAACAGTTTTTGCTGGTGTTTAATATTTTCATCAGCTCATCTTTCCCAAGATTAAAGACTGGGCTCGGTTTTTTTCGCCATATTTTTTCTTTTCCCCATTCGGTCCAATTAATTCCAACCTCGTAACTCCCCATAGCCAACGCGCCTGCAGTCGGGCAGCGATGGGCGGAGCAGTGATAGCAGGCAACTGTTTACTTTGTACCGCACCGCGCCCCCTAATGCATCACATTCTTATCTATACACTGCAGTGCGCCGCGGAACCACTGGGCGAAATTAGCGGATATTTTCTGGGTGAAACTCCCTGAAACAATAGGCTGCTGGGCGGTATGGGGCCGTTAAGTATGGAATGAATAATGCTTATATTCTTTGTAAGGATCTATAGTCTGTTTTCAAAGTATTTGATGAAAGTGCAAACAAACCCTTTTCGGGTTAAATTCTTACGGAATTAGTAACACATTCATCAGTATTTAGAAGGTTTCGACTTTATACCTCACCACTTTTTTCAACAGTTATTCTTTGACTACCATTATTAAACTGTAATTGAAAAATGCGTCGTTGGTCTGGTGGTTGATGGCAATAGGCTCGCCCCCTATTACATGGGACTTAAACATAACTGGCGAAATCTAGGTGTACTACAGGTACACCTCTGCCTGACCATTCGGAGAATACAGGCGTGATGTTATGTTGTTCAAAAACATAGAAAAAATATTAGGTTATAAAATTAACCTGAATTGTTAAAGGAACAACATCTTTAAGGTGATTTTACATGGGTGCTAATTAAGGCAGCTTCTTTAAAATGTCATTCTCGTCTTCAAATATATTTCGTTGTCTAATGAATTAATAGCTCAGTGACGAACTTTTAGCATCTAATAAATGGTTTTCAAGCGACCATATATTGTAAAACGAGCTACTGTTAATATGACGCAGCTTGGTGATAATTCTTAAGCAACGTTATGGACCAAGTAATAAATAGGGGCATTATTCATAATGCCCGCGCATTATGAATAATGACAAGCGTAGTCGACGGAGCCCCGCCCAGCGGGGCTCCTACTTCTGGGTGGTTTAAAAACAAATAACCACGAAGGGAATGGTGGGGTCTGAAAGACCCCGCCATTCCCTTCTAACCTAACCTGTCCGAGTCGGGGTGCCCTAAGTACTGAGCTCGCTTAGTAGCTCACTTACAACATTAGTCACGGAGTTATCAATTCAGAAGTAAATATATTTATCGGTAGGTCTGAGTCATACTAATTTACGTTCGTAAATTGACGCTGGTTTTTTGATATTCTGTTGGAATAGTAAAGATGACGAATTAATATAATTGAAGCTGTTCTATTAACTCGTTGCGTACATATAAAAAAGACGTTAGTTTGCAGGTGCTAAAGAAAACTTTTGTTGCTGCACTCATAATTTGCCATTTAAAATTAGAATTTAGTTTAAGTATCTATTCAAATAAACAAATCAAAGCACTCAATTTGCAAGTGGCATCCACATCCACAAGTACATTCTCTGATTATTTTTTTTACTTTTTCATGAGATACTTTTGAAACAGACTATAGGTTACAAAAGCAGTAGATTTCGCAGATTAATCTAACAATAAATCAAACAACATGTTGATCTACTTCCTCCATCTACCTTGCGATACATACGAAAAGTTTAGATTCAGCCGAGTTTTAGCAAACTTTATGTCAACTTAAACTACAGAGTGGGCTAAAAGGTTAGCTTTCTTTTTGCCATAGTCAGGGTCAAGTCGCTGGACGAGTAGTAGTATGCCCACAGAACAGGCACCAGTAGGTACTACGGACAGCAACCAGTCGATTATCTTTTAAAGTGAAGGCACGTGAACATATTCGTAAGAAGTTGGCAAAATCATCACTGCGCTGATTTGCTGGATTCGTTATCCCCTCTTCCTATCGTTTTCTCTTGACAAAATTTATTTTCGTTATATGTATGTATGTATTAGTATTTATTCTTTTTTGAGTTATCTATCCCGTATATTGAACCTGCCATGTTTTGTCTCTGCATCACCCTAAGGTTGACTGGTAGAAAATGACTCAGGCATTAAGACCGCCTTTGTACAGTATTTTGTTTTTACTATGCTTAATGTTTTAATAAATAAATAATACTGCTGTCTTTACTGGTCTGGGAAAGGTGAAATTGACGCAACAGCTTTTACTGAAACAGCTTTTTGATATAATCACGAAAGGACTAGCAGCACGCTACTAGACAGCTACAATGAATAATCATGAGAACATATTGCTCTAATAAATTCACACGCTTGTCAAGCAGATTTGTTATCACAATCTAAAGATTACCTATAAATAGTGCATGCTGTTGCTAACAATTTGACCCCCCCGACCCTTGCTCGACGACGCGCCAGCCCGCGCCTTAGCTGAGCCTGTAGCTTTAAATTCCCCTGATAATAATAATATAATCTCGATCCAGCCTGTCCCACCTTGCTGCCCTCCCCTCAGTGACGCCCTAAGCCGAGGTTCGTACCCCACAGGGGGTGCCCTTAGCGTGCGGTCACCTAGTACTTAAGAATTTCGCCCCTGGCTAGAGGCTTTAAGTTAGTAGCTTAAGGCACCCACAGGCTTGCCCGGTTAAGTAGCCAAGACCTCAGTGGTCAAAACTACGAGCTGACCAATAGGAAAAAAAAAAAGCTAACAATTTGATTTTCTAATCTCGACACACAGTTATCGGACTTCATTGGACGATGTCGGTTCAAGTAATGCCCAGACCACGAAGTAAATTTTACCTACCAGCTTTCTTTTATATAATAGGTATGTTTGGTTCGATATCATCCGGGGTTTGGCCGACGACGCGACGTCTACCAGCATAGTTCGGCCGATGACGGATTAGGTGTACGCGAGTGTAAAAAGATTAGGAAAACCAAAATTATTTGTTAAAACCAAAAAGCAAAAACCCAAGTGATACAATATGTTAAGTACAACTGTACCAGTCATAATGTTTACAAACTCATATTGAATTTCATGATTCTTCAAATTACTGAACCAAAATAACTCTCAAATTAATTCTATAAAAAAACTGCCACAAATAAACCGACGGAGACACGGGATCCTGCAGCGAATTGATAAAAAGAGGATTCATTGGAAACAAAGATGGACGCCTTGAAAAGAAGTAACACAATGGACGAATTAGTAACAATGACGGTGCGTAAATGTGAACTTTTCTAAAAGAATAATTAATTGAAGCGGTAATTTTTTCATCACGGTGTCATTTCATTACCTACATTATGAAGCTACATCATAGAATACATTTTGTACGCCTTATTCGCTCATTGTTTCAAAAGGAAACGAAGTAAAGTGAATTCAATTGTGTTTTTTTTGTGTTTTGCCTTGAAGATAAGGCGAGCATTTGAACGTTTTCTAAATAGATACCAACATAGCAACAAACAAACTGTACTGATGATTTTTGCTAAAATTACACTTGAAATGTGGATAAACGATGAAGTGAGAAATCAAATAAAAATGACATCATTCAATCAAATCTACGTATAGGTACATATTATAAATTAAAGTCGCTTTTCTTGTTTGTCTATGCGGCAACGTTGTTCTTCTAAACTACGCAACGGATTTCGATGTGGTTTTCATCACAATCTAGAGAATTAATTGCGAATATATATATATGTATATATTATCATACTAGCTGCGCCCTACGGTTTCACCCGCAAAAATCACAATGCCGTGAGAGCGGTATAAAATATACTTTGTAAACACGACCTATTCTCATACCTACCAAAATATACATAAAAATCGGTCGAGCCATTTCGGCGGAGTGTGACCACAAACACCGTGACTCGAAATTTTTATGTACATACATTAAACTTAAATAAAAACGAAGTAATCTCGATAATTTGTCAAGTCGGAAAAACTGCGAAGCAAGGGTGGGTCGTATAGTATAATCTATGGTGAGTTCTAAACGTTCTCGACAGAACCTTTTAGTAAAGCTATTTAGTTGATACGTGTAGTGACAAACTTTAAAATGAATCGGTAATCATAGTGTATTTTTGTTGTTGAGATCAAAATAATAAAATTACTTAAACAGTTAACAAATTACAGATTTATGTTGATTTAACTACCAAAGTTCACAAGAAAGGTGGCAATGACAATATAGATATTTTTACGGTCCTGTTTAAATCAGAAAGTCGCCCTTTCATCTTAGTTTGTGTACAGTTTGCTGCTCCCAAAGACTATATAATATTCTCTATGATTCTCTATGGCTACTCCATAGCTTTATTAATACAACTAATTATTTACCACAGAACTTTCAATATTTTAGTCAATAATCCGATACATCAAAGACATTAGTTCTAATGATTCGTGAAAAATGTATTTTGGGAATTCTGCAGACGTCTAAAGTCTAGACAATTCAGTAATATCACTTTGCGCCTGAATTGGATATATGTGGTGCTAAATAGCTCTCTACAGGGCACTTAGGAAAATAGATAATTGTCATGCATGCCTTGTATGTAAGTTTGGGTCGCACTAGAATTATATATTCAGTTATACACTCTATGTTAGATATGCTTAAAAAAATATATCATTACAAGAAGAAGATTAGACAAAATAAAACACGTTTATCAGAAGGATCGGTTGGCTTCAGATAATAGAAGGACGCCAAAAGGTTATATTAGTAACCTAACATATTATTATCACAACGTTTACCTAAAGTTTAATATTATTAAAGAGTCCAGTCCAGTGTCTGTTATAGCCTGTTATTCACCATTACAACACCGTAAACAAAATAAAAAAATATTGCCACCACCTGATTTATGCTGCTTGAAAAGTGAATGTGCTTTTTTTCAACACATTACTTTGACGTCTAAAACCCGCCATATTGATTTCTTAAAAAATAAAACTTTAAGGAAGCTTCGAGGGTATACATAATCCCACATACAAATATAGCTACAGAGGTACCCGTCAAAAACATAACCCTGTCTTAGCTGTCGCGCAGTCGGGTGCAAAGTGCAAAAATATTAATTCCTCTTGTCACTAACTTAATATTTTAGAATGCGAAGCGACAGTAATGAAACACAATAACAAATATTTAATAAAGCCTCCTTTCCATCGAATACAATATAGTTTAACCACGAAAGTGTTGTTGTTCATAAAGCTTATTAACTTATAAACTTTGGCGACGGGAGTTTGGTTAATCAAAACATTTGATAAAGTAATCCTGTTATTGGGAATGTGTAATTAAGCGTGATTTTGGAAACATGAAAATAGAACGTTAGAGTTTAGGTATATCGGAAATGTGAAATAGTTTTATTTATTAAACATTTTGTAGACTTAACAGGTCAACCCAAAGCGTCTACAAACAAGTAACATTTTCGTAATTTACGCGTACAGTTATAATTTTTTGTTAACATATTATTGTTATTATTGAATATTATTAACTTATAATGAATACAGCTTAGCCTAGTTCAGCTTGCCGTCCGGAAACGACCAGGCACGGGTCGACGGCTCGTTGTGTTCCACGCGCGCCTCAAAGAGATGTCAGCATAATTGATGGGGTCCGATAGGGCCAATGCCGGCCGGGGTCGCGGATTGTTCGAAAGAGTTACAGTGGCCCTGGCGCACAGGCAACTGAAGGAACACGGGTGGGTTTTAGTCAGTAAGAGTCTGACACGCCCTCCCGCTCCGCCCAGAGCGGGAGAGGTCATTTGATGATTTCCCACCCAAAAAAAAACACAAACAGATAAAAATAAAAAAGCATAGCCTAGTTACGTCGATATCATGGGTTAACTTGTATGACAGCGTGTGAGGTGGGCATTTGCCTCATATATAATTTGGTTCTGTTTGTCAGTGAGCAGGTCCACATCTTGATGGAGTACATACATGGGCACATAATCGAGTTGAGAACCTTATGGGTAAGTTACGTAGTTGCATTTCTTGTAATCAAAAGTTTCTTGTAATCTTGTAGCAAAATTTCTTAATGATTATTTTTGAAAATTAAATCTGTCGTTTCTCCTTTCAGTACTTAGATGATTAAAGAAGACTGTTCATACAAGTGCTAAGGAAGGTTAGCATGTGGTTTCAATGGATAGGATTACGTACGAAGGAACGTACGTTTTCATAGGCGTTTTATAGGCAGAATAAGTTCATAATTATTATCAAATTTAAGAGAAGAGAATGGTTACAAATAAAACTTCAATCAAGGAACTCAGCCTATCGCAGTGAGTGCCTATCCAGTGCTGGACATAGGCCTCCCCATGCTGCGCCACAACGACCTGTCCTCCGCCTTCCGCAACCAGTCTGTCCCAGCCACTTTTTTGAGGTTGTCGGTCCATCTAGCTGGGGCGCGTCCCACACTACGCTTGCCGATACGCGGTCGCCACTTCAGGACTCGTCTGCTCCACCGGCCATCGGTCTTCCGACAAATAAAACTGGACAAGTTAATGAGTTCCTGGCTTCATAAATATCATCTCTACTGTTTTTATGGCATTCGTTATCGACGAAACTTAATAAAATAAAAATAATAGAACTTGTTTTATATTTTAACTTGTTTTAATCTCGATATCACTGAACTCAAACAACAACCTGACATTAAAGACAAAGGACTAAGGGCCAGTCAAAACATCAAAACCCACAATTCATTATCTTGAACAACTAAGGACAATACAAAAATAAAACTTTTTAACTCAATTAACAAATTGACGAAATAAAGTCAACTCGATATCTAATCATTCGCTATGAACTCGTGCGCCGTGACACAGCGACGGGTAGTGTGGAGAGTAATCGCGCCGCGACGGGCGTACTCGGCGTACTCGAAGCGACATCTCACGCGACTTCGTTCCTATCAATTTCATTTCACTTGTCTGAGCCGCCTGTTTGTTTGTTGGTTGTGAATGTTGTGATATACGGGTTTGGAGTTTGATAAGCAATTGGAAATTTAAGGGTTTTTTTTTTGGTTGGAGAGCCTGTGTCTGTAGTTACAGTAAATAATAGAAACAAAGTGTTTAAAATAGGATTGCCCTTACAAAAAATTCTAATACGGTTTAGGCCAAATACATGGAAAAAATTAGACAAATTAAAGAATTCTTTGGCCAGTATTGTGTGAGCACAGTTTTAATAATATAGGTGACCCATATTAGTTCTACGCCAAGTTCTTTTCATTATTAAACACGCAATTTACTGACACTTTTCCACTAAAGACTAAAAGTATTTACACAAAGTTTTTATTTAGTGATTGGGCGACTCCAGGTATTCGTAAAAGCAGGGAAAAACTATTTGAACTTTAGGGCCTAACATATGAATAATACAAGCTTCCATCAGTATGTTGTAAAATATTCAAATACTTTTTAACGTGTGTGTACAAAATCTAAAGCGCTTTATATTAGCAATAAAATAAAATCAGCTGATGATAAAATGAAACTACCTGGCAAATAATAAATAATGAAACAGGTAGAAAAAAAACAGCGATATAATGAATTTAATTTAAAGATTGCTCATAGCCCCATCAACCCAGATGTAGGAACTCAGGTAGCTCAGGAACTTGAACACTTTTTTGCTAATATTCCCCTTAAAACTACTGAAGCTTTAAATTCCTCACCCGTGCTTTCTGCTGCCTTACTTAAAAATAATGTAAAGGCATGCTCTTCTGAATTTAGCTTTCAGCATACAAACCCCCATGTTGTTATAAAAGCTTTTAAAGATCTTAATATTAAATCAACAGAAGATCTCTGGGGAATGTCTGTGGAAGTCTGTAGATCTGTCATCGAAACCATTGTGCCCTAAGTAGGGCGCAATGGTTAGATTCGTTGGTCTACACTTAGCATTCATATTTAACACCAGTGTAGACGAAGGAGTATTTCCGGATCTTAGGAAACACAGTAAATTAGTTCCATTGTTCAAATTAAACAGTACTGTTTCACCAAAGGACGTTGTTGTACCACTGACGCCGGTGTCACCCTAATAAAGAATATTTTTAATGCCTGGGAAGAAGTAGAAGATGTCATTGGAATTTTTTGCGACCTCTCTAAGGCGTTCGATTGCGTAAACTATGAGACACTTCTGCTGAAACTAA
This sequence comes from Griposia aprilina, assembly GCA_916610205.1. Taxonomy (NCBI): domain Eukaryota; kingdom Metazoa; phylum Arthropoda; class Insecta; order Lepidoptera; family Noctuidae; genus Griposia; species Griposia aprilina. The sequence continues at coordinate 9,043,095 of OU744294.1, read as the reverse complement.
AGCACTATGGGATTAGGAATACAGCTCTTGATTTACTTAGATCATACCTGAAAGATAGAAAGGTTTCAGTTCAAGTAAATGGCATAAACTCATAAGGGTTTGTAATGACAATGGGTGTTCCTCATGGTTCGATATTGGGTTCATTCCTCTTTTTTTTTGTTAACTTCAATGATTTACCCCAATAACTTCAAAACCAACCGAAAATGGTGTTATTTGCAGAAGACACGTCATTGATCTTTGAAATAGACCAACGGTCACAAAATCATGATGACGTAAATAAGAATAAGTATATTCTTCAGGTCCAAGATTAGATTACGGTAAATAGTATGCTACTAAATTAAAAAAGAAACAAATGCATTATATTTAAATTACCTAATGTTAGAAGTTGCGAATGTGACATCATAATTTGAATGGACAAAAACTAGAATTTATTATCCAGACGGTTTTCCTAGGAATCACGCTAGACGAGAAATTACAATGGGGACTTCATGGGCCGCTCATGCTGTTAGAAAGATAGGACAGTTAACAGATGAAGAAACCGCGCGTTTGGTCTATTTTAGCTACTTCCATAGCATTGTCATAAATCAATTTACTGTGGGGTCCGGCTGCTGACATTGAATCCGTCTCTATTTTGCAAAAGAGAACTGTCAAGGCAATTTACAATCTACGTCGCCGCAAATCTCTCAGGGAACTATTTAGAAAGATTAATATTATGACGGTGCTTTGCCAATTCATTTATAAAAATATTATGTATGTAAGAAAAAAATCTATATCTTTATAATAAAATACGTGATAAATATAAATTTAATAGTTACTAGAAATAGAGATAAAATAGATCAACTATTTTCAGATTAACTAAAGTACTACATCTATCTTTTATGGAGTACTGTGTTAAATGTTACAACAAAATACCTTGTGATAGTGAAATGTGTGTAATAAAATGAAAGAAAATTTAATTTAAGAAAAAAATATATGTAAAAGTATCCTTTGTAAACAAGCATATTACAAATTAGAGGATTATTTCCAAGATAATAATGCTTGAAAACATTTTAGATATATAGTCCAGCTCCATAGGACAATCTAGAGTAGGTATAGACAAAAACAAGCTGGTTGCTAATTTAATGTATAATTTATAATTTTTATGACATTTATTTACATGCTGTGATTACTTTAACTAACATACTAACTAATATTTTATTTTTTTGAAAAATCGTATCCTTTTACAATGTTTGTAAATATGTGAGCACATAATAATTACACATAATCACATACTTAATTTACCTGTCATTGCTTTATATTTATTTTGCTTCACCTATTATGCTATAGTAATTTTATTCTAGGCGCATCGTCTTCACATATAATTATATTATAATGAATGTATACAAAATATTGTAAACCATTTTAAAAGAGTAAAGGCTCCTACAGACAGGCGCGACGCGACAGCCCAACACAAAGGCGCCGCCCGACGCGCGACGAGCGGGGCCTTTGTTTCGCACGCGACTCGCGTCGCGTAGTGCGCCTGTTCGTAGTAGCTTTACTCTGGCGTTTCTTACCCATTCTTCTCCATACGAAACTACCTTTTGGAAGAGGCAACGAGAATCCGTTCTATTTTTTTTGTAATTTTTGACGTTCAAAAGTACCTTAAAGGCGCCTATTTAAAATGAATGATTTGAATTTGATGTTGGGCTGCATTTTCTCAAAAGTGGGAAAAAGGAGACTGGAAACATAAAAAATAGAAATACCACGAAATAGCATTCGGTAGGTACCTACTGTTGGCACACGCTGACGTTACTGGGATGAAAATGAAACGCTTTATCATAGTTTAACTTGCATACTTTTACAATGATCAATTTATGTTATTTTCCATTTTATATCATGACGTCACTGTCAGCTCTTCTGAGCTGACACTTAGTTATTTTTTCTACTTCCTAAATTCGTAATAGCGTTTATCTCATAATCTAAATGACACTACTTTAAATTACTCGAAAAGCTTGGATGATAAAACCATACAGTTAAAAGGCTCAGTACCTACGTTTCATTACTTACATTCTTACATTACATTTTATTTTCAAAATATCTAATTGCTAATACGCATAAAATAGTCAATTTAAAGAATAATAGAATGAGATACAAAAACCTGACATTTGTTTTTCAATTTGTTGACGTTAAGTACATAACTTGACTATAGAAAATAAACATTGTTCTTTCTTGACATTTCTCGCTACCCTGGAGTCTCGGACCTTTGGAACGCGTACCAGGAGCCGAAACCAACTCGTAGAGGCCCGTTAGACGATTTTAATGAAATGAGGCAGCAACCGGGGGTTGACCCAAGGACAACCCCCGGTTGATATGAGACTATTGCAGGATATAGAAAGAAAGATATTGGAATATATGTTTGAGTGGCTAAAGTGAGCGGGTTACCTAGAAATATGGAAAGACTATGGCCCATGCGATCTATATTTCATTATACACGGAAGAAATGGCAGGGGGTGACTTGCACACTCAATAATGGGCACCCGGAAACTGTCGCTAGCATATAGTGACGTAGTGACAAGTTGGCAATATATGCTGAGGTGCTTGAGGAGTGTAGAGATATTCCACAGCTATCAGAACAATCCCAGAGCCCGGAAGACGGTCGAGATCTCTATCATCACTTACTGAAATACTTCCTTCCTCCGAGCACGTTTACTCTTGCGAATCTCCACTGCAGCCGGTCAATAAAGGCAAGCCAGAGATGAGGAACAAATTTTTTCCCCGGAGATAGGTTCCGTGGGATCGCTACTGTCCAACAGCTCGCCACAATCTGCTTTGCGGGTTTTTGTATCTCTCTTGGCCTGGCTCCTCACCCAAGACCTTAATGGAATAGAATTTTCGCCGTCCCATTTTCTTTTAGTTTCCCTTTCTTTCAGTTTCTATTTCGTATCTTATCATCTCTAAAATGAGTAGGTAACCAAAAGAAAACAACCGGTAAAAGCAAATATAATTTTTTGGGCAAAAGCTAGGCAGATGATTTAATTTATTTTTACTTTAACATAAAACGGCAATCTGCCAATAACACTGGCTAAAGATAACGAAGTCAGTTAAAATTTGACAACGTGATGATTCAAACGCCAAACATCACCACCGAAGTGCTCGAAACCTCAAAGCTCCACATCCTTATTATCAGTATGTAACATTTAATTACGTGCCGCTACTCGACTGGCCTCTGATAAACGACTCTCCAGCCAGTTCTACTCCATGACATGTTCAGGGTTTTAAGCCTCGCAGCCAACAGTACCGCTTATTATCATTATCGGGTTAGGATTAGTTGTGGACGCGATTTGAGCGGATGAGTTCTGATTATTGATTTAGATACTACACAGCAATATCTGTTTCTGACATAAATATGATTTTAATTACAACATTCTATTGCCGTGTCAGGCAAGAATAACCCATTTCCTGATTCTAAAATCAGAAAATGAATGATGAATATATTTGCCTAAGCAAATATCTTAAAAGGCATGTCAAGAGGATGAGGTACACGTTCGGTACCTACCTACTTATTCAATAATTAATTTAATAGGATGGATCCAAAATGAAACTTCGAAAATCTCCATTGGTTGTTCATTCAAATAAGGCCAGTACATAACTCCATTCCTTTTCAACATTATCCTCACAATTTCTCCAACACTCATAATTATTTATTTTTCAATTCTATATTTAATGTAATTTCACTCAATTATTTACAAAATTGGCAACGTTATCAGGGTTATGACGTCACAAACCTAGTAGCTAATTCCATCCTGCAAGCCGAATGGTGCACAGACAAATTTCAGACTCCTGAATGTCATACTGTCAGTGTTAATTCTCGCACTAGGCGCACTTGTTGTAGACACATGATCACCCTAATTGCACAACAGACTATCAATCACAATCTGAGTCATTTTGAAGGATATTGCTAATCCATTGGTTCATATGTTCGAAAAATTTGTCTGTTGAGCAACGATAACACAATCAATATTGTTGAACTGTCAAAATTAAGGCCATTCCTACTGTTAGTATGTTACGCAATTACCCCGCTGATTATCCAAACAAATGTAACATTCAGATTCGGTAACTATCTAGTAAAATATGTATGGTGCTCTTAATGCTCTTTTTCTCCTTAATATTTTTAATATTAGCTGCCCCATGATTTCGGCTTCGTGTACTTTGTATTTTATATTAATTTTAAGGTTCTGTACCTACCCAAAGGGTGCCAACAGAAACGTATTACTAAGCCTCTTCTGTCCATCTATCCGTACGTCCGTCTGTCTGTCAGCGAGCTGTATCTCATGAACTGTAATAAGTAGACAGTTGAAATTTTCATAGAGTGTGTATTTCTATTGCCACTATAACAACACATAACAAAAATAAAATAAAGTTACAAATTAAAGGGGATCCCAATACAAGAAACATGTTTAAAAAATATATATGTAGTGTTAAATATTGTACTGTAGTACGGAACCCTTCGTATGAGAGTCCGATTTGTACTTGGCCAGTTTTTATTGATAATATCCAGGATGGAAAGTAGCCTATGTCGTTCTACAGGTCCTAGTAGTCTAGGACTTGGAGAACGACATAGGCTGCCACTGGACCAAACGTTTTGTTTGACAGGCAGTCCTGTCAAACAAAACAATCGGTCTAGTAGTTTTAGCGTCAAAATTACTTTAATATTTATTATAATAATAGTATGGCTTGTGGCTGAACAACAACAGCCGCACGGATCGATCAATCAGGTTAAGCTACACTTGCCGTGGTTGGTCCATGGATGGGTGACCATGTTTACATACCAAGTCCCCTCCGCGCCTCGGAAAGTGCGTTAAGCAGTTGGTCCGGGCTGTTATTCGTGGATCTTTGACAGTCGTTACGGAAGCCCAAAACAACCAGGCTTACCAAGGGGTATCGTAGTACCCAGTGACTGGGTTGTGGAGATCAGGTAGACAGTCGCTCTGTGTAAAATACTGGTATTCAGCTGCATTCGGTTAGACTGGAAGTCAACCCTGACATAGTAAAGACTAGGCAGATGATGAGTATGGATTAAAATAGAGACTCATCACTTAACAACGAGTAATCTCCTTGTTTTTCTCAACCCTTGATCACCCAAAGTTTGGAAGCCTATATTGTTGAACTGGCTCACATAAACTATCTTAATTCGAAGTAGATGAGGGTATCTACACATTGTCAAGATTAACCCTTACTTATAGGTTATGTGTACAGTACAACAATTTTCTTAAGGGGACTACATGACCTAAACGCAAATTTATAATGCCTAAAAATATATGATCCACTGCAGTAACCAAAATCAGAAAAATATATGATATTCTTCTGGATATATTCTAGTTAGATAGTGTGTTGAACACATAATACAATTAACTTGATATGATACAAAAAAATCACGAAAATACCTCTATAAAAATATTTTAACGATAAAAAACCATTATACATGCAAACATTCAGATTTTTTTTCAGATTATTCTACAAGTAACATACTAACGTAATAGTGTTTTAATTTTTTAGTCCAATGAATAGATTTTTTGTAAATCCATAATTGCATCATATTTTGCAATAAATTACCAGCGTTGTGTCATCGCGCGTCTCTTTCTTTTCTATGCAAACCGACAGTGACCGCGCTTTAGCTCTTGTAAGCCTCTTAATGTTCTTCGGCAAACTGTGTTACGTCAGTCATCGGATTGCAAAGGGCAATTACTGATAGAAATCCAACGACTAACGAAACACGAAGTTTGCCGAGGGACATTAAGAAAATAGTTGTACTGTAAATAGTTGTTAAATTGAAACTATTAATCGCTGATGGTCCACGTTCTTGTGGTAATGTGCCTCGTTTTCAAAATTAAGATGTTCTATAGATCTCAAGCGAAACGCTATTAGATCGCAACACATTACGTCAAGAAGCCTTTAAAAGTTGCAGCTGATTTTTTTTTACATCTATTTTCTAAGAAATATTCCCTTATTTTTTTATTACTTTTAAGGTCTATTGGCGCTCAAGTTGCCGCATCCGAGGTACACTTAATAGCACTGATACATACACGAGAGGCCGCTTTAAAAAAAAAAACAATAGATACTAAAATTGTAGGCTAAAAAATTCTTAAGTTCCTATGATTTTAGTATTCATTTATGTATTAGGTAAATAATACTAATATATGACCTAATTACGACGTCCATACGTCACATCAAGTTAGCCACATAATGACAGGTTTTCGATTCGAAAATAATATTTGAAACAATACATGGATATTATACCTTAGTTAAATTTTAATTATATCTTAATATTCATAAGCTGGTATTCCCACAATTACACAAGGAAAGTTCTTATTTACTTTGAAAATCCAAGTGTAATATCGTAGGTTAGTAGAAATTATTAAGTCACCCTTAATAATCTACTAAGCAATTTAGCAGGTATAGGCCATTAAAATTCTACTTTCAAAATCAAAATCATGGAATCATTGTCAACATAAGCGCCAATTTGGCTCGACCTCTGTCTCTCAAAATATTTTCGCTGCTCATATACTACAATTAATATGGCAGAAAGGGGTGGGGTAGGTCATCCTGGGTTGGTTTTTACGCACCAACATCCAACGCCATTAGAGGGCTCAGTCAGCGGAACAATTTAATTGATTTATTTATCCCTATATCCAATTAGGTTGGCACCAAAAATAGCTTGATGAAATTGAGGCAAATTCCCTTCATCACTGCTAGATACACAATTCGGCGGCCACTGCGAAAACACGATAGGTATTCGCTTTTAAATGATGATGGATTTTCATTAAATGAAGGTTTGTGATCAAAACAAACGGTATTTAAATTATTGACATTCTATTCTGTCTATGACTAACGATTATGCTCTATTTATCTATCTATATATATATATATATATATATATATATAAATGAATATCCGAAATGTATGTAACTTCCGAACGACTGCACAAAATTGCTTTTTTTACAAACTTTTTTCTTTGTCTTCGTTATTTTCAGGACAAGGATTGTATAAAAGATTATTTTTTTAAAGTGAGTGAATGAGACTGAAGGGGAGGTAGGTAGGTAGGGTGGGTAGGTAGGTAGGGTAGGTAGGTAGGTAGGGTAGGTAGGTAGGTAGGGTAGGTAGATAGGTAGGGTAGGTAGGGTAGGTAGGTAGGGTAGTTAGGTAAGGTAGGGTAGGGTAGGTAGGGTCGGTAGGTAGGTAGAGTCGGTAGGTAGGGTCGGTAGGTAGGGTAGGAGGTAGGTAGGTTAGGTATGTAGGTAGGGTAGGTAGGTAGGGTCGGTAGGTAGGTAGGTAGGGTATGTAGGTAGGGTAGGTAGGGTAAGTAGGTAGATGGGTAGGGTAGGTAGGTAGATGGGTAGGGTAGGTAGGTAGGGTAGGTGTTAGATACGGTGCTACCTGTGCGAAGCCGGGCCAAGTAAAGCTAGTTTTATAATATTTTGGGATACTAAATATTTTAGAACTGTTTTTTATTTACCTAGTTTAATATTAATATGTCATGTACGTATTTTCCTCTTTCCTTTCTTTTTGTCTGTTCATATGTGTGTACATAAATGGCTAAATAAATAGAATAAATGTATGGAAATGATTTCCATTTTATCATTAGGAATTTATTTTATTTAAGGGACACAATATGGTACGGAAACCTATTTTGAGATACAATAGGGTAAAAGCTTCCACCCACAACTTTTTCCCTACCAAGAAATACCATTTGTGAAAGAGAAGTCCTACAAACTTCATTTGAGTTAAAAAATAAATAGAGAGGAATGTTACCCAACCAACAGTTCCTAGAAAATCTTAAAAGTACTTAGTATACTGAAATAACAATATTCAACTCTTACCATATTGCGACGATTTTTTTCCTGCTTTTAAAAGTCATTATTATAGTACTTCAATGGTTTCAGCGAAAAAAATAAATTTCATAACCGCTAGGGTGCCAGCTGTTTTAGAACCCAATGGCTTGGCACGTGACGATGGGAAGAGGCCAGATGGAATGACCATAATGACTTGGAAGTTAGGTAGGCCTTTGGTGTGGGATGCAACTTGTGTCAACACCCTCGCGCCATCCCATCTTCCTAGCACGGCGGGCTGTGCTGGGGCGGCTGCCACAGGAGCAGAAAACCTCAAACGGCGCAAGTATAACAACCTTATTGGGGGTTATATATTGGAGCCGTTTGGGGTTGAAACACTAGGGCCTTGGGGTCACAGTGCTCATCGAATATTTCGGGACATCGCCAACTGGTTGGTCGACTCTTCACGTGACCAGAGGGCTGGCCTATTTCTAGTCCAAAGAATCAGCATTGCCATTCAACGTGGCAATGCCGCCAGCCTTTTGGGCACTTGTCCCATTGACAGCGATGCGGACGAATTTTTTGATAACCTATGAGCTCTTCCTTTTATTAAATAATATACTTGTAAATAGTAGACCGTATATATATATTTCATAACTGAAATAAAAAAACATGTTACGAAGTTTGAGAAAGAACTTTCTTTCTTTAATTGTTTTAGTTAAAATCAATCTTCAATCTGTTATCGGCTTCCAGGCTCACCGGATGCAGCTGAATACCAGTATTTTACGAGTACATGGAGCGACTGCTTATCTAACCTCCACAACCCAGTTACTGGGTAACACGATACTCCTTGCTATGACTGCTTGTCAAACTTCTATGTTTCTGACTACCCGTAACGACTGTCAAAGATCTAGGAATGACAGTGGGGACCAACGCCTTAACGTGCTTTCCGAGGCACGGAGGGGTCTCGATATGTCATGGACGGGCACCCATTCATAAACCGACCGCGGCAAGCTTAGCTTAACCTTCGATCGACCCGTGCGGATATTATCATTTAGCCACGAGCCTTTCTAATTATTTTATTTAAATTAACTAATAAAATAAATAATAATAAAAATAAGCAACTATACTGAGCTTAAAGAAGAAGTAACAAGAATTTGGAGACAAGATAAAGTTAATGTTGTTCCTGTCGTTCACTCTACGACAGGTGTTATTCCCAACCATCTCGTCTGTAGCCTAAAATTAACACACAGGCAACTGAAGGAACACGGATGGGTTTTAGTCAGTAAAAGTCTGACCCGCTTCGGCCAGAGCGGAGGAAATTATTTGATGAATTCCCACCCAAAAAAAAGCCTAATATTAATAGATCTAGAAGAATCCCTGTACATCAATCTGCAGAAAGCAGCCATTCCAAATACATGCAGAATGGTTAGGAAATTCATGCAGTTAGATGAAAGCACACTCTCACCATTAAATTCACCACACGCTGCATTGACTTGGCATTGCAGCTAAAACCAGCCTAAAAGCTGACAAAAAGAACAATCCCAATAATAATCATTTTAAATTAATTTCAAGAGTGGTTTCGCCAAAGAGACTTTGACAAACTTGCCAAACATAGACATATAGGAAGGTACAGTCACCAAAATTGATAAATAACTAGGATCGTCGTTATAGTTGAAGTTTAGTAAGAAACCGATGAATGTTTTAGAATAAATTTTAATTTAATTAATAGAAAACAAACAGATCATTTATCAAATTAAATTTCATTCCAAAACGTCCATCGGTTTCTTATTCAACTTCAACTATATCTGATGACCCTGATGACTTATCTCTTTAGGTGACTGTACATAAAAATTGATTATTACGCAATCATTTATGTATAACCTACCGACTGAAATTATGGAGTTGGTACCTTATGATATTAATTGGACCTAGAAACATTAATTAATTGGGTACCTACTAATGTGTTCCACATGTAAGTGAAACCTGTTAAACATCCTTCAAAGTTGTAACTTTATAACTTATTTCGTTTCAGGAATCAAACGTGGCAGTCAATGGAAAGTGGGGCTTAAATAAGTAGTTGTATACCATTGGTATTAAAGTTTACAGGCACGTTATTATAATGCAAGGTTTCTGCTTTAATAGTCAACCCTGTCACATTTCTGTCGACAAATATATTATAATCATACTATTAATGATAATGATGTGTGAATTCGGTCTAGCGATCCATCTATGGGCACACGCAAGGAATTGATTTCTAAGGGTCACCGTTATCGAAATCGATAAGGAGTTCTAAATATAAATGTATCTGCAACCGGACCCTATTTGATTCAATAATCGGCCACTAAGTAGATACATACCTACATTGACAATACATTCTCAATCTACCAAATAACAGAAAAAAAACTTTAATAATCCGGTTTAAGTATCAAGAAATAAACAGAATAATAAATAAGGCGCAATCATGTTCTCAATAATCTGTAATACCCTCTCATTTATCTGAAGTGATCGCGAAATTGTTACTCACACAAAATCCCTGAACATTTCGTTCGCGAAAACATTTCAATTTTCCTCTCAAGATATCAAATCACTGGAAAGTATAATTCAAATCGTGGAAATTTTAATATCCGTTTAACCGAACTGTGATCAGACCGTCCGACGAGGCCATTCGGCAGACATAATGGACTCAAACATTAGCTTTAAGGCCTTTTCAGTTATAATGTGGCTGTAAAAATATTTTCTTTTCAACTGAATTATAAGCCGGCTGAATAAGATGGTCTTCGGAATTAATGAAGTGGCTTTGTAATAACTGTGTATTAGAATTTTTAATTTTATTGCTTGAACATTTTAATATTGTTGTTCCTGTTATAGTTTGCCTTGCTTTTATTTTTTTAGGATTTGTAGTGATATTTGAAAATGTTTTTACTGAAACTGTCAATATTCCCAATTTATTTGTTCGGCCAGAATCTCCCACCCAATTCTAAAATCAAATTCCAATTCTAATTCTAATTTCTTAATTTTATTTTTATTATTTCTTTTTTCTTTCCTTATGTAAAATTTATACATTTATATCTGTAATTTTTATGGTGTACATAATAAAGAGTATTTATTCCATTCTGCATGCATACCACAAATAATTATGCTTTTAGGTAAATGTAACAGTAATAAACACACATACATAATACATACATAACATCACGCCTGTATTCCCCGAAGGGTTAGGCAGAGGTGTAAACCTATAGCACACCCACATTTCGCCAGTTATGTTTAAGTCCCATGTAATAGGAGGCGAGCCTATTGCCATAAACCGGGCACAAATCCATCCAAATTCCAGATGGAAAAACCCGATAACACTTTGCCCGACCCGCGCATCGAACCCAGGACCTCATGCTCAGCAGTAGCGCAAAAGCAAAGAGAGGTGGGAAAAAGAGTTCTGGAAAATTGTGAGAAAAACAGTACTTAATCTAACTTAGAATAAAATTAAGGTATTTCCGCTACCTACAAACGCCAAATTAAAAATAAAACATTCACAAAGGCACATCCAAAAATAAATATTCATATTTTTCTTATTGTCTTCTTTAACAAAAAAAAAAAAAATACAAAACTGAAAAGACATTTAGAGCTCCACAAAAGAGAACGAAAGTATATAATTAATGTCCTGTTGAATAAGTAGGAATTTCGACTTGTGCGAAGTTGTTTGTTTTAATTCCGGGAATGTCACGTAGCCTCGTTAAAGGTTAAGTGCCGTTGAGCTACTGCTAGTCAACGCTCACTTGTTTTTAGTGTTTCCACTCTGTTTATTTTTTACTCTGTGGGAAGATTTGAAAAAGGAATTATGTTGCGTACTTATTTGTTTTTTATATTAGTACTAGACTTGTTTCAAGCCAGTACTTTGCTACTGGAGAATAAAGTAAGAATACTTTTCCTAAGGTATTTTGTTATTTTCATTGACCTAGTAAAAATGAAATTACTTTCTCGATAGTGCGTAGCATTTTAAACCACAAAACCTCCGAAATTCAAAGGCTGCATCTAACATTTGCATAACTATCGATCTGTTCATTCGGGAGCAGTTATCTTTCTTTTTGCTTTCAATAATAGGTACCTACTGAAGTTAAATTTAATTTGTGTTAGGTTGGTACATTTCATTTTGTATTTGTGCCGTTGTTTATTAAAGTAAGTAATTGGCTCTTTGAAGAATAATATATCTCCCACATTTTCTATTACCCCCAGGCCCTATTAACAAACTCATTACTCCCACAAGATTTAAAGAAAAATTAGGTCATCGACACGCACCTTTCATGTTACACCAAGCAATATCCCCTTAATAAGGCAGAGTTCCGACGGGCGTTAAAAACAAAGGTGGTCGGTGGAAACGCAGGCATCGTGGAATAGGCTCATTAACTTTTCAATTTTCCGAGCTAAGCTTAGTAATAGTTACGCTGTGACGCCCCATAGTGTGGCCCTACCCTATTATTTACTATTGTTACGACCTGTAGGCATGCATCGAATTGTTTGTAAGACTTTCTTTACAGAATTGTGGACGGAAGTTTGGTGTTTTGGTGTTTTTTCAGTTAAGCTTTGATCATTAAATACAATAATTTTCTTGCCATCGCACATCGTGCTGAAACTTGGAATACACAACCCGGGACAGTAGAAAGCCTGCTAACGTTGACGAGCATACACGAACGCGAGAGTAAATAAATGAGTCATCAAAAAATATAGGAAATATCCCCATAGAGAACAGAAAAAAGTAAATTCAAAGACTAAAACCATACTACGACAAAAACAACAACTAAAAACGTATAAAAAAGACATCACAGACAGACCAATTAAAACTCCGGTGTCACACGTAAACCATTCGATATATATGCCTTAATTACACAATACAGGAGAAATTCCTAGTGTGGGGGGGCAACGTTTCTTTCAAAAAAAAAAATACTCTGTGATGTCTTGTTTATTCATTTTTAGTTGTTGTTCTTGTCGTAGTTGGGATTTAAGTTTTGAACTTACTTTTTATTTAAATTATTTTGGGGTTATAATTTTCAACAACTAACAATATAAATATATTTTAAATGTGCTAATTAAGTCCGTTCGTTTGATGCCCAACACAGTTTTTTTTTTAAATGACTTTATGTGCTCTAGAGGGCGCCATATTGAATTTAATGTGACAACATATAACCTATAACCAGCGGACGATCAAAACGCTTACAACGATACCTCATTTGTTAAATTATGATTACTAGTTTAGAAGTTATGAGGGAACGTGATGAACATAATAAATAAACATTCATACCTACATACCGGACAAAATCATAACTCTCCTTTTTGCTTCGCTGTAGTCGGATAAAAAGGCTTCGAATCTCTCCTCTGTACCACACAGTCTAATATGGACATATTTATTACTAAGCCCCCTTATAAATACAGTCTTCATCCCACAAGCACACACACCTCCATAGGGAACGAAAAGCGAACCGCGGAATACTCCGTATTCTCCCTAGATACAGCTCAAAGCTCGTAATAGTACGGTGAATAAGATTAAAACATAAGATTACTAGTAAGAAGTAGCTCGCCATTGCTTACAAGCAGATAACTATTTTCCTAGCTGACTGCTAGAATTTGTGAGATTCTTGCTGATAATGTTTTAGTTTTTTTGCGTTCTAGAAGTCGGAGCTATGTTAGACAGTTGTAAATGCTCACTGTTCAACAAAACGATGCTCAATTTAGGGTTGTCCATGTAGATATGGCATTTTGAGTACTTTATATGGCTTACCCAAATGTCCCTTCTTTGGCAATGTTCGCCGAGTCGTTGAGCTCCTTAAGTCCTGAGTTGAGCTACACGATTAATGACAAATACCTGCACTGACTGGACATGGACAGGTCCACTCAAATTCGCATGGTTCTTTCCTCAAAATACCTTTTCAGACACTAATCTAAATGATCCTCACATGATCTGACCACGATTACGTCTGGACTTCAAAAGAGACTTTGACCCTAGAGTTTGTTTCGCCATTTCGTGACTTCGATATCGTATTTACAGAATAAACAATTACATTTCATTTAGAAAAAATTGTGGTTTAACTGATTTAGAGACAGCCCGTTTAGTATACTTTAGTTATTTTCATAGTGTGATGTCGTACGGTATTCTGTTGTGGGGAAATGCCGCCGATATCCAGACAATTTTTGTTTTGCAAAAAAGGGCAGTTCGTTCAATTTATAAATTAAGTCCAAGACACTCCCGCAGAGATAAATTTAAAGAGATTAATATAATTACCGTGCCTTCTCAGTATATTTATGAAAATCTTCTGTATGCCCATAAAAATATTAATCTGTTTAAAAAATACAGTGATATCCACAATATAAATACTAGAAACAAACACAAATTTATTGTTCCTACAACCAGGCTCAAGAAAATAGGTGGTTCGTTTAGATGCCAACGTATACGTTTATATAATAAACTTCCTAGCCATATTCAAGATCTAAGCTTTAATAAATTCAAATCTTATATAAAACGGAAACTATGCCAGAAAGCCTATTATACTGTGAAAGACTATATTGAGGACAAAAAGGCTTGGGATTGAGCTGCTCCAATAAATTTACACGGTGAATGTTGATTTTAATTTGCTAACTATTTTAGACATGAATATTTACTGTAAAAAGTATTATATTATTTTCATTATTATGAATATGAGGACTATGTGGGTCATTGTTTTAGTTTTATTCTTGATCTGGCAGTTTAAGTAGTTTTTGCGGCCTACCTAAATGTCCTTTCTTTAGTATTGTTCGTCGAATCGTTTAGCTCCTTAAGTTCTGAGTTGAGCTGCACGGTTACTGACAAATGCGTGCACTGACTGGACAGGTCCACTTAATCTGTGTGGTTCTTTCCTCAAAAGACCATTTCAGACACCAATCTACATGGTTCTCAAACATTATGTCCGATTTTTTATATACACATTGACATTGTTGAATTTTATACATACAATGACATGAGTATTTACTTGTAAAGTATTATGTTATTTTAATTATTGTGAATGTGAGGACTATGTAGGTCATTGCTTTTTTTCTCAGTTAATTTTAATCATGATCTGGCAGTTTGAATAATTTATGCGGCCTACTCAAATGTCCTTTCTTTGGTATTGTTCGTCGAATCGAAGAGCTCCTTAAGTCCTGACTTCCTGAGTTGAGCTGCACGATTACTGACAAATGCGTGCACTGACTGGACAGGTCCACTCAATCTGTGTGGTTCTTTCCTCAAAAGACCATTTCAGATACCAATCTACATGGTCTTCACATGATCTGACCAAGATTATGTCTGGACTTTAAAAGAGACTGTGACCTCTGAGTTTGTTTCGGCCTTTCTACTCAGAGTAGTCAGATAGGAAACGCCGACCTCATCTAGTTTAAAAAATACGATTGACGTGTAAAAGTGTTTGTACAAACCTACTTACAGAAATAAAATCATTTATCATCATTTATCATTTATCATCATTTAAAGGTAAAAACATTGTCATCGCAAGGCACATAAACCCTGACGTTTCTAAATTTGCCAAAGATGTAAAAAAAACAAGGGCCGCTCGTAATTGTTGCTCGGTTTAGTGATGCGGTAGCATGAATTTTAAGTTCAAGGGGTTATCGATGTTACAATTTATTATAATTATATTAAATGATATGAGTGTGGAACAAGTAAGTGAGTTCGTATATTTGGGGAATCTGTTTACCAGGGATGGAAAGATTGATGGAGATGTGGAAAGAAGAGTAAATACGGGAAATAAAGTGAATGGTGCTACACATGCAATTGTGACCAACCAGTTGATGTCCAAAAAAGCACGACTGGCTGTTCACAATGGTGTGCTGGTGCCTACGCTCATGTACGGAATTGAGTGTTGGGTGTAGCAAAAGAAGCATGAAAGTAGAATAAATGCTGTGGAAATGCGTTCCTTGCGAAGCATGTATGGTGTGACTATGAATGATAGGCTGAAGAATGATGTGATAAGGCAACGGTGGGGTTTAAAAGAAGATGTAGTGACAAAAATTGGAAAGAGTATGCTTAGATGGTTTAGTCATGTTGAGAGGATGAATGAAGGGCGACTAACAAGAGGTATTTATAAGGCAGATGTGAGTGGAAACGGCGGGTGGGGATGCCCTAGGAAGACATATAGTGACCTTATTGGTTATGTTTTTATAATTTTACTAAATTTTTTATTTCTCTAAATTAGTAGTTTTATTGATAGATATACGTAAAAAATATATTTTAATGAAAAGAAAATTGCAAAATTCGTTCGCCAAAGGCTTCTTCTCCGCTCTTCTATTATACCCCTACGACATAATTATTTTTTCTTTAAATGTATATTAAATACTCTTTAAACCTAATGACGGTAATCATTAGGTAGTACGAGTACCTTCGATCAATAATTATTGATCGTTAACAATACATAAATACTTGATACTTACGGAGTATTTATACAGGGACATGAAACAGTTTTTCAGTTTCGTCTTAGGTAAGTGATAGAAGCCAGCTGATCACTTTCTGCTTACACTCTCTCTTTGTCATGGAGAACATTTCATTATTTTTGTTAGCTATGTTATACAATTTATATGTACTTTCCAAGTTTATCTTGGACATTACTGACATCGGTGATGGAAAACATCGTGAGGAAACCTGAACCTTAAGTTAAGATACATAAGTTTGAAATCGCCAACCCGGCTTGAGCAAGCGTGGTGATCAATGCTCATGCCTTCTCTATATGAGAAGAGGCGTTTGCCCTGCAGTGGAACTATTATTATATCAGCTTCTAACAGTATTTTTCTGTTGCCTGGTTTTTTAAAAATTATATAATTTACTGTACCCAAGCGCGCTCTGTTACAAGGTCGAAGAAAATATTAACTCAATCAGAGAAAATTATTCTAGGTATTAATTAGTTTCAGTCAATGCTTTCAGATCGCTTATAGCTCTAGTGATAAGCAATTCAACAAGCTTTAAGTACCCATCAGAATATAATTTTAAATTGAAAATCAAGTTGAAATATATCACATTTAACATGGAATATTAATCCAATTTTATATGGACGCAAAATATAATTGGACGTAAGTTATGGAAACGCCCGCTACTGACCCATATTTTCACTCATAAAGTAAATAATAAATGTCATCACTACTTTTGTTTAATATTCGAAATTCAAATATACATGTAGGTAATGGAATATTTTGTTTAAATTGAAATTGAAAAAGAACAAATGGAACATGTGGATCTATACGCAAGCTAATCGCCCAGTTATGGAAAACTTATTTAACGAATTTCTATTTCAAATAATGATGTCCATTGGCAATAAGAATACAAAAGGCAAGGATATTAATTTAAAACATAAATACCTAATGCTTGTTGTTTTTTGGTTTCTACCAATAATTAACAGAATGTTCAGTCTTAATTTTACTTCTTGTGTTCTTTCAGGCAAAGAAACACTGTTATTATCGTGTTGATGTTGTGTTGTGAAAGTTATGGATTGGCAAGGCGTCACATGAACTATTTTCATTTACCTAGTTTGTGTCGATACTTATTTATATATTCAAAAAATCACAGCCATATCACTCATTAAACTAATGTAAGAAACAATCTTAATAACTAAAGGACTAATGTACTTGACAATTAAGGCGTACATGGCGATTATCAGAATATCTTGCTGCCTTGAAATTTGATTAATATACTAAACTAAAACAGACGAACGTAGTTAAGATGGGACAGGATACTTAACAAGAAGAAGAACGCATCGACAAAGATCGTCAGAATCTCTACCAACCCATCACATACAAAATAAAACTCCCATGGTGCTATTGAAACGAACCACGAAGAATACTACATTAACCAAGAATTATGTACTCCACAAAACGAATAAAAACATTTATTTCCATAAAACGGGACCGCACTATAATTAAACTACATACCTACGAACCTACCTACGTATTCGTGAGTGTATAGTATAAAACATTAGCAGTGCAGGGTATGAAAATGCAACGTAGACGGAAAAGGCTCGGCGGCCATTACGCGAGCTATTTGATTAAGCAACGGATAATGAAATTTCCGACGGAAAATTGTGTTGGGCCCTCGAAATAGAAATATTATTATAGTGGAAAGATTGTGGGTGTTGTCATGGGTAACTAACTATTAGTCTACTAATTGTTAGTTGTCTGTGTGTGATTTAGGTTACAGCCTCTGTTACTGCCATATGATATACTATCTTCGACTTCGCCCGTGTGGATGTTGAAAATGATCCCACGGGAACGAGCTACCCGAATAAATAGTATCCTATCATCCAAATCCATTCATTCATCCGATTCAGCGTGTCGCTTGCTGCCCTCCCTCAGCGACGCCCTAAGCCAAGGTCCGTACCTCACAAGTGGGCACCACCTGTGGGGCACGGGGTAAAAAAATTATTAAAATTTTCTTATCCTTAACTTAAGAAATGCTAAGTTTCCCATACAAACTTTCGTCCTCTATATCACCCCCTTCTAAGACTAATTTTGAGACAAAAAGTAGCGTATGTCCTTTCCTAGTACGCCATCTATCTCTTCGCCAAATTTTATGGAAATCTGTTTAGTGGATTAGGCGTGAAAAGGTAACATACAGACAGACATATACGTAGATACAGTTATTCACAAAGTAACTCTATTTGCGTGCCTATAACGAAAATTAAAAAGAAAACATATTTTTTTTAAATTTAATTTGTTTTATTTTGTTGAATTCGAAAATTTATAATATTAGTATGGATATGGATTGTTCAGAGAACCGGTTTTTACGTGTTAACTTTTGAAAAATCATTAGGTATATTAACAGTATGCTTAATGCTCATTCGGAGGGTGGTTTAGAAGAAGATACTTTTGCGTCGTATTCTCAATATATTCGCGTATATACAGGGTGGCAGGGACATTACAAATACAAAATACAAATATTAATTATTGGAACAAAAACATGTTACAATTTTTGTGTACGTTAATACTGCGTTAATTTAGAAACTGTGTCGCAGTTATTAGCACCTACCCCAGGAGCGAAAGACAACTGAGTTCCATAACAACAGTTTTGGTTACTTATAGGTAGAAACTAGACATAAACATTTAATAATAAAACTAGAACTAGATATTTATTAATAATAGTTGTAGCAGTAGAAGTGGGTGTGTGTGAGGGAGAGTTTGGAAGTGCGTGCGTTTATGTGTGTGTGGCAAGGGTGCATGCACGTGTATGTGGAGGAACTGATATTAATATACATTAAGTTTGTATGAGGCTCTCTATTTCCTCATAAGTCAGGTTTTGGAGCCATTTTTCAATTTTCAATTTACACTCTCGTAACGAAAGCGGATAGATATTTAAGTTCTCATTAATTCTGTTATAGATAATAGGACTCAAAAAGCTATAGTGTCTTCTCGCAATTACCAGATTAGCACTCTCTGTCCGACATACTCTGTTAACTCTACGTTTTAGAGTATTGAGATTAGGGTCATATTCAATATCTGTATGCATTGACGCACAACCTGTTACCATGGATACAGCACGTAATTTTATCCTCACTGCGTTAAAATATTTCGTTACTTATTTTTTTTAAATTAGCTCTGTCTGCCATAAATTTTGACCGCGTAGGACCGTAGGAATTGCACTTTTCTATGAAGCAGCAAATTTATTTTTTGATAACCGACGAAACATTTCTACGCAAGGGGTTCTAGAATCATGTGTGTGTCCATATTTTGATTTAAATTAAAAGAGTGTCCATGGAGTTTCTTGCCTGTTCTTCTCCATAGGTACCTACTACGCTTTGGAATGGGTAACTAGCTTCATCTTTCTGACTGACCGACCCCTTGACAATTTAAAAGTGCCTGTAATTGGTTTATTTGAAATAAATGCTTTGAGTTTGAGTTTGAGTTTGTGCTGAATTCATGGTTTCAGTTTGCGCGTCGCTATACAGCGCCACCCGGTATAGTAAAAGTTTAATATTATTCACATTGGAATACTATCTCATGTAACTATCTCGTGTTTCATGTGTGTAAATTAGGTGGGTAAATCTTTCAAATGTCAGATATCATTATTCTGATAATTTTGAATTTTAGATAGATTTTCCCTACAAAATCTGCCAAAAATTCAAAATTATCATAATAATGATATCTGACGTTATCTGACATTTGAAAGATTTACCCAGGTACTACATGTATCTTTTTTAAAAGTGGACAGAAAATTCAGCTTCGTCTTGGTTAATTTTACTCGCATTATACAGAGTTTTAGGTTTTGGCGAGAGACAAAGGTACTATACTTTTGTATCGTGTTAGTATCGCAGTTTTCTGCGATACTAACACGATCAAAATGCATGGAACAGTTGTTTTTTTATTATAATTTTCAGGGTTTGTCCCAAAGATGTTGATGTTGTTGGGTTGTTCCCTCTGTTTGTCTCTGCATCACCCAAAGGTTGATTGGTAGAAAATGCCTATGGTATTAACACCGCCTCTGTACATTTGTGTGGTTGAAGTATTAAATAAATAAATAGTAAATAAGTGTCCATTTTCATGAGTACCTACCCACTACATTTCCTTAAGATATATCCCTCGTTTAACCTAAACCCTGTATTTTTAAACTAAGCATTAGTATCAATAGGTATTCTATATATTATTATATATTATCCCAAAACCGCAAATATTATACCATAACGGTATAAACAATTCCAATTAGCATTTCAGAGAACATTTCATAATTATAATTAGTAGAGTGACTGCTCAGTTGAATAGAGCAACGGTTTATCAACTGTTTGGAAATCAAATGCTAATTCCCTTTGGTTTTAGGTAAACAATAATAATAAATTATGCTTTCAAACATTGAAATTGATGTTGGTAATTGTATCCGGCATTTGGCAAGTTGTATTGAAATGGGATTATTTGTAATGTTTTACGCTCCTTTGTTTTACTATTGAATATAAATGTACAAAAACAAGGATAATTCACTATCTATCTAAATATATAAAAGGCAAAAGTGATTGACTGATGTATCAACGCACAGGCCAAACCTTTAAGGCTAGAAACTTCAAATTTCGCACACGTATTCCTCTTATGACGTAGACATCCACTAAGAAAGGATTTTTCAAAATTCAACCCCCAAGGGGGTGAAAGCTAAATATATAAAAGAATATGTTTGTTCCAGATAATCTCTGAAACGGCTGGACCGATTTTGACGGGAGTTTCACTGGCAGATAGCTGATGTTATACGGAGTGACATAAGCTACTTTTTGTGTCGGTAGTACGTTCCCGTTGGATAATATCCGACATCCACGCGGGCGAAGCCGCGGGCAGCAGCTAGTTTTAAATATATTAGCACAGTCAGCCTCAAAAAGATGTATACAGGGCCAATTTAATTTAGCTAACGAAACTCTTCAGAATTGATGGGCGTATCAATATCTAAACACGATAAAATAAAAATTAAAATGATTTGATGTAGTTTTTGGGGGTCAACGACAGCTGTCAGTTTTGTTACTTGGAAGTATGAGTTAAGAAAATCAGTTTACTTTTGTTTTATCGTGTTTAGATATCGATAGCAATCACGTCTGTGAAGTTTAAAAAAAAGGATTTTTTAAACTGATATTTAATATCCAGTGACTGCAGTAACTGCGGTCAATAACCCCACAAAAAAAAACATGTTTTTGTTTTTGTGTTATCATATTTAGATACCCATCACATTTGCGGAGTTTCGCTAGCTAATTGACTACAATCTTTGTACTATAATATTGTATGAATGTGTAGCCATAAAACATACTATACATTGGCTACGCAATTGTAGCTACACATTGATCCAGGAATAAGGAACACAAATTGTAGATAATCAAATTAATTATTGTCGATGTATGTACGGTCACCAAAAGTAATAAGTAACCAGGATCGTTGGATATAGTTGAAATTTAGTAAGAAACCGATGGATATTTTCAAATAAAATTTAACATAATTAATAGAAAACAAACAGTTAATTTGTCAAATTAAATTCCATTCGAAATCATCCATCAGTTTATTACTAAACTTCAACTATATACGACGACCCTGGTTATTTAACTCTTTTGGTGACTTATCCATTAATGTTTCAGATGACCTACATGCCTTTAAAATGATCACACAGATTTTTCTCGTAACTGTACTAATGGCCGATTCCTATAATTTATGGACCGTTATTGGTTAAAATTAAGACTATTGTATCTTTAAAAATAATGAACAAAGACCTCATTTTCAGCTCAGCTTTGCATAGTAGACCCTCCCTTAAAGAAGTAGCTATCACAGGTAAAATTATCTTAAGATTCTATTTATATGCCCAGTTTTGCAATAAAAATTGCTACCATTGGTAAGCAAAACGATTCGTTTTTGTTTATAGGAACTGAGCATAAGTCAATATCTTCACTACCATTTGTTATTGAGTAGATACAGCACTCGAATCTCAACTATATTGAACTTCGGCATTCGAAAAATAGTCTATAGTGTTATAAATTGTCCGAACGTGATAGTTCGGAGGCCTGTCGATATTCCTTTCGCCTTTTCCGATAATACAGTCAGCCCCAAAAAGATGTATACGCCGACAAGGACCCATTTTATTGTCTACAATCATTGTTCCATAACATTCTATCCACCGTACAGGTACAAAACACAGTACCTATACAATTAATTTTACCAGACCAAAGTATTTTTTTTGTCTCAAAAAATTAACTCTTCACCCTACGTTTTGTAACTATACTGTGAATACAATATTATATAACAAAGATTGTTGACGATAAAATGATTCCTTGTCCGTGTATACATATTTTTGTGGCTGACTGTACCTATTCGTTGGACTAGAGAGTTCTGGGCATTTCAAAATATGTGATATTTTTCATAGTAGAATTTTCGTGACGGAAATGAAACAAAAATATAAACACACACTGTCTGCTGTGTGTATAAGATGATATTCATATCTCCAATTTCTGGCTATAAGCTAGTACAAGTGGAAGATTTTGGTCGTATGTGTACCAAAAATCTTCCCATACGTACCTACTGCACCGCGTCCAAATCAGCATCCGAATAAGATAGACAACAACTTAAAACGCTGGCATATATATACCTGTATAATACATTTGAATAATTAACCTTATCAAACATTCATTTAACCCTAACACCACATTCATTCTACAAAGTAATTCACATCATATTAACCGGAATCTCTTTCGGTAATTAACGCGACATTATTAAAACCCTCTACGCTCAAATAGCTCGCAGAGATTCCACTTCATCCCCTGGGCATATGCACCGTAAAAATAATTACGCACTGCACAGAATCCAGGGAAGCTTCGCAGATAAACCATGGCCCATACACCCGTTGCTGGCTGCCGACTAACAAACGGGTAAGTAATATTTTAAATATTTTGAGTTTTAAACTAGCGAAAATGATGCCAGTCGTACTTGTTGTAGTTTCAGATCTAATCCGGTTCAAAGTAAAAATAAAACAGACTTATCCTACACTTTTCCACTCATTCTTTCTTCAGCTACATGACTTCTACAACATTCTCATCCACTTTGCTTTATCTTTGACATCTGGGCCGGAACTTTCTTTTCACCTTATCTCTGTCCTTCTAGGTCTCCTACAGGATTCGCGGACGACGAACAGCTTGTTAGTTGGTGTACAAAATTCCTATAATCAAAAGTAAAGTTTTGCTACTTACCACCCTTTTAGCTTACACAGAGCAGCACCGCACAATACGAAATCCGCAATGTAGGTAATTATAAATCATTCGGACCACGTCCGTTTAAACAGCTTACTATATTTAAATTTTATTATAATCTCCGCTTTTGAACCGGTCTCTGTTTAAACCTGCGGCTTTTCGGTGACTCTCTCTTAAGCTTTATGTTTACATAGAAAATAGAGTGTACAATTCCATCGCTTTCAGAGCAAAAATGCATTTGCATATAGCCCTTGTTTCCGTTTCATTGCTTATTCGAATTTTTCGCTGCGAAATATCATGTAATATGAAATGTGTGTTATAAAGTTTAAGTGAAATAGTGTTTTGTGTTATGAACACTTATTGCGTTAGAACAATAGAATAGACTAGAATAGAAAACTTTTATTTCAGACTGGGAGTCCATAGTGTTAGTAACAATTTTACTTAACTGCTAGTGTTAGTAGGTTAAAGTCAACACAAATCAACATCCTACAATTAATTTTTTAATTTCGGAAGTCGGTGTCTTTGGTTTTGTATTTTCGTTTTTGGCCACCGACTTCCGAAATTAAAGTTATTTTTCACGTCTTTTAGTGTTTTTTTTGGAAGTCGGTTGTTTTTTTGTAGAAAAGTTTTTATTTTTCACTTTTTAGTTGCGGTACCTACCCCACACAAATTCGTATACCACTACTTGGTGTGTAAATAACAGTGACAGGAAGTTATTAACACATCATCCATATAAACTAAGTGGAAAAAAATGCAGTATTAAGGATAATTCAAAAACTACTGGTCAGACCTTGATCAAATTTAAATGGGACTACATGTGAAGCACCACCTATCAAATAAAAAAAGAATCATCCAAATCGGTTCACCCAGAAAAAAGTTCTGAGCTAACACACATAAAAAAATAAATTACAAAAAAAACGTACAGATTAATTGAGAACCTCCTCCTTTTTGTGAAGTCGGTTAAAAAATCAGCGTGGAGCTGCATCTACCTCCGCAACATCGGGGAATCCCACCGATCTGCGAATACACTGAGAATACTGTTGGTGCTGCCGCGGACACGCGTCATCAGGGATGCACACCTATTCCTAATAATGGCGGCAAAACCATTAATATTATTATCTGCAAACATCCCTGACGCACTACAACGCCACGGCAGCCGCAAAAATAGTCTGTGAATGAATATAGGCCTTGCTCAGAAAGTTGCAGAACGAAAAAACAATTTATAAAGAATTAAAAAGTGTTTAGTCACAGAAATATTACTTTTTTAACAAAAATAAATATTACCTCTGCCAAACTGCAAAGCAGTTTGTTGGCAGACGTAGCTCCTTTTTTAAACATTTCTAATACTTACATAATTTATAATTTACAGTTTTTCACATAGATATAGATAATAGCCTAGTGAGGGGTGATGGTTTTAATTCTGCAATTTTTTGTCAATTATTTATTTTTATTATTTGAATTACTTATATTTAAGGTACATTTTATTAATTAAACTTGAAAGCAAAAATTCATCAGTTTTCTTGAATCATCAAAATAAAACAAAAGAAGACAAACGCTCTTGCCTCTTTTTAAAATAAAGTCTCAAAATTACCTTTAATTATTCCTTTATTAACAAACAAAAGAAGAAATATCCCTTCTTAAAAAAAAAAAACATTCAAAATAGACGTCAAATATAATATAGCAAGTCAAATAAATTTAGAGTCGCCTACAATAAAAGAATGGGGCAGTGAATAATAAAGAAATTTAATCTCGTTCAGGAGTCTTCCGCTAATCGCCAACAGAAGTTTGTATTGGGGCTTCCCTTTGTAATCTTTGCATTGTAGGTAAATCAGAAAATCAAGGCATTTTTTTTCTTTAACATGGACTATAAAAAAGATAGGTATTTCTGATAGTTTACGTATTATACTAATGTCAGGGACAGGAATAAAATTGAAGTGGACGGCAAACAACAATAAAACCTGCGAAGTGCGAGTCAGACTCGCACACGAAGTTTTCCTAACACCGTACAATACATAACAACATAACATAACATCACGCCTGTATTCCCCGAAGGGTTAGGCAGAGGTGTACCTATAGTACACCCACATTTCGCCAGTTATGTTTAAGTCCCATGTAATAGGGGGCGAGCCTATTGCCATCAACCGGGCACAAATCCAGACTCCGGGCTGCTACTAAGAAATTCCAGATGGAAAAACCCAATAACACTTTGCCCGACCCGGGAATCGAACCCGAGACCTCATGCTCAGCAGTAGCGCTTGCGACCACTAGACCAAAGAGGCAGCCGCACCGTACAATATTTAACTTTTTTTTTATAAAACACCTTTCTTGTCTGGACCCTCATTAATTTATTTTATTTTTATTATTTGTTGTTATAGCGGCAATATAAATACAAACTGTAAAAATTTCAACTGTCTACCTATTACGGTTCATGAGATACAGCCCGCTGACGGACAGACGGATGGACGGACAGCCGACGCTTAGAAATAGGGTTCCGTTGGCACCCTTTGGGTATGGAACCTTAAAAAACACTTATAGCAGAAGAACTACGGATGCGGAATAAAATGTTACTGTTGAAATCGAATTTTATTCGAAAGGCTTCCCAATTATTATTTATCATAGTAAGTACCTATATAATACTATTATTATTTACAAGAAAAAAAAAAGTTTTTTTAAGCAGGACAGTGCAAGTTGAAATTACATCTAAATAACAGATCTCCTTCTCTTACAATTTTTTTACCGGAAAACGAAGTTGTTGGAGGTGCTTTTTGCTTTTCGTTTCAGCATTTAGATATTCAAAAGACGCCAACGAGTTGACTTTCTCCCAAACAACTTTACAGTACGAAAGGTTGTGACATGGCAACTGGGGGACAAAATTAATGAAGTTGTTCATTAAACTTAAGTGGGATTGTCGCTAATGTCTGGCCAGGGGAAAAAATTATGTAACAGACCAACGATCAGATACCAGCTTTAATTAATTGATAACGAACTTGTCTGTGCTATTGCCGAAGAGTTATATTGTTAGTTTCGTGAACAATACCTTTCAGGCAATACGGGTATACAGCCTTTAATTCACAGCAATTTTTAATGCGTTTTTGATAGTCTTTTTTTTCAGGTTATCTCATTCCTTTACGCTTAGAAAGAGAATGAAGGATTCTGTCAAAAGGATAGAAATTGCTAATCTCAAGTGCTGCTGTGGTCAACAAGTCATTTACCAAGCATTTTACTTACACTATTAACTATTAGTTTGAAAAAATAAAAGACTTATGTAAATACAAATGCTTTTTCTTTTGAACGGTCGTTGATTTCAGTTGATCAATATCTTTTGCCCGACTGCGCCAGAAGGAGGGTTATATTTTTCGAGTGTACTATGTATGTATGTATATATATTTCTTTGGCATGCTCTGTAGCCTAAACGGCTTAATGGATTTTAGCTGGAGAGGTGTCGTTAGGTTCATCTTAACTTGGGCACGCCACATGTCCCCTCTTTGAGGAGTAGCTTGAGAGGCTCGTCGGCACGGCGTCGTCACCTTCCGTTTGACGCAAGTCCTCACCGACCGGACATGGCTGTTTTGGGAGGTTACTGTTTCGGATAAGGCGGGAGGAAACGCCCGGGTGCTATCATTGTGTGGATCGACCAGAGGACACGGTGGAGCATACGGTGGAGGTCTGCCCGGCTTGGGTGGAGCACCGCCGTGTCCTCGTGGCGGCGATCGGTGGCGGCGATCTCCCGCGTCCGGCCCCGATCCAGGCCATGGTACGGAGTGAGAGGGAATGGGAAGCCGACACCGCCTTCTGCGAAGCAGTAATGCTCGCGAAGGAAGAGGCGGAGCGCGTGAGGGTGAGGCCCTCACGCCCCTAGTCGCCGCAAGAGGATATACCCTGGGCGTCGGGAGTCGATAGCCGACTCCCGGCCACCTTAGGAGCGGGCTTGCGGCCGGCGAGCAATGGGCAGCTTACCATCCGGTAAGGACCAGGCCCGGGTCGACGGCACGTTGTGTTCCACGCGCGTCTCACAGAGATGTCAGCATAATTGACGGGGACCGAAAGGGCCGATGCCTGCCGGGGTCGCGGATTGTTCAAAAGAGTTACCGTGGCCCTGGCGCACAGGCAACTGAAGGAACACGGGTGGGTTTTAGTCAGTAAGAGTCTAACACGCTCTCCCGCTCCGCCCAGAGCGGCAGAGGTCATTTGATGATTTCCCAACAAAATAAAAAAAATTGTGACTGTGAACATTGGGTAATATATCAAAATTATAAAGTATTAAAATGGCCGATTCTATATTTATACGTCTTCAAACAAAAGTTACACCATATTTCAGGTTGTAAGTTTATCTCCGCCTGCAATAAACTTACACAAAACAAAGTACAATACTTAGATAATAATGCTTATTTTCTCTTTTCCGTCAGGTATGTGTTTTTGCAGTCGGTTTTTTTGTTTTTTAATTACTACGAGTACAGTGATAGTTGCTTTTAGGTTTCTATAAATATCTTAAAATGAAAGGCATAATTACTATGTTCAGCTAAAGACGTACTCGAGCTTATTTAAGTGTTTAGGGTTTCGTATCTCAAAGGAAAAAGCGGAATCCTTATAAGATCACTTCGTTGTCCATCCGTCCGTCTATCTGTCTGTCTGTCAAGGCATTTTTTCTCAGGAACGCGTGAAGGTTTCAAGTTGAAATAATTTTTCAGTCGGGTCTACGGTATCTCGGAGCTCTAAAAAAGTTAAGCTTCTAAATCAACGCAATAAAAATATACGGTCAATTATGCGACATATTTTGATACTCGCAAATAAATCAAAACAAAAAAGGGTACTTCCCATTAAACTAGAATCATGAAATTTGGCAATAAGTAAGTTCTCACAGCACAAGTGAAGTTAAAAGTCCAAAAATCGTTAATTTATAGTTTTATCAGGTATTTTTTTTTTTTTGGCGATTACATACTTAATTTGCAATTAGAGAATTGACCGTGACGCATATCGATGTACAGGAAAACATGTTTTTCAACTACAATGTTAAGTTTGTTCTTGGAATAAATTCATCGCAACTACGGAACCATTAATTGTGCGTGGTCCGACACGCACTTGGCCTGTTTTTAATTATGTAACTGAATAAATTAAGTTGATTGGCTAATTAAAAAAAACATTACCTAGCACAAAAGCACACATCATTTTATAAGCACACGTTATATTATAAAATTAAAGTAACCTGTAAAAGAAACAAAAATTCAGTGTTTTTAACGTTACGTTGGCTTTTATAAAAGAATAAACTAATATGAAGCGCTGTAGCCGTTTTAAGCGCAAGGTCGACCCCTTTAAATATAATATTATACGGGAACATAAACTTACCTTTTTGAGTAACATTTTATTTGACGATATTTTTGAAGAAATTAAGTTTATTTTACAACGTCGTTCACGTGGATACAAACTTTTACTGTGTATGTATGTATCTACGTACTTGTAGCAAAAAATACGGCAGATATAAAAGCCATCTCACAACGTTGTTATACGAAATTATATTATGATAATGAAGTTGTATTAACAGCAGAATTTTATGGAAAGCTTTTTATTATATTTCTTTGAAATAATCAGGAACAAAACAAGTTTCATGCATAGTTCACATGTTGTTTTGTTTGTAATCTTTATTAAAAACATTTAACCAACCCAACCTCCTGATTATTTTAAAGAAATATAACATAAAGCTTTCCATAAATTCTGCTGTTAATACAACTTCATTATCATAATATAATTTCGTATAACACTTTTTTTTTTCTTTTTTTTTTTTTCCTATTTGGCAGCTCGTAGTTGTGACCACTAAGGTCCTGGCTACTTAACCGGGCAAACCTGTGGGTGCCTTAAGCTACTAACTTAAAGCCTCCAGCCAGGGGCGAACAATACTTAAAATTTAGGTGACCGCACGCTAAGGGCACCCCCTGTGGGGTACGAACCTCGGCTTAGGGCGTCACTGAGGGGAGGGCAGCAAGATGGGACAGGCTGGATCTAAATTATATTATTATTATACTGGGGAATTTAAAACTACAGGCTCAGCTACGGCGCGGGCTGGCGCGTCGTCGAGCAAGGGTCGGGGGGGGTCGTATAACACCGTTGTGAGATGGCTTTTATATCTGCCGTCATTTTTTACTACAAATACGTAGATACATACATACATAGTAAAAGTTCATATCCACGTGAACGACGTCGTAAAATAAACTTAATTTCTTCATGTAGTATGTTTGTACCTAGATAATGAATCCATTGTGTAAGATATTCAGGCCAGTATGAATAATTTTGAAGCCTATTGCTAATCCATTGCTTCATATGTTCGAAAAATTTGTCTGCTCAACAACGTAAATAACGCAATGAATGTTGTTGAACTGTCAACATGAAAGCTATTCCTACTGTTAGTGTGTTACCCAATTACCCCGCTGATTTGGATAAGGTTGTGAATCTTACCCAATTTCTAAGAACAAACTTAATAGGTGCCTGCTCTTCAGACTTCAACTCCAAGACAAAACAGTCCAATTGTTTACTTATCTATTCAAAACATTTACGATCCCCGTGTTTCAGATTTCAACCTGACTAAATCGAATCTAATTTCTGGGCAAATTATTTTCTCGTTAATTCCAAGCCCCGGGCAGAGATCAAAGAAAGGAATTCATTTAATTAACTTTTGTGTCTATGACGTAAATCAGATTTAACAAACGATGTTAATGTTTGACAGTTCAAAATAAAATGGCGGATAAATGAATACTGATGCGTTTTTGTTTAAACCAGGAATGTTCGATGCTATTGATTTGAAAGCTTCGCCAGTAAATAAAATTGTTTAACAATATTGCAAGTACAGTGTTCGTGATTCAATTGTTTTTTAAACTGGGCATATGTCAAGGGTGTGGAAAAGCTGTTTTTGAATATTAGATTTATAGTAGCAAGTAGGAACCTATTGTTTTTTTTTTATTATTAGAGTTATAGTAGCAGGTAGGTACCTATTGTTTTTTTATATTAAAGTTATAGTAGCAGGTAGGAACCTATTGTTTTTTTAATATTTGAGTTACTGACTGCCTCGTTGGTCTAGTGGTCGCAAGCGCTACTGCTGAGCATGAGGTCTCGGGTTCGATTCCCGGGTCGGGCAAAGTGTTATTGGGTTTTTCCATCTGTAATTTCTCAGTAGCAGCCCGGAGTCTGGAGTTGTGCCCGGTTGATGGCAATAGGCTCGCCCCCTATTACATGGGACTTAAACATAACTGGCGAAATGTGGGTGTACTGTAGGTACTAGGTACACCTCTGCCTATCCCTTCGGGGAATACAGGCGTGATGTTATGTTTATGTTATGTATATTTGAGTTATAGTAGCAGGAGGTATCTATTGGTTTTTGTATAATAGTTTTGAAGTGCCATGTTTTAATAGACTTCGGGCAATTGAACATAGTCAGAATGCCTGCTTTCATGTAGTAAAATATCCTTACAACATTACAACCGATCACTGCTGTAAATTATGATGAAAGATGTGACTCTCCGTGGACTTTAATATCTCTTCTGTGTATCTCGGTATTAAAAAAAGTGAGTATTTAAATCATTGTAGTCTTATGAT
This sequence comes from Griposia aprilina, assembly GCA_916610205.1. Taxonomy (NCBI): domain Eukaryota; kingdom Metazoa; phylum Arthropoda; class Insecta; order Lepidoptera; family Noctuidae; genus Griposia; species Griposia aprilina. The sequence goes on along the minus strand of OU744294.1, from coordinate 9,012,014 downwards.
TTAAAAGCGATTACCTATTGTAGTAAGTTTCAGGTAATTCAACCTATTGAATAACAATATTTTTAATGTATTTTTGATAGAGCGAAGACCAAAACTTAATTAAGACTTAGTAATAAATATCCCATAGATAAATGAAAACTAAAATTAATAAATTAGGTAGGATACTCATATAATTCCACTCACGGTTCCCAGATATGGGAGGGTACCTAGACCTGCACCCTAATTGTGTAACATACTATCAATCACAATCAGAATCATTATGAAGGATATTTAAGACGACCCACTGACCCTAATATATTGCTTCATTATGTTCGAAAAATTTGTCTACTCAACAACGCGAATAACGCAATGCATGATGTTAAAATGACATTAATGACTCATTGGCGACATAAAACTGGTGGATGCCAAGCTTCACAGCTTGGCTCATCGCCGTAAGGTTGCCTGCTTGTCGGTCTTCTACTGATTGTACTTCGGTGAGTGTGCCCAAGAACTCCACGACCTCATTCTACCGGCCCCCTTCTACCATTGGACATCTAGGCGCACTGCAAGTTACCATCCCTACCTAGTTGCTAATCCACCAATTCGCACTAAGCGCTTCCAAACATCTTTTAAAATGCGCACAGCAAAAGAGTGGAATTCTCTACCTGCACCTGTGTTTCCGACCGCATACAACCCAAATCTCTTCAAAGTGAGAGTGTACAGGCTTCTTCTGGGTAAGCTCACTCCATCGTTGACTTTGTCTCTGTCATCTCTGACCTAGACTAGAGTCAAGAGCAAACCCATCTAAAATAAAAAAATAAAAAATATACCCCGCTGGTCTGAACTATAATAATACTCGTAGACATGAAAGTTCTCATGCCTAAATTAATAGGTGAAATCAATATCTGACGTTGAAATATATCAAATCACGTAATAAAAAAGACAGAATCCAACCACCCTTGCCATATTAATAGTAATAACTTATGTCTATCGACCACTATGGAGGTGATTCCCCATTATAGGTCGTCCCAATAACGGCCATATGTTCTGAAGGGATAATAGGGACCGACGTAAATGGGACTTAGTAACCTTTAGGGTTTGTTTACCATAGAGTTTTGTACTACTGCGATTTTATTCGTGCATTTAATAGAGAATGATGATATGGCTAGAAAGGGAGTGACTACCAAGATGACGACTAATAGAGAAGTGTGGAAAAAAAATATGTTGCCCTGACCCCAAATAAATTAGGAGAAGGGAAGGGGGATGTATAGAGTGTGGAAAGAAGTAAACCGTCTTTTGTTTCAGTTGAGCAAATGACAGCTCTGGCTTATGACTGACCAGAGGGGCAATGAGGGGCTACCGAGCTTGAGTTCGCCGCTAGAGGCGCTAGTGTAGAGTAAGGTCTCTAGATGTCAAATGTACTGAATGTTCACTGTTTGCGGGATTTTTTATCACGGATTTTAACTAATGATTCATAATTGTTGTACCTAATGGTTGTGCCATTCCTGATTAATTATGGCTTATGATTTTAAGTAAAAAGTTACGATCTAATTTGGTAGCATTTGAAGGAAGAATAATATTTCTCTGCTTCATGCTTGTCAATTTTAGGAACATTATAATCTAAATATTAATTTGAAGTTTTAATATGTAATAAAATAAACATAATAGAATTTATAGGCACTTAAACATATCCAAAACATCAAATAAAAGTACTGACAGGACCTTACTCACCAGTGGCGCCAACTGGTGAGCCCAAAAACGATAGCCTCCATTCCCGTATATTTACGAATGTTCCTTTCTAATCTCGGTCAATGACACCTCTAATTCTCGTACATTTTTAACATTGATTGTCGCTTGATTGACTTGATTTGGAACGTTTTTAATTGCGGGAATTGGCCTATAAGCGGTTATCTCACTGCACCGGACACTGCCCGGGTGTAGACTGGCTTTTTTTTTCTTAAATATTTTATTAAAATGACATGCGGTGTCAGTGTTTGGTGCATACGGTGGAGGTCAGTGGAGCATACGGTGGAGGTCTGCTCGGCTTGGGCGGGGCACCGCCGTGTCCTCAAGAAGGCGATCGGCGGCGGTGATCTCTCGCGGCCAGCGCTGGTCCAGGCCATGGTACGGAGCGAGAGCGCATGGGAAGCCGTCACCTCTCTTAATGGTTGCGAATTAGGAGGCGGAGCGCGTGATGGTGAGGCAATCGTTGCGCCCTCATGCCCCCAGTCGCCGCAAAAGGAGACACCCTGGGCGTCGGGAGTCGATAGCCGATTCCCGGCGATCGTAGGCACGGGCTTGCGGACGGCAAGCAATGGGTAGCTCACCATCAGATAAGGACCAGGCCCAGATCGACGGCGCGTTGTGTTCCACGCGCGCCTCAAAGAGATGTCAGCACCAGTTGATGAGGTCCGTTAGGACCGATGCCTGCCAGGGTCGCAGATTGTCCTAAAGCATTACTGAGACCCTGGCACACAGGCAACTGAAGGATCACGGGCGGGTTTTAGACAGTAAAAGTCTGACACGCCCTCCCGCTCCGCCCAGAGCGGGAGAAGTTATTTAAAGTTATCTCAAAAAACAAAAAGTGTTTAACCCTGCGGTTTTTGTACACAAATCAAGATTCTTCATTCAAAGTTAAAAACCTCTGCACCGCACACCGGAGCAGTGTCTGATGCACCGTGATAATCGCCTAAAATTGTGTGGAGCGGCCGTACCGTACTACCTACTACCTTTTTTATCTGCGGTCGTCATTTGTCTGGAAATTAAAATCTTCCGAACCTTAATTCAACACTGTTGCGTGACGTCAGATATAGGTATAGGTTCCTATAGTAGAAATAGGTACTTCCCAATGCAACAAAAACTAGAAAATTCGACATAATTAACTTGTTTTTCAGCTAGAAAAAACTAAAATCGACTATTTACACAGCCAATCGATCGTAATAATATAATTCCTACTGATTTCGTGCTCTACTAAATACATTAGCTAATCAACAATTCTCATTTCAATATTCATTCATTGAAAATGTTAATTAATATTTTGATGATAATTGCAAGAACGATGCCCTAATAGAATATTATAAAGCCTGGCCTCTGCATTATGGATTTACCACACACAATTCATTAAAAACAGATTGATTATTGATTTGTTGATTAATCATAATTATAATTATAAGTCGTACATATTGAATTAATAATGTGTGAATGTGCTACTCATCAAATAGTATACATCTTGTTAATACCCGCGTTTCCATGTAAATAAACGTCAACCTATAAGACTCGCTCAAGAATGCATAAAACTTGCGTCCGCAACTTTTGTGCATCCTTTTTGTTTTTCAAAAATTCATACGTTTACGTGTTTGTAATTTATGTAATGTGTGTACTTTAATACACACACTACATAAATTACAAACATACAACACAGCCAGCATTCAAATAAATAAAAAGTCAATTCGAAAAAAGTTCGCATCAAAAAAGTCTTGTACACACAATAGGTGTTTGCGAAAAAACCTTTAGGCAGAGTTAGCGGGATTTACCCAACCATAGCAGTAATAAGGATTTCGGCTTAGGATATGCAATTAAGGGGTGAAACTTTTAATAACCAACAATTTTATACGTAATACGATGAAGGAATTGTGTATGATCGATTTTTATGAGTTTATGAGGAGTTTTATTGGTTTCGAGTGCTCGGTTTGGATGTAATAGGGTATTTGGGGTTACATGCGAAATGTTCTTCGTGAAACGTGGTTACTTTGATGAAACACTATAATTCTATAGAAGTGCAAATAGAGAATCAATGGTCTCTTCTGAGTATGTTGAAGACAGTCATTAGGTTGATTTTGGTTGTCAAGAATCTCATTAATCACAGCTGCAGTTCACAAACAAAGACTGCAGAAAAAATACTCAAATATATTCGAAATAAATAAGACGCGAAAACCTTGTTACGAGTAGCAGAATTTGTATTAGATACTAGCTGGCCGGATAGACGTTGTCCAGTCAAAATTTAAAAATCCCATCCCAAAAAATGATGTTCAGTTATTTCTAAATTTGAAAATTTTCCGGATATTTTTCCAAGTTTTCTTTCCATTAAAACCTAATTCGGACTATCACAAACAATAGCCAAATCGATTCAGCCGTTCTCAAGTGATGCGCTTACCAACGAAAAGTATTTCATTTTTAACCGACTTCAAAAAGGAGGTTCTCAATTCGTCTGTTTCTTTTTAACCGACTTCCAAAAAGGAGGAGCTTATAATATAACTTTTTTTTGGATATGTTCGACTGTATGTATGTTTCTTCTTTTTTTCATGTTCACCGATTTCTCCATCAATTGTGCACCGATTTTGAAAATAATTTTTTTTTTTGAAAGGTTATACTCTCGAGGTAGTCCCATTGTCACCAAGTCAGAATCTGATGAGGGGATCCCATGGAAATCGAGGGAAATCCTCAAATTTTATAGGCACATGTATAGCGATTTGGGATTATAGTAACTCGAGCATTTGCTCTCGGAAAGCACCATTCGGTGAAGCGGGACTGATGATGAAGACAAAAAAAAAACACAAAACAAAATTACTTACTACAAAGTGAATAATAACTAGAAGTAATTTCGGAGGTCGGTGGCAAAAAACGAAAATACAAAATCAAAGGTACCGACTTCCTAAATTACTTAGTTATTTTTCACTTTGTAGTATTTTTTTTAAAGTTGTTTTATATAGATATAAATTAGATAGAAAAACGCTTGAGCATCCTAACTAATATTATAAATGCGAAAGCAAGTTTGTTTGTTTGTTTGTTACCTTTTCACGCCTAAACCACCGAACTAATCATCCTGAAATTTTGCATATACGTTGTCAAGTGTACAGAAACGGACATAGGGTACCTTTCATCCCGAAAAAAGTACTGTTCCCGAGGAAAATAACAATAACATTCTTATGATAATAGATGGCGCCACGTGTCTTTCGAATCATGATTGAATTATAACCCGAATTGATTGTCAAAGTCTAAATTAACGCGAGCGAAGCCGCGAGCAAAAGCTAGTCAAAAATAAAAATGCAGCAATAAATAAAAGCATCAGAGTGTATGATAATTATGATTAAATGTAGAAGTGAAAACTAATAATGCAATATTGCATAAAGCAGAAGCGTTTTTAAATAAACAATATTTAGACGCAGGTGAAGCTTTATTAGTTCATAACATTATAAACGCTAAAGCAAGACGTTGAAGCACGAATAACAACACAATATTTCATATTAATTTCACTGACGCGAGCTGGCAAGTATTCGTACCTACACTCGGGCGCTTTTAATTAAAAATTAACTTGCTTGAGTCGCCGGTTTTGCTAATAGTTTCATTACTCATCTCGGTCTTCATGTCTTATAAAGTAGGTGGTTTCGTGACTTGCAGACAACGTTTAAACCACTGGAGAGAAAGCCATTATACAATTTGAAATACAGGTTGCTTAGAAGATGCAAAAGTAAACAAAAGTTAATGTCACTTTTATATTTACCGGAGAAGTAGGCAGAGATATACATATTATGCAGTCCCATGAATCCTATGATATAGGGAAACTATGCCTAGCTCTATTGACAATAACCAGACATGACAACCTCCAGACTCTTACTAAGAAATTCGTCATGAAGAACCCTAATGATACTTTGGGAATCGAACCCACTCAAACCCAAAACCGACAAGACCAAATCGCCATAATCCTACAACAGTGACGGATCTAACACATGTTAAACTTTACAGGGCCGCCATTTAAAATATTTTTAATAGCTTTTTGACGTAACTTTTTTAATCCGTCAGTATACCGACTGTTTAATTTGTAATCCACTTTAATTTTTTTTTTTTTTTAAAGTAGTATTATTATTTTATGATGTAATATCTAAATATAGTAAAAAGTGAATTTCGTATTTTTTTCAAAACCGTCATTATTCTACGATCATGACGAAATAGACAAGTCAAAGATGTATAGGTATATTATTGTGGGAAATTCCTGAAACCTGAAAGTTTTTAATAGATAAACTATAAAATATGACATTATAATAATACATATATCAATCATTACTGAATATTGATTTTACGAGCAACTACCTAGGCAATCGTCCATAGTCCCACCAGATATGTCCTCAGGATTTTATAAAACTCCCCTGATCTTTTAACACGGTTGATGAAGTTTATATACGCCCCAAGACGCGGGTAACAGCTACTTCAGTAATATGATGTAGTTGTCAACAACTTTGTGAAGACTGTGCATAGAATTAATATTAAGTGTTGGACTAATTCCTTGGGAGGGTTTGGAGTCACGCAGCTCTGTTGATGCCAGCTAAGCTATAAGGTTCTGGATTATACTCCCATTTGGTTATTTTATAATTGATTATTGTTTGAGGATTGAAGATTCTAGTTTGAGTTGTTTTGAGTTTCTTTTTCAAGGTTCTATATTGCATGAGCGACTTTAAATCACAGTATACAAATATGAGAACAGTGGCGACCCAGTGGTAATGGCCGCGACTTATGAGTTGAAGGTCGTAGGTACGAACCCAACCCAGACAGGCGCATTACTTTGTGTAAATTATTTCATCACCATTGCTCTCAAAAACGGTGAAGGAAAACATCGTGAGGAAACCGGCATGTTTTAGATCCAAAAATTTGATCACATGTGACGTCTACCAAACCGTACTAGGCGCGCGTGGTGGCTTATGGCCCACTCCCTCTCACTGAGAGGCCTGTGTTCCAGCAGTGGGAACACTATATGATTATACCATTCAAATATGGTTAGTTGGATATGTTAAGCGATATTGTATGTTCCATCAATCTGCTATATTTGTTGCCGAAACTATCAAAGTGGACAAAAACCTCACAACAATGGATTAAAAACCTTTCGATCACCATTATAATACATTTTCTACTAGAAAATTCCAAAAAAGAAGTCTACGTGATAAAATGTCTAGACATTTAAGGTAAATGGTAAATACATATCTAAATATAAAAGAAAGACAGGTAGGTCACACAATGTCAATGTCAGACGCTAACGTGGGCACAAAAATTAATGGCCTGGAAAAACGATATGGCAGAAATCTAGATAGAATTTTTGGACATAGTAAACGTAGAAAATCTCTTTTTTTCGAGAGATTTCTCCAAGTAAAGTTGTTAGGCAATATACAGCTTTTTCTTTGGAATAAATGGCTCTGGTTTTGCTGTAATATTACGTGTGGTGGGAAGTATGAAACATTTACATACATATTTTATATATATACATACATACAGTCCGCTACTTACGAAATTAACATAATTCTGGGAATTTTCCCCTATGCCTGATATTTTCCTTCAATTGTTTCTTACTCTAGACTCAAAGACATACGACAGTATATCAAACGAAGTTTGGATTTAGAAGATTATTATTTTTAACCGACTTCAAAAAAGGAGGAGGTTCTCAATTCGACTGTAATTTTATGTGTGTTACCTCAGAACTTTTTTCTATGTGAATCGATTTAGATGATTCTTTTTTATTTGAAAGCTGGTGCTTCTCATGTGGTCCCATATAAATTTGATCAAGATCTGACCAGTAGTTTTAGAGTTATCCTTAATAATGCGTATTTTTTCCACTTAGTATTTATATTGATGTATTTGTTTTGTTATTATGTTGTTGTTATTGTTAAACTTCCTGTCACAAATTTGTGTGGGGTAGGTACCACAGCTAAAACTTTTTACAAAAAAAACAACCGACTTCCAAAAAAAATACTAAAAAGTGCAAAATAACTTTAATTTCGGAAGTCGGTAGCAAAAAACAACAAAAAAAAACCAAGACCCCGACTTTCCAAAATTTGTTTTTTTGGAAGTCGGGAGATTTTTTAGTTTTTAATGTCTCTCTACTTCGTCATAATAAGTTTTTTAAACAAGCTTCAGTTTTTCCTGAGAGACTTAGAATTGTAGTTGAAGGGCTCATGGCTACACAATAACCGCCCCACGGGTCGATCGAAAGTTAAGCTACGATGTCCGCGGTCGGTTCGTGGATGGTTGACCATCCATTTCATATCGAGACTCTTCTGTGCCGGCTGTCCTTCGTATACATCTTTGACAGTCGTTACGAGTAGTCGGATGTCCAGAAGTATGACAACCACTCTTACCAAGGGTATCGTGCTACCCAGTTTCAAATTAACCCGACTGGGTTGTGGAGGTTACATAATAATAATAATATTAAATAAAATAAAGGAAATAATAATAAGAACAAAACATTTATTTCAGGCAATATGGCCCATAGACCTTACAAACTAACATATATAAAGTATAAAATAAAACGGGTGTAATAAATAGCTTAAAACTATGTTAGTAGCACTTCACTAGCTTGACCTTGAGCTGTCTTGTGGTACTTGTCCGCGGAAGCGACGGAACACCACGTCCTGCGGCCAAAAGTCTTCTGCCATGACGACGGATAGGTAACAATTCGGTACTCGCACCACGAACGCCTTGAAGTTGACGTTGCGTTGCGACTCCAGTAAAGTATATAAATATATAGGGTCGCTCCATGTAAAGTATTCAGCTGCATCCGGTTAAACTAGAGACAAAAAGCACTTCATTTTGAAGTCAACCTACCTAATTGAATATGTTAGTTTACGGTAAGGTAGGCAAGTTTATGTAAGGCCGCAAATCAACTGGTGAAGGTTCTAGAAATTTAGGCTTTCCTAAGAATAATGGAGCAATGAATAATGTATCAAGATGTTGTTACGCCTTTTGTTTCTTGTAAGTGTCAGGAAAAGTATTGGCGCAGTGGCTTAGCTGTTTATTTTTAACCGACTTTCCCAAAAAGGAGGAGGTTCTCAATTCGTCTGTATGTTTTTTTTTTTTTATGTGTGTTAGCTCATAACTTTTTTCTGGTTGAACTGATTTGGATGATTCTTTTTGTATTTGATAGTTGGTGCTTCACATGTGGTCCCATTTAAATTTGATTAAGGTCTGACCAGTAGTTTTTGAGTTATTCTTAATACTGCATATTTTTTCCACTTAGTTTATATGGATGATGTGTTAATAATTTCCTGTCACTGTTATTTACACACCAAGTAGTGGTATAGGAATTTGTGTGGGGTAGGTACCGCAACTAAGTCGGTTAAGAAGTCGGTTGTTTTTTTGTAAAAAAGTTTTTATATGAAAAACACTGCGTTTCAAAATATATGATTATACATTGCATTAATTCCCTAAAAGGAAGTTAAAGTTGATGGAAGTGTATAACCTATTTATGTACAGTCGCCAGCACAAACTGTCAGATTCTCTCATTCGATTTTGAACTTAACCATATTCATTTTAGGTTTTAAAATCGTTTGGATAAATTTGACAGATTCGTGTAGCTTGACCTGATGGCGATTGTACTTGTGTACCAATTTTATTTTTAATTCATTGTTATTATTTTATTCTTATTAATATCTCCTCGCAATCAGAGCACCTGCCATCTTATTACCACCCTTGGTTGACAGGTAGAGAATGCCTAAGCCATTAAGTCCGCCTTTCTACCTTACTATGTGCGAGGAGTTTAAATAAATGAATAAAGGATAAGCAGAGTAGAAGTCTACACCAACATTTCCCCAGTTATGTTTTAAGCCCCTTGCAATAGGGTCGACGTCTTTCGCCTATTGCCATTAACCGGGCACAAATCCAGACTCGCGGGCTGTTACTATGAAATTGTTGATCGAAAAACTCGGTAGCGTATGTCCAAAATTAGTATCGAACCCAGGGCCCTACACTCAGCAGTCCTGCTTACAATCACTAGACCAACAATGCAGATTACTAAACATCTTCCCAAATTTTACTCGCCTAATTCAATCATTAATAATAGTAGAGTATAAGTCTATGGCACCTCGAGTTTGACAGACTGCATGCGGAAGGCGGAGGACAGGATGTTGTGGCGCGGCCTGGGAGAGGCCTATGTCCTGCAGTGGACTGCGATAGGCTGAGTTGACTGATTGACCTCGAGTAATAAAAAAAGACTATCCAAAGTTATGAGTAATGGAGACGACCCTCCACAAATTTGAACTTTTTTCTAAAATCTATGTCATCATCTACCTAGCATTTTTCCAACTATGGTAGGGTCGACTGCCAGTCTAACCCGATGCAGCTAAAAACCAGTATTTTACATGAAGCCACTGCCTGTCTGACCTCCATAACCCAGTTACTGGGTAATACGATACCCCGCGGTAAGTCTGGTTGTCAGACTTTCGGCCTTCCGACGACCCATAACGACGATATGTGATAGCCGGGACCAACGACTTAAGGATCGTATACACTGGCGCGACGGGACAGCACGACACAAAAACACCGCGTGCCGCGTGACGAGCGGTGACTTTGTGTTGTGCTGTCGCATGGGCCTTTAACGTGCTATCCGAGGCACGGAGGGGTCTTGGTATGAAAAGATGGTCACCCATCCAATGACCCAACGCGGCAAGCGTAGCTTAACCTGATCAATCGACGCGTGCGGTTTTTTTTCTAAAATCGATGTGCCATAATTAATGGCGGCGTACAAAAGTTTTTACAACACAGACATGGAAGGAACATGATACACATTACACATGCCTGGCCCGTCGCGTCGCCTCGCCTCAAATATGCAGACACGGAGTTACATTCACATTTACCGCTAACAAGCTTTCGCCTGCGGCTTTGCTCGGCAAAGTTGACGGGATGCTTTTTTGTATCGTCCATGTTTTGCGTCGTTAAATATGTTGGCGTATGGTAAATGTTGAGTTTGAAATAGGACGGTTGTTATACAGACATGTTTACGAATCACCATGGCCAGGTTTCTTAGCCTCACGTCTATTTCGATTCAATCGTAGGAACGTTGAGACGGATGTGCTCCGGTACCAATTAGAAAAAAAAAAAAAAAACACGATGGTATTATAACTATCTCGTTGGCCCGGGGGTCGAAACGCTACTGTTGAGCATGAGGTCCTGGGTTCGATTCGCAGGTCGAGAAAAGTGTTATTGGGTTTTTCCACCAGGAATTTCTCAGTAGCAGCCCGGTGTCTCGATTTGTGTCCGGTTGACGGCAATAGGCTCGCCCCCATATGGGATATAATACGACAAGTTAGTTTAGGCTTTATTTTGTTAAAAATAAACCTAACTGACTCCTTCGTAAAGCGGAACCAACTCTTAAATTGTTCGAATAGTCCCAGTCGCCTCCACATGGATTGCCACCAGGTGGCAATTGGGAAAAAAATGCCCAGTTGCCACCGGGTGGCGACTGGGAACTTATTGCCCCCACTTCAAATCGCTGTACATTGCGGCGTGGATTAGCACTAAGAATAATGACAAATCCTAACCCTAGACGGTCGACGTCAGGGGCACCCCGAGGTTTGGTTGGTTAGGTTCCTTTAAACTAGTAATTCCCAAAGTGATCCAGGTGGACCCCCAGCCATATGGGATTAAAACATAATAATGTGCACCTCTGCCTAATCCTTCGGGGTTTACAAGCGTGATGTTATGTGATATTATGTCATTATCTTTTATAAATAGGTACCTAAATAAACTATTTGGCCGTTAATTTTTAGCAAAAAAGTTCCACTTTGAAGAGCGTCACCTCTGTCAATATACAGGGTGTATCAGAAAGGTGTGGGTCAAATTTTAGAGTGTGGTAGAGACTATCAAACTGAAAAACTTTCTCAATGAGACTAACATCGTAATCGAGATGAAAAACGATTAACACTTCAGTTTTATTTTTAATCCTAGTTATTAAGCAAAATAGGTACGTAATTAAAATCGCAACAGTAGTAAATTTTTAAGAATATGAACTCCTTGCTAATAAATGAAAAGCTAAAAATCATTTTTTAATTTAATGTTAAGTATCTATATTACATTAAATTTACGTAAAGTCAATCTCTGTCACTTTTACCTTAAAGTGACAGTATCAATCGACTTTTGTTACTGACCGTACTTACTTACATAATATGTAAGTAAGTACGGTCAGTAACATTAGTTCAGTGCAGAAAATACTATATTATAGTATTTTCTGCACTGAACTAATGTTGAGACGTTCCAAAATCAAACCCATCTTATTGTTTCAAACTCAATAGACAACCCCCGTCTATCACCTGCCAGTTCGCTTGCGTTTCAACTTGAAGTACCCCCTACTACTACCTATAGACAGTAGAGTGTTCACACGTCGAGTATCACTTGCGACGAACCGCTAATTGGGTCACATCACTAGCACAGATTGAAATCAAACAGAGCTTGAAATGGAGTGTCGGGATGTGTATCAGTGGGTTCGAAAAACTTTGTGGGTTGGTTTCAGTGGGGTGATGAAATTGGAAGAGTTGATGACTTTATTTCGTGTAGGGTGCATTGCATAGTGTCGAATTTCGGGTAAAATGATTTAATGGTGTGGCGGCATCTACATTGCCACATGCGAACTACGCATCATACTGATGTCACGTAAAATCCTGCATCGCGCAAGCAGAGTTTACCGCGCATCTAGCATATATACAACGTCCCGATATCGATCGTCGGGCAGTAGCCTACCAGACTCGACACCCATCTGGTCGGATGATCCTCCCTTTTCTGTACTGTACACCCTGTTCCTCATACCTCTATACTGGTGACCCCGACGTGATCGTCAGCGCAGCCTTCGTGCACCTACTTTAGCGTGACGTCATCATCATCACTTCCTCAAGCACCCGAGTGGCGAGACGTAGAATCCTGCATCGCGCAAACAGAGTTTTCCGGGTAACTAGAATATATTCAACGTCCCGACGTCGATCGTCGGGCGAGTAGCCCACCAGACGCGACCTAGACGGAGGATCCTCCATTTTCCATAGAGGATGAGGGAACTTTACACCCTGTTGCTCATACCCTCTATAATAGAATCTTATCTAGTATCGACTGCCTTGTTGGTGTACTAGGCGCAAGCGTGACTGCTGAGCGTGAGGTCTTGAGAAGTCAGACAAAGTGTTATATGGCAATAGGCTCGCCCTCTTTTATCTAAATGGGACTTGACGGGCGAAATGTAGGTATACCTACTACACCACATCCTGCGTTTTTGGAAAATGCAGGCGTTATTTTATGTATGCATGTTTATTATAAACAGACAATAACTTAATAATTAACTCCATCAAATAATATTGTCACGAAAACATGCAACACTCTATTTTCAACTACTACATCTCTATTCGTGCTTGCAGCCCGAAAAAATTTGAAAACTTTTACTGAAAAATATCCCTGTAATGTTGGAAAACAGTTACCAAGCTTTCCACAAAAACATTGTATTTCAAACTAACTGCAAAGCGCTGAATGTTCTACCTTAGTTGACTGTTCATTTTAGGGTTCCGTACGTCCGAATGAAATACGGAACCCTTGTAGGATTACTCGTGTATCTGTCTATCTGTCCGTCTGTCACAGTTCCAAGTCAAGTTCCAATTTGCTCTGAATCTAATGAACCGTATTAGTTGAAATTTGGTATAGTTACGTATGAATTTCTGTGACCTAAACATGGACTTGTATCGTAAATAAATGAATTTTGAATATGGGGGTCTCTTTTGGGGTACAAATTAGAATATTTCAAGAAAATGTTTTACAAACTCTGCCGTGTGACTGTGTGACACATCAAATGAAAGGGCTTACTGTGAGGGTCTCAATTTTTTAAGTTATTGAAGTAAATAGATGAAAATTTAACCCCCCATCTGCGAAATTACTGACACTAAATTTAAAAAAAAAAACAGAAAATAGTTTTATACATATAAATTACAGGAAAACCTATAAGAATTTTATGGTCTTAAAATAACATGGTAAATCTCTCAATATTGTGCGAACATGTTTTTCAACTACAATGTTAAGTTTGTTCTTAGGATAAATTCATCCCAACTACGAACCCCGTCATTGAGCATGGTTCGACACGCACTTGGCCGGATGTTGGAGTGAGGCAATTATGTCGGACCTTAGGTTTAGCTTCCCTGCACTAGATACTCTAACAATATTTTCTCTATAAATTGTACATTCGGAAAACCAATAATACTGCGTCTCTTGTGTACTATAATAAATCTCTTCTGACACATAATATCACGCCTGTATTCCCCGAAGGATCAGGCAGAGGTGACATTGAGGATCCACATATCGCCAGTTATGTTTAAAAGGAGCGAGCCTCTCATCATCCACCGGGCACAAAGTCTGGACTTCGGGCTGTTATTGAGAAATTCCCAATGGAATAACCCAATAGGTAACAGTTCGTCCGACCTGGGAATCGATCCCAGGACCTCGCGTTCAGCTCGTTCTCTTATGAATTTGACAAAATATATAGTTTCCAGAACTCTTAAAATAAATATCTGTGCCAATCCTATTTTTCATGATCTTCACAGATAATTAATGGCTAGTAGCTCAAAAAAGTAACAACCACTACATTTAACATCCGAAAACGTTATTTTAAACGATAAATCCATTCAAAACTGTCATTTTAGGATCACCCTGTGCCGTAATTATCCCGTGCCTGCGCGATAATTAAGTTGTATGTTAGAGTACAAAGCGCAGTGCACCTAAGTTTGTCCATTAACGGACCGCCTACCGGAGTTGGCTTGAATTCAGCTTTTATACTAGCTAACTAGTCGGGGAAAGCATTTTCAGGTGTTTACAGTACTGTAAAAACAGGATGAATAGGGATTCAGGGGTGAATCGGGACGAAATTTTTAAAAGGGATTTTGACATTGAAATAATTTATTTTGTTGCCAACAAGGGCACTTGATTGTTAATTATGATACAGTAAACACATTAGAGTCCTTTTCGGCAACAAAATGTACACCTATTCACCCCGTTTGACGGTAGTTTATGTTGGTGTTGATTGTGGATAAGCCGCTTATTTTTTATCAGGGTGGATATTTGACAGATGTTTAAAAGCATAAAATATACAGCATTTTTTTTGAGACGTTGCAGTACGGCCAGTAACCGTAACTATTGTAGCTACAGGGAAACTTAACCGTTGTAGCTGACTGTACCATTTTTCCAAAATCTTTATACAGTTAGCAAGTACATACAAACATAAACTCACGCCTTCTTCCCTTAGGCAGTTGGCTTCGGCTAGGCAGAAACTACAGAATGCCACCTGTACAATCCTTACATACTCCTTTTGCCTCGTTTACTTTCATACATCTGGTCATACACGCACGCCGGTTGCGAGTACTACGCACCTGACCTTTCTGAAGATCACTAATAAGGTCACTATTATGTCCTCCTGGGTCGTCCCCTCTCGGCATTTCCAGGTACATCTGCCTTGTAAACACCTTTTGTTAGTCGCTTTTCATTCATCCTCTCAACATGACCTAACCATCTAAGCATATACTCAAAAAATTATCAATCAGAAACAAAAAATACATAGAAATTACTCAGAAATTTAAGGTCAGTCTCCTAAGAACGTTTTCCTGTAGCTACAACGGTAAGGTAGTAGATAGGTACTTACCTGCCCTTACTGCTCCGTTTCAAAAATCCAAACTGTAGAAAGATCATGCTTCGTTAAAAAATACTTCAAGTCGAGGTAAAGTGAAGTACTGATCTAATATGCAGTTATGCACTAGTAGCTATCTCAAAATGCCTACTCAACCTGATAGCCTTCATGAATTCACTTGTTTCTTTTATTACCGTATCTAATATATTACCATATTTCATCGTATCAAGTAAAATACTTATGAATACAAATACTGATCCTTCAGGCTCGTTAAATCGAGTATTCTTTTGTATTATTTACGCAAATAGCTAAACAAAACCCTCACAAGTAAAAATATTCCTCAAACAAATCGTTCTCCCAACCCGACCAACTTAACTTCCAGATACGATCCCACTCCGTATATTTCACGCAGTTTCACATATAAACTACTTACATAAACAAAAATATTTGCGACAAAAAGAAAGCGATAACATAAATCACTGCCGACGGACAAACTCGAAACTCGAAACTGATACTTGAGAAAACGCTCACACACCGAAGGGTCCTATCAGCTTATCGGGACTGGAACTGCACTCCGAGCTATTTGTCAAACTTTCGCCAGAACGAAAACATATGAGAACATATCCATTATAACCTGACCCCTCATTCCACGTTTCCCTACCTTTGTAGCTTCAGTATCATTAGCAGAAAAGGGAGGCAGGGAGGGTCAGGTTATCTGGTAACGACGAGCGACAGATTGAGAATATCATCTCATGTTTAATTCACACGCGAGTTTGAATCGAGAGCGCAGGAGTTCGAACATAATGCACTGCTGTTGCATTCTATGAAAGATTGTAGCGAATAAATGAATATTTTACGGTGATACGATTCCATTTGGATGAATACCTTATAGTTTATCCTTCCGATGTGGGTATGAACTGTTTTCCTATCAATTACTTGAGTGATGTAATGTATCAAGAATGTTTTGATAGAGTTCTCGCAAATGGTTCTGAGTGCAAAGTTTTTTATCGTTTTATGTTCCATTCTTTCTTCCATTACATGAGAAGGGATGTTAGCAGAAAGTTAGTATGTTGATGTTTTTCTTATTTCGAAGGATTATCGTGATCATCGTTAAGTACAAGGAAAATGTTTTGCTAATGTCGCGATAATTGTTGAAAAACAAAACAACTACTGCCACATACCAAATACGAGAAATATTCGGTTGTGTGTCTGAGGCATACAAGCTCCTACAAACAGGCGCGACACGCGACGCGAATCGCGCCTGTTTGCAGGTGCCTTAAGTCATTAAATAAAAATGTTTCGATAAACCTTCTATTAATCATAGTAAGGTCTTCATAATTCAATCCTTTATTGTGAAATATTCGACAAAAGAATCACAAAGCCAAGTAGAGCATCAAAAACTAATTCACTTAATACACTTCCAATTCAATAAGCAACGATATTGCTATAAATTCAAATGCATAAAGCATAAATCATACTTGGAAATCTCAGATATTACCAACTTTAATGTAAAGAACTCATGAATCACTATTTCTGACATTTAAATAAAGAAGCAATTTTTAAATGTCGTGCACGCAAAATAGTCCTTATCTAAAGAGATTTTTCTAGTAAAATAGCTACGAAATATACCAATCAACGTAAAGCAAAACGTCTGTCAGAAATATTCCATGCATTCTACAAATTCTTCTTTTCAGAAAACTCCATGCGTAAAGTTGCCTCTAAAAATGTTAAAACACATTCGAAGCAAACTGAGTGTGATGTGCGTCAATGACGTCACGACTTCTTTTTTTTATTACTCAAAGGGCGGGTCGAGTTTTCTAATTATTTGCGGTCCACTCGCGTCGAATGAAGTGGACAGTACTTATACATTTTAATTCGTGGTCTCCGCAACGAGTAAGGGCCGACCAATGAATTTGAAATGCGAACAAAATCAGAGGATCAAATAGGCATAAATAATAATGTGGAAGCAACTACTTATTGATCTTCGAACGTTTTTATAGGTCACTGCTTTTTCCGCGCACGTTAGTGAACTGGATTTATTTTGCACGAGGAAGTTATCTTTCCAACGTAATGTTCGGCTGAATATTATATTTAGGATTTATGTACACATGAGGTATTGGTTCATAGGATTTGAAAAGCTACAAGGAAAAGGTGAAAGTGTAAGCATGATTAAATGTGTATAACAATTTTTCTTACACTATGTCGTAAATAAATCGAAGAAAGCAGCTGAAAGGAAAAGTTTTCTTTTCATTTCTAGCTTTCCACTAAGAATTTACGGAGTTAGACTCTTTATACCTAAACATGGCATGTGTCTCTGTTGAACTAACATAACATAACATCACGCCTGTATTCCCCGAAGGGTTAGGCAGAGGTGTACGAATAGCACACCCACATTTCGCCAGTTATGTTTAAGTCCCATGTAATAGGGGGCGAGCCTATTGCCATCAACCGGGGACAAATCCAGACTCCGAGCTGCTACTGAGAAATTCCAGATGGAAAAACCCAATAACACTGTTGAAATAATGTGCAAAAAAATTAAAATGTTACATCTTAATCTATCTTATCTAATATTAACTAAACTAATTAAAAAAAAAAGAGAAATGATTTGATTTTTTGTATGTTTGTTTGTTACGGTATCACGCTAAAATTGTTGAACGGATTTGCATGAAAGGCACATGGATACACAGTGACCTGGATACTTTTATCCCGATATTCTCACGGGATCGAAACTTATGCGGGAAGCTAGTATATTATTATAAAGAGGAAACATTTTTTTTTGTTTGTTTGTAAGAGGTAATCTGTGTTATTAGGGATACCTACGATTACTAAAATTCTTTCACTAGTATAAAACTACTGTATTGCCGAATGCCATAAAATATATTTCTACCACACTGACAAAGTTACGGGTAGAAGCTAGTACATATTAAATATTTGATCATCTTCCATTATAATGGTTTACATGTAGGGTCACCAAAAATCATGCCACCTCTTTCTCTTTCAGTACAAGTGCCCGTGGAGGTTTTTGCCCGATCTTCTCCATAAGTACCTACTACGCTTTTGAATGGGCAACTAGCTTCATCTTTCTGACTGACCGACCCCTTGATAATTGAAAAGTACCTGTAATTGGTCTATTTGAAAAAAATACTTTGACTTTGAGTTTGAGATGAACCCGGGAAAGGGTTCATCTCAAACTCAAAGTCACGCTACGAAAAGTTGTATAGTTTGATTCCATATTATTTATTTATTTATTAAAACTTCTCGCACACAACAGTATACAAAGGCGGACTTAATGCCTTAGGCATTCTCTACCAGTCAACCAAGGGTGGTGAAGAGATAAGATGGCAGGTGCTCTGTATAACAGACGTTACTAATAATAATAAAAATATGTTAAAAAGATAACATAAGTATTTATAAATAAAATAGGTATACAAGTACCTAAACAGAATATAAATTTACAATACACATACATACATACATATGCTACATGCTAAATTATTGCTAAAAAGCAACACATTCTGCCTACCTCCGTTTCTGCAAAAATCAAAAGTCTTCTGATTAACACGAATAGTCTGGCCCACGTCCAAAACTCCCTAATGGAATTCTGTGCAACTGTGGCCGAATACTTCACAAAGTTTACTTGGCTGTAAAAATTATGCACCGCTTCATTCGAAATATCCTTTTACTAAGAAGCCCCTTGGTGTATCGGTAGCGCCAATACGTTTGATGCATCGAATTTATTGGCTGTTGGCGTGAGTAGGTGAAGTTTCGAAGGAAAATTATAGTAAAGTTAGTAAATCTTGATTAAACTCTTTTCAGTTCCTTTCCTAGCCAACCTATTATACTCCTTGTACGTTTTAAGCTATTTTTATAATAGCGGAATCTATAGTTCTAATAGGGCTTACATTAAATTGGGTGTCTTAATACTTTCGTAAACAGACGGACTTTAATCAATATAATAATAAATCACTAAAGTTGAGTTTATCATTGTTGAATTCATATCCCTATTGTCCGTTGTTCACTATTGTCTTTATCAAAATTTAATGAAGTGTTTTAACAAATAACGTACCTAATCGTAAAAAACACAATATTATTCTTATTATTACACCTTCAATCATTATGATCATAATTTGCCTATAATATTCCCACTGCTGGGACACAGGCCTCCGCTCTGTGAGAAGGAGTGGGCCATAATCACTGACAAATTTTAAAGTTACTGACAAATGCGTGCACTTATTGCAGTAGCCCACTCAATCTGTGTGGTTCTTTCCTCAAAAGACCATTTCAGACTGTGGTCTTCGCATGATCTGACCTAGATTATATCTGGACTTTAAAAGAGACTGTGACCGCTGAGTTTTTTTCGGCCCTTCTTCTCAGAGTAGTCAGATAGGAAACGCCTACCACATCTAGTTTAAAAAATATGATTGAAGTGTAAAAATGTTTGTACAAACTTACTCACTGAAATAATATCATTTATCTTAATCCACCACGCGGGCACAGTATGGGTTGGTGGATTTCATATATGTCTTCGAATTCTTGGTTCTAGGACATGCCGGTTTCCTCACGATGTCTTGCTTCATCGTTTTGAGAGCAGTCGTGATGAAATAATGTACACAGAGTAAAGTGCCTGCTTGGGATCGAACCCACGACCGCTCGGACCAACTCTGCACTAATCTGCCTAGCGTTTTCCAACTATGTTAGGGTCTTCTTCCAGTATTACCAGATGCAGCTGAATACCAGTATTTCATCAAATTAAATCACATACAAACACTCACGCCTTCTTCAGAACTAGGCAGAATCTGCAGAACCCCACCTGTGACCTGCTACGATCCTTACATACTGCTTTTGTTTAAAAAACCCAACATTAAAACCACTATACCCCAAACCCTCTTTTTACACACAGATTTAAAAAACAAACACAACATAAAGAACTGTAATAAGATGCAACGTTCAACCCTGTATCAGAGATGGCGCTCGTTAAATTTTCAATCTGCCGCGAGAGGCAGGCTAATAACAGCTGGAGTCATTACGCGTCGCTTTCTCTATGGACCACCGTCTAGTCAATGGATAGTAAAAAACTTGGTTTTAGTGCGCGGAAAATATGGCATGTATGAACTGTGGATCGATTCGGGAAGTAGTCAAAAGGCGAGTAAGTTGGGGTAGGTTTTTGATGTTGCAGTACCTACTGTTCGGTTGTTAAATCTAATATTTTCTAAGTAAGTAATTTACTTCTTGACAACTAAAGAATGTATTGTCCTTGCCAAACGAGCGTAATTTGCGTCGCTCAAAATGAGTCAAGGAGTTTGTCTTCTACACAACTTCCTCAATTCGCGTAGACTCATTCGAGTGTTGTGCAAACTAAATGTTTTGTTTCGGCAACTCACTTTGAGCATTACGCGTGTTTTTTTCTAAAAGCTACCGTCTAGTCCATGGATAGTAAAAAACTTGGTCTTAATGCGCAGATAAACTATGGACCTATTGAGGAAGTTGCATAAAAGGGGCGGAATAGGGGAGCTTATTCATGTTGGTTTGGTAGTTTTGTAATATTTAATTGCATCACATCTAAAAATTTGGCTAATTATTTTCCAGGCGACTAGAAACTTAAAGGGCGACTAACTATTTGCTACTAAAAATATAACTTGGCAGCGATTAAATATTTTAGGAATAATCATATTAGATGAAATTCAAAATTCAAGGAATGACTATTAAATAAAAAAAAATAAAAAAACTGAAATAAATAAATGCTAAATTAAATTAAATGCTGCTAATTAAATAATGCTAATTAAATGCTGAATTATTAGTATTTTTTTTTAAACTAAATAATGGCTGCTACTTTAAGGTAGCGAACATATTAAACAGGGCCAATTGAAATCGTAGGCGAGGTACTATAAATAATGACATGGCGACTAATATTAACAGTGGGATAGAATGCAAGAGCGAGCGAAGCGAGCTCGGGATTTGCGGCACCCCGACTCGGACTAGTTATGCTGGAAGGGGATGGCAGGGTCTTGGTTTTCTTTTTTAAACCACCCAGAAGCAGGAGACCGTTGACTACGCCTCATTATTATTGCCATTCAAAAATAGGAGGCTTCGCGAAAACAAAAACTCGATGCCAGATTAAATTAAAACAAAGCTAACAACTAATTAATAAGCTCCTACTTTCTAGTTAAAATTATCCTTCGCTGCAGCTGGCAACCTACCATTTTTAGTACTGGCTTTAGTTATTTTTTAATCCCAAATTCAGATTAATTTGTCGCCGCGTTAAATACATGCCTCAAAATTTTAGGTGAGTTGCTTAAAATGAGTCGACAATTAATGTTCGCCTAGAATTTCTAATTTTGCGACAGCTCATCGTGCGTCGAGCTTATGGTGCAAACCGAATGAGAAAGAGATTCAGATTAAACTACACTTGGGTTTCGCTTGTCCTCACCCATAATCACACATACATATTTAAATACCTACAGTTCCTATTGAACATTGGAACTATCAAAACATTGGAAACACAGCAAGAAAATATAAACCAAACTGAACCTTATATTGCAATTAAACGCTGCACTCCTTAATCTACTTATAGGTATCTACTAAAATTATAGCAAGACATTCTCAAAACAGCTGACATAATCCTTGCAAAGTTATTTGCTTCACCGACTACCCAACTTACACGAACATACTTAAATCCGCTAAGTTTAATCATAATATTTTCATACTTACTCCTTTCAAAACGCGACGGAGAAAATCGAGTCAAAGCGAAGATTTTATTTACTACACACTCGTGTAAAGAGGAATCTCTTTTGAGATAAAAGATGGTACCATCTTGTAGAAACAGAATCAGAGATACAACTTAAAGTAAATGCGGGTTTCTTTTGCAAATATGAACTTTAAATTAAGTAGCAGTAAGTATATGTGCTATATGACGTAGAGTGCAGAGTAATCTTGCTAGATATTCTTATTTTCAAGGAAGAAGAAGCAGGAATACAGGAAATTGGTTTGGCTAGCCAGGATGTTAAAGATCGTGAAGTTTTCAGTTTTAGTTTATCTTGAGCGATTCTTCTAATTATAAATATTTAATATACCCATAGCCACAATCCAAGAGGTTGAGTTATAGGCTATGGCCTTGCGAATTGCGTTCTTTTGTTTTTCAATGACAAATCGGAACTGTGATGAGTCGGGCAAATAAAAGAAGACATGATAAAAACCAATTATTTTTAAAAGAGTAACCGTGGATTTTCTTGCCTGCTCTTTTCCATAGAAAACGACCAATTGGAACCGTGCCTAGCTTCTGATGTGTAATAAAATACATATTTTGAATTTTAATATAAATTATTTATTTAAGAATGAGTTATTAAATCGTATGCAGTTGCATATAAAGTTTCCTCAAACGATTGTAGGAATGTATGTTAGAACCTGATATGCATTAATCTCGCAAAACTTATGCAATACAGACAACTCACAGAACCAAAACTTAATGAAAACTAGGTTGTAGCGATACACTAAAGTATGTTCTTCTTTACTTCTCATATAACGTAAACAAACATGGTGGACTGACGTTTCAACCTTCGGAAACGAAGCAGTTTTGGTTGTTAGATTGATATAAGTTAGTTATAAAATATATTTGACGTATGAGGTTAAATAAAATCATATATTTTATTGGAACAAAAAACAGGTTCACAAAAAAAAATGTGTTCGTTAACAGCTAAATTAGTTTAAAAGTTGTGTTGCTGCCATTAGCCGATTTCGGAGATGGGAGACGTCGGCGTTCCAAAATGTATAAAACTAAAGCAATAAAAATTATAGTAATAATATTTTTTCTGTTGACGTGTTTCATAAAAGACGAAATCATTTTCTACCTACCATAGAGTGGGTCATTCATACGAAAACACCACATTTTCCTACCGTCTTTGTTTAACACGTAATACACTCAAGAAAAAACACACTGTACTTGAAGAACTCAATGCGATCCTTTTGAAAAATGTTGATGAGGAAAGTTTGACGTCAGACGACGTTTCTGGCGCCTTCAACTTCCAACTACCATTCTTATCTCGAAACGATTCAATAAAAATCAGTTTTCGAAGTTGAAGAGGTACCTAAACCGATTTATCCAGTGTTATCAAGGAAACTGCTCTCAGTTCACAAGCATGCGATGTTTTCCAAATGGGTGCGTTGACCGGGTTAGCTCGGCCAGTAGAAATGATGAATGGATTTTTTTGACGTTCGATGCTGCAGGATTGATTTCTATAAGGGTGAAAATGTTTTAGTAGCGAGTGAGTGAACACGACTAGAGTTGGGAGATTTAGAACAGAAAACATGGAAAACCATCATACAGTCACACTTATACATACAAGCTGAGAATGATTTATGTTTTTTTAGGCATAAAACAAATGAAGAAAAATAATTGGAGTAAATGGAGTTTCTTGCTTTTTTTTCTCTATAAAAAATTACCTTCTATTTCGTGTAAATTTTGACATTCAAAAGTGCCTCTTCCTAATTAAAATAAATGACTGGAATTCACTTAATATGCTTCGGATCTAAACACCCCTTCTCTTTAAAATAACCAGAAATCAGTTTACCGCTTTTCAGAATACTACATACAATATTTCGAAACCTTCCTTACAACCATTTCCTTCCTCACCGGTAACGGATAATGCCGAAAACTGACCTGCAACACGCCACAAAAACCAAAATAAACGTAACACGCTCATTGGTTACATTTTCATCTTGCGGTTCTTCGTTACGTAATTGCCCAATGAGGTGAGGTGGAGTTGTGTCGACTTGTGTCAGATAGTCGGATGTTACAAGTGTGTTTCCTTTATGAGTAGTTTCAGATTACGTTTCTTGTTTGCGAGTTCGTAGTAAATTGAATAATAGTTACAGTGCCTCCGGGAATAATGGATGGCTTGCTTTGTTGCGTCAGAAAGTTCGGAATGGATTCCTTCTGTGTATCTTATTGCATTTTAATTTATTTTGTTTGTGTTAATTAACGTTAAAGTAAGTGAAACGTGTGCGCTGTTTTTGAAGATGTATTTTAAAGTATTAATTGTAGTTTATGTAGGTCATATTTCTGATTACATAATTTCATTTCAAGTTTGATGGTGTAATGAAGCCTATTCTGTCGATAGAACTTTGTAAGAATAGGTACTTTCAGAATTTACACCTCCCGATAACTCTGACAGAAATAACCAGCTTCAGTATTATTCCTGAAAGATGTCAAAGGCCTAAATGACAAATGATATTTATTTCTGTAAATTGGTTCAAAAAACACTTTTACACGTAAAAATTAAATTATGTGTTAAATAAAACTCTGAGAAAGAAAGACCTCTTTGAAAGTCCAAACAATCTTGGTCAGGTCACATGACGACGATACAAATTAGTGTCAAGTTCTTCCTCCTCACTACTGTAGGGTATTGTGCTATGCAATTTTTGTTGTGCCCTTGTCGTTTCTATGCCAACTTTAGTTATACAAAATCCAGCTGAACTGATTAGGAAGACAGTAAAGAATTCTTTGTTTTATTAATTACTAGCTGTACCCGGCCTGGCTTCGCACAGGTAGCATTAAGTATCTAACACCTACCCTACCTACCTACCCTACCTACCTACCTACCGATCCTACCTACCTACCCTACCTACCTACCTACCCTACCTACCTACCTACCCTACCTACCCTACCTACTTACTCTACCTACCCACCCTACCCTACGTACCTACCTACCTACCCTTCTTCTTCTTCTTCTTTAGGGTTATGGTTTCCGCACTTAGTCCTTCATGTGGACCATTGTGCGTGGGCCATGGCGGCCGTCGGTGGTTATTCCAACCAGCCCACCTCCCTCCAGAAGTCGATGATATCTCCCGGTCTGCTGAGAGCATCTGTGTAGGATATGGGTGCCCCGAGGGTTTGTGACCTAATTTGGGTGACGCCTGTGCATTCAAAGAGCACATGCGCAACGGTTTCCTCAGCCTCCATGCAGGCCCTGCACAGAGGACTGTCCGTTATGCCTATTGTGTGAAAGTGTTTGTTTAGCGAGCAGTGACCCGTGATGGTCCCCGTCACCAAGCGCAGACCGTTTCTGTCCAGACGTAATAAACGTTTGGTAAGCTTGCCATCTAATGATGGCATGGCTTCCCTGGACTGCCTGCAGCCGGGTGTCGAGGTCCACCACCTGTCCGCTTGTGTATGGGTGTACTCCTGTAACCATCTGCGTAGCTGGTTAAAGGGGATGGGCACGATGGGTTCGGGTCCACAGACTGACGCGCTGGATGCTCTTCTAGCCAGTTCGTCAGCTGCATCGTTACCCAGTGATCCACTGTGCCCCTTAATCCATTGCAGTGTCATTGTGTTGCGGTTGGATACCGCCACACGTTCTAGAGCATTGTGACATTCCAGTATTATACTTGAGGTAATATACTTTCTCCCCAGTGATTGGAGGACTGAGGCACTGTCGGAGAGTATGCGTATATGGGAGTCCATAACTCTTCTGGCCTCTATTGCGTACACCGCTTGTATAATGCCCACACACTCCGCCTGGTAGACGGTGTTGAACATTCCCAGCGGGCTGGATATATTTATGTTAAGGTCGTGCGAGAAAACTCCGACTCCGGTTCCGGCATCGGTCTTCGATCCGTCGGTATATACTCTCAGCTCTTTCGGGCCTGAGTAGTCACAACGTTCTTCTGTAAGTATTATGTTATAATGCCTTTGAAAGTAGTGCAGTTTCGGGGCTTTGTCGCAGGGCGATGCCATCAAAGGTTGTCGTTTGATCGCATCTTCCTTAATGCGTATGTGTTTGACTCTAGAGTCCTTGCTTAGGGTCCCTGCTATGTACAGCCTGAAGGCAGCCAGGGCTGCCTCCTCTCGCACAATGAGGTGTAGAGGTGGCAGTCCGAGCATCGCCTGTAGGGCAGCAGTGGGTGTGGTTCTCATGCAGCCAGTGATAGCTACACAAGCAAACCGTTGTAGTTTTTCGAGGTCTCTCTGGGCTGTGCTCAAATCTGTCCTGGGCCACCAGACTAGTGAGCCATATGTTATGATTGGTCGGATGATTGTGGTGTACAGCCAGTAAGTAACCTTGGGGCTAATTCCCCAATTCCTGCCAAGCATTCGCTTGCACTGCCACAGGGATATGCTGGCTTTTGTGGTGATGTAATTAGTATGTTTTGCCCAGTTCAGCTGTTTGTCCAAATAGATGCCCAGGTATTTGGTTTCGTTTGAAAGGCTTAGGGTAGTACCAAACAAACGTGGTAATTGGAGTGTCATCAACTTCCTCTTTTTTGTGAAGAGAATCAGTTCGGTCTTTGTAGGGTTCACTGATAGCTGGTGTTTATTGCACCAGACCTCTACTATTTTCAAGGCTTGGCGCATGAGGTTGCATAAGGTGTTTTCGTGGGTACCATTTATTATTATAGTTATGTCATCGGCGTAACCTACTGTGAAGTAGCCTTTGTCATTGAGTGTTTTGATGAGGCTGTCTACGACCAGGTTCCATAGAAGTGGTGACAGAACTCCCCCTTGCGGACAGCCCTTCGCCACAATGGCCCTTGTAGTGTCGTTCACGATGACTTGTACAGCTCTCAGTTTGAGCATATTAGTGATCCATCCGCTTAGAGTCGAGTCTATGCTGTGTCTGTCGAGGGCCATGTTGATACTATTAAACATGGTTTTGTCAAAGGCGCCCTCGATGTCAATGAAGGCGGCCAGTGCCGAGCATTTATGGTCCACTGCGCATTCAATTTTGGATACCACGCTATGTAGCGCGGATTCCGTTGATCTGCCTGTGGAGTATGCATGCTGTTGTTTGTGAAGTGGTTTTACCCGAAGAGGACCGTCACGAATGTGTCTGTCACAGAGTCTCTCTAGGGTTTTCAGTAGAAAGGATGTGAGGCTTATAGGCCTGTAGGCCTTGGGTTGTGTATAGTCGGTTTTTCCGGGTTTGGGTATGAAAATGACTTTCACTTCACGCCATGCTAGGGGTACGTATCTGAGTGCTATGCAGGCTCGATAGATCTCCACCATGCATGGCGTCAAGGGGTCAATGCCCCACTGTAATAGGGCTGGGAAGATGCCATCCAGCCCTGCGGATTTGTAAGGCTGGAAGGTGTTAATAGCCCATTTTAGCCGATCCTCTGTTACAATACTTTGGGCTCTTGACCAGTCTTGACCCGTTGGAGTCCATACTGGCTCAGCCTCCCACTGCCTGTCCTCTAGGACTACACAGTCTGGGAAGTGAGTCTCGAGAAGGACCTTGCTGGTTTCAAGGTCAGTTAGTGTGTAGGAGTTATCGGGTTTTTTCAGTGCGCCAAGGGTTCGGTCCTGATCCGTTGATAGGATCTTCCTTACCCTTGCGGCTTCGTTGTTGGTCTCGATGGATTCACAGAATTTCCGCCACGCTGTTCTTCTGGCAGTTCTGATATGCTTTTTGTATGTGTATTGGGTCTCTTTGTAAATCTCCCAGTCATCCGGGAGTCTAGTGTTCTTGGCTCTGTTGAATTGTTTTCGAAGTGCATCTCTGAGTTTACTAAGTTCTGCGTTCCACCAGGGGTTCCTGTCCCTGTTGGTTTTTGGCGCCCTTAGTTTGCAGCATGCATGGTATGCTTCGGTTAAGTATTCTGATAGTTTTGTCACGGTGTATTCCAGTTGTGCAGTGTCTCTTATAGTCACCTGTGATAGGTGCCTGGCTAGTAGAGAAGCTAGGAGACATTTGAAGCCGGGTATATCAGTGCGTCGCGGGTTTCGTCTAGGTAC
The DNA here is from genome assembly GCA_916610205.1 of Griposia aprilina. NCBI lineage: Eukaryota > Metazoa > Arthropoda > Insecta > Lepidoptera > Noctuidae > Griposia > Griposia aprilina. The sequence continues at coordinate 8,983,908 of OU744294.1, read as the reverse complement.
GGGGTTTTTTGTGGTAGTATTTAGTGTGAAGCGGATTCTTCTATGGTCTGAACAAGAAGGCTCGTCCGACACGTGCCAGTTTGTGATAAGGTTAGTCGCGTTCTCTGTAGCAAGCGTCAAGTCTATGATTGTTTGTCCTCGGACTGTGACCCAAGTGGGTTCAGAGCCTCGGTTTACAATGTTAAGGTTAGTAGAGAATAAATAGGTGGATAGTACCTCTCCTCTGGAGTTCGGCGCGTCGCTGCCCCAGAGCGGGTGGTGTGCGTTTGAGTCGGTGCAGATGATGAGGTCCATTTTGGCGCGCTCGCAGTGCTGCACTAGATCGGCCATCTCTTTTGGCGGGCAGTTTGTGTCCTCGCCTGGCATATAAACCGAGGCCAGTACTACATCCGGGACGTCACCTTCAGTCTGGAGCCTGACAGCTGTCAGGTCTCTGGAACAGAATTGGGTGAGTGGTGTGGTAGGGATTTCTTTGGGTATGTAGGCGCAGGTTCTTGGTTTGTCTGGACTGTGTGTGTTTAGAATTAGCTTACCTCCGATGTTGCTGAGGCCGCATATTTTGTTATTCCTGATCCACGGCTCTTGGATCAGTGCGATGGTACGGGGCTTAACCTCCAGGACCCTGCGTAAGCTAGCCGTGGCAGTCTGGCTATGTTGGAGGTTGGTTTGGACGATGTTGAGGGAAGTTGATGACGGGGGGGTTGGGTTAGTCGGAGATGGGTCCATCGGACAGCTCCTCCGCTTCCCCTACCCGCTGGTCGTCGTGTTGGTCGCCCGGCGACGAGGCTAAAAGCTGCTCGTTCCAGCCGGGTGATGCGGGCGGCCTGGTGTTTTCGTCGTCGGCCATTGCCGCTCGGGCCATGACCGCCTCAAGCTGCTCAATGTCCGGGTCAGTTGTCTGTATCGATGTCGGTGGCGCGTTTTCCGTGTCTGTGTTGTCAGTCTTGGTGTCAGAGGGTCGGGTCGTGGGCCAGAAGCGTACGTATATCGACCCAAGGAGGTACGATATCCGTCGCTCCCGGGCCAGGACCCTTTCCGCTTCCTCCGGTGGCACATCTAGGGTCAAATAAGTCCCGTAGTTGTCGCCACCGACGGTAGTTGCCCTGTACAGTGACCACCTGGCGATGTCGTACCAAGTGTTCTGACGAATCAGAACACTTTGGAGCCGGCCTACGTCACCTCTGTAACGAGGGACAAAGAGCGAGGCTCGAACACGGGTGGGCACGTCGGTCTGTCTTAGTACTGTCAGTGTAAGGTCTGTGTTAGGGAGTTTTATGAGGGGCACGTTCTGGGTCAGCCAGGTCAGGGCGTAGTCATCCTCGCACCACATCTGCACGGTGCCCTCCGCTACCCGTGGGTATCCGCGGAAGGCAGGGAGTGGTGTCGTCGGGTCTGTGTCCATTAACATGTTCTCAAGGTCAGTCTTGATGTGCTCTGCCTCTTCCTTGGTCAGGTCTCTGGACGGGGGAGGGAAGCAGATAGCTAACGCCAGCCGCGCAGGAATGTCCTTTGTGGCCCTCGCGTAAGTTCGCTGCTCCCCCTGAGCGGAGTGGACCCTCACGCGTTTGGCGTCCCCCTGGAGCGTGCTCGGTGAAGCCGAGTCGTCGGGGCGCACTCTCTTCACCGGCCCTGTACCGCTTGGTCCAGGCTGCGGTTGGGAGGTGCCTGGCAGGATGGTGGTTGCCAGCGGCGCCTGCTCGCGTGGGGCTCCAGCCCGCTTTCCCCTGTTCCTCCTAGGTCGAGGTCGGTCGTGGATGTTGTCGGAGTTTCGGGGTCGACTGGCGGCCCCGGCAGACCCCGCCGCGTTCAGAGGCTTTTCGCGCTGGGTTTCCCCTTCGCGTACTTGCCTCCGCCCGCTTGGTTCCGCGTCCGGCCGCTTTTCGCGCTGGGTTACCCCTTCGCGTACTTGCGGCTGGTCGCTTGGTTCCGCGTCCGGCCGCTTTTCGCGCTGGGTTTCCCCTTCGCGTACTTGCGACTGGTCGCGTACTACCTTTTCGGCGTCCGATTGCACTTCGCGCTGGCTAGTGCCTTCGCGGGTGTCGTGCGTTCGGTCGCCTACTTTCCTCTCCCGGGCCATGATTTTTCCGCGCTTTTTCAGCAGTCGTACTCCATCGGCCGGGAGACTGGCAGAGCTGCCGGGCCCGTCAATCGTCCCCGTCCCTCTCTGTCCGTGTCGATCTTGGTCATTGTCGGGGTTGGTGATGCTGTTCCGCACGATGCTCTGTTGCCAGAGGCTCGTGGGAGGCATACCCGTCGTGGTCGGTGTTGGCGCGTGAGTCGCAGCCGGGGTGGTAGAGCTAGGCGCGTTGATCGCAGCCGGTGTTAAATCTATTGGCGCGTAAGTCGCTGCCTGGGTGGTTGGCGCTAAATTAGCTGCCGGGCGCGCTAAAAAGCGCGGCAACAAATCGCAGATGGGTGCCCCCCCCAGATTACGTTGGGGGCTGACCGCCGTGGCGGTGTGGGATTCCCCGGCTTGGCCGGGACCCACCTGGGTATAAACTTTATCCTTCTGCATATTTATTGTGGTTGGGGGTGGGCTTTTTTGGAATCGAGGTTACCCCTCCTCTAGGACCGACGGGATATGGGGATAGGAGGGAAGGCATTTGGTAATGGGTAAGGGTACATTGGGGTCACCCTAGGTCTGGGATTTTGGCCTAGGGGTTTGGGACCGAGGGGATATGTGGATAAAGGAGGGATGGAATGTTTAGGTGATTGGTACACAGGAAGAGGGGTGTATAGGTTACCCTGAGCCGGGGATTTAGCTTGCGGGAACTTCTCTTGTCCGGGATCTCTGTCAAGATGCTCCGACCGCGAAACCGACCTCTGACAGTCGGTCCCGCAGCCGAAGTTGGGCTATCCGCAACCTGCCCACCCGCTCGGTTGCAGGAGAAGAAGTGCCTGGCGGTCTGGATCGCCCCACCACGGGTGTACTTGTACATTCGCGTTGGAGCCATCCAGCCAGCCCCGAGACCTACCTACCCTATCTACCTACCTACCGATCCTACCTACCTACCCTACCTACCTACCTTCCCTACCTACCCTACCTACCTACCCTACCTACCCTACCTACCTACCCTATCTACGTCTTCTGTCTCATTCACTCACTTTTTTTTAAATTTTCTTATAAACAAACCTTGTCCTGACAACAACGAACACAAAAAAAAAAAGAATTATCCAATTTAGTGCAGTCGTTCGGAAGTTATAAGCGTACATACATTCCGGCGATTCATTTTTATTTATATAGATAGATTGTTAGTCTACCTATTATAAAAACTCAAACGCAGCCTTTTATTCAGCAGTTTTAGTTTGGATTGAGCTTTGAACATTTTTTTTTAATATTATATAACAAAAGCAACTATCAGCATGGATAATTTTCCTGTAAATATATTAAGACTTCACGTTCCTGCCAAATTAATACACAATACACTATCTCGTGAGGTAAGCCGCGGGCACAATATGTATATAATTGAATTAATGCACATTATGAAAGTAGTTTGTGCAGAATCGTTTTCTGACTCGATTTCTGTCATTTTTAATACAGGTTTTTTTTATCCCAAAAATATTAAAACTACTTAAATTACAGTCACACTTCCACTGTACACTGTACAGTCAAAAAAAAAAAAAAAAACGAAGTGCCTACTACGCTAGACCCATATACGTGTGCGACTGTGTGCGTGCGTAGATTTGTAATGTGACCACAATTTTCTCCCAACACTGTAACTAATTTAATAAATAAACAATGTTTTATACTCGTACATAATAGTAAAACTTCAGTATTATATATATTATGATTATAACATAATATTCTAATTGGTTTGTTTGGCGGTGTGCGTTAATTCCGGGGCATGTCGTATAAAAAAATAATTGGTACGGGTTTAGTTGTATTCCATAGTTCTTTTCTGAGCCAAACTTTTTAATAATGGTCCTTCACTCACCATTTTCCAAATATCCCTTTTATACTACCCCCAAACTGTCACCGATTTGAGTCGAAAAATTGGAAAAAGAGGTTCTATTGCAGCCGCCCTTCGCGTCGGAATGCACATAATTCCGCTCCGCCCAATATCACGCGACGTGAACTACGGCGACGTGCTAGTATCCGATGGAAGTTAGGTTGCGGGTACTATGGGAGAAGTCGATTTTTTTATTTTCTTTTTTCAGCATAATGCTACTGGGAACCGGTGATTTTACTTGCACATTACCTAGTAAGAGGTAAAAAATCGAAATGTGTGTGTACTATTGTTGTTGTATATGGGTTCACCTCTGTCTTACCGCTCGAGGGACACGATTCGGCTATGTTATATTATTACTATGAGGTACACACACTTGAACCGTGGTAAATTGGTAAAGTTTTTACAGGAGTGCGTTTACAAAAATGGAAGCAGAAAAATAGTGCAAACAACTGCTTATAAACCTCCGGTGAAGTCTGAGTAGTCAGCCAATCATTCTCGTCATTTAGCTGCAACCTACATGAAAAATGAAAAATGAAAAATAGAAAGAATAAGAAAAGAAAATGATAAAAGGAGAGAAAGAAAAATGAGAGAACGAGAAAAAGTTTGTAGAAATGAATGAAAAGGAAGTTGTAAGAAAAATAATAAAAAACAATGCCGAATCCATAACCTCTTCCTTTTTTGAAGCCGGTTAAAAACACAAAGCTATTAAAATTATATAATTATAAGGACTAAACACATGATAACTGAGCCTTATTCGTGTTCAAACAGTTATATAACTGAAAAAGAGCTAAGAGGTAACTAAAAATCAAAATAAACTAGAGATTATTTGAAATACTTTTATTAAAATGCAAAAGACCTATCTTCTATTTAGTATTTAAATACCTTTTAAAAAAAACATTTTATATTTTATTTAAATACCTTTTAAAAAAAGCATTTTATATTTTATTTGAAATACTTTTCGAGACGTATTTTCTATTTGCAAAATGCAAAATACTTTACTGTTAAGTTTTGCCAACATTCCCAGTCAAATTACAAATAAAATTAACTGGAGGTTCTTTTTTTATATTAAAATCTTTAATAACTAAAAGAAAATTGAATTCAACCAAAAGTATTTATTTAAATAAAGTATTTTGAAAATACCTATTTTTCATTTAGTATTTAAAATACAAAAAGCAAAACTATTATGTATTTTGCATTTGAAATAGTTAATCAAAAAAGTATTTGCTTTTTGTATTTAAATACTTCTTGTAAACCATTTTGTACATATCTGAAAGAAACCCAGTGCAACCCCGTCCTTACAGCAGAACAAGACTGTTATTTTCAGTGCGATGCCCTAAGGGAGATTGACCCGTGAATGACCCATCGTTTACTTAGATATATGCACCTCCACACTCCTCGATGGCACCATGAAGACGAAATGAAACGTAAGTAGTATTAACTTCTGAACATATTTGACAGTTAGATGGTAAGTTTATAAGTTTGGTGGTAAGGTGGTATACCACCATATAGGTGGTATGAAGTGGAAGGAATTGTGTAATTGTATTTTTTACGAGCTAATTTGAGTCAGGATAGCGCTGTGATGATACCACTAACCTCAGTGATGACAACAAACCTCTATACCCTGATTGGTTAGAGGTATCACCATACAATACATCTAAATTTCGCCAGTTATGTATGTTTTAAGTCCCATATAAAAGAGGTTGAGCTTATTGCCATTAATCGGTCACAAATCCGCTTGCCACAAGCGCGAAAACTGAGCGTGTGGTCCTGGGTCCGTATCCCTCGAGTCCGGCAAGTGTCGCGTCGCGCGGGATCCTTTAGTGAGATTTTCGATTAGAAATTGTTCAGTAGCTCTCCGGAGTCCGGAATTGTGCCCGGTGAATGGCAATAGGCTCTATTAACTAGTTATAGAACTGAAATGGTTCTTCTTTATAGTAAGAAAAAAAAAATCGTTCATTCAGCATTAACTTTACAATATGGAGATCAAATCAAAAATCAAAAAACAAATCAGGCAATCACTGTCCATTCTAAGGTTGCCTGGAAGATATCGCAAAAAGCGATAAGGCCGTCCATTGTATATTTTAACCGACTTCACAAAAAGGAGGAGGTTCTCAATCTGGTCTGTATGTTTTTTTTATTTTTTTTATGTGTGTTCGCTCAGAACTTTTCTGGGTGAACCGATTTGGATGATTCTTTATTTTTTTTATTTGATGGCTGGTGCTTCACATATGGTCCCATTTAAATTTGATCAAGGTCTGACCAGTAGTTTTTGAGTTATCCATAATACTGCATATTTTTTCCACTTAGTTTATATGGATGATGTGTTAATAATATCCTATCACTGTTATTTACACACCAAGTAGTGGTATATCAATTTGTGTGGGGTAGGTACAGCAACTAAAAAGTGAAAAATAAAAACTTATTTACAAAAAAACAACCGACTTCCAAAAAAACACTAAAAGACGTGAAACATAACTTTAATTTCGGAAGTCGGTGGCCAAAAACGAAAATACAAAACCAAAGACACCGACTTCCGAAATTAAAGTTATTTTTCACGTCTTTTAGTGTTTTTTTGGAAGTCGGTTGTTTTTTTGTAAAAAAGTTTTTGTAGTGTGACTTATTTTTTGTTATGTATTCTGTGGTGTACAATAAAAAATATATTAATAAATAAATACATAGCGTTGATCCTAAACTAGGCACAGCCTGTATCTTGGGCACCATTTTATAAAACATTTAGGTTATTTTTAAAGTTTAAATTGGCGACGGTAAAACTAGTTACCCTCTTCGATTTGTTGCAGTCTCGAAAATGTTGAGGTTGACTAATTAAGGAGGAGAAGAAAAACTAATATCAATTCCTAGAGATGAAATTTCAATAGGTATATAACTCAAACTCAAAGCATTTATTTCAAATAAACCAATAACAGGCACTTTTGAATTGTCAAGGGGGTCGGTCAGTCAGAAAGATGAACCCAGTTGCCCATTCCAAACCGTAGTAGGTGCGTATGGATAAGAACGGGCAAGTAACTCCATAAACACTCTTTTAACTCAACATAACGAAAAAAAAAAATTGTTACATCATTCATGTTGAAATTATGCATGTGAGAACGATGCAGAACGTTAAAACGAACGTATAACAGATAAAACTTGGTATAATTTCCTTTTATAACTTGATATAAACGTCTGCTTATCCTTTTATGTGATCTCTTCCACGTGCTATTTATTCCTTCCGACCTCTTGCACCCATTTACTACATAAGTAGCTTCGTTTAAAAGATCAAGATTTATTAGTTGGTCAGCCATTTTCCTCCATTTCGTCTTTCCCACAGAAACGCATTCGCCTTAGTTAATGTTTACGGCTTTCGCAGTAAAATATATAATTTGTATTTACGTTGTAGTTTTATTTGTTGTAACTCAATTATAACATTATACGGAGCGCCTTTGAGCTTCCACAGTGGATTGTAGTTGGCCAGATGTGCTGATTTTATGATGTTTGCCGTAAAATATATGGCGATATAGAATTCTGGAAGTCAATACAACGATAGTGTAGTCAATAAACTACGGTTGTACAAACTTCCGTAAACCTAAGGGGCAATTCCCGGACCCTACTTGCGTAAAACACTATCAATCACCATCTGACTCATTTTGAAACCTATTGCCAATACATTGCTTCATATGTTCGAAAAATTTGTCTGCTCAACAACGTAAATAACGCAATGAATGTTGTTGAACTGTCAAAATTAAAGCGGAAACTGTTACTGTGTTACGCAATTACCCCGCAGAATTTAAAAAAAAAAACGTTCGCATTCTGTTCGCGTTTCAATCTGTCAAAAATACAATTTATTTACTTATATTTTTGATAAGTTTTTGACAATGATTGTAGCTGAAATGACATTGGTCGTGAATTTGAACGTTTTTAAGTACGAGAATTGGCCTTGTAGAATGCCGAACAAAACTCATTGTAGCGTCATCGTCTGCTAAAGCTTCTGGTTTTTTAACAAAGCGGTGAACGGTCACAACTTAACGGTTGAACAAATTCAGAGCGTTCTTTTGACGTGATAACGTCTTATAAATCGATGAACGCCGGCTGCACGTACGAAAAATCATGACTCATTGTAACGTTCCGCCTGAGCCGAGCATGCAAGCGAGAGCGCGGAACAAACGATAGAGAGGCACGATCGGCCTAAGGTTCGGCTTGTGACACATCTTTCTCTCTTCCACTCTATAAGACGTTATCACGTAAAATTATCGTCCGTAAACCGACTTTACAGGCAACCATTTTTTTACACCTTAATAGTAATCAAAATTTCCTATCTTCAATTTGATTTTTCATGAAATTGATAAGACTTAGGTATAAAATAAAAATAATATGAGTAACTACATGATATTTTCAATCTTTTTGTGGAGCAGAAACACAAAATGTTAAAATTTTCTCGATAAAACCACATCACGAAGTTACCTCTAATTTTTACGTATTTTCAATTTGTACTTCATATGCTAATGACTAATAGGATAAAAATTAGATAACTATTTGCAGTAATACAAGGCGCAAAAATGGTAGAGGCATTTTTTGAAATTCCTTTTATTTTTAGTTTTATTACGACTACAAGCTTTATGCACTTACGACGTTTTTAGATCGTGGAAGAAGTCATTTTCCGTCGCACGTTGCGGGAACTTCAAGCATATTTTTGTTTCACAAATCAGTCGCCGTAGCTCTGTTGAGACGAGAGGACTGCGCTTGAATTTTCGGCTGCTCTGGGATATAATTTATTTGCGTAAATTATATTTTCGTAATTTATTACATGGTAGGAAAGAGACTGTGAAATAGAAAACATGAAAAAAACACTTCTGAAACTATTATTAAAATCGTTCAGAATTGATAAACCAAATAAATACCGCAGCTAAACTATAAAATAAAAATATTATAATTATTCAATGTTGATTTTGAAAACTTAAGATGACATACTCGTACCTACATTTATTTGACAGATTTTTGACTGGTATAGTACTCGTACAACTAGCGCCATTGCTCTGCATTTTGGTAAATTTTCTTGCGGAGAAAATTTACAACATAGAGTTCGTGCTGGAGATTTTAGATCTTATTGCTTGTAACATAAGATCCTAATTCGTTTACTCCCACTTTCGTTGACAAAGTCCGTGTAAGGGTAACCTTAGACGAACCATTTCGAGCGACTTTCGACCAACCCCCGAATCAAGTTGAAACTCGAAATTTAACATATAGGTATGTTATTGGTCTAATAATATTAGTGGAGTTAACAAAATAATTAAACCGGAAAACTAAAATGTGTAATGGGTTTATTGCGGGCAAAAGTACGAAATGGTGTGCACGAGACATGACATTTTTCATACGGATAGTGTTCTCATGACTAGATCCCTTTTAATGGTGGGTATGAGTAACGGTTGTGACGGATCACAATATTTGGGATTTTCGGCTTGTTTTTCAAAGCTAAAGATTCAACAGTTACAAAAGAGGAACGTAATAAACTTTCGACTTTCTATGGCACGCATTTATATATATTATATGTCTAATCATTTGTCGGTAAAGCCGACTAATGTATTGTTTGTTCTGAAATTGGCCTATTTACACAAATGTTATCGGCGAGGACTTTGCACTCGCGCTCCGTACAGGATAGGTTTTTACGGTTCTAATGACACATTCCATTTGAATTTGCACAATACAGTGCAAAATCCACCATACCAATATTGTTTTTTACTTGGTAACACGGTTGCTAATTGACGTTGCACGATCCTGCTAAGCAAAATCCACGATATACCTTTATATTTTTTTACTTGGTTAACACTGTTTTCCACGAAGACGTCGTGAGGTCCAACTTATAGAAGGCCCTTAGAACAATTTGGTTAAATTGGAAATTGAACTTTGTCACGTCAGCATTGAGCTAGTTCCAAAACATGACTATGATCTATGATTCTGAATTCAAGCTTAGCGTATAGTATAGGCAAAATAAACAGATGTTTTTCCTACTGAAGAATTTCATTGAAAATAAAGGAACTGGACAACAAATATTTCGTTTAAATATTGTAATTAAAAACCATTCGAGGAATAGGGTTGCTGATCACAGCGGTCCAACAAATTTCCTTAGATGATTGTTGTTTTTGTTCAAATGATTTAATTTTCTCAAAGTAAAAAAGCGGAAGGTAAGTGATGCAATTATAATTACTCGATTTCATATCGTCAATAAAGCAAGTTTATCGAGTTTGTTTTCATCATCATGTAGGTAGTATCATGAGTATGCATTTGGCGCAGCCGTAAGGCACACAATACTGTTTTTTTTGTTTTTTACATTTTTTGTTTTTGTTTTGTGTGAATGTTGTGTGCCTTAACCTGGGTCAAATAAATTTATTTTCTTTTTTTCTTTTTGCTTTCTTTATCTAGTATAGGACTTTGATGGAAGTTCTTTGCTTTTTAGCGTTCCATGCCTCAAAAGGAAAAATCGAAACACTTATAGGATCACTTTGTTATCCATCTGCCTGACCCCTTTTCTCAGTCATCGTTCATTTGTAGTTATATTACATAATGTAGGGGATCTTATTTTCTCAACTAAAACGTTAAGTTCGTCTTTCAATTCGGAATAGAGAATATATAGGCCGTATCTTGAATTAACATTTAGTCTTTATTTCATTCAAGTTGGTCTACTCTCCAATCTAACAACCCACCAGCATCGGTAACAGATTCAGAGACATACAATAATATTGAATAAAAGACCTACTTGTAGGTACACAGCAATCATACATTATGGTACAAGAGCGATTTCATCTGATTATTTTGCGTATACATACTACACACAAGATTTAAATTCAAATGCCTAGATATACGCCGGGCGAAAAGTTTCTGCTGGCGAGAAGGGATTGTGTTTTGTTTTCGTCGTGTTTGATGAGAGGGGTAGGCAAAGAGGTGCGGGTGAAACTTGTTTTTTTTCTGTCTTACTGCGCCCTCTTAAGGGGGATCCTTAGCTGTAGCACGCTGTGGCTCGCCAAATCCAATTTTTCTTTGTTTTTTTGCAAATTGTAGCTCTGTTCTACGTCGTATGTTGATCAAAATGCGATTCGCGACTGTAGGAATGATATATTTATTGAATAATTATCATTAATTTTATATCAATCGTCACACTTTGGTAATTTGTTCCACCTAAGAATTTTTCAGAATATTTCATATGAAAATTCATAGGTGGAACAAAGTTCCAAAGTGTGACGATTGATATAAAACCCAAAGAAAATTTGAATTTGGCGGGCTACAGCTAAGGATCCACCTTAATGTCAAATACAAGTGAAAATGATAGATTTTCATGATGGCCGTTGTAATATGATGGAAACGCTCTTCTAGGAAACCTTAGCTTTAGGTTTTTCCCATCTTTGTTGGGGTCGGCTTCTGTGCAACTTATAAAACCCTTTTTTTTTTTTTTCTTTTTTTTTTTTGGGTGGGAAATCATCAAATGACCTCTCCCGCTCTGGGCGGAGCGGAAGGGCGTGTCAGACTCTTACTGACTAAAACCCACCCGTGTTCCTTCAGTTGCCTGTGCGCCAGGGCCACGATAACTCTTTCGAACAATTCGCGACCCCGAAAGGCATCGGCCCTATCGGACCCTGTCAATGATGCTGACATATCTTTGAGGCGCGCGTGGGCACGCGTGGTGCGTGGTGGATAGATTTTCATGATGGCCGTTGTAATATGATGGAAACGCTCTTCTAGGAAACCTTAGCTTTAGGTGTTTTCCCATCTTTGTTGGGGTCGGCTTCTGTGCAACTTATAAAACCCTGACATTTTTATTTTCCTTCTAAGTACCTACGTTATGAACTAATGACTTGTAAGTCATAAATAGAACGAACCCTCATCATATCCTCAGTTTTCCAATTTGATTTGTTCATTAATTTTATAATGTAACTCATAAAATCCATAGAAACCGAGACAGTTGTCTTCTTTCCGCAGTCAGTTGGAAATGCCTGAAACCTGCGAGGTAATTGCGTAACCACTAACAGTAGGAATGGCTTCAATTTTGACAGTTCAACAACATTCATTGCGTTATTTACGTTGTTGAGCAGACTAATTTTTCGACCATATGAAGCAATGGATTAGCAATAGGCTTCAGAATGATTCAGATTGTGATAGATAGTGCGTTACGTAATTAGCGTGATGAGCCAAACTCATTAAAACCCTGCAGTATTTTCATAAACACAATATTTAGCAAAATATTATATTCCGTAACTTAAACCCAGCAAAACATTAGCACTTCCCAGAAACTGCACTGAATAACGTCTAAATGGAAAAGTATCCACACGTTTTATAGGAAAAATGGTGCAATTAACACGACCTAATGGAGCGTGGGGTAATAGTTTCAGCTTGCAAACAAACGGAAAGTCGTGAAGGTAAAAAGATGTTTTAATCCATACCGTATTTTAAAAGATGTAGACGGTTTGTTTATGTTTCTAAAGTGTGTTTTATTTTGGTTAATTAGTGAACGGATCCGGAAAAATTAATCACGATTTCACAAGAAAATATCGATACTGTAAAGAGAGATGAACAAGACGTAAACAAAAAAAAAGAAAACTGTTGTTTCGCTCAAAATTAAGCGGACGGAATTTTATTTTCCAATTGACTCTTCTAACTTAATGTGATTTTATGCTTGGAGTGGGCTCAGCACATTGTTGCAACGGTTGAAGTTTGATAACAAAACTTTTCTTTGAGCAATTATAGTGTTAATACCCGGCCATGATATTGAAATGTTTAAATTGACATGATGCGGCGCCACCGCCGACTAGGAAGCGACTAGCTATCAACGATTTTCTCGCTCAAGAAACGTACAAAAGATTGTAGGTCCCGTGTAAGTAAAAGAGATACATTTATTGATTCTTGATCGCTGCCTGTTCTCACCGCCAGCGAGTACCGTAAATTGGAGTGTATTGCAAATACTGTGGCAAAAAACATTTTTTTTTAGAAAATAGTGCATCTTTATACTGACAACATTTAATATTCTCTATAATAAGAAAAAAATATATAGGGTAATACATATATTTGGTTTTAATACAGAGAATGTTAAATGTTGTCATTATAAAGACGTACTTTAAAAAAAAAAGTTGTTTTTACTCCAGTAGTTGCAATACACCCCAATTTACCGGTAGGTACTAGTTTATCGCAGCGACAAGAGCTATTAAAGAGAGAACTTGCTCAGCGACGCTCGCTTGGCAGGCAAAACACTCGCTGAGAGACTCACGCTTAGTACATAAGCACAACAGCGACTAATCGCTTGTCGCCGTCGTGCGCTCGTTGCTCGTCGCACGCCACTCGTTTTTAGTTGCTAGTTAGTAGTTGTTAGTTGATTGTGATTTGTGCTTCTCTTTAATCGCTGGTGGTGGGACAGGTGCCTAAGACATGATGCGTGCTGGTAAATAAATCATTATATTGAATTTGAGCGAAGTATTATATATATATCAATAGCTGCCGCCCTCGGCTTCCCCCGCGTGAATGTCAAAAATTATCCCACGGCAATGTCCTACCGGGACAAAAGTAATACTCCTTATAACATCAGCTATCTGCCAGTGAAAGTCCCGTCAAAATCGGTCCAGCCGTTTGTGAGATTAGCCGGAACAAATAGACAGACAGAAAGACAGACTTAGAGACATTTTTTTTTGTGTTTTATTATAAGTACCGTATATACTTTCATATGCATTTGTAAAAAGCTGTAATTTTGACATTACAAACAGACCCATCAATTTTATTTATTTGTTTAGAAGAGATAACTATGTGGCGCAGCGTATTTGTTAGGCCTTTTGTACACACTCGTTTTTCTTGCCGTGAAAAACTACGTTTTATTCGCCGTGTGTAGGCATGGTCATCAGTGTTGTATGGATCACTATGGAAGTTTGTTGACGACACTGCGGCACTAAGGCACGGCGCCGTCGCCGTATATCATAGAAAAAACAATAAATACTTTTTCTTTCTTTCTTTCTTTAACCGTGTCATATTGTTGCAATGTCAACAATCCGATCCAGCCTGACCCTTATTACCCTCTCCCAGCGACACCCTAAGCCGAGATCTGTACTCCACAGGGGATGCCCTTAGCATGTAGTCGCTTCGTTTTTAAGTTTTTCAAGCCCTGGCTGGAGGCCTTAATTTTTTAACCGACGAAACAAAACATAACATAACTTTTTACAGAGTAGTCGGATTTTGATGATTCTTTTTTCAATGGAAAGAGTATACCCCAAAGTTGGTCCCATTTAAAATTGAAAAACGAAATCCACCCCTGAGGGTAGAAAAATAGGGGTTAAATGATTTTTCACCTACTGAATGTTCACTTGTGAACCGATTCTATTGAAACTTGGCACATATATGTAGTCCTAATGGTGCTTCAACAAAAAAGAGACCTGGAGATCATCTGATGATGGAGACGGAAGACAGTCGAGAGAGCTCCTCCACAGATTACAGCAGTTAGATCGTGTTTGGGCTTATTTCATTAATCTTGATGAGAACTTTAAACCTAGCTGGGGTATGACTGTCATAGAGGGAGGGTGTGATGTTGGGTACGGAAGGCAGTCGAGGGAAGTTCTAAATATTAGCTGTGAGAGCATACTCAAAACATTCAAAAGCTTAGAAATTAATAAAGGTAATATTTATTATAGCTATAAACAGCAAATCCTTAACTTCTGGCATATTTTCCCTATAAAATGGAAAATGGCAAAAATGGTGACTATACATAAATCGGATAACAATGTCAACATAAAAACTATAGGCCCATCTCAATTTTGAGAGGGAAGCCGATAGTAGGATTCAGCTGGGATGGGCAGCATTTGGTAAACTTCATCAGGTCTTCTCGTCGTCTATACCGCAGTGCCTAAAGACGACAGTCTTCAACGCGTGTGTCCTACTGGTTACGACATACGGAGCCGAAACGTCGACACTCACGGTGAGACTGGTCCATAAGTTTAAAGTCACTCAGCGAGCTATGGAGAGAGCTATGCTTGGAGTCTCTCTGAAGGATAAAATCCGAAATGACGTTATCCGCCAGAGAACCAAGGTAATCGACATAGCCCAAAGACTAAGCAAGCTGAAGCTGCAATGGGCTGGTCACATCACACGTAGAAGTTCAAGAGTGGAGACCGCGTTTAGGCAAACGTAGTGTGGGGCGCCCGCCGGCCAGGTGGACGCACGACTTCCGGAATTCGGCTGGCAGAGACTGGATGAGGAGAGCCGAGGATCGGGCTCAATCGCGTTCACCAGGAGAGGCTTACGTCCAGCAGTGGACGAATATGGGCTGATGATGATGATGATGAATGGTGCAAAAATAAAGAAATGTATTTGAACTCAATGAAGTGTTACCACGTTAAATATACAAGAACAAATAATGTCATAATTAAAGGCAAAGTAATAATAATAATAATAATAATAAAACAGACTATACACACAGACACAATAAGGTAGCAAAATGACACATCAAAAACTAGCACTCAAATATAAACTCATACATGCAAGGTATAAACACTCCATATTACAAGTACGTACGCACGGCTACAGATCAACCTATAAATTTCCAGTATAAGCTGATCTCGCATTGTCTAGGATTTCCGTACAATGAGAGGTCAGTGAAACTGGAAATGTATAGCTTGATGTGTAGCCGTGTGTACCACAAACAGTTCTAGAAAATACGACACACAAACTCTATTACGATCGCGGCATATTAACCGACAGGACCGTTCACTATAATAGACCAGATATAGCCCTTAAAATAAAGTTAATAAAGTCACATACCTCATAAATATTGCAGTCCCTAATACATACAATTTACACAAAACAATAGGTGAGAAGATCGGTAATTACGCTGACCTAAAAGATGAAGTGACCAGAATTTGGAGGCAGGAAAAGTATACGTAGTACCCATTGTTGTTAATCGAATAGACCTGAAAGACTCAGTTAACATAATACTCCAAAAAGCTGCAATTTTAAACACCTGCTCTACAGTTAGGCAGTTCATGCAAATTGAGGAAAATCAAATGACTCCTCATAACATTAATTCTAGGTGCTTAAAAAAAACACCACACACGCTACATTGTCTTAGCTTGGGCCCGTTAATGTAGCTTACACTAGCCAAAGAACTAAGAAACCAAATTTCTTTACCAAAATAATAATTTATTTAATGCCATAAAAACTGGTTATAGAAAAATGTGAGGCCCTGGATGAGTACCTGTATTTCAGGAGCCAGTGAGAGTATTACAATAATGACGACAAAGTTACTTAGATAGACACTGTACGTGACCTTGGAGTTCTATTTGACCAAAAATTTATATTTGCACCATACCTACACCACATAACTAAAAAAGGGCTACAATTTAAATGCTCAGCAAAAAAAATTTTAGAGCCTAAGACTAACTACCAAGTAAATTGAGTTAACTCCAAATAAAATAAACTCTCTCTATACCGAGGTGCCTAAAGAACAACGTTTTAAGTTCCAAAATAATTATACACTCATCAGAATAATTGTACGTGTTGTATTTTTATTCTTTTTGCCTACCAAAATGGATAAATGCTCACCAAATCTAACCATAGACGGTCGACATCAGGGGCACCCCGAGGTTCGGTTGGTTAGGTTCCTTTAAACCCTTTAGACAGAAATAGGAGCCCCGCCAAGCGGGGTTCCGTTGACCTGCTTATTAACCCTAACCCACGCCGGTCGACGTCAGGGGCACCCCGAGGTTTGGTTGGTTAGGTTCCTTTAAACCTTGTAGACAGAAATAGGAGCCCCGCTAAGCGGGGCTCCGTCGAGCTATCTTGGCATGGAGTAAGAAATTAAAAGACATTTATAAATCTTTATGGCATTCAATAAAAAGGAAAATAGGTTCATTTCTACAATACTTTATGAAACACAATTTGGTGAGCATTTATCCATTCTGGCAGGTATTTCGAATTTTTTGGTAGTAATATAGGCACTTTTCTGGTAGGCGTTTAAATACAAGCCCCAAAAAAGCGTCCAAGATGCTGAGATTTTGTCATAAGACAGTGTACTGTACACTTTGTAGTTGATACGTAGCAGAATACTGTAATATAGTGTGGCGGCCGCACTATGCTACGAATAGTTTGCATCTAGAACACGTTCAAAAACGCTTTGATTGGCATCTAGCTGTTTCTGTTGGCATAGTTAAAAAAACATCTTCTAATAAAAATGGATTGAATTTCTTCAACACTTTAGAATAACGAAGATGTTTAAACGACGCAATGTCTGTATGTAAATTTCTTAAAGGAATTATCGACTAACCTCCACTGCTCGCACTCAATATCTTGCGTGCTCCGTCCGTCATGAATTCCGCGTAGACCTATTACTACTCTTTGTCCTCCACAGAGAAAATCGGTATTGCATATAACTGTCTATATACTAGGTTTTGCAAGGTTTTACTATGTAATAGCGATCTAATCGATTTACACTTTGATTCCCTAAGCTGAAATCTAAAATTCTTGACTGTTTGTCTGATTTGTTATGAAACCTTGAATCTGAATTTCTTTCTTTTCTTTCTTTGAATTTGATGACTTTTGAATCTAGCATATTTTTCCCCTGGTATTAAGTTTGCTTGAAAACTTGTCATGTACCCAAGCTGTCAATTAACATAATTTAATTTGGGTGTGTGGTTTACCTTAAAGTAATTAATCCACTGTACTAAGTTTTAATTTCATGTTTTTTTTTAAAGATGTCTGTAGTGCAAGCCATTGTTGGTAGTCCTAAATAAATAAATAGGTTCATTTATTTGAAATGGAAACTGAAAAGCGAAAAATAAAAAACTTTTTTACAAAAAATTCAACGGACGAAAAAAGAAACTGAAAAGCAAAAAATAAATCTTTCAGTCTAACTAAGCTCTTAAATTAATGTAAATTACAAATTTTGAGTCGGTGCCAAACATACAAGGCGCCATGAAAACTTATGGCAGCTTTATTGATCGTCGTTAATCGATCTGCGTTGATTGTTTGGCGCCGACTCAAAATTTGTAATTTACATTAATTTAAGAGCTTAGTTAGACTGAAAGATTATTTTTTTGCTTTTCAGTTTCTTTTTTCGTCGGTTTAATTTTTTGTAAAAAAGTTTTTTGAGGCACAAACAGACAAACCCGCTTGAGCAGCCAACAACCTCTTAGATTGACCTGCAAGATGTCATTTATAAAAATAAAATATCCAAGGTGACACGATTTTTCTATACCGTAAAGAAACCTTGTCGTGTACAGGGCCAGGGCGCTCGCACTTCGCTCAAATAATAACGGACTTTACATACAATAACACCCAGACTTTTAATCAAAAGGTCAGACATACTCAGTCCCTTATACCCAACTATCCTGGGACTAAAGGTTTCCAATCACGAGTCAACGAAGCCTCATAAATGGAGGTCCCTATTGTTGTCAACGTAACGCTAAGAATGTACGTAATACGGCCCTAACTTGCTATCTAGTGACTCTATTGATGGAGGATGGAGTTGTGATTGTCTTGTAACTGCGTTTTTAATAATTAATAACTGTGTTTCTAGAAATTTGGGCAGATTATAATGTATGGCTGTTTTGAAGGGTTTCTTGTATGTAGTTCCACTTCCAGTAGTTTAGGTTTTCGTTTGAAGGGCGACTTGGTTTTCTAAGAATTTTATGTTCAATATTAAACTTATGAGCAATTTGGTAAAGTAGTTACTTAGAAAGGAACTACGTTTATTTGCGGTAAAAATGACGCAGGGAAAAACATACAAATACAAAAAAGAACGAGTTGGGGGAAAATATGTGTCACATCCATGGAAAACGGCAATCACTCAGCATAATTCTTGGTCCCTATGCGAGACAGAGCCCCAGCGACTTATTCTTAATAGTCGATACGTTCAAATGGAGCTAGCCAGAGCAACCACATCATCAACTCAACTTAGCTCAGTCGGACATAGGCTTCTCTCAGGCTGCGCCACAACACCCTGTCCTCCGCCTCCCACATCCAGGCTGTCCCAGCCAACTTTTTAAGGTCGTTGGTCAGCTGGGGGGCGTCCCACACTACGCTTGCCGATACGCGGTCTCCACTCCAGGAATCGTCTGCTCCACCCGCCATCGGTCGTTCGACAAACATGGCCAGCCCACTGCCACTTCAGCTTGCTTACTCTGCGCGGTATGTCGGTAACTCCGGTTCTTTTCCGGATAATTTAATTTCTGAAAGAAAGTCCGAGCATAGCCCGCTCCATAGCGGGCTGAGCGACCTTGAATTTGTGCACCAGCCCGACTGTCAGTGTCCACGTTTCAGTACCGTATGTCATAACGGGCAGGTCGCACTGGTTGAAGACCTTAGTCTTCAAACATACACCTATATTACCACAAACATGATAAAACATACACACACGTGATAAAATAATAAGCTACTCAGAAAGCTTACTTGAAGCTACCCAGTAACACAGTACGCTTAATAAGGCAATTAATTAGTCCCAGCTAAGTCGTTAATGAATAAAATAATACTAACTTATTCTGATTATTCTAGCTAGAAGAACGTTTCGAGAACATTTCGACTTTTAGACGTTGAATTATATTTTAAGGCAAAAGTAGTTCAAGTTCGCATATAAATTAATGCTCAACTTTAAGGTAGACGTTAGCGTTATGAAGGTAACTTGTCAAATAAATATATAATTTAGCTGTTAATCGAGGTAGTGTACCGCTTAAATGTCTCCAGGTTAGTGATCTAGGAAAAATGAGCAAAGCGGCCCAATTTTAACCAACTGCGCTTAATAATAGACTTTGCGTCTCGTTATAATACATTTAAACGTTTACCGGATAATAAATTTTAAAAAAAATGTGCACTAGGACGTTATGGCAAATACGGTGTTTAAAATAATGATCGTCAAGAATAGACGAAAAGTAAGTCTACGTTTAACGAGTGACATTTCAATTTTAATCAACGTCTGACCTTTATGAACGAAAATCAAAAAAATAATTGGTAATAGAACTTGTATCAGTCGCTTACCAAAACTGAATGATGTCGTCGAATACAAAAACACCTACGTATAGTCTGGTAACCTTATTATTAGAAAGTAGCCACATCCAATTTAGCACCCGTAACCACTATAATGAGAAAATTACCCTCTAATTGACAAATAGCCGGTTTGCTACGCCGTAGCTGGCGTAGAGCGATGATCTTGTAGCAGCGTAGGCGTGACGCCTACGAAATGTACGATTCGGTTACTTGGTATAGTATTTTTTATCTCACGAAGTGACGCGCGCTTTACTTGTAGTAATTAAGTGTACAAACACGCTGTGAAGGTGTGCCTGAAGACGAGTAACGTCAGCACGTAGCACACACCCGCACACCGACACTTCCGACTTCACCATTGTCTCGGACGGTACCGAGAGCTCCTGCGCTTACACACACATTCACAGCACCCTACACCTGGTAACCACAAGTAAACCGCGCGTCGCTTCTT
Source organism: Griposia aprilina (assembly GCA_916610205.1). Classification (NCBI taxonomy): domain Eukaryota; kingdom Metazoa; phylum Arthropoda; class Insecta; order Lepidoptera; family Noctuidae; genus Griposia; species Griposia aprilina. The sequence continues at coordinate 8,963,520 of OU744294.1, read as the reverse complement.
GAGATAAAAATACTGTACCGCGCGTAGGCAGAAATTAATATGGGCGCCTTAGAACCAAGTTACTTGTTTTGTATGTGGAACTCAAAAAAATAAAACAATTTGTAGGTATTTTACAAGAAATTGTATTCTACGTAAAAAAAAAAGATGTATTTCATATTTGCCGATAAATTATATTTACGTTGGCATAATGTATTGTAATCGTAAGGCGCAGCGTGGGTCCCACAAGGTGGTTTCACTACCTAGTGAAGGTCGTGGGAATCTGCTAGATGTAGGCAGAATAGGACTGGTCCTTATGGCATTGCTTTGAGCCCTTAGATCCTTCAGTCGACGTCTTTTTTTTAAGATGATGATGATTCTTGGACAGCGGTGACGCTTTTTGGTTATGACGATGTCAAAAGCCCGGAATTTGTAACCGCATTTTTCGGCAAAAGTGTCCTAGGTATGGCCTCAAAAATATAATAATATCAGTAGCTATTAGGAATAAAGAGTGTCTGGGATTCTTTAAGAGGTCTTTATTTAAATTCCTTTTTAACCGACTTTCAAAAAGGAGGAGGTTATATGTTCAGCAGTATGTATGTTTTTTTTAAATGTATTATTTACGAATGTATTTTCACCGATTTCTCCGTCAATTGTGAACCCATTTTGATTTTTTTTTTTTATTTGAAAGGTTATGCTCTCGAGGTGGACCCATTGTGACCAAGTCAGATTCTGGTGAGGGGATCCCAAGGAAAACGAGGGAAATCCTCAAATTTTATAGGCACACCTGTAGCGATTTGTATATTTTTTATAGTAACTCGTGCATTTGCTCTCGGAAAGCACCATTTGGTGAAGTGGAACTGATGATAAAGACCAGAGGTGGCCACCGGAACTACTCATTGTGGTTACGATTCAATTACTTTAATATGGTTGCTAAGCAAGTTAAGCTCATCACAATACATATGGTGAAATGGAGCTAATGGTGGCTTCGCCATCAGCTCTGGTTCTTCTCGTTTTTACCAGGAGAACTTGTCAACAATGAACGTCCCTGCGTCGGGAAAAGCAATATTTTGTAAAAGGCGATGAGCAGTTCAAATTAGGCTATTGTAACTTAGATAAATTAATAACTGAGCTACAAAAAAGTGAAGAAAAAAAAACCGTCGTCTAATTTCGGAAGTCGGTGGCAAAAAACTAAAATACAGATCCAAAGACACCAACTTCCGAAATTATAGTTATTTCTCAGTATGCAGTATTTGTTTTAGAAGTCGGTTGTTTTTTTTTTGTAAAAAAGTTTTTTTAGATACATATTACTACTCTATCACTGGTTTACTACTGATAAACAGAGGTATGACGAGTCCGACTTGCTAATTAAACACTTATGATTTTATTTATAGATTAAGTACACTGGAGAGCAATGAATCCGGGTCACTTAAAGAATCCTAAAAATCTCGGAAACTAAAAATGCTAGGTTAATGCAATAAATTGTATTTAATAGACAATGTAATACTCCTTAAATGAAGGTATTAAAACTTCTTAGTTATTGTAAAGTTATATCATAAAAAAATCAAATTTGAAAAAGGGCCACTTTCGAAGATGGAACTACGAAATTACAGCATTTGGTTTTGCTTTTGTTTGTAATCTGTCATTTATGTGGGTACATAAACCATGTTGATAGTGCTCTATATTCATTATTCAAGCTGAAATTATGTCGCTTACGCCTGAAGAATGCACCAGAATACTTACAATGCTGGAAACCGGCCGGAGTCAGCGCGATACAGCCAGGACTGTCGGTGTGTCGCTGTCAACAGTACAAAGAGTTCTCCGACGTTACGAAGAAACTGGTTCTAACCTACGCAGACCAGGAACGGGCAGAACCAGGTGTACCACAGCACGAGAAGACTGATACTTGGTGAACACCATGCTTCGAAATCGCTTTCTCACAGGAACTGAACTCACAAATCAGTTTCGACGCCTCGGAGGAAGTAACCCAAGTGCATGGACAGTAAGACGTCGGCTTGCTGAATCTAACTTAAAACCCCTTAGACCTGCAAACGGCCCTAAACTGGAGCGTGGGCATCGTATTTCAAGACTAAGATATGCCCAGAGCCACGTAAATTGGAGTATTGAAGATTGGTCAAAAGTTATGTTCTCCGACGAATCAAAATTTATGCTCTACAAGCACGATGGAAGACACAGAGTGTATCGAAGACCAGGGGAAAGATTCAAGCAAGCATTCATTGAAGAAAAAGTAGCCTACGGTGGTGGGTCTGTACTTGTGTGGGCCGGAATTTCTTCTGAAAGTCGCACAGAGCTGGTGATCATAGAAAACGGCTCTTTAACTAGCGTAAGATATGTGGAAGAAATCCTCAATGATCACGTTGGTCCATTTATGGTCAATTTAGGTGACGATGCTATATTTATGCATGACAATGCCCGACCTCATACAGGTAGGATTGTGAATGACTACCTTCAAGAGATGAACATTACTCGTATGGAGTGGCCAGCGCGCAGCCCGGATATCAACCCGATCGAGCATGCTTGGGACGAGCTAGGCAGATGCGTAAAACAACGAAACCCTCCCCCAATCACGCTTCGTGAGCTCAAAATTGCTCTCACAGAGGAATGGGAGAATATTCCCCAAAATCGTATAAGGAACTTGGTGTACAGCATGCCAAACCGCGTAAACGCAGTAATGGAAGCACGAGGAGGCAATCATGAAATTTTTGAACTTTATTACGACAAGAAAATCGTAATAAAGTTCAAAAATTTCATGTTTCCTATTTTTGTTTTAAGGAGAGATCAGCAGTTTTTTTCTTTATGTAATTTTGTGTTAATAAAATGTATGGTGACTCATATTTTTTTTACTTTCATTTAAGGAGTATTACATTGTCTATTAAATACAATTTATTGCATTACCCTATCATTTTTAGTTTCCGAGATTTTTAACATTCTTTAAGTGACCCGGATTCATTGCTCTCGAGTGTATTTGTTTATTTATTTAAAATTGTAATGACCTGTTAACCTAACTAACATATTTTAAATAGTTTTTGTTTCTTTTTTATAATAATAATCTATTGGCATGCCACCGTATTATTGTAATTGCTTGTTTATGTTAATTTTGTACGCCATATATTGGCAAAATAGTGCACATATTTTAGGCAATATACTATCTGTAACCATACCTATGTTTAACAAAATAAATGATTGATTTATTGAATCGGGCCCGATTAAATAACAATAGGCTCGCCCGATTTGGGATCTGACGAAATGAGTGTGTACTATACTCTACCCAACCATTAGGAGAAGACAGCGTAATATTGTGTTCTTAAAAAATCATAATATTTCAGCAAAAATCTAAACGTGTAATATTTTCTCAGAAATAAACACAAACTGACCTAAAACAATTATGTCCCGTTACCGTAGGCGTCAACTTATTTCCATAGTAAGTGACGCACCTAATTAAAAACCACGACAAGGCCTAGTACGGTGCTAATTACATCATTTATTATTGTCTCTCTCACTCCCCACAAGTTAGAGGCACAAACACTACTCTGGAAAATTAGGAGCTTATTGGTAGTGTCGTTAAGGTCGCTAATGTTAGTGCTGCCTGGCTGTCCTCTAGGGAGTCAATAGGGAAACATAACATGTTTATTTTATTTTGCGATATTCATCGTTTTTTCAGCATTTGGCACGAGCTATCCATACAGGGTGTAAAAAGACCCATCACATAGCCGTATACTTCGCATTCTGTACATCAAAATAAGTAACAGTGTCCAAAAAATCTTGCTGGGACACGATTTTAATTTTTTGTGTGAAAATTCGCTGTTTATGTTTATTTTTTCGTAACGTAACGTACGCCAATCGTAGTGCTTATGCGTGTATAGAGATATGAGGAACGGGGTGTAAAAAGCTCACTCATACGCTATAGAAAAGGGAGGATCCTCCGACCAGACGGGTGTTGTGTCTGGTGGGCAATTGCCCGACGATTGGTGTCGGGACATTGTATATATGCTAGTTGCGGGGTAAAATCTCCTTGCGCAATGCAGGATTTTGCGTGACGTCAGTGTGACACGTAGCTCGCATCTGGCGTTTGTAGATGCCGCTACATCAATCCCCTGCGGAGACCGGAGGTCGATAATGGGCTGAGTCTTGTATCTTGCGATGCTTGCCAGGGCCAGTTGAGGTTCCAATGAGTCGGAACCGGGTGTCGCATAGTTCTCGGTGAGTCGGAACTCTCTGCGAAGATTCCCCAGTGAGTCGGGGTGGCACTGCGTTATCCTCCAGTGCGTTGGATGTGGTACAGCACCGGGTTGAGGCTGAGTGCTGGCGTCGACCAGGAGAGGGTTTGAAGACTATGCTTGTAGACTAGCCGAAAGTGCAGTGTGCTGTGCCAAAGTTGCTGATGAGGCTGAGGGTGATAACCAGGTATGCGCTCGCACTGCATGCTGGTGGTCAGGATACCCGTTGAAGCCGTGGGTGCTGGCTGGCTGTGTGAGTCGCAGCTCGAAAGCTTAAAGGAAGTGATGATGACGTCACGTTGATGTAGATGCACGAAGGCTGCGCTAACGTTCATATTCCAGGTCACCAGTATAGAGGTATGAGGAACAGGGGGTAAGCCCACTCATACTCTATGAAAAAGGGAAGATCCTCTGACCAGACGGGTGTTGTGTCTGGTGGGCAACTGTCCGACGATTGATGTCGGGACGTTGTAGGTATATGTATACGCTAGTTGCGCGGTAAACGTCCATGCAACGGTAGAGGGGTCGTGGGAGTATTTAAATTTGTGTAATAACATTAAAAACTGGTTTTCGTAATAAAACGTCAGTAAAAGTTGGAATTTTGACCTTCAATATCTCCGTAACGAGAAGGATCAGTATGGCAGTAGTATGTATGGTAAAGTACCAAAAAAGAATTACAATGACGGGGATACAAGTGACTCTCAGCTTCGTTAAGCGTCTTTTTACACCCGTTATAAAAATAGCTCATGCTGTAGTAAAAAATATGAGTCAATCAGGATAATGGTAGCGGGATTGGCTACCCGTAAGGTATTGCACTCAGAGCACTGATTTCAACGGCACTTGACCGAACGGCACCAAAGCAGTTCCACTAACTACACTGAAACAAAATTTTGATAGGTCTGGTTCCTTTGAACAGTTTATTAAGGTTTGACAGACGCATATTTATGTATCACTAAACTTCTTGGAGGCTATTTTAATGCGTGATACACTGTAGAAGCTTCATTAGCGGCAATACCCGGCTCTATTACTAATATTCAATTAGTGATGATAGAAAAGAATCTATAATATTAAACAAAACAGATAGGTGTAGGTACCTAGCACACTGCAACTGGCCAACATTCAATATAATTAAGAATACCAGATACAGAATCTAAACTGCATCGTAACCGATAAAATATCATCATAACTATTAGAAGTATTTTCAGAATCTCGCAGAGCTAAAACTGGTGAAGCAATATCTCATCTCTGAGGCCAATGAAAAAGTTTTAACGTCCAAATATGATATAGTTGAAGTGTGCATTCGCCAATATTCTCGATATCTGTTGTACAGGCACACGCCAAAAGATTTCTACACTTAAAGAATTAAATTTAATATATAATTTCTACTAAAATCTCGTCTTGCTCTAATCCTATTAATTGTCCATGTCCTTTTCTTACATACATTCTACTTGTTTCATCAGTCATCTCAATATTTATACCCTTTCTAGCCGTATTTTCTTTACTTATCCATTCAACATTTTTACTCCTAACTTTTATCACGATATGTTCCTCATTCCTTTGCATCACATACCAATGTCCAGTCAACTTAGGTCACAGACTCTATTTTCAGACTTCGTCTTACACACGATTTTTTTAATTCTATCAACGTAATCACATAACGCTTTCATTTTACGATGTTGAGCAAATAGTACCTACCTGATTTCGAACGTAATTGCATCGGAATTTGATTCTTAAAAAGTTTACATGTTGCTTTTCTTGCTAAGTGTTATAATCACTGATAATGTGTCTTTTGTTTTATTATATATCAACCAAGGTTTAATTTCTATATCTTCGTACGTGACTGTACAGCGGTTGTAAAGTACCAAACGATAGAGTTATGGTCTCTCATTGGTGTTTTCACCCGACTTTGGTGATAGCTTAAAATTTATAGTTTTATGTTGTGTGTGTACTTGGTTTTATGGTGGCACTTTTAAGTTTCGTGTGTTATGTATGTTATGTACCTGGTTTAGTAAATGATACGCGATTTTTCTTTTGCGTTTGACTTTTCCGAAAGGAGAAAATAGGAAAACCGAAAGCTTAAAAAGTACCATTCATGTAAATAAAAATATAGATTATTTATGTTATAGAGGAAATAGAAAAATCTATGACATGAGCTAGTCTCGGAAAACGAATCCATAAATTTTATTAGCAAATTTTTTTTAGTCAATAGGTAGATATCTCTAGGCAATTGTGTCTTAATTTTACTTCAAAACGTAATCTTTCTTGAATTTTGGTGTTGCTGTTATAATTTTCTATACAGATTATTCTTATTATTAACAACAAAGAATTTGAATTCGACGTCCTTATGCGTACCATAGACACTCGACTTTTAATAAACTTCATTTTATTTACCGTCGTCATTTCGTCAAAACGTGAATTATTCAGCAAGACTCGAGTTTCATCAAAACAAACTCAAGAACGATGAATAGGTATTTTAATTGGAATTTAAATTTATAAAATATCGCATGACTGAAGCATCTAGTGTTGTTTCATAAATTGCGTTTGATTTTCAAAGGTCATGCGAAGTCAATGTACCGACCTACCTACTCGTGCTGAAAACATTCGTTAAAGAAGTTAAGAGAGATAATAAAATACCAATGGGACTTTATGTCATGGGTACCTAGATTATATACCTTAAATATAAAATTAAAAGAGTCTAGAGTAGATCGAATCTCATCTTTTCTTCTCTGTAGAACAACCAAATTATGTCTTAGTAAATGTTAGATATAACAACACGAACAATAGAAAGTAGTAACTAAAATAAAAATAAATACCTCATAGCGCGATAGCGCCACTAGGGGGGAATCCAAGAGTAAGAGCTAGAAAGCAATTACTTATATTTTCAAATATGTTAGGCGTTTTACAGTCTAATTATTAAGAGTCAGAACTTTCACTTACCAATAAACTCCAATTACTTTCATAGAACCTAAGTTCCAAACTTATCCCAATATTTCCAATAGCACTTAGATATTCTCGTCTCACACCTAAGTCCTAGGCTATTGAATATCTGGGCCCTATTCAGTAACTTAGTTTGTCAGAATCTCGTGTACTTGAACCAATCGACCGGAAAAATGAAATAGCTCTGACCAAACATTTTCTTTCAATAATATACGTCCTTAGTTATTTCATTGAGTGTCTATAACATTGCTAAATTACAAGGAACGATAAAATATTTCTATTCGACCAAAACACGTAGGTACTTTTTTTTAAGATTATATAATATTCCGTAGTAACACACAAATGTAAAGTCAAGGGAATTAATTGTTAAGCAAAATTAAATATCTACACATTTAAATTGTTCATCAATTTGTCAATCTATGACAGTTGTACGAAATGGCTGTAACAATATGTCAATTTGCTTTCTTCAATTAATTTCTCTGACTGTACATGGGTACCTATGTGTGTTACTACAGGGTTCTGGGCACAACCCTAAAAGTGAAAAATCCACTATTATGAAGGGTATTAGGTTAGGTGTTGAGAGAATGCATATAAAGCAACTGACAAATGGTATTTACGAGGCAGATGTGAGTGGAAACGCCGGGAGGAGACGCCCTAGGAGGACATAATATAGTAACCTAATTGGTGATGTTCTTCAGAAAGGTCAGGTGCGTAGAACCCGCAACCAGCATGCGTGTATGACCAGATGTATGAACGAAAACAAAGCAAAAGGGGTTTATAAAGATCGTAGCAGGTGGCGTTCTGTATTTTCTGCCTAACCCTATGGGAATAAGGCGTGAGATGTAGGAAGGTACAGTCACCAAAAGAGATAAGTAACCAGGGTCGTCGGATATAGTTGAAGTATAATAAGAAACCGATGTATTTTTTTGACTGAAATTTAATTTGATAAATGAACTGTTTGTTTTCTATTAACTAAATTAAATTTTATTCGAAAACATCCATCGGTTTCTTACTAAACTTCAACTATATCCGGTGACCCTGGTTACTTATCACCTTTGGTTACCGTACTTTATAGGTACTGTATTGCAAATCATACCATTCCTAATTTGTATTCATCTGTCGTGTCTGGTTATATACGTCCATACGTAAGTAAATGAGTATATAAGTACCTACTACCGACAAACATCATCGGTAGGTAATATTGAAAGTAATATTTTATGCGAATCGAAAATGTTACATGTAAGTAATCCTCCTTTTCAGTATGAGATCCGATCTGGTATCGTCATTGTGAGATTCACAAAGGAAAAACGGTTTCTGTATTAAACGCACCAATGTAGGTAGGTACCTATCTATCTATTTTTGTTATAATATTATAGAGTAGGAAGATATTGGGAGCAAACTTATCTAGCTAATGGATAGGCAGACAATAATGAAGAAATATTTTTTTTGTAACGGGAAACTGAAAATATGTAGAATCGAAACAGTGTAATGGTATGTTTTATAAGTAGGTAGGTATGTTTTAAAACCACCATACCACTAGTAGTGTAATTGCCAGAGATCGGATATTCGGATACATATTTACCAAAAGTTAATTTTTAACTATGCAAGTGTGGAAGCGGGTTCTTAAAATATATTTTTGCAAAAAAATCAGATGCATATTTATTTAAAATTAATTTCGCAAATATGTGTATGTAGGGTGTAAGACGAGGGGTGGTGTGTGTTAGTTAAAACAAAAACATAAATTAAAATAATTATTTTTATTACATTATGTACTTTATCCTGTTTGGGCGTAAATATTACCTCGACTACGACTTTCGATCGCTAAGATTTGGTCCGGCTTGGTCACTGAAATCTGACCCGAGCGGGATTTTTTTGATACAAAAGTGTATTCCATATTATTCAAGATCTCAACTTTAGGTGATTATGCATCCAAATATCCGATCTCTGGTACACTTAGGCAAAAGGTAATACCTACTTACCTCTGAGCAAAACGGACTTTTTCGTATAAATATTGTCAGACTACCTACTGAAAAGAAACGAGCAGTAATCAACACGTTTTCTGGGATGTGTACTGATTTCAGGAATGATCTCTCCACAGTGTTTTTCTTGACCCTACACCAAATAACTGTAAGCGAACTATCTTAACCTGCGAGGTAATTGCGTGACACACTAACAGTAGGAATGGGTTTCATTTTGACGGTTCAACAACATACATTGCGTTACTTGTTGTTGAGCAGATCAATTTTTCGTATATAAGAAGCAATGGATTAGCAATATCCTTCAAAATAATTCAGATTGTGATTAATAGTATGTTATGTAATTAGGGTGCTAATGTTAGGTACTCAACCACGTTTGTTCTAATTTTCCATAGACAAAAAAACCTTACATATACTTGAATATTGTTAATGGTCGTATCGTTGTTAAAGATGATAAGTTGCAAATCTGTCGCGATTAATCGGCACACTAACAAGGAAAAACGACCTGATATTTAGATTTTAGGAGGTTGGTATTAAGGTGAACTCTGGCACAAGCCAGGATTTATGTCCCTATAGAGAAGATGGTAACAAAGGAAGGTGTATGGTTAAAACCTAAGAGTGGTTTACGGTAAGCGGATATTTCCGCTATTGTACCGGCTATTGCAACAGCGGCATCTGAACGAATATACCTAAATAAAAGCGCGCAGTTGGATTTTTAACTTTCGGTGCTGACTGGAGCCTTGAAAATCCAACCGCAATAATTTAGATGTTGTCTTGTGATAATGAAAACAGACATAGTACCTAACCTAGGTAGGTATACAACTCTACCGAAGTCATGAGTTGTTTCCCTATTAGTTCTGTTCTGGCTATTTTTATAGGAGCCTACCTATCTATGTAAAACGAGCCAGAACTAATAACCAACTATCAACTACCCACATTATTTGCAAATAAATTGTAACTATACGTACATATTCTCTGAACCAGATCTAAATCCAGAAATACAAACAGAACTTTCACAGAAATTTATTATAACATTTAATATTTTAGTCCAACCTAAAACAACAGGGCAAAGCTTATTAATTCCAACTATAATCCTTTTGAAACACACATGTATATAACGAATGATGCAAATATTTGTGTTTCATTTTCAGACATAACGATGTTTTTAATCCTTAGTGGTCATGGAGCATAAAGAAATGGAGCTCTACAGCGTAATCTGCGGTAGAACTGTGAACGTGCTAAGTGGGAGAACTGCCGATCTATATAGGTATTCCGTAATATCTCACCGTGAAAACTTGGAAGAAGTGAGCTGTCAATAATGTCAATCCCTAGCATCACGTGTGGAAAGTTCACTTCATCTAAGTTTTACCGGTGAGATTTTTACAGAATATACCAGCAGGATCGACAGTCTCGTCAGATAGCAACCTGACTTTTTACTGAAAACGTGGAATTCAAGATAAGCACAACGTTTGAGGTACCTGTTACTGACAACGTGTGTCACTAGCTAGCTTGCAGTTTGTATACAGTCGAGCTGTCTGCATTGGAGTCACAATCAACACTCTGCGATTTATATGACTGTAATTCGACTACCTATTGCCTTGCATTTCGTAAGTTCTTCGACTCACAGTCAGTGTTTAGCTGCATCGTGAGTACCTACCTAACTACGTACCTACGTAGGCATGCTACGAGAAGCCAAAAAAAAAACATCTAGGTACCTACTAAATTAAAGACTTTCGTATCTATCGTTTGTTTTAATTTATGTGACCATGAGTTTGTTTCAGCACTTCATTTTGTTATCTACTCCGTGTCAGTGTTGGACGACCATTATCGCAGTGTGTGGAACGATGCACATCAGATTTACTCGCAGCTTGACGGCGGCATAGATCATTTTTGTAGGTAGGTATTGCAGGTGTGTTGTTGTGCACCGATTGTTGTATTTGAGCAAACATCAATCAAATACGGAAATACACCATCTTACAAAGATTTTTTTTTTCCTTCGCAAGCTTCTTCTGTACGAAACTTCGTTTGCGTGGAAGTCGTAAGACACTACAGTATACTATAAAATTACAGCCACATTTTTATAAAACTTCCCTGTATACTACCGCTACTACGTTTGTAATTTTGATCTCAGCAGCGAAAATATGAAGAGTCAGGACTGTTGGCGCGGGAGCAAGCGACTTACAGTTGACCGTGTGAGAAGCAGCTCGTCCTGAGGTTGACACCCGCAGCCTTCAGTAGCAATGTCCCATTGCCTTGCGAAGTTTTTCGTTTTTAGTGAATTAATGAACGCCTGCGTTCCTGCATATATTACCTAATGGCACAACACTGATACACTGACTGATACATTCTTACAGATTATTCCTGACGAACAGCTATCACTAAAATAATAATTATAACTGTAGATGGTAAACACGGGATTGTTTATTAACAGTAACCTAACCATAAACAGGGTCAAATTAAACTAGCTAGCGAAACTCCACAGGCGTGATGGGTCATTGACATATACGATAAACCAAAAAATAAATAATTTGATTGTTTTTTTTGTGAGGTCATCGACCGCAGTTAGTGCAGTCACTGGAAATATCAGTTTACAAAATCAGTTTTTTTTTGTGTAAATATTACAGACGTGATGAAACACGATTAAACAAAAGAAAACAGATTATTCCAACGCATACTTCAAGTAACAAAAATACCAGCGGTCGTTGACCCAAAAAAAATCTAAGTAACCTTTTGTATCGTGTTAAGATATACCCATTATGCCTGTACAGTTTCGCTAGCTAATTTAACTTGACCCTGTACATTTATTTTTATTATAACCAAAGATGACAGAAGAGGCCTAAACTTTTGGTTTTTCTACTTATGTACGTTCTTCGAACTATCTTATTGGAACAAAAAAATGTAAAAAAGAAGCAAAAACAAACAATTGTTGGGAATCGAACTTAGGTTTGCAAAGCAGTCGTCGAACCTAAGCTTTGTTGATTGTACCTACTTCGCGTTCGCGTTCTTATATTGTCATGATTGACTGTTTAGCTCATTGAAAGGTAAGTTTAGAATAGAGAGATGATAATCATTTAAAAGGATAAATCTGTAACTATTTTATTTATTTATTTTATTATTTATGTACACACAGTAAAATAGATACAGATACGGCATATTAGTATTAAGTACAAAGGTACTGCTTATTTCTTAAGAAATTTCTTCCAGCAGACCTGCGAAAGGAGAAATGAAAAAGAAATGTAGACAATAGTGTGTGAGAACAAGAAGAGAAGAATTTGATTGGTGACGTCATAAACTAGAATATTAAATATACTTACATATAATACAAAAATAAATAACAATAACATATACATAAGTAACTACATAATGCTAAAATAAATAAACGTATATATAAATATATAAATTCTCACAGTTAAATGGAAAGGTAATGCTCTTTTACTCGGTATTTGAAATGAGAAATAGATTTTAAATCTCGAATGCTAGGCGGGAGTGCGTTCCATAATCTTACAGCATGAACAGAGAAGGAATAAGAATAGTATCTCGTTTTATGAGGATGGGATTTGAGAAGGGATCTAAGATGAGATCTACACGGTGCGTCGCTAGGGCGAGCGTAAGAAAATCGCTCACGCAGGTAGGAAGGATAAGACGGGTTATGTAAGATGTTGAAGAGGAGACATAAAATCCGAGTGTTCCTGCGAAAGCGGATCGGGAGCCACTTGAGTTCCTTGCGAAGGTGAGAAACATGGTCATACTTTCGCAGACCAAAAACAAAGCGAATGCACAAGTTTTGCAAGCGCTCAAGCTTGTTTAATAGCTCCTCAGTAGCATCCAAGTAGCAGGCGTCAGCATAATCTATAATCGGCTGAATAAGTGTCTGTGCCAAAGAAATTTTAGTCTTCAAGGGCAGGAGACTTTGAAGGCATTTCAGCGAATGAAAGGAGAAATGTACCATTCGACTGACCTCATTGACTTGAGCACGCCACGAAAGATTGCAGTCTATAATTACACCCAAATCTTTGGCGGTTTCGGTATAGTCAATCAGAACACCACCGAGATATAAAGGCATCAGAGATGCAACATCAGCCGCATTGCGAACGAATCTGCTACCTATGATCATGGCCTGGGATTTAGTTGGGTTAACTTGCAAACCAAAAGACTGCGCCCAAGCGCTGATACAAGCCAGGTCATGATTCATTGCAGCAACTGCAGAACCCGCGTCTACTACAGTAAAATGTCTATATAGCTGCAAGTCATCTGCGTAGAGATGGAAACTAGAAGAGATTACTCTGGTAACAAAGTTTATGAAAATTGAAAAGAGGAGAGGAGAGAGAACGCTACCCTGAGGAACGCCCTCCGTGAGGCTACACCAATCAGAGAAAGACTCCTCAAGGTGAACACACTGAGAGCGGCCCCGAAGATAAGAAGTGAACCAGGCTAGGGCGGAAGAAGAGAAATTGACAGATGTGAGGATACCAAGTAAGATGTCGAAATCCACTGAGTTAAAGGCGCTACTAAAGTCAAGCAATACAAGTACAGTAAGGGACTTATTCTCCATTGCCCAGCGGATGTCGTCAGTTACTTTCAAAAGCGCGGATACAGTCCTGTGACCTGGGCGAAAACCGGATTGAAAACGGGATATTATCGAGTTTGACGTCAAGAAAAGTGATAATTGTCTATGAACTATATGCTCAAAAACTTTAGAGAGAAATGGGAGAATAGAAATAGGTCTAAAGTGGGTTACTAAAGTAGGATCGCTAGTTTTCAGTAGCGGTATAATGTGCGCCTGTTTCCAAACTGACGGAAAGGAGCAAGAGGAAACTGAGTGATTGAAGATGTGAGTGAGAACAGGAAGTAAAGAGGGAAGGATAAGAGTTACCATTCTTGAACACAACTTATCATTACCGACTGCTGAAGAAGTAATCGCAAGTACAGATTTCTTGACGTCATCCTCAGTAGCATCGCTAAGCTTAAAACTAGAACATTGCGGTAACGGCAAACTAGCAAGGCTCTCCAGTGTCGCAGCTTTGACAGACGGATCAAGAGAAAAGGGAAGGGTAGAGAAATGCTTATTGAGATCATTGAGGTTCACATCTTTACACTGGTTAGTAGGTGATTTGCCTATGCCTACAGATTTGAGAAATTTCCATACATCGGAAGAACTGCGATTATTGAGTTAATCGTGGAAATAGCGCCTTTTAGTATCTTGACACAGATGACTACAGCGATTACGTAAGGATTTGTAGAAAGACAGATTCAGCTCTGAACGTCTGCGATTATAACTGCTCTTAGCTTTATCCCTGCGAGCCATAAGCTCTTTAATTTTTAGCGTTATCCATGGTGCAGGGTTATGTCTGACTTTGACACGTCGGATAGGGGCATGCTGATCATACAAGTTGAGAACGGTTGTGTTAAAGCAATCCACCTTACGGTCGATGTCATCGTACTCGACCAGACGGGTCCAGTCGATATCGCTGGCGTCACGTTGCAAAGCCTCTAGATTTATGCCTTTGTAGTTACGGAGATATAAGAGCTAGGACTTACGGTTGGGAACGGGGATACGATACGAGAGATAAATGAGATCGTGATAAGAAAAGGTAGCCGTAAGTTGACCATAGTAAGAAACATTATTAGGAGATGAAACAATCATCAGATCTAGAAAAGAAGGTGAACAATTAGGAAAATAGTGAGTTGCAGAAAGAGGCAAAACTTGAAGATTGAAAGCAGACAAGAGTGAAAGGAGTTTAAGAGAGCGAGAGTCATTTTTAATCAAGCAAGTATTAAAGTCACCCATTAAAATAACGTGCTCATACATAGGGCAAAGATCATTGAGAGTGGAGTCAAGGGAATTGAAGTAGTCAATGTGAAGATTAGGACTGTAGAACACTGCAAGCAAAACTTTTGTGTGATGCACTGTAATCTCGAGAAACAAGTATTCAGCCGACTCAGAATACCGTGAAGGAGATGAACTGACCACCTTGTATAGTAAGTCAGCACGCAGGTACACAGCAACACCTCCCCCACCTTTGCCAGTCCTATCGTTGCGGATCAAGACGAAGCCAGGGAGTGAGTATTGAGTAGAGAGGAGAGATGGCTTCAGAAAAGATTCTGATATCAATAAAGCATCTAGGTGAAAACTGCTAAAGGATGCCAGATGGTCAGAATAGTGACCAGGAACACTCTGAGCATTTATGTGTGCTATATGCAGATTCTTAGGATCATTGGAAAAAAGAGAAGAGATTTTATCATGTAAAGTAAGTGGTATGGAAGAGTCACTGTCCGCACTAACAAAACTAACAGATGAAGAGCACGAGAAGAAGCTGTCGTTAAGATCAGCTACATCATCCATGAGTGTAGCTAAATTATAATATAAATATAAAAATAATATAAATATCTAAAATACAAGTGTAAAAAAATAATTAAAAAAGAAATACCGTTAAATACTAAAACACTAATAAAGATTTTCCTTTGACCAGAAAAAGAAAAAGATGTATAACTATCTGCTATATTCGTTCCTTAGTTAGCCCAGTGAAGTAAGTACCTTTTTTTTTACTGATGGAATAATTCGACTATTGTCATACACTAGTGTATGACAACAGTCGAATTATTCCATTATTATTATACATTATTCCAGAGACGAGAGACAGACAGGTTCGTCTGTCTCATTTTCTGGGCAATGTATCGGAAGTTTTATGCGATTTCTGACTTTTCTAGTACTCAATTGGTCCGATAGAGTTAGATATTAATGTTCCTTAAAAGAAACAGGATTGAATTGCATCAAAAAGTTTTTGTGAAAATTTACCATTTTCTTGCTGACGGTTTTTTTAATCAAAATCCTTGAATGCAGATCAAATAGATTTCAAAGAGTTTGACAGTCTACTAAGACCGTTTTCTTTTACCGACAACGGTTAAGGTACCTGCCGTTGATTGACTGTTTAAGCTTAGTTCCATAAATGTATAGCGTGATGATAATCATTTATAAGGTTAAATCTGTAATGTAAGTATCTGCAATATTCTAACCTTTTGGCATCTCTTTTTACAATTTGCGGTAAACTATAGAAGAATATGACGAAATTGCAATATTACTCATCCCCCATAGCAAATAGCGTGATAATTTATAGCCTACAGGCTGAACAGACTTACAGGGAATATCTATGCAAAGTTAAAAAAAAAACTATGCGGTAGTATTTGCGTGATGCTCGAACATACATTCATACAAACAGAAACATTCTAAAAACGTATAGTTTCGGCAAAAGAATCGTTCCCAGACCTCCTAGCATAATTGTTTTTTTTTTTCAAATATATTCAATGTACAGTTTTGACTTCGATACGGTTTTATTAAGATATATTATAACCGTCTCGAAGTCAAAACTGTACATTAATATTATTATTAGGTAGATAACCTACAGATTTTATTTGAAACGCTCCGTTCATAAATATGTTTTTTACAGCATCACTAGTAAACGAACGAATTCAAATGTACTTCACGGGACTATCTTCAAATAATTGCTCTTTTCCTGAACTCTAAACAAAACAAAAATTCTTAGCGAATACAATAATATTATTTTATAACGGTACAGATTTCAACGAGCGTCCAGTCTGTGCAAACTGGACATCCAATAAGAATATGTCAGCATTGAGAATCACATACATGGCTCACGTATGCAGTGCTACAGATATTTCGCTATTACCAGACCTATCCTGCCGTCTCGTCGATATTTCCGACGGCAAATGAAGTTGTTCAGCAGAATAAATAATGTACCTTATGTACGGTAGGTACCACCTAGGTACTCTGTGAATGTGGCAGTTTTGTTTCTTTAGTAAACGGCCCACTGAGTTTTCGATTAGTGTTCTAAGTATGTTTTAAAATGATATTGGTAAATGTTTGAATTTTGTTTTTGCTTGAATGGGCTTTCAATTCAATTACCTATTTGAATAGGGAAAATGTGCCGCCGTAGTTTTACTTTTGGGGATTATTATGTAAGCCATGTATGTATTATGTAATATAAGTATATACGGACAGATGGTTGGCTTTTCGCAGTAGGCACCTACCTACGGGTCATAGGTTACATTCAGCACTGAACGGAATGACAATCAAATTAAAATTTCCGGGTGTTTGTTGAAGTTTTGCGCATTAAGCGCTGTGTATCTACTTATACGATGGACAATTTGTCCGCGCCAATAGAACTTAAGGCTCGTTCACACTGGCGCGATGCGACAGCTTACACAAAGGCACCGCGTGCAGCGCGACGGGCGGCGCCTTTGTGTCGGGTTGTCGCGTCGCGCCAGTATGTACGAGCCTTTATTGAAATGTATGCAATAATAAATAATAATAATAATAAATTTTTTATTCAAAAATATAAGGTATAACATTAAATACAGCTTTTCTTAAATCTATGTCAAGTTCACTCATGATTTGTGCCTGAACTAGGTAATCCTGTGTTTCAGGCGATTGGAGGTAATATTAATTGATTAAATAATCACATACTCGTATCATATTAATCTTATTGTTACATAAATGTAAAAAGGTATATAAAATTATAGTATCTTAACTTAACTAAATAATAATAATAAAAAATAATAAAATAAATAACAATAATACAAACAATATTTACTTTAGCACTAGTAATAACTTCTCTGTATCTTCATAGGACATAGTTTGAAGAGTTTCCTTAAGGATTTTCTTGCAGTTTCTATGATTTAAGGGGTAGATGTTTCCTTTTTCATTTAGCCTGTTATAGAGTAGCGGTCCGAGGTACAAATAAAATTTGGCTGTGAAAGCATGTTTTGTACTTTTTTGAGGGCAAACGATATCTTTCCGTCTCCTTATAGTAAATTCAGTGCTGTATGGAAGTGCTGCGTGTTGTTTTAGTACAATGCTCATTATAAATAACTGTCGAACTGTTAGTACTTCACAAGATTTATACAGGAGGTTAGTGGGGAATAGGAAAGGGCGGCAAGTAGCCACCTTAAGGATAGCTCTTTGAGCTCTTTCAATGGGCAATAATAAAGTTTTACTTGTCCCACCCCATGAAGTAATACAGTAAGTCAAAATTGACTGACAAAGAGCAAAGTATACTTGCCTAATTATTTTTGGATTTGCAATAAATCGTAGCTTTTTGAATACGTATATCAGCTTACGAATTCTATTATTTAGAGCTTCCAAATGTTGTTTGAAGGAAAGGGTTTCATCTATTATTATACCCAGGTATTTTATTTTATCTGTCTTGTTAATATTGGGACACTTACACTGGCTATTTGCAGGGACTGGGCAACAATGAGCATGCAACGCTGAGGGGTTCTTCGATATTTGCTTGCGCATCGAAAACTTAATGTAATGTGTTTTCTCTGCATTTAGAGTTAGTGAGTTATTTTGAAGCCATTTATTTACAATATTGAATCCGTGTTGCGCAAGATTGTAGACTTCATTTTCTGAGTCAGCCGAAAAAAGTAGAGCAGTGTCGTCAGCGTACGTTATGATAGTGCCATGCTCTAGCTTTAGATTGCAGAGGTCATTTATGTAGATCAAAAATAGAGTGGGCCCTAAAATACTTCCTTGAGGAACACCAAAAAATGTGTTTTTTTGAACATCGCTGAGAACATTGCCAATCTTTACGCACTGGGAACGATCTTCTAAATAACTTTTGAACATTTTGAGCTGGGTGCCTCTTACACCTATGATCTCAAGCTTGCTCAACAGAATTGGAATGGAAACTGTGTCAAAAGCTTTGGCGAGGTCCAGGAAAATTCCTACTGTGTGGTTACCCTTGTCAAGTTCTTGCGCTAGATAGTCAGTCAGATGGTGTACCGCATCGGCAGTTGAAACTTTAGGCCTAAATCCAAACTGCCGTTCAGACAGAATTGATTTATCTTCCAAATATTTCAACAACCTTTTATTTATAATTTTTTCCAATATTTTTGACATAGAAGGCAGTAAAGAAATAGGTCTATAATTTGTCACTTGCTCTTTGGTGCCTGATTTATATACAGGGACAATTATAGCTTTTTTGAGACACTTAGGAAAATGACCTGAAGATAAACAAATGCGGAAAATATAAGTCAGTGGTCGTACCAAAATGTCCTTGAATTTTTTGATAATTTTATTCGATATGTTATCCCAGCCAACTGCACAGTCTTCTTTCAAGGTCATAATTATACTTTCTACCTCAGTCTCGTCAGTATCTAGCAGCGTAAAGGATGTTAAAGCAGTGCTGTATGTTAAAGGAGTGCTCGTTGGGATTTGGGATTGACCCAGATTTTTTTCTGCGAGACACTTTCCAACATTAACAAAGAAATTATTTGCTATGTTAGCGGATTCCAACGGTGACGAGTGTGCTTGTAATAAACCTGAAGATGACTCATATTGTTTCGAGGTATACGTAGCATCTTTAATATATTTCCAGATCTTTTTACTATTCATTCCAGCTTTTTCCAATGCCACGTTGTCGTAGTTTCTTTTAATTTTTTTAAGGAGATCGTTACAGAAATTTCGATATTTTTTGTATGAAAGTTGCAATACTGCATTGACTGGATTAGATTTAGCTTTCATATGCAGTTTATCCCTATGTTTCATACAGCGAATAAGGCCAGATGTGATCCATGGTTTTAGGTTTTGATTTTTGTTGCTGAGTTGCGATATGACTGTGTTTTTTTGAATTGCATTTCGTAAGTTTTCAATTACATACAACATGCAAAACTGCGGGTCAGCGGAATTATAGACTGGATCAAAATTGATGACACGTAAATCTTCTTCAAGTTTATTTATATTCAGTTTCGCAATTATGTGAGTGTCTGGTTTAGGTAATTTACAATTTAGGGTTAGTAGGGCAGCATTGTGATCGGTTATTGTTGAGTTAACAACAAGTGCAAGTGAAGGGAAATTCGATTTTAGCATAATATGATCCAAACAGGAGCCACTGTGATGTGTAGGAAAACTGTGTGCTGGGAGCAGGCCATGAAAGGCGCATAGGTTGAGGTAGTCCTGAGCAGGCGCATCAGTACTTCCCGGCAGAATATTGATATTAATATCTCCAATTAAAATCGTGTTTTTGATGGATGACAGGGTTTGCAAGGTCTCGTTCAGAGAGTCAGTAAAAATGCTAGTATTTCTAAAAGACGGAGGTCGATATAATGCTAATATCGCAAATTCTGATCCAATTTTAACTAACAATCTGTTACAGTCGAGCATATCAGGTTCCTGAACAGAGACATTGAGATGATCTCTTGCATAAACTATCACCCCATCATTTTGATTGTAATTTATAGTACTTTTATACATTTTATATCCCGGGATTAGTGGTATGTTATATTGTTTAGCAAGCCAGCATTCGGTTAAAACAATAACGTCACAATTTATGTTTAGCCGTTGCTGAAATGTACTAAAGCTATCAAAATTCTTAAAAACACTGCGAATATTTTGTGTTAATATGGTTAGCGGAGTTTTGTAGCCGGATAGATATTGTTTGCAGTTTTCAGTATCACAAAATTTGGACTCGGACACAGAGAAATTATCTAAATCATTTATCAAACTATTTATCATAATGGTAGTTAAAAATAAAAATGTAAAATAAAATAAAATAAAAGTTCAGAAAAATAATTAATTAACGGCGCTCTTAGGCGCCTTCATAATCTACAGAATTGATGTATCTTTTTTCAGCCATTATTTTCGCGGGGCAGTCAGCAGCGCCTGTGTTATGTTTGTCTGGCTTTTTAAAATGCAAGCAAGTAGCGCATTTTGGTTCGTCAGCTTTTTTTGGACATTCTTTTACTGAGTGACCTTGATCACCACAGTGGCCGCAGGTATACGACGTCTGTCGACATGACTTGGCCGCATGTCCATACTGCTGACACTTATAACATCGTGTGAACAAAGTAAAGTCTCTCACAGGGCATGATGACCAATTTACAAAAACTCGGTCTTGTGTTATCAGGGCTTTGCGTATGACTGCAGGTAGTTCAACTATGTAATTACAGGACTCAGTGTCTTTCTTACCTGACTTATGACTTAATTTAATTGAACTCAGAAACGTCTCAAGGCTGAAGTCCTGAAGTTTTTCGGCTATATTTTGCTTGTACAAACACGTAAAAACCTCATTTTCCTGCATGGATGTTGGTACTCCTATAATCACCACCCTAGGCTTCCTTTTATGGGGCTCGTCGACTGTAAGGCCTGACTTGGTTAGCTGCACCGATTGTCTCAGCTTCTCGATGTCGTCCTTCGTCTCGGTGCTGATGATTACACCGCCGTTCTTCGTCTTGCGCAGGCCTCTCACATGGAGCTTCATTTGTTCGGGGCTGATAATTTTTTGGACAAGAGTTTTGGTCTCATCGCTGGTCTTCAACTTGTCACTCGGATAGATGGCCACAGAACTTACATAACTCGGCTGGATAAAATTGTTTGCACCTTTCTTTACCATGTCAGCAAAGGAAGATCCCTGGGAAGGTTTCGTCGAATCTTCGATACTCAACTTAAGGTTCTGTAGCTGCTGCGAAAGATCGAGTTGATTTTCGAGAGTCCTGACTGTGTAGTGCGATTGGACAGCTTTTGCTTTGACGGACTGGTACATGACGGCCATCTGCGAGGTCCCGTGACCAACCTTCCGGCATAGGCTATTGATGCGCGTTTTCTGCTCCACATTCAACTTTCCATCAGCGGCAATAGTGCACACCTCCTTCAGGCTCTGTTCGATAATCGCCATCCAGTTCTGAATTTCTGACGTCGAGATAACTTCAGGGGCATCGTTCCTTTGGATAGGCGCTTGAGGGGAAGAAGCGGGTACGGCTACGGGCACAGGTGTAGAAGGTGGGGAGCGAACACATCTACTACTCCGGTTGAATGGACTATCCTCCATCGCGAAGCAGGTTATTCTGTTCCTGTTAAACACCGGTCATTTCTAATAATACACCTTACACAAATCTAATGTAAAAGTATGCGTTAATACTGGCTATAGGTTAAACTAGGTCACAATTTCGCAAGTGATTATTTGTTTATTGTAATAATTGTTCGATACGTCTGTTCACTACGCTCGGCAATTATCCAATCCACACTCCACAATAACGCACACGTAAGACAAATAGACTGCCGGGATCTGTATTACCTACGTTCCATCGTCCGGACAAATTGTCCGTCGTCTGCTCAGCGCTTTAGTTACCTACACACCTACCTACTATCTATTATTTTATAAGTTTGATAACGTAGGTAGGTACCTTAGCTACCTACGAATAAAGATACAATTATCCTAGATTAAACGTATGCGTTCAAGACGAAGCAAATTGACGCTTTTTATTTCTTTTGTTTTGGTAACCAACAGCGATGCATATAGGATGTTACCTACAGAGCAGGTATGTGTTGTTACAGTACCTATCTACTAAATGGCTAATAATAGGTTTCCCTGTAGAGTGCACCTAGCTTCTGACGTTTCATAAGTGCCCATGTTGGTTTATGTGAAATAAAATATTTTGATTTTGATTTTGAGTCATTCGGGGTAAAAGGACGCAGTGGGCTAAAGTACGCAGTGCCTTTTTCTGTAAGGAGACTGGCCGGGCGGGGACGCCGTTTTCTCGAGAATGTCTGCGTATGGGCTGCCCTATTGTGTCATCAGCCGCGGAGTGGTGCGTGTCGCGTTTACGATATAAGGCGAAAAAAAATCGAATCACCATAAAATTCCGTAGCTTTTCTCTACTCGGAAAAGTTTGTGGAAGTGGAGCATTCGTACTTTAAAGGTATTTTTTTATGTACGTATTCAACATTTTTCTCAATAATAACGTAATAAACTAACCTCATTGGACTTTGAGGTACCTACCTATTAAGTTTTTTTGTTGTAATGGCCGAATGGGGTAATAGTACGGAGGAAATAGTACGCACGTCAGAGCTACTAATTTAAAAAAACTCTAGGGAGACAGTTGGTTTCGGAGCAGACTATTGCTGC
Source organism: Griposia aprilina (assembly GCA_916610205.1). Classification (NCBI taxonomy): domain Eukaryota; kingdom Metazoa; phylum Arthropoda; class Insecta; order Lepidoptera; family Noctuidae; genus Griposia; species Griposia aprilina. The sequence continues at coordinate 8,940,471 of OU744294.1, read as the reverse complement.
AAAAAACTAATAGAAGAGGGAAGAAGTAAACGATATGCAGCGGATTTGGCTTTTTTTCTTATAATATACCCAAATGTGTAGATACCTACTTACATTTTTCCTACATGCGTACCTACTGTTACCTAAACTACCGCGTATTTTTACCCACAAGTTGGGGAAAAGGTACGCAGCTTGACCAAGGCACATTTTAGTTGATTAAGTGTATAATAGACCATTTGATCTATCGTCGAATATTTGTAGTGTTTCAGGAGCCTAATAGTTATGCTACAGAACGACCCTAATAACATATTTTAATCGTTTCGGTTCAGTGGAGACAAATAAGAAAAAGTGCGTTCTTTTGCCCCGAATGACTTTAGGTATAACTACGATAAGTACACATTATGCGAACGGACTACTAAGAAATATTTAAATACAAAAGGTTTCATTTATGGTACCTACATAAATGACGTTAAGTTTAAAAGAGAAAAATAAAATTAAATACTTAGTAAGAATAAAGTTTGAATAATAAGAGTGCAGTTGCCTAGCATTTGCCTTCGTTTACGGTTTTTATTAAGTAAGTACCTACTTATTTGTTTTTTAATGTAGTTTTATCACGGTTAAATTTATCCACTTGAGTGAAGTCATCAATCTCAGGTCCTTATCACAATGTATTTGGGGTCGGCGAAACATGTATTTTTCGTCCATAGGTACTTCTCTATTAATCGTCATCTCTGTAGTCACTCCCTTTCTAACCATAACATCTTTCACACAGTCGATCCATCGTTTTTCCACTTAAGAGAAATCGGTGCTATAAATTCGAGCAATACGGGTCAACACACAATTTTTGGCGTAATTAGTTGAGTGCCGAGACACTTGTAGCATCGTCGTGTGACGGTGACGAGAACACCGTAGAGTTAGATGTTACCTGTGCAACCAGAAATTATGTCTAGGCGTAGACAATTCACGAAGCGGGGAAACTGCAATGTTAGATAATTCGATAGTCAATACTGAATGAGGAAGGTCAGTCTTCGTAAGGGGTGACACACTCAGGCCCAGATCAGCAGGCATCAGGCGGTCGGAGCAGTTGATTTCTGCCAGGCACTCCTTGCAACATTCGATCCAGCCTGTCCCACCTTGCTTTCCTCCCCCCAGCGAATCCCTAAGCCGAGATTCGTAACCCACAGGGGGTCCCTTAGCGTGCGGTCACTTATTAATATTATAATATACCTACTCCCATTGGCCTATTTATTTTTTGTGTGAATGTTCTGTGCCTTAACCTGGGTCAAATTAATTTATTTTCTTTCTTTCTCTCTCGCGCCTCTGTCACCTTTGTGGCCAAAAATTTAAGGAACAAATCCTTTATTTTAGAAATATTGCTTTGCGTAGCGAGGGCGCCGGGCGTCCCGACCTTTCCGACGCCTGTAAGTGCAAAGGTGACATGATTTCCTTCAATTGTTTACCACAGCGCTGGCGCAGCTGTTGGATTGGCGCATTATCGACCGATAAAATTTTACAAATACGTTTCTGGCCAAATATTCGAGCCCACTTTACTCACTCTTACAGCCTAGCGATTCTTAAATCTTACAACTATTCTGTCCAAGTCGATTAAGGACCTTAAAAAATGTAACTTGTCTGGGGCAAAGTGCTAAAATTTTCGCGCTCGCTTCGCTCCCTCGAGCATTCTAGGTTGTCTGTTGTTTGGTGTTAAGCTTTTCTGCATTAGTCGAGTGTCGCGGTCTTATCAATTGAAAATCATAACAAGACAATCAGATTAATTATGACAAGGACATGGACATTTTTGCAGAACAAAAGGCTCAGAGTATTATTTTTATTCTAATTTTCTACTAACAATAAAGTTGAAGAGTTTGTTTGTTTTGTGTTTGAACGCGCTAATCTCCGAAACTAGCAGGTTGATTTGAAAAAATCTATGCATTAGATAGCCCAATTCTTATATTATGCTATTTAACATCTCGCTACGACCCTTAGAAACCGAGCAGTAAGAAAAAAAAGTCAGAAAGAACGCTAACCGAAACCGAAGTAATATCGCGACAAGGTGGGTGGGGGCCGAAATTTCATGCGGATGAAGTCACTCACGGACAGAAGCTAGTATGCTATAATCTCACGATTTATTTCAAATATCCTGTCCTATCCTAATTAAAATAATTGTTCGATGTCTATGTATATTTAAATATAAATATGTCTTCATGTAAAAGGTTACCGGATTGGTGGGGCGAGGTGGCAGACCGCAGTTTTTGCCCCGCCTCAAAAAACTTCTAGATCCGGGGCTGGACACACTCGTTAACTTTTTATGACGAGTTGGAGAAAGTTAAATCAAGAGTATGACCTTTATTGTTAGGCAGCCAATTGTATTATGTAATTTCCAAAAAGACAAATAAATTACTAGACAAGCTCGCGGCCGCGTTCTGTACTTCGACGGCACCCTGTTTCAATAAAGTTGGGCCACTTGAATTCGATTTTATACAAGGAAGATTGAAGTCGCCCACAAGTACCTACCCAATTACATATTTTTGTGCTTTAAGTAAATAGGTAGGTACATTAGCGACGCCTTGCAGAATGTATTTGACATCTGAGCGTATCTGAGGAGCATCCGGCGGTACGTAGACAACACTCACGTGATCAGCTGTTGCCGACAGCGCGCGAGCCGGTATTGCTATGGTCAAAAATTCCGTAGCAATTGTAACTTGGTCGTGTTCGACGCTCCACGCACCCAGTTCGTGTCGCGAGAGTATCATCACCGCCACCTGAAGATTTGCCAGTCGCAGTTTTGCAGTGCTTACCTAATAATTTATTGGTAATTATTAATTATTATAGTCGATAATCTACTTAAAATCCGGCTAATAACCTTAATCTCCTGTATTTCTTCAGAAACGAACATCTGCCTAACGTTTTCCAAACTTTGTTTAGGATCGGCTTCCAGTCATAATCAGATGCAGTTGAATACTAGATTTTACATGGAGCGACTACCTAACTTCTACCGAAATAATTTGAATTTTTTGAAAGTTGGAATACTAACAAGTTTGAGTATTGTGTCTGTGATGTCATGAAGTATTCCATTGCATAATGTATGGAACATTTTTCTAAAGTCAGATATAACACAGCCAACATAATTAATTGGTATGGTAACCTTTGATAACCATTGCAGTTATTTTAGTTTTGTTTAATTAATTTACATTAATTGTAAAATAAACTTTATTCTCCATTCCAAAAAGGAATAAATACAAAACAGTCATGAAAATTACACTATTTAATTACACTTAATAATTATAATTTGGTTCAGGCGGGTGTGGCGGGAACGGGGGGTGTCCGAACGGAGGTGGTCCGCGGGGCGGGAACTGCGGCCTGAAGGATGGGGGCGGGGGTCGCCATGGGGGCGGCGGTCTTGAACCTGGCGGTGGAGGGGGTCCAAATCCTGGGGGTCCAAACGGTGGCGGTGGAAAGTGGTGGAATGGTGGCGGCGGTGGTGGGGGGCCGGGAGGGGGCGGGGGTCCAGGTGGTGGCATGGAACTTGGAGGTGGAGGTGGCGCGGACATCGGTAACGGTGGAGGTGGTCGTGCGCTCATCGGCGGTCCTTGTGGAGGCATCGGCGACGGCGCGGGCGGCGGCGGCGGCGCCATCAGCACGGGGCCCAGCATTGTGGGCGGCGCGTCCGCGAACAGTTGGTGAGGACGGTCCGCGTGTGATAGCGGGTTTTGGGCGGCTAGTAACCTGAAGAAGAAAGAAAGTTATTACCAAAATGTTCAGATTCAGATTACTTTATTTGCTCAAACATGTATACATACAATATAAAGAACCAATGCATGCAAGGTGTTATAGTACATAGAGTTATGCTAACATGTTTACCATACTGTCATGGTGTGCAAATATTAATATAAGTTTAGAATTTAATAAATAATAATAACTACATTCATTAAACGTGACAATGCTGACATAAACAAATTAATAAAATTGACTGATTACATAATTAATTCGTATAGAAATAGATAAGTAGGAGTTACATACAAATTGGTCAAATATTCAATTATTTAAAATTAAAATATAATCTAATGTCAACATAGGTCCAATATTCAATTATTTCACATTTTTTCATTACGGCTGAGCAAACTGGATTCCACAACCTGTAGTGAATTACATGTAGTCTATTGAATTTTAAAACAAGAGATGTACTGGAATTAATGAAACATTGAAAAGGTTGAACATCTTTCGAGCATTATTAAATTCACCGTGCATGAGCTTTATCATTATCTGTTTTTTTTTTAAAGCAATCGCTAGTTAGCATAGTTTACGGGCCTGCTATGCATGAATGGAATGTGCTTAACAATCGCTTAACCTTTTCATTCCTCTATTAAGCATTGTTCTCTTCTACATGAAATGAAGCAAAGTATAAAATATCTACAGACCTTTCCGCTGCAGATCCGTGCCTCTCTCCCTTGACATCCTTCTTGAACGCGTACGACACAGAAATAGGTCTGTTGCAGAGGTACTGGTTGTTCATAGCTTCTATCGCCGCGTCAGATGCCTCGAATGATGCGAAGTTTATGAACGCAAATGCTTTGGAGTTACCAGTCTCAGGGTCTCTCATAACCTGCAAGACATAATTTGAATATGTTGTTTTAGATATTTATTGCAAAAATTGCTGTAATATCAGAAATTAAACAAACTTGAATAAATGGAACAGCAATGTGCAACTTTGGTTTTTTTCTTTTTTTTTACATGACTGATTGCTTTTTTTTATGTGGTGTACAATAAATAAATAAGAAACACCAAACATAGGAGAAATCTTCAAATTAACTGGGATTAAGAAAGCTGTTAATATGACACATGGACTTTCAGAAAATATATTGGTTTCGTAGAGATTCACCGCAGTCATACCTGCTTGACCATCTCTTACTAAAATTTGATGAGCTAATTATCAACCATAACAAATTTCCAATACAGAGAAGGCACAAGCATTGGTCAACACGCTTGCCACAATGTTAGTTATGTTCAAGATAAACTCAGAACGCACAACTAAGTAAAAAATACATGTGGTACAAATATTCTTATAAAAGATTTACAATGGTGCAGCTCAATATTAGTTTAATAATAATATAAGAATGTAGCAAAACTTATGTGCACACAAATTCACTTGAAAATATGTATGTTTGTAAGTTAAGCATTATTGTGCCCACTTAAAAAAGTAAGAAACATAACCGTAATGTATCCTCTGTTGCGTAGTGGGTACTTACTTTATGTAAATAGAAAAATAAACTTAAATCTCAAGAATTTTACCTTAGGTGTCTGCAATATAACACCAAATGCAGAGAAAGTGTCATACAACAGCTTTTCATCGACTTCTGGGTCTAAGTTTCCTATGAACACATTGGCTCCCACATCCAGATTCTTTTGATGGGCTGATGCTTTGTTCACCCTTACAGGCTTACCATATAGCTTTATCATGTTCATCACCTGGAAAATGAGACATTAATATTGATAATTAGTAGAAAATATTTATAACATCACAATGAAATAGATTTGTAAGTTTGTACTGGCCCAAACTGAGGGGGATAACAATGCCAACAGTGTAAAGCAAGGGATAGGATATTGAATCAAAAGCATGTCAATTGTTGATGTCACATTCTTTCCCGCAGATTTTATTAGCAAGTTTACAGTCTATGCTAGGGTTTCTTAACTCTGAGGGTCAGATAACATTTTCCAAGGGATACACAGGCAAAATTAAAAAAAGGATTAATATTATTTACACATCTGAAACAAGATAAATGACTTTATTTCTGTAAGTAGGTTTGTGCAAACACTTAAAAACATATTTTAAAAACTAGATGAGGTTGGTAATACACACCTTTATGGCATAATCAGCATCCTCCTCACCCATAAACTCCACAAATCCATATCCTTGATGAGTTTGAGTCACTCTGTCTTTAGGCATGTGAACATTCACTGCAATGAAAACATATGATTTAGCAAGATCTGGCTTGATTCAAACATTGAAGCAGAAAGAATTAATCCATACTAATATTATAAATTCGAAAGTAACTCTGTCTGTATGTTATGTTTTCATACCTAAACCACTGAAAGCATTTTGATAAAATTTGGCATCCTGGGCAAGGACATAGGCTACTTTTTGTCCCGGCAGCATGTTCCCGTGGGATAATTTCAGAAATCCACGCGGGCGAAGCCGCGGGCATATGCTAGTATATAATAAGTCTTTCTGCTTCAAATTCCTAATAAAATATATTGTAGTGGTTTAGGATCTACCATTTTAATGTGTCAAATGACATAATTCTGAGTTTTATATTTGTGCTGGGTTCTATACTTGTTATTTAGAGATTAGTTGACCTTGCTAAACTTGGTGACAGTTCAATATTGGTTACTTTATTAATCTTAAGTATACAAATTGTAGCAAAACCTTAGTTTCCAAAATCAAAATTGATTCCTTAAGAGCTGCTGAAGTTTTATAGGTTCTTGTTCATTTAAATACATACCCACGGGTCCAGCTTGTACAAACAGCTCCCATAATAAGCTTTCTGTGACTCTGTCGTCCAAACCACCAACGTAAATCGTAGCATCTGAAAGTAATACAAATAATCTCTTAAAATCCTACGAAACATTCTGAAATGAGTATGTATGGCAAAAGGATGCCAACAAAAAGTTAGTCACTTATTTACAACCAAAAATAGCCACATAGAAGTAATTTCGGTTAGTAAACGGAGACTTCAAAACGATACTTAACCTCAAAAACTTTGACTACGTAATTTACTTAGAACGCAAAGTGGATTTGATTTTTTGTTAAAATAACAATAATGATTTTAGTATCGTGAGTTATCGGGAAGGTTCGAATAAGTTATTGTATCGATAAATACCTTGATTTCTTTCGGCAATTGGTCCCGCTGCCATCTTTATTGACAAGCATCAATCATGACAGATAACTGAATGAAGAGAATTGAATTGAATGAATGAACTATAAAGTCCATCTCCATAGGTTAAAAATACTATCCGTTAGTTATTATGATTACTAAAATTTACCTCCGATTTTTCATCACTGTCACTGTGTGTGTGTGTTATGCGATAGCATAATCGCAGTGATCTTCAAGGTTGCTGAAAGTGTTGTCAAGTTTGTCAAAATCTTTATTTTTGTTGTTTATTATTAAGGTTGCTGTTGGGTTGCAGCACGGGCAGTTTGCAGAGCTGCCAGAGACAATGGACCAATTCTGCAATATTTTGATATATTATTCGATTCGATTTCTTTTAGAGAATCGCTTCGCATTTTCGTTTCAAGTTAAAATATACATATATCAACTATAATTATGAAATATTATTTTTAAACTTAGGTCTTAGGATCCATAATTTTATTGACAGGAATTTTCGAGTCCTTTACTTTCACAATATTTCTAATAATCTTTAGCACAAGGTTATGACTCACTTGAAAATTCTGAATAATTATGTTCCTTGAAGAATCAAGGAACATAATTATCCAGAATTTTCAAGTGAAACCGGCCCACGAAAATAATAGTTCAGTATAATAGTTCAGCAATATCTTATTCCGTAAAACTCCGCACCAATGTTGCAAAACATTACAAAATAAATCGATATCGTCATCATTTCAGCCGAAATATTATTTTGATTTGTTGCGTGGTATGAAAATATCGCTTTTCTGGCCGAGCCTAGTGATAAAATTTTGCGGAATGGAACTTATTTGTTTGTATTCAGTTGTATTTTGCTTGTCAGCTGTCAATTTAAAAACATTTCATTTCGTAAATTCATTCGAGCGCGCATCTTTGTTATCTTCGTTCGCCTGAATTGTTCCACCAAGAATTCTGGAGACAACTATATAAATTAGTATAAAATGCAAAGTTCAGATATAATATCTTCCTTGATTTGGTTTAAAAATGAAAGTGATGTGGACGAAGAAAAAGAACCGCAAATATTAGAGCAGTTTGTGCATAATGTTGAAGATTTTAGTTCTCAGTATGGCAGTGAAATCAGTGTTTCCTATACTGCATTCAATCTTCGTGGACCACCATCAAATTTTCCTGATTACGGCGACTATCCACAAGCCTTCGTAATGGTAAAAGTAGCTATATTTTTAAGTATTTTCCTTTTCCTACTAACAAATTTTTATTTTGTTTTCGTATTGTTTTGCCGCGGAATTTGTACCCCCCGTGGCTTCCAAAATACAAATTGATATGCATATTCTAAGGTAATAATTAATTTAGAATAGATATTTGTTTAAGTAGTTATAAAACTTACATGGAAATTTCGTAATTTATTTCTGACAAAAATAATTATTACGAAAAATAAAATGTTTAATATTTTGATATTTGCTAAAGTTTTAGGCATTTTTGGACTTTTAATAATTAACAAATATCTGCTGCTGCATCGGCTATGATAATAACTGAAATTCCAGTATATTCATTCCGTAAATCATTTTTAAATTGGATAATTCCTAAAAAAACTAAAAATGTAACAAACACAAAAAAATACTGAATTTCGGTAGAACATTTGGTGGCTTAATTTGTTGCATTTTAACTACTATTACGTCCTGCAAGGAATATATCCAGTTAAAAATAGCGCTTTTATAAATATATTGAAATTCTTGACCCGGTTTTCATAAAAGCATTTAATGCTTCCTTCTTCTATAAACTAGGTAAGTAGGTACAGAAAATTTATTACCATATTATATTAAATTTCTCCTCTAAGCATACCATCTGGTCACAAAGCACATCCGGGCTACTCCAGTTGGGTTCTATCTTTCTAATAGTCATTCAATTTCGTGTTTTTTTCTTCTCTAATTGAATCAAGCTAAAAGTTGAGCCAGGCAGAGCCAATCTACTTGGATTTGCTTTATTGGCTCTGAAAACTAGATGAATAACTAAAAAAATAGTTGTGAATGGAAAACAAAATCGTATATTCATTACAGTAAGTTTTAAAATAAGGGTGTGACTTTTTATCAGTACCAGACAAAGGCACTACAGCAAACTTCCTTATGCAAATAAAAGTCAAGGGCATTCTATTAATAAACTACCTAACCATTTTCTTTCATATGTGAAGGGAAGACAAGTTTGTGTGTTTTTAAAAGTAAACAATACATTATCCAAGGCTTTTGAAGCCTTGAAATTGTAAATGTCACTGGCTGATTTTATGTTTTTTTTTTTTTTAAATTATTTCATTGCTTGTCATTTGTTAAGAAAAATAAATAAAACAACTTTATAATATTTAAATATTGTTGCACCAGGAACAGGCACTGATTGTTAATTCTATTATTTTAATGATATATAATTTTAAAGAATGCCTTTTTAGTTTTTAATAGGATTTTAATTTATAAGTTGACTTGCAATTAATAACATTGTGTTATTATAAAAAACTGAGATGCAGCCCTATTTTTTTTGGAATACCTTTGAGCCATATCTACAACTCTGACTGAATTAGACCAGCTATGACTAAGAATAGGTTGATACTAAACCTTTCCCCATTTTTTTAATCTGATTTTTAAACATTAAGATTTATTTTTAGAGAACCTATGGGACTTGGTGGGAAGAAGCCCCATCAGCACAGCAAGATTACATGCCACAAAATGGCAGCGCAATCACTAGTCAAGATTTTGTAGGTAAGTGTTAAGTATAAACTGTTAAGTTTTGAAGTAGCTAAGTACAATGTTTATTTCCTATAATTACTTGGTTGTATAGAGGTATGAGGACCAGGGTGTAAAGTTCACTCATACTCTATAGAAAAGGGGGGATCCTCCGACCAGACGGGTGTTGTGTCTGGTGGGCAACTGCCTGACGGCTTTGATTTTTTTTTTTGATCATGTCGGGACGTTGTATATATGCTAGTCGCGCGGTAAACTCTGATTGCGCGATGCAGGATTTGCGTGACGTCAGTATGATGTGTAGCTCGCATGTGGCGATGTTGATACCGCTACAGTTGAAAACAGCCATTTTGAAAACAGGTATATTCCGTGATAGCCTTTGCCACTCATATACTACTTTTACATAAAAAGGGGGATAAGTCGGACCTTAACAACTATCAACTTATTATTTTTTTACTTCTAATCAATGTTCTTGAATTAGTCCTCTAAACTCTGTTCTCATAATTATAAATCCGAAAATTTTGAAACTTTAAACCAAGTACACCATATTTAGATAGTAGTGTAGTCTATGAAGTAGACAACCACTATTCTTCCGACGGCTATTTGCAGTCGGGGACTAGGCAAATCAGGTAACCGAAAATGTGTAATTTTCGAGTCGGAAGCCTGTCAATGGTTATGAATAGCTCACCTGGTCCGCAACTTCCGCAAGGTCCTAACCAGTATAAAATTTACGTACTTACTAAAAAATAGGTACATTTCTTATCATTGACGATGTTTTTGAACATCATATCCTAGATCACGTTGCAAACAATATGACTTTCGGCAGAAGTGTCCTTCGAAAAAGCAGTCTACCCACTTGAAGTGTCGATTTTCGAGACGTACAACCCTGGAGCGCTGGTCCGCATCTGGGCTTTAGGCCCGACGGCCTGGATGTTACTATGGGAAGGAGAGCCAGAGTACGTTGGAGACACGCCCAGGATCTTCAGCCCACCGATACGGCAGCTTAATGTGCCAACACGGTGAGTTGTCTTTGCTGTTATTGTTTACTAGCTCGTGCCCGCGGATCGCCCGCGTGGATGTCGGATAATATCCCACGGGAACTTACTACCGAGATTAAAAGTACCTACCCTATGTGGTAATCCAGGTTATAAAATATCTGTGTGTCAAATTTCATCCAAATTTGTTCAGCCGTTTTTGCGTCAATCGGGAACATACATCCAGACAAACGAATAAAAATTCTAAAAACTATATTTTCGGCATCAGACTTCGTACCAATTACTTTTTTTCAAAAATATTCAATTTAAAGTTTTGACTTCATTACTATTTTATTATATGTATGTTTATGTAGATATTCATTGAAGTACCTAGTATTTAATTGTAAGTGAGTAATATTGTACGTACTCTACATAACATAGAGCAAAAAAAAAAGTTTAAACGAAAACCCAACTAGGTACCTACGACATAAACGCTAACTAAAAAGGTATAAACGAGACATCGTTACGTAAAAAATAACATCGGTTTCTGTTTTGTATCCGGAGTCACACGTAATTACTGATGTCATGTGATTAAGGCATAAATCATACCTACAGATGACGTGTGACTCCGGTGGACTCCGTGGGACACCATCATTTCTACCTCTTGGGTGCGACACCCAGAGGTAGAAATGTTGACGGCATGACAATAGCGCATCTGATTTTCTTCTCTATGATAACAGAAGCCCCGCCTACGTAACATATACTTCAATGTTTATAGTCATCACAGGTTCTACCTTATCAAATTGATCATTCATCCTTTTCTAATACTTAAATCTCAAATCATTGGAAGATTAAAAACTACGTTGTAGAATTTCATCACTCCCGATTTCGACTCGTGGTGGTCATGTTTAGTAAATGATTTTATTTCTTTATGTAGGTTTGTACAAACACTTTACACGTCAATCATATTTTTAAACTAGATGAGGTCGGCGTTTCCTATCTGACTACTCTGAGAAGAAAGGCCGAAACAAACTCAGAGGTCACAGTCTCTTTTAAAGTCCAGACATAATCTTGGTCAGATCATGTGAAGACCATGTAGATTGGTATCTGAAATGGTCTTTTGAGGAAAGAACCACACAGATTGAGTGGACCTGTCCAGTCAGTGCACGCATTTGTCAGTAATCGAGCAGCTCAACTCAGGAAGTCAGGACTTAAGGTAAAGTAGGTATTGTATATGGGACTAACCGCACTTATTCAGCTCTGTCCAGCTTTTGTCCATAGAAAACAACGATTTTGTATGGAGATGAGTATGCATCCGTTCAGTTTTCTACGTCTATTCAGTTTTCGCGGCACACAGGCATGAAATTAAGACAAGTGTGTTTTTATCATGGGCATGCTAACGACAATGTTGACTAACATTAAAATAAACATTAATTATTAACATTTACATTTATTGTGTTCAGTGTGTAGAAATGACAAAGATCGTCCAGCGAAACGCGAATGGAGCTGAATAAATGTAGTTACTCCCTAAGCCGGCAAGTTACCAAAATTTTAATAAATACAACGGCCTGTTAAAAACATCTGCAAAACGTGATTCCATGTTTGCTTTTGTTTCTAGTGTACTAAACAAAAGCGCATTTTGAAAGGGAAAACCCAGAAGAATTTGTTTGTTAAATTCATGTAGTTTTCTCTTATGATTTTCCTCGAGTAAAATCTTTCCGCTTTCCGATACTATGAGAAGGAAGTCACGTTTTCGTCACATTTATGAGTTGATAGGTAACGCTGTTGTTTTGGGTTTTGTTTATTAAATTGCTAAGTAGGTAAATAGAAAATATCACTTTTGCAGATAACAAAAGTAAAACGTCAATCTAAAAAAACTTTTATACAAAAAGATAAAACATGACTTCAAAAAAAAAACAAGTGAAAAATAACTTTTAATTTCGGAAGTCGGTGTCTTTGGATCTGTATTTTGACCTTTTGCCACCGACTTCCAAAATTAAAGTTATTTTTCACTGTCTAGTGTTTTTTTTTAAGTCGGTTGTTTTTCTTTTTTATTTTTCACTTTTTAGAGAGTCAATTATTAATTTATCTAAGTTACAATAGCCTAATGTTAACTGCTCATCACCTTTTAACCAGGAACGTTAATTGTTGGGGAGTTCTCCTGGTAAGAACCAAAAGAACTGGAGCTGATGGTGAGGCCACCATAACATGCATTGTGTATGCTTTTTTTTGTGTGAAATTTTTCACTAACTTGTTTATATCCTCCGTTTGAGGCGTTACGAAATGGGTCTGTCGAACTACTAGGTACCATATAATACAACTGGGTAGTCATCATCAGCAAATAATGGATCCCGTCGGTACCTGGACACTTTGGAAACTGCTTTAGCTTGATAAACCATTTCTTTTACCAGAATCTTAAGACTGGAGTTCAACCACAAGTTACTTCCTTACTACACCGAGTTGGATGCCGTGTTGCTTCGTGGCAAACAGCCGCCGAATCTAGAGAAGAATATGAGGAATAACTTCTCTTATTCTTCTCTGTTCTACAAGAAAACGCAGCCGGTTGTTGAGAAAGGTATGCTTTCTTATCTTTTTTGTTCTTAAGATGGTTATAGAAAAATTGGCACGCGTTTAGGGTTGTTTTTATGCTGATTTTGGACCACTGCCTTTCTGCTCTTTAAAGCGCCAAATAACAGATACTAAGTTCTTTATATCTCATTATACAATAGTTTTATCGAATACTTTTACCTATAGTCTATACCAAAAGTATCTGATGAAAATGTAAACAAATGGCTCAGAAAACGTATCTATGAATGTAAATTTTTTGTGCCAATATTACAAATTGAGTGCTTTGATTTTATCATTTGAATACTTAAACCTGAAATTAATCTAATTTTGAATCACTTTTTTAAAGAGGTTTTTGATTTAACAGTTGAGGTTAACTTTATTACCTATATTTTCGTCGATGATTTTATAATTACATTTTAATAATGTTATTCTAACAATAATTGTTGGAAAATGTGGTGAGATATAAAATTCAAACATTCTTAATGCAGATTAATGTTTTACTTATTCACTGTTTACACTTTTATCACATACTTTTGGAACAGACTATACTTACATGCAATTATAATGACGAGACCATATGAATAAATTAAATACAGTGAATGGAGCCAATCTAGTGGAAATATTTTAAATGACATACTAAATTCCCAGCGTTCAGAGCACATAACTTGTAAATTATGATGTAATCCACTATTTCTATACAAGATCAAACATTCTTAATGCAGATTAATGTTTTACTTATTCACTGTTTACACTTTTATCACATACTTTTGGAACAGACTATACTTACATGCAATTATAATGACGAGACCATAGGAATAAATTAAATACAGCGAATGGAGGCAATCTAGTGGAAATATTTTAAATGACATACTAAATTCCTAGCGTTACAGAGCACATAAATTGTAAATTATGATGTAATCCACTATTTCTACACAAGATCATCCCGACATCATTAGTTACTGTCATGTCAAGATAAATATTTAAATCGATTTATAACTCCACCTGTGATAATACCAACCAAGATTTATGTAGGTAGGTAGGTAATCATGAGGTTTCTATTACCTATAGATAGCTTCTTTGATTTGATAGCTTGGTTTAAATCCGGGCAAGTAAAGTAGCAATGTGACTTTTTCAATCCATGTGTACCGTCAAACGGGATGAATAGGGGTGCAGGGGTGAATCGGAACTAAACTTTAAAAGGGATTTTAACATCGAAATAGTAAGTAGTAAGTTTGTTGCCAACAAGGGCACTTATTCGTTAATTATAATACAGTACCTAAACACATTAGTCCTTCTTGGCAGCAAACTATATCATTTCAATGTTAAAATCCCTTTTAAAGTTTCGTTTCGAATCACCCCTGCATCCCTATTCACCCCGTTTGACGGTATTTTCAAAGTTTATTTTTGGCATTACTGACATTGGTGAAGGAAAATATCATGAGGAAATCTGGACTTATAAATTATTAGTAGGTATAAGCCTCTTTTTTTTTTTTTTTTGAGTTGGAAATCATCAAATGACCTCTCCCGCTCTGGGCGGAGTGGAATGACGTGTCAGACTCTTACTGACTAAAATCCACCCGTGTTCCTTCAGTTGCCTGTGCGCCAGGGCCACGATAACTCTTTCGAACAATTCGCGACCCCGGAAGGCATCGGCCCTATCGGACCCCGTCAATTATGCTGACATATCTTTGAGGCGCGCGTGGAACACGACGCGCCGTCGACCCGGGCCTGGGTCCTTACCGGACGGCGACCTGCCCATTGCTCGCCGTCCGCAAGACCGCGCCTACGGTGGCTGGCAGTCGGCAATCGACTCCCGATGCCCAGGGTGTCTCCTGGGTGTCGGGAGTCGATTAGTATAAGCCTGAAATCGCCAATCCGCTTTGAGCAAGCATGGTGATCAATGCTCATGGCTTCTCTGTATGAGACGAAGCCTTTGCCCTGCAGTGGAATATAAAGCGCAGGCCACACCGCCAGTTAGCGAACGAGTGAGCGAGCTGAGCGAGCATCGTTTCACCTCTATGCATACTTCAGTTCACACCGCGAAGTACAGAGCTAAGCTACGCTAGTTAGGTGAACGAATAGCATCGCTGGCATCTTAGGATATTTCGTTCGCATCGTTTGTATCGCTGACGTAGCTTATCTCTGTAGTTCGGGGTGTGAACCGAAGTATGGAAAGAGGTAAAACGATGCTCGCTCAGCTCGCTCGCTCGCTAGCTGCCGGGTATGGCCTGCGCTTAATAGGCTAGTATTTTAAGCGTCATAAGAAATGTTTTGTCATTATCATCATACCCAAGGAAGACAGTGTTGCTGCCCATCTTAGCCATCTTTAATTCCTTTTAACGAAATTCACAGTGATAACTTGGTTTACTCCTTGCCAGGAATATTTGCCTAGTAGTTTGAGCGATTCTATAACAGGCAGAAAGTTTCATGTCCATGTATTTTGAAACTACTTAACTATGCCTTGCGGTTTTATCCGTCGATTAATTAAAAAGATTTCGGGTTATCCATAGAAATATTATAAATTTGAAAGTAACTCTGTGTGTATGGTACATTTTCACGCCTAAACCACTGAACGCATTTCGATCAAATTTGGCAAGGAGATAGACGGCATCCTTGGGAAGGACATAGGCTACTTTTTGTCCCGGTAGCACGTTCCCGTGGGATAATTTCCGACAACCACGCAGGTGAAGTCACGGGCAGAGCTTGTTATTTATAATATAAATTACTTAGTTTTAACTTAGCATTCTTTGTGACTTTTTTCTTTTTGCTCGGCTCCGAAGGGTCTTAGCGTGACTTTAAATAGCCTATAACCTTCCTCAAGAAATGGACTATTAAATGCAAAAAAACCCGAATTGGTTTCAGACATTAGCGCCTTTGAAAAAAAACTCCAACTTTGTTATTGTATTAGTATAGATTAATCGTTTCTAACTGATCTTAGTACTAGTTGATAAGTCCGATAAACTATTCTCCTTTTATTAGGTGTTAATTAGGTATAATTTCTAATTAATCTAAAAATAGACACGATAAGGTTATCGGTTTTTTGCGCCATTCCGTTTCTAAAGATATCATTATTTTATCTCAAGTGCAACGCAGACGTAATACTGTAAATGTTGTCCATGGTCATGGTCAAACCGTGATTTATCGATTTTTTACTTTATAACAAAGCACGTAAATATCAAATTGCGTCTTATTATTTTCAATTGATGGATGATGCCGTGCCGCTGTATTTCAAATTTTTCGAGTTTCATCTTTATTCTGAAGGGCATACATTTGAAAATGTCATTTTAAATGGTTGATTTCATACAGTAAGCAGATAATTATTCTATGTGTTGTATCTATAACTAAGTACAGTTTAATAGAGTTTATTGTAGTCACGTTTTATAACAATTCCATGACGTCACATTATTTCTGTTTATCTTCTAATTACTCGCTATAGGTACATAGTATGCATTATTAACATTTTTATTGAGGAAGGTAGTGAACCATTGCAAAATATAGATTGAAAACTGATAAAATTTATATCTAGTTGTCACGCCATAAAATCATTCAATATAAAATACAATAAAATTGTTAATCCAATATTTGATGGAAGGTCTATCCAGTTTATTTTTTCACAAACAACTTAGAGTAGGTACTCATTTATAAATTGTTTCTGGTACTTATAAAATTAATAGAACACAAAAGATACCGTTCTATTGTACAATATGTTTTTATTGCTTCTATATTATTGTACTCACTATTCATTCAGTAATCGCAAACCGCTATGTGTCTTGGATTGGATACCCAGGTTGGGTAAACCTTTTTAGCCTTCTAAAAACCTGGAACGGTTACCAAGCCAATTGGTCAACTTTGTGATTATGAGACCGACTCCCTCAAAAGTACCTGTAATGGTTTAATTAACATAACTAAATAGTTGGACTGTTTTTATGTTCTTGCGAAGATCGCAAAACTAATTTTGAATCGTTTACAGGTCAACTACTGAACAGGATAATAGCGTCGAACCTTCATGAAGCTATGGTACCGCAAATCCCTGCGCCTCGAAATCAGAATCAAATTGATACGGGACCACCACTCGGGGACTTCGAGAGATTACCTGTGAGTTTTAAAATATGTGAAACTAGTTTTTGCTCACGACTTTGCCCGCGCGGAGGCCGGGTATTATCCCACAGGAACGTATCGGGATATAAAAGTATCCTGTGTTAATCCAGGTTATAAACTATCTGTGTGCCAAATTTTATCCAAATTTGTTCAGCTGTTTTTGCGTGATTGAGTAACAAACATCCAATCTTTCACATTTATACAGGGTCAAATTAAATTAGCTAGCGAAACTCTGCAGACGTGATGGGTATCGATATAGATTGTCAAAAAATCTGTTGGAGATGTAGGTAACAATTCCACGCGTAATGTTTTTCTATCTAACTTTTAAACATTTTATGTGACACATGATTGTCCGGACACGGCGGCCATGTTTCATTAACCTTTACCTATCTTATTATAATAAGACCGTAGACATAACAACACTGTCTCATAGTACGTTGTTTGGTAATACATATTAGTCTATTTATAGCTCCTATTGTTTCTTGATGAGTCAGACGGTCTAGGTCAGTTTAGTTATATGTTATTGGCACTGTGCTAAATGTGCAGGTAGTAAAAAAACCATACATGACGGAAAATTGGGAGGTAAAGTATGACAAGGAACTTCCATGGAATTCTTAGCCCACGTTCACACGGACGTAAAAATATCACGGCGGGACTTTATCGTACACTGGATTTTCAACGGATTTTTATACAGGGTCAAATTAAATTAGCTAGCGAAGCTCCGCAGACTTGATGGGTATCGATAACTAAACATGAAACCAAAAGAAATCAAGTTAAAATATTTTATTGTGGGATCATCGACCGCTGTTAATGTATTCACTTGAAAGTCTGTTTAAAAACCAGTTTTTTTTGTGTAAACTTTACAGATATGATTAGTATCGATATCTTAACACGACAAATTAAAAAAAAAAAACGTTTTAACACGTTTTTTTTTTTAATTTGTCGTGTTATATGGATATTCATCACGTCTGCAGAGTTTCGCTAGCTAATTTAATTTGACTCTGTATTACAATAATTACTGTCAGTCACTTTACCTAAATAAAGTTTTTTTTAATATTCATTATATATCTGGCTTCATATCGATTGGCGAACTGCGTCATTATAATTATGATGGATAGGGGGAACATGTAAAACAAAGCATGGAAATTCCCGATGTGTTGCCAAATTCGGAGTGAAGTATTGAAATCTGATACATAACATTACTTGATATTGACTTAAGTATTCGTCAAACCCTGTAAGATTTTCTCTACAGATTTTTCTTTACAAAATAAAACATTTTCTGTACCTACGTACAGAAAATGTTTTTTTTTTGTAAAGAAATATCACTTGATCAAGTTCATTGACGCGGCAGTATTCAGTGGATTTGTATCTGCATTAGTTAAATGAATTAATTAAGGAAATTATAATTTCAATGGCTGTTTCTCACGCTACCTCATAAAGTTAATTAAGCTTTTATGGTGATCAGAGAAACACGCAAATGACTGACTAGAATGGTTGTAAGACTTAACAATTTCGTGTAATGTTGGTAGGTCTCATTTGACAGAAATTGAAGATACAATACAGATAGACAGCTACCTAATTGTGGCAATATACATTGCTATACTCCTAAGTCATAAAGGGTTTGTGGAGATAATTCCAAAAAATATAAAAGGATAAAAGTTTTAAAATAAACATGCTATAGGTATTATATCATTTATTTGTGGCATTTATTTTTATTTATTTGTGATTTGTTTTGAACTTTAAGTTGCAGACAGGATTTTTTATTTTTTATTGTTTTCTGTTTCGTCAGCCATTGTTGTTCGTATAAACGGTATTAATAAAATAAAGGTATTAATGGCCATACTGTTGTGAAAATATTTCCGGGCTATATATTTTTTTTGCGTTAAATTTATTGTCCTTTTTTGACCGCCTTTATAATAATTTACAGTTTTGTACAGAATGCTTCAGTAATTATCTCTGCCACCCACTGAACTAACAGGGACGGTATTAGCTGCTAAGGCTATCTCGTTGTCACTATAGCAACGCAGGCTTAATTTGAAACAAAGTAAAATCTAGTTCTTGATTAAATGGCTAATAATTCCCATTTCCCTAGAATAGGTAAAATTCATATTCATATCTTTATTTGCATTCCATAATGTGCAAAGATCTTACAATTTGCTTAAAGCTAAGGTACAATTACGGGCCCTGTAAGGCACAGCAAAAAGTATAAATTTAAAATAAAAAAAATATAGTAAAAATTAAAAAACCTCCGACACAAAAAAGAGGTGATGACCTTGAAACGGCGGAACCGATTTTGCTAAAACATGTATAAGAACCAGCGCTAGAAAACCTGCTTTCAAATAAAAAAAAACTGCATCCAAATCGGTTCACCCGTTTTAGAGCTACGGTGCCATAGACAGACCAGAGACATACACACACACACACATAGCGGTCAAACTTATAATACCACTCTTTTTGCGTCGGGGGGTAATAAAAAATAGATAGTTAACTAAAAATAGATAAATAGATTCAACTTTGGTTCTGGCTGACTTCTGGTTTCTAAATTAGCCAGACGTGTTTCCATATTACCTACCGTTCGTTAGGATTTTGAATCCAGTTTGAAAACAATAATTGTAACGGATTAGAATCTAGTTCAAGATTTAATTCGCTAATTAAGTCTGAATTTGTAGCGTACTCAATATTTTTTATTGCTATACTATAATGTGTAGGTACTAAGGTGGTAACTAATATACTTAATTTGAGATCATTATGGACCCTATAGGGCACAGCAAAAGGGTAGGAGAGAGGAAGCCCTGTTTTAGGAGATCATTAAATTGTTATCTAATCAAAGTCAGGAGATCGCGAAAAACATAGTAAGCGTTTCTATGTAGTGATTCAAGAACGGCCTTACTTTTAACTTTATCGCGTGATATTATTGTCAACTGATTCTTTGATTTCAATCATTATCAGCTGATCATTAATAAATATTGGAATGGAGATGGCTTTGACATCGACCTTATGGTCGAAAAAAGTAAAGATAAAGACTTGCTTGTTTTTGTCGATAGGAGGTAAAGTCAGAGAAATTAACATTAATATCTAGTGGTGGCAAGCGCTACTGCTGAGCATGAGGTCCTGGGTTCGATTCCCGGGTCGGGCAAAGTGTTATTGAGTTTTTCCATCTGGAATTTCTCGGTAGCAGCCCGTAGTCTGGATTTGTGCCGGGTTGATGGCAATAGGCTCGCCCCCTATTACATGGGACTTAAACATAACTGGCGAAATGTGGGTGTGCTATAGGTACACCTCTGCCTAACTCTTCGGGGAATACAGGCCTGATGTTATGTTTGTTATGTTAAGAATAAAAACAACTTAGTAACACATTAAAACGCTTGTGTATTCGTTATCGGCTTCCTTTGCAAGGGAGTTAACAATTGAGTAACTAACACATTTTTATAAAACGTGATTTGTTATCTTGTAGTTAAAGTTCCTAAAGGCGGGACAGACGGGCTTCATCGTATGAGCATTATGAAGATTATCAATTCATAAATATAGAGACCAGGTTGGTAATGTTCTTCAGAGAGGTCAGGTGCGTAGTACTCGCAACCGTCGTGCGTGTTTGACCAGATGTATGAACGTAAGTGAGGCAAAAGGATTATGTAAGGATCGTAGCAGGTGGCGTTCTGTAATTTCTGCCTATCCCCATGTGAGGGCGATGGAAAATGGACTGTATGAATTAATGGTTGGTGGAATAAAATAAAACTAAAGCTTACCGTGATAGGTTTAAATATATACCTATAATTAAAATATAAACCCGTAAATTACAGTACCTGTTACCTAAAGGCTTCCGCAGTCAAGCGCGACGCGACTCTAGTAGAACAATTTCTATGAAAATTTCTAAAAATTGTTCTACAAGAATCGCGTCGCACCATCGCGTGGCACCTGTCTGTGGGAGCCTTTACCCTCGGCCTAATTGCAGTTACTCAGAATGTCAATCCATTTAATTTCTTATTATTACTAATTTATGAATAATGGAGCTCTGGTTATATCGTAAGCAGGCATGGACTTAGGGACCCCAGAGCCCCAGAGACCCTTTTTTTTTGGGTTGGAAATCATCAAATGACCTCTCCCGCTCTGGGCGGAGCGGAAGACTCTTACTGACTAAAACCCACCCGTGTTCCTTCAGTTGCCTGTGCGCCAGGGCCACGGTAACTCTTTCGAACAATCTGCGACCCCGGCAGGCATCGGCCCTATCGGACCCCGTCAATTATGCTGACATCTCTTTGAGGCGCGCGTGGAACACAACGCGCCGTCGACCCGGGCCTGGTCCAGAGCCCCTAAGCACTTGACATTTTATGCCCTCCCCATCTTGGAAATTTAGCAAATAAAATCCACTAAATACAACAGAAATTTAAAAAAAAAACAGATTTTTATTAATTACTATAAATAAACATCAGAAATAATACAGTCTATGCTATGTATGTCAGCATACATAATTCAACGCTCGTCTTATATCGACATTTCTAAACAAAGACGTTCTTTTCGTCATATTCCTTAACACTCAAGTTAAGTTCTTGAACCAACTTACTTTCTTCACACAACTTATTTCTAGTACTTTTGTAAAAACCCACGTTATTAATTTTTCGCATTGCCGGTGCCGGCAGTGATTGAATGGAGATCTTTCTGAGAGAACTTTGGATGCAAGAGCGAGCGAAGCTAGCTCGAAATTTTTTGCACCTCGGATAGGTCAGTCAGGTTTCTTTTGACTAATTCATACAGTAATATGAGTTACTTTTACGACTTATGTAACCATATTTTGATTTAAAAGAGTGTCCATGGAGTTTCTTGGCCGTTCATCTCCATAGGTACCTACTACGCTTCGGAATGGGCAACTAGCTTCATCTTTCTGACTAACTGACCCCTTGACAATTCAAAAGTGCCTGTAATTGGTTTATTTGAAATAAATGCTTTGAGTTGAGTTTAAGTTTGAAAGTTTAAGAATAAAGAGTAACTAAGATGCGAGCTCGAAGATAAGGACCCCGCCTCGGAGGGATTAGATTATCTTTTCCGAATTAATATAGAAATAGGAGTTGCTTTGTAGGCTTAGGTAGAAAAGCTGAACAAATAAGAGAAACTATGATGCAGGAGTAAGCGTAGTGAGCTCGAAAATTTTTAGTATCACGCCTCGGAGAGGTCAGTTTTTTTTCTTCCATGTTATGACCCCCCAAAGCGCCGGGCCTGTAGAATATGCTATCGAGCCCTGTCCATCTGGTCGGGGTAGCTTTGGTACCCCTAGGCTGGTTGGGCCGGCCTCTAGCCTGTGTGCCTAGGCCTGAGTGATCATTAGAGATTAGTGATTAGCTTTCTTTTTGTATAATTTTGTTTATATAATACAGTATGTCACACCGTATGTGGCTTAAAGAGTAGGGGAAGATTGAAGAAACGAAAGATGGATTGTGTAAAAAATTATATGGCTAGGAGGGGGTGAATACCGAGATGACGACTAATAGCGAAGTATAAAAAAACTTTTTTAGTCGGTGGCCAAAAACGAAAATACAAAACCAAAGGCACCGACTTCCGAAATAAAAGTAATTTTTCACGTCTTTTTGTGTTTTTTTTGGAAGTCGGTTGTTTTTTTGTAAAAAAGTTTTTATTTTTCACTTTTTAGTTGCGGTACCTACCCCACACAAATTCGTATTCCACTAATTGGTATGTAAATAACAGTGACAGGAAATTATCAACACATCATCAATATAAACTAAGTGGAAAAAATATGCAGTATTAAGGATAACTCAAAAACTACTGGTCAGACCTTGATCAAATTTAAATGGGACCACATGTGAAGCACCAGCTATCAAATAAAAAAAGAATCATCCAAATCGGTTTACACAGAAAAAAGTTATGAGCTAACACACATATTGAGAACCTCCTCCTTTTTGTGAAGTCGGTTAAAAAGAAAATGACATGTTGCGCCGATCCCAAATAATTTGGTATAAGGGCAGAAGAATAATGGTGATGACGATGTTGACAGGAAACTACTGAATAAAGATTTAAAAAAAAACAAAACAGTACAAACAGTATGATTAAACATATATGACGGAGCAGGTATGTCTCGCTCGTTATCATCAGCCATATTTTAACTACTGTGGGCGTACTATGGGTAGTGTTGGTTATTGCGCAATAGAAAAACCGTTTGCAGTTCAAATCAAATTATATCGTACGATCAAATTAATCACACTAGCGAATCACACACTGTATGTACACGACACAACTATACGGAACGCCCGACAGTTTCGAAACGGCTTCACTGCTTACCCGTCAACAACAAACTCTGCTTTTCCTCTGCTCAAGCGTCAGCGTTATAGACTCTGTGCAGCGCCACCTGGTGGCACCGACGTCCCGATTAGTCAAGTCAAACGTTTGATTTAACGTATTTCCGACATATAAATATTAATTTAGAACTAGGTTTTTTTTTTTTTTCCATATTAAAGAGAACCACGTTCTTAATAATTAATTACAATCTAGCCTATAAGACTAATAAGCAATTTTAATCTAACTTAATTTTTACGTGATAATTATTTTAAAACTTAGAATAGTGTTGATTGTACTTAACAAGTCCGTTCCACTTTCTTAGAGTCTGATATAATGATATAAACACTGTTCATGTGTTATTATGTGTGTCATTGTCACTATTATTTCTACACTTTTTTACACTACACTAACTCAAAAGGTTTTGTTCGTTTTAGTCTCCGCACTATGTTTGTTTGGTCTAACAGCTGAATTGCCTCGATGTTCACATGTCGGTGGAGTCAGTGTTCATGGGCCTAGGTAACCAGAACTAGGTATGGTGTGTTTATTTTATTTCTTATTTTTTTTGTTATATTTAATTTTCGTTTGCTGCACTGGTTGACGTCATCACGTCAACGCCGGCTGTTGCTGAAAACCAGCGCTGGGGCTCTGTCTCGCGTAAGGTCGTAGCATTATGCCGAGCGATTGCCGTGTTGCGTGGATGTGACACATTTCCCCCCATCGCGTTCTTTTTTGTATTTGTGTGTTTTTCTCCGCGTCATGTTTACCGCAAATAAACGTGTTTTCTTTCTTTTTCTTTTAGTATTATAAAAATCCATTCTTTGTTTCTTTCAGGATGAAACCATACTGTACGTGATGAAGTATTTGGACATCCAGTCGCTGTGCCGATGCGCTCAAGTGAACAGACATTTCTACAGGCTCGCTTCAGACGCCATACTTTACAGGAGCATAGACCTTAGACCTTACTGGCATTGTGTGCAATCACAGGTAATATTCATTAAACTTTATTTTTCTGATTTAAATTACTTCTAAATACATGGCTACACGCAGCGACTTGCAGGCTCAAACAATTTACGCATGTTGATGAATGTAGTCGTTGTTTCGTTTCGTAATCGTTGTTATCGTTAACGTTGTACCGTTATTTTATTTTATAATAATTATGTTACACATAAATAGCTATTTTTATTTTATCTTTATTTTGTTTTTTGTATTTATATTTATTTCTGTATCTGTCCGTGACACCACAGCAGCGGGCCCTATCAGAATACCAGCGCTGCGACACTTATTTTTTTTAAAAATGTCGCAGCATCATGCTGAGCTAGGGGCCTTTTGGCCTCGTACAGGACTTTCTGTTGTTATTTTCATTTTACTTTTGTTTTTATTTTTATATTTTTTGTTTTTATGAGTGTGTTTAGTTTCTAATAATCCTGTGCGAGTCTCAATAAATACTTTTTCTTTCTTTCTTCTTTCTATATAGTTTGCTATGGTGACATCTTTAATTTTATTTGCCCAAACTTTTTGTTTGCATGCTGTTGCGTGTAGCCTTCAAGGATTATTACCATTAATCTTCATTATTAAGACAAAAGACGTCCACAGCTGGGCATAGGCCTCCCCCAAGCGTCGCCACATTGATTGGTCCTATGCCTCTCGCATCCAATGGATACCCGCGACCATCACCAGGCCATCGACCCACTTGTGGCATTCGACATTAACACCCGGTTTTAGAAAACCTGATCCATTATCTAAACTGTAAATCTAATGTTATGTTTTAATGAGATTTATATAGTTGTTGCCTAAGATTTAAATCGTTAGATTCGCCCAACCACGTCAATATATAGTCACGTTTGTTTCGTTAACCATATTATTTTAATAGTATTGTCTAGCTCACTCATAATGAAAATTGTATCGATCGTTCCATGTGTGCGGAGCTCACTCTTCTCAGTATGGACATTTGTTCCAGTCTGTGAGGGTAAATTTCACGATTTAAATCTTTGGTTGCGGCAGATAAAAAAATTGAAGGAAACGAGGATTCCAATACTAAAATCAAAATAATATGCAACAGACAAGACTGGGCGGAAAGCTTATTATCATTCAATGAATTATACATAATTTATGAGAACAAGTTCTGAAAATGCTTAATGATATTCTACAATTTGATAGTAGGTATAACCAATCTCGTAAATGCTTTACCACCCTAAGCTTGAATGCTACTTGCACGTCATAAAACCAAAGAAAGAGCAGAAATAAATACATTTATTTCCGGTAAACGTGACGCAAAGAAAAAACAAAAACACAAAAAAAAAACAAGTTGGGGGAAAATATGCGACACATCCACGCAAAACGACCATCAGCATCGCTCAGATTAATGCTATGACGAGACCGAACCACAGCGCTGGTTGAAAAAACGTCAAGTTATTTTTGCTTTAAGACCAATGTGACAGTTAGATAGTTTTAACCTTAGTCAAGTTTCTATTTACTGGGAGTTATTGCCAAAAGTGGTAAAGCAATTATGAGGCTGTCTATAAGTTCGAAAAATGAAGTTTGCCGAGTAGCGTTGAAAATAACATGTAAAAACCAAATGCCCCTGTATTTTGCAATAAAATACAGAAACTTTCCTTGGGGATCTTCGGTTGAATCTTTCGCAAGTTTAAGTTTTTACATGTATTTTACGGTGTATTTCTCGCGTTAACATATTATAATAAGATGGTATTTTGAGGGTAAATTTATAACGATGTTGAGTGTAGTACATAAAAATTGTATCATTTAATTTCATGAATTACTGTGAAATTAATGTTCAATTAATATTAATAAGCAAGATATTTTCCCTTTCATTGTTAAATATGAAAAATGCACAGTATTTAACAAGTAGGTATCATACGTGTATGATAGTATTTTCGTGACGAACTTGTTTTTTGTTTTTTTAATGATAAATGATAAATGATTTTATTTCTGTAAGTACGATACTCAATACTCAATTCTTTATTGCATTCCATATGTATTACATAGATGGTCTAAAAAAGTAAAAGATCAATATGGACCTTGTCGGGCACAGCAACATTAGGTAGTTAGGTAGGTTTGTACAAACACTTTTACACGTCAATCATATTTTTAAACTAGATGAGGTCGGCGTTTCCTATCTGACTACTCTGAGAAGAAAGGCCGAAACAAACTCAGAGGTCACAGTCTCTTTTAAAGTCCAGACATAATCTTGGTCAAATCATGTGAAGACCATGTAGATTGGTATCTGAAATGGTCTTTTGAGCAAAGAACCACACAGATTAAGTGGACCTGTCCAGTCAGTGCACGCATTTGTCAGTAACCGTGCAGCTCAACTCAGAACTTAAGGAGCTCAACGATTCGACGAACAATACCAAAGAAAGGACATTTGGGTAGGCCGCATAAACTACTTAAACTGCCAGATCAAGAATATAATTGAACAATGACCCACATAGTCCTCATATTCTCAATAATGAAAATAATATAATACTTTTTACAGTAAATATTCATGTCTAAAATAGCTAGCAAATTAAAATCAACATTCACCGTGTAAATTTATTGGAGCAGCTCAATCCCAAGCCTTTTTGTCCTCAATATAGTCTTTCACAGTATAATAGGCTTTCTGGCATAGTTTCCGTTTTATAAGATTTGAATTTATTAAAGCTTAGATCTTGAATGTGGCTAGGAAGTTTATTATAAAAACGTATACATTGGCATCTAAACGAGCTACCTATTTTCTTGAGCCTGGTTGTAGGAACAATAAATTTGTGTTCGTTTCTAGTATTTATATTGTGGATATCACTGTATTTTTTAAACAGATTAATATTGTTATGTGCATACAAAAGATTTTCATAAATATACTGAGAAGGCACAGTAATTATATTAATCTCTTTAAATTTATCTCTGAGGGAGTGTCTGGGACTTAATTTATAGATTGAACGAATTGCCCTTTTTTGTAAAACAAAAATTGTCTGGATATCGGCGGCATTTCCCCACAACAGAATACCGTACGACTTCACACTATGAAAATAACTAAAGTATACTAAACGGGCTGTCTCTAAATCAGTTAAACCACGAATTTTTCTAACGGCGTATGCTGCAGAGCTAAGTTTTTTTGTCAATTTATCTATGTGGGGGCCCCATTGAAGCTTGGTACCCAAAGTTATGCCTAAGAAAACTGTGGTATTTTCGGGTTCCAGCACTTCACCCTTTATGAGAACACTAGTTTCTACTTGTCTAACATGAGGTATAGTAAACTTAATACATTTAGTTTTTTTCTCGTTAAGAAGTAGGTTATTAACATTAAACCAGTTAACTACTATTGCAAGGGCGCTATTTACATTGTCAGTAATCAGCTGCTGACGTTTGAGTTTAAATAAAAGTGAAGTGTCGTCTGCAAATAACACTATATCATGTTTATCCTTTATGAGGTAAGGCAAGTCATTTATATAAATAAGAAATAAAAATGGCCCAAGAATTGAGCCCTGGGGGACCCCCATTCTTACTACCGATCCGGGTGATCTTTTTCCATTAACATCAACTCTCTGAATCCTATCACTTAAGTAAGAAGTAAGAAGATCCAGAGAGGCGTTTCGGATTCCGTAGTGGTGCAGTTTCCTGATCAATGTTTCATGAAGAACACAATCGAATGCCTTGGACATATCGCAAAAGATTCCCAAAGCATCGCAT
Source organism: Griposia aprilina (assembly GCA_916610205.1). Lineage (NCBI taxonomy): Eukaryota > Metazoa > Arthropoda > Insecta > Lepidoptera > Noctuidae > Griposia > Griposia aprilina. The sequence goes on along the minus strand of OU744294.1, from coordinate 8,912,280 downwards.
TTGTCCTCCCATGCATCATAAACATGTCCTAAAAGTTCAACTCCGGCTTCAGTAGTCGAACGACCCCTCGTAAAACCGAACTGTTTGTTATGCAGTAATTTGTGTTTATTAAAAAATCCTTGCATTTGATTCAAAATAAGTTTTTCAAAAATTTTACTAAAGGTAGGTAGTACTGAAATAGGTCTATAATTAGTAGGGTCTGATGTACTACCCGATTTAAATAACGGTATTATTTTACTGTTTTTCATAAGATCAGGAAACTCACCACGGTCAATACAATTATTAAAAATAAATTAAAAAATGTAAAAATAATTTTAGAAAATTATATGTTTTTTATAGGATAAAAAACGTTTAGAAAAAAAAACAAAATGTATCTTTCGCAATTTTCAACGCTATTATTAGGTTATTAGGTGCATTTGGTGAGGTGAAGTTTCGTGCTTCGGCAAAAACTCAAGAACTAATTAATGTAGAATCGTGAAAGTTCTTAGTGCCGAAATAGGTACTATTCGCTTCCGCCATCTTCTTCAGGGAAATAAATGTGACGTTATGTAACTGTTTTATCCATACATTTCCTAGTATAGTAAACAAGCCCTAACATTGCGGGACGCGCGTGTTGTTTGAAGTCACGTGTAGCAAACACGTTTTGAGTTCAAGTCCGACGCAACTGCAGCCGTCGACAACATGCCGCTCGTGTATTTTAGCACCGTACTGATATACACGAGCGGCTTGTTGCCTCTGTCGTTGACGCGTTTCGCTCTGTGTATGAGAACTTAGAGTATCATAGGCAAAATTGAATTCGTTTTGTGGATTACATACATACATACGCTGCGTTAACCACTATGTTGGAGATACGCTCAGTGCATATCAAAAATCAAAATCAAATCTTTACTGCTGCATAATCAGGATATTTTTCCCACTGCTGGGACACAGGCCTCCTCTCTATGAGAGGCAGTGGGTCATAATCCACCACGCGGGCCCAGTGCGGGTTGGTGGATATCACATGTCTTCGAATTTTTGGTTCTAAGACATGCCGGTTTCCTCACGACGTTTCTTCTTCACCGTTTTGCGAGCAGTTGTGATGAAATTAAATACACAAAGTAAAGTGCCCTCCTGGGTTCGAACTCACGACCTACAACTCGTAAGTCGGGGCCGATACAACTGGGCCACCACTGCTTTCCTTTATTGCTGAACACAGTACATAATTATTCATAAAAAAATCAACCGACTTCCAAAAAAAACACTAAAAGACGTGAAAAATAACTTTAATCTCGGAAGTCGGTGTCTTTGGTTTTGTATTTTCGTTTTCGGCCTCCGACTTCCGAAATTAAAGTTATTTTTGACGTCTTTTAGTGTTTTTTTTCGGTAGTTGGTTGTTTTTTTGTAAAAAAGTTTAAATTTTTCACTTTTTATTTGCGGTACCTACCCCACACAAATTCGTATACCACTACTTGGTGTGTAAATAACAGTGACAGGAAATTATTAACACATCATCCATATAAACTAAGTGGAAAAAATATGCAGTATTAAGAATAACTCAAAAACTACTGGTCAGACCCGGATCAAATTTAAATGGGACCACATGTGAAGCACCACCTATCAAATAAAAAAAGAATCATCCAAATCGGTTTACCCAGAAAAAAAGTTCTAACACACATAAAAAAAAAAAAAAAAACATACAGACGAATTGAGAACCTCCTCCTTTTTTTGAAGTCGGTTAAAAATGCAAGATGTCGAGTGTCTCGTTTGAGTTTCCTTCCTTCTATTTATTTGTCAAGCTATTATGTTCTAATTTTCAGGTACTTATAACCCTCTCAATGCGGTGCAAATTCCTTCAGAAATTGGACTTATCATGGTGCGGCAGCCATCTCATGATACAACCCAAATACGTGGTGAAGTGAGTGACCATTGCCTTATTATAATTATAGTTACTGTGTTGCAAACGCAAGTAACGTGAACTTGAACAATGAGATAGATTGTTGCGAGATTTTTGATTTGTTTTAACTTTATCTTGGAGTATTGTAAGTTGTCAACAACAATGGGGAATGGGATGAGATCAATCAGAAAAAAAGAAACACCTACTGTGTTATTTATTTTCTTATTGACCATAAAGGCTTATTTTTAATAGGTACGCTTTTATTAGCTTCATTTGTAACTAACAAACAATGTAATAACATCTTAGAAGTCAATTTTAACCTATTTCTAGTTCGGATGACAAAACTATAATTTGGTATCTTGGAGCTGATCTAATGATGGAACCAGGAGGTGGATAGTGGAACTCTTCAGTGGCTACAAGTAAATCCCTCGAGTTGGGGCTCATATGATTCGCTTTGGCGAGTCCAATACACTGGGCTTAGGCAACGAGGGTCTGATGATGGAGCCAGGAGGTGGATAGTGAAACTCTTCAGTGGCTACTAGGAAACCCCACGAATTTGGGAGTCATATGATTCGTTTTGATGACTCCAATATATTGCAATTGGTGTCGACGGTGTTATGATGGAGCCAGGAGGTGGATAGTGGAACTATTCAGTGGCTAATAATAATTATTTCAACTTTTGGGTCATAAGATTTGTTTTGATGAGTCCAATGAGCACTTGGTGTTGACGGTCTGCCGAAGGAGCCAGGTGGATAGTGGAACTCTTCAGTGACTACTAGTAAACCGCTCGAGTTTGGGCTCATATGATTCGTTTTGACGAGTCCAATAGATTGCGCTCGGTAATCACCGTAACGAAAATTTACCATGGGTTCAGTACATGATTCCAGACCCTATAAAAGCTTTCCCCAGTATTGTTTAAAAAAATAACAGCAGTTCCATACATTTTGATCGTGTAGGTATTGCACCTATGTATAAAACAGAGGTTTTTTTTTTTACAAATATTTCAGTATAGGTACTTAGTGTAGTTGATGCAACACGGCCATGTAATAACTCAAGGTTTCATTCACAGTTTCCTCAAAGACAGCGGTGCTGAATTAACACATCTGCGCATGAATTGCTGCCAATTCGTTGATAACTCCGTGCTAAGAGCTATTGTTGACACCTCCACTAGTTTACAAGGTACGTTTGTTGCTATGCTGTTTATGATTAAATGTGTTGATTTGTATAGTATACGTCAAACTTTATGGTAGATCTGAAGTGCGCTCCTCGCTGCGCAGTACCGCCCCCCTCACCCCCGCTGACCCGTGAATTTGTTACTGCGCAGTGACTCGCCTCGTGTTCCGAGCCGCCATAAAATTTTCATCGCGCTGTAGTTACTTATGGTAGTGTTTTTAGACCCCTTTCCGCCTTATTACAAAAAACGATCTAACTTTCGAGACAGTTTTTGTATTTCGAATTTTCTTGAAGTTGTATTAAAGTACTTACACACATACATAACATCACGCCTGTATTCCCCGAAGGATTAGGCAGAGGTGTACCTATACCACACCCACATTTCGCCAGTTATATTTAAGTCCCATGTAATAGGGGGCGAGCCTATTGCCATCAACCGGGCACAAATCCAGACTCCGGGCTGCTACCGAGAAATTCCAGATGGAAAAACCCGATAACACTTTGCCCGACCCGGGAATCGAACCCAGGACCTCATGCTCAGCAGTAGCGCTTGCGACCACTAGACCAACGAGGCAGTCGGCGGGGAAGTACTTAATACAAAATAATGACAACCTAAGACCGGTACCACCAGACAACGTACCTTGACTAAATTGTCAGTTTTGTAAAAGGAACTGTCATTTTGAATTCTGTTAGGTTCTTATTTCAATATCAGGCTTTTTGTTTTATTAAACCCTGCCTAAAGAAAAACCTTATGACTGTTAAGCAAAAACATGTAAGCTCTTTTTATTGAAGTAAAAACTTCTTTAGGCGCGTTGAGCACTTTTTGGGTGAACAAAAATCATGGAACTCGCGTCATCGTCACCGAAAGCTTTCCATGAGCTATATGTATACTGTGTATATATGTGTACTTTTTGGGTGAACAAAAATCATGGAACTCGCGTCATCGTCACCGAAAGCTTTCCATGAGCTATATGTATACTGTGTATATATGTGTACTTTTTGGGTGAACAAAAATCATGGAACTCGCGTCATCGTCACCGAAAGCTTTCCATGAGCTATATGTATACTGTGTATATATGTGTACTTTTTGGGTGAACAAAAAGCGTGAAACTCGCGTCATCGTCACCGCACGCTTCGACGATACAATTCACAAGTTACTTAGTTTTACTTCTATCGGCAGTCCCCAAAACTGCCCAGCATTTTTTTTTTTTGTTTTTTACTATCTTTTTTATACCATGTTTTTAAGCATATAAATATTATTCTATTCTTGTTTTATAATAAGGCTGATGGAGTTCAATTAAATGTATTAACAAAACTTAACTTTTAGAATTACTTAATATGTTATGATCAGTGATCGGAGTAGGTAGATTGAACTGGGGTCATTGATCCGAAACGTATATATTACTATGGACATTCCTCCGGAATTGGTGGATTATAAAAAAAAAACCGGAACTTATGTAGGAATTGTATTCTGCCAGAGTGGAAGGAGTCATTTGATGATTTGCCATCCTCAAAAAAAAGGTAGGAATTGTAATAAAATGAGCAATTTTATTCTTTATTATTCTTCCTATTTTTTTTTGTCGTCACGATTTGACAAAACCCAACGACCAATGAGAACAAAGGATCATGGGTGGTACAATAACCGGTTATCAGAACAATGCGTACGCCCGCCGGAAATACTAAATCCGGAAATACCGGAATTACTTTCCGGAAAAATGGCTTATCCATGTTATTCTTTCTGTGTGCATTTATGATACAAGTACTAAAAATCAATCTACCTACTCCGATCACTGGTTATGATTGACAATTTATGCCAAAAGATGAATACAAATATATTTCATTCGCCACCGTAGCCCACCGTAGCTTATAAGACAAAGTTTGACCGGAAATTCAAATAACTCTAAACTCGAAAAGTACCTGTCCAATAGATGAAATGAATAGATAATGGTCCAATAGAAATAAATGCATTGTTTTATTTTTCTATTTATTTATTTACTAACCATTTATGCACTCACATAAAATCTGACAAGAAGAAAGGCGATGCTTATTTTTAGAAAAATCTCATCCAGCATATTTGTGATAGGAGAGTAGATAAAAAAGATGTAGACAACATGTATAAGAGTAGAAGAGATAACAAAATATTCACATAAAATAAAATAAAACAACTGAGGAGCATCAGTTCAAAAAGTCGTATTTAACTTTCCGACATATATTTATTTTTTATTTTTCTCGAACCCGTGGCTTAAAAGCCCATCGAATGAGCCTAAAAATATGTTCAAAAGGAGTCTATTTCCCGTACAATAAAATCCAGAAAATTGGGATTCTAATGAAAACGGATGTATTTCTGCATTAAAATGTTCTCTTAGATTGTTTTAAACAGAACAGGCATATATTTCTTCTACAAAAAGCATCTTTTATTTATTTATTTTTTTCAAAAGGTCATATTTTTTCCATACTTCACAACTTTAACAAAAATCGATTCATTCGACTTAGTTATTCTCTGTTTTTGTAAAGTTTGTTTTTCACAGAAACACGACCTTTTGAACAAATGCTCCTCAACTTACTAATTTAAACATAAACATACAATATGAGAAAATACTCACATACATACATACTTCTAAAATAAATACCATAAACATGTAATTAATTTAAAACAAAAAAAAATGTACATGTAATGAATACATAATAATATGCAACTATGTCGTAATGGAAAGATAGTTTGTGTCTATGATTGGTCATAGACACATATACTACTTTCTTTACCTACTTATGCGTGGAAATACTTAAAATATCGCATTATAATTTTCAGAGCTATGCCTCCGATCTGTGGTGGGGTGTTCGGACTGGATCTGCCTCTCGGCGCTAAAGAAGTTAAAACGCTTGGACCTATACAGAACTGATATCACCACAAGTGCTGCAGTCGCCATCATCAGGTCGAACCCTGCACTTCGCCATCTTAATGTTGGTAAGCATCATTTTCAGTTAATGACATTATACTAATGGAATTCTGTCAGCTTCTCTCGGATCAGCAGGAAGTTTTTGATAATAGTCCATGTCTTGGTAAAAATGCAGTCAGTTCGGTGGATGGCTGCCCAATGATAAATGATTTTATTTCTGTAAGTAAGTTTGTACAAACACTTACACGTTAATCATGTTTTAAAAACTAGATGAGGTCGGTGTCTCCTATCTGACTACTCTGAGAAAAAAGGCCGAAACAAAGTCAGAGGTCACAGTCTCTTTTAAAGTCCAGACATAATCTTGGTCAGATCATGTGAAAACCATGTAGATTTGTGTCTGAAATGGTCTGTTAAGGAAAAACCACACAGAATGAGTGGACCTGTCCAGTCAGTGCACGCATTTGTCAGTAATCGTGCAGCTCAACTCAAAACTTCAGGAGCTCAACGATTCGACGAACAATACCAAAGAAAGGTTATTTGGGTAGGCCACAAAAATTACTCGAACTGTTTTACCATGATTAAAACTAACTGAGAAGGGAAAAAAGCAACAATGACCCACATAGTCTTTACATTCACAATATTAAAATAATAATCATGTATTCAATCTAGCCTGCATGCTACTCACATTCACAGACAGTTTTCTCTTTAAATGACATCAAGAATATCATAAGTTAAGTCATGTAAATCAATAAAAATTACATTATTAATTCTAAAACATTTACGAGGGCTGCACTAAAAGTATCGGGAATGGAATATTTCCACTGTTCCTGTCATATTAAAATCTTTTTAATTGAAAACTCCTTGGTTTTAAAAATCGAATACCATTTATTTATTTAAAAAAAGATTCTGGGTCTTGTCACAAGGTTTTGTCAAACTTGTTTAGTCGTTGAGAAAATGGAATTGACTCGAGAAAATTCAAGAGCGATGATTTATTATGACTTTCGAAGTTAACACAAAAACAGTGTGTTGACCGGATGATTTCTGCATTGATGAAGCAAGATGAAGCCCCATCCAAAACCACAATTTATCGCTGGTTTGCTGAATTTCAACGTGGACTTGTCAAGCTCAGTGATGATCCCCGTCAAGGTCGTCCAAAAACTGCAGTCACCCAAGAAAACGTTGATGCTGTGCGTGAAGCTGATTGAGGAAGATCGACATGTGACATACCGCGAAATTCAGGCAACTTTAGACATTGGCATGAGTCAAATACAAATAATCTTGCATGAACAATTAGGTGTAAAAAAGTTGTTTTCCCGATGGATACCGCATTCGCTCTGTGAAGAGCAAAAAGCGGCTCGCGTTACTTGGTGCGTCAGAACTCTCGAAAGATTCCACGCAGGATCCTCAAATGCTGTATACAACATCGTATCAGGTGACGAATCCTGGATATACGCGTACGAACCCGAAACAAAAAACCAGTCACGAGTTTGGGTGTTCGAAAATGAGTTAAAGCCAACAAAAATTGTTCGTTCACGGAGTGTTGCAAAAAAAATGGTGGCCACGTTTGTCTCCAAAACCGGCCATGTTACGACTATTCCTCTTGAGGGACAAAGAACGGTTAATGCAGAATGGTATGCTAGCATTTGTTTGCCACAGGTCGTTTCTGAACTCCGTAAAGAGAACTGCAACCGCCGCATCATCCTCCATCACGACAATGCGAGTTCTCACACCGCGCACAGAACAAAAGAGTTTTTAGAGCAAGAAAACATAGAATTATTAGACCATCCGCCGTACAGCCCCGACTTAAGCCCTAATGATTTCTATACTTTCCCTAAAATAAAGAATAAATTGCGTGGACAGAGATTTTCATCACCTGAAGAAGCTGTGGACGCCTACAAAACAACCATTTTGGAGACCCCAACTTCCGAATGGAATGGTTGCTTCAATGATTGGTTCCATCGTATGGAAAAATGTGTCAAATTTCGCGGAGAATACTTCGAAAAGCAATAAATACATTTTTAAATAGTAATGTTGTGTCACTTCCTTGATTCCCGAAATTTTCAGTGCCGCCCTCGTACTATAAAATGGATTGTTGCTTGGGGGTACATTGAAGTATGTGTACCGGATATACCGCCATTCGTGGACGCAATTTTAATTTACACAATCATTTAAAGGATCACAATTATAATTGTGTGAATAAACGAAAATAAAACTAAAATGTTTACTAAGCTTTTTAAATCATCACTCATCTTTCTTAGCTTTAATGTAACTTTGAATTAAGTAACATTTATTTTTTATCTGTGGTGTGAAGCACTTGATTTTTTTTATTAATTTGTCAATATTTGTTACTTCACTCCTCAACAAACTGTAAGACTTTATAACTATTTTGTATCTAAAACGCTCGCCTAATATATGACGAATATACTATAGTTTGACCGATACCGCTGTATCGCGCCTTAAGAATGCGCGGTGAGGCGGGGGGTGGGACGCCGTGAGCGTTGACGAATGAGCGGCCTGCACTGCCCCCCCGTGAGCCGCGCACATACCTAAGGCGCGGTGCAGCGGTTTTGGTCGAACTATAGTACCTTACAAAAAATGCAATGACTGTTTTTTTCTCAGGTTCATGCAAAATGATATCCTCAATGGACGAAGTGGCGATAGCTCTCGGCGGCAACTGTCCGAATCTGGTGTCAGTGGACTTTTGGAAGTCTTACTCCCTGACCCCGAATGGCATCAGAGCGCTTGGCAACTGTAAGAAGCTCCAAGAGTTGGATGTTGGCTGGTGGTAAGTTTATTTTAAAATTTGTGATTGTTTATTTGGCCCAATATTGTAGGCTAGTTTTTTAAGGCAGGTCTACCTCTGTGACTTAGGGAAACTTGTTGGAATACAGGCGAGATGTCATGTTGATAATTTTGCTGGACGGAATATTCTTAAAAGTTACGACCGCGTTTATAAGTTGTTACCCTTTTTCTTTCATTCTGGAGTATTTTCTGATTTTTACATATAATTATTAATAGTAAAGGACTGCCACACCTCCAACCCATCCTGAAATTTAATCAGATCAAATATGGCAAGAAATTCGCCAAGTAACCTTCTGATTGATGATTTTGATAGACAAAATGATAATGATCTCTCTTACTAACTGATTAACTTTTACAGTTCTCCGTATGCCTTTCTATCTTCCCCTAAATGTAATCATTAACAAACAAACACAAGCATGTATTTATTCGACAGTTTGCAAGCGGGTGGTTCCGGCGAATGGCTGGCGTGGTTATCAGGCGGGGAGCTTCGCAAGTTGTTCCTAGGAGCCCTAAGAGGTGTTTGTGACCGTGATTTGAGAGCCCTACTGCCTAGGGCTCCGAAATTGGCGCAGTTGGACTTGTTAGGAGTTAGGGCTGTCACGCCGGATATTTGCGATGCGTAAGTTGGTCGTTTTTTTTTATGGATTATTTTCTATGTAAAAGTCGAACTCCTAATTACTCTATCACCCTAAATTTGAATGTCACTTGCACGTCATAAAACGACAAGGTCTATTTGTCTATGTCACAATTAGATATTTTCATCCTTCGTTTTAATTTACTAGTTTTTTTTTGTCAAAAGTGGTAAAACAAAACTTTAATTAAGTATTAGGCTTAGAGCAGGTTATTGCGTCGGCTTTCGGAAATCATTGAATTGAGTCTCATTCTCATGTTATATCTCTCCAACGTTTTATGATCGCGACTTCGACGTAATAAGCTGCTCTAAGCCTGATACATAATGAAAGTTTTAAAAATCATTGTTTTTCCTACCTAATTATACGGTAAGGAGGAAGCGTCAGGGTAGTCCTCCCGTTCGTAGAATAGAATAGAATAGAATAGAATAGAAAACTCTTTATTATGTACACCATAAAAACGACCTAAGTAAGTTAACGAAGTAAGTTATTTGACGAATTCCCAACCAAAACAAAAAAGGCGCTTCCCTTAGGCGGAATAAACTTTTTACTAACGCATTTATTTTGTTACCTTTACAGTATACTAGCTGAATGCAGGCATCTGAGACTTCTAGACGTCAGTTTCTGCGATCAAATTCAAGAATCTCAGGTATGCGTTTTGTTATATCTACTCAATTTATTTATTTCTATACTAGCGACCCGCTCATGATTCTCACGATTTTGACGACTTAACAAAACATCGAGATTTCCTTATTATAATATGTCAGTTTAATATATTAATCTGTTAGACGCATAAACCTGCCGCAATAAATTCTCTAAATGATGATGAAAACCTCATCAAAATCCTTTGCGTAGTTTAGAAGAACAACGTGCTCACACAGACATACCCGAAAACTGACTATAATTTATAGTATATAAGCTATTCGCGCCCGGCGTCGCACGGCGTGAATTTCATACAAAAATAGCATCCAAATTTCCGACTTTCCCGGTGGATTTTCCAAAAAAAACTTTCATACAAACCTTGTCCTGACCAATACAACAAAAAAAAAAAAATAGCCCAATAGGTGCAGCCGCTTTGAAGTGATGCGCGGACAAACATTTTTGGCAATTGATTTTTATTTATGTAGATGTAGATATAAAAGCAGTGTTGTATTAATGTCACAGTCAAACTATGGATATCCAGTTTCCCAGTACCTCCAATATTTAAGTAAATGTCTGGCTGAGCCAACCCCACCCAAACCAATCCGTACTGGGTCCACGTGGTGGATTACTGTCCACTCCTCAAACTCAAACTCAAACTCAAAGCATTTATTTCAAATAAACCAATTACAGGCACTTTTGAATTGTCAAGGGGTCGGTCAGTCAGAAAGATGAAGCTAGTTACCCATTCCAAAGCGTAGTAGGTACCTATGGAGAAGAACGGGCAAGAAACTCAATGGACACTCTTTTAAATCAAAAAATGGTTACAAAATATTGATTACATCGTTCATGTTGAAATTATGCATGTGAGAACGATGCAGATCGTTAAAAGCGTCCGTAATAAAAAGACAAAAGCAATTCAAATATTAAATTAAATTAAAATAAGCCGTGGCAGCTAAGAAATGACCAGTCCCCACTGACGGCGCCCGTTCACGAACATGACGCATGGATCAGCACCATTCAGCTCAACCATTTTGAAGGGAACTTAATCTCCATCTCACAGAGAGGAGGCCTGTGTCCCGGCAGTGGGAACATTGTAGGCTGATTATACTGGTTGAGCATATAGCCCTGCTACTACTCGGCCTACCAAATGCTTTTACCATTGCATGAATTTATTCTCTCAAACTATATCTAAGAGTCTTGTAACTCTTTTATTCTATTAAACATACCGTGCGCCCGAAAGGATTTCCCATTGGTAAAAATGATAAACTGGAACTCTTGTGAATAATTTCATGCTTCTAAAGCTAGCGGATTAGGCTATGCGTCGTCTGTCAGTGAGTTTAAGTTTTGTATTAAGTAGTTGGTCAAAGGAGATGTTTCAAAATGGGGCAGGTATATTTAAAATGCCTAAAAGAAAACCGTATAATTCGGCATAAATACAGATAATTGATTTAAATGTATACTGTTGTGGTATTTAATTAATTGATATTTGTCAAATATTTTGATCGACTTTCAAGATGGCGTATCACCGATTTAGGTACTCTGTGCTTAAAAACAATAACATTAAACCATAGATCGACCATTGATCATAGAAAGAGAACTGTCAGCTGTAACAATAGTGTCACTTTCGTATCGTTGTCAGTCGTGTTCATTGACTTAATGAAGTCACCGAAAGGATTGATATTTTTTACTGTTCATTGAATGAATTCGCAAGAATAACTGCATACCATTTGTGTTACAATTTGTAAAATAAGCATAAGTTAAGTACCACCCTATCGCTTTGGGATATTCTGTTATGATAGAAGTGTTGTGTAAATAAATAAATAGATAATAAATAAGTCAGTGATCGTGTCAACCTTCAACCTTCACAGAAATAAACATGTCAAACGTCATTAATCAATCAAAACGACAGCTTACTGCCATGACGGGTTTTTGTTGTGTGTTGCAATTTCAAGTGTAATTTCCAAAGCCATTTTAAAGTAATTGGCCAGTTGAGAACTGTTTCAAATGTTTTTCCCTATTTTTAAGTATAGTGTACAAGGACCTGGCCAAGGCTCCATACATTTTTAGAACATCTCCTTTATTATAAGCATTAATTCACTGACTATGGTTTATTCATTTCAGGTATTAGAATGGCGTGAGCAGTACCCTCATGTAAGCATAAAGCGATCATTCCAATCGGCTAACTTAAACACGGCACCGAATCCACTGTTTTTGGCGCCGAGTTTGGAGTAAAACGTTAACTAAACGGTCCGTTTCACTAACTTCGGAAGTTCTGTATTGGTATTCTGTAAAAATCTCACTGTGAAAACTTGGTGAAGTGAGCTTGAAGTGAGCTGTCAATCAAAATCAAAATATTTTATTTCACATAAACCAACATAGGCATTTATGAAACGTCAGAAGCTAGGTGCACGGATCCAATTAGTCGTTTCCTATGGAGACTCTTCTCCATAGGAAACGACTAAACCGGCAAGAAACTCCATGGTTACTCTTTTAAAAATAAGTGGTTTTTACAATGTTTTCAAATTACAGTGTTAATAGGTATGGGAGGACTGTGTAGGCCTGTCAACAAGTAGCAGGTACTCAACAAAATAGAAAAAGGTCTACAAATATACATTCTACAAGTTAGGCCTAAAACGTTCTCACATTCACAAAATACAGAAGAATCTTTAGAATAGATAAATAAAATAATTAAAATAAAAGACCAAATGACAACTGTAACAAATCTGAATTAAAATCATGTCTAAAAAAGCCTTTAGTAAAGAGCTAAAGGCTTTTTTAGACATGATTTTAATTGATGATTTTATGATTTTAATTGGAGGTATATCCAAGTCAAATAATGATAAGATTATGTCAAAGAAGAATGTAAAAGAGAAACAACATATTTTTTTTGAATATAAACTTCTTAATTTGGGAGCAGTTAATAGTCATTTACATAGTGATGCCATTAATGAGGTACCAGGGAAGCCACATTTGCAGACGAAATAATCGCCAAACAACAATATTGTCAATCCCTGGCATCAGGGGAATGACAGCTCACTTCATCTAAGTTTTCTCCGTGAGATTTAGAATAGACCCCGCGTTTACACCCTTATACAAGTTTTGATACTTGTTTTCAACAAGTCTTGTATAAGATTTGTCAATATGTCGTCTATAAAACATGTATGATACATGTATTGATGTTGTTTCAAACATGTTTTGTCAACTAATTTGTTCACGTTTTTGACAAGTTTTCTACAATTTTTTTATACAACTATAGCCTTCACAATATGTTTTAGGGTAAGCGATAAATGAAAACAGTGCACACAACCCGTAGAATACATGTTTTATTCCTTGGTGTAAACACGGAGATGGCAGATAGTAAATTTAGCAATTAGATTTTTTAAATTTATCTGATGATTAGTAGCTTATCCATGTAGTGTGAAACAGGTCCTTTGGCTCATTTACACGGAGCAATTTTACTAATAAATTAAATATTTTACTTGGTAAATCTCTTTTCTCATAGCCATATTGTGCCATCTAAACAGTGTTTTATTCGTTTATTGCTCCATGTAACTGAGCCTTTACCTGATTTAAAATACATTTTGGTTATTCTTATATTTTAGTATTTAAAAAAATGCTTATTCGAGCTAATTTATTGTGGTGGAAGATATTTAAATCACACAAGAAGATTATTTTTTAAATTAAACTATTTTGAAACAGAACACGAGTAAAAGTATATCACTTGAAAAAAGTACTAGTTTTCCGAGCACACGAGAAAATTTTCGACATAAAGTAATAATAAACAAAAAAAAAAGAAGAAGATATCTATTATAAATATGCAACGTATCTTATATTCGAATAGCCACTGATCTTTATTTATTTTATTTTAATGACTTTTTAGAAGTTTATGTATTGATACTTTGTTTCTGTATTATTTTGAAATAAAGTTTTGATTGTACTGTATTTATTACACTTGGCAAGGACTGTACCAGCTGTAATATCGAGATTTTACCAGCTAAAGATGCTATCTTACTTTTATATTAAATGTAAACTAGGGCCAAACGCACACTGATGCGACCACTTAAAACTAACTGCATTCAGCCAGCCCGGGCATGGCCCTAGCGGCTGTCATATCAATAAGCTTTCGGTCTTAGGTTAAATGATAAATGATTTTATTTCTGTAAGTAGGTTTGTACAAACACTTTTACACGTCAATCATATTTTTAAACTAGATGAGGTCGGCGTTACCTATCTGACTACTCTGAGAAGAAAGGCCGAATGTGAAGGTTAATAACATAATCATAAATAAAAGATAAATGTGAAACGATTCGAAAAAAATTACAAATATTTCACATTGCATCGTCCGCCTTAATTTAAAAGTGATACTTATACAAAAACTAACCTAAAACTTACAAAAAAAAAATACTGACTTAACTGTAAAAGTGATCTATTAATATTTGGCTTTAAACAATCTTACTATAAAAAAGACTGACTTAATTAATAAAAACCAATTCCTCGTTGACTAATATGCATTTAAAACTATTTTGTGAGAATTTTTCAATATCTATTTATCTTGCAGGAAGCCTTTTGTACCTAACATTTTTACCATTGACACCTAAAATGGTTGATAAATAAGAATAGTTTAAGGTTATAGTAACGGTTTTAAAGGGGATGCACTAATGTAGCCAGTGTGAAAGTTGTAGTAATAAATAAATAAATTAGAAAGTGTTTATTCAGTTTTTTGTTCTTAAGGGGAATGCGCCAAGGTAGCCCGTGAAAATCCAAATTTTCTTACATTATTTGCAATTTGCAGGTCAGTATCAGATTGTATGTCGCTAAATATGATTCGCGGCCGTATCAAATATTTATTTATAGAATTATAATCATAAAAATCAAGAATACATCTTTCTAAGTTTATATTACCTTATTGAATGACTATTTCATGAAATCATGACCTGTTGATAAGCCTCCATGGCTCAGGCACATGAATCATGTGCATGATGTTAGATAGCGTGTTAGCCAAATTGACGGTCTTTTTCTTTTATTGTAGGTTTTAACTGTTTTAATAACAGTTTTTCATATAGTTTCGATAATATTGGCAACAGAGAAATGGGTCTATATGATGATGCTTCATGGGTTGGTTTCCCAGCCTTCGCAATCATAATGTCAGCAACCTTCCATGGTTCTTGGTCATGTTCATGGTCCTTCCAACCATCAATTTGGCGTCAGGGAAAAACACTCTACGATAGACCAGGTACACAGGATAACTAACATCATTGAAAAAGCACTCGAAAACAAGCAAGTCTGCGCCACCGTATTCCTGGATGTCGCGCAAGCCTTTGATAAAGTTTGACATGAGAGTCTAGTATATAAACTCAGACGCATGCTACCTCCAGAATTTGCAGACATTCTAGAATCATATATAAGTAACAGAATGTTTAGAATAAGGCAAGAGGACGCATATTCAGCTAAAAACTATAAAAGCTGGGGTGCCACAAGGAAGTGTGTTAGGCCCATTCCTGTACTTGGTAAACACATGTGATATCCCAGAGCTGGAAAACAACACCATTGCGACCTTTGCAGATGACACTGCTATTAAGGCTACCGGATCAAGTCACAAAGAAGCAGTAGAATAAAAGTTCAACTAGCTGTGAACTAAATTTATGACTGGACACAAAAGTGGAAGGTCAAACTGAATGAGTCAAAATCAATTCATATTGACTTCACTGACAAACACTGTGATTACCACCCAATCTATATAAACGGCATGCAAGTGCCTTATGCTAATATAGCCAAATACCTTGGCATAACTCTTGACGCCAAACTGCGTGGGAAATCTCACGGCAATTTTTTTTCTTTTTTTTTTTAAAACCGCCGGCACAAAAACCTGTAAAAAGAAAAAAGGAAATTTCTGTGCCTGGTCCTTTAACTTTAATATTTAAATACTTAATTAGTAATATTTTGTGATTCAAGCGTCGTCGAGTTGGGGGACCAAATACGGTGACAAAGTGCGCCGATCCGAATGAGATATATTGATCCCATATTTGGGATTGATGATTTATTTAACCTGCAAGTTACAAAAAAAAAAACAAGAAAATTAGAATATCTTGTGCTACCCTGGCGCTTTCGTGTTAAGGAGATGGAGATTTGTACTTTAGACTTAAGACATTAAGGCTCATTTTCATTTGTCTTTTGGCACATTGCATTTTTTTAAAGTCGTACCATTCATATTTCGGAAACAGACAATTTTAGAGTTACGGGATGGGGTGGTTACACACTAAGCTTAATAGATTTGAGCCTTATTGTAATAATTTTAGAATATATTTTAAGATTATTTATTTACTGCTTGTGGACTTAAATAGCCAATACGTAGCTATAGCTTACACCAACATTTTGCAATTTTTTTTTGCTCAAATTACATTAATTTTGGTATTAGTCGCCTTAAATAAATTTAATAATTTCAGTTTTGTCTATTTTATATAGTTTATGACTAATTATTTAGTCATTATAGTCGTAGGATAGGAACGGTATATGTTTAAAAGCTACATTACTTTGTCGACTCTTATTTAATTAAGGGTCTGTAGAGACAATTAACGATGTAGTAGCTTCCATGATTATTTTAAGTAACGAACATTCAGATTACATTCAATTTAAATAGAGTAGTGTTGAAAGTAATAAAATAATTGTTTTCAAACAAATAGATAATTTAAAAAAAAAACGAATGTCTCATAAATAAGCCATCTCGTAGACAAGGCTTCATGCTACAATATGCCCTTGCCTCAGAGTGTAGCATAGAGATTTAACAATTAAAGAAAACAAAAAAGACATTTAGATTCAATTCTAAGCAGGCTGATATTAAATATTATATACAATTGCTTGTTGCCATGTATATACGTGAATGCCATAACAGCAAAGTATTTTTCGTAAATTTATACTATCTACAATTATTTAACTTTAGCATAACTATACTAATCGTCAAAGCTCGTGGCAGGCGCGGTCTTAAAACGTAGGAGCGAGATGGCACAAGAGTCAGCATAGAGTTTTCACAAATCTCCTACTATTCATATATTGGTGATGCGGTTCCGTAAGGTCAGGTGCGTAGAACCCGCAACCGGCCGGCGTGTATGACCAGATTTGTGCACGTAAACGAAACAAGAGTAGTACTTACGTACACACGCGTCGCATCGCGTTACGCATCGTGTCAACGACTATTCACCGTCCTACGCTCGCGCTTTATGACCGCGAATGCTGCGAATCTTGGCGTTTAGGTACTATATTAAACCTATATAAGATTATAGCGCTGGGTGCATAATGTGGTCTTAGCATAATATTTCCTCGATATTTTGGAAATGTTTACATGATATTTCGATATTTTTGCGTACTTTATAGCTAGCTAAGAGTAATATTAATATAATTATTGTCTAATATAAATGAGACTTACCTTAATATATTTTAGTATTATTATATTCAAAGAATGGACTTATGTTAGGGAGAAATTTCTTTAACGCGTTTTCTTTGACGGCTTTGATAATCTAAGTAAAATTTTTGAACAATAATGAAGATGATAATCTCATTTTCCTACTCCGAAATGTCCTGTTTTTTTTTTTTGTAAACATTAATGTTTTTAGCAATAGCAGTGTACTAGATTCTATTAAGTGTTCTGTGCGGTTTGAGGAGAAAATAACCAGAGATAATATACAGGGTGGTAGGGATATCGACTCGCAAACTGTTACCATGTATTCAGCAGGTACATGATTATGGACCCTGCTGAGTTAAAATGTTTCGTCGACTATAAAAAAAAAAAATAGCTGTTCATAACATTTTGACCGTGTAGGTATTGCACTTTTGTATGAACAGATATATTTAAAGTGAAACTTTTATTACATCGTCTCAAACTTTTCCGTCTGTGTGTTGCATGTCGCGTGACGGTCGGCCGCGGAGTAGGGATAAAGTGAAAGGCGCTCGTTAGAGCAGCCGAGGAGGAGGGAGTGGGGGAGGGGGGGGGGGGGGGAAGATTGATGAAGCGATTTTTATACCCTTAATGGAATATTATTCCGAATTTTTTTAGTTAAATGTCTATAATGTGAAAAAAAAGTTTCACTTTTACCGTGGTTTCATAAAACCACACACTTTTTTTGTCATAACCGACGAAATTTTTTAACGATTGGGGATCCATAATCATGTACTGAATCCATGGTAATAAGTTGCGCGACGATTTCCCTGCACCCTGTTTTTTTTTTAATTATTTACTTATACTATATTGTAGCTCAAACCGTGTGGAAATTCTCAACGAATAATGTCTTTAAAGGGAGTGACTGCAATGTCACAAGTCCAACATTTCAGTCATAGATGCTAATAGATTTAATGACATATAATAACCTACGTATGTTTTTTATAAATAAAAAATTATAAATGTAATACTAGTTTGTTTTTGTGCTCTTTTTAATAACCCTTATTTGTGTACCATTGTTAAAATTGTTCGCATTAGAGAGGCTGTCAAGACGTATTGTACTAACTATGGCGAAGCAAAAAGGAGGATTATGATTTTGACCGGTATGTATGTAAGTATGTTCATCTGTTCCTCATAACTTCTAAACTACTTATCATAATTTGACAAATGAGTTATCGTTTGGAAGCTTCCTGATCGTCCGCTGGTAATAGGCTATAAGACGTCATGGCGGCTTATAGCGGATGAAGATAGTTGCCGAAAAAAAAGGTTAATAATTATATCGTGTTTGGTATCTAATGAAAGGTCTTATGGAGTACTTTCTGAAAATAATGTTGGTTATTTATGATATAAACATGAACCCCAAAGGAGATATTCCAAAATGTATGGAAACTAGGCCAGGTCCTTGTACACTATTCTTAAAAATAGAGAAACACATTTAAAACAGTTCTCAACTGTCTAATTACTTTAAAATGGCTTCGTTTGCTGGTAAACCACAATAAATTACACTTGAAATTGCAACACACAACAAAAACCCGTCATGGTGGTAAACTGTAATTTTGATTTATTAATGACGTTTGACATGTTTATTGACACAGTTGTGACAGCTGACATTTCTCTTTCTATGATCAATGGTCTACTTTCATTGTTTTTAAGCACAGTAACTAAATCGGTGAGACGCCATGTTGAAAGTCGATAAAAATAATTGATAATTATCAACTACCAGAACAGTATACATTTAAATTAATTATCTGTATTTTTGCCGAATTCTACAGATTTTTCCCTTTTTTTTTGAGGTAGTGTACTGGCCCATTTTCAAATGTAGGTAAATGTCTACTTGTGTTTTCTCTGCCTCTCGTGATAAAAATCGCCAGGTAAACGCAATATACGTCCTAATACCAATTCTGCTGAACTTACGTTTTGATCTTACAGGCCGCGCGAAGTCCCAACAATACTGTCGATAGCTCATCGACCCATGACAGATTGTCTGACAGCCTAGCTTTAATTGCTACCTTCAGGGAGCGATGCATTCTCTCTACCATACCATTCCCCCATGGATGGTACGCTGTTTTACGGATTTTCTTTACTCCTAACATATTCATCAAACTGCTGAAAAGTTCGCTCTCGAATTGCCTTCCTCGATCCTTCCTTGATCGCTCGTTAATGTTTTTGGACAACCGAATCTATAAATCTACCCTTCGTAGATAGCCTTAGCTAGTGTGTCAGCTGTAATGTTTGTAGTTGGAATTGCCTCTGGCCAACGTGTAAACCTGTCTATGACGGTGATGCAATAACGATAACCTTCCTGTGAAGTCAGTAGAGGCCCAACTATGCCTACGTGTATAATAGGTTGGGGAAAAAGTGTCTTCGCATTTTTTAAGAAAATTCAAAACAATTTTTAATATAGTTTATTAACAGAAACAACACACAAACACAGGCACAGAAAACGAGTCTCCAGTCATTTGCAAAACCCATGCAAGTAAACAAGACTGGTTCCTATGCGGAAGCTGCAAAATCAAGATCTCAGCCTGCAAATCTAGAGGATAAGATTAACCAGATTTTAAAATGTATTACTTCATTTGACAAGAGATTAGAGAAACTAGAGTCCAGCACTAAAACAGCTGTTTTAAGTCATCAAAAATGAATAACACCCTTAAAATAATGGCGTGGAACTCTAATGGGCTCCTCAAACATCAAAATGAGTTGCAGGCGGTCCTGGACACAGAAAACATTGACGTGTGTTTGGTCTCCGAAACGCACTTCACTAAACAATCTTTTGTGAAATTTAGAGGATACATGGTATACAATTCGCTGCACCCTGACAACTCTGCCAGGGGAGGCAGCGCGGTTATAATCAAACACACCATAAGTCACTACGTGCAATGTAAATATGAAGAACAAGACATTCAAGCCGTGGCAGTATCTGTTAAAAACAAATCTTGTTCCATGTCCATTGCAGCCATTTACTGTCCCCCACGGCACATGATAAGAAAAGAGCGGTATTTACATCTCTTTGAATTGTTAGGCCAGAGATTTATCCTAGGCGGCGATTTTAATGCTAAGCATACGCATTGGGGATCAAGACTTACAACGACTAAGGGAAGGCAGCTCTTAAGCGCAGTAAAAGATACCGGTTCTGAAGTTATGAGTACAGGAAAACCAACATACTGGCCCACTGACCACCAGAAAATACCGGATCTTATAGATTTTTTCATATGCAAAAACATATCCGCCAATTATGTCAGCGTGGAGGAAGGTTTTCATATGAACTCGGACCACTCTTCGCTTATACTAATGCTAAGTCAAAAAATCCTACTTAAAGAAAGCCACTTAACCCTGGTTAATAAGTTCACAGATTGGGAAAGCTTTTCTCTTGATCTAGAAAATATTATCGACCTTAAAACTCCGATAAAAAAGCAAGATCAGCTTGACTCAGAAGTAAACAAGTATATTGTCAATATACAACAATGTGCGTGGAACAACACACCACAATTAAAACGTAAATATAAGGGATTTACCTATCCTAAGGAAATTGTGGATTTACTTACTGAGAAAAGGAAACAAAGGAAACAGTGGCAGCAAACACGATGCCCGCGAGATAAAACATCACTAAATAATTTAACTAAAAAATTAAAGAGAAAAATTCTACAATTTGAGGATACAGCTCT
The DNA here is from genome assembly GCA_916610205.1 of Griposia aprilina. Classification (NCBI taxonomy): domain Eukaryota; kingdom Metazoa; phylum Arthropoda; class Insecta; order Lepidoptera; family Noctuidae; genus Griposia; species Griposia aprilina. The sequence goes on along the minus strand of OU744294.1, from coordinate 8,891,170 downwards.
GAACACCAACCTTCTGCAGCTAACCAATGACAAATCAACAGATTACTCCCTCTGGAAGGCAACAAAAAATCTAAAAAGGCCAATTAAACAAATACCGCCCATCAGAGATAGCGACGGAAAATGGGCCATAAGCAATGATCAGAAAGCTGTAAGGTTTGCTCAGCACCTAGAAGAAACGTTTAAGCCCAATGAAAACCTGGTAGAATTACTTGAGAGTGAAAACTTAGCAGAAAACCAGAGAATTAAGCTTGTGACTCCTAAAGAAGTAATGAGAGAAATTCAAAATAACATTAGTGCCAAAAAGTCTCCGGGTTACGACCTCATTACAGGTGAGATTCTAAAACACCTCCCGCGTAAGGCTGTAGTTAAGCTGACCAAACTTATTAATGCTGCATTTATTTTAAAACACGTACCTGCGCCATGGAAGGTCGCTGAAGTCATTATGATTGCGAAGCCTGGGAAACCACCACATGAAGCATCATCATACAGACCTATTTCTCTGTTGCCCGTGCTATCAAAGTTATTCGAAAAACTATTATTGAAGCGATTAAAACCAGTAATAGAAGATAAAGACCTTATTCCAAATCATCAATTTGGCTTCAGGGAGAAACACTCTACAATAGACCAGGTTCATAGAATAACTAATATCATTGAAAAAACACTAGAAAATAAAGAAGTCTGCGCCACTGTATTTTTAGATGTGGCGCAAGCTTTTGATAAAGTTTGGCATAAGGGTCTAATATTCAAACTCAGGCGCATGCTCCCAGAATTTGCAGATATACTAGAGTCGTATATAAGTAATAGAATGTTCAGAATACGGCAAGAGGATGCATATTCCGAACTAAAACATATAAAAGCTGGGGTACCACAAGGAAGTGTGCTAGGCCCGATTTTGTACTTGTTATACACATGTGACATTCCAGAACTGGAAAACAACACCATTGCGACCTTTGCAGATGATACTGCAATTATGGCTACCGGTTCAACCCACAGAGAAGCAGTAGAAAAAGTTCAACTAGCTGTGAACAAAGTCTATGACTGGACACAAAAATGGAAGATCAAACTGAATGAATCTAAATCAATTCACATTGACTTCACAAACAAACACCTGGACTATCACCCAATCTATATAAATGGCATGCAAGTGCCTTACGCTAATACAGCCAAATACCTTGGCATGACTCTCGATACCAAGTTGCGTTGGAAAGCTCATGTCAAAAAGAAAAGACAGGAACTCGACATACGTTATAAAAGTATGTATTGGTTACTTGGAAGGAAATCTTGTCTATCAATACATAATAAAATAACCATATACAAGCATATACTGATGCCAATTTGGACGTATGGTATCCAACTTTGGGGCTGTACTAAACCAAGCAACATCAAAATTATCCAACAATTCCAAAATAAAGTACTCAGGGATGCTGTGAATGCACCCTGGTACATAAGAAACGACGACCTTCACCGTGACCTTAAAATGGAATTCGTCACCACAATCATCAAAAAATTTGCTGAAGCCCACGAACACAGACTACACCGACATGTGAATGTTGAGGCTATCCAGCTGCTAGACAACACAGACTTAGTGCGTAGGCTAAAAAGAACTAAACCATTTGAATTAATGTAGTGTAAGTAAGTACTAACAAAGTGAGTGAATAATAGTAACATTGTTGTGCTATACATATAACACATGAACATAGTGTTTTAATATAATATATCAGACTCTAAGAAAGTGCTACGGACTTGTGTAAAAGTGCAAATAGACACTATTCTTAGTATTAACATTATTTATAACGTAGCATATTAAGTTAGAGTTAAATTACTTATTAGTCTTTTTAGGCTAGATTGTAATTAATTTATTAAGAATTCTGTTCTTAATAACAAAGGGAAAAAAAAAAAAAAAAAAAATATAGTTTATTTACATTTAACTAAAGTATGTCGGTACCATTTTGTTCGATAACTTTTTGCCATCTTGTAGGTAGGGACATGGTCCCATTGCTATAGAAATTTTGGGACTTCTGATCAAAATACCGCGACAAGTGGTTTTGGCAGTCCTCTCGTGATGTTAACCTGACACTGCCTAAAGAATTCTGAAGAGACCGAAACAGGTGGAAATCTGAAGGTGCAAGGTCAGGACTATACGGCGGATGCAGTAACACCTCCCAGCCAAACTCTTAATTTTTGCTGAGTGGCTAAAGATGTGTGAGGTCTAGCGTTATAATGATGAAAAACCACACCCCTTCTGTTAATTAATTCCGGCCGCTTTCTCTCAACTTCTTGCTTTAATCTCATCAGTTGTTCGCAGTAGAGTTCAGAATCGATGGTCCTGCCTGGTGATAACAGCTCATAATGAATAATGCCCTTCCAATCCCACCACACACACAGCATCACCTTGTTGCGAGTTAACCCGGGTTTCGCCACAGTCTGTGAACCCTGACCGGCCTTTGACCACGACCTTTTTCGCACGTTCTTGTCGTACGTGATCCACTTTTCATCACCAGTTATCAGCTTCTTCAAAAATGGTTCGGTTTCATTACGTCGTAATAAAGAATCACAAATGAGTACACGGTTCATTAGGTTTCTTTCAGTTAGCTCGTGAGGTACCCAAATATCGAGCTTTTTTGTGTACCTACCCAGTTTTTTGCAAATATTCCAAAACTGTTTTGTGGTAAATTCCCAGTTCTTCAGCTACGTTGTAACTACTGATATGCCGATATTGCTCCACTTTTTCAAAAATGGCATCCATTTTATCCGTAATAGGGCGACCAGAGCGACGTGCATCTTTGACATCAAAATTTCCGGATTGAAAACGCTTAAACCAAATTTGTGTTACTCTCACAGACACTGCACTAGGTCCATAAACATCGGAATTTTTTTTCGCGGCTTGCGTTGCATTTTTACCTTTTTTGTAGTAAAATTTTAAAATCTATCGATTTTCTTCATAAGATTGACAGTACGAAAAACAAATGAAAATCACACATTTTCCTAATTTGAATTTGGAATTATGTTCTTTAAAATTAAAACTTTCAATGATACCCAAACCAGCCAGATACAAATAATATAGCCAAAGAGATTTTATTACAAGTTCATACATACTATAATGCGAAAAGACTTTTTCCCCAACCTAATATGTTCAAATCACTCTGTTATCGGAAATTTACTTGCTTTCGAAATTGCATGCCTGTGTACTTTTACTTTCTGACATTGAATACAAGATCTAACCCACCTAGCGACGTCTTTGTTCATTTCTGGCCAAAAATAGCGTCTTATCATCATTCTACGCAAAGACTACAATAGTATACTGGCAATAGACAGGCAGCTCCACCTTTTTTTAATATTAGGTAGTGTCCAAACGCAGCGCCATCTAGTTTTTCGTTAAGGGAACTAATGAATATAAATATATACGTATAGATTGGTACGAATGTCGATAATATACTATAGCTGCAGTACTGTACGCTGCATAGTAGGTACGTACGTTTGTCATGTGGCGTTTATGGGAAGAATTTTAAAGGAATTCGAAAAGTTAAAAAACAATACAGTTTTAATTTAATTACATTTATAAAAAAAAAAATACGATTTTGTGTGTTTTCCAAACTCAAAGAGTGCCTATGCATAGAGTCCACAGTAACATCACAAGTCTTGGATGATGTTTACAATACGGCGTCACACTGAGAAGGATACACGCGGCACAGCAACACGCAGGAACGGCAGCTCAACTCAATGTAGATAGCAGATCTGCGCACTTGCGAAACAACAAGAACTTTATTTTAAAGGGAAAATAAATGCGCACGAGCAATCACACTCTCACGCAACAAGCCATTTGCAACTTAAGTGTGCCCATAGAAAAATTAAATTTTACACGTTTTATATACTAAAATATAACTTCTGCATTATTGTGCTGATAATAAAAACGTCTTTAAACTCGAATTTATAATTCTGTTATTTTTCAAGATTTACTAACAAGAAGAACGTGTGATCATAATTCCCAGCATAATAATAAGATACATAACATAGCAACACCGCAATCTTATAATATTTTTTACCCTTCACGATATGATAGATGGCGCTGTTTTCAATAAAAAATCGGAATTTTGATTTTACTCCAAGTTGCCATAGCATGATTCTTCGTGTGGCCCTAACGCCTGGGTGGCTCTTGTTATGAACTGTATCAAAAGCTAACTTTCGGAAACTGAATGGGAGGTATGAACTTACCAGGTTTTTTAAAATTCATCACTATGTAATAAAAAGATATATATATCTTTTTATTACATAGTGATGAACTTTTTATTCCAATACAATGTTGCCTCTGGATTCTGCCATCATGCGTGTCATTTGATTGTCGGTTTCCTGTGCTTGTGCAACTTCGTCGAAATCGATGCTCGTGGAACAAACAAAGGACTCTACACGTGATAAAGCGTCAGCAACCGCGTTCTCGTTTCCGAAGACGTATTGTATATGTCTTCTGAATTCGCTGATGTACAATAACTGCCGTGTGCACATCAGTGTTTCTCGATCCGTCCCTATTTTAGTAAACGCATACGTCAATGGCCTATAGTTGGTAAAAATGGTTAATTCGCGACCTTCTACCATGTTCCTAAAATGAAAGATTGCTAGGCATATTGCAAAAAAATGAAAGATTGCTAGGTATATTGCTAAAAACTCACGATCGTTTGTGCTGTATTTTTGCTACGCCGCAGATAGAGTCTTAGAAAAATATCTTAGTGGTTTCGATTTTGCGTTAGTCTCTTGTTGCGTCTCTTCCTCCGCTCCAAGGAGGTGGCTTGTTGTCTTTTTGTGGGCCCGTTGGCCGCCGCCATTAGCGTCGTGGCTTCAGCCTCTTCTGGCATCGCGGCTTGAGCCTCTTTTGGCATCGCTTGTGGCCTCAGAGGCTACTTGGGGACGGCGTGAAGCGGCGGTTATGGCGGCGGTCCCCGCTTACTTGTTTCGGGTTTCTGCCTGAAACACGGGACACTTTATGTTGCACGCGGGGTGCGGGCCACCGCAGTTTGCGCAGGTGGCAAGCTCCTATAGGTGCCGTCGTGAGCCGGTTCCACCCTCGCCCGGTGCTTATGCTGGGGTATCTCAACGCCAAGTCTGCGGCGTGGGGATCCGCGATCACCGATCCTAGGGGCGAGCTGTACCTGCCTGCTGTTGCAGGAGTCGAGACCGGCCTGACCGTCCTGAATCGGGGCTCGGTGTACACGTGCGTGCGGCAGCGGGGTGGGTCCATAGTGGACGTGTCGTTCCCAAGCTCCGCTGTTGCGGGACTTGTACGTGACTAGCGAGTTGCCGTAGAAGTGGAGACGCTATCGGACCATCCGATATATTTGGTTCGACTTCTCCACCCAGACTGCGTGCGGCGGCCGCCCGTCGTCGGCCCCGCATATAGATGGCCCTCGCTGGTCGCGTAAGCAAATCGACAGGGAACTTCTCGAGGAGGCCGCAATAAGCCAGGCCTGGGTCCCGGAGTCAGACGACACAAGTGATCGACGAGGTGGGCTGCGATAATTCGCTCGAACAGCGTGCCCACCTCATCTAGCAGCACTATGGCCGCTATGCGGACGGCGAGTCCATAGGGCGTCCCGGCTTCCCGAGCAGGACCAGACGACCAGTTTTCCACAAAGTGGGATACTGGCGTCGCTCTGTCGAGTGTTCTCAGCTGGGCTTCCAGCTCCTTCAGAGCGAGGGCTAATACTTGACCGTGGACCCCGTTGTGCCCCGGAGCCATGTCTTGGCCCGGAGCCGCATCACGGCCGCCCCCTTTTCTGCCTGGGTTACATCTGGGTCGCTAATGGCGTTCTCCTCTTTAGTCTCTACGGCTGTGGGCAAAGCTATCGGCGGCGGAGTATGCTCCGCTCTTGCCGGGAAGAGGGCTGCGACTACCTCGTCCAGCAACTCGGGCTGTAGACTCTCCGTAAGTGGAGGCGCCACGGCTCTAAGTTTCCCTCGACCCGCTCGATAAGGGCGCCCCCACGGATACCCGTCTAGAGTACCTACCCAAAGTAGCCTGTGCAAAAACGGAGCGAACGATTAAAATGTTGCGGTCCGCGCGGAACAAACTTTAAAACGTAGGAAAAGCTTGCGAATGACCACAAGCGAATCCTGATTCCCTTTAGTTGATCTTGATCGGCCGTTTTCTACCCTACTAGGGTGTTGCAATTATTGTCTCCTGTAATGCGTATTTTAACAACAGTAAGTTATTTAACGGCTTGTGTTCTGAAGAATTGTGTTATTTATGAAATCTAACTTTTGTTAATTTAAAGGTCATTAAACATACTTTCAGCAGATAGCAATATTAACTGGGTTTAATGTACCTACTTTATGCGTTGATGGCTGGACAGGCTTGAATGCTATTTTCGGAGAGGTGCGATTTTTGTGACGCTGAGTGTATAGAAATACTATTGACTAGGTAATGCGCACATATTATTTAGGTCGGCACATTTCAATTTGGCATTAGTTGTTAACAACAAAGCCGACCCGAACCCATTACTACACAGGTAGGTAGGTATTCGGCTTTCATTCCAGTCGTCCCGATCGGCAAACTTCGTTTGTTAGATTCCCTCGTATAGTGATGTTCAGGTCGGCTCGGCACTATTCGAGCTGAGCTGAACGGTTTTTGCCCGAACTTACATACGAGTATTATATTCGACTTTGCTGCTAGGTTATACCTTTTTGAATAATGCGACTCGAACGTGTCCCCTTAGGTATTCCTTTGTTTCACGGTTCGTGCATTCATACCCGACTGTTTTGTTAACTGTACTTTGTACTCATGACGTGTAAAGTGATACATTTATAGTATTAGATGAGTTGTTTACTATATATTAAGTGTTTTGATTTAAAATAATCATTGTTGTGTCCTTCTGTTGAACAGCCGTGTACTGTAACATTAGGTAAGTAAATGTTGTACGAGTATTATTTTGATAATGTAACTGGTTCATAAAACTACTAGGTACGTTATTATCATGTATGTACTACTAGGTAATCATCAAATTGTAAGGTTTTAGGGACTGTCTTGGTAACTTTTGGCCTTCAAAAGGTGTAGATTGTCATTCTATTTGAATAACTAACTTTTAATTTGATCCAATGGCCAGTCCGTCTGTGTTCAGTAGGTACTTACAGGATAAATATATTTCAATTTATCTCTTAAACTAGCTGCGCTCCGCGGTTTCACCCGCAGTGGTATACAATATAATTTACGACCTATTCTCAGACCTACCAAATAAACACAAAAATTAACAAAAAAATCGGTCAAGCCGTTTCGGAAGAGTTCGATAACAAACACTGTGATACGAGATTTTTATATTATATAGATTAATATAATGCTATTCTTGCCTGGACTGAACACTAGTCACACATATTAGTCAGGCACGCAACATTGCGCATTATAATTATGTAGGTAGGTAGTACAATTAATAGGTAAGTTTCAGAAAATCAGACTCTACCTTCCTCTTTTTGTGTAGAAAACAATGAACCTAATAAATACATAACCTCTTGAAGTAGATCATGAGCATCAAGTTTGTGTGCAAGGATATGAAAATTAAATCCTAATTTATTAGGATTTTATCCATTTAATATATAATGTGTTACATTTTCAGACAATGTCAGTTCTTCTGTGGCTTTCCTTCTGCTCATTATTTGGCGCAGCGTTTTCCTGCGAGGCTTACATAAAGACTAACCAATGGTCCGACCGTTCCGTCATCGTCCAAATGTTTGAATGGAAATGGTTGGATATTGCAGACGAATGTGAGCGGTTTCTTGGGCCTAAGAAATATGGAGCCGTGCAGGTATGGGTTGTTTTTAATAAATAAGTTGGGAGTCCATAGTTTTCTATACAAAATGTTATTTAATTAACAGACTTCGCCGGCATCAGAGAATTTGGTGTTACACCTCGATGACAATATAAGACCTTGGTACGAGCGCTACCAACCGATGTCATACAAATTGACAACTCGTTCAGGAGATGAATCGGCCTTCTTGAATATGACTACTAGGTGCAATAAAGTGGGCGTCAGGTATTTTTCTTATTATACTTTAATTTTCCATTTGGGACTGTCTACCATAGTTCCTGATTCCATAATTCTGATGTTTATTGGTAGGTCCAAGTAGGTCTCACTCATTTCTGTCCCTACTCCGTTACAAATGCATTTATTATACAGGCTGGATTTTTGAGACGGGGCAGTTCGGGCATACCTGCCCTTACTGCCCTGTCTAATATGTTGCTTTTGAAAAAACCTTTCCCCACACAAAGGCTTTTTGCGATTTCTGTCTTTGTAGCGGATATTCTCTTTTAACGTGTGAAACGTTAAAATTACAAGTCTGAAAGATTTAAATTATCTGTGGTTATTTTTTTCTATGAATGCAGACCATAATTTCTCAAAAAGTTAAGGACAGTGTCCTAAGACCGTTTCCCTGTACCTACAACAGTTAAGGTACCTGCCCTTGCTGCCCCATCTCAGAAATCCACATTGTATAGTAAAATTTATAATTTGTTAAGACTTGACACTTTTTCGTTTCTTCTCTTTCTTATATCAAACTCAAACTCAAATTCAAAGCATTTATTTCAAATAAACCAATTACAGGCACTTTGGAATTGTCAAGGAGTCGGTCAGTCAGAAAGATGAAGCTAGTTACCCATTCCAAAGCGTAGTAGGTACCTATGGAGAAGAACGGGCAAGAAACTCCATGGACACTCTTTTAAATCAAAATATTGTTACAAAATATTGGTTATATCGTTCATATTGAAATTATGCATGTGAGAACGATGCAGAACGTTAAAAGCGTCCGTAATAAAAAGACAAAAGCAATTCAAATATTAAATTAAATTAAAATAAGCCGTGGCAGCTAAGAAATTACCAGTCCCCACTGACTGCGCCCGTTCACGAACATGAGGCATGGATCAGCACCATTCAACTCAACCATTTTGAAGGGAACTTAATGACCCAACACACACGCCACCACCAGCGAGACATTTGAGTGAGCATGACATACTCTCAGCTGCCAGGGCACATTCAATTCAATGAAACAAAAACCTAGTAAATGGTAGCTTCATAGTAGGTACATAGTACTCACACATGTGCTATGCAATTATACAATACTAAAACATTGCATTTATACAATGCAAAGATAGTTTTTACAATCTGCAATCACAGTATATGCTGTTGAACTTAGCCGTCCTGCAAGGGATGTTAAATGAGGACCCCATTGAAGCCTTGATTCGAGCATGATCCTCAGGAAAACAGTTTTATCGACCAATTCTAGTTTCTCTTGATTTAATACTATCTCACAATTTGTACTTTAGACATTTGGTAAGGAAAATCTAATACACTTAGTTTTATTCCCATTTAATACTAAATTATTAGCAGGGAACGAATTTTGGAGATATGTTATGATTAATATAATTAATATGCAATTATTATGTTGAACAAATAATTAATATTAATACTGCAAACTGTCATATTGCATCAGTCTTAGGTCGAGAGCCTCATTCGCACATGATAAATATATATTGATTACGATTAAAATCAACACATTACATATTTAATGCAGCATAACATGCACTTTGATATGTTCTGCCTCAGTTGACGAAAATATAAGTAGGAATCACCTAGGTTTATCTAACAATAATTTAAGTGGTGGGACCTATTTATTTATAAGTCTTTGACAGCAATAATGAATATATTATGGTTATCGTCTAATTCACTACATTACTAATTACACTAGTTTGTAATTTCCCACAATTATATCAGTCGGTTTCTGAGGGACGAATAATCATGGCAACATTAAATTCCGTACACGCAATTTTAGCTAACACGATTTCTAGCCACCTGATACTGATAATCGATTCATGCTTCCTAAACTAATTATTGACGTTACAATACTCGTATGGCACCTCGCTGAAAGTCACAAGAAATCTCTTGCCAAAGTGTTGAAAACGTCCACTTATTTCGCAGAGTTTACGTGGACGTCGTATTCAACCATATGACAGGAGAACACGATACAAGTGTAGGGACTGCTGGCAGTACTGCCACCACTCAAAATAACTCATTCCCTGGGGTTCCATACACAGACCAGCATTTTCATCACCCGGTGTGTGAAATGGAAAATTTGAATAATGCTACTGAGGTTAGTTATTTGGATTTTGATGCAAATAAAGTGACGATGAGATGTGGCGTGAATGAGTGGGAATGGACTCGCTCCCTGTTGCATAGGACTTAAACATAACTGGCGAAATGTGGGTGTGGTATAGGTATACCTCTGCCTAACCCTTCGAGAAATACAGGCGTGATGTTATGTTATGTATAAAGTGACAATAAAATTGCCGTCACATTATTTGCTTCAATGTCAAATTCATATGATTTATGTGGCTTTTATCTTTGTAGTATCCTACAAAGAGTTAAGTTTAAACTTATCTTCACCCCTTCATTGGTTTTTTCTGTCTTTATTATTCGTGAGTTCCATCAAACCCGTGCAATCATGCAATTTTCATTGTGTAATTTTTCATGACCGTTTGCATGCCGTTGGCATGTCCTAGTGCTAAAAATCCACACACACACACACACACACACTTGTTATCCGCCAACCCGCACTGGGTTCGCGTGGTGGATTTCGGCCCACTCCTCACAGGAAGGACGGTTGTGTCCCAGCAGTGGGAACATTATAGGCTGGTTATAATAGTATAACCAGCCTATAATGTTCCCACCATGCCATGTATTGTTTATTTCTGATGATTCAGGTTCGAGTTTGTCAGCTGTCTGGACTCAAGGACTTAAATCAAACAATACCGTACGTTCGCACGAAGATTATCGATTACTTGAACAATCTTGTTGATCTTGGGGCAGCTGGCATAAGGTAAGATTGATGTTGTTTATTTGTATTAGAAATTATCTCCAAGAACTGTCAAGCCATTCGGAAAGTTGAATGGGAAGTCCTAAGTTATTTATTTTCCACCCAGAGTGGACGCAGCAAAGCACATGTGGCCAGAAGATCTAAATGAAATTTACAAGTCCCTTCACAATCTGAACACGAATCATGGATTTCGAAGGAACTCAAGACCTTACATTTACCAAGAAGTTGCAAAAGGCGGTGTAGTCACCTTTAATGAGTATAAAGACATGGGAGACATCACAGAATTTAGTGTAAGTAACATAGAATAACGCCTCTTTCCTAAAGGGTTTAGGCAGAGATGTACGTATAGTACTTCCACATTTCGCCAATTTTACTTTGTTTGGGCCATACTCGTACATCATCATCATCAGCCTACAGCAGCCCACTGCTGGACATATTCCTCTCCAATTACACGCCATGTAGCTCGATTTTCGGCAACTCTCATCCAGCTGCTACCAGCCACCCTGCGAAGATCGTCGCTCCACCTAGCCTGAGGGCGTCCTACCTAACGTTTGCCGATTCGCGGTCTCCACTCAAGAACACGTCTATCCCAACGGTCATCGGTTCATACTCGTAAGTACCTCTCAAAAGCATAGAAGCTAACGTCAGATATCTAAATTGAATTCCTACCAATTGGGCCGTTGTCAAAACAATATAGGTAGGTACCTATTCCACAAAAAAAAACCTTGACTATAAAATTGGTAGAAAAAAGTATTTGCATTTTTTTTCCTACTAAGTCTCTTGCATTAAGTAGGGTCATGTGGAGACCGATTGATATCACATCGAAATGTTAGGTATTTTCTGTGTATCGTTCATTCAAATTCAAAAGTAAGTATTCATTTTTCAGGCAGGGAATGAATTAGCTCAATTTTTCTCTGGTGAAAAACCATTGAAAAATTTAATCTCATATGGAACTACAGGACTGGATATGATGCCAAGTGAGAACGCTGTGGTTTTCGTTGACAATCATGACACACAGCGTGCTGATGGTATATTGACATATAAAAATGCTACGATCTATAAGGTAATGATGTTTCTAACACTAAGTTATCCTCGTATTCCTAACGAAACTGAAACTTTAATCTTGAATTAAAGCTTATTACTTACAAATTCTACTTACATCTTGTTTTAAATAGTGGATTAGTTTGAACTTTGTCCTAAAATGAAAAACCCAGCTACCATGACAAAAAAGAATTCTATGTTCTTGACTACAACATATAATTACTATTAAGGCACGCGTTATACGAGTACCGCGCTGACATTTTCGTCAGCGACAATTATTTTTGAAATATTCTTATTCTTTTTTCTACAGGCAGCTGTAGCATTTCTTCTAGCACATCCCTATGGGCAAGCTCGGATAACAAGCAGTTATTATTTTACTAACTTTGAACAAGGCCCACCCGCTGATACTGATGAAAATATTACGCCTCCGGCTTTAGATACGGTAACTATTAAATTACTTATTTTTTTATATACATTTTTTTTATAAAGTGAACTGATGCTGTATTGTTATATCATTGTATCTAATAGGATGGACAGTGCACAGCTGCGAGTGGTTGGGTTTGTGAACATCGCTGGAGTACCGTTTACAAAATGGTCGGATTTAGAAATGAAGTCCAGAAAACTGAAGTTGAAAACTGGTGGGACAACGGCAACAACCAAATTGCATTCAGTTTGGGGAATAAAGGGTTCATTGTATTCAATACAGAAGGAGCGATGAACACAACGTTACAGGTATGTGCAGATATTGCAAGAAAAGTATGCGCTTCGGATATCATCGTCTATCTTCGGAAATGCCATCTTATATGCAACCATGGAAGCACTTGCCTGTTTTATACTACTTATCAAATTAAAAATGAATACAACATCTATATATATAAAAATGAATCCCTATTTCCCTTGGTCTCGCCATCACGCATGAACGGCTGGACCGATTTCACATTTTTTTTTTGTTGTGTTCGTTATATTCAGGAGGAGCTTATGAAATAAAAAAATAAGGAAGTTGATCGGAACGTTACAAAATTTAAGAAAATTTAACGCCAATATTAATTTTACATAACTGTCAATAGTTTGAAATAACGGTCAGCGATGGACAGGATGCGCGCTGCAAATATTGTTTAACACAGATGAATTGGTTGATAAATGAGTCGATAGTTTTAGTTTTAGTCAATAGTCAAAACTAAAACTAAACAACATATGACATTCATAGTTAAGACAGGACGTCTGTCGGGTCAGCTTGTTAAATATAACGCTAACTTAACTCTTTGGAATTCCAATAAACTTTTCTAACTTTTTGAGTGACAAATGACGATTTGCGACTGGAGTAATACGACAGAGAAAACTTCAAACTCAATGATAGGTGAATTATTACAAAGCGCTGCAGTACAAAACTTAGAAGCATTGATTCTGTGGGAGGCTACTCTGCGGCGTGATGTTTGTGCTAATCCGGTAACATGAAGATTACCCAAGCGCATATATTTTGTGGTTTAACTGTATCTACTTTAGAATTCGATTTAAGTCACGTGATGAACTACGATAAAACTAGAAACTAGACTTCTTTAAGATGAGAAAGACTATATAAAACCAAAATTACAGACCGGACTTCCTGCTGGAAGCTACTGTGACATAAGATCAGGAGAAAAACAAGGAAGTGCGTGCACAGGGATGACTGTGACTGTCTCAAATACAGGTCAAGCACTAATAACGTTATCTGGAGTTGAAGAAGAATTGTATCTTGCCATACATGTTGGAGCCGAGGTATGTTAAGAAATAGTTCGTTTATAGTATTCCTTTGATCCATAGAAGTGAATACTACCAAACCGTGGTCTCGGTAGACTAAAATTAAACGTCATCATTTTGAGTGCTCGAAACAAGAGACAGGAGGGAAGCGTGTGGCTCATAAAATTGGCCGAATGAAGAAATTCTGGCATTTTTCTTTACTGTTGAGTTTCGGTAATCTTTTCCGTTAATCGATTCTTATGTCAAATCGAGTCATATTTATGTCGAATCGATTTACTTGGATTTAACGGTGTTTACTTTCATAGACAACTTGGTGGATTGGATAGGGCTATAATCTAGCAACTTACTCTGAAATGCAACCGTCTAAATGCAGGGAACATAACTATGTCTCTAACACAGTCCTTGAAAATTGTAAGATAAGATAAGATATTTATTTCGCAAATATGGGTTCAAAACACGGTGACTTAAAACATATAATTAGCAACAGCCATATTTCACCAGAAGGCATGCAAAGGTACAGATACACGAGCGATACTAAGTACATAATAATAAAGTTATACAATGTCCATAATAAAGGTTGATTAACCATAATTACAATTTAATTATGAAGTGCTTCAAAAGTAATTAACATTATACACAACAGTCAACTTATTTTATATTGGAATTAAATTAAAATTAAGTAAAATAAAAATTAAATGTCATATTTTCAATTCATTTTAGAAGTTATCAAGAAATTCCTTTATCCATTAAAAAATCCGTCACACAATAATACGCTTTGTCTACTAAAAAAAATCGAAGTTTTCTTTTAAATAACGTCAAGTTTAATTCTTTCCAACTCTTCGGTAATCTATATACAGGGTGGAATTTTGTAATGCCACCTGGAGGGAAAGTACTCTTAATACTGCAGATAGAAAGTTTAACTCAAAGGAAACATTCCTTTATTTTTGAATAGAAAGCAAACTGCATTCAAAGATTTTCGAAAATTCTCTTCTCCCACACCCGGGAATCGAACCGGCTCAAATCTGAAAAAAATATACCCTGTACTTTTATTGCATCGATCGTTAGGGTCAATTATAAGGATGAAATCTTTCTAACAAACATGATAAATTAAATGAAAACCAGGAAATCTTAAATTAATTTAATTATTTACAAAAAATGGTAAACTAACTAATTAGTTGCTCGAAATGGGCTTCATTCTCTTGGATACACAAATTTATTCTTTTAACGAATTCATTTCTAGTAACCTTTAATAAAGTGTTGTGGTGAATATTATAAATCGTATTCTGAACTTCAACTCTCAAGTCGTTGTCATTCGCATAAGATTTCATGTAAATTTGATTTTTTACATATCCCCACAAAAAAAAATCTAATGGGGTGAGATCTGGCGATCTCGCAGGCCATCTGATTGTGCCGTTTGTACCAATCCAGGTATTAAAATGGTTATTAATGTAGGCAGTAGTGATTCTGCTGTTATGTGCTGGAGCACCATCTTGCTGTAGAATTATTTGGTTTCGCTCTTCCTCGGGGAAACCATTTAACTCGTTTCTTAAGAGATCCAGTATTTCAATATACTTGACGGTGTTTAAATGACCTTCGTACACGTGGACTAACACTACATTATTTCTCATAATTCCGCACCAAACGTTGAAAGAAAATCTTACTTGATTGTTAGTTTCATGAACACGAACAGGATTCACTCGAGACCAATAATGGTTATTGCGGCGATTGTACATGCCATTATTGCTGAAGTTGGTTTCGTCAGACCATACAATGTTACTCAAAAAATTAGGGTTTCGGTCAATTTCTCCAAGCATGTTTTCACAAAATTGTAATAGTCTGTCACGATCCCCAATATGCAATTTTTGCACCAACCGACCTTCACGATAGCATTTATACTGATACTTTTTCAGCACTTTAAGTACGCGAGTGTGGGTTGTTCCTAATTCATTGGCAGCATCTCTACTTGAAGCCTTTGGAAATGATTCAAAGTATGTTAAAACATCTAGTTCAAAATCGAAATAGTTTTGCTGAATAGTTTGCCGTCTCTTCTTGAAACCACCCGTATTCTTTAAATTTTCTACCATTCTTTTCAATACGAACCGAGTTGGTGCCTGTCGGTCTTGATATCTCTCTCCATACCACCGCAGAGCTAGATTCACGTTTTTGTTATTTAAAAAATAAGCTTCCATTAAATCAAACTGTTCTTGATAAGCCATTTTCACCGTGAGACAAAATGTGAAATGAGTTGTAAAAACAATCAAATGTGAATAACAACTATGACAATCTAATTTTCAAATTTTAATCTAACATTCCTTATTTAAATTACCTCATACACGCAGCTACGAGTATGTCGCAAAGGAGTCTGCATTACAAAAGATGGATGTTAGTTAAAGAGTTTAACTTGACTCATTGAATTTGTAACTTCAGATTTCCTGGTTTTCCTTTCATTTAATTTATCATGTTTATTAGAGAGATTTCATCCTTATAATTGACCCTAACGATCGATGCAATAAAAGTACAGGGTATAATTTTTTCAGATTTTAGCCGGTTCGATTCCCGGGTGTGGGAGAAGAGAATTTTCGAAAATATTTGAATGCAGTTTGCTTTCTATTCAAAAATAAAGGAATGTTTCCTTTGAGTAAAATTTTCTATCTGCAGTATTAAGAGTACTTTCCCTCCAGGTGGCATTACAAAATTCCACCCTGTAAATAAAAATGAATCCCTATTTCCCTTGATCACGCCATCACGCGTGAACGGCTGGACCGATGTCACTATTTTTTTTTGTTGTGATCGTTATTGTCAGGGGAAGGATTTTATGAAATAAAAAAATAAGGAAGTTGATCGGAATGTTACAAAATTTAAGAAAACTTAACGCCAATATTAATTTTACATAACTGTCAGTTGTTTGAAATAACTGTCAGCGATTGACAGAAGGCGCGCTGCAAATATCGTTTAACACAGATGGATCGGTTGATAAATGAGTCGATAGTTTTAGTTTTAGTCTATAGTCAAAACTAAAACTATACGACATATGACATTCATAGTTAAGACAGGACAACGTCTGTCGGGTCAGCTTGTTTATTATAAATGACTGGCGCCATGTAGCAGACACTGCCACATCACATGCATGCATTGTCACATCGTATTGTAAATAAGATCGATCTACTGCCATTGATTGAACTTAACTATTTACAACTACACCCCGCGACTTCGTTAGCGTGAAATTTCTTGTTTTAACATAAAATATATCCACTATGACTCTCGGCAATATTGTAGCTTCCCATTAAAGAAAGAATTTTCTGAATAGGATTAGTAGTTCTGACGATTACCCCTTACTTAGAACGTAACAATACCTCTTTATTAGCTAATGCCCGCGACTTCGTCCGTGTGAAATTTAATGTACCCCCGTCCTACCCCGTCGCATCGCATCGCCCGCGCTATTACTTCGTTTTCGCTCAGTGTTCTTTCGGACTTTGTTTTTCTGTTCGGCTCCTAAGGGTCGTAGCTTGATGTTAAATAGCCTATAACCTTCCTCAAGAATTGTGTTAGCAAATGCAAAAAGTTTTTTTTTAATCCGACCGATAGTTCCAGAGATTACCCCTACATATAAACAAACAAATAAATTTTACTTTTTTATAATACTTTTGTACGTCCGCACGCGAACGCGCACAACGCGTTTATACTTTACGTAACAACATCGAGCGCGACAACGTCGTTCGACAAATGTCTAATTGTATAATGTCGTATGGAAGTATAGATGCCAAAAATAGTGATCCATTAGTACGTTCCACTAATCACTGTCCCGCAATTAGCAAAGCTAGTAAAAGCTGAAAAAGATAAAGAAATCTAGGGTCTTGATTTGGATATACAAGGTTATCGCCGAGTGGAATAAAGATCCGAATTCATTTTGCCAATATTTGGTACGAAACAATAATTGAAGTCTTCAGTACTTCATGCTATCTCGATCATCATCTTTTATGTTGATTTTATTTTATAACGAATTATTCAGCCTCCTTGGGTTAGTGGCTACTGCTGAGCATGAGGTCCTGGGTTCGACTCTAGGAGTCGGGCAAAGTGTTATTGCGTTTTTCCATCTGGGATTTCTCAGTAACAGCCCGGAGTCTAGAGATGTGCCCGGTTGATGGCAAGAGGCGCGCCGCCTGTTACGTGAAATGTGGGTGTACTATATTATGTATACCTCTTCTTAACCCTATGGGGAGTACGTGCGTGATGTTTTGTTATTTAATGTTGATCAGCCACTAAATCTAATCTAAATTCACTACAAAGAATACAAAACAAAATTATCAAAGTATTATTTCACTATCACTATAGATATCCAACATAAATGGTTGTCTGTAAAGTAGGTTTACGGACGATAATTTTACGTGATAACGTCTTAAGGAGTGGAAGAGAGATAGATGCGTCACAAGCCGAACGCTTAGGCCGATCGTGCCTCTCTATTGCTTGTTCCGCGCTCTTGCTTGCACGCTCGGCTCAGGCGGAACGTGACAATGAGTCATGCTTTTTCGTGCGTGCAGCCGGCGTTCATCGATTTATAACACGTTGTGACGTCAAAAAATTGTACGAAAAAACTAACCTACTTAATCTCACAAAACTATACACATAACACCTGCATTTTAATTTTAAAAAAACACCACAAATACAAGCAAACATACAAGTACATAAAATAAACAATAACATAAGTACAATACAAGAAGTAACGACAAGTTTCAACTAATGACTGCACATACACGGACTATTTAATAGGGAGTATTATTGCAAAGTTCTGCCGCCAGAGTGCAGCACTACCACAAACCGTCAACAGTTTTTAAATGTCCGTAGGATGCCATAATATCACAGTACATGTTTTTTTACATAAACATAACATAAACTCACGCCTTCTTGCCATGGAGGTAGTCAGAAACTACAGAACGCCACCTGTTACGATCCTTACCTACTCCTTTTGCCTCGTTTACGTTCATACATCTTGTCATACACGTACGCCGGTTGTGAGTACTACGCACCTGACCTTTCTGAAGAACATCACCAATAAGGTCACTATATGTCTTCCTATGGCGTCCCCTCCCGGCGTTTCCACTCACATCTGCCTTGTAAATACCAATTGTTAGTCGCCCTTCATTCATCCTCTCAAAATGACCAAACCATCTTAGCATACTCTTTTCAATTTTTGTCACTTAATCTTCTTTTAAACCGCACCTTTGCCTTATCACATCATTCTTCAGTCTATCATTCATAGTCACACCACACATGTTTCGCAAGGAACGCATTTCCACAGTATTCATTCTACATTCATGCTTCTTTTGCCACACCCAACACTCACTTCCATACATAAGCGTAGGCACCAGCACAGCATTGGGAACAGCCAGTCGTGCTTTTTGTGGACATCAACTGGTTGGTCATAATTGCATGTTTAGCTCCATTCACTTTATTTCCCGCATTTACCCTTCTTTCCACATCTCCATCAATCTTTCTATCCCTTACGAACTCACTTACTTGCTCCACACTCGTTATCATTTAATTTCACATCACATACCGATCCTCGACATCCGACATCCGACATCCTCTTCTCTTTCAAACACCATGACCTTCGTCTTATTCACATTTATATTCATTCCTTTCATTTTGTATGATTCATCCATCAGTCACCATGCCTTGCAACCCTTCTGCTGATGATGCAAGTAGAACTTGATCATCTGCGTAGAGAAGGCATTTGACAGGCAACTCATTCATCGTCAATCCGTACTCACCCTCTTTCAAATCTGTCAGACAACTATCCATGTACAAGTTGAACAGCCATGGTGACGCTACACAACCCTGTCTAACACCCCTCGAGATGCAGAACCAGTTCGTGTATGCCCCATTTATCCTAACACAAGCACTGGAATCCTTGTATAAAGATTTCAGTGCCCGTACTAAGCGCCAGTCCACACCGTACAAGGATAGTGTCGACCACAGTTCTTCCCTCCAGACATTGTCATAGGCCTTCTCCAAGTCAAAGAAAGCTTTAGTACATGAATAATAATAAAACTATTATAATTTAACACGTTTTCACTAATTATTTGTTACTAATAAATATGACTTGATGCATCATGGTGGTTTGTTTACGGTTTGTGCTAGTGTCGCCCCCTACTCATAGTTTTGCGTAATGTTCCCTATTACGGCACAAAAACAATATTGGTTGAGGGATCACAGCTGTTCAATGATTTACCGAAGGATTTAAAGAAGTGTGATAGTACCTACGGGTATATGTAAACATAATTATTTAAAGCAAAACTTGAGAAACATTGTATGTACCCTGTAACGTCGCCAATACCCCAGAGGCAAATATGATATTATTAACTAGATGTAAGCACTTTGTATCTCATTTTAAGTGAACTGTGAAGTTCTTATGATATCACGCCTTGTTTCCCGAAGGGTTAGACAGAGGTGTACCTAGTACACCCACATTTCGCCAGTTACGTTTAAGTCCCACGTAATAGGGGGGCGAGCCTATTGCCATCAACCGGGTACAAATCCAAACTCCGGTCTGCTACTGAGAAATTCTAGATAGAAAAAGCTAATAACACTGCCCGACCCGGGAAAAAAATAAATAAATTATCTTTAGTTACCTTATATTATTTATCTTTTCAGTCAGCTCTTCAGACTACGCGATAAGAAAGTTTCGGTGACCTGGGTACAATTTTGTGTTTTTGTGTAATTACCTATTAGTGGAGTTCTTCAAATGTAAAAAGCGTGTAATTTTTTCTAGTATGTTCTTCTGTAACAATTTCATGTTCTTTTAATATACGTATTATCACTGCATTACAGTAAATTGTTTTCTTTTGTAAATCTTGTCTTGCTTGTACTCATAGCTACAATATCAAGCTATACATTTCCAGTATAAGCTGATCGCGCATTTTGTCGGATTTCCCTTCAATGAGAGGTCAGCTTATACTGGAATTGTATAGGTTGCTATGTAGCCGTGTGTACCTACTTACCTAAGTTTTTGTTATTATTTTAGTTTTTTTTGTATAAAGTATCTTTAAACTGTATTTATTTCCCGCAAGATATATAATATATATTTATGTAAAGGGAGGCAGAGACATCGACACGCAACGCAACCTGTAGCCATGGATTCAAGTACATGTTTCTTAAACCCCCTGCGTTGAAATTTTATCGGTTATTTAAAAAATAATAGCTGTTTCATACATTTTGAACGCGTAGGTATTGTACTTTTCTATGAAACAGTTGATTACCTTTTTAAATAACCGACGAATAATTTCTGCGCTATTCAGAATCATGTACTGAATTGACGCGCTTTGGTTGCGTTGCGCGTAGTTGTTCCTGCCACTCTGTATATAGCAACCAGTCTTAACAAGGGGTATATTGTTACCCAGTAACTGGGTTGTGGAGGTCAGAGATGCCGTCGCTCCATGTAATATACTTGTATTCAGCTGCATCTAGAGACTGGAAGCCGACCCCAACGGCTTAGAAGATTGATTGATTAGAATCGTTGAACGATTTACCACAATCCAGGGTACAATTGCGGGATCGGTTTTTGTAGCCAAAACTCTTGGTAGCCGTTTTTGAACTTGATTTTTATTTCCTCGTTCGTTGTCAATTCTATAAGTTCTTCTTCCAGCTGAGGTGATATTGCTGTGTTGACATTTGAAAACGAATCCAACACCCAGTCTGGTATTTCCCAATTCAAAATGTCCTGGTATCGTTCGGTGAAGTCAATGTGGAGGTTTTCCAAATGTTGGCAGTAGGCAAACAGTCGTCGTTAAATAAAAAATAGTTTAACTCACGTCTATATGGCAGCTCAACTCACGAATAAAATAGGTAGGTACAGGGTAAAATTAAATTAGCGAAACTCTGTTGACGTGTTGATACTCAATATCTGAACACCGTTAAATAATTTAAAAAAAGATTTGATGTTTTTTTTTTTAGGTTCAACGACCGCTGGTTGTATTGTTATTCGAAATATGAGATGAGTAAAACTGTTTTCTTTTGTTTTATCGTGTTGAAATATCGATGGGTCCTATCACGTCTGTAAATTTTACACAATAAAAGGCTGATTTTTAAACTAATATTTAAAGTGACTGCACTAACAGCGGTCGAAGACCCCACAAAAAAAAAATCAATAAATTAATTTATTTTTTGTTTTATCGTGTTTAGATATCGTCACATGACATAACGTCCGCGGAGTTTCGCTAGCTAATTTTTTTAACCCTGTACCTATATATATATGTTATGTCATAGGTAATATAATATCTTAGAATTATGCCCTTTCAAAGATACTAAAACAAAATATGTACTTATATTGATTTTAATATACTACCTATAGTACGTGTGTATCGCAGTCTCATTTTTGATATAGATGCTACTGTATTATGCTTCTGTAACATTTTAGCTGTTTACTTTTAGACATCATTATTTTTGGAAGGTAGATATTGTTCAAATTATATTATAGTTAAATAATACCTAGTGTTTTCTTTGTAAACCTGACCCTTTCCCTGCTCCACTTCTTTTTAGCTCTAAAAGTCAGAATGTGAGGAACTTCTCTCCGACAAGTGCGAAGTCACATCTTAGAAAATTTAGAAGATTGAAATAAATAACTTCACGCCAGAGACTTTGTGCAGTGGGTGCCGGAAGATGAGCGGCCTAGGAATCTGGCGCAAAACAAGCGCATACGGGTTTTAAAAGACCTATCACATACTTAGCCGTTATCTACGCATTCTGAACTCCAAAACTAAGTAGGTAACTACCTAGGTAATATTGGGCAAAAATTATTGCTGGGAACGACTTTTATTTTTGGTGTGAAAAATCGCTGTTTATGGTAGCCCGCGATGTAACGTATGTAAAACAATATAACTATGGGTGCATGCAACGGCACAGGTTATCCTTACAAATATTATAAATGCGAAAGTAACTCTGTCTGTCTGTCGCGCTTTCACGCCAAAACTACTGAACCGATTTAAATGAAATTTGGTACGCAGATAGTCTAGAGCAGGGGTTCCCAAACTTATTTTGTCTACTGCCCACTTTGAGAATATTCCTTTTTTTGCGCCCCTATTTTTTCCGCTACTTAAAAACCACTATAATTTCAAATTAAATTAATTATTGTGAGCTATATTAGCGGAGATTAAACATTATTCTAAACGAGACTTACTATAACCCGCAACCGTTAACTTGAGACCTGAGCACAGTAGATAGTTCACAAAGGCGCTCAGGTCTCAAGTTAACTCTTACGGGC
This sequence comes from Griposia aprilina, assembly GCA_916610205.1. NCBI lineage: Eukaryota > Metazoa > Arthropoda > Insecta > Lepidoptera > Noctuidae > Griposia > Griposia aprilina. The sequence goes on along the minus strand of OU744294.1, from coordinate 8,868,291 downwards.
TAAACCTGCCAATGAGAATGATTATTGAAACGCAACTTTATAGTATTCAGACAGAGTATCTTTTATTCAAAATAAAAGAAACATAATCGATTCTAATATAAAAACTAATTTGAAGGATGAATCTGATGCTGTTTAATAAGTTTGTTGATATCAGGTTCAAATTTACTGAAGAACAGCCCCAAGTTGCCACGTTCGGTAACACGCAAACAATTTCTCTTTTTTAGTAAGCAGCGTTGCCACAGCACTAAATCCACGTTCACACAAATATGACGATGGGAATGCTATCAAGAATCGTTGAACGATTGACCACAATCCAGGGTACAATTGCTGGATCGGTTTCTGTAGCCAAAATTCTTGGTAGCCATCTTCTAAGTATATGTTCTTCTTCCAGCTGACAATGTCAACACAGCAATATCACCATTGCTGTGTTGACATTTGAAAACAAATCCAACACCCAGTCTGGTATTTCAAAGTTCAAAATGTCCTGGTATCGTTCGGTGAAGTCAATGTGGAGGTTTTCCAAATGTTGGCAGTAGGCAAACAAGTCGTAGTTACCGTGGCCCTGGCGCACAGGCAACTGAAAGAACACGGGTGGGTTTTAGTCAGTAAGAGTCTGACACGCCCTTCCGCTCCGCCCAGAGCGGGAGAGGTCATTTGATGATTTCCCACCCAAAAAAAAAAAAAAGGCAAACAAGTCGTTGTTACTGCAGGATACTGATAAATTCGGAAAATTGTTTAACTCACGTCTGCCCATATTCTTTTTGTGTAGAAGCAGTGAGGCTGCGAAAGCAGCAACGACACTTTTTTGTTTTAATTAAATTTAGTTCATCGCCATGCAGTTGGAGATTCATGTCGTTGAACAATTTATACAGGTCTGTCATGTTAGCTATATCATTATTTGATGTAATGAGCTTGTTGCGCAATTTTGTATCTTTAGTTTCCAAGAATCTCTATCACAGAGTCAAATAGGTTATTGCCTCTTGATAGCCAACGAACTTCAGTATGAAATAATAAACGGTTGAAATCTTCGTCATTAGTAACACAAAGCTGATGAAATAATCTATCATTCAAAGAACTGTTATGGATTTTATTGACTGCTTTAATGACATATTGCAGTGATTGAAATAGTCGTTCACTTAAATTTCTAACAACCAAATGTTGTCTATAAATAACGCAATGTACAGCAAGGACATCTGGAATTTTATTTTTAAGTACGCTATCAAGCCTTTATTGCACCCTGTCATAGCCGGACCGCCATCCGTAGCAACTGATATAATATTTTTCAAGGGAATCTCTTTCTCATCACAAAACTTTTCCAACGTATTGAATATGGTTTCGCCTTTTGCATCGGGCTCTAAATTTCTAGCAAACAATAGTTCTTCACATATTTTCTCATCTTTAATAAACCTCACGTAAGACAGCAACAATGCTTGATTAGTTGGTAAAGTGGACTCATCGAGCTGAATTGAGAATTGACTAGTCCTCAGATGATTGCATAATGATTCTTCAATGTTTTCAGCCATTTCATCAATTCGTCTTTGCACAGAATTATTACTCAAAGGAATTTTTCGGATAATATCTACGGCCGGTTTATGAAGCACAGTAGTTATTACTTCCTTTAATGCTGGCAAAATTAACTCTTCTCCGATGTTGTGTGGTTTGCCTTTTTGAGCAATTAACAAAGAGAGTACGAAGCTCGAAGTCCGTCTTCATCTTGCTAAGCAGCCGCCGAAAAGAGTTTTGCTACACTTAGCTGAGTATTATGCTTCTTCTCTAGGTCTTGAAAATATGCTACATTCTTGTCTTTCTTATCTGGATGCATTTCATTCAAATGATCTTGCAGTCTTGAAGGCTTCATTGCTTCATTTGAAAATGTTTTTAGACATAGAAGGCACAAAGGCGACGATGGGTTTGTGGGATTTTCAATGAAACCGAATTTAACTTATTCCGCACAGTATTGCCGTCTCTTCTTTGTTACTTCCGACATTGTTTTGTTTTGAGAAATACGTAAGTAAGTGTTGAACTTAAGTACTGCTTATCTATTACGCGTGAAGCCGCAAATGAAAATAAAATAAATATTACGTTGTTTATATAGGATTGCATAAGCAGCACGCACCGACAGGAATAAGAGGAGCGCGGCGTGGTACGGCGCGGTGTAGGAGTGATGGAAATATGCCTAAGTGTGCTTACCCGAACGGGCAGACACGTTAGGGCAGACGACTGTGCCACACGTATGCGAATTCTGCATTTTTCCGCTGCAAATTAAAAGTAACCTCAACAAGGTTTGGTCTGTCTTAAGTTAAACTCTCAATTACGTTTCATTCCTCCTCTCCAGCGTAAAAAAAAATGTCAGAAAAACGCAGTGATATCTTGTATAATGTACTACTTACAGAGTTTCAATGTAATATTCTAAATTTATTATAACTTAATCCAGTTATTTGAGAAAATCTTTAAAGAAGTTTTTATAAAAATGTACACGTTGTTTTTTAAAAGTGAAGTAAGTTGTTACGGAACGCACGGCTGGGCTAAGTAGAGAATCCTATCTATTGTTCTCGTTAGATAAATAGTTAGATAGTCATACAAGGATGGACAGAAATATAGATATAATATAGTAAAAATACCATCAATAGCGAACTATCCTTCACTGAACATACGTTATTAGGTTTGGCCTTTAGATAATAATCATAACAATAAGCGTATCTACAGATTCTATCTTTATCTATTAAAATCTGTCCAGTTGGTATCTGCACATGTAGTTTATATCTATACATATTGCTCATCCAATAGAACAGTGACGTAATTACGTTTTAGCTATTTTTCAGGAGAACGTTTTAAAAGTTTGAAATTGAAAATATGATATATTTCCAATGAATATGATAAAATCTTTTAATATTTATGTATGTTATTTTACCATTCATAATAATTTGTAATAACTTCATGAGAAAACTCAAGAAAACTGTTAGAAAATTCCAAATAAAACAAACCTAACTTACACATAAGCCATTTTATAAAATGAAATATAACAATTATGACTTAGACTAGGTTTTGAAATGGGAATAAATCATTAATTTAAACGACAAATTATTCAATTTAGTTTTATTTTTATAAATCTGTTTACATTTATATAGGTACGTATAATAAGAAGTATACTTTTTTTTTGGATATGAGTTTTAAATATGTAGTTTTTATATTAAAACAAAGATACCTAGATAATGTAAGATGTTGATAATGCAACATGATTATAGAAAAAAAAACCACCGTAACTATAATTGTGTCGTTTTTGTCGTAGATAGAACTTTCGAAACGTGAACTTATGATATTCAAAACTCATTTTCGACATTTTCGTAATTTCGTCGCTGTTCTATTGGATGAGCGATATAATAAAATCGTAGCGAAGTCAAAACTGTACATTGGTTTTTTTAAGTGATTTTTGCGAGGTCTGGGAACGATTAATAAAATTGAATTTTTGGCTGTTTGTACTGATAAATGATAAATGATTTTATTTCTGTAAGTATACAAACACTTACACGTCAATCATATTTTTAAAACAGATGAGGTCGGCGTGTCCTATCTGACTACTCTGAGAAGAAAGGCCGAAACAAACTCAGAGGTCACAGTCTCTTTTAAAGTCCAGACATAATCTTGGTCAGATCACTGTTCCAGCATCACGCAATAACTACCTACTGGATATTTTAGTTCAAATTTTGCATAGATATTCCCTAAAAGTCTCGTCAGTCCGTAGGCTATAAATTGTCACGCTATTTGCTATGCATGAGCAATATTGTAATTTGTTCGTATTATTTTATAGTTTACCGCAAATTGTAAAAAGCGGAGCCACAAATATTATTGCAGATAGTTACAGACGTATAACCTTTTACATCACGCTATAGGTACCTTTATAGAGCTAATCGGTCAATCATGACATATACAGGATGGATTTTCGAGATGGGGCAATAACGGAAGGTACCTTAATCGTTGTCGCTACAACAACACGTCTTAGGAGACTGTTGTTAACTTTTTGAAAAATTTTGGTCAGCATTCACTGATTTTGAAAAAGTTACAGTCAGCAATAAAATGAGCAATTTTCGCAAAAAAACTAATTTGATACCACTCTATCTCGTTTCTTATAAGGATAAATAAACGAAAGGCGAAAAATTTTTTTTTTTGGGCCTTTTCAGATATCGAACTTGTATAACTTGACTGATAGCAATCCTACAACTTTTATGCCATATTAACTTATTGTGCCATATTAGTTATTGCTCTAAATAACTAGCACTAACCACACGTACCATTTTTTTTTGTTGGCTGATAATTTCTGGAAAGGCCCAAAAATGTATGGAGCCTGAATGATCTCCTTTAAGATTTTTCTTCTGTTTTCATTAAAATTTCAAGCACGTCTGTAAGCTTTTTCTGAAAAGTATATGACGACAAATATATTATTTTTATTCATGGTTATTTGCGTGGTATTCCAACATTCATTTAAGCATAACAAAACCGTTTTTTTTTTCTTAAAGTTATGTCTGTGGTTTTGATTTTAAACTTTGAAGGCCCAGTTGCTTAATTCGTACACACGGCTACATAAATATCAAGCTATAATTGTCCAGTATAATTTGATCTCTCATTGTACGGAAATCCTATACAATGCGAGATCAGCTTATACTTGAAATGTATAGCTTGATGTGTAGCCGTATGTACGTGCGGAGAATTCCTAAATCGTACCATTAGAACAGAACAAAACTTTAAAGACCTAAAAATATGCAGCAGAAATGGACGATAACTTGGGTATATTCACAGATATATAAATACATATATCTGTGGGTATACTTATTAAAACAACATTTAATTAATTTAGAGTCTAACTTCTATAGAACCAAGGAGTTTTGAGGAAATTTATCAATTACCTGATGTGCTAATATGATGACTCCAAAAATGGAAGAATTTCACTTGATCCCCTGAGATATTATTTTTTGTAGTTTTTAATTGGTGATAATGACGTCATGGTTTATTATTCTTTAGATTTATGTTTCGTATCTGACATCTTATTCTAAGTACGACTTAGGCTATAGGTAGTACGAATTAGGTACCCATACCCGTTAATCGTACCGAAAGAACTTATTTGTGAAATGCAAAAAAAAACATTATGACAAAAGGTTTTATTGCTTTTATGAATGCTGGCTGCAGCTGGCTGGTTGCTGGTTGATAGCTAACTTAAGATTCAGCGGACGCTATAGATTTTGATTAATTGCAATTATCATTAAAACAACATTGTTATGACTTACGCAACCTAACCCTAATAACCTAACGGTCATCGTCCTAGTGATCCGCTACCTACCTACTAGGTGCCACCATATATATACCTACCTATTTGTGCCGCCAAGCAGCGTTGCTTTGTTGTGATTGAAATGGTATGAGTGGTAAGAGTTAGTCTTATTACAGGCACAAGTAGCATTTTAACCTTGTCTCTGGGAATCTCAAACAAACTCCAAGCAAATAAACCAATCAGGCACTTTTGAATTGTCAAGGGGTCGGTCGGTTGGTCAGAACGATGAAGCTAGTTGCCCATTCCAAAGCGTAGTAGGTACCTATGGAGAAGAACGGGCAAGAAACTCCACGGTTACTCTTTTAAATAAAAATATGATTACATAAATATTGGTTACATCATTCATGTTAAAATTATCCATGTGAGAACGATGCTGAACGTTAAAAGCGTCCGTAATAAAAATATAAAACAATTCAAATATTTAGTTAAATTAAAATAAGCCGTGGCAGCTAAGACATAACCTGTCCCTACTGACGGTGCCCGTTCACGAACATGACTCAAGGATTACCACCATTCAGCTCAACCATTTTGACGGTTGCTCAATGATCCAACACATGCGCCACCATCAGCGAGACATTAGAGTGAGCATGACATAATCTCGGCCGCCAGGTCATATTCAAGTCAATAAAAGACGTACCCAGTAAATGGTAGCTTTAAACTATGTACATAGTACTCACAATAATGTGAATGTCCAGCGATGCCTTCGTAACCTATTACAGATGTCCTATAGGTGGCGGTAACACACTAACCATTCAGGGTACCGCCTGGTTGATTGCCACCCAATAGCTAACATAAGGGTGAATCCCATTAAACTTGTGATTTTGCATCGACCATTCTACATCATACTTACAGTACCTACCTAGTATCTATAGTGGATTAATTTACAACACAATGTTATCATTTAGGTATCTAACTATTGTTGCAGTAGTGGATGATTCTAGTGATAGGGAAAAACTGAAGCACTTTTCTTATATATGTACTTAATTTTATCGATAATTATTATTAACGCCCTAACATTTTTCCTACCACTTACTTATCTGAAGTACCCACTTCTGTACTAATACCATATGCATTGAAGTGTGTGGTAACAGCCGCATGGGTCCATCGAAGGTTAAGCTGTACTTGCCGCGGTCGGTTCGTGGATGGGTGACCATCCATAACATATCGAGACTCCTCCGTGCCTCGGAAAGCACGTTAAGCTGTTGGTCCCGGCTGTTATTTGTACATCTTTGACAGTCGTTACGGGTAGTTAGAAGCCCGAAAGTCTGACTACAAGTTTCACGGGGTATCGTATTACCCAGTAACTGGGTTGTGGAGGTCAGATAGGCAGTCGCTCCATGTAAAATACTGGTTTTCAGCTGCATCCGGTTAGACTAGAAGCCGCCCCAAGATAGGTAGTTGGGAAAAGGCTAGATATATTGATAGATTGAAGTGGGATAAATTGCTGCTGGTTTGTCTAAGAATTGTGCAAAACGTAAGGTACGTATTTACCTACTTAATAACTTAACATTGATTAATAGGAACACCTACATTTATTTGTGACTAGCTGTTGCCCGCGACTTCGCGGATGTGCAGACGACAACTTACCAAAGTTTCATCGCAATCGGATGAGTTATTTAAGGATGCATATGGGACAAACAAACAAACAAACATTCATTTTTATATTAGGTGTTTGCCTTAGAAGGACATAGTGACAGGTCAGGTGCGTAGTAACCGCAGCCGGCGTGCGTGTATGATCAGATGTATGAAGGTAAACGAAGCAAAAAGAGTAAAGATCCTAGCAGGTGGCTTTCTGTAGTTTCTGCCTACCACATATCTATTTTTTTTTAAATAAAAATGCAGCATGCAAAACTATCTTATTATAACATTTTCTCATCGAAGAACGTTATGGATACCTAAGTATTAGAATAACTATACAGGGTGGTAGGGACGACGACGCGCAAACTGTAACCATGGATACAGCACACGATTCTGAATCCTCTTACGTTGAACATTTTTATAGGTTATTTAAAAAAAAAAACTGTTTTATACATTTTCTATGAAACAGCAGTTTTCTTTTGATAACCTACGAAAGATTTCTACGCTAGGGGATCCAGACTCATGTGTCACCCTCTTTACATACCTATCTAGCTACCTTCATTCCAAAAGATATTTCTACTTAGAACAATTTATATGGATTTATATGTTTTTATAGAAAACCAGTTTTCGCAGACAGATAGATAAGGTAGGTATTCAAAAACATCAGCAGAAACATCAGAACCGATGTCGTCAGAAAATATTATTTTGCGTTCTGAAATTAACAGTGTATTGTATTAATTATTTTGAATGGGGTCATTGTTTTTTTTTCTTCTCAACTGGTTTTAGTCATGATCTGGCAGTTTGAGTAATTTATGCGGCCTACCCAAATGTCATTTCTTTGGTATTGTTCGTCGAATCGTTAAGCTCCTTAAGTTTGGAGATGAGCTGCACGATTAATGACAAATACGTGCACTGACTGGATAGGTCCTCTCATTTTGTGTGGTTTTTCCTCAAAAGACCCTTTCAGACACAAATCTACATGGTCTTCACATCTGACCAAGATTATGTCTGGACTTTAAAAGAGACTGTGACTTCTGAGTTTGTTTCGGCCTTTCTTCTCAGAGTAATCGGATAAGAAACGCAGACCTCATCTAGTTTTTAAAATATGATTGACGTGTAAAAGTATACAAACCACTTCCACAAAAAAAAAACTTACTAAATTTGGTGCATACCCAACTGTTTTGCTAACTGTATGCAGGTATGTAGGTACTCTTGTGTTCTGACGTGTAAAGTGTTATATTTTCAAGTTAATTGTATTGTTTTGATTGGAAAGAGCATTGCTGTGGTTAAGTTTTCTTGTTGAACAGTTGTGTTAATACAATAGGGATGTGAGCATATATTCAAGTTTTTTAGATTACTTATTTTATATAACGTATATTACGCCTTTAATACAATTTAACTGGTAATAAACAAGATAAGGGAGGATCGATCCTTTAGGATTTTTATGTCCCTTCTATTTAAAAAAATATACAGGTTGAAATTAAATTAATGGCCATCCTTTTAAGGGGTCATTGTACTCATCATTTTGAACAACTTTTACTATGGCAACAACCATTTTTTTTTTTATGCTATTGCATAGCTTCTATCGCGGGCCTTGAGCGCGGGGACCGGAGCCAGAAATTCCGTAACGAAAAAAAACCTCACGCTCCCCACTCCGACGGGCACGGAGGTGTGGCTTGAAGGCCGTGCATTGTCTAACGTCGTTTCTTTTCGGCAGTCTTCGACACGGTGTTTGTGTGCGTGCAACTAGACGTATTGTACGACTCTACGAAGCTCGCACGAATCGAGACGAGGTGCTCCGAAATCGGACGAATAAATAAGCAGCTGTTTATGAGAAAGTATATAGGTGTATAGGTATTTATCAAAAAGTGTAACTTGAATTAATATTTATTTCCATTTACTTTCGTACCATTTATCATTTACCAGTCGGACACCATACATTTATTATAATCACCACTATCTTTAAACTCAATATCCCAATATCTCGGAAACGGCTGGGAATATCAAAATTCTGACCAAATTTCCCCCCCCCCCCCCTATAACCTGCCTTTCAAATAGTACATACATACAGACAAGCCCCTTTGACCCCCCTTTTTTGACCTCCTGTTTTTCGACCCCAATATTAAGTTGTATTATATTTATTTATATTTAAATCAATCCCACTTATATATGATCCCGGGACCCCCCCGCGTCACCCCTTTTGACCAACCCCTCCACCCGTCCAGGGCTACTTCACCCCCCGGGTCTTAACTTTTGAACCGGAGGTCGTAGAGGTATCGAGTTTGGGGTCTTTGGAATCGGCAGTAAAGGGCCTATCTTTTGGCCCCGATAAGGTTAGGGTAAAGCGCCCCATTTTAAATTTATTTTAGATTTAAAAATTTTAAATTCTTATTTCTTATTCTTATACAAAATGCTATGCAATAGCTTTACCGCGGCAGTCCCCGAGTGCCACACGTCTTTTTTTTGGGTTGGAAATCATATGACCTCTCCCGCTCTGGGCGGAGCGGAAGGGCGTGTCAGACTCTTACTGACTAAAACCCACCCATGTTCCTTCAGTTACCTGAACGCCAGGGCCACGGTAACTCTTTCGAACAATCCGCGACCCCGGCATGGCAACAACCCTGAAATCACGAAAAAAAATCAGCTGTTCCCTACATTTTGACGATTTACACAAACAACACATAACATCACGCCTGTATTCCCCGAAGGGTTAGGCAGAGGTACCATACCACACCCACATTTAGGCAGTTATGTTTTAAGTCCCATGTAATAGGGGGCGAGCCTATTGCCATCAATCGGGCACAAATCCAGACTCTGGGCTGCTACCGACAAATTCCAGATGGAAAAACCCAATAACACTTTGCCCGACCCGGGAATCGAACCCAGGACCTCATGTTCAGCAGTAGCACTTGCGACCGCTAGACCAACGAGGCGACGATTTATCCGAACATAAATGTAGAGAATAGCTATGTAGTATATAAATTGGCGTTTCCGCAGTTCCTACGTCTTTTCTATGATTCTTCCTAAGTATAACCGTCATCTTACTGTTAACTTCCCTCCTAAGTTCCCAGCAATATCATCTTTATCAATCTGTTACATTTTCAGATAATGTCACTTCTAGTGTGGCTTCCCTTCTGCTCATTATTTGGCGTGGCGTTTTCCTGCGAGGCTTACTTAAAGACTAACCAATGGTCCGACCGTTCTGTCATCGTTTAAATGTTTGAATGGAAATGGGCAGATATTGCAGACGAATGTGAACGGTTTCTTGGGCCAAAGAAATATGGAGCGGTGCAGGTAAACGTCGACATTGAGCTCCTATACACTATGGCAGCCTAGTTGCACAGTAGGTCCAAATGAGCCACTGGCAGTGCATAATATGATAAATGGTAATAAAGAACGATACCAACTCAAGTAAGTACAGATCTCGCTTTGAGCATAGATATGAAGCCATTTCATTGGTTGAATGCGGTTTTAAGCACGGTTCCCCTGTTTCGTTTCCTTCAATAAGAGTCGTATCGTGTAATGTGTAATCTTCATACCTAAATATTTACCTAGTAATTACTAGGTCTAAGACGAAATAAAACAATCTAAACGACGAAAACGAAAGGAAACGATGAAACGAACCAACGTTGAATGACGAAATGTCATACAACTTCTTTGAGGATGGTTGTCACACCGCATCCAGCTCGAGATAGTTGTCAGTCCATCTTGCTCTACAACACCTTAATTTCGAAGCACACTATCTATCACAATCTGAATCATTTTGAACCCTATTGCTAATCCATTGCTTCATATGTACGAAAAATTTGTCTGCTCAACAACGTAAATAATGCATTGAATGTTCTTGAACTGTCAAAATGACAGCTATTCCTACTATTAGTGAGTTGCGCAATAACCCCGCAGATCTTACCAAGAGTCCAAAGTTTGCATACAATATGTTTGTTACCAACTGACTTCGCCGGCATCAGAGAATTTGGTTTTAAACCTAGCGGGCGATATAAGACCTTGGTACGAGCGCTATCAAGTCATGTCGTACAAATTGACCACTCGGTCAGGAGACGAAGCTGCTTTCGTGAACATGACTAGTAGCTGCAACAAAGTTGGTGTCAGGTAAATGTTTTTCTCATTTCCATTAATTCAATTCAATTTCAATTAGAATCATAAGAGAATCATTATTTTTGTTTACAAAATTTGCATGCCGAATTTAGTAAGCGGAATATGAAGAACTGTTGTATATGTGTTATAAAATCTGTATAATTCCATATTTCAGGCAAATAAATGAATCTATCTATCGATGTTATAGGATCGTCATCGTCTACGATAACATGACACTTGTTTAAATCATTATCATCTAACTACCTTGTTATAATTATTTACTATTGTTTTGCTAAGTGTCTCCTCTTTACTACGGATCATCATTATCCTCCTGCTCTTTATCTCAATTTATTTCCGTTCGACCCACTCTGTATCTATTGTAGTATAGTAATTTTATTCTAAGTACATCGTCTTCACATATAATTATATACCTTAATGTATAGTTAATAGAATATGTTGAAAGAGTAACTATGAATCTTCTTGCCCATTTTTTAAAGTGATTTTCAATGGCCTACATGAAATAAATGATTTCACTTTGACCAGTACATCTTCAATACATCTCTTTATCAGCCATATTATCTATCGCCACTGTCACCATTGTACTCATTACTTCTCTTATCCTTTCTCGACCTTACGTACTCTTAACATGCTCAAGACAGCTGCAAAATAATAAAGGGAAAGGGAATGAAAGGAACTGCACCTTTCAATCATCATTTTAGTATCCCAACATTCCGATTCCTGCAAGACAGTAGGTCTAACCGTGGCTATATTTTTGACGTGTAACATCTTTCCTCTCGCTTTCGTGCAATCTGTGGGAGTGATTTCGTGAAAAGGGACGGAAGTGTGTAACAGGAAGCCGGGGAAGCGCGCGCTATTTGATTTGACCAATAAGTGCGCGGTGGTAAATTTGGCCGTTAGATGGTACCAACCCATTTTCCGTGAGGTTGGTACTATCCACCAATAGTGTGTGCATGTGTGTGATGAGACAGAGAAAGGGGAATAGAGAAGAAGTACTCATCAGCTGTGCACTTAACCTACAGTGTTGTGTATAAAGTGTGCTGTTATATAAACTAATTTATATATGTAAATTATGTTAATAAATGTATTTACTGTTGATAATAAGTGTCTGAAAAAAGTGCAGATCATTGATAAAAAATGCAAGTGAGTAATAAATAATAATTATTCGGACGAATATTTCAGTATTAAGCTTTTTAAATTTTGAGGTTAATTTCTGCCGCTGCTCAATGGAGAAGTTTCCGTAATTTTTTTTATAATGTAAAAGGAATCGTACTAAGCATTTAATGAAGCATTGTGTTTTTTTTAAATATCTTCATAAATGACGAAGTTATGATAGTTTTACCTCCGCTAGTTTGATAGTCGCTGCCGCCGCTGTCTTCGCTCTTCCCCAAATTGATCAAAAATAACAGTCTTCAATAAAAAAAAAACAATAAGTACTCCTAGTGTTAATTAAGTAAAATACAATTTTCATTAAAAATAATTATTCTTCGTTACGAAAAATCATTTCAAATAATACCTGAAAATTTTTTTTTAGGGTATACTGTTAATGTTGCTTATTACAAAGATGAGATGTCAGATGTTACACATCATAAGCGACTACTATAAGGCTCACTCGTTTTTTTTTAACAGTTACTACTGATACTCTGCCAAGACAATGTGACCAAGTTATTTGTTTCAAAAATGCACTCTTTCGCAGAATTTACGTGGACGTCGTATTCAATCATATGACGATACCCCAGAACACAACAAATGCAGCAGTAGGGACTGCTGGCAGTACTGCCTTCCCTCAAAATTATTCTTATCCGGCGGTCCATATACAGAGGAGCATTTCCATTTTCCAGTGTGTCAATTTGAAGATTATGAAAATGCTACTGAGGTTCGTTTGGGCCTCTTATTATTTCTGTTTTCAATGTTCCATTTCCAACCATTCATTGGTTTCTGTCATTAATTATCGTCACTCACATAAGCTCCTCAATAAAAAACTTTTGTTTTTTTTCTCTTGAAACAGCTTCGAGTTGGGTAGCCTACAGGACATAAATCAAACAAAGCCATACGTTCGTCAAAGGATTATAGAATACCTCAATAAACTTATTGATCTTGGTGTCGCTGGTATCAGGTAAGATTCGAATTTGTTGTGCATTTGTCTAACATTAGAATTGCCCTCCAAAGAACGTCAAGGTATTACGAAAGTTGGACGGAAAATCCTAACTTAATTATTTCCCATTCAGAGTGGATGCTGCTAAGCACATGTGGCCAGAGGATCTAAGTGAAATTTACAAGTACCTTAATAACTTGAACACAAATCATGGATTCCGAAGGAACTCAAGACCTTACATTTACCAAGAAGTTTCGAAAGGGGGTGTAGTCACTTTTAATGACTATAACTATTTGGGGGACATCAAGGAATTTAATGTAAGTATTTGGGTCAAAGTTGCTTTTCATAAGAACGGGGCCTATACCTGGTTCTTTATAAATGTTGATCCTGAGTATCATAACAACATCAATTAGGCCTTAATCCGTGCAATACCGCATCGCCCCGTCACCTTATCAAAATTAATATTATCAAGAGGTAAAATTGTTTGCTTGTTTTACAAAGTTTTTATTATAACAAATATTTTACTGGTAGAAAACATAATTTCGATATAGTTGATCTCCACGCGAATGAAATTACAGGCAGAAGCAAGTTGTTAATATTTTTGCTGAATCAGGTTAAATCATAAAGCAATTAACGTCTTAAAAATATTTTTGCCTCACAGGATAATTTCCGAACATTTTAACTTTATACCAATTTATAGAACTAAGTACTAAATCTTCTGAAAGTAGAACACGGTTCAAGAAAGGATTATCATGACTGAAAGATTGTAAATTGCTGAATCATGGACAAATTGGTTTTCATTAAACTATGGTGGTATGACCGTGCGTTTAACTTTGAAAAAGCATATTTGTCATAGCTTATCTAAATAATGTTACTTTTAGTAACTAAATAGAGAAAGTACGAGTTTATTCAAAATTAATTATGTCAAAAAATACATAAAATTTATTTTCCAGGCTGGATCAGAATTATATAAATTTTTCTCTGGTCGAAAACCTTTGAACAATTTAAGCTCATATGGAACTACAGGCCAAGTGAGAACGCTGTGGTTTTCGTTGATAATCATGACACACAGCGTGCTGATGGTATATTGACATATAAAAATTCTACACTCTATCAGGTAAAGCCAATATTTTCATTATCAATTAGATTAAAAATAAAAGGTATGGATAGTTTCATCGAAAAACAAAAAGTCATGTTTTTAAGCATAGTTAGAACAAACATAATCTGTTAGATTTTTACATAGCAAATCCCAAGTTTATTAAAGAAAAGACATTAAAAACTTTTTTCTATTTGCTACAGGCAGCTCTAGCATTTCTTCTAGCACATCCATATGGCCAAGCTCGGATAACAAGCAGTTATCATTTTACAAATTTTGAACAAGGTCTACCAGCTGATACTAGTGGAAGTATTCAGGGTCCAGTTTTTGATGAGGTAAGTCTTAAATTATTTTATTCTTAAATTATAAAAAATACAAAAGTTAAAACTGATACTTTATTATTATTTTATTTTTTAGTTAACTAGGACAGTGCACAACTGAAAGTGGTTGGGTATGTGAACATCGCTTGAGCACCGTTTACAAAATGGTCGGATTTAGAAATGAAGTTCATAATACTGAAGTTTCATACTGGTGGGACAATGGCAACAACCAAATTGCATTCAGTTTGGGGAATAAAGGATTAATTGCATTCAATACAGAAGGAAGTGCGATTAATAGCACGATACAGGTATGTACGTAGGTCCTTTAGGATATGATAAAAAGGCGATGAGAGACCTACACAAAACTAGACACACTAAATTTCCTTTTTGTTCTTTCTATAGACTGGACTCCCAGCTGGAATCTACTGTGATATCAGATCAGGAGAGGTGCAAGGGAGCGCATGCACAGGGAAGACTGTGGCTGTATCAAATACAGGTCAAGCACAAATAACGTTATCTGGAGTCGGAGAAGAGTTGTATCTTGCCATTCATGTTGGAACTGAGGTATGTAAAGAAATCAAGCAATTGTATCCTACATCCTATCATCGCGGTCAATTTGAAAATCAATATAAGCTTCTTCCTGCTCTTGTTCTATTTTTACTTGGGGTTGGCGCAACAAAAATTCTGCTTCCATTTTCCTCTGTCAGCTGTCATATTATCATTCACTTCCTTTTCATTCATATAATTCATCTCTTACACAATCCATCCTTCTTTTCATTGGTCTCCTTCTTCTCCTCCATCCAAAAACATTATGTTCTGTGTTTGCTGAGGCCCATGAACACCGACTCCACCGACATGTGAACATCGAGGCATTCAGCTGTTAGACCAAACAAATATAGTGCGAGGACTAAAACGAACAAAGCCTTTTGAGTTAGTGTAGTGTAAAAGTGTAGAAAAATTAGGTACATATGAAATTGATGTTTTATATGGAAAAAACAAAACTATTTTTTTTTATTTAATCAATCTAAGTATAAGCATCAATCAATTTGTTTCAAATGATTAAAAATGGTTTTATCACTCACACCGAAGCCTGCAGCTAACTCTGACGTGGTTTGAGATGGATCCGCTTCCACTATCACTTACAATTCCTCATTGACAACTAGGGTCTCCGGCCGTCCACGAGGTTTGTTCTGGAGGTCAAAATTTCCAGTACGAAAGCGTTGGAACCAAAAACGTACTGTGTTTTCTTTTACAATGGCTTCTCCGTACATATTATTAATCCTTCGAGCTGTTTCTGCAGCGCTAGTGCCACGATGAAATTCGTATTCGAAAATAATGCGATATTTTATGTTTTCCATATTGAGCACAGAACGATGTCAAAGCAAAATTAAATGTCGCAAAAACAAAAGAATTATTACATTCAAAACACAAATAGACACGCTTTAAATTGAAAAAAATTGAATTTGGAATTCTTAACCAAACGCCGGCTTTTTGAGATCAAAGTGGCCAGTTCTATAAAACATCAATTTCATATATGTAAGGACCAATAATAGTGACAATGACACACATAATAAAATAATTAATAACACATGATCAAAGTGTTTATATCAGACTACGAAAGTGGAATGGACTTGTAAAGTACTATCAACACTACTCTAAGTTTTAAAATAATTATCACGTAAAAAATTAAGTTAGAATAAAATTGCTTAAGTATTAGTGTTAAAGGCTAAATTATTATTAATTATTTAGAACCTATTTCTTTTAAATAAAGTATTAAAAAAAATACTTACCTACCAATATTTATTTGATAATCATAATTATAGATGTGTGCCAGCTTAATTTTTTTTTATCAGAAAGCAATTTCAGACATAACCGATTTCATAATCTTGATTTCTGCCCTACGTCACGATTTATCTTTTCATTGTCTTTTATTAGCACCCCTAATGCAGTTACCATGTCATTTATGGCTTGTTGATACTTATTAGTGTGCATACAGACGAGCGGCACGCGTCAATAGCATAGGTAACTGCAGTAGGCATGTGTAACTCTTTACGGAACCAACTCACTGATCCGGATCATTGAAGTGATTCAAAAGATTGGTTCAGTAACAACGTTTCAAACGGATCATTTGTATCTGAAACATTATTTTGCTCCGTGCTCTTTCCGCGCGACGCGTCGCTTGCGAAACGACTGAGCATTGAGCGAGAGAGGGAGACTGAGAGACTGACACACTGAGTCACTACTGACTCGCGAGTCGCGAGTGAGTGGGTGAGATATTACAATCTATAGAAGTCAGATCCCAAATGAGATGTGTATCACTCTCAGTGTTTCATTGTCGTTATCCATGTACGTAAAAATTTGCACTAAGGCGCTTACGTATAAAATTGAATACAATACGTTAGTTTTTTGCATAAAATACTTGAAATAACAAGTTATCGTTCGTAAGTGTATACGTAATATTCTGTATTTTATATCCTTTGAGCGGATGAGCCAAATGATCTAAACTAAACATATCAGTGTTTCGAATCATTTCAGTGATCCAGATGCGAATGTTCCAATCACAAAAATGATACACTTTGCCCACGCCTAAACTTCAGCTGTCGACACCCGTCGACGCCCGCCGCTAACGCGCGCCGCTCGTGTGTAATAGCACTTAGTCATTGACTAATACCTATTACATAGGCATTCAAATGATACATATAATCGGTTTGCAATTTGCGGTTGCTATCTCGCCCATTGACGTTGTTTATATTGATTATCATAATTACTCGTTTCAGTCGGCTCTTCAGACTTCGCGATAAGAAGCTTAGATGACCTGGGGTCAATATTATAGAGTTCTTCAACTCTATATAAGTACCTACATGTCTGTATTTTCTACGTGTTCTTCGGAAATTACTTTATTTATTTGTAATAATAATATTTAATTATAATTGCAATATGCACATTGTCTTTTTTGCAAAAAATCCTTGGTTTTTTTATGTCACCAACATAGTCATTTATTTATTTGCGTACACACAAAAGACTTAATACAGAAAAATACATAAACATGAAAAGCACAAAGGTATGTAGTAGATATACCTACCTACCCAACTATTCTATCACTACGGGGTACAGGTCTCTCCTCAAATTCTCATTCAGAGAAGACGTAATAACCATACTTGCTTAATGCGTGTCATCCACATTTTCTCCTGTATTATTAAATATTAGGTTGGGGAAAAGCCTTTTCGCATTATAGTAGGTATGTATGAACTTGTAATAAAGTCTCTTTGGCTATACTATTTGTATCTGGCTGGTTTTGGTATCATTGAAAGTTTAAATTTTAAAGAACATAATTCCAAATTCAAATTAGTAAAATGTGTGATTTTCATTTGTTTTTCGTATTGTCAAGATGAGTGAATCTAATGAAAAAATTCGATACATTTTAAAATTTTACTACAAAAAAGGTAAAAATGCAACGCAAGCCGCGAATTTTTTTTCCGATGTTTATGGACCTAGTGCAGTGTCTGTGAGAGTAGCACAAATTTGGTTTAAGCGTTTTCAATCCGGAAATTTTGATGTCAAAGATGCACGTCGCTCTGGTCGCCCTATTACGGATAAAATGGATGCCATTTTTGAAAAAGTGGAGCAAAATCGGCATATCAGTAGTTACGACGTAGCTGAAGAACTGGGAATTTACCACAAAACAGTTTTGGCACATTTGAAAAAAGCTGGGTACACAAAAAAGCTCGATATTTGGGTACCTCACGAGCTCACTGAAAGAAACCTAATGAACCGTGTACTCATTTGTGATTCTTTATTACGACGTAATGAAACCGAACCATTTTTGAAGAAGCTGATAACTGTTGATGAAAAGTGGATCACGTACGACAAGAACGTGCGAAAAAAGTCGCGGTCAAAGGCCGGTCAGGCTTCACAGACTGTGGCGAAACCCGGGTTAACTCGCAACAAGGCGATGCTGTGTGTGTGGTGGGATTGGAAGGGCATTATTCATTATGAGCTGTTACCACCAGGCAGGAACATCGATTCTGAACTCTACTACGAACAACTGATGAGATTAAAGCAAGAAGTTGAGAGAAAGCGGCCGGAGTTAATCAACAGATAGGGGTGTGGTTTTTCATCATGATAACGCTAGACCTCACACATCTTTAGCCACTCAGCAAACATTAAGAGAGTTTGGCTGGGAGGTGTTAATGCATCCGCCGTATAGTCCTGACCTTGCACCTTCAGATTTCAACCTGTTTCGGTCTCTTCAGAATTCTTTAGGCAGTGTCAGGTTAACATCACGAGAGGACTGCCAAAACCACTTGGTGCGGTATTTTAATCAGAATTCCCAAAATTTCTATAGCAATGGGATCAAGTCCCTACCTACAAGATGGCATAAAGTTATCGAACAAAATGGTACCTACATGCTTTAGTTAAATGTAAATAAACTATATTAAAAAATGTTATGAATTTTCTTAAAAAATGCGAAGAAACTTTTTCCAACCTATTATATCATTATTTGTCTCTGTAGTGTTTGTTTTTCAATTAAAAAGAAGGTATTTATATTATAGCACCCGTATTATTGCATTCCTTGTTATATAAACCGTTAAGAATTTTCGACCTTTCTTCTACCGTCAAAATTATATAAGTCCGTCAATGTTAAGTACCTAGAAAATTATCGTTCTATAACATCTTTAGATTATATTATTATTGTTTTCGGACCTTTGTATCAGAGATTATAGTAATCAAAAAGATAATATCAAATATCAAATCTCTGACTGAGGTTTTATCTCTTGGTATATAAAGTATTGTCGCCGTAGGAGGGCCCATGCAGATACATTGATTTAGAGTGGTAGTGCACCAAGCGGTAAAATATATAAGGTGAGTTAACTTTTGATCATTTTCATCTAAATCTTCACGTTTCTTCTGGCCTAGTAATTAGTGATAAGAATAGAAAACTATACAAACGCGAAAAAAAATCCACTGCTCCATAGATTTATGTTCGAATAACTCGACAGTCTTACTAAGGGGTATCGTATTACCCAGTTACTGGGTTGTGGAGTTAAGATAGTCGCTACATGTAAAATGCCGGTATTCAACTGCATCCGGTTAGACTAGAAGTCCACCCCAACATAGTTAGGACAAGGCTAGGCAGATGACGAACTTGACAAAATGAAGGGTGCAGCTGATTTATTTCGCGATTTTTTTGTGAATATTATAGTCAAAGTTGTTCATAGTGATTTCTAAAGAGATTTTAGTTATTTCAATTACACTTTGAAATAAAGAAACAAAATAAAGAAAGAAAGAAAGAAAGAAAGAAAAGAAAAGAAAGAAAGAAAGAAAATAAATTTGTATGACCCAATTTTTTCTTTCTTTCTTTGTATAATTTGTATAAATTATTCGCAGCAATATATTATGAGTCATTGACCTCCTTATTAAATGGAGATATCGTTTGCATGTGCGTACGTAATTGTTTGAATAGAATTTCTATTATTAGATTGCACTTTGTACTTAACCATTGCAGTACCTAGTCGTTTTGCTGTCGGAAACAAATGAAGCTTGTTTTATGAGGGATTTATTGGCAGTGTTAACAAAATTATAGTTAGACTGGTTTAATTTGTTGGAAAGTGTGAATTTATAGTTATTTTATCACGCAATAAAAGTGCTAAGAAATTACCTGTGCTTTTTTATTTGTTTATATTTGTAGTGTAGCTGCATTTGAGTAAGTTTACGTGAAATTGGTGAATATATCGGATGCCTAGTCTAGAAACTGGTTATAAATTATATTTATTACTTAGGTATTTTTTTTTAAACAATTGCCAATTTGTTTTGGTCATGTCAATCAAAAGATTTCTCTATTAACCAAATGAAAAATTGATGATTTACCAATGTGTAGTAAAAAATTATTTAAAAAATTATTATGTGGCTTTAAAATTAAAGTAAGAATAAATTACAAATAAATATAAAATTATAGGTAATATAATATTATTCGACATTGTCGGGTAAAAAAAACAATCCTTTGTATTGTTTATTTGTTTTGTTATGTTATGTAGCGTCATCGTCACGTTAATATGAAAATATAATAACATCATTTTACTACTACATACTGACCGAGAACACAATCATTGTTGTCCCTACAGTTATTACTGTAAACCTGTTGTTAATAGTCTTAATAGTCTTTCCATCCATTGTAGTCATGTAATATAATATCGTGAACAAAATATACTATTATTATAGTGACCTACATAGAAATCGTGTTGCCGACTAAGACTGAATAAGACAGTTAAAAACAAAACATTTTCATGAATTCGTAATGTCTTTGATTTTTTTTTATGTTCAGACGTTTAGAAATAGTTTCTCTGTCACACAGTGTAGAGATCGCAGGGGGTTTAGTTCACCGAACTGAGCTGCGTATGTATTAGTTTTATTAACTTAATAAATGGTCACTTTATTTATTCGTTTATAAGGAAATTTCTTTAGAAAAAAAGAAATATATTATTGAATAATAATATATTAAATATATAATTTTATTTTATTTTATTATTTAGTCTTACTTTAATTTTGAAGCCACATAATAATTTTTTTAATATTTTTTTACTACACATTGGTAAAACATAAATTTTTCATTTGGTTAATAGAGAAACCTTTTGATTAGCATGACCAAAACAAGCTGGCAATTGTTTAAAAAAAATACCTACGTAATAAATATAATTTATAACCAGTTTCTAGACTAGGCATCTGACTAAGACTGGAAGCTGACCCCAACATATTTGAGAAAAGGCTAGGCAGGTGATGATGATGATGATGATTAGGAAGTTTTCTTTTTGGGGAAATACGTAAGGATTTGTTGCTGGTTGATAACCCTAAAACGAGATGATTGAAGTTTTGTAGTTCTTTTATGATCAAACAAACAAAATCAGAAAGTTTAATTAGTATCTCTGAAGACACTATAACTTCAAGATAATTATATTATAATTTCCCCGACTTTATTGATTTTGTGAAAGCGGTTTGTAAGCTGAAAGTTTATATATCTTGTTCTACTTACAAGTCAATGCAAATTAATTATCAGTGGGTGTACCTACTACTATATTATGTTAAGATCTGAGAGCCTTTTGAGGGATCCAGATTGTTAAATTCATCCTCAAACCGTTTGTCATCAATCATAACCTTCATTTCTTTTTCCGTGTCCTTCTAATCATACTTCTATGTTCCAGGATGTTTCGTCTCATCCTTTGCCTGTCGGCCCTGACTGTGGCCTTGGCTTACAAGAACCCCCACTATGCCACAGGCCGAACGACCATGGTCCATCTTTTTGAATGGAAGTGGGATGACATCGCTGCTGAGTGCGAGAGGTTCCTTGGACCCAGAGGATTCGGTGGTATTCAGGTAAGAACTTGATTCACTATAAAATCTTCTCCGTGAACAGCTACATGTATGTGCCAAGTTTAATGGCGATTGGTCAAACGGTGTTGGTTTTTATCAGTCTCATATATACCAACATCCATTTTTATGCGTCGCCAGGGTGAATTTCATACAAAAATAGCATCCAAATTTCCGACTTTCCCGGTGGCTTTTCCAAAAAAAATATTTCATACAAAGCTTGTCCTGACAATTACAAATTTAACAAAAAAGAATTAGCCAAATAGGTGCAACCGCTTTGAAGTCATGCGCGGGCAAACATGTTTGGCAATTTTTTTTTATATAGATAGAATAGAAGATAAACTTTAAATAACTGCTTGATTACTAAAGATACGGTTTTGCATAACGATCTGACTATGTTAGATTAAGATCTCTATTATGAAACAAATATGTATAATATTTTAGATGATCATATTGATATTATTAAGGAAGAAAATATTAACGTGTAACAGTGACATCCAAAATGGACGTTATCTAAACTGTTTTAATTTATTGCGTCTCCTATGTTGGTTTGATTGTGATACCGTATCTTTAATGCGTAACAGTAGGTACCTAAAAATTAATTAAATGATTATGACTATGGCAATCAAATTTTGATTTAGCTACTTATCCTGATAATTAACATGATTACGATTACCGATGTGAGGCAAATTATTAATTTATGGCATCAACTGCATCTAGAAAAATCCATCAATCCTTGTATGATACTTGGTTTTGCAATCCATGTATGATCTTACTTGCCTACCAACTTGTAATCTTAACTTATCAAGTCGCGACTAATGAGACACACTTAAAATTGTTATTGGCTGTCTTGGGAGTCGGTGAGTTATAAAAAATGAAAATCAAAAGTCATCTATTCAAACTGGACTGAGAAGCAGCACTTTATGAACGTCAAATTACGAGTACATACGACATTTCCCCAAATCTCTCGCCCTTAAGGGGACTACAGGACCTAAACGCAAATTTATAATGCCTAAAAATATATGATCCACTGCAGTAACCAAAATCAAAAAAATATATGACATTCTTCTGGATACATGCTAGTTAGATAGTGTGTTGAAAACATAATACAATTACCTTGATATGATAGAAAAAAATCACGAACATACCTCTATAAAAATTCTTTCAACGATTAAAAACCTTACTAATATACATGCAAAAATTCAGATTTTTTTGTCAGTTTATTCTACAAGTAAAATACTAACGTGATAGTGTTTTAATTTTTTGTAAATCCATAATTGCTTCATGTTTTGCAATAAATTACCAGCGTTGTGTCATCGCGCGTCTCTTTCTTTTCTATGCAATCCGACAGTGACCGCGCTCTAGCTCTTGTGAGCCTCTTAACCACTTCCTAGTGCTTTAACTGGAAATAAGAAGTGGCGCAACTAACTCCCCAGCAGCTCTCTGTTCAGTTAGAATAAACTTGAAACTTTACATTAAGTAAGTATGCAAAATAATTTAAATAACGCAAAACATAAAATTTTATTATTTGCCATTATGTCAGCTAGTACACGCCAATATACCAACAAAAACATCGAAAACTATACTTAAGCAGAAATAAAAAATAACAACGTAAACAAAACTTAATGGTACCTTAGTAAAATGGTATCTGCATGAAATGCCCCGTAAGTACATGACTCACTAATTTGTGCTGTTCATAAATCTGTTACTAATCCTAGTGTATAAGTTATAGTATCTAAGGTGTCTACTAACAATAATGGTTCCTATGTTGTCCCAAATAAAACAATTTATTATTATTATTATTAATAAAAGCTTCTAGGCGTAAATGCCGTGCCCGCGTACATATAGCTATATATAGCTGGAACTCGAAGTAAAATAAATAAATAGTTAATTACTAATAGCAATAACAAAACTATGGTCGGTAAGACGACCAGTCACCACAAGCAGCACCCGTTCACGAGCATAACGCATCAAAGATCCGCCATTACCCCTCGCCATATTTGAGGGAAGGAGGCAACCCGACCCCCGACGCTACCGCAAGCAGTGACATCAAAGCGAGCATGACTAACTTGTTGTCGGTTGCTCAGACAAGAATATTATGATTAATTGTCGAGGTCGCTAGCTAACTACATATTGCAATACAACTCATAAAAAAAACATTGTAATGAGTAGATAATATTGTCAGTAATAAATTAAAATAAATTTACTTGTACAGTCAAACAAAATAAACAATTATATGAACTCATATAACCTGTCATAGGTAAACTAATTCTGGAGAAAGTACTCGTACATGGTCTTGAGTTAATCACAGCGACCATACTATTCTTATCGTTTAAGTATTCGTTGATAGAATAGTATGCCATTGAACAAAGGTTGGATTTTACTTTAGCTTTAAACGCATTCAAAGGCAAATCTAGCAAAGATTTGCCTTTTAATGGTGTCCAGTGAGAAATTTTCAGAACCAATATTGAATATTAAAAAAAACTACAATTTTACTCTCAATTTTTATTTAAATAAAATGGAGTTCGAAAATGCGGATTTTATGTTCTAAAAACAATATCATCTAAATGCCGTCCATTCCTATCAAGGCAATCTTGCAATCGGACTCTTAAATTTGCAAATTCATAAAAGGTTAATCCTAGTTTTTTGAGCTTAATTGATCTGTTTTATAGATCTCCCCTCCGAACGAGAACCTGATCATCTGGTCTCATCAACGCCCATGGTGGGAACGTTACCAGCCCATTTCTTACCGCCTGGTCACTCGCTCCGGAAATGAACAGCAGTTCACTGACATGGTCCGAAGATGTAACGCTGTTGGTGTCAGGTGGGTCACAGTTTTTTTTTCTTTTCTTGATAGTTTTCAGACTGAATCCAGTCCCTTTTCTACTGTCCGTGCTATTAATTTGTAATACTCTAATTTGAAGTTGGCGAAACGTTACAAAAGTGATGGGTAAGAATCAAATCACATCGTGCTCCTGAAGTTTCGAAAGAACTGCTATTATATGTTGCTCTTGAATCATACAAATATTTACTGTTTCATATAACCTATTCTACTTTAAACGTTCAACATCAGGCTCAATCTCGAATCTTCCACAGAATATACGTAGACGCGATCATCAACCACATGACAGGCACATGGAATGAAAACACCGGCACTGGAGGCAGCACCGCCAACTTTGGAAACTGGCACTACCCATCCGTGCCTTACGGCAGGAATGACTTCAACTCTCCCATTTGTGTCATCTCTGGCAATGACTACGGCTGCTGCCCTGATAGGGTAAGATTCTACAAAACTAATTTTATTCAATTGTTTTTTTTTATACGAGATAAATTCTAATGACCCCAATAATATTATATTTTACGGGCTGTGGTATGTTGATTTGCTTATTATAATCTGTCTCCACTTACTTGAATGTTCAACAATCACATCTTTTGCTGTAACAGTTGCTTTTATGATAGCCTAACAAATACTTTATTTAAATCAATCACTTAATATGTATGTATTTACTCTTTCATAATTCTTATTCTATATCTCTGTGTTCATATCTCAGGTACGTAACTGCGAGCTGTCCGGTCTTAAAGACTTGAACCAGGGTACAGAATACGTGCGTCAAATGATCGTCAACTATATGAACCATCTCATCAGCTTGGGTGTCGCTGGTTTCAGGTAAGATATTTATTTTATTTAAAAGTGATATTTCATTACCTTCATCACAATTTTCAATTCAAGTTGAAAAAATACGCATCCAATCCAACGTAATCGTTGGATTCGATCCGTATTTTTATATTAGAGGCAATTTCATGTTTTCAGTTAAACCTGTAGATCTAGACTTATAGGTATATCTCATATATTTGATTATTGTTGTTAGATGCGTTTGGTAACCATGTTTTATAAAAACTACATTTTTCCTACAGAATTGACGCCGCTAAACACATGTGGCCCGGAGACTTGCGCATCATTTATGACCGTCTACACAACCTCAACACAAACCACGGTTTCCCCTCGGGCGCCCGTCCTTACATCTACCAAGAAGTCATTGACCTGGGAGGCGAGGCCATCAGTCGTGACGAATACACTCCCCTTGCTGCAGTCACTGAGTTCAGATTCGGATTGGAACTTAGCAGAGCATTCAACCGCAACAACCAACTCAGATGGCTCGTCAACTGGGGTCCGAACTGGGGTCTTCTTTCCTCCGGCGATGCTCTCACCTTCATTGATAACCATGACAACCAAAGAGGTCACGGTGCTGGTGGAGCTATTCTTACTTACAAGCAGGCTAAGCAGTACAAGGGTGCCATCGCGTTCATGTTGGCCCATCCTCATGGTTGGCCTCAGTTAATGAGCAGCTTCGATTTCCATAACACTGAAGCTGGACCCCCAATGGACAACAGTGGCAATATCATCTCTCCTTCTATTAACTCTGTAAGTATTATAGCTTATGTATTTGCATTAAAACATGGTACAGAAAATATACAACCAATCAGTTTAGATGATTTACGGTTATGATAGCCTGGGTCGAACAAACGATGATGCCACGAAATGTATGGAAGCTGGTACCCACTTCAATAGGAATGAATGATGTATCATTAAAGGTATTAAGATTTAGTAAAAGAATTAAAATGACCCTTGGCTTGATTCCTTGTCCGATCTTAGTAATACAGTGTGGAAGTTGAGTCGAGACAGTAAGGGAAGCTACCTTAACCGTTGTAGCTACACAAAAACGTTTTAAGGAGACTGTCCTTAACTTCTTGAGTAATTGCTAACTGCTTTCTCAGATTTTGGAAAAATAGTACAGTCAGCTAGAAAAACGTTAATTCTTATATTTTATGTTGCCAATCAATGCAGTTTCGTATAAGGATTCAAAGGCACTCCTGGACCAACTGAGGTTAGAGTACTAGAAAAGTCAGAAATCGCATAAAACTTTTCCATTACCTACATTTCGTAGTGATCGATCATCTTATCCACGATCTTTTACGACGTTTGTTATTAATTATTAAAAGAAAGGCCTTTTCCCAACTTTGTAAGTACAGAAAATCAGTATTTTACATGGAGCGATTGCCTAACTTACTTCTACAACCCAGGCACTGGGTAACACTTTACCCATTGGTAAGACTGGTTATCAGACATTTGGGCTTCTGACTACCCATAACGATTGTCAAAGATCTAGAAATGACAGCCGGGCTCAACGGCTTATCGTGCTATCCGAGGCACGGAGGTGTCTCAGGATGTAATAGATGGTCACCCATCCACGAATCGACCGCGGTAAGCGTAACTTAAACTTCGATTGACATCATGGGTGTTATTAATTATCCACAAACCATAAATATATAATGTATTCATCCATTAAAATAAAACATTTTTCATTCCTCCTCTACTATGGCATCTTTGAATAAGGCAGGAGCTGTAAACCTCCCTGGGGTAGCTTAGGTAAACAATGAGTACAAATACTTGTGTACACAGTGCGTCTTCCAGTTAAGCATGTATGCGTGTATTAATTAATAATGATAACAATAGTTATCATGATTAATTAATCGTATCTCTACGATGACGTCGCGCTTCATGGTGGGGCTTGCGCGTCCCTGAACTCTTAAGTATGCCGGTGGTATTTTCTATGCATAAACAGGTTTCCCGTGAAAATTATATTATTATTGTTCTCTATTGATGCTCAAATGGGCAGTGAATTATGAAATATCAAAATAAAAACCTTATTTATTTTTGTATTGCTAAGACTGACATGTTTGGTACAGTATAACTCTGAATGGACAAGGATTTGGAATTAGGTGCAATGATAACTTCTATTCGGTTTAAAAAGAGCTCTCCAACGGGGGTACTAAAATGAGCATCATCCTTTATTTTCTTTATTTCTTTCTATGATCTGGTAGCTGCGCCCCGCGGTTTCACCCGCATAAGTCTGGATCTCGTGGGAATATCGGGATATAAAGTATCCTATGTCCTAATCCAGGTCATGGTCTACCCATGTGCCAAATTTCATCTAAATCCATTCAGCCGTTTTAGCGTTAAAGCGTAACAAACAAACATACATACATGCAAAAAATCTAATCTTTTCTCTTTATAATATTAGTTTAGACTAAAGAGTATAATATGTGACAGAAATTCTACTAATGCTATGATTCTTAAGAACTACTCGTACGAACTAAAATCCATACGTTGATCTTATTTTATTTTTTCTTTTGTGACCTGGCTTTTCAATTCTGAGCTCTATCAGATTCTGCCAAAAACCTTTACATCAAACATCGTCAATATCAATTATCCACTTCCTATTACTCATTCTTCTTTCTTCTCCCAGGACAATACTTGCGGCAATGGCTGGGTCTGCGAGCACCGTTGGCGCCAAATCTTTAGCATGGTCGCCTTCAGAAACCGCGCCGGTAACACCGCTGTTTCGAACTGGTGGGACAACGGCAGTAACCAGATCGCTTTCTGCAGAGGAAACCAGGGCTTCGTTGCTTTCAACAATGACTACTGGGACTTGAACCAGACTCTGCAGGTTAGTTTGAATTTTATTTGGATGTTTGTTATTTGAAGGAGTTTAACTGAGTCTAATTTTATAAATCAAGGTTTTTCTAAACCTATCTCATACCGGGTTTGTCATGATTGGTCGACAAACGTTTGGTCGACGTAACGATTGGTCGACAAACGATTGACCGACAGTAACGATTCACCGACACAACCATTAATCGACATATACGATTGGTCGACTCAACTATTGATCGACAATAACAATTGGTCGACATTACGATTAGCCGACAATTTTTTTATAATTTTTATTTCTGGACAAAAAATAGATCCTGGTTTATCCTGGGTTTTATCTGATTTGCATAATAAGGCGTAGCCGACGGAGCCCCGCCAAGCGGGGCTCCGTCGGCTACGCCTTAAGCTACGCCTTATCCTACTTCTGGGCGGTTTAAAAAAAAATAACCACGAAGGACCTTCTAACCTAACCTGTCCGAGTCGGGGTGCCCCAGGTCCCGAGCTCGCTTCGCTCGCTCTTGCATCCTATCCCCGATTGTGTAGATGTCGACCAATTGTTATGGTCGATCAATAGTTGAGTCGACCAATCGTATATGTCGATTAACGGTTGTGTCGGTCAATCGTTACTGTCGGTCAATCGGTTGTAGACCAATCGTTACGTCGACCAAACGTTTGTCGACCAATCGTTAGTATCCCCTCATACCATGTGTAAAGATATTTTTCATATTTGGTCTTAATGTTTCTTTGGGATGGTTATTCATTTTCATGGTTAGAATCGCCTGTTCGAAGGTCCGTGATTAAACAAACTGGGCCTTATTTAAAAAAAAGTGGGTTTACTTTGCCACTCCAATGGATTTGATCAATTCCTACTTTGTAAAGCCATTCGATGATAAAATAATTAACATTTCTATTTATGTTTCTTACAGACCTGCCTTCCTGCTGGCTCCTACTGTGACGTCATCTCTGGCGAGAAGAGCGGCAGCACCTGCACTGGCAAGCGCATCGATGTTGGCAACGACGGACGCGCCAGCATCCAACTTGGAGCCAACGAGTTTGACATGGTGTTGGCCATTCATGGTGGAACTGAAGTAAGTAAAATTTTGAAATGATGTAGTTACTGAAAGGTCCGCCAATATTTGGTAATAGAGCCAATGCTTACGCTCTGATTTGGGTTTGAAACCGACGTCAAAGACATATACCAACATTCAAGTTGGAGGCAGGGAAAGCGACACGCTAAGAAGAACTGTTATTTTTTTCCCTTTCAATATTTCTGATTTTCGCTATCAATACTCGAATTGAAGTTTTAAAGTAGTGTGCTCTTTAAGATGTTGAAGGTTGGCTAACTTCTGAGATTGGCTTTATTTAGGATTTTCAACAAACATAATTATTGTAGGCTCCACCGGACCAACTCACAATTTAGCGTCGTAGCGTTAGCGGTTTACTTAGCTTGGTTTAAAATCTAAGAATTCTAACTTATCATTGGCTACATACTTTTGTTTTTTGTTTCAGTCGAGACTGTAAAACCGATGGAAAACCGTACCGGATGGAGTCATTACTTATAATCACTGAACAATAGATTTTTTATTAAATCTGCGTTGTCATTCATCTGTGATCTTTTTATTTATAAGAACAAGTCTATAGTTTTTTAAGAAATAAAATAAAACATTAAAATAATACGTTTGTATTTCAATGTGCCGTCATATTTTAATTGGGCTAGCACTTTTGTAAAATTACCATGGAAATGAAAAAAAAAACTATTTATGGTATGAAATTATTGTAAGATAATGATCAAAATCCGACGAACAACACTTTTTAGTATATATAATATTAGGATTGACCCTTCAGAATTAGGTAACATCTTTACTCTCGCACATGCTGGAAAGTTTGCCGTCAAAGATGCTGAATGGCTGATCTTTTCACCTCGCCATAAAGTAATTTTGTCTACACAATACATGGGAAAATAATCTTTATTCTTCTGATGAACAGTTTTGTTTTGAATCAATCGGGTCGACGTATTCATCTTACTGCGCCAAAAACCAATCTATGGATCCAAAAATATCCAAATTCTGTATTTATAGAACACTAGCTTTGCCCGCGTGGAGGTCGAAATATTATATACTTATCTATGTGACAGCTTTCATAGTGTTCGGTCAAACGAAGTTTGAGTTCACTCTAGACTCACAAAATGTAATACTTATTACATTTAGTGAGAGTCTAGGGTCTATATATTAAAAAAAAATAACTCATAACACTACTAAAGTTTATAATAATATAATTAAATCGTGATTCGAAAGAGACGTAGCGCCACCTAGTGTCCTAAAGCAGTTGTGACGGTCGAAAGTTATTGTTTTTTCCTTGGGAACAGTATTTTTTTCTGGATTATGAAAGGTACCCAATGTCCTTTTCTGTACCCCTGACAAGGTATACGCAATGATAATCATTTTATTTCAGGATATTATTCCAATATGAAAAAAAAAAACAGATATTAGCATTACATATTACATAGAAATATACTTATGGATTCATTATACAACAAATAAATTAAATTAAATTAAAACAAAAATTAAAAAATTACAACAAAAATTAAAACATTACACATTAAAATCATTGTATTCAAAATAAATTTAAGTTACAAATAATGATCGGTGCAGTGGTTCAGGTGCATTTACAATATTAGTTATGATTATAAGCACACAATATGCATGGTGAAAGGTAACAATCGAATTCGTTTAGCAGATAAATCATTCAGAAATCGATCGCCACCTACGAAGTCTGCATTACTAGTATAAACAAGGCGTTGGCCGGTTGTAAATCGGTTATGATCGCAAACGTACTGACAGCTTGCTCAAACAGTATTGAGTAGGTAGCCAATGTAAATATTTTATGCTGCTAAAAATATGACCGCGAAAATATTATGCAAAGCCGACTGGTCGCTGATCCAGTGGCTATGAAGTTGATCAGGAATGCATTGCATTGAATTTTTTTGGGTTCAAATCCTTACCTGAAAGGTGCCAACGGGACTCGATTAGATCCCTACACCAGATGGTGTAGGTTCCCACAGCGGGGTAATTGTGTAATACACTGACAGTAAATAGCTTTCATTTTGACAGTTCTACAACATTCATTGCGTTATTTAAGTAGTTCAGCAGACAAAGTTTTCGAATATATGAAGCAGTGGATTAGCAATATCCTTCAAAATGATTCAGTTTCGTAGTGTGTTACGCAATTAGAGTTCTGGTTATTTAACTAGGTACCTAATTTTAGCCGTGATCAGAAGCCACTTGATATTTTCGGAGAATGCGTGTTACTAGAGGCATCTATCAATAATTAGAATGTCTTAGTCGGTGGAAAATACTATTAACTCTTTTTGTTTTAATCTACAACGGCAGGTCACTATTGTTATTATCACTAGTAGATATATTAAATCATCAGTTTATTTAATATTCACACTTAATATCCCGCGCCCTTGTCCGAGCTCCCATGTCGTATGTTGGCGTTATTATTCCCCCCTTCATTTTCCTCATTATAAAATAATTGCGAGCAGAAGGTATTGTATGCTCACACCTTCAGTAATTAGAAGCTTAGATCTTAAATTAAGCCATATCTTCGTAGGGAGGTAGGTATCCATAGAAATAATGAACCGACAGTGAATTTGAAAATACAATTTAAAAAATCAAATAAAATACTTAAATATCTTTGTGTTTTGGAGGGACGTTACGGAAATATGGACAGGTATTGCCTCAGGGAGTTCAGGTAACTACCCACCTCAATGTGGGCACGTGTACGCTGAATAGTACCTACGTAGTCATCCACTAAATTTTACGACGATTTTCTCGAAGGAATCGTTCGGTGAATCTGTTGGACATCTTGATTTTATACTGCAGGTAAAGGATTTTGGGGTCGATGTTCGACGAAGTTCTGTACAAGTTTTGGTTCGACAGTCGAAGTTAGTGAAATGTCTTAGTTGGAAGTCCTTGAAGAATAATTTATTTCAGTTAGATCGTCAATATTTTACGTGTAATGCTTTCAATCTGTAAGTTGCCTGACAGTTTCTCTGAGCTCTACCCGCTATAAATATTGTATAATTTAAACAAATGCCTACTCAGAATCTCTTTTCTCTTCAAATTAACCGAACTTCAGTATATATAAGACTTGTTATCCATAAGATATAAACTTCACGCTCGTAACAAAAACTTATGACATCGGTCGTACGAACTTGTCCAGTTGTAAGTTGCAAAAAACTTTTACCCATAAAATAAGTTTCGTTCAAACGTCCGAGGCATTTGGACACTTCAGGGACCACGCAGATCGGCTGAAACTTGTACAAGTTGTAAAACGAACTATCGTTAGTAGAACGTCCGAGGCGTGTACGACATGGCACGAATTTTTGAATTTGTACGGTGGTGGAATTCATTAAGATGCAGTTGTTTAGAGTTTACATGGGACTTAAACATAACTGGCGAAATGAGGGTGTACTATAAGTACAGCTCTGCCTAACCCTTCGTGGATTACAGGCGTGATTTTATGTTATTTTTTTAGAGTTTCTTTGTTTGTTTTGTTGAGTGATGGTCTGGGGTTGACATAATATTAATACTGTGCTGATAGCAGATTTAGGGCTACCTTATTTTTTATGAGGTATACTGGGCCGGATTAGCCACGTAGTAGGTGAAGCAAATGCTACAGGCTTGCGCTTTGGGGGTATAGAGGTATGAGGAACAGGGTGTAAAGCTCACTCATACCTCCATAGAAAAGGGAGGATCCTCCGATCAGACGGGTGTTGTGTCTGGTGGGCAACTGCCCGACGGTTGATGTCGGGACGTTGTATTTATGCTAATCGCGCAGTAAACTCTGCTTGCGCGATGCAGGATTTTGCGTGACGTCAGTGTGACGTGTAGCTCGCATGTGGCGTTGTAGAAGCCGCTACACACACGCAACTATGTTGGGGTCGGTTTCCAGTCTAGCCGGATGTAATTTCATGTCTTGAAATAATGCAATTTAAAGTCAGCCTGTTTATCCGATGCCCCAGTTAATGTTCTCCCTTGTTTTCCGGTATTTGGACGACTTGTGCCCATTTTACAGCTTTAGGCGCTGAGCCGAGCGCTGAAATACCAAGAGCTCGCTTTTATTTAGGCATTAATTTGGGTGTCGTCTAGTGTGAGTGAAAACGGGCACTAGTAGGTACGTTAAGATAATGTCATTACTTCTGTTAAACCTTGACCCACTTGTCTAAAGTATTGGCTTGTTCTTAGAACGAATTAATTACTACTGTATTGATTCCAATACTTCAAGGTCTTTAATTATATCGAGTTATTGTTGTATCAAAGTTTTTATTTGTAGCTGACGTAGCTGTTACTGATGGCTATTTTTCATTGTTATTTTCTGATTCACAGACACGACGTGCAGCTGGCGACTATTGCTGTTCTGAGTAATGATAGTTTTTAGGTACCTACAATTTAATCGAATTTCAATTACTGCAGTTAAATTATCTTTCTTATACACATGTGTACTTTGGTGTACCAATTTTTCTTTCTTTCTTTTTTTCATAATATCAATATTTAATTGTCGCTTCTAGCCGACCAAGACTATTATATATGACGGAGAAGGTATGTCTCTCTCGTTATTATCAGCCATAGTTTAACTACTGTGGGTATACTATGGGTAATGTTGGTTATTGCGCAATAGAAAAACTGTTTGCAGTTCAAATCAAGTTATAATTTATGAACAAATTTATCACACTAGCGAGTCACACACTGTAGGTACACGACAAAACTACACGGAACGCGCGACAATTTCTAAACGTGTTCACTGCTTAACCGCCAACAACAAACTCCGCTTTACTCTGGTCAAGTGTTAGCGTTATCGACTCTGTCCAGCGCCACCTGGTGGCACCGGCGCACTATGTGGAGATTTAGTCGGTTTCGGGTCATAAATCTATATCTTCCATGTTTTTATAGTTAGACAGCTGATTTTTTTTCGTGATAATCTAGAATAAATACATTTTAAAATAATATACAGTTTATGGATATAAATATATATTTAATATTCACAAAAAAATACACAATATATGAAATATTGAAAAATTATCAGAAATTTACGACTATCTTTAAATAATGTGACCTAAAATGTTATCATTAATACAAAATAAACTCTTAAAATTACTGTTATTAACTAAATAAAATAAGAAATCAATTAAAATATTATTTAAGTGTACTAGCTCCAAAGCTTCATATACAGGCTCCATAGACTTTTTTATTGGCAGGTGTTCTTAATATAGTGTAATCCAGCAGTAATATTACTAATTTCTACTCTTGATCTTGGTAGGTAGCACTTTCCTTTAGCTTCCTGAGTTGATTTATATAATAAAAGTAATAAGCAAATCTTCGCGATTAAGCAATTCCTCATGTTTTATAACTGTGCCATATTAAGGTCCAACTCTTTGAAAATACTGAGAGCTTCATCTTTAGAGTACGCTGTTAAATGTGTCGTTTCATTTATGTTGACGTGTTTCACTTTTTTATCTATGGGCAATACTCGTAAAATTTCGATAATGAATGCTTCTTCTGTTTTCCCTTGAGATCTCAATCCCTGCAGATATGAATTCAGTATAAAATCAAGGCCACATGTTTCAAGCAACTCCTTGTTTTTTCGTCTTTGTGTTCTATCGGAACTGTCTTCGTAGGTTTTAGAAGGGCGTCCTCGCTTCCCTGTCCATGTCGAAGGTTCAGTTTCACAAGTAGGATCTTCCAGATTTACAGTGACTATGGCATTCAACCACACGTTATTCTGTATGTTTTTTTCCTTATTTATGCCAGATTTAGTGTAGCTTGGCGCAAGTTAGTAATAAGATTTTTTTGTACACTTGCGATAATCTACGTGATGTTTGCCTCGGAAAAGTTGATAAAATTATGCCGTACATAACGTGTTAAAGCAACAATATAATTCCCGTCACTTTCAATTAAAACAAGACATAGGTCGCGTCTGGTAAAGTTGAATTCACTGATTGCGAGAAGGTATGTGGTTTGGTACACCTTTAGTAACGACAATGACTAACGAAAAATGTATGTAATTATTGAGTATGCGGATGTTTTGAATAAAATAATTGATTTGAAACGTGTGCAAAATGTGGTAGGAATAATTAATTATCATTATGTGGTTATGCGGTTTCCGATATGTTTTATTGATCATTTATTTTGTATGTGAACTAATAAAATATGGTGAGAAATACTCGATAATATCATGTTGCATTATTTAAATATAAACTACAATTAATAAGATATCACCAAGTCTAGCTTATATCAACGAATAAATCAAATAGCATCACCTACGTATTTATAAGATTTTTTTACTATTTCATGTTATAATAGATTACCATATGTTCTGCAATGAATTTGCAACTTTTTCATTCTTCCTGTATAATAATATTAATTTTTCTATTAAATAACATCATTTACAGACCTTCGGCAAATTTCGGCAACTGTCAAAACTCTAATTGAAAGTTTCAGATACGCAAAAATGATATGTCATGAGATAAATATTTCTAGCAAATATATTGACAAATATATAGCATATTTATGCATACCAAACAAAAGTATATATTATAAGCTTTCTGGAATGGTATAATACTTTTATAGTTAACATTGCTAGCTCAGAGCAAATAATTATGACAAAAATACAAATTAGGATGTTTTTGTGATAATTTTTGAATCATCGTATTTAGATGCTTTTTGCTATAAACCAGTACCAGCCACATAAATAATTTATGTATAATATAGTAGATTAACTTCGTAGCTATAGTTTGAGGTATAATAAAATGACCTGCGCCGATTTTTACAAAATGTATTTATGGCTAGGCTCTCTTAGGCACCTCCACATAGTGCGGCGTCCCGATTAGTGAAGTCAAAAGATTGATTTAACGTATTTCCGACATATACAACAAAGTGGGATGATACGCACCACCTGCACCGGTCGCTGTTTCAGTGCTTTTGACAGTGGTCTAATTAACTTGGTCTGCTACCACATATTTACAATAAGTACCTAAGTACCTAAATGTAGTATTTCTATGTCACGAAGCGACGCGCGCTTTACTTGTGGTAACCAAGTGGACAAACACGCTGTGAATGTGGTGTAAGCGCAGGAGCTGTCGGTACCCGCCGAGACAATGGCGAAGTTGGAAGTGTGTGTGTGTTATGTGCTGACGCTACTCGTCTTCACGCACACATTCCCAGCGTGTTTGTACACTTGTTTACCACAAATAAAACGGAGGTATTCCCGTTAGAGCACCTATTTTGAGGGCACCTATGCATTGAGCATCAAATGTATTCCCATTTGAGCACCAAACAATATTTTAACGTGATGCTCAAAGGGGAACAAAAAATTAATTTGACTTTATTCCCCATTGAGCACCTACGGTACGGTAGCTTCTAAGTAGTGATGGTGTGTATAATAAATCATATCGATAAAAATCAGCAGTTTTATTGAAGAATGTTATCATTTAATAAAAACATATCATTAACATAAAAGTTTACTTAATCATTTGTTGTTAATATCAAAATAAGTTTCCTCAATTTAAATTTTATCTATCTCCAAACCAATTGTAGGCTGTAACACTAACAAAATAAAGCGGTATTTTCCTAATATTATGAAGAGTAGTTAAGTTGAGAGGGCCGTAAACGGATGGCGGCGCGCGCGCTACCCTTACTGGTTGTCGGGATATCTCGAGTAACCCGAAATAAGACGAATGAAACCGAACTACTGCGGAACTTGTTTACGTCTTAACTCGTGTTGTTTGCAAAACATTTATATTATACTCTAACGGTGGTGCATTCCGACGTTACGTATAGAGTGATAAGTTTTTTCGTGTAGAAAATTTTACTGAGTGTAATAAATATGTGACAAATTAATAAGCAATAGAGCCTAAACCTGGTCCAAGTAATAAAAATGCAGCCATAATAATTAAGCTACACTACCAGTAAAAGTGGTGGCGCACTAATAATATACGAAAATAGGCAAGAAAATTGATAAGCATAAAAACTCTATACTATTGTTATGAGGAATGTGATTTCTTTCATTTGTCTTAGGTAAGTGAGGTACCTAGAAAATAACATAAGGCTGATTGTGATATTAATAATAATTACTTAGTTTCCTAAAATTAATATGATAATAAAAGTACTGCCAATTTTGATCGATATGTTTTATTAAATAAGGAATAAAGTTGAATATTTTTTATTGTTGCCCATTGAGCACCAAACTATTATATTGATTGGTGCTGAAATAGGAATACCTTTGGAGCTCAATCTAGTCCATAGTTTTCCACGCATACATCGAAGAATCAAAGAAGTATGAAGCCAATGCCAGAAAAGGCACCGAATAAGGCTGATGATGAGGGTTTCGTGACGGTGAAACGGAGGAAGCACCGATCGCGAGCGAACAAGAACCGCTGCGGCAAAGCTCCTACGGATTCCGGAGTGAGCCTGCGTGCCGCAAAGCCGAACACACCGGTGTACATCTCCCGCCTGCACTACACCACTAAGGCGGAGGACGTCGTGGAGTACGTGCGCCAGAAGACGAGGTACATGCCGAGGGTGCAGTTACTGGAGTCGCACCGCCACGTCAACTTCAAAGCGTTCGTGGTGCGAGTACCAAATTGTTACTTGTCCGTCGTCTTGGACGAAACTTTTGGCCACAGGACGTGGTGTTCCGTCGCTTCCACGAGCAAATACCATTAGTGAAGTGCTACTAACATAGTTTTAAGTAATATTTATTAACACTAGTTTTAGTTTTATTATGTATTAGTTTGTTGTTTTGTAATTTGTGTATTTTATCTATGGGCCTCAGTTGCCTGACAATAAAATATTAATTATTATTATTATTATTAAAAATTATAAAGTATTATAAAATTCATACAGATAAAAACCCAAAATAAAATTGTGACTAATTAAAGTGAAATATTTAACAATCAAAAAAAAAAAACCTAAAACATTATAAAAATGTCCGAATCGTTTAAAAAATAATAGAAATAAAAATATCAAATATATAAATAAATATACGTCTGTCTGTCTGTTTGTTACGGCTAATCTTCGAAACCGATGTTGACGGTACTTTCGCTGACAGATAGCTGATGTTATAAGGCGTAATTTAGACTACTTTTATTTTAGAAAAAGAATAAAAATTGCGCGCAAAAAAATTAAAACCCATCTAATCCAATTTGTTTTCCAACATGCACGCGAACAATGTCGCGGTGGCTCAGCCAGTTGTAAATAATTATTGTTAAAGAAATAGTCTATTATCTAACCTTCATAAATGTCATGTTAAACTTAAATTCTGTTGTCGTGTTCAAGAAGAAAATGTTAGGTACTTCATAAATTTTGTTTGCCACTCCACTCAGCTGGCGTAGTTAGTTGGAAAACTTATTTCTCTTCATTACTTTGAGCGGTTTCTGCACATTTTACGGTGTGCCATCCAGAACAGTGATATTTATTGTGACTTGGGAGTGGCTTATTGATTCATTGCATTTGTGGAACACTGAGCTAGTTGGTACTTTTATTGTTACTGATAAATATTTTTGAAAGTTTTGTAGGTAGTTTAATCATTTTTTTACTTCAAAGAATCCGGGAGAGGGGTTTCCCATCCGAGCGTCCCGTAGTTCTTTGACCGAAGTTCGAAGTCCGACTTCGAACTTTGGTCAATTTCGACCCGCGGGGTAATTACGTAACACATTAAGGCGGTACCCCGACCAAAACCTTGCCATAGTGCGTTATTCAGAAGCTATTAACCCATTTACTATGGATAATAAACCACATCTAAAATTACATTAATAATGTTCGGTATTCTATCATCACATTGCACGTTCTTATTTGTTTTTATGTGTTATAAATACATTTAAAATCGCTTTGTAAAAAAGTGAGTAAAATTATTGATTGCATGCATCTTTTGCTAAAGGCGACGTTCTATTAATTTGAGGATTACACTAATGGATTGATAATTTTAAAATCTAAATAATTCACGTTTTATTTTATATTACAACATCGCTTGACTTTTTTTTTTGTGAATATCATAATAAATGAGCGTGCGCAGGGAGCGAGACGGAGCGAGACTCAGCGACGGGACAGAGAAGGACCTAACGCTCAAGGTCGTTTGGTCGGAGAAACGCCTTAACAGTAGGAATGGGTTTCATTTTGACAGTTCAACAACATTCATTGCGTTATGTTGTTACGTTGTTGAGCAGACAAATTTTTCGAACATATGAAGCAATGAATTTTTAGTTTTTTTAATAAACTAAGTTAATTCTACCAGTTCCTAGACTAGAGATGTATAGAAATAGCCCAGAATACCGAAGCATCCAAATATATAATAATTTACCTGAACATATAAGATCCACAAAAACACTTTGCATATTTAAATTTAGACTTAAGTCATTACTTTTAGAGAAAAGTTATTATAATATTAAAGAGTTTATGGAAGATAAGCAACTAAAATAAAGCACAAATGTTATGTAAGTATCTATGTATAAAATCATTTTATTAATGTTACTATATATTTCAAATTAAGTACTTTAATAATTATAAGTTAAATATATTATGGTATAAACAGTTGTAAGTATGTATTGGTAGTAATAATGAATGTTTTGATATTGTTAATAGTAGTAGGCATTGCAATATAATGTTAACTTTTAAGTTAGAACCTAGTAATAAGTTTTAAATGTAATAATACTTGCTGCGCCCCAACGGGGTCATGTACTCTTAAGTTTTAGCCTAGCCTGTAACTGAGTGTACATTATGCAAAATAAATAAATAAATAAAAAATAAATTAGCACTTCAAAATTATTCAGATTGTGATAGATAGTGTGTTACGTAATTAGAGTGCGGCAGTACTTCGACGAAGCAACTTCGCGAGTAGTGTAGTGCAAGTTTTATAGTCTATATATTGTAACAATTAAATATTGAAGTATAAAAATCGAAATAGCTGAGCCCTCTCTTAGCAACTGTGTGAACTAGAAGTGTGTAGTTGCCACAATAAAATGACTAGATGGCGCATCAGAGGACTTGCAATCTATAGAAATAATCAAATTGAATTAATAATAAACATTTCTATAGAACACACATATCATATTAATAATAATAAAATTAAACTCTTTATTAATTTGATAGTACTTAATCAATATTATAGACGGATGGCAAAGTTGCCAGCTGAAAGAAAGAGGGTATGGCGTTCCTTTTGCTAACTGACTCTCGAAGGACAGCGAGAGATATTTTAAGAATATTGTTGAATCAATTTAAAATACCTTAAATACATATGATGTAGCGTCATAAATATCTAGGACCAGCCCTAGAATGGAATATTATTAAATAAGCTGTGAGTACTAATTTAAAATACATATAGTCACATATGACGTGGTGATATTACATAACCTCAGATATTTCAACATGACTCTCTCTTTTGCCGGCAGGGTTTTTTTTTAATATTATTCTATTTTAATATGTTTTAATCTTTAAAACATAATGATTCCTATGGGATCTATTTAAATAAGTGAAGATCTTCTCAATACAATGAGGGGTGGATGACTATTTTTCTTCGTATACATGGCATAATGTATTGACTCAGCTCTGAAAGGCAATGGGTTCCCTATAAAACCTAACGGGATTTGGCTTTAAACCTCCACTTATCACACAGGAGCGATACTGCATGTGGATGGCAAATCTCTGAAGATTTATGTATATGGGTAATGTTATCCAAGCTTAAGTAAGTCACCTTACTATCTATTATGTTTAGGGAAGAACAAGCTATCTTCAAACCCTTAATTAAATATTGTTGAGAAGATCAATTGTGTGTGTACTTATTTCAATCTAAACCTCATGCGAATAAATTCTTAAGTCTCTAGCAAACTGCTACCCTGTGTTAGTCGGTGAGTAGTGAAAAACCATCTCTACAATATGTCGAAGTATTTGTGTCCCTGTAACTATTAGGTCGTACTAAATTACCTACCTACTATTCTTTAATACAATACATACACAAACTCACGCGTCTTCCCATGGGGGTAGACAAATACTACAGAACGTCACCTGCTACGATCCTTACATACTCATTTTGCTTCGTTTACGTTTATATATCCTCTAATCTCATTAGCAAAGTGTGTACTTACATACATATAGGTATAAAACAAATTGGAAACATTTTAGGGAGAAACCCGAGGCCATTAATGTATTAAAAACTGAACCTTGAGGCATCAAGCATCATAACCACATCTTCACACACTGCTGAAAAAGGGTTACCCAATGATCCGATGCAACAATCAGAATATCATCCGCTTTGACCTTTATTTCGACAACACGATTTTGAACCCTATTTCGTAAGCGATAGAGTATTTATAGGTGTTAGACTTTAGTGTAATTAGCATAAAGCTACTAGGGTGATTGTGGAAATAACCGTCATTAGTCGCTTTGTTTTATCGCTTCGGGTTCAAAAAACAAGAATCATTCTATATCCGCCGATTTCCTGTTTACCTAGTCGATATATCTACCAGCCAGCACTGGGTCCGCGTTGTGGATTACGGCCCCCTCCCTCTAACAGAGAGGAGGCCTGTGTCCCAGCAGTGGGAACATTATAGGCTGATTATGTTGTGCTAGTCGGTACAGTTAAAGTCAAAGTTTTTTTTTATTAATGCGATCTTTGGTGATACAACAGGATCTTA
Source organism: Griposia aprilina (assembly GCA_916610205.1). Lineage (NCBI taxonomy): Eukaryota > Metazoa > Arthropoda > Insecta > Lepidoptera > Noctuidae > Griposia > Griposia aprilina. The sequence continues at coordinate 8,826,227 of OU744294.1, read as the reverse complement.
AATATATTTTATAGTAGCTCAAAAATCTACCCTAAAGGCATGCATTGTTAAATTACAATATTAGAAATTAAATTAAACATTACATGAAGCATAATGAAGTAATGCATATCTATAGAAATTAAAATACAAGATATAATTATATTGTAATAAATTAATAGGCATGTACATATATGAATATTACATTAAAACATAAATACATAAAATGGTCAGTCACAAGAAATTTTGTCAAGTAGGAATTCGTCAATGGTATAGTAGCATTTGTCTATTAGAAATGTATTTAGTTTACGTTAAAATAGTGTCAAGTGTAAATCTTTAATGTTATTTGGTAGCTTATTAAAAAAATTTGGAGCCACGCAAAGTATGCTCTTGTGCATAAGGGTGGTTTTTGAACGTCTTAGGCATAATTCATGTCGATATGTTGATGTTAGCATCAAAAATATGTGTAAATCGATAAAAAATCATTTGATTGTCTACAATTTGTTTTCCAAAATACTACTTTATTATCGATATCGATAAAAAAAAACCGGGGCAGTCTTTGGGGACAACCGATAAGTGAAAGCTAAGTAACTAGTAAACCCGCTCATGGGAAGCATGCGGTGACAATGACGCGAGTTTCACGCTTTTTGTTCACCCAAAAAGTACACATATATACACAGTATACATATAGCTCATGGGAAGCGTGCGGTGACAATGACGCAAGTTTCACGCTTTTTGTTCACCCAAAAAGTACACATATATACACAGTATACATATAGCTCATGGGAAGCGTGCGGTGACAATGACGCGAGTTTCACGCTTTTTGTTCACCCAAAAAGTACACATATATACACAGTATACATATAGCTCATGGAAAGCGTTCGGTGACGATGACGCGAGTTCCATGATTTTTGATAACCCAAAAAGTGGTCAACGCGCCTAAAGAAGTTTTCACTTCAAAAATCGATGGTAAGAACTTCTCTTTTGCGGGCGAGCAGCTTTTGTTTTTTTATGTAGTAGCTATTGCGTACCCCGCCAAAAGTGACAAACTTTTTTGTTCAGAATATTGCGCTTAGAATTTTCCAGTGGTAAACCAATGGAAACGGCCGCGATTTATGAGTTGTACCACAGAATACATACCACAGAATATTTGTACCTAGGTCGTAGGTTTGAAACTTCAAACCCAAGCAGAAACTTTACTTTGTGCAAATTATTTCATCACCGCTGCTCTCAAAACGGTGAAAACCGCCATGTGCTAGAACCGAAAAGTCGAAAACATGTGATATTCACCAACTCGCACAGGGACCGCGTGGTGGATTCTGGCTCACTCCATCTCACAGAGGGATGCCTCTATCCCAGCAATGGGAACATTATAGGCTGATTATGCTAAAGTTCATTGTAAGCTTTGTTACATTGCAAACCATCTACAATGCTAATGTGCGATCAATTCGCGTCTATTTGGGATATAAAACAATCAATTATGGCTGTCGAATTATTAATTGACCGCGGGACCTGACCGCGTTTTGGTGAAGCGTTTGCGGCCAGCCTCGGCCTGGATATAGACAACGATTATATACCGCAACTTTGATTAGACAAGTTAAGGGCTTGAAGTAGATTGCAGACTATGCTATATGTAGATTTGACAAAAGTTTTAGAAGATAAGCTTACATAAAGCATTGCCTTTAACCAGCTGTTATTCATGCTATGAACCTACGATGGATGAAGCTGCCAATTCGTTGAGTGAAATATGTAGTGGGGGACACCCAAAAGTCAGATGGTGACCAGTTACCTACAGTTAAAGAAATAAGTTGTGATCGGGGTGGGTCTGGTTATTGAAAAGGCTTCCATTGAAGGTTAAACTTTTATATTTTTGTGACACATTTCAGAACATAACATGTCCATGTCGGGGCCTCTTGGTAAGCTTTTTTCACAAGTGTCAACCTGTCACGTTAGTGACAGTTCGTCACAGAGGTCTGTTATGACAGAGGTGTTTCTACACCGCTTTAAAGTAGAATTTATGTAGCGGGGTCTACGATACACTCAGTGAATTAATTGAACATGATTGTTACAAGATTTTATCATTAAACATGCAGTGATTATCTTGAATACCTGTCCCGTCCCGAATGATTTCCAGAAAGTTAGAGAGCTAGGTTGAAATAAACTGATGATACTTGTTGCTCGACTACAAGCATTATAAGCTCATTTCTACCTAGCTAGCTTGACATTTCACATTCGTTAGGGACTTCATCACAGCCTTCTAGATTAGAGCCATGCACTAGATAAAACTCAACAGAGGCGGCAATTATCTGCTGGTTAACTTAACAAGAGCTTATATTGCAAGGGTCTTTAACATCAACTACATTTCTTGTAGCTACAAGTACCTTTTTTTTTTGTTTTCGGCGGGAAACCTTCAAAAGGCACCCGACCTCTGGGGACGGAGGTTGGGGAGTGTGGGACTTTTACCTCACTAAAACCACCCCGGTGATCACCATCAGCACATAGGGGGGGCCGGTTCCTCTTAAAAGACCAATTCCAGAACCCCCCCTGTGCAACGCCTGTAAGGCACATCCCTGGGGAGACTGTAAAGGGGCCTCCCCTGAGCCGCTATGTACGGCAGCACGTGACCACTGTACCACCGTCTTCCCTGGGGTCACTCGGTGGGCGGACAGAGTCCCCACTCGTCTCATTGTAGACTCATGTTTCATGGGGTACTGTTTAAAATGTTACAATAAAATACCTCCCCATATTCTTCAACTGAATGAAACTAAATTCAAATCTTGTATAAAACGCACACTATGCAGCCAAGCATATTATAAGTTGGGGGATTACATCGCTGATAAAAATGCTTGGCTCAACGCTGGTCCTGCCCCACAAGGGCGCATAAACTAATTGATTAGCATTTGAAACTACTGTTGGAGCTGCTGAAGATTTTAAAAACTTATCTTTGCATTGTATAAATTCAATGTTTTAGTATTGTATAATTGCATAGCACATGTGTGTGAGTACTATGTACCTACTATAAAGCTACCATTTAATAGGTTTTTCTTTCATTGACTTGAATGTGCCCTGGCGGCTGAGAGTATGTCATGCTCACTCTAATGTCTCGCTGGTGGTGGCGTGTGTGTTGGATCATTAAGTTCCCTTTAAAATGGTTGCGCTGAATGGTGCTGATCCATGCGTCATGTTCGTGAACGGGCGCCGTCAGTGGGGACTGGTTATTTCTTAGCTGCCACGGCTTATTTTAATTTAATTTAATATTTGATTCGATGTAATCAATATTTTGTAGCCATATTTTGATTTAAAAGAGTGTCCATGGAGTTTCTTGCCCGTTCTTCTCCATAGGTACCTACTACGCTTTGGAATGGGTAACTAGCTTCATCTTTCTGTCTGACCGACCCCTTGACAATTCAAAAGTGCCTGTAATTGGTTTATTTGAAATAAATGCTTTGAGTTTGAGTTTGAGTTTGACTCTGTGCACCTGCGACCCCAAAGGACCACCTACCTTGTTCGATAAGTGGATTTCGGCGTATTAAGCTACAAGTACCTACTGCTAAAATTCTCGCAACTAACGTAGGTTAGCTTAAGCGGAACAACAAGCACGTAAGCGGATGTTTGTAAATCAACACTCAATGTTTGTGTTACTTGGCTCATAATATAATTTGTAGGGAAATGCCTGAAGGGTAAGTTATTATGGACACGCCATAAGTATATCTAGATGGTAACTCAGCAACAATTCGCACAAAATGGGAACCATACTTAATTAATTAGGGATCCTCTTAAGAAGTAGGTATCTAGTAGGTTTTATAGAGGTATGAGGTACAGGGTGTAAAGTTCACTCATATCTCCATAGAAAAGTGAGGATCCTCCGGCCAAAGGCGGTCGTGTCTGGTGGGCAACTGCTCGATGTTTGATATTGGGACGTTGTACATATGCTAGTTGCGCGGTAAACTCTGCTTGCGCGATGCAGGATTTTGCGAGACGTCAGTGTGACGCGTAACTCTTATGTGGCATTGTAGATGCCGCTACAGTTTCTATTTTCAAAATAAAATAAAGGGCACAAAATAATAGAGAGACATCAATCTTCTAGATAATACGATAGGTAGGTATTGCAATTTAATCGTGATACTTTTTATCTGTCGATTTCCATTTCATCTGATACTTCAAACGATAAAATATGACCATGTTTTTTGCTCGGATAAATAACTTGCACTAGTTTGGTTAGTGGAAGTTATCAGATGCGGTTCGGTTAAGTGCTATTGAAAACAATGCTCTGAGTGGAATACCTCAACTTTGTTAGTAGATAGGTAGGTACAGGTAGGTGTAGGCTGGTGGTATATGTTTTGTTGGTAGGTTGGTACTTTGCGTCATAAGTCAAACAATAAGGAAATAAATACGAGGTTAAAAAAAACAAAAACCACGCTTTAAGGATAAATGATACATGATTTTATTTCTGTAAGTAGGTTTATACAAACACTTTTACACGTCAATCATATTTTTAAAACTAGATGAGGTCGGCGTTTCCTATCTGACTACTCTGAGAAGAAATGCCGAAACAAACTCAGAGGTCACAGTCTATTTTAAAGTCCAGACATAATCTTGGTCAGATCATGTGAAGACCATGTAGATTTATGTCTGAAATAGCAAACAGGCGCGACGCGACGAGCGACCCAAAGGGACCGCTCGTCGCGCAGCAGGCGGTGCCTTTGTGTCGCGCTGTCGCGTCGCGCAAGTGTGTATATGCCTTCAATAGAAAACCAAACTAAAAAGTAGAAAATAATTTTCGATAAATTTAAATTAACACTAAAGTGATTAACAAAAAAAAGATTTTATTGCAAAAAAAGCGTGGGGTGCTGATGTCAATTGTTATAAATATTTTATTGTCAAATATTGGTAAAAGTAGAGTCATTATGAAAATATCGTAAAAAGCACCACACGCTTTTTTACATTTTTTTTTGGAATTTTTGTTAATCACACTATTCTTAATTTTTTATTGAAAATTATTTTCTACTTTTTATTTTGGTTCTCTATTAAAGCATGTTTTATTTTTGACTGTTATTTATTTCCTATTTTTTAGTTCCTAAAGATCCCGATCAGGATAATGGAACAAACATATTAAATTATGCTATTGTCATCATTGTCTATTGTTAAGTTCAATCAATCAATTCAATCAATTTAATTCGACGTTTTGAAGTGGGTGAAAATCACGTTCAAAGATTCAACTTCATTCAAACAAACATACATACCAAGCTAATAATAAGCGTGTTAAAAAAATAAAAAAAACGCAAACGACCACAAATAAACCAAAAGAGTCAGGCACGCCACAAATTCTTTTAGTTTTGTTACCGTCGTAATTCTTCATTTTTGATATTCTATAGTAGGTCTATTGGTTGGTCTATATTTAATATTATAAGTTACATTCAAAGGCCAAAAATACTCATTGAGATAAGAGATTTAAATTATTGTGTGTAATAAAAATATTTTCGACACATTTGCTCACAAAATGCATTTACGATGCTTGTATACATTGTTCGAAAGTTAAAAATTACGCACCATACAACGCAACGTGCCGTAAAATAGGTACTCACACCTAAGTACCTGTTTTACCGCATACTCCGTTGTATAGCGGCGTGCGTATCCTTTACGGTTTATTTTTAATTTCCATAAAAAATATATAAGAATTCCACCAAGTGGCGCCATTTGCAATTCGCGCCATTTTCATATTAGAAACGTCGAGAATTGTTGCGACTTTCCGACTGATATTTATAAACAAAGTAAAAATAAATTAAGTTCAAACGAGCGATCCGATATAATTATTGTACTGTTTTCGCGCAAATGTGTTGAAAAACGTTGTATGACACACGTGCGGAAATTGGTATTTACAAACTCGTAACTATGGTAAGCCCTCAACTTCGCCGTTTGTAAAAACCAACTTACCGCACTAGTATCATAAATAAATATTAAGACTAACATACTATGTTCATTGGTCATCAGTACCTAAACAACAACAATTTACATAAATTAATTACTTGTACCTATCAGAAATCACTTTTAATGTTAAAAAATAATGTATGACTGCTATTTATTTTTACAGTAAAAGGTACTGTGGAATTTTGAGTCGCATTTTATATTCTTTCAGCGACAGTTGCACTGTTTTCATGATATAGTCACACAGACTATATAGTGCTCAGAACGCATCATAGCGTTGCTTCATTGCCACAACGCGTTGCGGTCGTATAGCAGGATAGCCACGACACGAATTTCGCTACGTTGTCTTTCTGTGATTGTAAAATTGGTGCTTGATTTATATTTAAATCTAAAGGAGACTCAAATTGCGCACCGTGGCAAGCCGAAAACGGTTACCGACATTAAGCAAAATCTGTGGTCTCGCTAATGTTGTCGAGTTATTGGCTATGAAGGCTGATAAAAAAAGTACACGAATATACGCATAAATGTGTCCAATTTATGTACCTATTCGTATACATACACACGTAAAGACAGACAAACTAAGAGTAGGTATGGTCGCAATGTCGAGCTGCAAAGCTCATTATCACCACCAATTTATTATCAAACCGATACCTCACCGTGTAATGAATAAAAGAAAATTCCACAACACAAAGAACGGAACCCTTACAATACCGCAAAACAATATACATCACAATTCCATTCAATAAAAGAAATGTTGGCACTTTAAAGTCAACTACAGAACGTACATCGTACGTACGTCAGAAACCGCCCTAAGATCGTTCCGTTCCCGCATTTGAGTAAATATTTCAGTTCAGTCGGCGGCTCCCACCCAACCGGACGTCTGTGTTCCCGCGTCTCGCGAACACAGCGTAAATTTTTAATTTCCGACTAAACACGAACGCGTAAAAAACCGAAACTTCTTTCGAATAGAATTGTTTTCGATACATTCGTGTAGTGATGTGGTAAAATAAATGGATGATATACACAAATGTGAACATTTTGTTAAGATTCTTTGGTTGTGTTGAATAAGTTTTTTGAAGTGAACGCGTGTAGGGACGTTTGGGCGGTCGTCCTGAAAATTATTTCGAGAGGTAAGTTTATTTTTTACTTTTTGATTTCTTCTTACTTTGTTTTTGGAATCCAATTCAAATAGACAGCGGGGTAGATGTTATTTCGAAGTGTCAGGTAAAATTTAATAACATTAGTGTGTAACAAAAGCATAATTTAAAAATACTACTACTACCTGACGTAGTTTATCTTGGACACTAATGACATCAATTAAAGAAAACTATCGTGAAAAAAACCTGCTCTTATACTTCATATAGTCAATATAAGTATGAAATCGCTAACTCGTCTTGAGCAAGCGTGGTGATCAATGCTCGTGGCTTCTCTGAATGAGAAGACGCGGCTTGCCCTACAGTGGTATACTAATAGGCTGGTATCATAATCTACCTACTTGGGTACATAATTGAATTTAATACTTTTAAAATTAGTTAGGTAGGAGAGTTCCTACCTACTTTTAAAAATCGAATCTAACGGCTAACGTAATTTTTTTCAGTGACCAGTAATTTTCCTGTTTTTATTTTTTTATGTAATTCATTTAATTTTACTTTCCCTGAAATACCGATTTCGCGCCTAACTTATGTATAATAAATAGCCTCTTCTTGATTTTCTTAAATAGTTAGGCTATATCAGTGTTAGCTAGTATCTAAATTATTGTTATATTTGATGTACTGACGCGACATTTTAACATAATGTATTATCATTGTCACCATCAATTTATTATCAAACCGACACCTCACCGTATAATGAATAAAAGAAAATACCTCAAGATAAAGAACGGAACCCTTACAACACCACAAAAAAGTATAAAACACAATTTATCTTGGTTAATGAACCTTTGATATACTTAAGCTTGGTTTACCTGCTCAAACTAACCGGCGTATGTACTTAAAAGCTGCAAGTGTAAAGGTACAAGTTCGCAGCCGACTGCAAGCAGCAGCAGCAGGCGACGTGTCGCAGCGACACTACTGGTTTCTATTTATTTCTATGAAATACCTTCCATAGCTAGCGACACGTCGTTTTCATAGAAATGCATAGAAACCAGTAGTGTCGCGGCGACACGTCGTCTGCTGCTACTCCATGCAGTCGGCTACGGACTTGTACTTTAAGAGAAATAGCTACTTACCTATTCTGTTATAATTAGCACCACACGTTATAAAAGCCTCGTTGGTCTAGTGGTCGCAAGCGCTACTGCTGAGCATGAGGTCCTGGGTTCGATTCCCGGGTCAAGCAAAGTGTTATCGGGTTTTTCCATCTGGAATTTCTCGGTAGTAGCCCGGAGTCTGGATTTGTGCCTGGTTGATGGCAATAGGCTCGCCCCCTATTACATGGGACTTAAACATAACTGGCGAAATGTGGGTGTGCTATAGGTACACCTCTGCCTAACCCTTCGGGGAATACAGGCGTGATGTTATGTATGTATGTGTATGTACGTTATGAAAGAAGAATATTAATATTAAAATAAAATCTTAATTTTTCATCTTGATGACAAGAATTACTCTTAAGATCTGAATCGTGGTCTCTCCTTTATGTCTTAACACAGAAACGTTTCCAAAAGATTTTAATCTGCTTCCGCCAGATGAGAGTTAAGTATAGAAACTCTACGAAAGCTTCATATTTTACTTATACAGCGTGTAGCAGAAAGGTGTGGTCAAATTTAAGGGTGTGGTATAGATCATCTAACTGGACAACTTTCTCCATGGGACCAACAAAATCGCAAAAAAATAATTACTATCCCAAACAAAACTTCAATACCTACTCGTCCCAAATGTATGGGACGTCTGATTATTTCTTCTGGATTAGATACTAATAAAAAGTAAAAGTACCAATGGCCAAGTTTTACGTTTAATTAGAAACGCCAAGGCCATAATCAATAAAATAAACCATTATAGCACGCCATACTACACCATAGTAACGTCAAATCATTACCCCATGTCTAATTGATAGGACGGGTAGGACCATACAAAATAATGAGACAAATGAACAATACAAATTTTGTGACAGCTGTCACTTTCCCATACATTATCGCTATAAATTTATTTGTCCAGCTCTCTCCATTTAGTTTTAAATTTTTAATGTCTGTAAATATACGTTTTGGGTTCAGTTGGAGTCAAAAATGGAACCCTTTTCGTATTGTTTCGCTTGTATTTTTTTTGTCCATTAATCTGTCTGTCTTGTCATCCTCGTGTCAAAAATGGTGCCTTTGTATATTTAACCGTGAGTTATAGATAACTGCAAAAATAAGGTACTATCCTAATGAAAAATATTGATTAAAATAGTGCTCTTCCTTCAGTCAGGTCAGGGTACCAAGTAGACCACAGTTTATGCTGTTTAGGGATCTGCAAGGTTCAAGATTACCACCAGCCATTAAGGCGCTTCCCTGACCAAACGACCTTGAGCGTTCGGTCCTTCTCTGTCCCGTCGCTGAGTCTCGCTCTGTCTCGCTCCCTCCGCACGCTCATTTATCATAAAATTCACAAAAATAATGAAATTATTTAAATAAAAAAAGACAAGTTAAGTAAGTAAAAATAAAATAAAACGTGTATTATTTAGATTTTTAAATTATCTATCCATTAGTGTAATCCTCAAAGGAATAGAACGTCACCTTTAGCAAAAGATGCATGCAATCAATAATTTTAGTCACTTTTTACAAGGAGATTTTAGATGTATTTATAACACATAAAACCAAATAAGAACGTGCAATGTGATGATAGGATATCGAACATTAATAATGTGCTTTTAGATGTAGTTTATTACCCATAGTGAATGAGTTAATAGCCTCTGAATAACGCACTATGACAAGGTTTTGGTCGGGGTACCGCCTTAAAATTACTTTTATATTCAATTGTTTTAGCAGTCATTGCCGACTACAACCAAAGCTATTACCAGCTCAAAATACCCGTTACATAAACAAAACGTAATTCACATATTTTATTATTATAAACAGAGTTTCTTGATATTCGTAAAGGCGGCTTAAATAACCTTATCGCTTTCAAAATAATATCCTCACGCCGCTGATTTCATCGCATCATAAATTAATATAGGTACATTGTTCATACGGTTTCAATAATATCCGATTCTGATACATATTTAAGCACATTCGTCAGATTTGTTAATTTTAAACGTTGTTTTGTTATAAGCATCTAAAACCAAACTGAGATATAAATATGCAAACATTAATGTGAATATTGATCTGTTCGCTACATCTTACACCTTTATCATACATCATGACTGCCTCGTTGGTTGCAAGAACATGAGCTTGAGCATGAGGTCCTGGGTTCGATTCCCGGGTCAGGGAATGCATTATTGGGTTTTTCCATCTGGAATTTCTCAGTAGCAGCTTGGAGTCTGGATTTGTGCCCGGTTGATGGCAATAGGCTCGCCCTCTAATACATGGGACTTAAACATAACTGGCGAAATGTGGGTGTGCCTTACCCTTTGGGGAAACAAGGCGAGACATTATGTTACACCTAAACTACTAAACCGAATTTGATGTAATTTGGCTGAGAGATAGTGTGTTTCACTCCAGCAAATTGATATAGTTTCTTTTGAATGAAATCAAGGGCATAGTCGGTAATTTTGTTAATAGAAGCGAGAAAATATTTACTAGAAGGTATAGAATCTTGAACCTGACCAATGATTGATCGGTCATTCAAGAAACGTACAAATTTCTTCAAGGAGTTTCATGATAAAAGTTTATCGATAAAAGTAACAGTGTATTAGGAAATTGGACTTTAGCGAAGCCTAATAGTTCATGGAAAATTATAGGTTCAGTGTGAAGCTAAATTAATTGAATTTTATTCGTCGTAGTAAGTAATGGTTTTAATTTGTTTTTATGGCGTCTGCTTTCGTTGTTTAATTTTTAATGAATGATACTCACTTTTTTTTTGCGTTCAAAGTTATTTTTGAGGTTTTGTGTTTCTGGTATTTATAGGGTGTATCTTAAATTGTGCAGGTTTCCTAGTTTCACTCTGAAGGTAGTAGTAGTAACGAGGGCCTTGGGTTGCGAGGAGGGAGGGGTAGGTACTTAAACTTCTTTGAAATGTAGTTTCTCTACAGGCGCATTACAAACCCAATTTTTGGCTAGTAGGTGTCTAATGTTTGAAAATGGAAGAATAATGGCATCTATATATATAATAGGTCTTTACCTATGAAATTGCCGTTTTGTATGAAAAAAATTAAACGAATTTTTTTCATGAATTTTTTATTTGTATTAATCGAAGTAATCACCCATGCAATCAATGCATCTTTGCCATCGCAGTGGCAGTTTATTGATGCCCTTCTTAAAGAAATCAGCTGGACGGGAGGCAACAAATTCTTCAAAGGCATTTTGTACTGCCTCTCGGGTATTAAATTTTTTTCCCGCCAAGAAGTTATCCAAATTCTGGAAAAAGTAGTAGTCTGTAGGCGCAAGGTCTGGTGAGTAGGGCGGATGACGGAGAGCTTCCAACCCCAGTTCTTGCAACTTGGAGACCGTCTGCTGTGCAGTATGAGGTCGCGCGTTGTCGTGCAGGAGCAGCGGAGACGAGCGATTGGCCAATGCTGGTTGGAGATGCGCCAGCTTCTCCATCATTGTGTTCAGTTCTTCACAGTACACATCTGCAGTAATGCTCACCCCGTTTGGTAAGAAGCTGTGATGAATCACACCGGCGCTAGACCACCAAACAGTGACCATCACTTTTCTAGGGGTAAGTTTTCGTTTAGGGCATTGTTTAGGTGCTGAACCAGGATCCAACCAACTTGCTGAGCGCTTACGGTTATCAAACAGAATCCATTTTTCATCGCAGGTAACAATGCGGTTCAAAATTCCTTCATTTATGTGTCTGTTGAGCAGTGCAAGGCACGTCTCGACGCGTACTTCGCGCTGGCGATCATTGAGTTCGTGGGGCACCCATTTGTCAAGCTTTTTTACCTTGCCAATTTGACGCAAATGGACCAATATTGTTTTGATGCTAACGTCGAAAGCTGCTGCTAATTCAGCCGTAGATTGTGTATCATCAGCTTCCACAATCGCCTTTAATTCGTCATTGTCGACCAAAGTCTTCGGACGACCGCGAGGTTCATTTTTCAGGTCGAAATTTCCAGAACGGAAGCGAGCAAACCAATAACAGGTGGTGCGTTGGTTTGTAGTGTTAGCTCCGTAAACGTCGTTGATGTTGCGTGCCGCTTGTGCCGCGTTGCTGCCACGACGGTACTCATATTCCATAATTACTCGAATTTTTAACGTATCCATGATGACGAAAAAGATTGAAATGCGATGAAAATGTAACACTAATCAATAAAGAAATGACTACTTTTAGAAAAAAAAATCCATGTTTTTAAAATAAAATTAATTTGAAATTAGAATTCTTAGCCAAACAAAAATTATTTTGATTTGAAATGGCCAGTACTGCAGAACGGCAATTTCATAGGTAAAGACCTAATATAAAAATGAATACCTATTTCCCTTGGTCACGCCATCACGTGTGAACGGCTGGACCGATATCACAATTTTTTTTTGTTGTGTTCGTTATTTTCAGGAGAAGGATCTTATGAAATAAAAAAATAGGGAAGTTGATCGGAACATTACAAAATTTAAGAAAACTTAACGCCAATATTAATTTTACATAACTGTCAGTTGTTTGAAATAACTGTCAGCGATTGACAGAATGCGCATACCAGAGATGGATCGGTTGATAAAAGAGTTTTGACTATTGACTAAAACTAAAACTATCGTTTTAGTTTTAGTCAATAGTCAAAACTAAAACTAAACGACATATGACATTCATAGTTAAGACAGGACAACCTCTGTCGGGTCAGCTTGTTGCTTAATAAAAGTAAAAAAAGTGCTTCGGCAGCATATATCATACGGTTACCTGAAACAATACTGGCCAGTGTAGCTTCAATTCTTATACCTACGTGTATTTTTTTTTAAATTTCAAGCCAGTTGGTAGCCTACAGTTTGTGTTCTATTTCATATTCTCAAAAGGATATCTGGAATCCAGAAATTGAGGTCCCACCTACCTAATCCTACAAAAGGAAAACGTTTCAACTGTAGATATGAGAGACGTGACATATTAAATAGTAGCTTTGCCTCGGTAGTTCGGCCACGTGTAAGATTTCTGTAAGTAAAATAGCCTACGGCCATGTTTTGTTAGGTCCAAGCTTTAGTAATTCTTTCTGCGAATGTTCTCACGTAATCACTGGCTGACCTACATAAGCTTCTGTGATATAATAGTGAATAATAATGTTAAATAATACAGTTTATTTGGGCAGAAATCAGGGAATTTATGAAGATGTCAATCAAAAAAAAATATGTCTGAATCTTTTTGGTAAGTAAAGCGGTGAAAAACTTTAGCCTGAAAAACGTTCCAAGCAAATAAATGGAAACCCTTTATTAAAATTAATTTGAAGTGTTGGAATTTGATTTCAACTTAGAACTCAACTTCATCTTATTCTCAAAAATAGGGTAAAGTTGTATTTGGCTAACCAAAAATAATAAACCATTACTCACTGTATGTACTCGATAGATCGAACAACAAGTATGATTATTACTTAATATTAATATTTTAAGTGTCTCATGTTTAAGGGCGCACACGGGTCCACTAGCGCCACTCCTTTAAAAAAATATTTTCTCGAGACTGACAAGGCATTTTGAAAAACGGCTCAATAAGCGACCTCGGTAAGTGTGTCTAGAATTTTCTAATACCTTTTATAAACTTTCATATTGAGACACAAAGAAACATAAAAAAAAAAACCATTTATTTCAATCCAATTAAAATAATAAGTTAATTATGTTGAACATTCAAATAGAATTTTAATTTTAATCATAATAAATAAACCTATATAAAAATAATTAATGAAATAATACAAATATAATTAAAGTTATAAATTCAAATCAAAAACATAAAAAAAAAATGGTACTAATACGCCTGCCTCTGAGTAATACGATCTAAATGAATGTGGCCGCTATTGTTTAGATCGAATTTTGTTGCTTCGTGTCTCAATATGAAAGCTTATAGAAGGTATTAAAAAATCTTGACACACTTACCGAGGTCGCTTATTGAGCCGTTTTTCAAAATTCCTTGTCAGTCACGAGAAAATATTTTTTTAAAGGAGTGGCGCTAGTGGACCCGTGAGTGCGCTCTGTGATCTATGTATATTATTTTGGAGAAATAATTTTCTTTAAACCGAACTTATTTATTAGGCTGTGGGAACGTAAGAAAAGGAAACTATATTAAATAAATAAGATTATTATATAAATCAAGAAATGAACGTGTTACATTAACGGGCCTGTTGGAATGTTTTAAAATAGTTTTTGATTTTGTAGAGAAGTAGGGCTCTACTTCTCTATAAAATCAAAAACTATTTTAAAACATTCGAAAGCTTATTTCAAACTTGCTTGACTGTTCGAATATAACTAGAGTTAATTTGCCACCAGACTGTGCAACATAAGGTTGACACACGCAGACAACCTCTACAGTACCTACAATTACAGTCATTGTCGGATTCGTGTCTTGAAATAAGATATCAATAACGCCAAACATATCTCGATCTCCCCAGTCAACAAATAAAAAACTACTTTAAAAGTAATAAACACTACGCAACGTTCAACGTCTACAACGTCAACGTCAACGTTGCTTAAAGTTAAGAGGCGTTTAAACATCAAAAATGTATGGTTTAACAGTCGCTACTTAAGCAAACGTTTATAAATAAAGGGGTAAGTGTTCACAGATAAAATCAGTTATTTTCCTCTTATACTGGATATAAATGTATAAGCATGTAAGTGCACGTGACAGGTGACAGGCCCCGAACGTACAGGTAACCGAGAATTCGGAATAAAATCCACCTTTTATTGTCGTATCTGAACCGAATTTTGGCTTCTTTATTTTTAAAATTGGAACCTCATTTTCTGGTATTGATATATACATAATTATATTATGTTGGTACTGTTGCCCTAGCTAGGGTGTTGGATCACTCGATCTGTATAACTACTGTCAAATTTATTGATTGTGATTTGTTGGGCAAAATATCAATGACGAATTTTTTTGACGAGATTTAAAGCTGAAATAGAGGTTTTTTTTTAATTGGAACTTGCAGAAAATGTTTATTTTTTCTTAATGTTTATGTAAAGACAGGGAATTGTTTAGCACATTGACAACCAACAAATTTTTTCCGTATATTCTAATTAGAATTGTCATTCTTTGACAGTTATATGGCTATAACACGGCAAATTGACAATGAGGTGTCTATTTGCTTAAAAATAAATTTCCCTGACGGCATAGACGAGAAAGTATGCCTCACTGTGTTAAAATGTAAAGTCCGTCTCTTAATAGACTATACATTTGAGAAATTATTGGTTTTGGAATTTTCCCTGACAAACTATATTACGTGAAAATACCAATCAGATGAACCATAATAACGTGAATCCCAAACCGAAATAATTTTCCTCTGCGAAATATCAGTGCGATGAAAACCGTTGAGCGTTGTATACGCTCCAGCGGTTTCAGCGCTAACAGCTTTAGTTAAGGATGGTAATAAAGCGCTTTCCCCCGGTATTAGCGCTTATTCGTGATGTTGCCACAATTCTCAATTAATTTTTAAAGTAATTCATTCTCGTGCTTTTATATTGAACAAATTAAGTGCTATGAGATGGTGGATATTATAAATGAATGTAAATTAATATACTTGTTCGTAAAGTAGATGTTGTTTCTGGCAATGAATTGACCATCCTTGGGTGTTGCGGGGACTGCCAGGGATTGCGTCAAAAATACGAATAGCAGCGGCTGTATAGAAAATAAACAAGACAACATAAACTCACGCCTTCTTCCCATGGGAGTAGGCAGAAACTACAGAACGCCACCTTCTACAATCTTACATAATCTTTTTGCCTCGTTTACCTTCATACATGTGGTCATACACGTACGCCGGTTGCGAGTACTACGCACCTGACCTTTCTGAAGAACACCACTAGATGTCCTCCTAGGCCGTACGCCAAATACGCGCATTGACGTACAGTTGCGACGACCAGCCCGTATTACGGTATTACCTATGACTTTGAAGGGTAATGGTATAAATAAAAGAAATAGGCAGGATTAACAGTGATATAATAGGATGAAAGTGCTCAACTTTCTTACTACGACAACCATTGAATTGCGAGAGAGAGACAACAAGTTACGTCAAAAGTGACGTACGTTTGACACATTGACATATTGCGTTCACGGATAAGATCCAACACCAGTCCTTCTAGGGTCGTCCCTTCCGTCCTTCCGGCGTTTCCACTGGTATCTGTTTTTGAATAGCAAAAAAAAAAAACAACTGAAATCACCACTTTGTCTGCTAAGCGTGGTTATGACAAATGTTTCCCGTCTTTTGGTGCCTTGTATTGTACAGATCATCGGTAGTAAGCAGGGTGTTGATATGGAACTGTAATGCAAAGTATTTGACACCTCTCATCCTGCCCTGTGTACCCCAAAAATGCAACCGCAGTGACATCTACGCTACCACCGAAGATGCCATAGAAGTGGCGCAGTTTAGAGCCAGCAAAATCTAATTCACTGTCGTGCCATCGACTCGACGAAGAGGAACATGTGCTTTTCAGCAGTAGACGATCACGGTCTAATGATATTACGATAATTTCTTCTGGTAATCATCGTCATATTAGGTAGACCTACTAATATAACATTAACTATGTCAGGATTAAAAACAACTCCTACTATGTTCTTTATGAAACGTAATCGATGTAATGGAAGTAAAAAAAAAACAAAAGAAGGAGCAATTAGCAACATTATTCCGTCATCTCGTACCGGAAGCATTGTTTACTACCTCATACGTAATAAGCTTATACGTTCTACCTTCTCGTAATTAATTCCGTTTCGTGGCGCTTAATCCGGGTTCCGTTTCCAAGAGGTCTCTCAGCGGATGTTCTAAATCTAATTTTGAAAGAATTAACTTTGCATAAGGGGCAGGATTAGATTTGAATGGTGATATAATAACCGAGAATGCATAGTAGGTGATAGTGGTCCCTAAGGATTCTCACTTGTTTCGTATAGCAGGGGTTAATCTCACCCCCAGTTTTTGACAGCGGTATCAACTCGAGATAACTTAATGTCAAATCAAATTTGAAGTTATTTTTAATTTGAGATATGCAAAATTGTTTGTAGGTATAGCTGTACAAAACACTTTTGGCGCGTGGCCAAAACTGAAATTCAAACTTAATTGAAATTTGAAATAAATGCTTTATTTCAAATGAACCAATTAAGGGCACTTTTGAATTTTCAAGGGATCGGTCAGTCAGAAAGATGAAGCTTGTTCAGTGGAGTTGGTGTGGGGTATTCTATTCTATTCAATACTAGTTGCCCATACATAAGCGTAGTAGGTTCCTATGGAGAAGAACGGGCAAGAAACTACACGGTCACTCTTTTAAATCAAAATATTGGTTACATCATTTATGTTGAAATGATACATGTAAGAACGATGTAGAAAGAGGTGCACGTTAAAAGTGTCCGTAGTAAAAAGATAAAAACAAAAATTTTAATAAGCCGTGGCAGCTAAGAGATGACCAGTCCCTACTTACGGCTCCCGTTCACGAACATGATGTATGGATCAGCACTACTCAGCTCAACCATTTTGAAGGGAACTTAATGATCCAACACACATGCAACCACCAGCGAGACATTTGAGTAAGCATGACATACTCTCAGCCGCCAGGGCACATTCAAGTCAATGAAAGACGTACCCAGTAAATGGTAGCTTTATAGTAGGTACATAGTGCTCACGCATGTGCTATGCAATTATATAATACTAAGAGATTAAATTTATACAATGCAAAGATAGTTACTAAGACCGCCATCTTGTTTTTCAATACATTTCACAAAACAATTGCACATCACGTTAACCAACAGCCAAGCCCCTCTGTCAACGTCAATCGAGCTCCAAAAGATCCTTGTGTGTGTTTACCGTGTGTAGCAAAAAAGCCAGTGCTGAGATATATACTGCCTAAATATTATAATTCCCTTGAAAATTACACCCTTGTTTTCCGAAAGACCTTTTAATCTTCAAGTGAAGAAACGTTTACTCTCGAAATCATTGAATATCGAACAGAATAGAACTTGATTCAAACTGGTGTTAATTTGACAGTTACCTAGTTGGAATGAGTGTCAAAATTCGATACTAATTTGATCAGATTCGAGACTCGACGTCTTCAAGAGCCTGCAACTCGAGTCTCTGATCAGTTTATCTGCCGTCAAATCTGGAAAATAATCTGATTAGTCTTTAAGAAATCCCTTTGGAATAATGGATATTTTTAGAAACACAGTCTATTTAGGTACAGTAGGCTGCATATCAGTACAAGCTGGCTTCTGATGGAAACTCCGTACTACGCTAGACCAGCTCAAGGGCCAACGAGCGGTCCATTGTACCTGAAGAGCTCGTAAAATCCATCCAGACAAAAAAAAAAAAAACGAAACTACTCCAACATTTTTTGCTTCCATAGTGAGCTAATAATTTGATAGCAACATGTAGAGCACTTAATAACTCAACTGGCCTTGCGCAATCGATGCCACTAGATTTCTACAAGCGATATTACTGTGAATTGGTATTTTTTGTAGATAAAATCAAGCAATCTGCGCTACTACGTGACCGGACTTGTAGCTACAAATGTACTTAAGGGGGATGCGCCACAGCTCGCCGTCCCCCACTATCCGTCAGTACATGAAGCGCATTTCCAAGCGTTTCTTCGACTCCGCGGCCGCACATCGCAACCCTCTGGTTGTCGAGGCTGCCAGATATACCCCCTCCCGTATTAGTCGTACCCGCCGTCCAAGGCATGCCCTGTCCGACCCCGATGACCCCATAACCCTCCTCCAGGAGAGCAGTAGGGCCACCAGTACAGTACACAAAAACAGACCGCCATCGTTCCGACCTCGCCGCCGAGGTCCTACGCGACGCCCCCGACGTAATTGTCGCCCCCGCCCCCGACCCTTGCTCGACGACGCGCCAGCCCGCGCCGTAGCTGAGCCTGTAGCTTTAAATTCCCCTGATTATAATAATATAATCTCGATCCAGCCTGTCCCACCTTGCTGCCCTCCCCTTACTGACGCCCTAAGCCGAGGTTCGTACCCCACAGGGGGTGCCCTTAGCGTGCGGTCAGCTATTACTTAAGAATTACGCCCCTGGCTGGAGGCTTTAAGTTAGTAGCTTAAGGCACCCACAGGCTTGCCCGGTTAAGTAGCCAAGACCTCAGTGGTCAAAACTACGAGCTGCCCAATAGGAAAAAAAAAAAAAAGCTCGCCGTCCAGTAAGGACTAGGCCCGGGTCGACGGCGCGTTGTGTTCCACGCGCGCCTCAAAGATATGTCGGCATAATTGACGGGGCCGATAGGGCCGATGCCTGCCGGGGTCGCGGATTGTTCGAAAGAGTTACCGTGGCCCTGGCGCACAGGCAACTGCAGGAACACGGGTGGGTTTTAGTCAGGTTGTATGTTGATTAAAATATTATTCGCGACCGTAACTAATATGGCTTTACAGAATTATAATCATTAGAATCAGCAATCAAATCAAATCACTCCTTAAGTTAGAATAGGCCTCAAATGTCATTATTTCATGAAATAGTCATTCAATAGGGTAATATGAACTTAGAGAGATGTAGTGATGTTTTTATGATTATAATTCTATACATGAATATTTGATATGGCCGCTAATCATATTTAGATCAACATAAAACCTGATACTGACTTGCAAATTGCATAAAAACCTAAGAACATTTTAATATAGCGGGCTACGTTGGCGCATCCCCCTTAATTATTTTACAATTTTTAGTGCGTGGTCAAGCGTGTTTCTTATGTAGATAACTCAAATTCAATAAGTCTCGAGGTAACAATCTAGAAATAAAAAAACATTATAAAGGCGTACGTCAATATTTTTTTTCTCAAGAATTTTTGAAATTGAAACTTCCACCATTTCCTATGGCAAACATCGAGTTGCCCGAGCCATTAATATCAAGAGTTTTGATACAACTTTCCTGCAATCATTTCCTACCGAAGTTTCTTTCTCATTTTTGGGATGCATTAATGAAGTATTAGTGAAGGAGAATCTACCATAGTACTATGTGCCTGTAATTGAAATTTGGCATTAAGGTCACTATTAGGGTTTGGGTCCCGGGACGTTTCGTGTCTCGAAGTCTCGGGACTTTTTGTAAATTTGGTTGTCTCTGGTCCCGAGACTTACGGGTCGAGACTCCAGACACTGGCCATCACAGCTTACAGTCCCAAAATACGTATTTTTTTCACTTCGAGTTTGGGTAAAACTGCACTTATTGCTTTTAGCGTATTTTGAACTGTATTGCAGACTTTTGAATATCCCTTGTCTCCAAACGCCAGATTTGAAAATAATTGACGCCAAACTTAGAACCAGTAGCTCTACACTACACCACAGAATACGTACAGTTGTTTGAAATAACCGAAAATGTACAGAATGTTTGCAACTAATTTACAAAGCTTTAACCACAATAAAACCGACATCTGTTGAAAACGAGAGAGTGTTCTCCTTGTCCGGTGGTATTATTTCAAAAACCACAAACAAATTGCTTTTTTTATTTATTTATTTTCCAACTTACATCTATCATTACAGGGTAACCTAATGCGATAGTGTACTTATCTAAAGTATCATATTAACTAATTATTATAATTATTTTTTGTAACTTATTACAAATAATGCATTCATATTATTTTTTATTTTTTTCTTATTTATTCATCTGGCCCAAAATTAGCATAATAAACACAATTAGCCCATAATGTTCCCACTGCTGGGAGACAAACCATCTCTTGGTGAGAGGGATTGGGCCGTAATCTACCACGCGGGCCCAGTGCGGGTTCGTAAATATCACATGTCTTCGAATTTCTAGTTCTAGGACATGCCGGTTTCCTCACGATGTTTTCCTTCACCGTTATTGAGACCAGTGGTGATGAGATAATTTACACAAAGCAAAGTGCCTGTCTGGGTTCGAATCTACGACCTACAAGTCGCGGCCGTTACCACTGGGCCATCACTGCTCTGCACCTCAGATCTGCCCAAAATTAGCTCGATTGTAATTTTATTCTGAATAGTCTCGAAGTCCCGGGCTGTCCCGGGACTTTGATCATGGATTGTTTCGTGTCCCGAGACTTTGAGACTGTCGAGACTTCCCACACCCTAGTCACTATCCTAGCTAACTTTAGCTTTAGCTCGAGCGACACGAGAGAAGTTTCCAGTTCTTCCATTTAAATAAAAACCGCGTATTTATTCAGTCTTCGTTCTCAACTTTACTCGGAGGATTCTGGTCCTTAGGGAATCGTTATGTTAAAAACCGAACAAGTGCGAGTTGAACTCGCGTGGAGAGGGTTCCGTACGATGAATATGTTACCCACCAAAAACATTTAATGTACAGTAGGTTCCCAAGACTTACATAACGCTTTCACTGTTAAAAAGTTATCAGATCTAATGTAGAGCCAAGCCCCTAACTCAACAAAGCCTTACTCTACAAACCTTACATCTTGGTCAAAATGTAAGGCTTCGCCGTTCCATTGAACTATTGCATGACACAAGATTAAAGACCAGTGACTTAATTTCTTACCATATGCCCATAGTCTGTGCGACGGCCGCGAACCGGCGATGCCATAAATTTTGACTAATATGTATGTAAGTGTATGTCTATTTCTTTTTATAGTAGCGGTGACATTGTACTGATATTACACAGACATGTTAAAATCATAACCCTTACTTCTAGCATAGTCGGGTAAAAAGGTATTTTTTGCACGTCAGCAGTTACTTTATTCATAGCTAACGAAAAATGGTTTCTTCTTTGTTGTTTATGTACATGCAAATCTAGCTTTCATAAGGAATGGAAGTAGGTATACCGGCTATCCGTAAGAAATATAAACTTGCTCCTCCCTTTACGGGGGTTGGAAGGTGACAGTTATAGATTATAATAATAATAATAATAATACCATTTATTTTCAGGCAACTCAGGCCCATAGATAAATACCTTAACCTAAACATACATATTTTAATGTAAACAAAACTCGTGTTAATAAATAAGGCTTAAAACTATGTTAGTAACACTTCACTTATTTGCACCAGCTTAATTAAGTGCTGCACTGTGGAGCTTGTCCGCGGAAGCGACGGAACACCACGTTCAGCGGCCAAAAGTCTTCTTCCATGACGAGGGGCAGATAACAATTAGGTACGCGCACCACAAACGCCTTGAAGTTGACGTTGCGGCGCGACTCCAGTAATTGCACCCTCGGCTTGTACCTCGTCTTCTGGGCAGTTCTGGGTTACGGACGGACTGACAGACATACGAGTAATCCTATAAGGGTTCCGTTTTTTCATTAGGACGTACGGAACCCTAAAAATTAAAACAGTCACTTTGTTCACGTCCAATCTAGTGCTAATGAACCGGGGGAGTGCTGTGGCAACTAATGAAATATCCACAATGCACTGAAAGTTACTGGAAGCCAGTGCTGGAAGCGAGTCGCACGGTTGCTATTCGGAACATATTGCTCAAGTTTAATTATTCGATTGGGTCCCGTTTGACTTGTTAATAACTTGCGTATTGTAGTATTGTGCGAATGAGGTTTCATACAAAACAGGTCACGGTACTTGAATTTCGAATGTACGAGTAATGTCTGCGTCTTGCTTGATAATTCGGTGTGTAAAATTAATTCGTAGTCCCTGCCTATACCTACCAATTTTGCGTAAAAAGGTCGTTCATTTGTTTATCTAAATGGTAGATTCGATTAAAAGTTCAAACTTTATCACATTTAAAAAAGAAAGAAAAAATAAGGAAAAATAGGTTTATTTGTCACAGAAACACGTGCATAAAAAAAATCTTTTTTACAAAAAAACAACCGGCTTCCAAAAAAAAAACACTAAAAGACGTGAACAATAACTTTAATTTCGGAAGTCGGTGTCTTTGGTTTTGTCTTGTCGTTTTTTGCCAATTGAGAACCTCCTCCTTTTTGTGAAGTAGGTTAAAAAGAAGAGGATAAGGACATTATTTTGATAAAGAAGTTGGTATATCTTTACTGTTAAAGCTTTTTAGAGTTTTATAAGATTTTTTCACTTTCTCTTAGGTGTCCTTTAGAAGATTAACTTACAAATTCACGCGAATAAGCAATGAAAAGCAATGTAAGCCCAGGTACTCAAAGGCGTACGCAGCGATATTTTTTCATGCACAGGATTTTCAAATCTCGGTATTGAGCCGAGCATTGAGAATCCAACAGAGCACCTCCTAGTGCGTCCAGAAAACACACTGTTGGAATTTCAACTCTCGCCGCTAAGCAGAACGTTGAAAACGAAGTGCACGAAAAATTATCGCTGCGATAAAAATATGCCCGTGCCACCAGGCCTAAGTGCATTTTTTTTAGATTGTTTCTAACTTAGAAGTATATTTTGTCTACATAAATTACTAGCTGCGCCCCGCGGTTTCACCTGCATAAGTCTAGATATCGTTGGAATATCGGGATAAAGAGTATCCTATGTCCTAATCTTGGTCATGATTTACCCATGTGCAAAATTTCACTGAAATCCGTTTAGCCGTTTTACCGTGAAACCGTAACAAACAAAAACATACAAAAAATCTAATATTTTCTCTTTAAAATATTTGTTTAGATTTAAAATCTAATTACTATAACTAATAAATAAAGTATAGTAATTATAAAATACTACGAAATTTTCAGGAAGAACAAAATCAGTTTCATAAATTCTGATAGAGTTAAGTATTCTAATAGCCTATGTTTTACATCTTGTAATAAATTATTAACTCGAACAAGGCTTTTCGAGGCTATCTAAGTAAGTACTATTAGGAGTTTAAGTTTTCTCAAGGCTAATAGCCAAAGTAAGGAAATTGGTGACGTATTATGACAAAGTGTTCGGGGAAGTTTTGCTATGGAATTAGATAATTTATTGCTGACGATTTAATTTTAGCATAATTTCTCCAAACAATAAATAATGTGATAAATTAGTCAATCTGTATATTAAAAAAGGACGAAAGATGAAAAAAGGGAAAATAAAAAAAAAATACGTTACAAATACTGAGGGTTTTAGTTATAAACGTTGCCACCGTTTAAGTATAACGTTGTTTTCTTTCCACGTAATCACTGTCCATTCCAAGGTTTCCTGGTAGAAATCGCATAAAAAGATATGGCCGCCTATTGTATCTTTTGTAGTATTTATTGTTTTTTTTGTTATATATTTTACAGTAAAGTATAGGTATTAAAATAAATAAATAAAAGTTAAGTGATGTTTGACGTCTACCATACACTTTTTGACGGATAAACGTCTCTTAATTTTAAGCAACGTTTATAAATAAACCTGTTAGCCCATGTTAAAATAAATCGCAAGCGAGTATAAAATGTAACCCTCAATAACATCACGCCTGTAATCCCCGAAGGGTGAGGCACAGGTGAACCTATAGTACACCCACATTTCGCCTCGATTCGATTTTATTTCTGTAAGTAGGTTTGTACAAACACTTTTACACGTCAATCATATTTTTTAAACTAGATGAGGTTTCCTATATGACTACTTTAAAAAGACAGGCCGAAACAAACTCAGAGGTCACAGTCTTTTTTAAAGTCCAGACATAATCTTGGTCAGATCATGTGAAGACCATGTAGATTGGTATCTGAAATCGTCTTTTGAGGAAAGAACCACACAGATCGAGTGGACCTGCCTAGTCAGTGCACGCAATTGTCAGTAATCGTGCAGCTCAACTCAGTAAGTCAGGACTTAGGAGCTCAATGACTCGACGAACAATACCAAAGAAAGGACTTTTGTTTAGGCCGCATAAATTACTCAAACTGCCAGATCATGATTAATATTAACTGAGAAAAAAAAATAACAGTCTCTTCGTAATTTCAGTTATTCGAATCGACTTGTAACTACCAAATGAACGTAACACAATAATTTCCGTTAACAATATATATTTGCATTTGTACGTTTTAATTCCAATGATGTCAGTTAGGCTGCGTACACATATTAACCTCGAAATAAATGCTTCGAGTTTGAGTTTGAAAAGAAAACTGCTGAGTTCCAGCTGAATTGAAAACTTAAATCCGAATAATAAAATACGTCTAAGGGGGAAGCGCCAGGTTGATCGCGAAATTCAAATTTTCTTACGTTTTTTGCAATTTTCAGGTCAGTGTCAGGTTTTATGTTGAACAAAATATGATTCGCGACCGTACAGAATTATAATATAATCATTAAAATCATCTATCTATACAACCCTCTAAGTTCATAATTATAATCCTATTGAATGACAATTCTATAAAATATCAATCAATAGGATTATATGAACTCGTCGTCGTCGTCGTATCGTGTATTCCCGTTGTCGTGGGACAGCGGGAATAATTTATTAATTTTATTTTTAAGAGCCATTGTGCCCACTAAATAATTTGAGTCTGGTTGATCAATGGTAAACTAGCCTATTGAATACTCTAGCGACTATGAGAAACTCAAACTCAAAGCATTTATTTCAAATAAACCAATTACAGGCATTTTTGAATTGTCAAAGGATCGGTCAGTCAGAAAGATGAAGCTAGTTGCCCATTCCAAAGCATAGTAGATACCGTGAGAAAGAGAGGTAGGGGAGAGTTTGCTCGCACCCAAAAGGAAAAATCGCGCACTTGCACGTCCATCAATATACACAAGCCCTTACATATCCGCAGCTATTCCAGTTATTTAGAAGGCAATTTATTAAGCGTCCAATTACGCAGAAAAAAATATACAAATTACCCACAAGACTGACGATGACCTGTTGAAAAAGTTACGCTCATATTTCCCTAATGACGTGTACGATCCGCCATTTCCATTTTTTTTCAAACAAAACCTGGTCTACAAAGGATTCAAGCGAGGGTTTGTTTAAAAAAAAAAACACTGTTTATATGAATTGATAGACACTTCATTGATTAAATAAAATCAATCCAGTCTTTGGGATGCTTCGTGGGTATAAAGAATACCGCATATACATACACTTAGATGCGCGTGAAAAACATAAACCTGTCTTTGCTGTCGCGCAGTCGGGTAATTGAATAGAATATCCTATTGAGTACTCTAGCCACTATGAGAGTTTGCTCGCACACAAAAAGCAAAGTTTGTGCCCATGCGCACTTCAATATACACAAAGCCCACCCTTACATAACCGCGGCTATTTCAGTTATTTAGAGGGCAATTTGTAAAGTGTCCAATTACGTAGAAAAAAAAATACAAATTACCCACACGAATGACGATGAACTGTTGAAAACGTTACGCTCATATTTCCCGCGTTGATCCTTTGAGCTGCCGTATATTTTCATTAGGGTTTCGTTTCCCGCCATTTCCTTGATGAATGCCATTGTTTTCTAACGATGGTAGAATTAATAAAAATGTATAAGGGTAGCGGCTACTGGGTATTTCGCGAGGCCGTAAAAGTCAATTGTATGAAATTGTTTATTGTTGTTGTAAATCTCTTTATTGGTTTTCTGGTGAATATTTTTTGACCCGTTACAAAAATTACACAGCTCGTGCTGAGGTTAGACCAAATAAAATTACTTTTTTTTTGTTTTTTTTGTTTTATAAAATTTCTACCTAGTTATTATTCGCCCTGCCCAGTAACTTTGTAGATATTTTAGGCTAACTAGCAGGTTGCTAGGTTGGTCACTGACTCACTGTTCAGAGCCTGGGGTTACCTTCGTCGGGAAATATACAGCGTCCAACTTATCTCAGAACTAAATAACGCATAAAAATTAATAATTACCATTATATATTTAATATTCTCGCGTGATTTATACTCGCGTGACCAGCATAATATTTACTTGCCGCTTATTAAAAATAACTTATATACTGAACCGGTTGGTAGGTACCTACATGAGCAATATATTAATCTAATTACTTCTAATAACTCTTACGCATTAATATAATTGTTTTAAATTATCTTTGTGTAGGTAATAGTGAGTGGGTGGACAGCTGAAGGCTGTAAGGCTGAAATGACGTCACTATTAGTAGTCGTCATGATCGATACATTTTTATTACGCGCGTTTTTTTCGTTTCAGTTAATAGAAAACCGACTAGTTGCGAGTCGGACACGCACACGAAGAGTTGGCCATACTATCTTACAATATTTAACACTATATATTAAAAAAAAAAATAGGGACCCTCTTTAATTTTTAACTTTGTTTTATTTTATTATTTGTTGTTTTAGCGGTAATTGAAATACACACTCTGAGAAAATTTGAACTGTCTACCTATTATGGTTCATGAGATACAGCCCGTTGACAGACAGATGGACGGACAGCGAAAGCTTAGTAATAGGGTTCCATTGGCACCCTTTGGGTACAGAACCATAAAAACAAATTATGTCAAAAAGTTAAGTTTCTACAGCGTGTGTCAGAAGAGTGTGGTCATATTTAGACCATCAAACAGACCAACTTTCTCTATGGGACCACATCGTATATCGCGACAAAATTATCAGCGGTTCCATACAAAACTTCAATATCTACTCGATCCAAATGTATAAGACAGCTGATTATTTTTAACATTTCTGATACAAAATATTGTCTATGTAAATTGCCAACTAGGACAATATTCCATACCAAAAGCAATATTCAGAATATTGTAACGGCTAAATTCAGTAATACGAGTATATACATCTTCCAAAGACTATTTAACTACGAGAAAAACAAAACAGTTTTCGGCCAAAGTTGAGTTTCGTACACAATGTTGCACGAAAAACAATGCACTATTTCTGTATCCGTTATTTTAAGTTACCTCATACTACGTTATAATATTGGTCTTACTACATTTATGAAGACTTTTCAAGTACCTACCAACGATGTAATATAAAGTTTACGCCAAAGTGCTTATTTTTTCCGCTTACTCCCGCCTATCTTACGCTCGAGGGAAATTCAACCAAGATTGAGATAATGTGCTACATCGCACATGATAAATTCATCGTATAGCGATGAATTTATCTTAAGGGGACTACATGACCTAAACGCAAATTTATAATGCCTAAAAATATATGATCCACTGCAGTAACCAAAATCAGAAAAATATATGATATTCTTCTGGATATATGCTAGTTAGATAGTGTGTTGAAAACATGATACAATTGACTTGATATGATAGAAAAAAATCACGAAAATACCTCTAAGAAAATATTTTAACGATTAAAAACCATACTAATATACATGCAAACATTCAGATTTTTTGTCAGATTATTCTACAAGTAACATACTAACGTGATAGTGTTTTAATTTTTTAGTCCAATGAATACATTTTTTGTAAATCCATAATTGCTTCATATTTTGCAATAAATTACCAGCGTTGTGTCATCGCGCGTCTCTTTCTTTTCTATGCAATCCGACAGTGACCGCGCTTTAGCTCTTGTAAGCCTCTTAAGAAAACTTTTGAGGACCATGTTTATGTAATAAATTATACCTACATACGATATAAAAATAAATTGTTGTGTGCATCTACTTGACGATATGCTCACATGCATGCAGACAGAAGGTAGCGTCAGCAAATTGAGACGTACAGTCAGCCTTAAAAAGATGTGCCGAGCCAAGCCGATTGTATAATTCATCATTATACATACGGCACCGTCCGTTTGCACACTGTCGCCGTTATGTGCCTAAGGCAAATTGATGACGCTTGTGATCGCATCCATTTCGCCAAGAGTCATAATGTTAGGGTTACCATGATTATTAACAAGTTCGGCGGTAAAACTGAGCAGTAAAGTTAATAAAAATGAGTCATCACAAATACTTAAATGGGTACTTAAAATAAATATTAAGCAGTAAAATGGCTTAACGGGCAGTTACGTGTGGGCACTTCACAAATCAGAATTAGTCGGTAAGAAATCTAACTTGAAAGTAGCGCTCGCTCGGCTCGCGCGCAGTTGGTCACAGTTCTAACCTTTTTTTTTTTTTTTTTTTTTTGTCGCTGAGAAATGCTTTATGCATTCCCGCTCGTGGGAGGACGAGACGGGATATGTGGGACTCCTGTCGGAATGACAGTATACCCACTAAAACTCAGCGGTGTTCCCACATCGCCGTGATGGGAGGGCCATGGTCACAGTTCTAACCTAACCCAACCCATTTAGTTGGCGTGCCCTGGCCTTTACTGCGAACAATTCTACTTGCGCGTAATTAGTCACAGTTCGAACCTTATATACGAACCTAAATTAGTTCAAATAATCCTGTTGATTGGTTTTTAATGAAATTCACATTCAATCCGATTATTTATGAACTTAGAGATGCTGTGTTGATGATTTTAATGATTATAATTCCATAAATACATACTTTTTTACGGTCGCGAATCATATTTTGTTCAACATAAAACCTGACACTGACCTGCAAATTGCAAAAAACGTAAGAAATTTTGAATTTCGCGGGCAACCTGGCGCTTCCCCCTTAATAGCCCGCTCTGGGTCAGCATGATTAAATTACGGTCCAGTACTTCTTACACAGAGGACGCCTGTGTTCCTGCAGTGGGAACGTTGAAGCTGATATCAGCTGGTCTATTTTGTAAAAAAATCCCTAGCAGCAGGTGGAATGACAGCGCACCTCAAGCTTACTTCACCTTTTTTTTGGGTGGGAAATCATCAACACCCTGACTAAAAGTCACCTGTGTTCCTTCAGTTGCCTGTATGCTAGGGCCACGGTAACCCTTTCGGACAAACCCACAATCCTGGCAGGCATCGGCTTAGCGGACCCCGTCAGTGAGTGCTGACATCACTTTAAGGCGCGCTTGGAACACAACGCGCCGTCGACCCGGGCCTGGTCCTTACCGGACGGCGAGCAACCCATTGTTCGCCGTTCGCAAGCCCACGCCTACGGTGGCCGGGAATCGTTTATCGACTCCAGACGCCTAGGGCGTCTCCTCCTGCAGCGACTAGTTGCGTGCGGGCTCACAGATTGCCTCTTTCTCACGCGTTCCGCCTCCTCCTTCGCGAGCATTACTGCTTCGCAGAAAGAGATGACGGCTTCCCATTCCCCATCGTTCCGTACCATGGCCTAGACCAGAGCCGCATGCGAGCGATCGCCGCCGCAAATCGCCTCCGCGAGGACACGGCGGTGCTCCGCCCAAGCCAGGCAGACCTCCATCGTATGCGCCACCGTGTCTTCCGGGCGATCCACACAATGGTAACACGCAGGCATTTCCTCCCGCTTTATCTAGAACAGGAACCTCCCGACACAGCCATATCAGGTGAGAACCTGCGTCAGGCGGAAGGTGAGGACGCCGCCGTGGCGCTTCTCAATCCGCTCCTCAAAGAGGATACTTACCGCCGCAATTGTGGCGTGCCCAGCACTGGGTTGCGACAGTCGCACTCTCCATGCCGCCATGAGATCCCGCCGGAGCTCTGTCCGCTGTTTTGCCACCTCGCGGCACCTAAGTTTCCACGGTGACATTTTTACAGAATAGATCTGGTGTATCTTGGTCGCTTCGCAGTTACACGGGCAGGATTACACAGTAGGTTTCACGTTGTACGCTTCGCTGACGTTTCGGTTTCGCCGGAGTTGATTAAAGCTAATATAACATTGTCAAGTAAATTTTATAGGCAAAGTGTTATCGCGTTAGCGTGTCATTCAGTTATGTTATATGTAGTATAAGTACTTCAATCACACTCGCGTGTCGCCGCTACCGCATAAGGTATCGGTTTGTGAAAACATTCTCGGCGTTATAAACCTCTACCGGTACCTATATAAATGTAATACCTTCATATTAACGAGTGAAATATTTCATCACGCGTTTCATGTTACGTTCGCAGCTGTACTAATTTACATCAGCCTATGTTGTAATGAAGATAAAATAAAATGTTTTGTTCATTTTTTTGTCCGTACTGTAACCAAGAATGAGTCAAAAGAATGTCGGTACCGATTATCGCTGCTATTTGAAAGGACGTAATTGTTCGAATATTCTTACAGACTTGCTTGGGTGGGTGGTCTTCAGCCTCAGCATCAGCCTACAGCAGATACTGCTGGACATAGGCCTCTCCAACTGCACGCCATTTAGCCCAATTCTCGGCACGTCTCATCCAGCTGCTACCAGCCACCCTGCGAAAATCGTCGCTCCACCTAGCCCTAGGGCATCCTACCTTACGTTTGCCGATTCGTCATCTCCAAGAACACGTCCACACCAAAGGTCATCAGTTCTTCGGCTAATATGGCTGGCCCATTACCACTTCAGCGTGCTTATACTGTGAGCTATGTCGACAACTTTGGTTCTCTGCCGGATCACCTCATTCCGGATTCCATCCTTCAGAGAGACTCCAAGCAAGGCTCGTTCCATAGCTTGCTGAGTGACCTTGAATTTATGGACCAGCCGTACCGTGAGTGTTCACGTTTCGGCTCCGTAAGTCATAACAGGCAGGTCGCACTGATTGAAGACTTCAGTCTTTAGGCGCTGCGGATTACGCGACGAGTCGGGCGGGTGGTGAATTGTTGCATAGGGGTCACACTGTCACGGCCTGGAGGGAAAACGACGAATTACAAGTCAACCTGTATAGAGCATGACTGTTCTTGTGTGGATTTGGAGTGGATTTCGCAAAAAATATGATGTTTTTTCATAAAAAGAGAATTCTTCACAAGCACTTCTTTGCTCGGAACAAATATCTGTAAACCAAATACCTATTTGATAAATTGAAAAAATAATGCTTGTTCTGTGCGGAAATCTATGTAGTTTGTAAGCACTCCAGAAATACAGTCCCATTAGAAAATAGTATCACTATTCCTATTCTATGAAACAGTCTTAGTATTTCCTCCTATAAACAAAAATATCCCGAACTTATTATGCCATACATGATATACAAACTCTATCTGTAAGCAGATAATTCACTTTATATCCTCGCGGCGGTAACCGAGTTATTTCAACGCGGTAGTTTTAGAAATTCAGAATATTTTCTTTTATCTTTCAGGCGTTGTTTTACTGTCTCAACAAGATACGACGGCTTATCGTGCGATCCTTTAGGAATTTCTTACATGCTTACATGAATAATATGGTTGAGTTTTCTGGGAAAAAGGTTGTGGAAAGTTTGGATATGTGACGGAGCTGACACCTCTGTTTTCCCTGAAGAGTTGGGAAATGTCTGCTGTTGTACGCACGGGCTAATCAGTTACTAGATAAAGATGACAGACTGGCTAGGTTTGTATAAGGGCAGGTCTGTCAAATACATAATATAACATCACGTTTATGTTCTTTTAAGAGGTAGGGGGAGCTGCATGCATCTATACCATTTTTTTTTCTGGGTATGTCCTCATGAGTACTCTCCGTCTGAAGAGAACGGAGGTTTATGTCGGACTCTAACCGACTCAAACCGCACGTGTCCTTCCAATACCAAGATTCGAGAGCTCGGGAGATATTCTTCTTCTCTGTTATTGACCGAGCGAGCGCGAATCTCCGTTTCAGCTTGGGCAAAAATGCTTTGGTATGTCCGGATGTCCGGCTCTTCTCATCTTCGCATTTCTCAACCGACTCTCTTGAAATTTTGTGAGCAGGTTCGATAATTATATGTTTTTTTTTTGTCGATGCAGTTTTTCGAAAATTTTCAAATTGTTTCAGATATGGGGTTGAAAACGTAAAAAAAATGTTAACCATTTCGCGCTCTTTTCGAGTGCTTTTTGTTTTAAGGTGCGCGGTGAACTTTTATTCAGTTTTAAGCTATGCAAAGACAGACTCGCGAAATCTACAGCTCACAGAGACACTAGTCTTTTTTAACCGACTTCAAAAAGGAGGAGGTTATCAATTCGGATGATTAGTTTTTTTATTTTTTTTATTTATGTTCGGGCATAACTCCGTCATATATAGACGGATTTGCAAAAAATATTTTTTGTTCGAAAGGGTATGCTCTCGAGGTGGTCCCATTGTCACCAAGTCAGAATCTGATGAAGGGATCCCATGGAAATCGAGGGAAATCCTCAAATTTTATAGGCTCTCGGAAAGCACCATTCGGTGAAGTGAAACTGATGATGAAGGCCATTGGTGGCAACCGGAACTACTCAATAATAAGTATTTCACGGGTTGCGATTCTATTACTTTAATATGTTTGCTAAGCAATTTATGCTCGTCTCAATGTATATGTTGAAATGGAGCTGAAGGTGGCTTCACCATCAGCTCTAGTTCTTTTGGTTCTTACCAGGAGAACTCCTCAACAATTAACGTCCCTGCATCGGGGAAAGGAATATTTTGTAAAAGGTTATGAGCAGTTGATATTAGGCTATTGTAACTTAGATAAACTAATAACTGACTCACTAAAAAGTGTAAAATAAAAAACTTTTTTACAAAAAAAAAACAACCGACTTCAATAAAAACACACTACAAAGTGAAGAATAACTTTAATTTCGGAAGTTGGTGGCAAAAAACTAAAATACAGATCCAAAGACACCGACTTCCGAAATTAAAGTTATTTTTCACTTTGTAGTGTGTTTTTATTGAAGTCGGTTGTTTAATTTTTAACCGACTTCACAAAAAGGAGGAGGTTCTCAATTCGTCTGTATGTTTTTTTTTTTTTTTTTTTTTTTTTTTTTTTTTATGTGTGTTAGCTCATAACTTTTTTCTGGGTAAACCGATTTGGATGATTCTTTTTTTATTTGATAGGTGGTGCTTCACATGTGGTCCCATTTAAATTTGATCAAGGTCTGACCAGTAGTTTTTGAGTTATCCTTAGTACTGCAGATTTTTTCCACTTAGTTTATATGGATGATGTGTTAATAATTTCCTGCCACTGTTATTTACACACCAAGTAGTGGTATACGAATTTGTGTGGGGTAGGTACCGCAACTAAAAAGTGAAAAATAAAAACTTTTTTACAAAAAAACAACCGACTTCCAAAAAAAACACTAAAAGACGTGAAAAATAACTTTAATTTCGGAAGTCGGTGGCCAAACACGAAAATACAAAACCAAAGGCACCGACTTCCGAAATTAAAGTTATTTTTCACGTCTTTTAGTGTTTTTTTTGGAAGTCGGTTGTTTTTTTGTAAAAAAGTTTTTTTGTAAAAAAGTTTTTTATTTTCACAACAAAAACACTTCCCCTCTTGGTTAATTCAATGAAGTACGAAGAATATAAAATACTTTATAAAAATATACCAGCAGATATCAGGAGCACATCCTCTTTTAACATATTTAAAGCCAAAATTAAGCAGTACGTCACTAACAACACAAAACTAATAATATGGTCATGCACATAAAATGCGACACCGTGTCCACCTACATAAAAAAAATAAAATCGGTGTGAGTTGGTTTGGCACTCACGAAAATTGATGTGTAAACATATGAGCTCGCATCAGTTTGGTCCACGCGCTCACATAGACACGGGTCTTACGCGGACGTCATCTGACGCTCGATGTCTTACGGTTACGCGTCTGACGCTTGAAGTCCCAGCTAGCCCCTACCGTAGACCGAGCGCTAAGATGTTTACACATCAAAAGAAAAACAAAACTATTAGCTACTGGACTACAATTACTCGTACCTTAGTTATGTATTTATTCGCTAAGTAAAGTGTATGTACTTTTAGAATAAATAAAGCATCTTTAAACCGAAGTCGCTCGGGATATAAATATCCCTGTACCTACATGTAATCTGCCAACTATAAACTGTTCTGATCGAAGTATTTTAGAAAATCATCAGAGAGCTAGAGTGAAATTCGGAAAACTGATAGCGTTGTGGTTAATAGCATCAACTACACCGAATCTGAAACTTGCTTTGATTTTATGGGTACATCGACAGTCGAGTATTGAATTTCAGCGTTTGTAGATGAACAAGAATTATCAAAATGTAGGTACTACGTAAATATCTCTCTGGTAAATTTTATAGTAAATATTTCAGAAAATTATGCCTCGGTTAACGTAAGTACTAGAGAATGTATTATTCCTACAAGTTTTACTAATTATTTAATGCCAAAGTATGGTCGTCAGTTAAATATAGAGGCAGGTATAAGAGTATAAAAAAATGTGAGATAGTAACAAAATAATAATGAAAATATTAATGCCTTCTGATGAGAAAAGGGTTTGTTATTATCAGTCTTATCGGATAAAATCTGAAGGAAGTCATTATTGAGAGGTTTTTTTCTTAAAGTGTCATAGATATCCTCATCTTTAAAACAAGGTATGGTTTCATATTGATTTTTCTTAAGTATATCCACTTTCTTAAGTAAATTCAATAACCATTCATCTGTTCAAATTAGGCTGAGAATCAGCACTTTTCGAGCATCAAAAGTAATAAAAGACAGCCCCTAAACCTAACCCATTAACACTTCAAAGTGTTTGACCTGGAAAGAAAAAGAAATTTGATATGAACTTGTGATACTCGTAAGAACAAAGTTTTGCCGTTTAGCGCTCACCTGTCAGACCAATGATAAATGATAAATGATTTTATTTTAGTAAGTAGGTTTGTACTATAAGTCAGTGGTTTGTACAAACACTTTTACACATCGGGGTTCCTATCTGACTACTCTGAGAAGAAAGGCCGAAACAAACTCAGAGGTCACAGCCTCTTTTAAAGTCCAGACATTAATCTTGGTCAGATCATGTGGAGACCATGTAGATTTATGTCTGAAATGGTCTTTTGAGGAAAAACCACACAGATTGAGTGGACCTGTCCAGTCAGTGCACGCATTTATCAGTAACCAACGCAACGTTGCGTTATGCAACTTTTCTTTTGGAGGAATCTGTTACAAACCTAAGGAAAAAATGATATAAAATACCGGTTTGAAGCTTATGAAACTTCGTTATCGTCAATCAATATTAGACAAAGCAATGATAGAAATGCGAGGGAGAGGAGGGTGACCATGCATAAGCCAATATTATTTAAAAAGTTTGGTGTCACGTGAATTGTCAAGCGATTTTGAACCAAGTGCGGTGCAGCTAAAACTGTCACACTGACTTGCCCTGTATTGGAAAGGTCGGATCTAAATATACTTGCTCCATGTAGTAACGCCTAGGGATATCTCGTAGGTAATACAATTTTGAACGATGGCCAAGCGTGAGACCGAATGATCCGCTCCTTTCATATCGAACGTTAGTATAAAGTTGATATTCCCTAGAGCGGAATTGAGTTCTAGTAGTGAGTGAAAAGCAGGATGTTTTATTCTAATAAATAATAATAATAAAATATTCAGTTTTAAAAAAAGCAGTAAAATAAAAAAAAAAAACTGTTAACAGATTACATAGGAGCCTTAGGTGGTAGTTTTTTACAAATGCCCTCGACCCCCATACTAGGGTTCTCTGTGTCGTGAGGTTATGAGTTTTATTGAAAAACTCATTCCTATATTTTTCTACACCTCCGTCTCGTTCTTTCTATTCTCATTAGATAAGTATAAATCATTTATTTGGTGCATAAAAAAGTCGTAGCACAACACTCAAAAGCACGATTAAATTATAAAAAAATATCCTATGATTATTAAAGAAATAACTACAAAGTAACAAAAACAACAAAAAAAAAGTAGTCTATTGGCTTTAATATTACATCGTTCAAATGAAATAACGAACATACAAATTTTCGTTCAACGTTCTCGTAAAAAGCTACACATGGTACTTGTTATAATGCTTGCTAAGCATAAAGCATAATCAGCCTATAATGTTCCCACTGCTGGGACACAGGCCTCCTCTCTGTGAGAGGGCGTGGGCCGTAATTCATCACTCTGGCCAGTGCGGATTGGTGGATGTCATAATAATATGTTCCGCCTAGGACAGGTTTGCTTATTTATCAAGTTATTTTTTTTTTATTCCTTATCCTGCTTTCTCTCATAAATACTTTCCATCATTTATTTATTCTGAATTGATATAGTAATTACTTGTGGTTTCAAAGTTAGACGTAAATACGGTAACTGTGTTAACTTGTCCCTTTGAGATATTTATTGTTAGCTTAACTGTAAGAAACTTGTTAAAAAGAATCCAATATCTTCTGTTTTTATTGAACATTTATATTTATGAAGTAGCCATCCAATATTTGAGAACTTTTTAGACTTGGGTGGTTATTTACTTAGGTAAGAGGGAAACAACCTTAATGTGCCTAAGGTGTGCGTGCCTCAGTTCCCTACGGTATTTATATTCATATTCATTTATTTATTGTTTGTCACAGGTGAAGGCAGTTCTTACAATAAGCGTTATAGTATCACTGTTACATATCCATGGCGTGTACAATATTTATATTTATGTCAATATTAGGCTATGTTAAAAATAATTTATAATAAAATACATTAGAATCTTAATTGTTGGTGGTTATTATCCATTGCATTACCTAGTTGTTTTAGTGAACCTCATTTTACATTCATTATTATATATAATTTTTATGGTCATACACTTTACGTTTAACTAAGTAAAAAAATAAAATAAGTTTAACATTTAAATGTTTAGTCGACCTCATCTTACATTTTTTTTTAGGCATAATTATCACGTTAATGCAATCTA
Organism: Griposia aprilina; assembly: GCA_916610205.1. Lineage (NCBI taxonomy): Eukaryota > Metazoa > Arthropoda > Insecta > Lepidoptera > Noctuidae > Griposia > Griposia aprilina. Next base: position 8,788,823 of record OU744294.1, on the reverse strand, counting down.
CATAAACATGACAATTTAAAAAAAAATATGTTTAACATGTCAAGTTATAGTCAACCTCATAATACACTCATTATTAGACATAATTATTACGGTCATATAAATTATATTCTATAAGTCAAAAACAATTTTAGTCAATAATTCGGTCATTATGAAATTCTTTAATTGAATAATACGTTTTACATAATTATGAGAAATTCTTTTTGCTTTAATTTAAAAATATTTGACGATGAAATATTCTTAATACAGTTTGGGAGTTTGTTATAGATTTCAACTCCAATACCAAATACACTCGATTTGAATTTTACTGTTTTGCATTTAATGCATTTAGGTTCCGTTTTGTGCCTCGCACTTCTCAACGTTTCATACTTATCTATATCGCGTTTTATCATCATTGCCGCTTCAAATATGTATAATGAAGGTAGAGTTAAGATTTTCAACCTTTTGAAAACTGGTCTACATGAAGTAATCTGTCTAAGTCCGCATATGCTTGTAGAGTCACTTTTTTAGAGCATACTCTGTTTGATGAATTACCCCAGAATAGGATACCATATTTTAGTATGGAGCCTACATATGCATGGTAAACACTTAGTAAAGTACTCTCATTTCTAACTTTTCTTAACATGTAGAGGTAGTAGTACCTATCTACCTACTAAAATTTGTACCGACAAACAGAATTATCTTAATGTACCCAGACTACATGAGCGAGAAAGCCAAAGGCAGACCCAGACAGCATAAAACTACAGCCAAAGAATCACAACCATGATTACAGGATAATACAATTTTTCCTACAGCTCCCTCGACGCTGGCTCGGCCGATAGGTATTTACAGTACAACTTGCATGTGTGGCCCTACCCTTATTTATAGGGCAAGAAAACTCAGTATCTTCCCTTTGGGACTATAAGGGCAGTTGTCTAGACGAAAGTGCGTTACATCTAAAACTTATTCAACTGTGCACGTCTATAGTCTCTCATACAATAAGATCTTTTGGCGCCTGAGTGACATTGACAGGGGGGCGCTGTTGACCGGGCCGGGGCTGCCTTGAAGCGGCTCCTGCCCAATCTAGGGGGTCCAAACGCCTCCTGCCGGAGGCTCTACGCGGGGGTCGTGCGGTCCATGGCCCTTTACGGGGCACCGGTGTGGGCGCGTTCATTGAGGCTCCGACCAGCACGCCGGTTGAACGCGTCCCAAAGGGTCATGGCCATCCGGCTGGTCCGAGGATACCGCACGGTCTCCTGCGAGGCGGCGAGCCTCCTTGCCGGATTGCCGCCTTGGGATCTGGAGGCAAAAGTCCTCGCGCACATTTGGGAGTGGCGCGAGGAGGCGAAACGCCGGGGCGTTACTCCGCTGCCGCGAGAAATCGCGGCACAGCGGACAGAGCTCCGGCGGGATCTCATGGCGGCATGGAGAGTGCGACTGTCGCAACCCAGCGCTGGGCACGCCACAATTGCGGCGGTAAGTCCCCTCTTTGAGGAGTGGCTTGAGAGGCACCACGGCGTCCTCACCTTCCGCCTGACGCAGGTCCTCACCGGACATGGCTGTTTCGGGAGGTTCCTGTTTCGGATAAGGCGGGAGGAAACGCCCGGGTGTTGGCATTGTGTGGATCGACCGGAGGACACGGTGGAGCATACGGTGGAGGTCTGCCCAGCTTGGGTGGAGCACCGCCGTGTCCTCGTGGCGGCGATCGGCGGCGGCGATCTCTCGCGTCCGGCCCTGGTACAGGCCATGGTACGGAGCGAGAGGGAATGGGAAGCCGTCACCTCCTTCTGTGAAGCAGTAATGCTCGCGAAGGAGGAGGCGGAGCGCGTGAGGGTGCGGCAATCGTTGCGCCCTCACGACCCTAGTCGCCGCAGGAGGAGACACCCTGGGCGTCGGGAGTCGATAGCCGACTCCCGGCCACCGTAGGCGCGGGCCTGCGGACGGCGAGCAATGGGCAGCTCGCCGTCCGGCAAGGACCAGGCCCGGGTCGACGGCGCGTTGTGTTCCACGCGCGCCTCAAAGAGATGTCAGCATAATTGACGGGGTCCGACAGGGCCGATGCCTGCCGGGGTCGCGGATTGTTCGAAAGAGTTACCGTGGCCCTGGCGCACAGGCAACTGAAGGAACACGGGTGGGTTTTAGTCAGTAAGAGTCTGACACGCCCTTCCGCTCCGCCCAGAGCGGGAGAGGTCATTTGATGATTTCCCACCCAAAAAAAAAAAAAAAAAAAAAAGGGGGGCGCTGTTGGTAAACATTTGTGCAATTGCCACAGAAATTGTATTGAAAAAACAAGATGGCGGCTTTAGTTCCGATTTTAGCCACGCGCCAGAAGATCCGTGAAGTCTTTCAGAGAAAATAAAAATTCGTATACTTTGTATCGAGAATGTTGTATTGAACATTTCTTGAGAATATTTGAGCTTGTATGATAAAGTATTAGGGGGTTAAATACATCTCAAAGATATAGTTTTAATTAAAAGGGAAATTAGTTATGAGATGTGGATTAAATGTACTGAATAGGATTCTAACGGCCAGTTTGGAATAACTAATTAGGTTTGAAAAGTAGGCCGAATTGTTCGTGTTTTTGGAGCATTTATATCAAGTATTTTTGTTTACCTTAAGTTAATTTAGTTATCTTGTGTAATTTAAGAGAAAAAAACCGTCTTTCCTTTTTGAGAATTGTAACAATTTCATAAAAGTCACAGAAGATTAAAATTCATTTCGGTAACAAAATACTTAATGTTTAACGTGGCATTATGTTTTGCGGATTGCATGAATCGTACTTAAACCATTATCTACTTAGGGCTTCTTTATAACTCTAAAAATTTAAACCAAGTCTGTACCAACGGTTTCAATGTTCAATCAATATTCCGGATACCATACAATTCTGCATTTCTGACCTTTCTATTTATGTATAAGCGAATTCTAACTATGATTTTGCGGTTGGTCTTACAAAACAATGGATGGCGTACAATACTGTATGGAGAGATAATTAGGCGATAAAGACAGTTTGTAAAGTAAAGGAAAGGGAAGAAGAAGAAAGGGTGCACAATACCTTATTTGATGCGATGAAGGCCTAGGGCGACGACACGTATGAAATTTCCACGAATTTTTACTTGTTTCTTCGAGTATAAAAGCGCGTGGAATGCGCGCGTCGCGGTTCGAACACACACCAAAAACGACAATTTTTTCTTCTCTAATTCAAATTGTTGCGACGAGATCGCGCGAGGTGGCGCTATTTGGTATAACCATCTTGCTCACACGCGAACGAAAGGCTATATGCAGGAATGGGATAGGAGATAGGAAGATGCAAAACCAACTTATCTATTAATTCGTTTTTGCCAACATAACAAAGAAAGGAAACGAATCTACCATAATTCTAATCGAATCGGCGCAACCACTACATTTAACATGAAGATTGTTTTATTCTTAGAAATAGATAAATGTTTAATTCATATAGGTACATTAACATGCTTATATACAAAAAAAAACACAACCAACTATTTACACTGGGTACTAAATTAAATGGCTAACTAACTATACAAATAAATACAAAAACGGAAGGACATAAGCGTCAAAGTATTTGTCGGAATCGCTGTCGTCCGGAAACGTTGCCAGAAGACTGACAGGTGATTATTTTTAACATTTATGTAATTACGCCCACTATTATCTGTAGACGTACGACTATAAAAATCCTTCTAGTTACTTGAATAGAAACCAACCCCACTACAATGCAGTCCATTGGACGCGTGACCGATTTATAACTGCCACAGGTATCTCAACCTACTTCCAGAAATACTTGCTATCCCTCGCCAGTGTTAGTGGTTCCTTTTGTTAACCGACTTCACAAAAAGGAGGAGGTTCTCAATTCGCCTGTATATTTTTTTAAAATTATTTTTTTATTATGTGTGTTAGCTCAGAACTTTTTTCTGGGTGAACCGATTTGGATGATTTTTTGGTGGTGCTTCACAAGTGGTCTCATTTAAATTTGATCAGGGTCTGACTAGTAGTTTTTGAGTTATCCTTAATACTGCATATTTTTCCACTTAGTTTCTATGGATGATGTGTTAATAATTTCTGTCCCTGTTATTTACACACCAAGTAGTAGTATACGAATTTTTGTGGGGTAGGTACCGCAACTAAAAAGTGAAATAACTTTAATTAAAGTTATTTTTCACGTCTTTTAGTGTTTTTTTTTGGAAGTCGGTTGTTTTTTTTTTAGAAGTTCGTTAGGCCATCTGAAAGGGTTTCGTAGTTTCAAAATGATGAAATTTTGGGATGTTCGGTACCTAATCTATTGTGTGTATATTATGTAGTTCTAGTGTGTATATTATGTAGTATGAAGGTGAAACGGTCTATGAGGAATAGCAGATGCTGTAATGTGTTGTTTTGTTAAGTTTTCTCGGTAAGTTTTTAAGTACCGAGTATGAAGCCCCAGCAAAACCACCCGGGGTTACCTAAGTTTATCTCGCCTCGTAATAAATAAAATAAGGAGGTGGCTTTAAGTTTGTATCTATGACTCAAGTTGAAACAAACAAACAATTTTGATAACAGTTTTCTCATTCTTTTTTTTAACACGTCCCTTTAGAATTTGCTCAACCATGTTATGGTCAGCTTTTAGTAGCGACGTGGGGCTGAAATTCCGTATTTTACACAGCGTAATTTTCATCAGACTAATTCCCAAAATTGTCAAACCCTTCGAAAGTTTTAGACGAATACGGCACTTATCTTGTACTTAATATACGGGCATCAAGAGGACCTTTTTTTGAAGTACCTAGTCGTGATAAAAGGACTGACCTACTCCCATTACATTTTATATGACAGGAACAAGTCTAATGTCCATTCACTTAAGTCTGTTCATGCCCGGTCCCCAAAGTGTTATTCGGGATCATTGCCTTCAATCCCCCATGGGGTTTCATTTCATTACAGACTCGAATACCTTCACTTTTTCACGTTAAAATGGGAAGTCTTACAAATGTGAAAAGGTGGAAAGTGGAACATTTTTTGACAAAAATAGAATTGAAGTTTTGCTTTAAGAAATAGAATAGAAGTTTTGTGTATTTTTCTTTAGGGATGCTACTTAAAATACTAGTTCGGGTCGGCACATTCGATTCTGCAGTATTTGCTGAACAAAAAAGCCGACCCGAAGAAATTACTAGACATATTCGACTTTTATTCGGCTAGTGCCGAACGTGAAACTCTTTTTGGCATCTACCCTCACTGAATCATGTTCGGGTCGGCTCGGCACAATTCGAGCTAAACCGAGCGGGTTTTCCTGAACATTATGCATTATCTTCGATTTTGTCGCCCGGCTGTGCCGAATCAACCGAGCCGAAAAGTGTGTGACCCCTCATATTTTTGGCGGTACCAAAATCATTAGTTTTTCTTTTAGGTTATGTATGAATGTCTTGATTTTTGTATGAAAAAGAAAAATAGGTTTATTTTTCACAGAAGCACGTGCCTACGCAAAAGATAATTAGCTCTGGTAACAATGTAAAATAAAAACAAACAAAATAGATCTATATTCACGAGCACAAAACAGAAATAATTGAAAGCTGCACGTCATGACTGTGATAAGAAGGCTTCCACTCAGCATGATGCTGTGCTATGGGGAACCCACAGCACAGCGCTGATTTACAAAAATAAGTTACGGTATTATGAATCACGCCAAAAACTACTTGGATTAACATACATTTTCTCTACTACGACATCTCAGTACGCCATAAATATTTATTTGCCAAATAAGACAAGAAAATAAGAATACGCTTTACTAGTTATGTTCTTGTTATTTCAATAAAGCTCTGGATATACTCGTAACAATGCCTGAATGGAAAATAAAATAGCAAAGTTTTCACTTCGCTCCTCTTGTGCCGTGATACGAGTATTGGTTGGGTTTGTCAATATGTAACTACATTCATACGATGCAGGGCTGGCTATCACCATTTTACAGCTTATTGAGACTCGCCTGACTATTTTTCCCATTCTTTTTGGAAAAATAAGGTGGCACGTGGAAGTAGGGATATATACCGTCAAACGGGGTGAATAGGGATGCAGGGGTGAATTGAGATGACTTCGAAAGGGATTTTAACATTGAAATAATATAGTTTGTTGCCAAAAAGTACTCTAATGTGTTAACTGTATTAACGATTAAGTGCCCTTGTTGGCAACAAACTATATTATTTAAATGTTAAAATCCCTTTTAAACTTTCGTTCAGATTGACCCCTGCATCCCTATTCATCCCGTTTGACCGATATCTTTATTTTGGATTCGGCATTGATCAAGCGAAAGTTATATCTTGTTTTGTCTATTATAATTTTTTTTCACCCGGCAAATCTGTAGGTGTTCTCTTGTTAAACATCTTTGTTGTTATAATATTGTTTGAATAGGTATCATTATCTAACGTAGAACGTAGGCCTATTGCTCGTATCTTTGCTGGTCATTTTAAAACTGTAAAAAAAAAAGATATGTTGAAAATATTATCGATTCTGAATCATGTCTGAAAATTTTGGCAGGTCTTTCAAAACTAACCCCGTATACATATACTCGTAAGTTAAATAAAAAGGATTGTGTGGTTTCATGAAACCACGGTAAAAGTGAAACTTTTTCCCTACTCCGCGGCCGACCGTCACGCGACATGCAACACACAGACGAAAAAGTTTGAGACGATGTAATAAAAGTTTCACTTTAATATAAAGTATATTTATTTAATGGCAGCCCTACAATGCATATAATTATTTGCGCAATACGCTTCGTGTCCAGTAGAGATAATTGTCTGCTTTCATGCGTCGACTTTTTTTTATTGCTAATGTTAGTATTTCAGTTTCAGCCCACACAAATACTTTAAAACTACCGCTTCTAAAAGGCAAATGAATTGCCATCGAGTTTAATATACCTCCGTGTCGTATGTGAATTGAATGCTTGATGGTACTTCGTTGGTACTTTCATGTAAATGTAGTCGAGTGGTCTTGAGTGCTACAATTTATGTCCGTAACGCAATTTCGTCGATTGCTGGCCGAGTACCGGCATAACTTTGGCCGCAATGTCGAGTAATGCATGTCGCATGACGGCATGATATCTAAGAAACACTTTTTGTAATAGGAATTGTACAACGTAGACCCAGTGAAGGTCGTTGACCTGCATGTTGACTTTGGTTTCATGTTATCACACGAGTAAGAATTATCCTGTGGAGTTATGTCTGAGGCTTCACGGAGGCTTCAGTATGACAGCTACCCAAATGTTCATCCTTAAGGCGGAACCGTCAGGGTAGCCGGCGAAATTCAAATTATCTTACGTTTTTTGCAATTTGCAGGTCACTGTCAGGTTGTATTTTGATAGAAATATGATTCGCGACCGTAACAAATATGGTTTTACGGAATTAAGTCATTAGAATCAGCAATACATCTCTATAAGTCCATATTACCCTATTGAATGACTATTTCATGAAATCATGACATTTGAGGGCAATTTTAACTTGAGTTGTATTACTTGTGTTTGTTGTTGTACTTCTATCAAAATCTTATACTACATACTCATGATACTACCTACATGACGATGAAAACAAACTCGGTAAACTTGTTTTTTTGACGATATGAAATCGAATAATTATAATCGCATCACTTACCGTCCGATTTTTTACTTTGAGAAAATGAAATCAATTGAACAAAAATAGCAATCATCTAAGAAATTTGTTGGACTGCTGTGATCAACAACCCTATTCCTCGAATGGTTTTTAATTACAATATTTAAACGAAATATGATCATTGTCCAGTCCCTTTATTTTCAATGAAATTCTTCAGTAGGAAAAACATCTGTTTATTTTGCCTATACTATACGCTAAGCTTGAATTCAAAATCATAGATGAGTTTTGGAACTAGAAACTCAATGCTGACGTGACAAAGTTCTAACTCCAATGTAACCAAATTTTACTAAGGGCCTTCTACAAGTTGGACCTCACGACGTCTTCCTGGAAAACAGTGTTAACCAAGTAAAAATATATAATGCTATATCGTAAAAAATAATATTGGTATGGTGGATTTTGCACTGTATTGTACAAAGTCAAATGGCATGTGTCATGAAAACCGTGAAAACCTACCCTGCTCGGAGCGCGAGTAGAAAAAAGTCCTCGCCAAAAACATTTGTAAAAATAGGCTAATTTCGGAACGAACAGTACATTAGTCGGCTTTACCGACAAAATAATTGGCATAATTATATATATAAATGCGTGCCAAAGAAAGTCGAAAGTTTATTAGGTTCCTCTTTTGTGTCTGTTGAAACTTTAGCATTGAAAAGCAAGCCGACAATCCCAAACATTGTGATTCGTCACAACCGTTACTCATCCCCACCATAAAAAGGGACTTAGTCATGAGAACACTATCCGTATGAAAAATGTCATGTCTCGTGCACGCCGTTTCGTACTTTTGCCCGCAATAAACCCATTACCTATTTTAGTTTTCCGGTTTATTTATTTTGTTAACTCCACTAATATTATTAGACCTACCTATATGTTAAATTTCGAGTTTTAACTTGATTCAGGGGTTGGTCGAAAGTCGCTCGAAATGTTTCGTCTAAGGTTACCCTTACACGGAGTTTGGCAAAGAAAGTGGGAGTAAACCAATTTGAATCTTTAGTTACCAGCAATAAGATCTAAAATCTCCAGCACGAACTCTATGTTGTAAATTTTCTCCGCAAGAAAATTGGCTGAAATGTAGAGCAATGGGGCTAGATGTACTATAGCAGTCAACAATCTGTCAAATAAATGTATGTCATCTTGAGTTTTCAAATATCAACATTGAATTATTATTATATTTTTATTTTAGAGTTTAGTCGCGGTATTTATTTAGTTTACGATTTTAATAATAGTTTCGGAAGTGGTTTTATTGTATTTTTCATGTTTTCTATTTCACAGTCTCTTTCCTACATTATGATAAATTATGCTTGAAGTTCCCGCAACGTGCGACGGAAAATGACTTCTTCCACGAACTAAAAATGTCGTAAGTGCATAAAGCTTGTAGTCGTAATAAAACTAAAAATAAAAGGAATTTCAAAAAATGCCTCCACAATTTTTTTCGCCTTGTATTTATACAAATAATCATCAAATTTTGTACAAATCGAAAATATGTGAAAATTAGAGGTAACTTCGTGATTTTGTTTCATCGAGTATATTCTAACATTTTGTGTTTCTGTTCCACAAAAAGTTTTAAAATATCATGTAGTTACTCATAATATTTTTATTTTATACCTAAGTCTTATCAATTTCATGACAAATCTAATTGAAGATAGGCAATTTTGGTTACTACCCGCTCTTAAGCAAAATTAAGAAAGGAGATGTTCCAGAAATGTATGGAGCCGGGGCTAGCACTCTGTACCTAGACTATATTTGTATATGTATAATTGTATATAGCTATAAAATAAATTAACGTTAATAATATAACGTAATATTCGTTTCAATGTAAATACTTACAAATTAACTTGGTCAAGGAGAGAAACACAAAATAAATGCGGTGGATCAGCAATATGCGAAATGTAATTTTGACAGTGACATTTGACTGACGTGTCTGTATTATAACTGCGACAAAAAGCAATCAATCAATGTCCGTAGTAGTAAACTGGGTCGCAAAACAAAAGCAATCACTAAAAACTCCAAAACACATCCAATTCAACACGTGCGAACACAACGATTCAAAGACAACTGACTAAGTCAAAGAAAGACGTCATTTCACAAAACTTAAAACTGTCAAAGTCGTCAAATGTCATGTCAAACTCAACTGTTATGGCTGCTCTAAAAAAACAGTATTTTTCGCTGCTTTATTTGTAACCATCAGCTTTTAACTAGGTTCTGTATTAGATCCTATAGTAAGCTGCTACTGTGGCTGCTACGCATGTTATCCTGCTCGCTGCCTTGTTTAGATTAAAACAGACATTCCAAAAACAAAACTAACAGCTTAACGAATACAAACATATCGACAGAATGAAAATAAAGAAAATACGTTTATTTGCGTTAAACATGACGCAGACAAAAACACACAAACACAAAAACGAACAAGCTGGGCGAAAGTATGCGTCACATCCACGCAAAACGGCAATCTCACAGCATAATGCTATGACCCTACGCGAGACAGAGCCCAAGCGCTGGTTTTCAGCGACAGCCGGCGTTGACATGATAGATTCTATTCGCTTACATTTTCCGGCGTATCCACGTGTTTGACCTCAACGTTTCCGATAGTCAAACTTATTGCCGATCGATAAACGTTACCAAAAAAACAAAGTAGACCAAAGTACAATTTAACGAAATCGATTCGCTGAATAAATAATTATGGATGTCGATTGAATCTACCTTAGCAATAATAACCTATATCTACCGTTTGTTTGGTTAATAGTCTATCTGTACACGTGTAGTTTGTGCTTATTTATCTACTTATCTACAAATACGTTCATCAAAGCTTAGTCATACAAAAATGAGGTAATACCTAGTTTGTTCTTCGTGTCAAGTTCTAGTTTTCATTTGTGATGAAATGTTACGAAATATTTTCACTGTGTTAAAATGGTTAAATAAAGAGCCTTTTTAGACCGAGTTGTCATTACTCGTCCGATTTGGTGGACACTTTTTTAGGTGAATTTAACCAAGGAGGTAGGTACAGTCAGTGACGAGCATAACCCGACCCCTTTTCCCCTCTTCTTCTTTAGAAGAGGGGTCAGGTAATGCAGATTACTGACCGTAGGTACTATAAAATATTTTTTAAGAATTTGTTTTTGATTTAAGTCAATAAAAACTATGGACCTAAATAAATAAAAAACCAAGTGCAAGCAAAACATAGTCAAAGGTTTTGTCACAGTATAATATTATACACAGTATACTTTATTATACTGTGGTTTTGTCTAGTATTAATCGCTCGTTATTACGGCCAAAGTACCAATCTACCTACTTATTTTACAAAGAATGTCTACATGGTAAGTTATTTAGTAGTTCCTCGGAATAAATTACTAAGTAAGGACAGGTACCGTTTCTCAGAGTAACACTACCATTTATCATTCACTCACTACTTAGAACTTAAACATTAAGTTCCGAAGAAAAAAGTTTCATACCAAAAACTGTCATGGATATTCCTGGTACCCTTGGACACTCATTCTGTCACTGATCGAAGTGAAACTCTATGTTGATTTAGTTAGTTTTTCATGTTTATACATCAGAAGTTCAGAACCTGTCTTCGGAAATAGCAGTTTTTTTATATTGATTTTGAGTAGGTATGAATTTGGATAGTTTAAGAATAGAGGAAAACCCAGAAGACTATAGAAGAAATATGGCAAGAAACTCGCCTCTCAAGTGACGGCTCGATTCGAGATCGAATGTCGAAGAACGAAATTTCCTTTGAGATTTTATTTGATGTTTTACACCTAAAATGACATGTATAAAACGTTAAATAAAATCTGAAAGCTATTTTCAGAAGTTATTTCGAACTCATAAAATGTAAAGTGATAAAGAGACCGTTCTTCACTCACTCACGCTTGATGTAGGATAAAAAATGCAAGGGTAAACTTTCTATTTATGTCCAAAGTCAATGTGTTGATATAATCGAAATGACGTAAGTTCATCGCCCTATTTTATCTTCGCAGATGCACTTAGTTCGTTTTTTTTCTCGCGTATCATTTTATACAATAGATCTGCCCTTAAAATATTCCAATAAGCTTTACTAATCGAATGTTAACTCGCATAAAAACTGTTATAGTATAGTAGAACATTATATTTTAAACCTTTTTGACATTATATTTAAAACTGTTTGGTATTATATTTAAACCGTTTAGCACTATACTTGAATTTCACTTGGAATGTTAATTAATAATTCTTTGTATTTGAATGTAAATTGCATGTGTATATATTCAACACAATGTAAACAGTGTTATGAAGTAATGAAATAACAAAATTCTCGATTCTCGATCTTGGCAACTCGATCCGTACATTCCACCGTGTGGCTCCTAACTGATTACTATTGATCGTCTGAGGTGACTTGTTTATACGTCTAAATACAATACTATTGGACTATCCGACGTTCAGGGACGGGTCACTCACGTAAAATCGATACGTTTTGGTATGTAGCTGGCGTGTAAGTAAATTATGAAGACATTGAACTGCGTGGGGCGATTTTTTTATAATCGTTCGTGTCACGATGACAGCATGAATTTTTCGTGACCTATATTTACAGAATAGGTGCGTAGTTTTTGGTGTTGTTTATCAGAGGAAATTGTTATGCAATTTTAAAATTCCACATGTCGGACAAAGCGTTCTATTCGTTTCAACAGGCAGACCCATTCTGAGTGGATTTTATTTTATGAGTTTCCGTCAGATAGCAATTTAAACTTGAATCTGACTTGCAAAAAGTTTGATGTATCAATAGTGAAGGTGTGATCCAAATTTGCCATGGCATGTATATACACTTGAGGTAATTTTAAATCAAACTTTCTAGTTTCCCGGCATAAAACTTGCATGATGTCTGTTTCTTTAAACTATGTGCAACATTGACATTTCAAACTTGCATGAGGTCTGTTATTCCAAAGTATACAACGCGGTGTGTAAATTATCACGTTAAATGATACCACATGGTATACTTTGACCATATACATACGGAGATGTTTCAAAGTGGGCCAGGTCTACTACCAGAAAAAAAAGAGAGAAATCCGTAGAATTCGGGAAAAATACAGATAATTCATTTAAAATACTGTTGTGGTAGTTAATTGATATTTATCAACAAAAAAAATCGACTATCAAAATGGCGTCTCACCGATTTACTCGTAGTTACTCTGTGCTTAAAAACAATGACCAAAGAATGTGTACTGTCAGCTGTCACAGAAGTGTCAATAAACATGTCAAACGTCATTTATCAATCAAAATGACAGCTTACCGCCATGACAGGTTTAGGTTGTGTGTTGCGATTTCAAGTGTACCAAATTTCTTGTGGTTTACCAGCAAATAAAGCTACTTTAAAGTAATTCGACAGTTGAGAACTGGTTTAGATGTGTTTCCCTATTTTTAAGCATAGTGCTTAGGGACCTCGCCCAGACCCCATAAATTTGAGATCATCACCTTTGAGCGAAATCCATTCACAAAAAACATCTGATATTTTGTTGTATTGTGTTGCATTTTGTTACACGTACCTAGCTCGACAAAATGTATGGAGCAGCTGATTTTTTTTATTGAATGTATTTTATTTAAAAAAAAAAAGTTAGAGTATACCATATGATGTAGTATACGTGGTATCGTTTAATGTGATAAGGTCAGCGCCACTTTGTATACAATGTTGACACACTTGCTATTCTTTGTTAAATAAAAAGAAAGAAAACATTATATTTGTATTATTTATTGTTCTAATTATAAAATAAAAATTGAAAGCATTCCCAATGAGGGTTGATGTCAGACAGGCGGCCGATCGTATATCCTAGTCAAAACCCTGAGCAGCATAGACAGGGTACTCGTAGATTGTGTAAAAGATTTTATAAATTAGAAACCCCTTTACGTTTATTTTTTTCTGCAAACCCCTTTAATGCTTGAAGACCTCTTGATAATAGTGGTTGCTAGTACTACAGGAACAATACATTTTATACTTTTTGATTTTGTCTCTGCTCTGAAACAAAACAACGCTACAAAGCAAACGCTGCGATTGGCCGATGCCACGATACTCAGTCCCTTACCTACAATTCTGTGTATTACTGGTAGCGTAGTTATGGGTATATAGGGTATCTAACTTGATGTGTAGCCGTGTGTACATCATTTATCCTGTGGCATGAAACTCACGTCCCACAAGAATGACGCCAGCACACAGATATCTTTTAGACCTATGGCGTTTCCAAAGATTACTAAAACAAAGAAAGAAAAACAAAACCATACAACCCCGGCAACCCCCGTCAGGAACAAAGTTCCGAAAAAATTTAGGATTTACGCAGCCACTATTTTGGATTTTCATTTTAACTTCACTATCGGCTTCAGCACACTCCAAACCCATGATGAATAATTTGAAAATTTTCGCAGCCGCCCTCTTGGATTCTCATTATGACCTCACTATTGGCTTCAGCACCCCATGAAAACCCCACCTATGAAAGGAAATTTGGAAATTTTCGTAGCCGCCATTTTAGAAATTCATTTTGACCTCACTATCGGCTTGATCACCCTCGAAAACCATAATAACGACACACATGATGAAAAATTTGTAAATTTTCACAGCATGCTGCCATCTTGGATTTTCATTTTGACCTCACTATTGGCTTCAGCACCCTCGAAAACCATGAAAACTATCTCTTTGTCTCTTTCTATTATATGTTATAGAAAGTAGCATGGTATAAAGCTTTTTAGTTCAGAGACGATTTAAAAAAAAAAACTACAAACTTTCTCCTACCGCAAGCTTGCTACGTTAAAGAACTTTGTTCCAAAAATATTGTCACAGAATCACGTGATTTTAAGAAATATATTTAATATTTTATTATAACGACGGAAAAAAATAAGTAGTAGTCAGCTGCAAAGATTAGCTACGTAGCGCCACCAATTTAAAACACATCTGACCCCACCGGCACCACTGCGTGTCTTTGATAGACAGCAATTTATGCTACAACAAACAAGAGACAAGCGCTTCGCACCCCACTACTGTGTGCACCGCACAGTTCACACGGTTACACACAATTCGCACAAAAGGCGCCCGACCGTGCTCAAAGCAATGACCGTGGCGCCATTGCTAGCGAGGTCGTTAATCATCTCTTACGTAGCTGGGTCATAAATGTCAACCCGATCTTTGAATGGGTATGGTAGATTGTTGAAGTTCCATCGTTCGCTAGTTGTAGTTCAGAATAGCGAAGTTTTTTTTAATAGGGTCGTGTTAGACTAAAATCTCGTCTGGTTTTAATCGAATTTGGGATTTACGACGATTATGCATGCTTGCCTAGATTCCTGTGGTCAATGTTAACATGTATCATTCCACTTTTGGGCAAAAACATCCAGCATCCCATGACTTCCAGCTCTTACGATCTAGAACTTATGTGGACCACTGGTCGTTTCCTTGTTTTTAACCGAATTCAAAAAAAAGAGGAGGTTCTCATTTCGTTTTTTACACGCCTCATAAGCGAAGCCTCTACTCTCGCCTTACAAAGAACAAGTAATTCCTTGAGATAAAAATGTCTATAATTACTTCATATCGCACTTGTAGAATAATATTCACACACAAACGTCAAGAAAAAAAGCTAGTTTCAACACATGTTATTTTCAAAAGACATTTTGCTATTTAAAATACTGAAAAACTTTAAAAAATTATTCTGTGGACGTCCGTGTATCTGTATGTATGGATACTGGCGTGGTCACGATAACTCCCGAAAAACTTAACTTATAGAGTCCATTTTTTTAACCACGGTCGAATTCAATGTAGTTTAATTTGAATTAGCAATAAAAAAATACGACTAGACATTTCGGTCGTTTTAATTTTTAAATAGAATTGAATGAGATTATGAGGCGTGCACTTTTGGATTTTCCGTTATTGTGTAATTTTGTGGTTTTTTTTCTGCACTGTTATAGTGCAGAAAAAAAACACAAAATATGGTTTTTAGAGTTCCAATGAACTCTAAAAACCATATTTTGTGAATGAAACTCTAACCAATTATTGCCTCAAAAAGCTGACTAACTTTTTCTACAAAAAGTAATCAATTTATATCGGCAAAAGACTCGATCACCAGTTTGTCCCAAATGCTTTCGTTGCCAAAACGCTAGGCCACTAGGCACTAAAATACTAACGCTAAACACTAAAATACTAACATTAGGCACTAAACTACTAATACAAAGCACTAAAATACTAACACTAGGCACTAAAATACTAACACTAGGCACTAAAATACTAACACTAGGCACTAAAATACTAACACTAGGCACTAAAATACTAACACAAGGCACTAAAATACTAACACTAGGCACTAAAATACTAACACTAGGCACTAAAACACTAACACTAGGCACTAAAATACTAACACTAGGCACTAAAATACTAACACAAGGCACTAAAATACTAACACTAGGCACTAAAATACTAACACTAGGCACTAAAACACTAACACTAGGCACTAAAATACTAACACTAGGCACTAAATTTTACTTCAGTTTCTCAGTAGCAGCCTGGAGTTTGGATTCGTGCCCAGTTGATGGCAATAGGCTCGCCCCCTATTAAAATGGACCGGAACAGTATTTACATAACTTACGAAATGTGGGTACACTTCTGACTAACCCTTCGGGAATTACAAGCGTGATGTTATGTTATGTATTACTGTTAGGCAACCATATTTTCATCAGCTCTCCTACCGAAACAGACTTAAACAAAACATTGTCAATGACATTATTTGTTCACATACAGCCTTCTATTTATTTAATTTCATCTCACATTATTGTTTTATGTTCCGTTTGTTTTGTTTAAATTTGTTTTAAAAACTTTATTGTACTAGGGCTGGATGAATACACAATGTTTGGCAGTTAAATTACGAAGCTTGGGGCGTATTGAAGTTTTGAATTAATAATTGCATACTGTATTTGGACAGACTGAACTTTACAAAGTACAAGTTACTAATTACATGGATATTTCTACGTAACTAGGTTACGTTAATTTTAAGAAATTACTTTTTTTGTAGGAAATTGCTTTTAATGAGAAATCGAGTGGTAAAATTAAATAAAAAAATTAAGTTATTTTTGTCTAGTTTTATGATTCTAGGCTTTTGCACTGAGTTTCAAGATAAAGTTAATTAATATTATAACAACATACTATTGGAAACTAGGACATGCCATGGCCGGTAAATTAAAGAATCTATACAATCTTGTTTGTACAAATTAGTACCCAGGAACATGTTGCTGAATGCGAATACTAACTACATAAAATAAAATTGAAAAGCGCCAAAGCTTTTAAGTTTCAGTCGTCGGACAAAAATGAAAGCTTATACGTTTTATGTCAGGTCATTGAATTACCACTGGTTTTCTAAGATACGTTTCACCGCACACTCCTTTATTTCTCCGCGGCCATTGTTGAAATTTTCCCTTAGGCTCTTAACATTGAAGCTCGGAAGGTAAGGGCACTTCGTAAATATGCCTCCTCGACAACCATCCCTTGATTTAAAATGTGCGCGTATATTTTATTTGAATTTCGAAGGGTCGTAGGATGTGAATCAACAAAGATGGCGCTTGTTTTTTATACGATTGTTTTTTGGGTTGGAATTTAGTCAGGATTGAAAGAATACAGAAACGTTTTTGTCTTCTCGTTAT
Organism: Griposia aprilina; assembly: GCA_916610205.1. Taxonomy (NCBI): domain Eukaryota; kingdom Metazoa; phylum Arthropoda; class Insecta; order Lepidoptera; family Noctuidae; genus Griposia; species Griposia aprilina. Next base: position 8,771,583 of record OU744294.1, on the reverse strand, counting down.
GCGTGTTTACACGTGTAGCTAACAAAAAAGGCATATAACTAGTACACATAATTATAATTATTATAGTACAAAGTTCCTATTTAGTGCAATGTAACCTATACCGTCAGAAATCTTATTTCTTTTAATTATCCTGTGTTTTAAACTAAAGTGTTGTCCCAGAGTGGTGGACAAAGGTCTCCTCCATCCCCATAAGAGATACACTCAAATATATAATAAAGAACAGTTCAAAATTCAGAACAAGGTAGATAATAAATTGGGTAATTTGAGTTCCAAAATGAGTTCCTTAAATCAAAATCAACTGCTATAAGCCATGCCTTCTTGGATGGAAGACGGGATTCATTAAAATTGTATTGCTTAGTTAGAAGAGGGATTTAATAAATAATTGGGATTCGGGAAACAAAAACAACGCAATGTATTTATCCGAGTTAAGGCTCCTGTATACAGGTGCGACACGCGACGCGAATCGCACGCTTTACAAAGGCACCGCTCGTCGCACGACAAGCGGTGCCTTTGTGTCGCGTTGTTGCGTCGCGCCTGTTTGAGGGAGACTCTAATTAGAATAAGGGATCGGATTATCTACATCTTTCTGCTATAACGATTAACACAATACATCATATATCAACATAGGAAACACCGAACTCATCTAGATTAAAACAAAGATATTTTTGACGTGTAAAAGTGTTTTTTTTTTAGCATAGTTACAGAAATAAATATAATTTTATCAATTCATTTCATTTCACGTAATCAAGTTAAGTGGTATATCCCTGCGGGCATAATGGCGGACTTCCATACAAACTTTCATCCCCTATTTAAGGTGAATCCTCAGCTGTAGCCCGCCAAATTCATATTTTCTTTGGTTTTTTAGGTGGAACAAATCTCCAAAGTTTGACGATTGATATGAAATTGATGATTTATTATTCAGTAAATATATCATTCCTACAGTCGCGAATTGCGTTTTGATCGAAAAATTTAATATGGCGGGCTACAGCTGAGGATTCACCGTAATCCCTTTAAGGAATGAATTTTCAAAAATCCTTCTATAGTTCTCACTTAAATTTTATAAGGAACCCTTTAGCAAACTTTCATACTTCTAGACCCAGTGGTTTTGGTATGCCTTGTATCTGTTAGTGAATTAATGAATTTATGATTTTTTATTATGGGGGAAGCGCCAAAGTATCCCGCAAAATTCAAAATTTCATACCCTATATGAATATGTCTACTTCATGAAATCATAACATTTGAAGTCAATTCTAACTCAGAGTGTTGTATTGATGATTCCAAAGATTATAATTCTGTAAATACGTCATATTTGTTACGATCGCGAATCATATTTTGATCAACATGCAACCTAATACTGGCATGCAAAATTTGCATGTCAGTATTAGGTTAGGAAATTCTAAATTCGTTTATTCCAATTTGCATTGCAAATTTGGAAGAAACGAATTTAGAATTTCGCAGCTGTCCTGGCGCTTTCGCCTTAAGTAGAAGATATAAAAAGATGCCATGTAAACAGAAAATAACCGAGTTCAAGTATGTTTTTAAAATAATATAGGTACAGGTAGGCTGAAACACTCCCATAAATCTTGAAAAGGTAATAATTATATTGTTCAAGAAGGCAGAAGTGCTTAGGTATATAACCATCGTTATTTGTCTACAAGGGGAGAAACAAAATGTCATGTCATGTCTTTTTTAGAAGTCGTAATCCTCTAGCATTCTTATTTATGTGGAGTTGTCGCGGCATGCTTTCTCTTTCACACATGCATCTGAATCAACGAATCAACCGAAATATTTTGCAGCTAACTTCTGTAATTCTATCACTAATAGAAAAGCTGAAGAGTTTGTTTCTTTGTTTGAACGCTCTGATCTCTGGAATTTCCGGTCGTATTTGAAAAATAATTGTTTTGTCATTTGATATCCTAATTCTTGAGGAAGGCTATGGGCTATTTAATATCACGCTATGACCCTTAGGAGCAGGCCAAAAATGAAAAGTCAGAAAGAACGCTAAGCGAAAACGAGGTGATAGACGGCAGACGATGCGATGCGAACGTAGTCACGGGCAGAATCCTAATACATTTTGATTTATTCGAACTTATCCTAATGCACCCAACCTTTTATTATTAATCAAATACTTGGTAAAACTGCGTAGTTTACCAATTTATTTATATTATCTACAAATACACATACATAAACTCACGCCTTCTTCCAATGGGGGTAGGCAGAAACTACAGAACGCCATCTGCTACGATCCATACATACTCCTTTTGCCTCATTTGCGTTCATACATCTGGTCATACACGCACGCCGGTTGTGAGTACTACGCACCTGACCTTTCTGAAGAACATCACCAATAAGGTCACGATATGTCTTCCTAGGGCGTCCCCTCCCGGCGTTTCCACTCACATCTGCCTTGTAAATACCTTTTGTTAATCGCCCTTCATTCATCCTCTCAACATGACCAAACCATCTTAGCATACTCTTTTCAATTTTTGTCACTACATCTTCCTTTAAACCGCACCGTTGCCTCATCACATCATTCTTCAGTCTATCATTCATAGTCACACCACACATGCTTCGCAAGAAACGCATTTCCACAGCATTTATTCTACTTTCATGCTTCTTTTGCCACACCCAACACTCACTTCCATACATAAGCGTACGCACCAGCACACCATTGTGAACAGCCAGTCGTGCTTTTTTGGACATCAACTGGTTGGTTACAATTGCATGTGTAGCACCATTCACTTTATTTCCCGCATTTACCCTTCTTTCCACATCTCCATCATATATTATCCTTATCTCTATACCTATTATAGGTATATTTAAGCAACGTTACTAATATCGGAGGCAACGAGTGAGCTTGAAGCAACTCTCAGAAGCCAGCCAAAGATATTTGTAATAAAAAAAAAACTAGAAAACTACACCAACTATTCATCATCGTACAACTTTGTGGTTTTGAAATCATTCGTTTAATAAATATTTGCGTTGACAATCATGATGGTTTCACATCACTAAAATATTTCTTCAGAATTACTTAATTGGATATTGAAAGAAAAAGAAAATTGGGGACCAGAAAATGTCCTTGGGCATTGCGACAAATCCAGGCAAATATGACATGACCGTAGTCTGTTTCAAAAGTATCTGATGAAAATGTAAACAAATGGATCAAAAAATGTACCCGTGGATGCCAATTAGTAATGCCGCTTGCCACAAATTGAGTGCAAACATGAAATTGTAATTTTAAATCACCTTAAAGATTTTTTTCACTTGACAATTGAGGTTAATTTCATGACCTCAATTTTCGTCGATGATTTTTCAATTAAAATTTAATAATGTTATTCAAACAATAATGGTGGGGAAAAAGGGTAAGATATAAAGGCGAAACCTTCTAAATACAGGTGAATGTGTTAGTAGTTCCCTTTAGTGACTGATTACGTAAGAATTTACCTGAACAAGTGCTTTGTTTACACTTTCGTGAGATACTTTTGGTTGTTGTTCTTTATAATATACACAGCATTAGAATATATTGCATCACCATAGCTTTACAATCAGTGGAGTTGGTATCATTTATCCCATGCTTGAGCAGAGTAACATTTTGCCTGAAAACGACTGAAGCACACGTTCTATTTCAATATAAGACAAATTCAGGGAATTTCATTCCAATATTCTTTGATTAATATTTTATTTTTTGCTTATTGTTAAGACTTTAGCTCGCATTTTACATTTTATTTAGGCTCTAACGAATAAAGCTTGGAACAAATTGGGTAAGTATCCAATAACGTTTCTTAATTGGACATCGGCTGTTTTATTTTTTTCAATCGAGCAAAAAAAATCCCCTTTACGAGGTCAATGGTATATTACTGTTTTTATTTATAGCTAGTATAAAAGTAGGTCATTTTATCGTTCTAGATTGAAACCTATATTTTCCAACTCTCGGAAAAAAATATATTTATTTGATACACTAATTAATTTGGTAGCGCATCTTCTTCCCCATCTTCCTAGCACGGCGGGCTGTGTTAAGGCTCGTGCACACTGGCGCGACGCGACAGCGTACACAAAGGCACCGCGTGCAGTGTGACGAGCGGCGCCTTTGTGTCGAGCCTTTATGGCGTCTGCTGCAGGTGCGGTAAAAAACAAACGGCGCAAATACTACGATCTTCTTGGGACATATATGTTCGAGCCGTTTGGGGTAGTAGGTCCATGCACATCGCCATGCAAGTGGTTTGTCAACTCTTCACGTGACCAGAGGGCAGGTCTATTTTTTGGCCAAAGAATCAGCATTGCCATACAACGTGGCAATGCTACCAGCCTTTTGGGAAATTTTCCTGTTGACAGCGATGTGGACATATTTTTTGATACCATTTGGTTAATTCCTCTCCTTTTTTATGTACTTGTACATATTATTATTACTATTTTGAGACTGTTAGACTTTTAAATTATGTAATTATTATGACTACAATATTGTATAGGTAACTATTAAGTTAGCTACTAGTTACTAGTTGCTTAGTAACTATTAAATGTAAATAATCCTTAAATTAAAGTTTACTAGTAATTGATACTCGTGTAGTTTTTATCATTATCAGAACTATAAAAATGAATTTGATTGCTGTAATTAGTTTCGCACATACAGTGATACACGTAAACTAACGTAACTGGATGAGTTTGGTGTTTCCTATCCGACTACTCTGAGAAGAAAGTCCGAAACAAACTCAGAGGTCACATTCTCTTTTAAAGTCCAGATATAATCTTGGTCCGATCATGTGAGGGTCACGTAGATTAGTGTCTGAAATGGTCTATTCTGGAAATAACCACAGAGACTTGAGAGGACCAGTGCAGTCAATGCTTTGGCATTCGAGTGTACATTATAGCCTTTCCTTATTGTTTATCTTATTCTTTAACTGTTTATCGGTTTTCCAATAATTTAGTATCAGATACTTGGTTATCATCGTAACCATCGCCAGCAACATTAATTATGTCTTTCAATTTCAAGCAATCTTGAAATTATCATTTCACCAGAACAATTTCCTGTAAAACAGTTTAGGTATCTTGATTGATGCTAATCTGTTTGAGCTTAAAGCACCTCCTAAAGCTAGTCGTGTCCCAGATTAATTGCCGTTTTATGTAACAGGGCGTTAATCCAATCGTGTAATCGTACCTTAAGATGTTCATAGTCTTCGTAATTAAAACCTTTGACGTTGAACATATAATGGTTGTTTAACTATTTGACATGGTAATTTCATGATTCTAAGTAGCACAGTAAAGTCTAAGCGCGGTCTATGAATCTTGTCTTGCCTATATCCATACTATTTACTAGCTTCAGCTTGCCGCTGCACCCGCGTGGTATGTCGATAAAAATTAGCCTATGTCCTTCCCCAGGGTTCAAAGTATTCCCATAATACAATTCATCAAAATTGGTCTAGCCGTTTGGGAGATAAGCCTGAACAAACAGACATACATACAGTATTTTTTTTTTTTGTTCTAATTTCCGTATAAATACTTACATAAGTACGCACGCATTTAGTAAAAAACTGTTATTTTGACATTACAAACAGACACTTCAATTTTATTTATTTGCATGTATTGATGTAATACATACATGAAAAGTGTCTAGGGATCAAGGTATAAAAAATGCCTTATTGAATTTAAATAAAAAATGTCTATTTAGATAGATTAAATAAAATGTTTTCGTATGTGTAGATCAACGAAGTACTCTCTGCTTTTGCATTAATGCAGACTTCGATTTTTGCTCATGCGGGATTTTTCACCTATAGTTAACCCTGATATTAAAATGTGATAAAAAGGTAAAAATAAAAGTTTTTAAAGGTTTTTAATGGTAGAATAAACAATTAGTACTTAGTCTGTATTTCCGCCGTTGATTTGTATAACGAAATCAGTTCAATTCAGCTTACTCAATATAAGTTCATCCAAATCACGTTGCGGAATGGCCGCACACATCCATTGTAACAGGCGAAAAATATTTTCTGGTGTGTGTACGGCATCCATATTTGGCAGAGCTCTTCTTTGAAACATATTCCATGCGTGCTCATTGGGATTCAAGTCTGGCGATTGAGCAGGCCATGTAGGACGTTGATTGGCAGGACGTTGATATTAGCTGTGGCAAGTGTGTTTGCAAGGACTCTGGCAGTGTGTGGACGTGCATTATCATGCATAAGCAGAAATGAAGCACCAAATTAGGTTCGCAAAGGAATAACGACATCTGATACAATCGTTTCAGCGTAAATCTGTGGATTGAGATTGACTTTGATCCAAATCAGTTCGGTTCTTCCGCCGATCCAAATACCCGCCCATATCATGATTGTTCCACCACATGCATGATTTGAAACGTTCTTGGCATCCAGGGATCCTCTATTACTGTGTACGTTTCGTATTTAGCGTCATACCAAAGCGAGATTCGTTAGAAAAACATACAAAACGCTACTCTTCTGCCCAATTTCTGTGTTCACGAGCCCATTGAAGCGATTGTTTTATGGTTTGATCGCTTATTAACATGCCTGAAGAGCTATGAAGCCTCGTTGTGAACATCATCGCGATCATTGTACAATTTCGTCGAGCAGTAATTTTTAACGATCTTTTCAGCCTGTGGGGATGCGAGCTCGTCCTCCATGTCGCTCTACCACGCTACTAGTGATACGGTAACGTGTCCAAAGATGACCTATAATACTCTGCGTATGCTCAGAGCGATTGCCACAGCACGTTGCCAAGAACCAGCTTCCAACGTTTCCATGGCTCTGATCATTTCTTCTCGGCTCAAATGACGTCCTCTCTCCATAATAACGTTATTTTGTATTGATTCCACTCAGAAATTAGGCAGATATTTTTCTGATTTGGTCTCAAACCCGTTGCAGCATTATATAGAAATACGCCTTGACCGTGATTACCATCCAATCTTCTTAAATGGGCAACAAGTTCCATACGCAAATACAGCCTAACGTATACCTTGGCGTAACGTATACCTTACGTATACCTTAATACCTTGGCATAACGTTTTACGCGAAACTGCGCTGGAAAGCGCACGTCAAAAAGAAAAGACAGGAACTAGATATGCGTTTTAAAAACATGCATTGGTTGCTTGGAAGGGATTCCTGTCTATCGACACTTAACAAAATTTTATTATATAAGCATATTCTTATGCCAATATGGACAAATGGCATCCAACTGTGGGGCTGTACTAAACTGACCAACATCAAAGTTATACAAAAAATCCAGAATAAGGTACTCAGGAGTATTGTTAATGCACCCTGGTATCTAAGAAATGACGACCTCCATTGGGTACCTAAAAATGGAACCCGTCACCAACATAATCCAAAAATTAGCTGAAGCCCATGAACACCGACTCCACAGACTTGTGAATATCGAGGCAATTCAGCTGTTAGACCAAACAAATATAGTGCGAAAACTAAAACGAACAAAACCTTTTGAGTTAGTGTAGTGTAAAAAGTGTAGAAATAATAGTGACAACGACACATAATAATACATGAACAAAGTGTGTACATATATCATTATATTAGACTCTAAGAAAGTGGAAGGGACTTGTGTAATGTACAATCAACACTATTCTCTGTTTTAAAATAATTCTCAACGCGGGCGAAGCCACGGGCATAAATAACGGCGGGTGGGTATAATATAGGTAATTATGTATTTATTTTTATTTCTCCAGCTTTTATGGCGGTAGTGACGTCAAACAGGGTTGGCTGACGTAACGGATGGTCTACTAAAGTAATGTCAGACTAAACATATTATACCAACATTTCATTATTAAGGCATTAATTTGTTACGCGCGTCGGTTGCTTTTAGAAAAACCACTGAATCATGTAGTCTAGCTGTTGGGGATGTTTTTAGCTTTGTTTTTTTTTTTATAACTCTTTTGATTTTACTAACGGCGGGAACACCATTGCCATAAGTGATAGCTTTTCAGTTTTCTAGTCTAATTGTACCATACATTCCCTTCACATATTATGCTCCTTTTGCTTCGTCTACATTCATATAACATTTCTTTAAATTCTGGCGTTCCAAGTAGGGAACTAATCAACTTTTGTCATTGAATAGATTATTTTGAAGACATCCCAAATAATTTAATTATTGATTCTTATTTAAAAGCTGGAGCAAACGTTTGGCTCTAATAACAAGTTTCAGACGAATATTTTCGTTAAAACAGTATTTGGTTTCAATCAATACTCTCGCTTTAAATTATATATTGAGTTTCAGCCCAATTTGTCCCACTTCGAACAAATTTAACTACTTTCTGTTCGCTACCGCCCTTTTGTTGAACTTTGGCATTAGAGTTTTGGTTCCGTAAATTTTAGAGGCGATAACCCTTCTACTGGAGATACTGAATCAGAGTTTCAATTAATTAGTACTCAAAACTTGTTAAAGTGCATGATTATGATGTAGAAGGGAGTATGTACTAATTCAAAACCCAGTATGCTTAGGTATATCACGGACATGAACGAAAAACTGGGCTAAGTATTTTTCTAGTTTTTCCCTATTACATCGGACTTATACATAACTGGCGAAATGAGGGTGTACTTACTAAGGTACCTACACTTCTGCCTAACCCTACAGGAATACAGGCGTTATGTTTTGTTATTTTCTAGTATACTTACATAAATTATTATACTACGTTTATATTCCTTACTGAATAACATTCCATAATCTAAAAAATAAATGACGTCTTAATATCTTAATAAATAAAACACAAAAATTGTTTCTACCTATGTCCGTTGTAGACTTTGAAATTATTCAACCGATGTGCCCCAAATTGGTTCCATTAGAAAGGGAATAATACGAGGATAGTTTTAAAATACAAAAACTATGAAAAATAAAAAATAAATTTTATGAATGGACCGAATGTGCCTAATGCATTGTTTTATCGTAGCAGCACACGCCGGGTATCCGGTAGTTTAGAACAAAATTCATTTAGTGTAGCTTTGTTTTCCTCAGTAAAAATTTGCTAAATAATCTGGTAATAATAAAGTATAATATTCAAGTAGTATAAATTGTTTCTTGAGAACATCTTCAACTCTAAGAGGGGTTGGAGACGCAGAACTTAATTTACGAAGTTCGGTATTGAATGAAATGGCGTCGACTCATCATATTTTATTTTTTAAATTGTATCTTGCAACTTAATTTAGAAATAATAAGATGTAATATTCAAGTAGTATAAGGTGTTCTCAGCCTTCAACTCTAAGAGGGGCTGAAGACGCAGAACTTAATTTACGAAGTACCGTATTGAATGAAATGGCGTCGACTCATCATATTTTATTTTTTAAATTGAATCTTGATACTGCCTCGTTTTTTTAGCAAGCATTACTGCTGAGTATGAAGTCCTGGGTTCGATTCACGGCATAGTGTTTTTAGATTTTCCATCCGGAATTTCTCAGTAGCAGCCCAGTCTGAATGTATACCTGGTTGATGGCAATAGATTCACCCCTGTTACATGGGACTTAAAAATAACTGGCGAAATGTTGTACTATAGGTGCACCTCTGCCTGACCCCTCGGGGAATACAGGCTTGATGTTATATTGTGTGAATCTCACAATGATTTAAAAAAAAAGGATGAAACTACAAAATCAACTGTTAAATTCAAATTCAATTAAATTCATTTAGGTACCATCGTAAACTCAAGGCTCCTTCAAAAAGGCGCGACACGCGACGCAAATCGCACACGACACAAAGGCACCGATCGTCGCGCGACAGGCGGTGCCTTTGTGTCGCGTGTGATTCGCGTCGTGTGTTGAGCCTGTTTGAAGGAGCCTTTACACTCCAAAAATGAAAAAATGTAATAACCCATGTATTGACCAAATCATTTATCTTTTTTTTGAAGAAGAAATATTGAAATATTTTGTATGTTTATTCAAAGGTCAGCGTCGAATTCAGCGTTCGTCAACAGTTAAACATAATTATCACCACGCCTGTGTTACACGAAGAGTTTGACAGAGGTGCATCTATAGTACACCCACATTTCACCAGCGGGCTTAGCATGACGCTCTCTATTTCTTCGAAGAATAGACACGGCTATTTCCATACAAAGTGACATTTTGTTTCTCTATTTTTGACATCGCACCGAAAAAGTCCTTCTAATATCTGTCATTTTGTCTGTCGTTGCTGCCGATCGTTGTCTAGGTCCTTTTTAATGCAGACTTTTTCAGAAGACAGTTGTCTAAGGTAGTGAAGACAATTTGTTTCTTTAATCGCCGTGCTAAAAACAGTAGAAAACTTTTTAGTCGACGGCCAAAAAGTATAAAAATAGAATGGAAAACTGGAACTTTTGACTTTTTGTATGGAAAATGTGAAAAATTATTACCTACAAGTTGAGTTTTCGGGGTTCAAGGGTTTCAAAAAGGGAGTCGAAATTTTCATTATTTTTGCGATAGGACACACCATTTTCGATATACGCAAAATAAAAGATAAACGTGAATAAATTACTGAATTTCGTAAAAAGTGCAGTTGACTCTTTCTACTTTGCTGCCGTCGCACTGTCTTCACGAATCGTCATTTTTGTCTATTCTTCCGCCGACAACACGGTGTTTGTGCTAAGCCTGCTGTTATGGTCTATACTTTCCTTTTTTTAGTTAAATTATCACTAAAAAGGGCGCCAATTTTGTTAAGGTTTATTCCCTTTAGAAGTTGATTAATGATTAATAACCTCACTCATTATAAACGCCACAATAATGAGTCCTTCTTACAGTCCTTAGTTATTATAGTCTTTTCTACCCATTTTGCTGTAGCATAGAAAGAAAAGAAAGGAAATATGTTTATTTGTAGTAAGACATGACGCAAAGAAAAACAGAAACACAAAAAAGAACAAGTTGTGGCAAAATATGCGTCACATCCACGCAAAACGTCCATCGCTCAGAAAAATGCTGTGACCGTATGCGAGACAGAGCCACAGCGTTGGGTTTCAGCGACAGCTGGCATTGACGCGATGACGTTAACCAGTGCAGCATAAAATGAGATTAAAAAAAAAAAAAAAATACACAACCCAAGTTCCAAATCTTTTAAAAATATAATATTTGAATGGCATTAAAGCTCCCGCAAACAGGCGCGACGCGACAGCCCGACACAAAGGCGCCGCCCGTCGTACGGCACGCGGTGCCTTTGTGTCACGCTGTCGCGTCGCGCCAGTGTGCACAAGCCTTTATTCCGTTCCATCGGCAACGACGCTCGCGCTCGAGCTTGCAATTCGATGAATAAAGTAACTTATGAACAAATCAAAGACAATAATACCAACCAAGCCTTTTTCCTTACCCTAATAACCATTCCTCAACCAGTATCCTCCTGTAAATTAACTAAATCCTTCCCCATAATACCGCGGCGGCTTACCTGAACAATAATTGAAAATATAGACATTTGAATATATCGTTTAGCTCGGTTGAAGCCGAGATTAGACCCGCCTGGCCCAATTACAATTGGGTGATACCTTTACCGGTAGCACGGTTATTTTTATACGCAATAAACCCATTACACATTTGACTGTCAGTTTGTTACACAAAGTCAAAAGTCAAAGTCAAATCATTTATTTCAAATAGGCACATATAAGGGACTTTTGAACGTCAAAATTTACAACAAAATAGAATTGATTCTAGTTGTCCCTTCCAAAAGGTAGTTTCGTATGGAGAAGAATGGGCAAGAAACTCCATCGTTACTCTTTTAAAAATGTTTTACAATATTATGTATACATTAATTATATAATTATATGTGAAGACGATTCACCTAGAATAAAATTACTATACCACAATAGGTAAAAATAATTAAATATAACGCAATGACAGGTAAATGAATTGTGAGATAGATACACAGTTCATTGATGTAGTTTATACGTGTGAAATGGATGTGTTTGTAAAAGGATGAAGTTGAACAATATTGGTTAGGTTATTAAGTATCGAAATTATTTATTTATTAAATCTTTTTGCACAAGTAAAATAACCGTACAAAAGTGGACTTAATGACCTAGACAAAGAAAGAAAAAAAATAAGTTTACTTGCGGTAAAGATGACGCAGAGCAAAACACATAAACACAAAAAAAATACAAAGGGGGAAAATAGTGTAATCAAGTGAGGTGCGATTTTACGGACCAAATAATGTATTAGGTGCGACTTGCTGTTTGGCAAAATATTTCAGGATAAAACAGAAATATACATGGTCAAATTAAATTAGCTACCTAAACTTTGCAGACGTGATGGGTGTCGGTATATAAACATGATAAAAAATAAAAAATATTAAAAGATGATATCTTTTTTTAGTAATTACTTGAAATATGAGTTTAAAAACCAGTATTTTGGGTAAGATTTGTGGTCGTGAGTGGGTCTATCGATATAACATAACATAACATCACGCCTGTATTCCCCGAAGGGTTAGGCAGAGGTGCACACCCACATTTCGCCAGTTATGTTTAAGTCCCATGTAATAGGGGGTGAGCCTATTGCCATCAACCGGGCACAAATCCAGACTCCTGGCTGCTACCGAGAAATTCCAGATAGAAACCCAATAATACTTTGCCCGACCCGGGAATCGAACCAAGGACCTCATGCTCAGCAGTAGCGCTTGCGACCACTAGACCAACGAGGTAACTATCGATATCTAAACACAAAAAAACATAATCTCATTTCTCACTTCAAGTAATTACAAGAGGTCGTTGAACACATTTTTTTTAAATTTTGTTTTTATACTTATTTATATATCGACATCCATCACGCATGCGCAGTTTCGCTAGCTAATTCAATTCGGCCCTGTAGTTCAATTTCTAGACATGACTAAGCTAAATTAGCTTTCCCGGGGCTCTGTTCTACCTCACCAAAACATATTACCTGACGTAAAAACTAATTTGAATACATTAGTTCGACAAAAACGAACCCAAAATGTCTCTGACGGCATTGACTGATGCGGGTTATCCAACTTAAGTTTAAACCAATTTATATCCTTTAACAAATCATGTAAACGTCAATTTAAACGGAAAGTTTCTCAGTTTAAATCGCTTGACAAATATTTGAATAAGTAAGCGCAAATCGAAGCCGATTTCCAATAAAGTACTAGATACATAAGTGGGGTTTACACTTCCGTGCAAAAGTAGCAGTTGATTTTCTATTTATTTATTTTAAGAAATTATACACATTCGCACATAAAGTCACGCCTTCTTCCCATGGGGGTAGGCAGAAACAACAGAACGCCACCTGCTATGAGCCTTACATACTCCTTTTGCTTTGTTTACGTTCATACATCTGGCCTTAGATGCACGCCGCCGCGCCGCCGGTTGCGAGTACCACGCACCTGACCTTTCTGAAGAACTTCACCAATAAAGTCACTATGTCCGTCTAGGCCGTCCTTCTCCAGTGTTTCCACTCATATATACCTTATAAATACACTTTGTTATGGAATTTTTTGTTAATAATTGCCTCCGATTGGGAGCTAATAAAATTGGAGCTTATAAGCTCCACCACCATACCACATTACCACACACATTTATTTACATGTATATTACTATAGTAATATACATTTAAATAAATGATGGTCAAGTGGAGTTGGAGGTGGTGTTGGTATGGTGGTGGAGCTTACAAGCTCCAATTTTTTTAGCTCCCAATCTGGTCTATTTAATTTGACGATTTAGGTACCCAGCTGTCTAATTGAATCGTAAACCCACTTCTAGTACTAACATAATCAATATAAAATATTATTTTGTGTAGTAATTTTCCTCCTACATTTGAAGATATTTTTAGTAAATTTGTAACAGAAGATTTATTTTTACATTAGTTAGATTTATTAAATGTAGTGCATATAAATCCGCAGTTTTACTTGTTTTGACGGTATGCCAAAACTACGGATAATAAAACATGACCGCAAAGCTACTAAAAATCTAAGAAAGAAACGTAAACCGATGGTGCATAGAATATGTATCTTAAACAATTTAGACAGATATAGCGTTTTATGGTAGACTTTACTGGTTTGAAAAGTATGTACACGTCTAAAGCTCTATTTTATGAATAGAGCTTTGGACGATAGATATTAGATATACACGTCTAAAGCTCTATTTTTAACCGACTTCACAAAAAGGAGGAGGTTCTCAATTCGTCTGTATGTTTTTTTTATTTATTTTTTTATGTGTGTTAGCTCATAACTTTTTTCTGGGTGAACCGATTTGGGTGATTCTTTTTTTATTTGATAGCTGGTGCTTCACATGTGGTCCCATTTAAATTTGATCAGGGTCTGACCAGTAGTTTTTGAGTTATTCTTAATACTACATATTTTTTCCACTTAGTTTATATTGATGATGTGTTGATAATTTGCTGTCACTGTTATTTACATACCAATTAGTGGAATACGAATTTGTGTGGGGTAGGTACCGCAACTAAAAAGTGAAAAATAAATACTTTTTTACAAAAAAACAACCGACTTCCAAAAAAAACACTAAAAGTCGTGAAAAATAACTTTTATTTCGGAAGTCGGTGGCCAAAAACGAAAATACAAAATCAAAGGCACCGACTTCCGAAATAAAAGTTATTTTTCACGTCTTTTAGTGTTTTTTTGGAAGTCGGTTGTTTTTTTGTAAAAAGTTTTTATGAATAGAGCTTTAGACGTGTATATAAGAAGTTCCATTCTATGCAGTTTAACATTTTAAGTCAAAGTCAAATCATTTATTTCAAATAGTCACATAAAAAGCACATTTGAACGTCAAAATTTACAAAAAAAAAAATAGAATTGATTCTAGTTGCCCCTTCCAAAAGGTAGTTTCGTATGGAGAATGGGCAAGAAACTCCACCGTTACTCTTTTCAAAATTACAATACACGTAACAACACAACAACAATACAACAACAACAACAATACAATACAATACAACAATTACCATATTATGTATACATTAATTATATAATTATATGTGAAGACGATGCGCCTAGAATAAAATTACTATATCACAATAGGTAAAAATAATGAAATATAACGCATGACAGGTAAATTAATTATGAGAAAGATACATGGTGCTCACATATTTACAAATATAGAAAAGTAAATGATTTTTCCAAAATTTCACAAGTAATAATTTTGTGTGTGAGTTAAAGTAGTTGCATAATGTAAAAATCAATGTCATAAAAATTATAAATTATACAATTAAATTAGCAACCAGTTTGATTTTGTCTAGACTCTAGATTGTCCTATGGAGCAGGACCAGCATGTTTCCAAGCATTCTTATCTAGGATATAATCCTCTAATTTGTAATATGCTTGTTTACAAAGTGTACTTTTAAGCTTTAGCTTAATGAGATACTATCTTCTGTCAAATTTCGTGAAATTTCGTGTCCCTGACCCACCCCGTCGCATAGCATTGCCCGCCCGAGCTTTTAATTCGTTTTCGCTTAGCGTTATTTCTGACTTATTTCCCTTTGCGCGGCTCCTAAGGGTTATAGCATGATTTTAAGGAGCCTACAACCTTCCTCAAGCATCGGGCTATCAAATGCAAAAATAATTCTTCAAATCCGATTGGTAGTTCTAGAGATTAGAGCGTTCAAACAAAATAACAACCTCTCTAGCTTTATTATATTAGTATAAATAGATTTTGATAAATAAGTATTCGGGCCAGTTTTTAAGTTAATAGATCAGTGGAATAAGATTTTTCAAATAAACAGTGTCCTCCTTTTCACCACGACAGGGCATGTTTTAAAAAAAGCGTTTGGTATTTTCCATTGTATGATTTAACATTATTTATACCCATTTTCGAGTTAATCGAAAAGTCAAGCAGTAAAATCCAAACTTTATTACCCTCTTCCACCCCGTCAGGAATTGATTATTGAAAAACCCTGAATTACGTGCTTTTTTATTAGTATTTTTTTTATATTAGTACCGAGTTTCGAGTTAATATTAATATTTTCATATTTTCCCCCATCTCGTTCTTTTTTGTATTTGTGTGTTTTTCTCTGCGTCATGTTTACTGCAAATAAACGTATTTTCTTTCTTTGTTTTTCTTTTAATCTGACAGCATCTTTACATACTAACTTTGACACCATCTAAATCCTCTGTGAAAGCCATCAGATGACATATCGAATCAATTTTTTTATCAGGCACTGTCCGACAGCTCAATCAAGTTGCAGGGTACGGTTTCATCACCTCTATTTGCTACTTAAACCTAGCATAGGAGTAGATTGTCAACGCCACAGCGGCAGAGCAGCAAATTACTTTAGCGTCCCGACTACGAAAGTTAATCGGATTTAAGCCCCTAATCACACGACATCGAGTGGTTTTCATTAAACAAACATGGCGCTTGACAAGACTTATGGCCGTTATAAGTTAATTTTATCGATAATTTGGAACGCGTCGACGGATAGACGAAGCAAAGATTTTGTATTTAGTTTTGGTGTTGATTTTTCACATAATTGGTTTTTCTTCGCTTACTTTCCATTGTGTGGTACACTTGCCCTGCAGTGGACATTCCAGAGTTAATATGGTTCTTATAATAACGACTTTAACTGCAAATAACTTAAACGATAATTATTTTGGATTTAAGCACAGGTTATTGACCTCTTCCCACGGCTCACTCATGTGTACAATGCTCTTGGATGAGTAAACATGGTCCATTGATGTAAACCATTTATGCTAGCAGGAAAATTTACTTGGAAAAATTGGATTATATCGACGTTCGTATTTACTAGGGCAGGGCATTAGAGTTTTATAATAGGTACTGGTATATCTCATGAGTTCAGACATCGGATATTCGGATGCATATTCACATAAAGTTGAGATGTTGGTTAATATGGTATGCGCTATTGTATCGAAAAAATCCCGCTGACGTCAGATATCAGTGACCAATCCGGACGAAATCATAGTGATCAAAAGGTGGTGATTAAAGTTGTTGTAGCCGTTGGATCAGGATGTATTACTTAGTTTAATAAAAATAAATATTTTTTTTTTTAGAAGTCGCTTGTATACTTCACTCGACTAGTTATGCATACCTGGTGTTCCTGGCATCCCAGGTTTTCTTTTTAGAAAAAAAAATATTTATAAGCCACTTCCATACTTTGATAGCGATAATTAACTTTAGGTAAATATGCATCCGATGATCCGATGTCTTCTCATGACATCATTATTTATTATGTTCGATGGTGAAAATCTTCTTGTTCAAAACTGTCCAGATGAGAAATTAACAACTAATCCTATATTAAAATCTTCCGGTTCAATACTGTCCAGATGAGAAATTAACAACTAATCCTATATTAAAATCTTCCGGTTCAATACTGTCCAGATGAGAAATTAACAACTAATCCTATATTAAAATCTTCCGGTTTAATACTGTCCAGATGAGAAATTAACAACTAATCCTATATTAAAATCTTCCGGTTCAATACTGACCAGATAAGAAATTAACAACTAATCCTATATTAAAATTTCGTCCACTATCTTTCCGCCTAGCCTTTCCCAGCTATGTTAGGGTCAGCTTCTAGTCTAACCGGATGCAGCTGAATACCGGTATTTTACTTGGAGAGATTGTCTATCTAACCTCCACAACCCAGTAACTGGGTAACACGATAGTCCTTGACAAGACTGGTTGTCAGATTAAAGACTGTCAAAGATCTACGAATGACAGCCGGGACCATTCCGTCGCAACCGGGAAATTTCATCCGCTATCAGTAGTTTATGTAGATTTAGTAGAAATTAGTTAGGACAAAGTCAAGAATGAGCTGACCGAATTAGAATAGATGACCTCAATGGTGAAATATTTTTCGATTATTAAGTACTGTTTGAATAATTACTTCAGCAAAAAGCAAATGGACTGTTATTAGACCGTCCAATTTCAACTCAAAATTTCAAATCCGTTATTAACATTATTTTATAATGAGAACTACTTCACTCGTGAGTGAGCTATTCCCAAAAGTAATTTAGAGATTATGATTCATGCACGCAGTACTAATGGAGCAAACAAAATTATATTTAGACTGTGCAGCTCACAAATCCATTTGCAACAAAACATTTTGGCTTTTCGGATTAACGGTCATTTGTATTCGCATTAAGCATTTGCATTATCATGAAAGTTACAGTTTAGTGTATTCGCTTGCATTCAGAGGTGATTTTGAATTTAAAAAAATAACAATAAATATTCTGTAGCGTGTTCAGATTTTGCATTTTTATTGCACGGAGATAATTTCCGAAAATGTAGTCTGCAAAAAAACAAAAATGAATCCCAAATACATGAAGTAAATGGCATGTAAAAATAGTACTTTATAATGTACAAAGATACGTCATTTAGAGATTGGATAGTGTTAGATGCCAAAAGCATGTCAAAATAAACTATAACTCTTGTCGACTTTCTTTATAGCTGCAATGTTTTTTAATGAGACATTTATTATGCTGTGTTTGTGAATACATTGACTGGCACTGATTATAAATATTTCGTAAGATTCTACAAAGGAGATGTTCCAAAATGTATGGAGTCTGGGCCAGGCCCTTGTACACTATTCTTAAAAATAGGAAAAAAGCATTTAAAACAGTTCTCAACTGTCCAATTACTTACTATAAATGGCTTTGTTTGCTGGTAAACTACAAGAAATTATACTTAAGATACAAAAACCCCGTCATGGCGGCAAGCTTTTTTTTTTTTTTTTTTTTTTTTTTTTTTTTTTTTATTTTTTTTTTTTTTGGGTGGGAAATCATCAAATGACCTCTCCCGCTCAGGGCGGAGCGGAAGGGCGTGTCAGACTCTTACTGACTAAAACCCACCCGTGTTCCTTCAGTTGCCTGTGCGCCAGGGCCACGGTAACTCTTTCGAACAATCCGCGACCCCGGCAGGCATCGGCCCTATTGGACCCCTTCAATGATGCTGACATCTCTTTGAGGCGCGCGTGGAACACGACGCGCCGTCGACCCGGGCCTGGTCCTTACCGGACGGCGAGCTGCCCATTGCTCGCCGTCCGCAAGCGTCATTTTGATTAATTAATCACGTTTGAAATGTTTATTGACACTGTTGTGACAGGTGACAGTTCTCTTTCTATGATCAATGTTCGATCTATGGTTTACTGTCATTGTTTTTAGCACAGAGTAACTAAATCGGTGAGACGCCATGTTGAAAATCGATAAAATTAATTGATAATTATCAATTAACTACCACAACAGTATACATTTATATGAATTATCAGTATTTTTACCGAATTCTACAGATTTTTCTCTTTATTTTGAGGTAGTGTACATAGACCTGGCCCATTTTTAAACATCTTTATGCAATGATGTCCCCGTGACAACAGTACAGTCAATTGCACTTCTATGATAACAGTGTAACGTTTACAGTGACTATTATTTAATAGCATTCAGAGGAGTTGAGTTGTTACTAGTGACGTGCGTATGAGTTTCTTGTTGGTCTAGTGCTGACAATTGCTACTACTGAGCATGGGGTCCTGAGTTCGATTCCCGGGTCGGGCAACGTGTTTTTGGGTTTTTCCATCTAGAATTTCTCAGGAGCAGTAGAGTCTGGATTTGTGCCTCTTTGATGGCAATAGGCTCGCCCCCTATTACATGGGACTTAAACATAACTGGCGAATTGTGGGTGTACTATAGGTACACCTCTGCCTAGCTTTTCAAGGAATACAGGCGTTATGTTATGTTATGAGTAGTTCAGCGTTAAAAAAAAGTTCATGTTTTGTTACAAGGGCAACGCGCCATGTCAGAAATGTAATTCAATTTTTCAATTTTCATAACGTCAAACGTTAAAACCATGTGAAAAATATAAATAAATGTGTAAATCCGATTGAAATATTACCATTTTATTTAAATCCAAGAGTTTTATGTACTTTATATTCGATTACTCCTTCAATTTATGTATGAGATTTGAAATTTGTAAGAAATTTATTTTACAATAATTGTCTTTGGTGAGTTGGATCTTTGGTCAGGAATGACTAGTATTTAATTATACCTTTCTACTAATTCCGTAGCTTTAACTGTAACTGATACATTAAGATTTCATACATTTATAAAATCACGGCTCCTTGCCATGGAGGTAGGCAGAAACTACAGAACGCCATCTGCTACGATCCTTACATACTCTTTTGCTTTATTTATGTTCATACATCTGGTCATACACGCACGCCGGTTGCGAGTACTACGCACCTGATCTTTCTGAAGAAAATCACCAATAAGGTCACTATATGTCCTCCTAGAACATCCCCTTCTGGCATCCCCACCCACATCTGCCTTGTAAATACCTTTTGTTAGTCGCCTTTCATTCATCCTCTCAACATGACCGAACCATCTAAGCATAGTCTTTTAAATTTTTGTCACATCTTCTTTTAAACCGCACCGTTGCCTTACCACATCATTCATCATTATTCAAATAAATTTTACCACTGTGCAGCTATGTGACTAGCGATGATGTTATCACTAACTTCATGGCACCTGCCAGACCATTTACCTTTTGATGCCCACAAAATGCTTCATACATTTTTACTAGTAGTCGTAAAAAATAGTTACTCTCCAAACCTAAAATTAACTCCCAATAGAATTTCTCATTAAATCCCAAGTGCATAATAAACTCTTTCAGCCAAAGAATTAAAAAGATCCCACATAAATTTCATATGATGCGATACGGTACGATTAAACCCCAAAAGGCCCGCTGAGGCCAAACCTCGCTGGTTTCAATTAGAGCCACATGTCGGCCATTACCGCGACATGACCCATATGCACTGGAAGTACGTAGCACGTACTAGCTTTTGTTGCAAGTTTGGATGTTGAGCTGAAAAAGAAATTGTATGCACGTGGCTCGGAGCAAGATGAAAGCTACGAGTTCTTTTTTTAAATGGTGTGTGTTAAATTTATAAGACCTTAGTCGTCAAAAAATATCCCATTATCACAAGGCATTGAAGTTAAAGTTTTATATTTGGAACAACAACAAATAATCAGTCAATTATAAATATCTATAATGCCTAAAACAGGAAATGTTGTGTTTATTCCTTACACAATCGGCAATAATATTACTAGCTCTGCCCTTGTCTGGTATTCATATTCTAATCAAACCTAACAAAGCGAGAATTTTCAGAAAAAAACACATTGACTGGTTTTTACGAGCGCTTCACCACCGATTTGTCGATAAATTACCAAATATTTTTATTACAAGACAGATGTCCCCTTTTCATTACTATATGGGTGTTATTACCCCATTTAATTTTCCATATTTCGTTGAAACTGTTTCCAATACTTTCGATTTCAATTTTATTACACGATCTATTTTCGGCTTCGCAACAGTTCGGGACGGCGGCAATGGAAGATACCTTGTCATTATGGGAAAATTCCATATGAATGTGTTACTCCAATTCTTACATGGAGAGTATTTCTGGCTTCGGATTGTAATAGTCATCATATTGAACGAGTTTTGTTTGATATGTCGATTAACCCCTAGAGTGCGGTGAGGGAAATACGGTCGCTTTCAATTAAAGCCATATGGAAGCTATTATCACGGTTCGACCCAGATGCACTAAAACGTTTCAATGAGTCTGAGCAATTTGATAACTTTTTTCTGAACGAGAATTTGAAAAAGTTTGAATGGTTCAAAGGAGAGCAATTTCTGAAGTGGATGTAGCTGTTTTATGCTTCACATGACATG